>CM056739.1:18154322-20654322 GCA_029844215.1 Przewalskia tangutica | reverse complement strand
GTAATCCACCCCCTTGAGTGAACAATGCATCTGCGTCCGGCTAAATGACGTTAACGACAATGCTAATTGGGAGGCAACCCAATGTTTTAATTATGTTATTTCAATTTTAGTTGTTTTAGTGTTTTATTTTGTCTTGAACAGTCTCACGGTCTTGTGTTTGGTATGTTTTTTATAGCAGGTGGACTAAGGACTAGCTCCAGGAGGCAAAGAGTCGAAATCTGAAAATCTGGAAATTTTTACGGTGAAGCGCCGCGGCGCCAACCTGCAGGGCCGCGGCGCCCAATGTCCAATGAGCATGGAAATTTTTCTAGAGGAATTAGAGCTACGGCGCCTCCCTGAAAGGGTCGCGACGCCTGAAGGGCTGTTTGCACAATGATTTTTCCGTCCACCCAGACCTCCATTATGACCGCTGTTTTGTGTCTGTAAGTTGTCCCTTTAATTTTAGTCTTTACACATTGGAGACAATGTGTCAATTAAGTTTGGGGGGGATATTATTTTGTTTTGTTGTTTGTTTTGAGTCTTTTTGTTTGTTTTATGTGTTTGTGATGCATAATTTTTTTATGGATCATGTATGTTGTAGTTGCTAAAGATATTGAGTGGATAAAGTGAGATAATTTAATGGAATTAAAAGCAAAAATTTGTGTGCTTAAGTTAGATATGCCAAAAAATCATGAACATCTAATTATTTGGATATTTGTGCTTAGCCTATGTGTTGTCAATTATGGAAAGAAAGGTTGTAAATGTCTAGAAAACCTGTTTGTTTGTTATTTGAGGCGAAATAGTTAAGATATAATATTTAGGGAAATGATTCAGGCATTCTTTGTTAGCCCTTCTTACAGTTCATTACCTACCATGACATAAATTGTATCTTTAATCAGCCCATTTGAGCCTAAATAATATATTTGTTTGACACCCTATGATTCTCTGGTTGTGCCATAAGTGATAATTGAAAATTATTAGGATGAAAAGTGTTGAAAAAACAATAAAAATAGTGAAAATTTGATGCACCCCAATGAAAAATATGCAAAAGCTTAAGTTTGGGGGTGCTTGTTCTTGAGTAATATGTCTCATTCTCTCAAAAGAAAAGAGGAGAAAAATAGGTATGAGACTAAAAAGAAAGTTAAAAAGAAGGAAAAAGAGTTGAATGAAAAATGCTTATGGTACGAAATTGAGCCTAAATGCCAATTTTTATCTACCTCTGCCTAAGCCTACATTACAACCCTTGAAAGTCCTGAGGATCCCTAATGTGTATGTCTATGATTAGTGGAGAATAGAAAGTAAGCAGGTCTATAGAATTTTGGGAAAGATAGAATGAAATTGACATGCATATGTTAGATGTTTGTATTTTCAGTGATTATGATATAATTGAATTTGCGAAATATCTAACTTGAAATTCTAGATTGTTATTCTAACATATTATCTTAGTTTTGAATCTTAGGGGCGGTAAAATTAGCCCAAACCCAAATGACCAGCCCAACCCGCCCAAGATTTCATGGGTTTGGGCAAGAGTGATTTTGATGATGGGTTGGTTTGGTCTAGCCCAAGTTGACTCATCATAAATCAGTAGCCCAAATGAGCTCATGATGATTCCCAAACTTGACCCATCAAAATACTTAATTTTAATGATTAGAGTTCCACTCTAGATTAAGATTTTTATTTATAAATAATTAGTTAAAAATTCTTTTATTATTTCGGAACAATAAAAATACACCAACGCACCCCAACCACACTATCCATCAACGCTACCCCCTCCCCTACACCAACCCCCACTCAAGCACTAAACCACCCCCATATCTCTGCCCATACATTTCCTACTCCACCCCACCCACCCACTTCTACCCCACCTAACCCCACATCCCACCCTACCCCCCCTCCCGCACTACCACATTCTCAAATTTCTATTTCATATTTTTTGTTACTTTTATAAAAAAAAATATTAAAAATGTGAAATTTTTTCTTACCCCCTCCCCCGCCCTACGACATTCTCAAATTTCTATTTTATATTTTTTTACTTTTATAAATAATTTATACAAAATATGAAATTTTTTATTACCCCTCTTTTCCCTACCCCCCTCCCCACCTCACCCCCACCTAGGGCTGTTATCGGTCCGGTTCGGTCCGTGTATCGATATATCGGAACCAGACCGATAAGGTTACCGGTCTGGACCGAGACCGGACCGATAAGAATTCGGTCCTGAAAAGAGATTCGGGACCGTACCGATACCTTATCGGGCGGGTACTCGATCCGGTCCGATAAGGTTACCGGTCCGGTTCTGGATATTGTTTTCGGTCCGAAACCGGTCCAAAATATTAAAATCACTGCTTTACTTAATCTCAACTTTACTTATAATTTTTTTTTATAAAAATCACTGCTTATAGCCTTTACTGCTTTACATAATACATATTAACAAACTTAAAGTAATATATAATAGCAATATTCCAAGGATTGATCATAAATTCATCATCCCAATTCCTAAACAATTCTAAGGGTATCGGACCGGGACTGATAACATATAAGTTATCGGGTAATTAGACCTGGTTGCCTGACCGGATCCTTATGTCTGGTACTCGTATCCGGACCGTAAACTTTTCGGTCCGAGTATCAGTTCGGGTATTTCGGTTCGGTTCTCGGGTGTATCCGGACCGATAACAGCCCTACCCCACCTCATTCTCAAATTTTTATCTTATATTTTATTAATTTTATAAATAATTTATAAAAAATATGAATTTTTTTCTTACTCCGCTCCTCTCCACACCTACCCCTTTCACCTCCACCTCCACCTCCACATCCACCTCATCCTCAAATTTATATTTCATATTTTTTTGCTTTTATAAAAAATGAAAAAAAATCTTTAAAATATTATTCTTATTTTAAAAATAAAGATATGAAAAAATCAAATATCATACAAAATAAAATAATATCATAGAAGGTAAGTTTGAAATTTGTAAAAGAAATGGGTCAAGTTGGACAATTTGGGTTATGACCTTAGCCCATCTTGACCCGCCCATCTTAGCCCGTGTAAGTTTTGGGCGGGTTGGGCATTGGACCATCTAGAACTTCAGCCCATCTTGACCAATCCAACTTCAGCCCATCTTGACCAATCCAACTTCAGCCCAAATGACCCATCTGCCACCCCTAGTTTTGATCCATGATTTTGAGGCAACATTAATATAACTACTTGATCCATTTCATAGAGTCTTTTCTTTTGTTTTGTTTTTGTTTAGTGCTTTACTCGAGGGCGAGTAAAGTGTAAGTTTGGGGGTGTTTGTTGAGTATATTTTATACACACTTTTGAATCCTTTTTTAGTTAGTATTTTACGCTTTTCTTTTGCATTTAGTATAGTGTTCAAGTTCTTTTGGAGACTACTCTTGTTCAAGTTCTTTCTTTTCTCTTTATTTTATTCAATTTATGTTGGATATTAAATTAGTTCTTAGCATGACAATGTCTAGGAGCTAATCTCTTTATTAGAGTTTTCCGTCGAATCGCTTGAAACTCTTTCATACAGTTAATGCATAATTATTGATTTCTTCTTCAGCTATATTAAGATCTATTCAATATTGTATTGATTGTTTGATAATTGACTGGCCATTAATTGTCATAACTTATATGATTTCGAATCGAAATCCGAAAGGTGAGATTTGAATATGCTGTAGTTGATTAGACATAGGTTAAAATCATGGACGAAAGTACCCCGATACTTGTGTAGTGTTTAAGGTTATTGTTTTTAATCCTCCTTTGTAATAAAATATATCATAGAAATATAGAAGGTTTCTGCACAAGGTTGAGTTTTTATATGTCCTAACCAGAATATAGAACATATTAGTTAACCTACTATCTTAATAAGAAGAAGAATCATTAGCATTGCATTAACATGTGAAAGAGTGGATAGTTGAGGAGATTGGAAGCCCTATTTCCTTCATAATTGTTTTAAACCCGAAGTATTATCATAATTAGTTTATTTTATGCAAATTACTTTAGTTTTACTTCTTAGTTATAATTCTCAGACAAAAGAACGTTAACCAAATAAATACCATAGATTAGATATTTGGTACTTGACAAACCAGTCTCTGTGGACGATAACTCGGTCTTACAGATCTTTATTACTTAAGCGATACGTACACTTGCGTAAGAACAGAAATATCACAATAGTTGTCATATTGAGTTCCCCCCTTGTGGTTGTTATCTTGAGGCCTTGTCAGCCCAAAATGTTTACGGTTATGCGATGATATATAGGTGGTACGCTCAGACCGTCAAGGCGTCGGGTGTCGGTCACACTCCCCGAAGCTGGGGTGTGACAAACTTGATATCAGAGCAGGCCAGTCCTAAGGAGTCTATACGCCGTGTCTATCATATTCTTGTTTAGCACCACACTTATTAGCGAGAGGGAAAATTTCCATTATTTTATCTCATAGATCATGTAATAGAGCTGATTCTTAATAATTCGAGTCGAGCTTATGCTTGGTACAATTTCAATAATGATGGTAACTAGAAAGACTTTTGTGAGCTCATATTCATAGCAAACTACTGAAAGATTCAGAACAGATTATTGATACGCCATGGGTGCAGGTATTATACTAAAGTTTCAGGGTGTGAGCGATTATCTTACCTATAATTATTGAAAGTAATGAAAGCATATAAAGGTGAGGTATTAGTTTTATAATTCCAAAAAGGATAAAATGATGAATGTACATAATACCTGGGATGTAGAAGATTGTAACACGATAGATATTCAAATAAATGATGTAAGTTTTGTTATCCTGCCTTCAGTGGTAGTAGAATCACAATGAGAGGTATCTATTCCTGCTACTGATTTACTGACGTCAACAGACATAAATTTAAAAAGAAGTGAGACCTCGGGATCTAGTGAAGATTAGAACAATCCATAATATAGACATATATTGACCCGTCCGATCGTTTTTAGCTAACTATCGTTATTTACCTAAATTTTTCTTTATGTAGACTCTATGTGGGGTTTGTGATTTGCAGGGATGGATGACACAGGTCCCGAGGTTCATTTATGTGATTTTCAGAAGAAAAACCCAAAATAGAGATTTTAGAATTTATAAGTTTGACCTAAACTTGACTTTTGGGTATGTGGGTTTGTTTTTGAGTTCCGTCACTTCTGGTAGTTTTAGAGAGTCATTTATGACTTAGTCGAGTCATTGATTCGCTTCTTGAGGCATTCATATGTATTTTATGGCTTTATTTGTTAAATTATTGAACTTGGATGTTCTGGGTGGTTTCGTAGAAAAGTATGTCTTAACTCGATCGTATGAGAAATATAATTGCGCCAGCGATTTTGTAGCACCATTTACCTTGGGTAGCATATTTGGTTTATATTCGAGGGATCCCGGGAGTGTTTCGGGTGTTTGGTGGAAGATTGGGTAAAGTCTCTAGTTGTTGGTGGTGTGCCGCACCAGCGGCTATTGGGCCACTTCTGCGTGTCTGCCTCTGTGGAGGTTGGCTCGCAGATGTGGGACCTGTGATATCATGAAGTTCTTCCCTTACAGATATTTTCTCACAAAGGCGATGGCGCCTCTGCAGTAATTCTCTCGTACCAACGCCTATGCAGAAGGTTTAGTGGTTCTGCCTCAGCAAAGTTTTCCCCGACGTGGTGAGGCCGCTCCTATAGGATCGATTCTATTAGTGCGAGAAAGTTGTTTCAATCAGTTTCTTAAATAAAAAAAATGAACTAGTTTCCCAAAATATCATATATCGGGTCTAGTGCTGTCTAAGGGGATTCTTGAAGGTTTTGGTTGAGTTTTTCATTAGAGGTAAAAAAATTCACCCTTTGTGATTATATTTCATATTTTAAGGTCTAATCTTAGTATAGATTATAATTTGGGAAAATGAGTTCTAAGTTTAATGCTAGAATAAAAGAGGGTGAAGCTTTGATTTGAGGGTGTAATATGATTTAGATTGTCTTGATATTGTAAATAAGCATTGTTTAGTGGTAGTTGATCATATTGTAGAGTTTAATTTGTTAATGGAAACCCTTTTCAATTTGGGAGAAATTCTAGGTTTAGAATTGGGGGTTTTATTTAATCATGCAATTGAAGGTCCAATTGGGGTTAGTTTTCTAATTAACTTAAGGATATGACTACCGTTGAGTGTATTTTAGACACTCTTTTGAGTCCTTTTAGTTAAGTATTTTCCTCTTTTCGTTTGTGTTTAGTAGAGTATTAGGTTTGTTTGTCTTTCTTTTTTAGTCACAGCGATCATAAAAGAGGAAGTACAGAATTGAGGATGAAATAAGCTTAATTGAGATGGAATTTCACAAGAAAAGTCCAAGAAATGAAGCTTAAGAAGTCCGGACAGAAAAATGATGAAAAACCGAAAAACGGGCAAAGACGTCGCCGACGCCGTGGCGCCAAATGTACTGAGAACTCTGATTTTGCTGCAGGAATTCCGGCGCCATGGCGCCAGCCAGCAGGGCCACGACACCGACACGGAAACTGGGACAGAAAATTCGACTTTTCAAAGGGTAAAAGGGTCCGAAATGCAATTTCTCTCAAATATAAAAACCCTAAACCTTATACCACACCAAAAATCATACTTTGGGAGGTAAGAAAGGAGGCTACAACACAAGATTAGATACAAAACTTGTTCAAGTTCTTTTTCATTTATTTCAGTTTATGTTAGATTGTAAATTAGTTCTTGACATGACAATATTTAGGAGCTAATTACTTTAGTAGGGTTTTTCGTCGAATCTTCTTGAAATTCTTTCATATAGTTAATGCATAGTTATTGATTTATTTTTCAGCATATTAAGATCTATTCAATATTGTTTTGATTGCTTGATAATTAACTGATCACTAATTGTCATCACTTATATGATTTCGAATCGAGATCCGAGAGGGGAGATTTGAATATGTTGTAGTTGTTTAGACATAGGTTAAAATCGTGGACGAAAGTACCCCGATACTTGTGTAGTATTTAAGGTTATTGTTCTTAATCCTCCTGTGTGGTAAAATCTATCATAGAAATATAGAAGGTTTCTGCACAAGGTTGAGCTCTTGTATGTCCTAACCGGAATATAATGACAGATTAGTTAACCTGATATCTTAATAAGAAGAAGAGTCATTAGCATTGCATTAAGACGTGAAAGAGTGGATAGTTGAGGAGATTGGAAGACATATTTCCTTCATAACTGTTATAAAACAAAGTATTATAATCTTTAGTTTATTTTCTGCACTTAGTTTTAATTCTTAGTTAAAAATCTCAAAAAATATTACGGTTACCAAATAGATAACATAGATTAGATAATCAGTACTTAATAAACCAGTCTCTGTGGACGATAAACTCGGTCTTATAGATCTTTATTACTTGAACGATAAGTACACTTGCGTAAGCACTTAGAAATATCGCAACAAGTTTTTGGCGTCGCTGCCGGGGACTGACGTACTATTAATATCGAATTATCTATTCATATTTATAATTTGGTTTTATTTTCTGTCTTTTTATTATTTTTATTTTAGAACATTTTGGCGTGATCTGTTTGTTTGTTAAAGATTGTGCAGACAGAACAGGAAAGAGAAAAGAATTGCTGATTTATTAGTAATGGAAAATCAGCAAAACAACAATATGGTGAATGATGAGTTACCGACTGTGATGAGACAAGTCTCACATCCTGCAGAGAGGAGCTTAAGGGATTATATATTGCCGACGATTACAGGGATGCAGACTTGCATCAGGCTTCCAGCTGTGAAAGCTAATAATTTTGAAATCCAACCAGCGATCTTGCACATGGTTCAAGGTTCAGTTCAGTTTGGGGGTTTATCGTCTGAAGATACCCATATGCATTTGGCAAATTTTCTGGAACTGTGTGCAACATTTAAAAACAATGACGTTACTGATGATTCCATTCGATTGAGGCTCTTCCCATTCTCACTCAGGGACAGAGCCAAGAGCTGGTTGAACTCCTTGCAGGTGAACTTCATTACCACATGACAAGACTTGGCCCAGAAGTTTCTTGCCAAATTTTTCCCTTCATCGAAGGCAGCAAAGATCAGAGGAGAGCTTAATAATTTTTATCAGCTGGAGGGAGAATCATTGTATGACGCATGGGAGCGGTTTAAAGATTTATTGAGGAAGTGCCCGCATAATGGGATTGAAAAGTGGATGTTGGTCCACATCTTCTACAATGGGTTGTGTGGTAATACTCGTACCATTATTGATGCTGCTGCAGGAGGAACTTTCTTGAGCACAAGTATGAATGAGGCACATGATTTACTAGAGGACATGACAATGAATAGTCACTAGTGGTCCGATAAGAGATCGCCCAATAACAGAAAAGTGGCTAGCATACATGAGATGGATGCTTTCACAACATTTGCTGCTCAGGTGGATTCTTTGGTGAAACAATTTAAGCCGAGTACTATGACTGCAAATGTTGTTCAGACGCAGGTTCAGTGTGAAATTTGCGGAGGTCCACATACATTCGATAAATGCCCAATGACAGACTCCAACAATCTATCTATGGAGCTAGCTCAGTGTCAGACCATAGGGAATTTTCAGCGCCCATACAACAACCAGTTCTCCAACACGTATAATGTCACGACCCGAACCCCGGGCCCGCGACTGGTGCCCTACCTGGGCACCCTTAACCCAAACAACCCATGGACAATAATTCAAATAACAACTCATATACATAAAACTGGCTAGCCGACGAGGCTGCCACTGTACAAAAAAAGGTCCCCAAGGAACTCCAGTTTATACAACACACACACCCGTCCCACATATGTATACAGACCTCTAGGAAATAAAGAAAATGTACAATATGACGGGACAAGGCCCCGCCGTACCCTGAAACACACAAAAGTCTAAACCAACTGTACCAATGGTAAGCTCCGGAGTAATGAAGCTTTTTTCCAAAGACTGAACAGAGATCCTAATAGCGAGGATCACCAACCTGTGTACCTACACCTACGACATGAAATGCAACTCCCCAAGGAAAGGGGGTCAGCACGAAAGATGTACCAAGTATGTGAAACTGTAAGTACTGTAAATGAAATCATAACAGTCCAAAATATAACAGGGAGCAAGTATGAAAATCAAAATACCAGTACCACTATACCTTGTAAAAAGTGATAGAAATGAGAGTCAACGTACCTTTTAAAATATGCCTTTTAAAAGTAAGATCAACCGTGTCCTTTCAAATTATGAATCAATACCATTTAAAAATGTGAAATCAACCGTACCTTTTTACAATAAGAGTCATATCAACATCATGAATGCTTGATCATAGAATTATCAATTCCATATATATATATAGATAACATACCTCATGTAACATAAACCGGCCATTTATTGAGGGACTCGATGGAATCATCAATATAACGTAACCCGACCCATTTTGGAGCTCGATGTAATTGTCAATATGTGTGTCGTAACCCGGCCCATTTGCGGGACTCGGTGTATGCTTAACATGTGACGTACCAAGACACATTTGTGGGACTCGGTATGATGATGCAATATGTGACGTAACCCGGCCCATTTGTGGGACTCGGTGTAATGATGCAATATGACGTAACCCGGATTTGTAGGACTCGGTGTAATGATACAATATGACGTAATCCATCCCATTTGTGGGACTCGGTGTATGCAACAATATAACGTAACCTGACCCATGATGGGACTCAGTGTATGCATCTACATGACATAACCCGGACCATTGTGGGGCTCGGTGTAATCTTTTGTATAACGTAACCCGACCCATTTATGAGACTCGGTGTATGCATGCCTATAACGTAACCCGATCAATTTGTGGGACTCGGTGTATTGCATCTATAACATAACCCGGCCCGTTGTGGGACTCGGTGTATCAATGCAATCAAATGAAATTTAAAAACATCTTTTGACTCTCCATATAATAAAATGAATGAACTATCATTTTATAAATTCAATGCATTTTCATGTCATGTAAAATTAGGGAAATTGAACCCAAAGTACTATGTACATCCATTCTTTCCTTTATAAAACCCCGAGATACTAACAAAGACACTTTTACTTTTAAAATCAAGTTACTTACACTTTTAAACTCAAGTAATTCATATCTTTAAATCAAGTTACTTCTTCTCTTTAAATCAATCAAGTAACTTATACCTTTAAATCAAGTTACTTCTTCTTTCAAAATCAAGTAACCTATGTCTTTAAAATCAAGTAACTTCTTCTCTTTAAAATCAAGTAACTTCACATATAAAATCAAGTAACTTTTTCTCTTTAAAATCAAGTCATTTCCACTTATAAAATCAAGCAACTTATACTTTCAAAAAACCAAGTAACAAAACCAAGTACTTATACTTTCAAAACCAAGTAACTCATACTCTTAAAATCAAGTAACATATACTTTTAACATCAAGTAACTTCTTTCATATACTACAAGGAATCCGATTTCATTTAAAACAAGTACGTACACCGTACACACATTTTTTTAAGGTTCATGCTCAAAGAAAGATAGGAAGAGTTTCACATACCTCTTTGGCTTAAACCACACGCTAAGTCGAATATGCCACCCGTAGTACTTCAACCTAAAATGTCAATAGAACTTCTATCAATTCCAAGCTTTCTAACGTAGAATAATACCAAGTAAACGGTCTCTTATTCTACAGAAAATTGGGCAGCACTTCCCCTGTTTCTACGTACTTTTCCATCTTTTCCAAGGCCCAAATTCAACAACCAATAAGCCCCGTTTAAGGCACAATCAAATCAGCAACCAAAGAGGAACACACGCCTACCTTACGTGTAAAATTCGGCCCCTTAACTTATATAAAACAATCCATAATTCAGCCCATAAAAACAGTCCACAATCCAACCATAACGAGGGAAAAATATGAGGTCTTTTAACGTCTTTCCACACCCTTATTCCCTTAGGAATTTCATTAGCAACTACTACACTTAAACACGCATAACAACAACTAAATTTCCAGCATTTAATACCTCAAAACAGTCCACTAAACGACACAATAACGTCTAACAGTTTTGGGCAGTTTCTCGTTCACAACAACTATAATCCGATAACTCGTTCCTTAATCCATTTTATTCAAATTCAAGTTCCAATACTTTTATACAAGTCTCATCAACTTATCAACAACAATATTACTTCATTACAACATGCAATAGGTGACGTTAACAACGACAATAACCAACGAAATCCAACAACGCCAAAAACTATCTAGTTCTAGGCCAAGACACCCAAAATTGTCCAAACACCTTTTATTCTTCATTCTTTTTTAGCACAAGCCCATAGATACATTATAACAACATGTAATATCCAATCACTTCAAGAGAAGGAAGAATGTTACCTTTTATCTTAGCCCAAAAACGCCCAAAATAGTCCGCTAGGTTTTGGTCCGCAGTTTTCGTTTCGCTCCACTTCTTCAAGTTCCAATCACACATATGTATCCTCTACAAGCTTATAACCAACTTCACTTCACGTTTTACTTTCAAAAAGTCGATGAACAAGCTAGGTTTTCTATCACCATTTTCGGCCAACCCAAGGTTCTCCAAGGTGGAGTTTTATCTTGGCTTAGCACTTGATTTAAGAGCTTAATCTTGTAAAATAAGTAACTCTTGTTCTTCATGGATAGGGATTTCAAAATCTTAAAGCTAAGGAAGAGAGAAGAGAGTTTGGATGAAGATATTTTGTGAGTTAAGTCTTCAAGACTTGGTCTAATAATGTGTGCACAAGCCAAGTGGATGGGGGACCCTCTTGTCCACTTGTCTTCATAATAAAATATCTCCACACTTAGCCATAATTCACCACATTTTCAATGGCCACACTTCACACTACCAAGATTTAATTAATCCACACTAATCTCAAATCTTACTATACATATACATATATATAATTAGAGCTTTGCTACACAAATAGGGAGAGACACATGTCACCCTCTTATTCGCCCATAATTCTCTTCACAAAGATAATCCAACACTTGGCCAAAATATCTAATTTCTCAAAGGTCCCCACAAAATTGTGAAATTTTTGGCGGACCCCGTATTATCAATCCCGATACTTTATAATCCAATACTAGTCCATAAATCCAATTAGAAGTATTAAACTTCAAGTTAATAATTTTTTCGTCGACACATTTTTCCGAAATTTTTCTTAAGAAAATGTAATAATTCTTTCATTCCAAAATTCAAATCTTAAATCCTTAATCATGTTCTCAATTAGTAGCCCTGGTATTACGGGGTGTAACATCCTTCCCCCCTTAGAAACATTCGTCCTCGAATGTTCATCTAAGGTCTTAAGCTATACAACTTTCGGCATAGTCTCCTTTCACTATACCTACACACCTGTACTCCACAAAACCAACGATGCCACACACGGCCACAATATATCACATAGTCTCATTCAACTTCGGATAGTCCTTAGCACATTATACTTCCTTTGTAATCAAAGTCACATTCCTAAGGTCCTATTACAGTTCTTTAAAATCAATAATATCATTTCTAATCGGCTCAACAATCATCAACATCAATCACAAGTGGGTTATACTCAAACCAATAAATCATCACCGCTAATATACTCCACATATACCATGTAATTTAACCACGATCACACATAAAATACTTTACTCTTGAAGGCCTTATATATATCTAATGTATCAATTATTCCTTGTCCCAAGCTTATATTATCACTCCCCGCATACGGGTAATATAGCTTATCATAAATCAAAATTATGTTGTCTTAACCATATCAACCCTGGTTACTCTATACCAATATTATTCGTACATATCACTTAAGCATTTAACATAGATTAATCTAACAACATGGTATGCTATCAAACTCATCCGAAAACGTCTTCATCAACATCACGTCCGAAAACGACGCCCCGTCCGAAAATGATGTCATGTTAAAAAAATGATGTCATCAACGCCATGTCCGAAGACGACACCATGTCCGAAAATGACACCATATCCGAAAACGACGCCATGTCTGAAGATACCGCCATTGTCCGAAAGCAACGTCATGATCGAAAACGACGTCATGTACGAAAGCGACGCCATGTCCAAAGACTATGACATCAACATATCAGTATCCTCAGTGGAAGCATGTCAGTGCAAGGACAACATCTCAGCATTTGCATCATCACATCAATATAAGGATGTCGTCAACAGCAGCGTCAGCACGTTACACAGGGACGACATCTCTACTCTCATAATTGCATTTCTTATATATTCATGCTTTATCATGTTAACAGTTATGCAGTAACTTTTCTTAAGCTTTGGCATGCAGGAGTAGGAGCGCAACGTGGATTTTTCTCTTACAGCGAACTGAGACAGTTTATTGGGGGGCCAGTCTTCCCAACAAATGACAGAAGCGGCCTCGAGCGTCGATTCACTCTCCAATAACCCAGTTTCATCTGAATTCGACACTGGGATAATTTTTTTTTAAATCTGTGTCAGCCCACTTTTAATCCAGTGTCATCATAATTCGACACTGGGACAAATTTTAAATCTGTGTCAGCCCCACCTTTAGTTTTAGACACCAATAACCAAGTGTCATTTTCTATCATCACAGTAGCCCAGTGTCATCATAATTCGACACTGAGACAAATTTTTGAATCGGCATTTGCCCTTGCATTTCTTAATCTTTGTTCTAATTCAGACGATCAAGACAAAATTGGCTATAAGTCAACGTATTTATCTGAAGACTCTTCCTTCATATCCAGTTAAAGAGGGACAAGTTGTTGACACCCAATTTTGACCCTCTCCCAATAATAATCAATAAATTAAATTAATTTTAAACACCGTAAAATAATTTTAAAATGCACGCATTTATAAACATATACATACATAAATAATCAATTTAATAGTAGCATCACATTTATATAAAACATTAAATAAATCTTTAAATACAAGGTCCGCATTTATTAATATTCAAAGTAATTTTATAAATATTATTCATAATTTAAACCCCCATTTATCTACCACTAACTAATAAAAACAAATAATAACTACCAGCCCACAAGCCCCTTAATTTTGCCCAAGCCCAATCCTTAACAGACCGACCCGCAGGCCCACTTCCCTTTATTTTCCATCGTCCAAACACACGCCTAAAATGAAAAGAAAACCTAAGAACCTAAGGAAAATCCGCCGCACCCCATCATTTTCACCAACACACCTCGCACCCCATTGCCGCCTGGCATAACCAAATCACCCACTTCCTTAAACGATACCAAATCCTACCATAATAAGAACAGTACCAAAAATCACTCCAAGTAATAACCAAATCGCATCACAGATGGTAAGCAAATCGCGTCAAATCAATACCGAAATCAGTAGGAAATATCACATAAAATCGCACCAAATCAGAAGCTACCAAATTCAGAACCCTAATAGAGACTATAAAAAGGAACCAATCATACACATACAAGGGCATCCGAAAAATTGGCAAAAAATCATTAAATTAGCAAAAGCATGGGCAAGAATCCACAACAACTGAGAATCGCTAGAAGTCATCCTTTTAAACGGAAGTTCTGTTTGCAAAGCAGAAACTCCGTCCCTCAAATCGCATCACAACTCCGACTGGATTGACGACTTGATACGCTGCCTCAGTTTGCTGCCCGAAGAAGGTAAACCCATTCTCCTTTTGGATTTCGGTTCTTTATGCAACTTTGTGTTTCATGTTATATATGTCGTGACTGTATCAATTAATATTTTGATATCATGTTCAACATATTTTAGCCCATCTAAATAGAGTTCGACTATTGAGGTTATCGACTAGGTTTCTATTCAATATAATAAGTCAAATATGTAGTTTAAACCACTACTAAAATGGGAAGCCTTCGTGTACATATTATTGATTAATTGGAGACCAAAATGCTGATATCATTTGCTTTGTGGAGTCGCGGTATTCAGTTCAATATGTCTCAGATGGTAGACAATTACAATATGATAGCAGCTGCTGATCTGGGGGTCTATTTAGATATACAACCTAAACATAATTGTGTGCTCAACTTAGGATAAAATGATTCTGCCTACTTAAAATGTTAGCTCGGTTTGCTTGTCTGCCTACTTCTGTGTCATTACACATAATGTATATCATATATATAGGCAAGTATATTTAGTCTTAAGTCAACTGGTTATGTATGTCTAAAATGCCATCTCTTTGTGATTACTTGTTTATCTTCTGGCCCTCACGATTGTCAAAATAATTGTATTTGCATGTTTAAGTGTCGAAAGGGGTCTAGGACAGCATATAATGTCTTTTTCTTATGCTATGATAATCTGTTAAGTTGAGTCTACTTTTATTCCTATGCATTATTTGTCTTCTCTTTTGCCCCTTTGCATGTATACCAGTCATTGGTTTGGAGATTTCCCATCTTCTATAATCTGAAAACATCCTACATTACTACTCTCGGTTGTTGCAATTTCATGATAGCTACATACTTATATATTTGGTGTATAAGGCTATACATTGGGTCTATACATGAATATTTTCTATTTGGATCCATGACACAATCGGGCCGAATTCTAAATATGAAAATGATTGTTGGATCACTACTGTTGAATGAAAATTCCAACTATGTGCCTGTTCAAATTTACACAGCTATGTCACTCTTTTATTTGCATTATTAATATGATTTGGGTTGATACTAATCCTTATCTCTTCTTATCTTTTACATGAAATGCATCAGAGCCGAACGATGAGTCTTATGGCATGACTCATCATGAGCTACTTCAAATAACGACCCGCATCTATGTACATCCGCATTCACATTCCCACTTCAGCACTCCTAAGAAAAAATAGGACAAGATGACGTCGTCATCCATCTCAACTCCTTTTATTCTCTTAATCTCCTTGCCTCATTCGTGTTTGTTATTATTATTATTTGTAATTTATTATCTAACTTTACCATTAATAGGAGACATAGAACAATTAGCCTTTGAATAAATAAATTGGGCGGCTATTTTTAAAAATAAAAAATGCACTTCTAATTACTTATTTTAGGTTTGTTATGCATGTCTAAACTTTCACCCAATAATTGAATTTGCATATCTAATCATGAAATTTAGGCATAGATTCTTCCCAATTGCAAAATTAAGTATTTTTATGCATCATGTCATACTTATGTTGGTCAAGATTAAGTTAGCAAGTAAATATGTGCATTTATTTAATAAATCAACTTTGCATCATTTTTATAAATAATATAAATGCATACCTTTAAACTTTAATGTAGTTTTATAGCACTAGCCTTATAAATCTTTTATCAAAAATGCATCTTTTTTAAAAACACTTACATATTTTAAACATGCATTGCACTCTTAGCGTAATGATAACCTAGGTTTGAACGGACAACCGCAAGTTAGCGGATCTTAGAGGGTGTCTAACCCCTTCCCTCTAGATTAATAAAGAACAATTCCCCAGAATCTCACATAGTTTTGCAGACCATTAAATGGAGTTAATGTTGACTTGACTTAGTTAACATTTAGGTGTCATAATTCACTCAAACTAATTAGGTGGCGACTCCGCGAACCCTTTTAGCACTTTAGCACATTTTAGCATACCTTTTTGCACTTTTATTTTATTTTCTAACAAAGTGGCAGGATTCGCTGAAAATATGCCGCGGTAAAAAAAGGGCGCGACAGAAGTCTTATTTAAAATGAACGCGTCGTCTGTTATAATTGATTGTAATGCAAAATTGTTTTCGGCGAGATGAGTATTTATGTCACAATATTTGCTCTAAGTCTACGAGGACTCAGACTCTTTCATAGATGCATGCTAAATATAGAAGTGGGTGATAAACCTTCATGAGTATTTACACCACAGTGTTTGATCATAAGAAAAACTCACTTAGATACATAATTGCAGTCGCATAACGGGGTTGACTCTCTAGGTTGTATTGGTGCCACATCGTCGGACAAGTCGAGGGACGCAAATCGTTTATTTAGAATATTCGGTCAAACAAGAGTTACAAATTATTTGTAATTGGTTTGGAGACCTACCAGGTTGTGCTGTTGAAGTTACCAACCACAACAAATGTGGAGATAACATGAATTTGGATCTTGACCCATTATAATCATATTTGATATGAGTCTGTATTCTTCTATGGGGTCGAAGAATATGTTAAAATAGTGGGATCTAATTAAATAAAAGGGAATGTTAATTAGTTATCGAATGTGTTCAATATAAATTGTATTAGAATTTAATTTCAAGTCTATCTATTTCTTCAGTATAAAATATCGAATCTATTGCTGAAAATGTTAGTCGAAACAAATAAGTTGACTGGAGCAAACTACCATAACTGGTTGAGAAATCTGTGAATGATGTTAAGACTGGAAATAATTGAGTATGTATTAGACAAAGTGTTCACCACAGTCTCTGCTGAAGATTCTGCTGAGTATGCCCTGTTTGACAATATGACTTATCAGAAACATCTACACGATGCTACCTCGGCACAATGTGTAATGTTGTCCTCCATGACTGTGGAGTTATAAAGTCAACATGAAAACATGGGCCCCAACGAGATGCTAGAACACTTGAAAAGTCGCTATGACTCATTTTCTCAGACAATGGAGTATGAATAGTTGAGAGACATTTTCAAGTGTAAGCTGAATGAAGGGGTCAGGTGTCAGCACATGTTCTGAAGATGATTGGGTTAATAGAAAGGTTAGCTTTGATTGGAACGAAGCTGCCTATAAATATTTATGTCAACTTGATCCTGATTCGCTTCCTGATTCATTTGATAATTTCATACTGAACTTCAATATGAATGGGACAAAGATGAGTCTTCTACATCTTCACAACATTTTGAAGACCTTTGAATCATCCACCTCTAAAGGAAAATCCATGATCATGGTGGGCTCATCTAGTAAGTTAAAACCCAAGGGTAAGAACATGCAAAAGAAGAAGGGTAATGCAGTTGATGCACCAACAATTTTAAAACGTAGAGGAGGTGTTCAGAAGAAGGCAAAGGTAGTTGCGGATGTGTGCCTCAATTGCAAGAGGAAGCGACACTAGAAGAAGGACTGCACAGCTCCAGGAGGAGGTAAAGCACTAGGTTCTTCTAGCTCTACTGGACAAGGTATGTTTGTCATTGGAATAAAATATGTCTATAAGTAACTCTCAATGTTGGGTATTAGATACCTCTTGTGGCTCACACATTTATAGCAATGTGCAGGGGATGACTAGGGATGGCAACGGGTAGGATCTGGACCGGATCCTACTAGATCCAGATCCAGATCCGTTTTACATACATGTATCCATATCCAGATCCAGATCCATAGGGTCCATAAAATCATATTCAAATCCAGATCCATCGGATCCACCGGATCCACGGATCGGATTTGGATCCAAATCAAAGTGACTGATTATTAAGTTATACCTTCTAATCAGTCCAAATTTTCTAGAAAAAGAGTCAATTTAATTTAACGGAATCATGGGGAATGCATTCGTAAATTAGGACTAAATGACATTGTTGACAATTGTTATGCCTATTGGCTATTGCTGTAGTGAGAAACAATCCTCTCAATAGCTAAACTACTACATAAGTACCACATAAATGATTAAAGAATAACACGCACAACGTGTCTCAATTAAAAAAATAATGGTATTCGGCCCTTTGAATATAAAATAAAATAAAGATTACAAAGGATTCGGTGCCATGATGTATAAATAATAAATGTATAATTAATTTAATAAAAAATGGATTCACGGGTCGGATCTGGACCGGATACGGATCTCAAAGACAAGATCCAGATCCAGATCTGATCCATCATAAATGGATCTGGGTCCGATCCGGTTCTGTCGGGCCCAAACTTTGAATATCCATATCCTATAAAACGGATCTGGATCCGCCGGATCCGGATCGGGTCCAGGATCCATTGCCATCTCTAGGGATGACTGACAGCAGAAAGGTTGGAGCATGGGAGGTAGACCTGCGCGTTGGAAATGGAGCACGAGTGGATGCTGAACATGTGGGAACTTATAAATTAATTTTACCTTCAGGCTTTTGTTTAGAACTAAATAATTGTTATTTTGTTCCCTCATTGACGAGGAATATTATTCTATCCCAGTGTTAGACATTGAGGGGTTTTTCTCATTTATTGCCAATAACAGTTATGTATTGTCTTTTAATGATTTTGTTTGTGAAAATGTTCCACTTGTGGATGGTTTGTATGTTCTAAACTGTAGTCGTGAAATTTTCAATGGGAAAAATAAATGAGCTAAGATAAGTAATCTAAGAAATCCCGCCTACTTATGGCACTGTAGACTTGGTCACATAAATGAATCAAAAATATCAAGATTAAGGAAGTTAGACTACATGAAACCATTTGACTTAAAGTCCTATGGTAACTGTGAACCTTGTTTGAGAGGAAATGTTGCTAAAATGAGAAATCGAACTCTATTAGATATGGTTAGATCCATGATGAGTTTCTCAGCTCTACCAACATACCTTTGGGGATATACATTACAAAGCGCAATTTATATTCTGAATAGGGTTCCTTCAAAGTCATAGAGAAAACTTCATATGAGATATGGAATGACAAGAAGTCAGCACTTAAACACATGCGACCCTAGGGTGCCATGCATATGTAAAGAAGATATTCACTGACAAGTTGGAATCTAAAAGTGAGAAATATTATTTTGTGGGGTATCCAAAGGAAATTAAGGGATACTATTTCTATCTTCCTGGAGAACATAAGGTCATTATTTCTCGAAATGCAACTTTCTTTGAAGAAGACTATGTCTACAAAGAACAGAGCGGCAATGAGATAGAACTTGAAGAAATTCAAGAACCACAAGATAACACAAAAGTTGAATCCTTGTCGAATGACCTAGACACGGATTCAGTGGGAGTGTTTGGGGAAGATTGGATACTTAGAGTACGCCCTTCATCTAGTGGGAGTGTTGTGAGAGATAGTGTAGAAATGCAAGGCTCTCATACACAACCAATGGAAGATGATACAATACTTGTACATCACTCCATTCAGAAAATACATGAAAGTGATATTCCTAAAAGCTCTCAAGGTGGTGGATTGTCCAGTACACAAAGACCTTCTCACAATCAGAATGCAACAAACGCTGAAACACAGAATAATCAACTCCGTAGGACCACTAGGACTCATCGTCCGCCTGAAAGACTTAACCTCCTTGTTGAAACACACACTGAGACAGATATTCCTGATGACGATGAACATATACCCTACAATAAAGCTATGTTAGAAACTGATTCGTAGAGATGGCAAGAAGCCATGAAATCTGAGATGGACTCGATGTACATCAATCAAGTTTGGAATTTGGTTGATTTTCCAACATGGGTTAGACTCATAGGATGCAAATGAGTCTTTAAGAAGAAGATTGATGCATATGACAAGGTACAGACTTATAAAGCAATATTGGTGGCTAAAGGTTATAATCAATGACATAGGGTCGATTATGATGAAACTTTTTCACCTGTTGTGAAAATTAAGTCCATTCGGATTTTGCTTGCAATAAACGCATACTATGATTATGACATTTGACAAATGGATGTTAAAACTATTTTCCTCAATGGTAACCTAATTGAGGAGGTATATATGATACAACCTGAGGGCTTTGCATCCAAGACTAAGCCCAAAGCAGTATGCAAGCTACTAGAGTTCATTTATGGACTTAAGCAATCCTCAAGGAGTTGGAATATTTGTTTTGACAAAGCAGTTAAATCGTTTGACTTTGTTAGAAGCAAGGAAGATCCCTGTTTTATAGTAAGCGCAAAGAGTATTATCTTCATTGTTATATATGTAGATGACATATTAATAATGAAAGACAATAAGACTCTCATGCAATCAGTCAAGGAATGGTTATCCAACACCTTCATGATGAAGGACTTCGGTGAAGCCTGCTACATTCTTGGAATTAGGATCTATAGAGATAGACTTAATAGATTGTTGGGGCTGTCACAATTCATATACATAGACAAAGTGCTAAGATGATTCTCTATGGAAAATTCTGAGAAGGGATGTCTTCTTATGGGTCAAGGCATCAAGTTATCAAAGAATGATAGTCCTTCTACGGTTGTAAAAATGAAAAGAATCTCATATGCTTCAACTATAGGATCAATCATGTATGCCATGACCTGTACGAGGCCAGATGTGGCCTATGACTTGCAAATTCCAGCAGAATCCTGAGGAAGGACACTGGAAGGCAGTCAAGAGTTTTCTTAAGTATCTTAAACGAGCTAAAGAATATTTATTAGTCTATGGTGGACAAGAGAAGCTAGTGGCTACTGGGTATACTGATGCTAGCTTCCAGACAGATCTTGATGACTTCAAGTCTCAGTTTGGATATACCTTCATTTTCAATGGTGGCGCAGTGAGTTGGTAAAGTTCCAAGAAAGAAACAACTACTGATTAGATAACTGTTGAGTACATTGCTGGATCGAAAGCTGGTAAAGAAGTTGTCGCGATATCTAAGTACCGAAGGAACTAGGGTTGTTCCAAGTGTCACTTGTACAATAATGATTTATTGTGACAACATTGGTGCGATTACGCAAGATAAAGACCCAAGATCAACGAACAGAAACAAGCATGTACATAGAAAATACCACATACTCAAGGAGATGGTGGAAACTGAAGAAATAAGATTAGACTATGTTCCCACATATGATAATCTAGCTGACCCATTTACTAAATCATTAAGCTTAGTTAAGCATAATGGTCATTTTGAAAATATGGGTATTAGATACGTCGGAGATTGGCTCTAGGCCAAGTGGGAGATTGAAAGTATGTATGTCCTAGAGACAATCATTATTAGGGACAAATGTACTTGAACACATTCGTATTATTAATAAGATTAATATATTTATGGCATTTGAAATTATTGAATTATTATTTGATTGTTTGTAATTATTCATTAATATGCATCCCTTGAGCTTACGTTGTCATTAATAAAGTGAGATATTGATGATAGAGCGTAACTCTCAAAGTTGCCTTGACTAATGATCATCAAGAATTGGATATAGATGATATATTATAAGTCGACATGTGGTCTGCATCACATTCTTGGAGAATGTAGTATGTCTCACATGCTACTAGTAATGATTACTAGTGATGGACACGTGGATACTTTTAGAAAGTATTGGTATGCCCTGCTGCTAAACTATTTGTTATACATGTATAGAGTGTTATCAGCATGTGTGAGATGAAGGTCCTTTGACTTGGGGTCAATACGCACCTTGTTTACAGAGTAATGTACTTTGACCCAGTCCTAAGCTTAAACTCTTTATAGGATAAAATACGGCTTGTGTTGGGTACATTATGATGTGAACTAAGGTGGTAGTTGAGCCAAGAATAAAATTCATTCCTCGATTGGATATTCGAGGGAGAACTCAACTTCTTAATGATATTAGGTCGACCAAGTCATTGGCTAATGCAAGAGACATATTTAGAATATAGTCTAGTTGTCGACTAATATAGATGATATAAAGTGATCAAGCCATTTGGATAGACATATGACAATCCTAAGCTTGTTCGAATGTGCTGCGAATGAAAGGAATTTATCATCTCACATAAATGTTATGTTTTCCAGATTCATGTAAATTTACTTCACATATTGAGTTAATTGTACGGCGCAATCTAGGAGTTTCATATGGACCGTAATTGGATTAGTGTCAATGTGTGAAACCCGATAGGGTCACACTATGTCGATTGTCTCTTCGATCTAAGAGTGTATTGAGAAAGTATTAAATATTCGATTTGGAATCGAGATATTTAAATTGATAATAACTATGAGATAATTTCTATTTGATGAAAATTATTTAATTAAGTTAAAATTGGATTTTGGATTTAATTAAATGTGTTGAATACATATTGATGAAACGGGACGTAAAGAGTCGCGACACCTACCAGGCTAAGGCGCGACTCTGACCCGCGCCGCAGTGCCTACTGGGCTAAGCCGTGACGCCGATCCGGTAGTGGGCCTAGTCAGACTGGCCCACTGCACCTCGGTTTTTGGATCAGGCTTGGAGCCCAACCCTAATCCATTTTTTGACCTAAATTTAACTTTAAATGCAACACTAAACCTTATTATCAACACACTAATTGAAAACTATTTTCTAGACTTAGAATTTAGAAAAGAAACTCTCTCAAACCTCTGCCAAGATTTCCTGGCTTTCTTGACAGAGGAATACACTATAGCAAGTCGCTTGCAAATCGAAGGGACACCGCGTGTAATACCTAAGTGAAGATTCCAGATAAATACAACATGTAAGTTTTACTACTTAAAGTCTTTACAGGTTTGATTGTCATATAATCATACCAGAATGTATTCTTGGGGTAAGTAAGCAAAAATTTTAAACTTCTGTTGTGCCTTACTTATACGGTTTGAGCCCAACAAAACCTTACACCTCTTACTTCTATGTCGACTTCTCTTCCCAGATCATAGTCTGCTTGTCCTTCTTGTTCTATATTTAGTGGTTTCTCATTTTCTTTCTCTTGTGCCTCTTCTGCTTTCTGTAAAGTTGTATCCCTGTCTCTTTTTTTCTTTCTTTTCTTGATCTTTTTGGTGCCACAATTTTAAAGAGCACTTTATTTTCTTTTTTGGCATTTTCTACTTGTTCATCTTTCTCACTCTTTTTCTAAAGTAAGGAAGGAGAAACGATGAGGGTATTACTAGATCCCTACTTTCACTTGGGATGTTATTAGTAACCAACTCTCCTTCCATTGTTGGTGTTGTTATCTCCTCACTTCTTTGTTGGTTTTCCTCTGATTGTACCGTGTCCTTAATGTTGTTATTATCACTGTTACTTGTTGGAAATTTATTAACGTGGAATAAAGTTTATCCCATTATTTATGACTCGAATAATTGGGGCCCCGTACGTCGAAAACGTCATTTTTACACACGTGCACACGTTGTATTTAGGATCGTAAATTTCCTTATTGAAAGAGTTATTGGTACGTAAATGAAGGAAGAAGTGTACGAAGTGTATAGATTGGAACAGGTCGGAAAAGGGCCGCGGAGCCGAGAAGGGTCGCGGCTCGCCCTCGGAAGCCGGAAAGCCACGAGTCTTCACCCTTAAGGGCCGCGGCTCCATCTGGGAAGTGGCTCACTCGAGTCGTGATGCTTCCGAGGCTGAGCTGTGTCTCTACCCGGGCAGTGTCTGTGCGACGAAAGTCCAAAAGTTTTGGCTGATTATGTGGACGTTTTGGAGCATTCAAATGTCAGTTTTTCCTCCATAACTCTGTTATTATTTGGCAGCATTATTGACTGATTATAACCTCTCAATTAAGGGTCATTACATGGCTATTGAAGACCATTAGTTGACTAGTTGAAAGGTCATCTTCTTTACACTATAAATTGAGGACTTGACTCAATTTGAGATACACACACTTTGATTTTCTGATCTTCTTTTCTCTAAGTAATCTTTCAAACACTCAAAGGTTCTTCTTTTAGTAAGCACTTGAGTTTTCTTTGCTCATTTGTTAGTTGTTGTTTCATCTTGGGAGACAAGTTGCCCATTAACGTAAAAATGATTTATACGGGGCAATATTGTCTTAAGGACAAAGTGAATATCACTCGACTCAACAAACATTTCATTTGTTCTTATTTTCAGATTGTAATCTTTGTAATAGTTACTTACTTTTCGTTCCTGGCAACCGTTGTACTCACATTACTTTCACTCATCATCTATTTCTTGAATATGAGATACTACCTCCAAAAGATTATTTCTTCTGTCAATTGTCCTGCATTCAATCATATGGTCAGGGACGGCCCTGGGCAGGGGCAAACAGTGCCTTCGCCCTGGACCCAAAATTTAGAGGGGCCCAAAAAAGAATTAGTAAGTACTCCCTCCGGAATGATTTATAAGCAAAAATATGCTAATTTTTTTGAAATGAAATATAAGCAAAAGTCATTTGTTATGACTAAAATAGCCTTTTTTATTTTCAACAACTTATTTATTCCTCTCTTGAAATAAGATGATTTTTAATTTCCAATGATCAGAATTGAATACAACTTAATTCAACATTTGTTTTTAAGTCCAATGAGTATCAAGCTTCAACCCGTCTTTTGTCCCTTGCAGCTTCATAATAAGATTGTGGTTCACAATCTACTGACATTTGAGCTACATGTTTGTTGACACCCAATTTTGACCCTCCCGTCCAATCATTAACTATAAAATTAGACCAATTTTGTAAAATAATTTTTTTATGATTTGCAGCGAATAAAACATTAATACAGACATAAATAAGCAATTTAATAATGGCACCGCGTCTTACGTAGAGTATTAAACACTTAGAGTCTCGCGCCCGCCTTAATTATTTTAAGCCCTGTCATGGTTCTTAAATTAATAATAAATACATAAAATAAATAATTTAGCAGTGACATCGTGTCGAGTAGCATAGCCGCATTTATTAATACGCAAGAGAATTTCATAATCATTTGTAATTTAAAATCAATTTTAATCTAATACATGCATTTAATAGCGTCGCATTTATAAAAGCTTTAAACAATTCTTAAATATCGTACTTGCAGTTAGCATTTAAATAATTTAATCTAGACTCTATTCAATTTTAATTTAACTTCGCAATAATGCACAATAATAAGATTTTAAATGATAGCACCACATTCTAAAATATTAAGCATTAATTAAATAGCACGCCCGCATTTATAACAATTAGATTAATAAAGCACCTAGGTAATTTAATCACATTGGTTAATTTAATTTGTCATTAATTAATAATACTAATACCTAGAATTAAATACTTAATTAAAATTAATAATACACCTTTACCACTACCAGCCCAATCACCCGCATGGCCCAACTCCCGTGGCCCAACGTCCTCTTTATTTTCCCTTACCCGATCAGCCCACACACCTTTTTATTTTTCTCTTATCAGCAACCCAATACCCGCTGGCCCATTCGCATTTCCCTTATCACCCACGCCCAGCCCTCATTTCCCTTTACCCATCGTCCCCACTCCCTCAAGCCCTAAAAAGAACCGCCGCACACCCTCTCGCTTTAGCGAATCTCGCCGGATTTTCAGGGTGGAAAATCCGGCGACTTTCCTTTTCCTTACCCACACACACCCAGTCAACGATTCCTTACCATATCCATCACCTAAATCCTTCAAATCGTTTGCCTTATCGAATCACTTCAAATCAGCAAAATATCCTTCAAATCCTTCCAGAATCAAAACTTACCATAACCTGTTCAAGCGCGAATCAACACCAATATCGTCCGAAATCCGCCTATGTTTACTTACCAATATTAGAACTCAAACGAGGGCTATATAAGCACATGCGAGAGCTCAGTTGGGGTGGCAGTCGGGTAGCAATCGAGGGGACACCCCTAGCAGCAGTCAACAACCCAGAGCTTAGCAGAGCATCGATGGAGGGATTCAGAAAACAATTCGAAGAAGCACAACGGGAGCAGAGTAGAGCACAAACGGCAGGAGTCCAATAGAGCTTGGAGGGCAAAATCGTTGCATGCATCAGTCGAGCACAGTTAAGAACCCTTAGCCGCAGTTAACAACTTAGAAGGCAGCAGACATCAGAGTAGAATAGAATAGTGGGCAGAGCTCAGGGAAGTAGTAATTGTCTTTACATATACAAGCAGGCCAAGCTCAGTCAGGCATAGGGAGTTAGGGCTCGGCACCTAAACCATTAGCATCGCAAGAATAGGTAGTTTGAATCCCCTCATTTCAATTCCAGCCAAAAATCAGCAAACAAACCTCGCCCTTCTATTCGCATCGCAAACCCAAAACCCGTCGAGTGGACCGACGACTTGATACGCTGCCCCGGTTCACTGCCCGGAGAAGGTAAAAATCCACTCCTCCTCGACTTCAGTTCATTCTGTATTCTTTTTGTGCGAATTTGTGTTAAATATGTGTTAGTTCATTCGTGTGTTTGTGTTTGTTAGATGCTAAAGATGATGTTTGGGGACTGATGTTGATAAGTCACAGACCATTAGTGGTTCTGTATGACCTACTGTGTTGTTCTAAGGAGTCATTTAACTATTTATGTATGTTGGCTATGTATAATAAGCTGATTATACCTCTGCCTTTTTCTGCTTGAGTATAAACTGCCTCCATGCTAGCGTGTTAAGTCCATATTGCATCATACCTTGATTGCTAAGTTGTTTACATGCTATCTGATTTGTCCCCATCTTAAAATTGTCACTATGATGGCCTACAATGCCTCTCAGTCTCCTCTATAGTATGAAAGAATAAGTGAGTTGATCAAGAGTATCTATGTCAGCATCTTGTTTGACGAATCCATGTTTAGGGCAGTTTAATTTTAGTCATCAGCTGCATATAAATCATTCTGTAATCTTGTTTCTCTCCTGTAAACATTTATAGAGGTAGTCAGGATATCCCTGCTAAATTATGCCCTTACAGTATTTGTCTCATGGTCGTACTTTCCAAACATGTTATCTGGTTAACCTTGTTTATTTGCATCTGGTGCTAATCTGTTTTTTTTTTTGCAAAACCTGTATTGGGTACATGTCTAAAATGCTATGTCTTGCTTGCTTAAATATTGTTAGCTAATGAACCAAGATGGTCCTGCATACAGATTCTGTTGGAATACACCCACTTAGCACATGTGTGAGTCAGTAGCTTGTCTTGCTCTATCTCTTAGAACAGATTATGTGAGTGTAAACTGCGTTCTGTCTCCTCAACCTTAAGTATGCATGTTAAATTCGACTTAAACAAACCCCTTTGCAAAATACACTTCTAATTAAGAAGTCTCTCATTTGTAATGGCTTGGCTGTCTCAATACTTTCATATAGCATAAATGAAACCTTGCATCCAGTCCTCTAATTAAAACTGTTTGAGTGTTGGCCTATATTATATATGGATCTGGTTTCTGTTAGACTTAAAATTTAATGGGCCTGTTGAATTTTCTGGTTTGCTTATTGTTTGCATCCAAAACCCATTGCCTGGGTTGATAACGTTTTTGCCTGAAACTGTCAATTGCTTATAGCAGTATAACTAAACAACAATTAAATTATGGATATATGTGTGCGTTTAGCGTTTTAATCGAGTATTATTTGGGTTGATGCTAATCTTTTTCTTTTTATTCACATGAAATGCACCGGAGCAAAAATGAAGAGTCTCCCGGCGAGACTCATCACGAGCTACTTCAAACGGCAACCCGCGTCTATGTGCATCCGCGTTCGCGTTCCTGCTTCAAAAATTCCTAGAAAACAAATAGGGCGTCGTCATCCGTCGTAAAGAGCACTCTTAAATCCCATCCTCTCTCTTTACTTGCTATTCATTCATTTATTTGTTTATTGTAATTTAATTACTCTATTTCTGTAATATTTAGGATATCTAGAACAATTAAGTTTCAAACATATAAGGTGGGAAAGTAATTTAAACTTAGAAACGCATTTCTTCTTTATTTGTCTTTTAGGACTGTTAGACATGTCTAAATTCTGCAAAAATGATCTAAATGATTTAAATTGCATCAAGAATCACTTTAAAGCACCTCTTATATCATATTGTACGCAGGTTAAGCAAGATTAATTTAGCTGGCAGTATACATAACTAGTCCGTAAATAACCTTTGCATGAACACATAATTAGTCCATAAAGCACACTCTTAGCATTCTTTAGCATTTTAAGCGCCTCTTAGCACCTTTAACACCCTTCTAGCATTTAATACCTTTTAGCAACCTTTAGGACTCGCTGATAATTTATGTGCAACATGTATTTGCTAAATGCTATTTACACTTTTGCAAAATCATGTGCTTTACACTAACGTCGTTTGCTACATGTTGTTTAAAGGATTTATCATCTCCCACAAAGGTCGATTTGTAAACATTTTAACATTTTTAGCATTTTTATTAAGCAGGAGGAGCTTTTATTTTGCATTTTTAATTATAATGATTACCCTAGGTTTGGCAGGACAACCGCAAGTTAGCGGATCTTAGAGGGTGTCTAACCCCTTCCCTCTAGATTAATAAAGAACCCTTACCCAGAATCTCACTAAGTTTAGCAGACCATAAAGAATGGAGTTAGTGTTGACTTTAACCTAAGTTGACATTTAGGTGTCCTAATTCACCCAAATTAATTAGGTGGCGACTCCGCGAACCCTTAGCATTTTTAGCATTTCTAGCACCCCTTTAACATTTTAGCACTCTTTTGCACATTTAGCATTTTTGTTATTTATTTTCTAACATGCATTTTAAGCAGGAGATTCGCTTTTAGAATGTCGCGGCCGAAAACGGGCGTGACAATGTTGACACCCAATTTTGACCCTTTATTCCAATTAATAACCAATAATTTAATTAATGTCAAATTTTATTAAACATTGATTCAATAATGTTCACTTTTTTTAATAAAATTAAATAAAGGACAATTTGGGTAATATAATAATGTTCTGCATAAAATTATGTGATTGACTACTTTTCTTAATCTGCGTAATTTAACTCATTTTTGCTTATAAATCATTCCGGAGGGAGTATTATATTAGATTATTATAACTATTAACCCTAAACCAACGATGATATGTTTCACTCCTAAAAAAGAAGAACGCTTTTGTGCATCTGTTCCACTCCTCTAGGTCGTTTTTCCTCCTTCTTCTTCTTCTTCTTGGAAATATCAAATTTGTTTCTGTGGAGAGGGATTTCTCGAAGGGGGTTTCTCAATTTCAGGTTATGTTGTTTTTTGTTTATTCTTTGAAGTATTAAAATTGTATTGACTTTCCTTGTATATTATTTCTGTTTTCAAGTAATAATGTTCTCTAAGAAACACCCATCTGAAAGTCAAAAAAGAAAAAGAAAAAGACAGAGAAAACTTATTGAATATATTATAACTTATTGAATTGTTATAAGTATTCATCTTGTTTATATATTATAACTTTTTATTATAAATTTTAATATATTGAAGTTTGAATCGATACAATTTATTTGGCTTGAATGTTAAATTTTTAGTTAATTTGAACAGGTTAGATCTTGATTGAAAAATAAGAGTGAGTTTATTACTAAGTTTAAATATATATAGAGCCTAATTTTTATTTTTGTCCGGGATCCTAAAAAATTCAGAACTGACACTTCATATAGTGATGTATTTTCTTACGGTGTCTATAATACTTGGGAACATATACATGTTCATATTCCAATTTTTGAAAATATCCTCGGAGGGGTCTCTTCATCTTTTAAGCCAGCCCAAACTTGGGTCGGTAAATTTTTTAGTAAGTTAACCTCTACTCTAACTTCGGCCATGCTAGGTCTAGTACAACTAACAGTAGCCGAAACAACCGCGAGCTCACTCTCCCAAAAATTTAACGGTTAGAGAGGTGAGAGAAGAGAGAATTTTAGTAGGCACTTTGATTTCTTGTAAACTTTTGATAATTGAAATCACTTTTATCTCTTATCACATCAGATTATTCATCTGTCACATCATTAAATATCTTCAATTATCACATACACTCCACAACAAGCGATATTTCAGAAAATAATTAATTTTTTCTTTCCTCCACATCATACATATACTCCGCCATATATATATTCATTTTATCTCATTTTCTATTTTGTATATGATATTATTCTTATAATTAATATTATTACACATATAATAATATTATTATAAATTACTTATATTCATTTAATTTTGACACTTATCAAATATTATTATGATATTAAAACACAACAATACATGATTTTATAAATGAAGATAAATTAATCGTACAATTTATCAAAAACACACTCAAACATTGATAATATTAAAATCACAAATTGAAAATTAATTTTCGATTGTTCCAAATTTTTTCCAAATTCCAAAATTTTCGGTTATACGAATATTGCATACCAAAATTAGTTGACCTCATATATGACATTTGAAAATTGGATAATATATTTTGAGAATTTTGTGGACATTGAATATTGAGATTTTGTAGTTGGTTAGGAAATATAAAATTTAGAGGAAGATTAAAATTTTGATTAGAATTCATATTAAAAAAATAGCAAATAATTTGGAAGAACATAGAAATTTGGAAAAAATAGCCAAAATATTTCGGTGTCCAAATGAAGTAAACTTAGTCTCCTTTTATAGATCTTGAAAAATAAAAAAAATTGATGTTTTTTTTTTAATTCGGTCCAATTATTGATCAAAAATAGCAATTAAAATAGCAGTGGAAAATGAATTTCTGACAGTTAATCACATGCTGCCACATGGCATTGCAGGAGACAATGTCTCCTGCACCTCTGCATCAGGAGACATTGTCTCCACGTGATAAAATTATCTCCTATATATTCAATAATTCCCAATTATTTCCACGTCAACATGTCATTCGAATTGTCTCCTGGTGTGTGTAATTATCGGAGATAATATCCCCTGCTGAAGACATATTTCTGAAGACTGCACTTATCTCAAGATTTTGTAATAGAAAGGAAAAGATCTAAACTGAAACGATAAGACATGAAGGAAGGGTAAAAGAAAAGACAAAATAATTACTAGTAATAGAAATATAGATATTTATTTTTGTTTATAAAATATAAGTTATTTTGTTGAATCCAAACCTTTTACTTTCAAGAATGGGGATTATAGTTGTCACGATCCAAATTGAAAGATTATGACGGGCACTCGTTATTTGTCGTGTATCACTAATCATACAATTAACTTCTAATCACCAAGGCCGACAAGGTCATAAATGTCACGACCCGATCCCGGGCCCGCGACTGGTGCCCTACCTGGACACCCTTACAGGCATATATCAGAGAAAATCAGTGGAACATACATGAAACTCATAACGTACATTTAACAGAAAAAAATAAAATAATAAACAACAGGCTAGCCGATAAGGCTACCTCCCTGGACATACATATATATACACGACCAAACGCAGTTACATCCTTCTTCTTTACAAACCGACCCACAAGATATGACTAAAGACCTCTAAGAATTTTTTTGACATAACCACAGTGACGGGACAGGGCCCCGCCATACCCCTGAATATACATAATCTACAACAACAGGGATCCGTACCAAAAGATAAGCCTCCGGAGTGAATGAAACTTCTTCCCAAAAACTTAACAGAGACCCTAAGAACGAGGATCACCAACCTGGGTACCTAATACATGCGGGCATGAACGCAGCCCCCCGAAGGGGGTCAGTACAACAGATACTGATTATGGAACGGAAATAAGGTACAGTAACCAAATCATAACTGTATAAAAGAATGATAGGGGCACGTTTAAAAATTAAAATACCAGATCCTACCGTGTCATTTTAACTCATGAAATCAATCGTACATTAATCATTATTTTCCTTCTTTCAATAAGAATTAACATCATATTCTTACATACATACTTAATAATTCGATCAAGTTTTTCCACTTAACTTACATATCTTACATAACATAATCCGCCCTTTATGGATGGACTTCTTATTTGGGAGCTTACTTTGATTATCCATACGTGATAACGTAACCCGGCCCATTTGCGGGACACGGTGTACTGATGAATCATGTAGCGTAATCCGGCCCGCCTGTGGAGCTCGGTGTACTGTGGAATCATGTAGCATAATCCGGCCCGCCTGTGGGGCTCGGTGTACTGTGAAATCATGTAGCATAATCCGGCCCGCCTGTGGGGCTCGGTCTACTGTGAAATCATGTAGCATAATCCGGCCCGCCTGTGGGACTCGGTGTACTGTGGAATCATGTAGCATAATCCGGCCCGCCTGTGGGGCTCGGTGTACTGTGGAATCATGTAGCATAATCCAGCCCGCCTGTGGGGCTCGGTGTGATTTTCCTTACATAACATTTTAAACCACCCTTTCACTTCTTCTTAAGTCGTTATAAGAACTTCCCATAAAGCTATTATAACAACCTTTTATTTTAGAGAACTTTTGACACTTTTTATTTCTTATCACATTGGGGAAACTAAACCCAAAAGTACTACGTACATACTCTTTTGAAATCAATCTTCTTAACTTTTGAAATAAATTAAGATGTCATGTTTTTTAAATCAAGTCATTTCCACTTATAAAATCAAGGCTTATAGTCTTAAAACCTCGTATCATATACTCTTTAAAATCATATAACTTTCACTTATAAAAAAACAAGTCCCTTTTCAATTATAAATTCAAGTCATTTTTAAATATAAAATCAACTTACTTACTTTATATAAATCAAGGCACATAGCTTTAAATCATACCTCATAACTTCCTAACCATTCTTACCAACATCTCCCATAAGACTTGGTAAGGACTTAGGATAACTTAGACATACCTTTAACTTAGAATCAACAACGTGGATACTTCTTAACTTCTAAGAGTAGAAGGAATCATGAAATAATATCACATGGCTATTTCATACGTAGGATCATGCCAAAATAAAGAAGAGGTTCACATACCTCGCGACGACTAGCGATAAGTTGCAAAATGCTCCAAAGTACATTAACCTTGCTAGCTTTTGCACCCTTCAAGTAGAATACGCTACTCGTAGTACTTCAACCTATAATAACCATAATACGTCTATCAACTCCTAGCATTTTAAGGTAAAATCATACTAAGTGTAAGGTCTCTTATTCTACGGAAATTCGGCAGCACTTCCTTTGTTTCTACGTACTTTTCCACCTTTTTCAAGGCCCGAAATTAATAACCAACATGCCACATTTAAGGCGCAACAAACCAACAATTCAAATGGGAATACACGCCTTAACAGGACGTGTAAAATTCTGCCCCACAATTAATATAAAACTGTCCAATAACTTTAGGCAATTCTCGGCAATATCAAGGTGTCGCGCCCCTTTCTGGCCGCGACATTTTTTAAAAACTCCTGCTTAATAATGTTAGAAAATAAATAATAAAATGCTAAAAGTGCAAAAATAATGCCTAAAGGTGCTAGAATATTACAAGTGCAAAAAGGGTTGCTAGGGTTCGCGGAGTCGCCACCTAATTAGTTTGGGTGAATTAGGACACCTAAATGTTAACTAGTTTAAAGTAAACATTAGCTCCATTTTTATGGTCTGCTAAACTTAATGAGATTCTGGGCAAGAGTTCTTTATTATTCTAAAGGGAAGGGGTCAAGCACCCTAAAGGATCCGCTAACTTGCGGTTGTCCGTTCAAACCTAGGGTTAATTATTATGGTGTAAAAAATGCATTTTTTAAGGTAGGCCTAACATGTAAAGTGTCAAATGACTTTCCTATATGAATTTTAACAAAAGAGTTTTATAGAAAGTGAGTTAGGAGTCTTGCAACAACCTGAGTAATTATGCGGGCGAAGATCATTAAGTGATTTATTATAACTATTAGATAATGCGTGACAAGCCTAAATAATTAATTTAAGAGGGAATAAAATTCTAATGTCTAAGTTATTTTCTAATGATGATCCAAAGCTTAAACTATTCTAAGTATGCTAGTATTAATGTAAAGTTGGATAGTTAATTTACAACTAATGAATGGGTATAGGGGAGGAATTAATAAAATGACTCGGGAGTGACGGTATCCCTCAGCTGGTGGCTTCGAAAATTTCTGACGCGGACGCAGATGCAGGATACACATAGATGCGGGTCTCGAGTTTGGGCCAGGGTGTGGGCCGCGGGTGTAAGCTGGGGGTGTTGGGCCAGCGATTGGGTAGGTTTTATTTAATTATGTGTTTTAATTTTAGGTGTATTATTTAATGGTAAATTAGATTATTTAAATTGTGATTAAATTATTTAGGTGCTTTATTAGTCTGAGTTTTTAAAATTATTATAATAATAAGTGCGAGTGTTCTATTTAATTAGTGCTTAATATTTATAATGCGATGCCGTTATTAAAACTTATTTACTATGTGTATTCTGCGAAGCTAAATTAAAATTGAATTATTTAAATGCTACATACAGATATGACATTTAAGGACTGCTTAATACTTTTATGAATGCGACGCTATTATTAAAACGCATGTGTTAGATTGAAATTAATTTACATTACGAATTATGAAATTGTATTGCTATTAATAAATGCGAATATTTTATTTAACACAACGTCATTGTCAAATTATTTATTTTATGTATTTATTTATTTTATTATCATTTAAGAATTATGACAGGGCTTAAAATTAATAAATACGGGCGCGATACTCTAAGTGCTTAATTTTCTACGTAAGACGCGGTGCCATTGTTGAATTGCTTATTTGTGCATGTATTAATGTTTTATTTGCTGCATTTTATTATTTAAAAATTATTAAAAATTATTATTTGAAAATTGGTGTAATTTTATAGTTAAGGACTGGACGGGAGGGTCAAAATTGGGTGTCAACAACTTGTCCCTCTTTGTAGGGAGATGATGGAAGAATCTTCGGACAAAGACGTTGACTTATAGCCAATTTTATCTCGATCCTCAGAGTTAAAATGTTTGGGCAAATTTAAGACAAGGCTGACGCGGACTCAAAATCTGTCCCAGTGTCTAGTTATGATGACACTGGGCTACCATGGTCAAAACACCAAGACGGGCTAATGTGGACTCAAAATTTGTCCCAGTGTCGAGTTATGACGACACTGGGCTACCATGGTCAAAACACCAAGGCGGCTAATGCGGGCTCACAATTTGTCCCAGTGTCGAGTTATGACGATACTGGGCTACCATGGTCAAAACACCAAGGCGGGCTAATGCGGACTCAAAATTTGTCTCAGTGTCGAGTTATGACGACACTGGGCTACCATGGTCAAAACACCAAGGCGGCTAATGCAGACTCAAAATTTGTCCCAGTGTCGAGTTATGACGACACTGGGCTACCATGGTCAAAACACCAAGGCGGGCTAATGCGGACTCAAAATTTGTCCCAGTGTCGAGTTATGACGACACTGGGCTACCATGGTCAAAACACCAAGGCGGGCTAATGCGGACTCAAAATTTGTCCCAGTGTCGAGTTATGACGACACTGGGCTACCATGGTCCAAACACCAAGGTGGGCTAACGCGGACTAAAAATTTGTCTCAGTGTCGAGTTATGACGATACTGGGATGTGGTGTAAAAAAAAAAAAAAACTGGCTTGAACCTGGGGTGTACCGGTGTTGACTTATGTTGCTGGATTTATGGTGATGCGGAATGAGTGGACCAACGCTTGAGGCCGTTTCTGTCATTCGTTGGGAAGGTTGGTCCCCCAACAAATTGTTCCGGTTCGCTGTAAGAGAAAATTCACGTTGTGCTCCTGCTCCTGCCTGTTAAGACTTAAACAAACGATTAGTACATAACTGTTAAGGCAAAATGATGATGCATAATTTTAAAAGCAATGTAACTGTGTGAGTAGAAATGTTATCCTGTAAAATGTGATGCAGATTGTGTTGACGTGATGCTGCAAATGCTGTGATTTCGTCCTTGCACGGACGTATTGCGATTGTGAATGTGGGTATGTTGTCCTTGCTGCAACTGCCCCTGTAGACTAAAGTTCAAGAAAACGTTAGTGCGTAACTGCTAAGACAAAATAATAAAGCATGAATAAGAAATGCAATTTTGAGAGCAGAGAGATTGTCCTTGCGTAGATGTGATATGCTGATGATGACGTTGTTTTCGTATGGGCGTCGCTTTCGGGCTCGGTGTCATTTTCGGTCATGGCATCGTTTTCGGACTTGGCGTCGTTTTCAAACTTGTTGTGCTGATGACGTCGTTGCATGGATGTGTTGTGCTGATAACGTCGTTGCCTGGACGTGTTGCTGCTGGCATCGTCGCGTAGACGTAATGCTGTTGGCGTCGTTGCGCAGACATAATGTTGATCCCGTCGTTGCCTGGACATATTGCTGATGACGTCGTTGCGTAGACGTGATGTCGATGACGTCGTTGCCTGGACGTATTGCTGCTGGCGTCGTTGCGTAGACGCAATGCTGATGACGTCGTTTCCTGGACGTGTTGTTGCGTAGACGCAATGCTGATGACATCGTTGCCTGGACGTGTTGATGCTGACGTCGTTGCCTAGACGTATTGCTGCTGGCGTCGTTGCGTAAACGTAATGCTGATGGCGTCATTGCGTAGATGAAATGCTGATGACGTCGTTGCATGGACGTAATGCTGGTGGCGTCATTGCGTAGACGCAATACTGGTGACGTCGTTGCCTGGACGTGTTGATGATGATAACGTCGTTTCCTGGACGTGTTGTTGCTGACGTCGTTGACTAGACGTGTTGTTGCTGACGTCATTGCATGGACGTGTTGCTGCTGGCGTCATTGCATAGAAATAATTCTGATCACGTCGTTGCCTGGTCGTGTTGATGCTGACGTCGTTGCCTAGACGTATTGCTGCTGGCGTCATTGTGTAGACATAATGTTGATCACGTCGTTGCCTGGACGTGTTGATGCTGACGTCGTTGCCTAGACGTATTGATGCTGGCGTCATTGCATAGACATAATGCTGATGACGTCGTTGCCTGGGCGTATTGCTACTGGCGTCGTTGCGTGGACGCAATGCTGATGACGTCGTTGCGTGGACGTATTGCTGCTGGCGTCGTTGCGTGGACGCAATGCTGATGACGTCGTTGCCTAGACGTATTGCTGCTGGCGTCGTTGCGTGGACGCAATGCTGATGACGTCGTTGCTGGGCGTATTCCGCTAACGCCGCGTTCGGGCGTATTATTCTTGGCGTCGTTCAGCGTGTTATTCTTGATGTTCTTTGTCTTTGGTTGTTGATCGTCGATGTCCCTTTCTGCTTCTGCTGCATTCTTTCTGCCTCTGCTAATATGAAGAAACCTACGCTCAAAGAAAACTTGTGAGTTTTGGGGGGGGGGGTCAATTCGTATTTGACTTCGCCGCATTGTTCCTTGATATCTGCGTTCCTGGCCTGTTTGGACCTGCAACCCATGTCTGGTTTCCTACCTTGTCCCAGTTTTGAATATGAAAAGGGCGTTTGGCCTAAAGTGGGTCTCAATAAAATTGCTTGTGTATTCTCGTTATTTTCACAACGAATGGAAAGTTTCCTAATGGTGTGACCGAAGCCGATTTAGGCCGCCTACGTATCCCCATGAGGGAATCAGGTCATGACGGTTCATTACAAGCGAATATTGGGTAAAATTAAAACTTCTAAAGGTGGGACCGAAGCCGATATGGCCGCCTACGTATCCGCCAAGGGAATCAGGTCGAACGTAGTTCTAATTACAAGCAAAAGAGAAATTGGGATTTTCTAATGGTGAGACCGAAGCCGATATGGCCGCCTACGTATCCGCCAAGGGAATCAGGTCGAACGTAGTTCCAATTACATGAAAACTTAAGCAAAACATTATGAAAACTTAAACATGAGTCTTAAATTATTCTGCTAAACTAAATTGTTTTTTCTTATCCGGGCTCTAGGCGGACCAGAACAAGGGTGCAAATCCAACCAATACGCCTTCTTGCTCTGCATCATGGCTGGCTGGGTCTTCATGCTCTGCTACCAGTATCTCTTTATTTTGGCTTCTGCGTGGTGCATGCTTGGATAAATGACTGATTCAGGTGGAGCGGGTTCTGGCCAGAGAACACATCTCTTCCTTTGGGGTTCATTGTACTCATTGGGAGAGGCGTCCTCCACTTGAATGACTCCTTCTTTGATCAGCTCTCTTACCTTGTCTCTGAATGTATAACACCTTCCCATGTCGTGTCCGATGGCTCCAGAATGGTATGCACAACTTTTGTTCTTATCATGAGCTTTGGACTTGGGATTGGGAACATTCTTTGGAATTGGCTGGAGTATCCGTGCAACTCTCAATCTCTCGTACAACTGCGACAAAAGCTCGGCTAAATGGGTGTATACTTTGGCTGGCCTTTCTGTGCGGGGTGTGAAGATGTTTAGTGGACGGGCTTTTGATCGTGGTGTATACACGGGTGGGTATCGCAAGGGGTTGTCGTATGTATTGCGAAAATAGATTTGTGGTGGCCTTTTATTTTGGTTTGTGTTTGGCTGGGGTATGGTAGGCATTTGGTTTTGCATGGGATATATGGGTGCATTGTATATTGGCTGAATGAGGTATGTAGTAAGAGGGTACTGGTAATAATTTTGAGGATTTTGACTGTTTTGGTTATTTGCAGTGACGAGTGCTCTAGTGAGGTTTCAGAGCCTTTTGATTTCGGCCTGCAGGGTTGCCATTTACTGCGGTATTTGGGCGAGGTGTTCGATCAGATCTACGCTGCTTTTCTTTCCTGAGACCTCTACTTTGACTATAGGAACCAAGACGGGTTCCGACTCGTTCTGCTCAAATGCCCTTGAATCAGTCATGTCGCTGGATCGTGTCTTTGATCTTGTGAAATATCGATGTTCTGTCATTGCTTAGTCAAATACAAATCGACCTTTGGGGAAGATGATAAATCTTTTTAGACAAAATGTAGCAAACTGCGTTAGTGTAAAGCACGTGATTTTACAAAAGTGTAAATAACATTTAACAAGTACATGTTGCACATAAATTGTCACATTGCAAGCGAGTACTAACATGCATGGGGACCCCTTTATGCCAGAGGTAGGCCTAAACGTCACATATGCGATGTTATGATGGATTTGTCCAAACCGTCCAACTGTAATGCTTTTGTTGGAAATGGTGACCAAATGACGGTGCACTTTTTTTCCAATTTCAGCATGTCATGATTAGGCTTGGATTTGTCTATCATTGTCACGCTACACATAATATGATGGTCGGTCGTTGGGTTGAGAAATCCGTCGACAAGTTTGGTGTCTTCCTAATTGTGGCGTCGATATCAAGGACCGACCCACCTAAGGTAAATGCATGCATGCCTTGCAATAAGGGGTGGTATAGCTCTATCCTAAGTTTCTAAGATTTGGCTTTACTAGACGCAAGGTTCCCGAGCGGACTACTCGAGTGAGAAGGCTACGCGGCCACCGGTTAGACTGGACACTCCACGTATATTACCAACTCTCCTAAATTTGGGTTTTTGAAGAAAGAATTTTGCTGATGCACCAAGCGCACCTCGCATGTAGTGTGTGATAGTGTGAATTTTCCAGAGTGGAAGAAATATGAGCGGAATGCCAGTTAAGGAAAGCAGTAAAGCAAATAGCCGTTAAAATAAATAAAACAAAATACAACACACAAAATTAAATGCAAAAATAATGCCAATAATAACCCTAGGTCTGTTATGGTTAAGAACCTTAAATCCCCAGCGGAGTCGCCATTTCTGTCACGCCCCTTTCCGGCCGCGACATTTTTTAAAAACTCCTGCTTAATAATGTTAGAAAATAAATAATAAAATGCTAAAAGTGCAAAAACAATGCCTAAAGGTGCTAGAATATTAAAAGTGCAAAAAGGATTGCTAGGGTTCGCGGAGTCGCCACCTAATTAGTTTGGGTGAATTAGGACACCTAAATGTTAACTAGTTTAAAGTAAACATTAACTACATTTTTATGGTCTGCTAAACTTAATGAGATTCTGGGCAAGAGTTCTTTATTATCCTAAAGGGAAGGGGTCAAACACCCTATAGGATCCGCTAACTTGCGGTTGTCCGTTCAAACCTAGGGTTAATTATTATGGTGTAAAAAATGCATTTTTTAAGGTAGGCCTAACATGTAAAGTGTCAAATGACTTTCCTATATGAATTTTAACAAAAGAGTTTTATAGAAAGTGAGTTAGGAGTCTTGCAACAACCTGAGTAATTATGCGGGCGAAGATCATTAAGTGATTTATTATAACTATTAGATAATGCGTGACAAGCCTAAATAATTAATTTAAGAGGGAATAAAATTCTAATGTCTAAGTTATTTTCTAATGATGATCTAAAGCTTAAACTATTCTAAGTATGCTAGTATTAGTGTAAAGTTGGATAGTTAATTTACAACTAATGAATGGGGGTAGGGGAGGAATTAATAAAATGACTCGGGAATGACGGTATCCCTTAGCTGGTGGCTTCGGAAATTTCTGACGCGGACGCGGATGCAGGATACACATAGATGCTGGTCTCGGGTTTGGGCCAGGGTGTGGGCCGCGGGTGTAGGTTGGGGGTGTTGGGCCAGCGATTGGGTAGGTTTTATTTAATTAGGTATTAGTTAGGTGTTTTAATTTTAGGTGTATTATTTAATGGTAAATTAGATTATTTAAATTGTGATTAAATTATTTAGGTGCTTTATTAATCTGAGTTTTTAAAATTATTAGAATAATAAGTGTGAGTGTGCTATTTAATTAGTGCTTAATATTTATAATGCGATGCCGTTATTAAAACTTATTTATTATGCGTATTCTGCGAAGCTAAATTAAAATTGAATTATTTAAATGCTACATGCAGATATGACATTTAAGGACTGCTTAATACTTTTATGAATACGACGCAATTATTAAAACGCATGTGTTAGATTGAAATTAATTTACATTACGAATTATGAAATTGCCTTGCTATTAATAAATGCGAATATTTTATTTAACACGACGTCATTGTCAAATTATTTATTTTATGTATTTATTTATTTTATTATCATTTAAGAATTATGACATGACTTAAAATTAATAAATACGGGCGCGAGACTCTAAGTGCTTAATTTTCTACGTAAGACGCGGTGCCATTATTGAATTGCTTATTTGTGCATGTATTAATGTTTTATTTGCTGCATTTTATTATTTAAAAATTATTAAAAATTATTGTTTGAAAATTGGTGTAATTTTATAGTTAAGGACTGGACGGAATGGTCAAAATTGGGTGTCAACACAAGGACAACAACATCTATTTCTTTTCAATTCCCTTTTCAATCCAAGTTGTTATTCCAACATGTTATATAGTCGCAATCAATTATAACAACTATAATTCCTTTCTTATATAACATGCGACGATTATAACTATCGACCAAATTAATTACAATATCAAAGGCTAGACATGCTAGGTCTCGGATTTAACTTCCAAATTCCATAATATTTATAAATCTTCATTCTAAATATTACATGCTCATCTAACAACTACTACAACATGAAATCTTGAATTACAATAACAAGACGGAGATTATTACCTCTTTAAGCCCAAATACAATCCAACGCCTAAAGTCGATCCTAGCAACTTTAGCTCCTCTTTTCGACGTTCCAATCCACTCCAAGTAACCCCTAGAAGCTTGTGAAGAACTCCTCTTCAAGTTCCAACTTCAAAGTTGAAGAACACCTTAGGTTTTCATGTTGCGACTAACGTAAAAACGTAGTTTTTTCAGGATTTTTGTGTTGAGATAACCTTAGAATACCTTTAGGGACCTTGGGTTTAAGTATTGTGAATTATGAAGCAAGATTGCAAAATTTTTGTGTGGATTTGAGAGCTTGGCCGAGAGCTTCAAAATAGAGCACTAAAAGTTCTTGAAAATTTTACTAAGTGTAGAAACTAGTCTTGCACTAGTGTGTAGTTAAATAATGAAGCCAAGGATTTGGATTAAAACACTTGTGTGGTCAAGATTAATGTGAATCAAATATCTTGTGTCAAGTTGGCTATTTGACTTAGTCAAATATCTCAAGCCTTGGGCTTTCAAGACTTGACCATATCCTCTAGGTCAATTTCGACCAAGCCATGTGGAGGGTGACACGTGTCTCCCTCCTATTGGTCTACAATATTTCATTTTCCGAAATTTCCATAATTCGTCAAAATATCGAAAATCATGTGGGCCCCACAAAACGTAAAATTTCCCGGGTGGGACCTACGTATCCAAATACGAAAATAATACTCCATCAGTCTCAAATAACAATTCTGAGAACTCAATTCTCATTAACAAACATTTCTCTTTCCCGAGGTTCGTTAGAATTTCCTTAAGAATAACAACTCTTTCTTTCGTTCAATTTTTTAAGTTTTAATTTCTCACGTACATTCTCTTAAACATGTCCTGGAATTACAGTGTAACATTCTCCCCCCTTAGAAACATTCGTCCCCGAATGTTCTTTCGAGGTTCAATCTAAACGGATATCACATAGTCCCCCTTAACTACACCCAACATAATCACATATGCCACACCTGGGCCCTCCTCGCACTTAATTCTCATTCTTAGCCTGAAATAAACCTTGCTACCCGAGGAGGCCTTGTACATCTAAGGTCTCTACGGTTATCAATATTCTAAGGCCCTTAATATTCTATGCCCCAACTTACATTACCACATTACCAGGTTGTCTAAATCACAAAACTCAATATTACCCGTACATAACACTTAAACATACAACACTTTTATCAATACATACAAGTCTCTAAGAGTCGAAGATATACCTGTAACTATTGCTTTATTTCCCCTTTATCGCTCTTGTTCGTAATCCTGCCCTGCAGGGCGCATAGCTACGAAAGGTGAAGAACCGACAACTGATCCAGCAGGCTGATCATCCCACCTGTAACCCTCCTACTAGGACAATCCCTCATCATATGGCCCCGACGGCCACAGGTAAAACAGGCACCAGTAATACGACGACATTTCCCATGGTGATGTCGGCCACACTGTGAACACTGAGGAAAGAGTGGTCCCGACTGCCTAGACCCATGTGCACACGCGAATCCGAAACTCTGGAGCTCTGACTAGCTCCTGAAAAACCCGGCTGATCAAACCTCCTGCCAGAAAACTGGAAAGGAGTACTCTGTGCCGGCTGAAATGTATACATAGCTCACGCCGAGGTCGCCCGCTAAAGTTACCACAAACCTTGTCGCCCCGCCCTCGGCTGGCCTTGTCCGCCGGTGCTCTCTCTGTCTTGATACCAATGCGTATGCTGCATCTCCGCAATATCCATACCTGACTGAAGGGCCACTCCCAGGCATGCAGTGATCATATAGCGGTCTAGCCCCATAACATAGTGATGAACTCTATCAGTCATGTCAGCTACAATAGTGAGTGCTTACCTAGCCAATGAGTCAAACTCCAGGTTATACTCTCTGATGGTCCTTCAATTCTGCCTCAGCGTCAAGAACCTATCCACACGGGCTCTCCTCATCTCAGGAGGCAAAAAGTGATCAAAGAAGGCGTATGTGAACTCGTCCCACAAAACTGGAGGAGCACTCTCTCCCCTGGACAGTTCCCACGATTCGAACCAGTTTACTGCAACATCGCGTAACAGGTAAGAAGCTAGTACAACTGACTCGGCCTCCGAGGCCTTAATTACCCGCATAGTCTGCTGCATCTGCCTAATAAACTCCTGATGATCATCAGGTCTAGACCCATAGAACTCTGGCGGATCACAACCAAGAAAATCTCGAATCCTCAAACTATCTGCCCTAGGGTTCGCTACCGGCTCCTGTCGGCGTTGCTGTCACGACCCGACCCCGGGGCCGCGACTGGTGCCCTACCGGGGCACCCCGTTCAGGTATACATCAGAGAATAGCAGCGGAACATACATAACACATAAACCTGTAGATAGTAAACATCACTGGCTAGCCGACAAGGCCGCCTTCCATAGAATATACTTAACCAAAAGTAAAATAGTACAACTTGTTCTTACAGCCCAAACCACAAACGTGACTATAGACCTCTAGAAAACAAATGTGGTGGGACAGGGCCCCGCCATACCCCTGAATGTACATAATACCTATAGCATCAGGGAAAAACCGTACCAACAAAACAAGCCTCCGGAGGAATGGAGCTTCTGACACCAGACCAGTGATCCTAAGAATGAGGATCCACCACCTGCTTACCCTTACCTGCGGCATGAACGCAGCCCCCGAGGAAGGGGGTCAGTACATGATGCGCGGTAAGATGCACACACTTTAAACGCAAGTGCACGTTATCGTGACAAGTAGTATAGTCTTGATAAGACCGAATATCGTCCTCAAGGATTAGGGTTCAATTACCAACTATCTATTTTTTTGGTATCTATTTGGTAAATTGATATTTAGATTTGTTGTTTTTAACTAAGGATTATAAAAGCTATTTAACTAAAAGGGTTTACTTCAGTGATGATGAGAATAGGGCTTCCATGTCTCCTCACTATCCGCTTATGCTACTTATTAATGCAATAACTTATGGTCTTCTTCTTTTGGAGAAAGCAGGTTCACTAAATCGTTTTATACTCCCGCTAGGGTTATATAAACACTCAACCGATGTGCACCTTACCTACCTTTCGGTGATAAGGATAACTCTATAGGAGGATTAAGAACAAGAACCTAGTTAACCGTCACGCACAATGCGCAAAATTAGGGTTTTTAAGCCTCTCATTAACGCTACATAAATAATTGAGGTATTTTCATCCCCAATCCAAGAATGTCTACCCAACTTACAGCATATTCACAATCCCCCCCTTTCGGAATCTGATTAGAAATCATATAGTGATAATTAGTTGTCAATTAATTACCAAGAATTCAACTCAAATATTGGATAGATCTCAACAAGAAGAAGAATAACCATAAGCATGCATTAAATCATAACATAAGTTTCTAGAGATTCAACATGGAAAGCCCTATAGAGGAATTAGTTCCTAGCCATTGACATGACAAGAACTAATCCCATGTTCATCATACAAAAACTGAAATAAAGAAAAGAAAAGGAAAAGAAATTACTAGACTATGGTCTTCAATCTCTAAGCAAGAAGCCTTGTGTTGTGCAAGAAGGGGAACCCTTAAAAACTGCCTAGGGTTCTCCTTTTATAGGCTGAAAACCGCCTCAACTTTTCCCTGCAGGCCTGGCCCAAAATCCGTCTGGAAACCTAATTTTTCCGCGTCGGCGCCGCGGCGCCGGAACTTCTGCAATCCGTCGGATGATTTGGCGCCGCGGCCCTGATTTCTGCTGTCTGAGGGCGCCGCGGCGCTGCAACTTCTGTAGCTTCTCGGATGTTTAGGCGCCGCGGCCCTGCACCTGCTGTCATGAGGCGCCGCGGCGCTGAGTCTTCTGCAGCCTCTCTGGATAGTGGGCGCCGCGGCCCTGCTTCTAATCGCAGAGGGGCGCGCGGCGATGCAGGTTTCAGCCTCGTTCGCCACTTTCTCTGTTTTTAGCTCTGGAATCTCCTCTTTTGCCCTCTTTTAGCTCCTTTTCCGCCATTTGGCCATTTTAACCACTTTGACTCAAAAGAAAGGAAAACTATCCTAATACGACACTTATATGTGCAAAACGGGACAAAAGACTAACTAAAACTGACTCAAAAGGTGTATATAAAATACACCGATCAAATACCCCCAAACTTAACCTTTGCTCGCCCTCGAGCAAAGATAGAAAGAAAGAAATAAAAAGACTCAAGAAACGAAAAATAAAAGACTCACTGACATTGATCACTTTTGCTGCATTTAGTGTTATCTAGAAAAACATGAAGGTTAGCAGAATAATATGCAGGAACATGTAGCATGAAATTTTTCAGCACACTAAACACATTGAGCTAGATATTTCGCAAACTCATATTTATCATGCTTTAATGGAAGTCAATATACTAAATCATGCATATAAATTCAAAAATCCTATGACATGCTTACTTGATATTCTCCACTAATCCTGGATATGCATAAAAGAGATCTTCAGGACTTTAAGGGTTGTAATGTAGGCTTAGGTAGGGGTTGGTAAAAATAGGCATTCAGGCTCATTTTTGTGTACCATAAGCTCTTTAGCTTTTCAAGATTTCCCTTTTCTTTTGTTCTTTTCTTCACTTCAATTATATCTTTTCCTCTTTTGTTTTGGGAGAATGAAGAGTATTATAATAACAAGCACCCCAAACTTAGGCTTTTGCCTCTTTCTTATTATTTTTATTGGGGTGCAACAAGCTCATTCACTTTTTTTTTAACACAATTGATTCCACTACTTCACATTTTTACTTATGGCACAATCTGTGGGAATATAGGGTGTCAAAGAAGAAGTTTCAATTTTTAGGCTCAATGGGGCTGACTAGGGATACTTTTAAAGTTCGGGGTAGAAAAGAGTGGTAAGAATTGGCTATCAAAGAAATGCCTGAGTCATCTCCCTAACATGCATATCCTAACTATTTCGCCTCAAATAGCAAGCAATCATAACACATAGGTTTTCATAATTTAGCATGCACAATTTAAGCAAGAAACTCCAAATAGACAGATTTTTGTGAGTTTTTGGCATATCTAACCTAGGTGTTTAGATAGTTGCTTCTAATTCCATTACATTATTCCACCTTCCTTCACTAGGTGTTTCTAGCAACTACAGTATACATGATCTTTGACAGGCAATTATGACTTAAAAAGAAAAAAAAATTGTGACTCAAAAATAAACACAAAACAAATAAAAAAAGACTTAATTGAAACATAACAAGACACAAATAAAACACCCCCAAACTTAAATCACACATTGTCCCCAATGGTTGGACTGAGTATATCTTCTCGTAATTCCTTCCTCTCTTCCTCTATGGTTGGAGCTCGATCATATTGACAGTAGAAATCCATGTCTTAAGGATCCCTGAGATGAATCAAAACCAACAACGAATCACGGCACACTTGTTTTTTTTTTTTTCAAAAGAAAATAAAATAAATAATTTAAAGAAACAAAAATAAAAACCAAATTAAAAATTAAAAATAGATAAATTTGATATTGATTTGTTGCCTTGTTTCTTGCTGTCCTTGTACTACTGTGTCCAAGGTCTGCATCATCCTCATCTGATTTTGAAACAATTGCTCCATCGTGGGCACTGAAGGTTCTGCTTCTGTGGTTGGCCGGTGGCTAGGTCCTGCCTCATATTGAGCCCCTATTTCAACTCATCTTCGTCCATGGCGGCCTCTGCTGCTGCTGCTGCTGGTGGTTGTACTCTTCGTCTGGCTGCTGGGGGGCTTGGGTCTGGGAAAGAGTGCACTATCCCACAGGACACCGGCAGTTGGTTTCTCTCATGAGTGTCAGTGGGTAGTTTTGGGACCGCACTCATGTGGCAAAGACTGGTAATGAGTGAACCGTGTCCCAATCCACCTGTTGTCACCAACCTGCTGATTTCTTCAACGCTCTGCACTATTTCTTTCCCCACATCAATCGTCATTCCCCTCATAATTCCATATATCAGTTTAATCTTATCCTCTGGCACTCTGGTGAAGTGCGTGGATGGAATCATGCGGGCGCTGACGAAATATAGTCAACCTTTGGCCACTTTGTTGAATTGGCACCTGTTCAGTGCTCTTGATCCATTTCTTCCAATATAAAAAACAGCCCCATGGTAGCTCACGGTGTCTGCAACGACATTCCAGTCGATGTGGTCAGTGCTTCTAGACCATGTTCTAAAGTGATTCCAATCACTTCTTTCTTCAACATCATCCGTCTTCAATTGTGCATTTACATTCTCTGCTGTCACAGGCACATAAGCTCCCCTAACAAAGCATCCCCTTTCCACCTTCTCTGGAAAGTTGGCATAAAATTCACGCACCATTGTTGTGTTCACTGGTGCTATCTTCTCCGGATTTACGAATCTCCTCCACCCCCTTAACTCAATCATAGCCCGGATGGGTTCATAAACATCTTCCTCCCCATATGACTCCCTCTGGTAGTCCATTCCCTTCTCGGTATTATGGGTGCAGTATCAAGCTTTTTGTATCTTTGGAAGGCTTCGTAGCTCACAAACCTAGTATTATCGTAATGTGGGGTTGGGGTGGATGTGGAGCCTCTTCTCTTCCTGGTGGCCATGGTTTAAAATAGTTTCTGGAGCTTTCAATTTAGTGGCACAATGTTTCTTACACAATCAACAACTAGCAGCGAACACAACACCCCCAAACTTCAACTTTTCTACCCAATACCCACACTCATTTTCTACTCTTTTCTCCAAACTTCACAATCAACTTTTCAGTACCCAACTACTTCAACTACAATACTCCTTCAAACTACTAGCTCCCGTGACTTCAGTAAAGGATTCAAGAACAGGAAAAAAAATTACCTTTTTATGAGAGGATTCAAGCTGTTCTTGTTTCTAATGGTGGTTTAAGGCTATGGAATGGAGCTTTGTTGGTTGAGATAGCTAAGGGTTTTTACGAATTTAAGAGTTTGGGTTGTGGTTTGGTTGGATTTGTGGAGGAATTGTGGGTAGATTTTTGGATTTTTCGTGTGTTTTTGGAGAAGAAGGGTTAGGTTTTTGAAATTAGGATTGGGAAAATCGATTTAGGCGTTTTAAGTTTACGATTTCCGTCAGCCGCGCTACCTGTATTCGCACTCCTTCGACTTTTGCGCCATGCCCACATTAAGAAGCGCGTGGCTAAACTTGGCAAATTTTTGAAATTCTACCGCGCCCTCGCTCTGGCGCTGCGCGCTAAACTCGCGCGCTGTTGATTCTTTTGGCGTCGCCTGTCTGCTGGCGCCTCGCTACCCGCTTTCGAAATCGGCCTGCTTGACTTTTCGTCTTTCAGTTTGTTTGCCTGTACCTGTCAATAACACAAACACAAGACCCCAAGACCGTGAGACTGTTCTTAGACAAAATAAAATAAACTAAAGACAGAAATTAAAATAACATAATTGAAAACGTTGGGTTGCCTCCCAACAAGCGCTGTCTTTAACGTCTTTTAGCCGGACGCAATTAACCGGTACGAGTGCCCACTTCTTCGAACTGCTTGCAATCCACAGATTTATTGTTGTAGGTCTCAATTTCCCTACGATCATTTGTTCAACCAAGAGCTTTAAACATACAATTATCCCCCAAGTACACAAGACAGGCTTGTCTTTTATGCTTTCTATAATGTAGGAATCCGTGAAATTCTCTACATCTCTCAACTCTAGGGGGTACTCTTGATGATGTGCACTTCCTAATTGGGGATCAGCAGTGATAGCTAGTGGTGTTTCTTCTATAATAGTTGCAAGAAAAAGAATTTCCACAGAATCCAAGAAGGTGAATAATTGGATTTCTGCAATCTTTTCCTTCTCTACACCAACTATCTCACCAGATTCCTCAGTAGTTGGGTGTGGTTCAGGCTTCTCAGTTTGCTGTTCACTGTTAAAAATGACGGCGAGTTCTCCTATTTGCAGTTCCAGCTTCTTTATGGCCAATCTCGTTTCGTCCATGAACTGTTTTTGATACCTAGCTAAACTGAGTATGGCTTCTCGTAATTCCTCCCTCTCTTCCTCTATGGTTGGATCTCTATCATATTGACAGTAAAAATCCATATCTAGAGGATTCCTGAGATGAACCAAAACCAACAACGAATCACGGCACACTTGTTTGTACAAAAGAAAAGAAAATAAAATAAACAATGTACATAAAAATAAAAATAAAAACTAAATTAGAAATTAAAAATAGATAATTTGATATTGAACTATGCCTAATCCCCAGCAACGGCGCCAAAAACTTGATGCGCGGTAAGATGCACACACTTTAAACGCAAGTGCACGTTATCGTGACAAGTAGTATAGTCTTGATAAGACCGAATATCGTCCTCAAGGATTAGGGTTCAATTACCAACTATCTATTTTTTTGGTATCTATTTGGTAAATTGATATTTAGATTTGTTGTTTTTAACTAAGGATTAGAAAAGCTATTTAACTAAAAGGGTTTACTTCAGTGATGATGAGAATAGGGCTTCCATGTCTCCTCACTATCCGCTTATGCTACTTATTAATGCAATAACTTATGGTCTTCTTCTTTTGGAGAAAGCAGGTTCACTAAATCGTTTTATACTCCCGTTAGGGTTATATAAACACTCAACCACAGTATTGCACCTTACCTACCTTTCGGTGATAAGGATAACTCTATAGGAGGATTAAGAACAAGAACCTAGTTAACCGTCACGCACAATGCGCAAAATTAGGGTTTTTAAGCCTCTCATTAACGCTACATAAATAATTGAGGTATTTTCATCCCCAATCCAAGAATGTCTACCCAAGTTCTGACATATTCACAATCCCCTTTCGAATCGATTAGAAATCATATAGTGATAATTAGTTGTCAATTAATTACCAAGAATTCAACTCAAATATTGGATAGATCTCATCAAGCAGACGAATCAGCATAAGCATGCATTAAATCATAACATAAGTTTCTAGAGATTCAACATGGAAAGCCCTATAGAGGAATTAGTTCCTAGCCATTGACATGACAAGAACTAATCCCATGTTCATCATACAAAAACTGAAATAAATAAAAGAAAAAGAAAAGAAATTACTAGACTATGGTCTCCAATCTCTAAGCAAGAAGTCTTGTGTTGTGCAAGAAAGGGAACCCTTAAAAACTGCCTAGGGTTCTCCTTTTATAGGCTGAAAACCGCCTCCCTCTTTTCCTTCAGGTCTGGCCCAGAATTTCGTCCAAAAACCTAATTTTTCCGCGTCGGCGCCGCGGCCCTGCAGACTGGCGTCGCGGCGCCGGAAGTTCTGCAATCCGTCGGGTGTTTTGGCGCCGCGGCCCTGATATCTGCTGTCTGAGGGCGCGGCGCTGCCGCAACTTACCGGATGTTTAGGCGCCGCGGCCCAGCATCTGCTGGTTGAGGGCGTCGCGGCGCTGGGTCTTCTGCAGCCTGTCTGAATAGTGGTCGCCGCGGCCTCGCTGATCGCAGAGCGCGTGCTGGTGCAGATTTCACCCTCGTTCGCCACTTTCTCTGTTTTCAGCTCTGGAATCTCCTCTTTTGCCCTCTTTTAGCTCTTTTTCCGCCATTTGGCCATTTTAACCACTTTGACACAATAGAAAGGAAAACTATCCTAATACAACACTTATATGTGCAAAACGGGACAAAAGACTAACTAAAACTGACTCAAAAGGTGTATATAAAATACACCGATCAGTAATCCCTTTTGAATTGTTGGTTTGTTGCGCCGTAAATGTGGCATGTTGGTTATTGATTTCGGGCCTTGAAAAATGTGGAAAAGTACGTAGAAACAAAGGAAGTGCTGCCCAAATTTCCGTAGAATAAGAGACCTTACACTTAGTATGATTCTACCTTAAAATGCTAGGAGTTGATAGATGTATTATGGTTATTATAGGTTGAAGTACTACAAGTAGCGTATTCTACTTGAAGGGTAGAAAAGCTAGCAAGGTTAAAGTACTTTGGAGCATTTTGCAACTTGTCGCTAGTCGTCGCGAGGTATGTGAACCTCTTCTTTCTTTTGGCATGATCCTACGTATGAAATAGCCATGGGATATTATTTCATGATTCCTTCTATTCTTAGAAGTTAAGAAGTATCCACGTTGTTGATTTTAAGTTAAAGGTATGTCTAAGTTATCCTAAGTCCTTACCAAGTCTTATGGGAGATGTTGGTAAGAATGGTTAGGAAGTTATGAGGTATGATTTAAAACTATGTGCCTTGATTTATATGAAGTAAGTAAGTTGATTTTATATTTTAAAATGACTTGAATTTATAATTGAAAAGGGACTTGTTTTTTTATAAGTGAAAGTTATATGATTTTAAAGAGTATATGACACGAGGTTTTAAGACTATAAGCCTTGATTTTATAAGTGAAAATGACTTGATTTAAAAAGCATGACTTCTTAATTTATTTCAAAAGTTAAGAAGATTGATTTCAAAAGAGTATGTACGTAGTACTTTTGGGTTTAGTTTCCCCAATGTGATAAGAAATAAAAAGTGCCTAAAGTTCTCTAAAATGAAAGGTTGTTATAATAGCTTTATGGAAAGTTGTTATAACGACTTAAGAAAAAGTGAAATGGTGGTTTAAAATGTTATGTAAGTAAAATCACACCGAGCCCCACAGGTGGACCAGATTATGCCACATGATTCCACAGTACACCGAGCCCACAGGCGGGCCGAATTATGCTACATGATTCCACAGTACACCGAGCCCCACAGGCGGGCCGGATTATGCTACATGATTCATCAGTACACCGTGTCCCGCAAATGGATCGGGTTACATTATCACGTATGGATAATCAAAGTAAGCTCCTAAATAAGAAGTCCCTCCATAAAGGGCCGGATTATATTATGTAAGATATGTAAGTTAAGTGGAAAAATTTGATCGAATTATTAAGTATGTATGTAAGAATATGATGTTAATTCTTATTGAAAGAAGGAAAAGAATGATTAATGTACGATTGATTTCATGAGTTAAAATGGCACGGTAGGATCTGGTATTTTAATTTTTACACGTGCCCTTGTCATTCTTTTATACAGTTATGATTTGGTTACTGTACCTTATTTTCGTTTCATACTTGCACTGTTGTCATTTCGGGGGCTGCATTCATGCCCGCAGGTATTAGGTACCCAGGTTGGTGATCCTCGTTCTTAGGGTCTCTGTTCAGTTTTTGGGAAGAAGCTCCATTCACTCCGGAGGCTTATCTTTTGGTACGGATCCCTGTTGTTGTAGATTATGTATATTCAGGGGTATGGCGGGGCCCTGTCCCGTCACAGTGGTTATGTCAAAAAAATTCTTAGAGGTCTTTAGTCATATCTTGTGGGTCGGTTTGTAAAGAAGTAGGATGTAACTGCGTTTGGTTGTGTATATATATGTATGTCCAGGGAGGTAGCCTTATCGGCTAGCCTGTTTTTTTTTTCCTGTTAAATGTACGTTATGAGTTTCATGTATGTTCCGCTGATTTTCTCTGATATATGCCTGTAATGGTGCCCAGGTAGGGCACCAGTCGCGGGCCCGAGGTCGGGTCGTGATAAAAGTGGTTCAGAGCAGTTAGTCCTCGAAAATTGTCTACAGATCGTGTCTAGTAGAGTCTTGGTTATCGGTGTGTTGTGCACCACATCTATAACCAGGAGGCTACAGGACATTTAGGATTGGTTTCCATTCTTCTCACTCTGAGATCGTGCAGTAGAGCTGTGTTATTAGGATGATCCGTCTCTGACGTATTCTTATGTATATGTATCAGCTATGCCTCCACGGAAGGCGACCAGGGCCCAGAAGGGCAAGTCAGCAGTAGGAGCTGCTAGTGGGACACAGAGAGTTACTAGGGCTCAGGCTCAGGCGGTGCCTGAGGTTGTGGCCCAGGCGGCGAGTTCAGTTACCCCGACAGTACTAGAGGAGTCGAGAGCAGCCGCAGCTCCAGGAGTTCCGATACCTGAGTCTCCAGTCCCTCAGCCAGGGGCAGAGTATAGAGATTATGGAGAGCAAATCATGTTATTTACCAGCATAGTGGCAGGGCAACTGTTATACCCCGTAGTTCTGGCCATGCGTATGAGAACATACGAAAGGAATTGAGACTTAAATTTTAGGATGATGGGTTGACGGAATGTTTCGGACGGGTTGTTAGTCAACTTTGCTAGAAACACCTAGTGAAGTAAGGTGGAATAATGTAACGGAATTGAAGCAACTATCTAAACACCTAAGTTAGATATGCTAAAAACTCACAGAATCTGTCTATTTGGAGTTTTTTGCTTGAGTTATGCATGCTAAATGATAAATACTTATGTGTTATGATTGCTTGCTATTTGAGGCGAAATAGTTAGGATATGCATGTTAGGGAGATGACTCAGACATTTCTTTGATAGTCAATTCTTACCATTCTTTTCTATCCCGTACTTTAAAAATATCCCTAGTAGCCCCATTGAGCCGAAATTTGAAACTTCTTCTTTGACACCCTATATTCCCACAAATTGTACCATAAGTGAAAATATGAAATAGTGGAATACATGTGTTAAAAAGAGACAAAAAGAGTGAATAAGTCTGTTGCACCCCAATACAAAAGTAATAAGAAATAGGCAAAAGCCTAAGTTTGGGGGTGCTTGTCATTATTATATACTTCACTCTCCCAAAACAAAAGAGGGAAAGATAGAATCGAAATGAAGAAAAGAACAAAAAGAAAAAGGGAAATACTGAAAAGCTGAAGAGCTTATGGTACACGAAATGAGCCTAAATTGCCTATTTTTACCTACCTATACCTAAGCCTACATTACAACCCTTAAAGTCCTGAAGATCTCTTCTATGCATATCCAGGATTAGTGGAGAATAGCAAGTAAGCATGCCATAGGATTTTTGAATTTATATGCATGATTTAGTATATTGACTTCCATTAAAGCATGATGAATAGGAGTTTGCGAAATATCTAGCTTAATGTGCTGAAATGTCATGCTATATGTTCCTGCATATTATTTTGCTAACCTTCATGTTTTTCTAGTTAACACTAATGCAGCAAAAGTAATCAATGGCAGTGAGTCTTTTATTTTCGTTTCTTTGAGTCTTTTATTTTATTTCTTTCTATCTTTGCTCGAGGGCGAGCAAAGGTTAAGTTTGGGGGTATTTGATCGGTGTATTTTATATACACCTTTTAGTCGATTTTAGTTAGTCTTTTGTCCCGTTTTGCACATATAAGTGTTGTATTAGGATAGTTTTCCTTTCTATTGAGTCAAAGTGGTTAAAATGGCCAAATGGCGGAAAAGGAGCTAAAAGAGGGCAAAAGAGAGATGCAGAGCGAAATGCAGAAAGTGGCGAACGAGGGTGAAATCGGACAGCCGCGCGCCTCGCACTAAAAGCAGGTCGCGCCACTATTCAGAGGCTGCAGAAGACCCAGCGCGCGCGCTCGCAGCAGATGCAGGCCGCGCGCTAAACATCCGGCTACGAGAGTTGCAGAGCTGCGGCGCGCTCGCATGCCAGATATCGGCCGCGCGCCAAAACACCCGACGGATTGCAGAACTTCCGGCGCGCGCTGATCACAGGCAGCGCCGACGCGAAAAATTAGGTTATTGGACGAAATTGCAGGCCAGCACAAGGAAAAGAGGAGGCGGTTTGGCTATAAAGGAGAACCTAGGCGCTTTTAAGGGTTCCCTTTCTTGCACAACACAAGGCTTCTTGCTTAGAGATCAAGACCATAGTCTAGTAATTTCTTTTCCTTTTCTTTTCTTTATTTCAGTTTTTGTATGATGAACACGGGATTAGTTCTTGTCATGTCAATGACTAGAACTAATTCCTCTATAAGGCTTTCCATGTGAATCTCTAGAAACTTATGTTATGATTTAATGACGCTATGGTTATTCTTCTTCTTGTTGAGATCTATCCAATATTGAGTTGAATTCTTGGTAATTAATTGACAACTAATTATCACTATATGATTTCTAATCGATTAGAAAGGGGGATTGTGAATATCTTTGTAAGTTGGGTAGACATTCTTGGATTGGGGATGAAAATACCTCAATTATTTATGTAGCGTTAATGAGAGGCTTAAAACCCTAATTTTGCGCATTGTGCGTGACGGTTAACTAGGTTCTTGTTCTTAATCCTCCTATAGAGTTATCTTTATCACCGAAAGGTAGGTAAGGTGCAATACTGGGGTTGAGTGTTTATATAACCCTAACGGGAGTATAAAACGATTTAGTGAACCTGCTTTCTCCAAAAGAAGAAGACCATAAGTTATTGCATTAATAAGTAGCATAAGCGGATAGTGAGGAGACGTGGAAGCCCTATTCTCATCATCACTGAAGTAAACCCTTTTAGTTAAATAGCTTTTATAATCCTTAGTTAAAAACAACAAATCTAAATATCAATTTACCAAATAGATACCAAAAAAATAGATAGTTGGTAATTGAACCCTAATCCTTGAGGACGAAATTCGGTCTTATCAAGACTATACTACTTGTCACGATAACGTGCACTTGCGTTTAAAGTGTGTGCATCTTACCGCGCATCAATTACACGCCTTAACAGGACTTGTAAAACTCTGCCCCACAATTAATATAAAACCGTCCAATAACTTTAGGCAACTCTCGGCAATATCAAGGACAACAACATCTATTTCTTTTCAATTCCCTTTTCAATCCAAGTTGTTATTCCAACATGTTATATAGTTGCAATCAATTATAACAACTATAATCCCTTTCTTATATAACATGCGACGATTATAACTATCGACCAAATTGATTACAATATCAAAGGCTAGACATGCTAGGTCTCGGATTTAACTTCCAAATTCCACAATATTTATCAATCTTCATTCTAAATATTACATGCTCATCTAACAACTACTACAACATGAAATCTTGAATTACAATAACAAGACGGAGATTATTACCTCTTTAAGCCCAAATACAATCCAACACCTAAAGTCGATCCTAGCAACTTTAGCTCCTCTTTTCGACGTTCCAATCCACTCCAAGTAACCCTTATAAGCTTGTGAAGAACTCCTCTTCAAGTTCCAACTTCAAAGTTGAAGAACGCCTTAGGTTTTCATGTTGCGACTAACGTAAAAACGTAGTTTTTTCGGGATTTTTGTGTTGAGATAACCTTAGAATACCTTTAGGGACCTTGGGTTTAAGTATTGCGAATTATGAAGCAAGATTGCAAAATAATTTTATGGATTTGAGAGCTTGGCCGAGAGCTTCAAAATAGAGCACTAAAAGTTCTTGAAAATTTTACTAAGTGTAGAAACTAGTCTTGCACTAGTGTGTAGTTAAATAATGAAGCCAAGGATTTGGATTAAAACACTTGTGTGGTCGAGATTAATGTGAATCAAATATCTTGTGCCAAGTTGGCTATTTGACTTAGTCAAATATCTCAAGCCTTGGGCTTTCAAGACTTGACCATATCCTCTAGGTCAATTTCGACCAAGCCATGTGGAGGGTGACACATGTCGCCCTCTTATTGGTCTACAATATTCCATTTCTCAAAATTTTCATAATTCGTCAAAATATCGAAAACCACGTGGGCCCCACAAAACGTAAAATTTTCCGGGTGGACCTACGTATCCAAATCCAAAAATAATACTACATCAGTCTCAAATAACAATTCTGAGAACCCAATTCTCATTAACAAACACTTCTCTTTCCCGAGGTTCGGAAGAATTTCCTTAAAAATAACAACTCTTTCTTTCGTTCAAATTTTTAAGTCTTGATTCCTCACGTACATTCTCTTAAACATGTCCTGGAATTACAGGGTGTAACAATACAAGACTAGACTACTAAACACAGGACACCTGTCTACAAGCCTCTAAAGAGTAGCAACATAAAAAGGTAAGGCAGAGCCCCGCCATATCTATATGTACATGCAAAAATATATCGTACCGAGATTAGACTGACACTCAAAAACAAGGGGAGTGCTCCAAAATCGGTTGAGTCAGCCACCTACTAATGTGGATCGTCGTCTTGCCTGTGTAAACCTGTGGACATGAAACGCAGTGTCCCCCGATAAAAGGGATGTCAGTACGATTGATGTGCCGAGTATGTCAGGCATAAACAATAGCATAACAGAGATATAACAATAAACTGAGATAGGAACAGCCGACAGAATTAGCCGACAGTAACAGTCGATAGAAACAATAGATAGTAACAACCGATAATAACAGCTGATAGCAACAACTGATAGTAACAGCCGAAAACAACAGCTAATAGTAGCATCCAGCCCGTAATGAACGCCTCTGAGGGCCCTGGTATGCCTAAATGTCATGCACAATACAAATGTGGTATATATAAGGGCATCTTCCTTCCCATAACAGCCTCTGTGGGAATCATTCCATATCGGCCTCTGTGGGCATGAACATTATCATATTGACCTCATTGGGCATCTTTCTTTTTGTGATAGCCTATACCAGCTGCAGGTTGCAGGTGGTGTGCGTATATAATGTCATTCCCTTTTTCCCATCTCCTACATATATATAATTCATACCATATAATATTATATAACACATATGGGACCAGGGTAATACATGAATGTAATGCATGAATGACAATAAAACATTATGAACTTCTCGGGTGATATAATATCATTGTACCTTCAGCTAACATTGTGAACATCAACATCTTCGCATATACCTCAATAAGTATTTAGGAACATACGTAGACATGCTTTTAAAATAGAAATCAATAACAAGAACATTCTTAACTACTAAGAGTAAAATTATTTATGAAACAATATTACATTTATGGTTCGTACATAAAAAATGTCAAAAGAAGAAAGGATTTATCTTAACATACCTTTGAACCGACCCTTCACAATGGTGATAAAATCAACCTTCTTTACCAGTTAACCTTAAATAATAGCGGAGCCAACCCCTTTTTAATGACTACTTGCTGAAACTACTTTTATTTTCTTTGAATCACAAAGGAAATTCGTATATTTTGGTATCAATAGCAGATGATATGCAGAACATAGACAAAGCAATCTGTTATGTGACAAATGCAACACTATTCGTTGATTTAATTGAAGGAATATATAGTTCCATTTGATGCTCTCCACAACATGGTCCTAGGCCGAGGTGTCCACTCCTTTTATTAATATTTTGCTACACCTAAAGCTTATCCCACTAAAATTAGCCACCAAATCCCACATTAGTATTAGTCATGTATTGCTTCATCTCCATAGATACACGTAGAACATGACATTTGTCCCCATTTCGTTTATCCTACTCCGCTACAATACCTCGTTTAAATAATTACACCCATAATTAATTTTTTGAACTCAATTCACTTAAATATTGATAACTTATAAAATCTTCATATACACAATATTATAATCGTGCGATATAGCACTAGTCCATAACCTCTTTTGGGACATACAACCATTATTATTAATCCTCGTCGTCACATTTATTAAGTCCTAAATTATCTCGGAACCGCATCCTTTTATATACTAAGCTCTTGATTTATATATATATATTCTCAAACCATTGCCCAAAAATACGGGTGTTACATCCTTTCCCCCATAGAAACATTCGTTCTCGAATGTTGGAGTGACATCTAATCCCCGTCACATAACCAGAAAATACAATTACTTTTTCACTGGTCATATACTATAACATACATTATTACCTCAACATCTGGTCCTTAAGCATTAATTATAATACTTATGAAAATAGAACTCACCTTATGCTTCTCTCAGAATCTCAGCGTTGGTCTGGAACATGTATGGATATTTGTGCATCATCTCCTCTTCCGCCTCCCATGTCATTTCTTCTACGTTCTCCTCATATGATAAATCCTCTGTTTTCTGCACATCATCAATCGGTACCATCCGCGAAGGATCTCCAACACATGCTCTCAATAAGGAAACATGAAAAATCGGATGAACAAATTCTAACTCCGAAGGCAACTCGTAAGCTACCTGGCTAATTCATCGAATTATGCGATATGACCCAATATACCTTAGATTAAGTTTTCCCTTCTTTCCGAATCTCATTATACCTTTCATAGGCGAAATGTTCAAAAATACTCAATCATCTACCTGAAACTCTAAGTCTCTCCATCGCACATCTCAATACGACTTTTGACGACTCTGAGCGGTTAACAACCGTTCTTGGATAAGTTTTACCTTCTCTATGGCTTGGTGTACTAAGTCAGGCCCAAATAACTCTAATTCACCTACCTCGAACCATCCGATAGGAGATCTACATCTTCGTTCATACAACGCCTTGTATGGAGTCATTTTAACGATAGAACGATAATTGTTATTGTACGCAAATTCAATAAGGGGTAAATGATCATCCCAACATTCCTTAAAGTCCAATACACAAGATCGTAATATGTCCTCGAGCGTCTGACTCGTACGCTCAGCTTGCCCGTTTGTTTGAGGGTGGAAAGTTATGCTAAGATTAACCTGGGTGCCTAAACCTTTTAAAAATAATTTCTAGAAGTTAGCTGTGAAATTTGCACCTCGGTAAAATATAATAGAAATAGGCACACCATAACGGCGAACAATATCCTTAACGTACAACTTCACATAGTCCTCTTCTGTGTAGGTAGTTTTGACCGACTGAAAATGAGCTGATTTGGTCAATCTATTAACAATTATTCAAATAGAATCAAACTTATGATAAGAGCGAGGTAAACCTATAATAAAATACATATTAATCATTTTCCATTTCCACATCGGAATCTCAATGTTCTGAGTCAAGCTATCAGAATTTTAGTGCTCTATTTTTACTTGTTGACAGTTAGGACACTTAGCTACAAATTCCTCCACGCTCCTCTTCATGTCGTTCCACCAATAGATACCCTTGAGATAATGATACATTTTAGTAGATCCATGATGAATGGAATATTGCGAGCAATGGATCTCCTTCATAATTTTATCCCATAATCCCGCTACATTTGAAACACATAAACGGTCCTAGTGCTTGAAAACCCTATGTTTGTCAATCTCAAAGGTTGTGATCTTTTTCTGTTGAATGCACTCTCTAATTTTCTCAAACAGGGGTCTTCCCATTGACGTTCCTTAACTTCATATATGAGGGGTGATTCTAACACATTCTGAATCACAAAATCACCATCATCTGAATCCATTAGTCGGACTCCCAAACTAGTTAACTGATGGAGTTCCTTTACTGACTCCTTCATTTCTACCTGCACTGGTGTCACGCCCCAAATTTTCCTAAGTCTTTACTTAGGGCGTGATGGCACCTGGACAATTATTTTCCACCAGGAGCACCATTTAATTCTCTTTATTTAAAAATTTAAACTTTTATTCAAAAACGGAGCTATTAATAAAATAACAATAAAGAAATTTGTTTATGACTTTATTAAAAATATAACGCGAGCCCATGCTCGTGCAAATATTGTTTCTACATAGACATACTGACAAATATTATTCTAAGTTGGAAGGGAGACCATTCCACACCGCATTTCGAGACATTGAACCGACATTACGAACTCGACAGTACCAAGCCCAAACAATGGACTTGGTATGACAAAAGGTCATGGACGATCGCTAGCCTTGGCGTGGAGCCTTTCCTCTATCATGCTTTCAAACATGTTAAATAAAAGAGTCACTACCATCCAAATTTGGTGAGAACCTTACCCTGCAATTCAAAGTAACACCACAATATTCCAAGCGCAATCACATTATAACGTAATAAGCATATTGCAAAAACATATCAGGTTACAACATTTTTAAATATGTAGCAACTACTCATAGAAAATTCTCAGTTTAACTAACACTTCATTTTATCTCGTATTATACGTTAGGACATTCCCCTGCATTTCCATATGTTTGTTACATTTATATATTTGTGAACGCGTATTCACTTTTCATATTTATATAAAGGTGAACATGTATTCATCTTTCATATTTGTTGCGGCGTGCAACCCGATCCATTATATTTACGTATTTGTGAACACGTATTCACTTTACGTTTTGTTGCGGCGTGCAACCCGATCCATTATGTTTACGTATTCGTGAACGCGTATTCACTTTACGTTTTATTGCGGCGTGCAACCCGACCCATTATATTTACGTATTAGTGAACGCGTATTCACTTTACGTTTTGTTGCGGCGTGCAACCCGACCCATTATATTTACGTATTAGTGAACGCGTATTCACTTTACGTTTTATTGCGGCGTGCAACCCGACCCATTATATTTACGTATTTGTGAACACGTATTCACTTTACGTTTTGTTGCGGCGTGCAACCCGATCCATTATGTTTACGTATTTGTGAACGCGTATTCACTTTACGTTTTGTTACGGCGTGCAACCCGATCCATTATATTTACGTATTTGTGAACGCGTATTCACTTTACGTTTTGTTGCGGCGTGCAACCCGATCCATTATATTTACGTATTTGTGAACGCGTATTCACTTTACGTTTTGTTGCGGCGTGCAACCCGATCCATTATATTTATATATTTATGTGAACACGTATTCACTTTTCATATTTTTCAGAAGATCGAATAAATACTATTCTTTTTTCTAACATTCTGTCATTCATACTTGTAACGATTATAACTTTTTAACCATAACTCCAACTAAGGTGTTTCTCAAGCGGAAACTAAGGTAAGACGGGGATTTTTCACTGTACCAAATTTCATTTAAAACTACTTTGAGTAACTAACACAAATTTATCCTCAAAACAGCCACATGAAATTTGTTTCGGCAGAATTTTTATTAAACAGAACACAATCTTAGAATAGTCATAACTCCTAATCTGTAAACCCGTTCAAGCCCCATAAAATCTCAAAACGACGAGAACAGAGAGCTACACGTCTCCATGTGAACCATCCTTTTATATTATGTACCATTTGGTACAGTTTTACCCTTTTATTCGCTGCCCTTCCTGGATCTCGATAGATCCGAGGCAGAAACTTTAAACAGCGATAACTCTCAATCCGTAAGTCGGATAGACCCCCGTAAGGTCTAAAAATGTCCACAACAGAGAGATCTAGAACTTTCATTTAGCAATAATATTCATATTCCCCACAGATTAGTACAGTTTTACGTTTCAACGTCCTGCCCTTCTGGATTCCGATGAATCCGAGGCAGCAACTTCAAACTACAATAACTCTCAACTCGTAAGTCCGTTTTAATAACTATTTATCTATATCTGTCTGTAACAGAGAGATTTACAACCATGTAAATTTTCATATAATTCTAATAAGTAAAACTCAATAAAAACAGTCTGTAATTATGCCTTTCCGAATTTCGGCCAAATCTAAGGCAGGAACTTTGAACTATGATAACTTTCAAACCGTATGTCCATTTTACCTCATTTTTGGTTCTATATGATCATATTAGAGAGGTGTACCACTCGTCCGAATTTCAGCAAATTATAACTATTATAACTCAGTGAGAACAGTTCGTAAAGTTCATGACGCAACTAGTTGTCTAAACAATCAAAAGTTCAATATTTCTTTTCAACACTCAATTCTTATTCTAACATGTATTGAACTTAAAATAAAGGATGTTATCAAGAATTTCTGAGTGAGAAAACTCACCTTGTAAGTGTGAATATTATTGTTGTGTGGTTGCTAAAATTATCCCTACTCTCTAGTAGTTTGATTCTTGTTCTTCTTGCCCTCTTGGTATTTTTTCCTCTTCTTTTCACTTGTTTTTTTCTGATTTTCTAACCTTTATGTTATGTACTTTGTTTGTGTGTAAATACAATGTATAAGTGGAGAGTTTTCTATAACCTATGGGAGGTAGAATGATAAGAGTTGGAGGGGAAATGAAAAGGGGGGAAGGGGTAAAGGGAAGGGGTACGTGCATGCTGAAATTTCCCTTTTTTTTTTCTTTTGTTTTTCTTTTGTTTTCTTATTTTCATTTCATCTATCTATTTATCCAACTTTAACACTAACTCTATCCCATGCAATTTATTCTTTGTTTTCTTATATATATATTTTTATTAACCCAACCACAACTATATATTATTATTATTATTTTTTTCCGGATTTCACATTCTCTCCTCCTTAAGCAACATTCGTCCTCGAATGTGAATAAGGTCGTAACATAATCACATAGACACAATAATGTTTATTGTTATTGTAACACTAATTTGGGGGATTCACATTCTCCCTTCCTTAAGAAGCATTCGTCCTCGAATGAGAATAAGATTGTAACACATGCATATAGACACGCAAATGGCACACATATGAAGTACTATGTAATGCATTTTTTTATTACCTTAGTCAAATAGGAATTGATATTTGACTTTCATCGCCTCTTCCGCTTCCCAGGTGGCTTCCTCTGTGGAGTGATTCTTCCATAGGACTTTCACGGGAGCAATATCTTTATTTCTAAGGCGTTGAACCTTTCTATCAAGTATTTCTACCGGAGTCTCTTCATATTGAAGCTCTTTATTAAGAACTATCTCCTGGGGAAGGATGACGTGACTTGGATCGTGCAAGTATTTTCGTAGCATTGACACATGAAATACCGGATGCACTGCTTCCAGCTCTTGTGGAAGTACTAATTCGTAAGCCACATTCCCCACTCTTCGCAAGATCTCATATGGCCCAATGAACCTTGGGCTCAATTTCCCTTTCTTACCAAAACGCATCACTCCCTTCATTGGGGACACTTTTAAAAATACTTTCTCCCCCTCTTGGAATTTAAGATCTCTTTTCCGATTATCCGCATAGGACTTATGACGGCTATGAGCTGTTTTGATCCGCTCCCGAATCATCTGTACCTTATCATTTGTTTCTTGAATTACTTCAGGTCCGAACAGTTGCGTCTCACCCACCTCGAACCATCCAAGTGGAGACCTACATTTTCGTCCATATAATGCTTCAAACGGGGCCATTTGTATGTTATAGTGAAAACTATTGTTGTAGGCGAACTCAATTAGACATAGATGGTCCAACCAGCTTCCCTGAAAATCTAACACACAAGATCGCAACATGTCCTCAAGTGTTTGAATTGTTCGTTCAGCTTGCCCATCTGTTTACGGGTGGAAAGTCGTGCTTAACTTAACTTTTGTCCCGAGACCCTGCTGGAAACTTTGCCAAAAGTGTGAGGTGAAGGAAACCCCTATCTGAAATAATTTGTAAGGGAATCCCGTGTAACCGCACAATCTCCTTCAAATAAATCTGTGTGTACTGTGGTGCGCGATACGTAGTCTTGACCGGTAAGAAATGAGCTGACTTTGTAAGCCGATCTACAATCACCCATATAGAATCATACCCTTCTCGAGTTTTCGGTAGACCAGTTACAAAATCCATATGAATCGCCTCCCATTTCCACATGGGACACGAATGTCTGAAGTAGTCCGCCTGGTTTTGATGTTCATCTTTCACTTGTTGACACATAAGACACCTTTCGACAAACTCCGCAACATCTTTCTTCATTCCGTCCCACGATAATTTTCCTTGAGGTCTGATACATTTTTGTTGACTGAATGAATGGAATATCTTGTGTTGTGACCTCATCTAAAGATTTTCCTCCTTAGATCTTTTACCTTAAAACACACAACCTACCCTTATAGAAGGCGGTACCGCCATTTTCTTCTAATGTAAAGCTGAAGGTTTTCCATGTTGAATCCTCTCCTAATCTAACAAATTTTGTATCCTCAAACCGACTTTCTTTTATTTGAAGCTAAAGGCATCGCGAGGTATCATGTACCACCACCCTACCTTCACCGATCTCGCTTAAGCTAACCCCGAGGTTTCCCAATCTTTGTACCTCACGAACAATACCCTCTTTGTATTGCCAACGGGCTGCTGCCCATTGATCTCCTACTGAGTGCGTCAGCCACCACGTTGGCTTTCCCAGGATGGTAAAGAATACTAAGGTCATAATCCTTAAGCAACTCTAACCATCTTCTTTGTCGGAGATTCAAATCCTTCTGCGTGGTTATGTACTGCAAACTCTTATGATCTGTAAATATGTCCACATGCACACCATACAAATAATGTCTCCATATTTGTAAGACAAACACCACCGCAGCTAATTCCAAGTCATGAGTTGGGTAATTCTTCTCATGTATCTTCAACTGTCTAGATGCATATGCAATAACCTTTTCAAACTGCATCAAGACATATCCTAACCCAACTCTAGAGGCATCGCAATAGATTGTGAACCCTTCTTGTCCCGATGGTAAGGTTAGAACTGGTGCAGTAGTCAACAATTCTTTTAGTTTCTGAAAACTGGCTTCACATGCTTCCGACCACTGGTACTTAACCGTTTTTTTTTGAGTCAATCGGGTCGAGGAGCGAAGACTAGAAAACCTTTTACGAATCTTCTATAATACCCACCAAACCCAAGAAACTTCTAACCTCCGCTTGAGTCGGTTTTGGCGCTTCTTCATCGCTTCTATCTTACGGGGTCTACCATAATTCCATCCTTGACACAACATGACCCAAAAAGGCTACCTTTTCCAACCAAAATTCACACTTTGAAAATTTAGCATATAGTTTCTCATGTTTCAAGATTCAAGACTACCCTCGATGCTCTTCATGTTCTTCAACACTCTTACTGTAGATTAGGATATCATCTATGAACACAATCACGAACAAATCTAGGAATGGTTTGAAGATTCTGTTCATTAAATTCATAAAAGCTGCTGGGGCATTGGTTAACCCAAAAGACATGACCAAGAACTTTTAATGGCCGTATCGGGTTCTAAAGGCTGTTTTGGATATATCATCTGGATTTATTTTCAGCTGGTGATATCCCGAACGGAGATCAATCTTGGAAAAATAGCTAGCTCCCTGAAGTTGGTCAAAAAGATCATCGATTCTTGGTAATGGGTACCGGTTCTTGATCGTGACCTTATTGAGCTGCCGATAATCGATGCACATTCGGAGCGATCCGTCTTTCTTTTTCACAAACAGATCGTGCACCGAGGGAAACACTAGGCCTTATAAAGCCTTTATCCAGAAGATTCTTCAATTGTTCTTTTAACTCCCTCAATTCAGCTGGGGTCATTCGATATGGAGGGATAGAAATGAGTCTTGTACCCAGAATTAACTCTATAGCAAACTCCACTTCTCGATCCGGAGGAAGACCTGGAAGATCTTCAGGAAACCTCGGAAAATTTGAACAATAGGGACATCATTCATCACTGGGATTATTTTTGGGTATCCACTATATTAGCGGATATCGTGCTCCACTCTGTGACTTCTCAATAACTTTTGAGCCCCAAGGTAGGAAATAAAGCGACACGAGGATATTCCAATCCTACCCCTTATAACAACTTCTGGTTCTCCGGGAAAAGTTAATCTCACTATCTTTCGCCGACAATCTAACATGGCATAACATGCCGACAACCAATCCATACCCAAAATGACGTCGAAGTTTACCATATCAAGTAGTACTAGGTTCACCATTGTTCCCCTGCCATTCACTTCTAATGGAAATTATTTACCACCCGAGAGGCCCAAATTGAGGCCCATACTGGTGTCATAACCTCAAAAGGTTCACTTAAATAAGAAGGTTCTACGTGTAAATTCTTAGCAAAGCCCATTGACACATATGAAAATGTAGAGTCGGGGTCGTATAATACAAATGCAGGAATACTCGAGACTAGCAAAATACATGTGACCACCGCATTAAATGCTTCTGCCTTATTCCTCTGGGGCAAAGCGTAGAGCCGATTAGAATTGTTGGGTTGTTGATCTCCCTGACTCTGGCGGGGTCGGTTTCCCTGATTTCCCCTCTAGGCAGTTGTGGTTGCTTCTGACCTCCCCTGAATAGATTGTATTTGAGTCCTCTTTTTGCAATCCCCGACATAGTGGCCTGATTCTCCACAGTTATAACATGACTTCGTTAAGAGTCGACATTCTCCATTGTGTTTCCTTTGACAAATCTTACAAATCGGTTTGTCACCTCCTGTGTTAGGGTTGGTGGCCTTGTCCTTGCTACCTTGGTAATTAGACCAACTGTGCCCCTTAGGCTTGAAATAAGACTAGCCCACAGATTGGTTCGGTCCTGAAGATCCCTTACTAAACTCCTGCTTCTGATTTTGACTCTGGTTAAATGATCCTGACGTCCGAAATCTCTTCTGCGAATATTCTTTTTTTGCTTTAGCGAAACCTTCTACCCTCAAAGCCATATCGACAATCTGAAGATAAGTTCTATCGTTGGCTAACGCCACCACCTTCTCTGTTATGTTCGGGTTTAAACCCTCTACAAATCGTTTGACTCTATCCATTTCTGTAGGAATAATATGTGCGTTGTATGCTGACAATCAAGTGAATTAGGTATTGTATTCTATCACATTGCGGTCTCCATGTTTCAACAGTTCAAACTCACGTCTGAGCGCATCTTTTCGGGAGTTAGGCATGTACTTTTCACTGAATGCGGCTCTGAACTACCCCCACATCATCGGTGGTGACATCGAAAAATGATTTCTTCTAAAATTTCTCCACCACACCCGTGTGTCATCCACTAACCGTGCGATTACCAAATTGACGTCATGCGTCTCCACACATCCTCGTAAGCGAGGTTTTCTACCTCATCGAGAAATACTATTGGGTTAGACTTGTAGTCCTTCCTTGTATAGATATGTTCCCTTCTTCTCACAAAATTTGCCCCATAGTCTATCTGGTACCTCTCCTACCTTTTCGGTCGGTGGTGCAGTCACATCTGGTTATTTTATCGTTGTACACTCCCTTCCACAATCCTTTTAAGGAGGTAGTACGAGAACCAAGTCTTTGAAAAGACTCAAGATAGGCACGAGAATAGTATGAAAGAAGTGAAACTTTAGGATGTTATTCCGTTTACTTATTACTAAGGTGGCGCGCACACCGTCGCAATAAGTAACCGTTCAAACACCCAACTCGAAGAAACTTCCTAGAATCTCCTAACCTGGTTTAGCTCTGATACCAACTTGTCACGCCCCAAATTTTCCTAAGTCTTTACTTAGGGCGTGATGGCACCTGGACAATTATTTTCCACCAGGAGCACCATTTAATTCTCTTTATTTAAAAATTTAAACTTTTATTCAAAAACGGAGTTATTAATAAAATAACAATAAAGAAATTTGTTTATGACTTTATTAAAAATATAACGCGAGCCCATGCTCGTGCAAATATTGTTTCTACATAGACATACTGACAAATATTATTCTAATTTGGAAGGGAGACCATTCCACACGGGCATTTCCCGAGACATTGGAACTGACATTCTGAACCTGACGAGTACCAAGCCCGAAACAATGGACTTGGTATGACAAAAGGCTGCGGGACGATCGCTAGCCTTGGCGTGGAGCCTTTCCTCTATCATGCTTTCCTGAAACATGTTAAATAAAGAGTCAGCCCTACCATCTGGGGCTGAGTGAGAACCTTACCCTGCAATTCAAAGTAACACCACAATATTCCAAGCGCAATCACATTATAACGTAATAAGCATATTGCAAAAACATATCAGGTTACAACATTTTTAAATATGTAGCAACTCCTCATAGGAAATTCTCAGTTTAACTAACACTTCATTTTATCTCGTATTATACGTTAGGACATTCCCCTGCATTTTCATATGTTTGTTACATTTATATATTTGTGAACGCGTATTCACTTTTCATATTTATATAAAGGTGAACATGTATTCATCTTTCATATTTGTTGCGGCATGCAACCCGATCCATTATATTTACGTATTTGTGAACACGTATTCACTTTACGTTTTGTTGCGCGCAACCCGATCCATTATGTTTACGTATTCGTGAACGCCGTATTCACTTTACGTTTTGTTGCGCGCAACCCGACCCATTATATTTACGTATTAGTGAACGCGTATTCACTTTACGTTTTGTTGCGCGCAACCCGACCCATTATATTTACGTATTAGTGAACGCGTATTCACTTTACGTTTTGTTGCGCGCAACCCGACCCATTATATTTACGTATTTGTGAACACGTATTCACTTTATGTTTTGTTGCGCGTGCAACCCGATCCATTATGTTTACGTATTTGTGAACGCGTATTCACTTTACGCTTTGTTGCGCGCAACCCGATCCATTATATTTACGTATTAGTGAACGCGTATTCACTTTACGTTTTGTTGCGCTGCAACCCGATCCATTATATTTACGTATTTGTGAACACGTATTCACTTTACGTTTTGTTGCGGCGCAACCCGATCCATTATGTTTACGTATTTGTGAACGCGTATTCACTTTACGCTTTTGTTGCGTGCAACCCGATCCATTATATTTATATATTTATGTGAACACGTATTCACTTTTCATATTTTTCAGAAGATCGAATAAATACTATTCTCTTTTCTAACATTCTGTCATTCATACTTGTAACGATTATAACTTTTTAACCATAACTCCAACTAAGGTGTTTCTCAAGCGAAAACTAAGGTAAGACGGGGATTTTTCACTGTACCAAATTTCATTTAAAACTACTTTGAGTAACTAACACAAATTTATCCTCAAAACAGCCACATGAAATTTGTTTCGGCAGAATTTTTATTAAACAGAACACAATCTTAGAATAGTCATAACTCCTAATCTGTAAACCCGTTCAAGCCCCATAAAATCTCAAAACGACGAGAACAGAGAGCTACACGTCTCCATGTGAACCATCCTTTCATATTCTGTACCATTTGGTACAGTTTTATCCTTTTATTCGCTGCCCTTCCTGGATGTCGATAGATCCGAGGCAGAAACTTTAAACAGCGATAACTCTCAATCCGTAAGTCGGATAGACCCCCGTAAGGTCTAAAAATGTCCACAACAGAGAGATCTAGAACTTTCATTTAGCAATAATATTCATATTCCCCACAGATTAGTACAGTTTTACGTTTCAACGTTCTGCCCTTCTGGATTCCGATGAATCCGAGGCAGCAACTTCAAACTACAATAACTCTCAACTCGTAAGTCCGTTTTAATAACTATTTATCTATATCTGTCCGTAACATAGAGATTTACAACCATGTAAATTTTCATATAATTCTAATAAGTAAAACTCAATAAAAACAGTCCGTAATTATGTCTTTCCGAATTTCGACCAAATCTAAGGCAGGAACTTTGAACTATGATAACTTTCAAACCGTATGTCCATTTTACCTCATTTTTTGTTCTATATGATCATATTAGAGAGGTGTACCACTCCTCCGAATTGCATCAAATTCTAACAATTATAACTCAGTGAGAACAGTTCGTAAAGTTCATGACGCAACTAGTTGTCTAAACAATCAAAAGTTCAATATTTCTTTTCAACACTCAATTCTTATTCTAACATGTATTGAACTTAAAATAAAGGATGTTATCAAGAATTTATGAGTGAGAAAACTCACCTTGTAAGTGTGAATATTATTGTTGTGTGGTTGCTAAAATTATCCCTACTCTCTAGTAGTTTGATTCTTGTTCTTCTTGCCCTCTTGGTATTTTTTCCTCTTCTTTTCACTTTTTTTTTTCTGATTTTCTAACCTTTATGTTATGTACTTTGTTTGTGTGTAAATACAATGTATAAGTGGAGAGTTTTCTATAACCTATGGGAGGTAGAATGATAAGAGTTGGAGGGGAAATGAAAAGGGGGGAAGGGGTAAAGGGAAGGGGTACGTGCATGCTGAAATTTCCTTTTTTTTTTCTTTTGTTTTTCTTTTGTTTTCTTATTTTCATTTCATCTATCTATTTATCCAACTTTAACACTAACTCTATCCCATGCAATTTATTCTTTGTTTTCTTATATATATATTTTTATTAACCCAACCACAACTATATATTATTATTATTATTTTTTTCCGGATTTCACAACTGGCATCGAGATGACCATCAACTTATGGCTGAGCGCGTCAGCTACAACATTAGCTTTATCGGGATGGTATAAGATGTCAACATCATAGTCCTTCAACAATTCAAGCCACTTCTTCTGTCTTAGATTAAACTCCTTCTGTTTAAATATGTATTGCAGACTTTTATGATCTGTAAAATATCTACATGAACACCATACAAGTAGTGCTGCCAAATTTTCAGTGCATAGACCACTGCGGCTAACTCCAAATCATGTGTCAGATATTTTCTCTCATGTTTTCTCTATTGCCTTGAAGCATGGCCAATTACTTTACCATGTTGAATTAGCACGCATCCTAGACCTGCTCCCGAAGTATCACAATACACAACATAGCCTTCTATACCCTCTGGAGAGTAAGGACTGGTGCTGATGTTAGTCTATTCTTTAATTCTTGGAAACTCTGCTCACAAGCATCAGACCACTGAAATTTTATGGCATTTTGTCTCAACTTTGTTAATGGTGCTGATATGGTAGAAAACTCTTCTACAAACCTCCTATAATAGTCGGTTAAGCCTAGAAAGTTGCAAACCTCTGTTGGAGTCGTGGGCCTCGGCTAATTCTTCACTGCTTCAATCTTCTGAGTGTCAACTCTTATACTCTTATCTGACACTATATGACCAAGAAATTCCACTGAATTCAACCAAAAATCACATATAACTTATGATCTCAGAGCGTCTGTAGTACTATCCACAAATGATCTGCATGTTCTGCTTCCGAGTGAGAGTAAACTAGAATATCATCTATAAATACTATTACAAATACATCCAGATATGGGCGAAACACGTTGTTCATTAGATCCATAAATGGTACATGTGTGTTTTTGAGTCCAAATGACATTACTAAGAATTCGAAGTGCCCATACCTTGTCCTGAAAGCCATTTTCGGAATGTCCTTCCATTTGACCCTTAGCTGATGGTACCCTGACCTTAGGTTGATCTTTGAGAAACATCTTGGACTTTATAACTGGTCAAGTAAATCATCAATTTTTTGGGAAAAAGGTAATTGTTCTTGATAGTGACTTTGTTCAATTGCCGATAGTCGATACACATCCGTAACGAACCATATTTATTTCGTACAAACAATATCGGTGCACCCCAAAGACATATGTTGGGCCTAATAAAGCCTTTCTCAAGCAGATCTTTTAATTTCTACTTTAATTCTTTCAATTCAGCTGGAGCTATTCTATAAGGAGGAATAAATATCGATTGGGTGTCTGGCAACACATCTATGCCGAACTCAATTTCCCTTTTGGGAGGAAGACCTGGAAGTTTATCTGAAAATATATCAAGAAACTCATTAACCACCGGAATTTATTGAGAAGTAAGTGGTTCGACATCGACATCTCTAGTTCAAACAAGATGGTATATACAACCTTTGGAGATCATCTTACTTGCATTAAGGTATGGAATAAATCTACCTTTTGGCGACACCGTATTACCTTTTCATTTAAGAATTGGCTTGCATGGGAACTGAAATCTAACAATCTTTATTCGAAAATCAGCATTAGTGTAGCAAGATGTCAGTCAATCCATGCCCATAATAACATCAAAATCAATCATTTCTAGTTCTACCAAATCGGCTAGGGTCCGACGGCTATAAACTAATACTGCACAATTCTGATAGATTCGTCTAACAACTATCGACTCACCAACTGGCATAAATATCACAAATCTATCGCTAATCAACTCAGGTTTCATACCAAATTTACAAGCAATAAAAAGGATAATATATGATAGATTGAAGCCTGGATCTAACAACGCATACACATTATGTGAAGACCGAAAATATATTTGTAATAACATCAGATAAAGACTCTTGATCCTATCGTCTCATCAGTGCATAAGTGAGGTTCTTACCCCCACCAAAGTTAGTTGCTCTATCCCTACCTCTGACTCGACCAGATAATGTGCCCTGACGGGCGTACTGAATGTGATGAAGCTGCTGCAGATCCGACTGGTTAAGCCCTAACACCTTCGCCTCCTATCGGGCATTCTCGCCTGATATGACCAGGTTCACCACAAAAATAACACACATTTGCTTCTTGTTGGCACAAACCTGTATTAGCCTTACCACACTGCTCGCATCGAGCTAATGACGACCTCATCTGACTAGAATCCCCTTTATAACAAGACCCTGATGCTCGTGAACCTTGACCTAGTCCTGATTGAACAAACCAGTCCACCCTAGACCTTGAAAATGGTACTGATGCGCTAACTGTTGTATAATATTGGCGTCTATAAAGTTGTATCCTGGGCCCACCTCTGAACTTTCTTACATCACCTACGGATCAAGTTCTCTTATGCTGGCCCTTATTACGCTCTCGATCTACCCGTTGTTGTAAGAACGTTGTTGTCTCTTACGATCCTTCAGATTCTATGCATAAGCATGAATACGAGCAATATTCATATTCTGATTCAGAGAAGTTGTAGTACACTCGTTGATCAAGTGCGGCCCTAAGCCTGTAACAAACCTATGTACCCGATCACTCATCTCAGCTATAATCGTAGGAGCATTATAGCCAATGAATTAAACTGTAAGGTATATTCTCGAACACTCATATTAACCTGCTCAAGATGAGGAATTTATCCTGCCTAACCGGTCGAAGCTCGACTGGCAGAAAATATTGTAGGAAGGCCTCTAAAAACTCTCAATCCTGCTGGTAGAGCACGAAGTCCCTTAGATTGATCCCATGTCTCATACCAGGTCACCGTAACATCAAACAGTGTGTAAAAAGAAAACTTTACCGACTTAGTATTGGTAGCATCCATTACCCGCAAGGTACGCTGTATCTGATCCAGAAAATTCTGCGGGTCCGCATTCAGTTCTGACCCTGTGAATACCGGTGGCTCTAGGTTAATGAAATCCCGAGATCTCACGCTAACAACTCTATCGGAAGGATCGGGAATCTGACGTTGGGCCTGAGCGACCATTAATTGTGACAATAACTATACAACACTTCGCATATTAATATCCTCATCTGGAATATCAGGTGGAGGAACTGGGGGTACTACAGCCCCACTACACTCTTCTGTAGGTGATGAACTGTCGAGGTCCCACGGGGGAGCATTCACTTACTCGCCATAAATTTTTGATGACTCGAGGGCCAATCTGCAGAATTCTTCAACCTTTCGCACTTTGTTCTTCAAAGTCCCCTTGAGACAAGAAGATATCGATGAGGCTTCTACTGGGGGATCATATGAAGGAGTCTCATATGAAGGAGTCGCACCGTGGGTCTCACTCTGGCCCTCGCTAGTAGGTGAAAATGAACTAGTACCTTTGCTTGCAGTAGTATCCAACACCCTCATACTCTTGAACTTCTTCCTTGTTATAGGCATAGATGGAATTATAAACACGGGACGCATTAGGAGTGGAATTCTTATAACTCAGTTCTATAGCACAATTTATGAGCTGAAAGAATGAATATCATCCCTAAATGTCAGGTAGCCTCCTGCTTATAAGTATGGTGCATAATATATCCATAAATAAGACTTTATTAGACACTACTTGTAAACTCCATAAGACATACATGCTCTGATACCAAGTTTGTCACGACCCAGACTGGAGGGTCATGACGGACACCCGGACCTTACCTTTCGAGTACCAATAATCATACAATAAACTTATAATCATAGTTAAACACGGGCCACAAGGGCCGCCACCCAATACCCTGTTGGCCTATGAAAATAGTAGACTAGAAAAACTATGAAAAATCTTAACTAGTAAGCCCAACTTATATATATGCGTACAAAGGCCTACAGGTCCATATAAGACTAGACTACTATACACAGGACACCTGTCTACAAGCCTCTAAAGAGTAGAAACATCAGAAGGTCGGGATAAGGCCCCGCCATACTCATATGTACATGCAAAAATATACCATACCGAGATTAGACCGATACTCCAAAACTAGGGGAGTACTCCAAAATCTATTGAGTCAGCAACCTACTAATGTGAATTGTCGCCTTGCCTACGTAAACTTGCAGGTATGAAACGCAGTGTCCCCCGACAAAAGGAACGTCAGTATGACTGATGTACCGAGTATGTCATGCATAAACAATAGAATAACAAATATATAACAATAAACTAAGACAGAAAAAATTAGCCGACAGTAACATCCGATAGAAACAACAGATAGTAACATTCGATAGCAACAACTGATAGTAATAGTCGATAGCAACAACTGACATGTAATAAATGCCTTTGAGGGCCCTAATATGCCTAAATGTCATGCACATCAAATGTGGTATACATATATATATATATATTGGCCTCACAAGGGCATCTTCCTTCCCATAATAGCCTCTGTGGGCATCATTTCATATCGGCCTTTGTGGGCATAATCATTATCATATTGGCCTCATTGGGCATCTTCCTTTTTCGTGATAGTCTGTACCAGTTGCAGGTGATGTGCGTATATAACGCCATTTCATTTTCTCCATCCCCTACATATATATAATTCATACCATATAGTAGTGTATATAACACATGTGGGACCAGTATAATACATGAATGTAATGCATGACAATAAAACATTTTGAACTTATCGAGTGACATAATATCCTTGTACCTTGGGCTAACATTTCGAACATCAACATATTTTCCATATACCTCAATAAGGATTTAGGAATATACTTAGACATGTTTTTAACATAGGAATCAATAACAAGAACATTCTTAACTACTAAAAGTAGAATAATTTATGAAACAATATTACGTTTACGGTTCGTACATAGAACATGCCAAAAGAAGAAATAATTTGCCTTAACATACCTTTGAACCGACCCTTCACAATGATGATAAAATCAACCTACTTTGCCAGTTAACCTTAAATAATAACGAAACCAACACCTTTTTAATGACTACTTGCTGGAACTACTTTTATTTCCTTTGAATCACAAAGGAAATTCATATATTTTGGTATCAATAGCAGATGATATGCAGAACATAGACAAAGCAACCTCTTATGTGACAAATGCATCACTATTCGTTGATTTAATTGAAGGATCATATAGTGCCATTTGATGCTCTCCACAACATGGTCCTAGGCCGAGGTGTCCATCCCTTTTATTAATGTTTTGCTACCCCTAAAGCTTATCCCACTAAAATCAGCCACAAACATGACACTTGTCCCCTTTTCGTTTATCATATTCCATTACAATCCCTCGTTTAAATAATTACATCCATAATTATCTTAATCTCAATTCACTTAAATCTTGATAAATTATAAAACTTTCATATACACAATGTCATAATCGTGCGATATAACACTAATCCATAACCTCTTTTGGACATATAACCATTTTTATTAATCCTCGCCGTCACACTTATTAAGTCCTAAATTATCTCGGAACCACATCCTTTTATATATTAAGCTCTTGATTTGTATATATATATAGATGCTCAAACCATTGCTGAAAATACGGGTGATACAATAGTACTTTTGATCTTTCAATTATAAATTCTGATTTTGGTTCTTGAAATATATGAACTAAGCAGATTTAGTTAATTAATATGAGTGTTTTAATATTCTTTATGTAGGAAACATGTTATAATCTCAAATATGACGTAATCGTAAACTTAATATAACACTTGGTAAAATGGTGTAGCAGATAATTGATCACAAGCACATGAACAAAAGTGTATACTTTAATTACTAACCAATTAAATATACTTAATCAAGTATTAAATGAATGAGTGATTATTTATCAATATTTGAAGGTCTACCAGCACTTAATTTTCCTTCACGAATTTCAATTATTTGATAGCGGTAAACTGAAAAAAACGAGACATGCAGGACGGAGAAAGAAAAAAAGAATTTTATATAATTAAAGTTTTTTTCTAGAGGGAGAGACTCTGACTTCTGTCTAGCACTCATCACTAGGGTGCACAAAAGATTAAAACCGGACCGGACCGAAGATCGAACAGTCAAATTGTCCGGATCGAAGACCGGACCGAACTTTTCGGTCCGGTCATTTGGACCGAATCGAAATTTGCAGAAATTCAAAATGCAATAAATTCAAAATCCAAATTGCAATAAATTCAATTCCACTCCAGTACTCCATCCATAGTGTCCTGTCCACTGTCCAGTGTCCACACTCCACAGTCCACACCCCAAATCCAAATTGCAATAAATTTTTTACATGATTTATTATTATTACACAAAATAAGCTTTAATTAATAACTAAAAACTAATCAGTGCAGATGCGATCAATGCGGCAATGGTGCTGGTCGTTGTCGCGTCGCCTTGCGGCTTGCAGTCGCAGCGCTTCTTTGTCGCACGCAATCTGCATTCCTTGCCCTTGATCCACGATCCACGATCGGTCTCGCCTCACCGCCTCATTCCCGCTGCCCAAAGGTCCACATTAGGTAATAGGCATAGTCCACAAAATTTATTCTTGAAAATGTCAAAACTAAAAACAAGTAAACAAAAGTAAGGAAGAGAATGACATACATTATAATTTATACATATACAAACACTCAAACCATCAAACACAGATGGTAGATTCATCAATTCCACACTTTTGAAAATCTGTATGAAAGAAAATAATAAAGTTAGTAATAAGAATTGTAACTCTTCTAATGCTTGCAATGAGATATCATCATATTCATATCAATATATCATACCATTATCCAAATCTTGCAACTCTTCTAATGATTCTTCCACATTAATTAGTTTGGATTTCTTCGTCAAAGTTGCACGAAGCCAATCTTGACCACAAATGAGTCCTTGCACCATCTTTAACATAAAATAAAAGTTAAGAAACAGAACTTACCAATTAATATAATAAAAATTAAACTTGCTTTACAAAAAATACAAAAGAAAATGTATTACCTTAGGTGTCAAACTCGAATCAAGTGTTAGTCTCCAGACTAAATGCACTCGTATAAATCAGAGATAATCGGAATAGCTAATATATCACGAGCCATGCGTGAAACAACGGAAAATCTTAGTGAATTGAGCTTCCACCAAGTTAAGATTTCAATATCTTCTTCATCCGCCTCTTCATTCAAATATCGATCAAGCTCCGGTCTCATACTATATTTACCCTTTGCTTCTAACGAAGATTTGAGCTTCCTAACTTTAGTCTTGAGATCTAATATCATGTAACTTGATTTAGATACATCACTTGTCCCACTCAAAGCAACAGTAGGGAAATACATAGCCTTATATTCATCAAACAAATCATTTAGGACTTGTTGAACATTCTCAAGCAAATTATCACCCTTCACTTCCCCATACATCTCATGTAGAGTCAATTGTAAACCAACTTTTTTCATCGAAGGATCAAGAATGACAGCCACATAAATCAACATGTTAAACTTTTCTAAACTACCCCAATACTTATCAAACTTTTCTTTCATCTTACCAGCCATTGCACGCAATTCTACATCACAAGTACTTTCTAGATCTTTTAATATTCCAAGAGCTGTACCAATATCAAACAATGCACTATTGCACGTGACACTCAAAGAAGCAGAAACATTATTAATTAAAATATAAAACTTTTCTAGAAAGATAACAAGCCTCTTGGCCAACAACCAATCATTCTCATTATGAGGCCCTACATCATTAGGCTCTTTAAGATCTTGTTCTTTATGAAGTTCAAACATACCAAAAACTCGCTCAAATTTTATAGCTGTCATCAACATAGTATAAGTTGAGTTCCAACGAGTGGACACATCAAGTGACAACAAAGATTTGCTCTCTATTTTCAAGACTGTTGCAATTTCTTTAAATTTAAGAAGCCTAGCAGGAGAATTCCTCACAAATTTCACAATAGCTCGAATTCTTTCAATTGCTTTAAGAGATTCTTTTATTTTCAAATCATCCAAACAATAAGATTAACAATATGAGCGACACATCTCATATGCAAATATTTTCCCTTACTTATTGCACTACCATTGCTTTGAACTATTCTCATCAAGTGACTACAAGCAACATCATTTGAAGAGGCATTATCAACAGTCACGGTAAAAAGTTTCATATGTAAATCCCAACTCTCTAAACAAGATTCTATAGCTTTTGCAATTGACTCACCCCTATGACTTGTAATTGGACAAAAATTTAGAATTCGTTTTTGCAAATTCCAATCATTGTCTATAAAATGAGCGGTAAGGCACATATAGTTGATTCTTTGATTAGATGTCCATGAATCAGTTTTCACACAAACTCGTTGGCATGAAAATGTGAGAAATTCTTTCAACTTTTCTTTTTCATTCAAATAAAGTTGAAAGCAATCACGCGCCACAGTCATACGGGAGGGTACTATAAACTCAGGGCAAGCAATAGATATGAAATGCTTAAAATCGGGTTTTTCAACACAACGAAAAGAAAGTTCGTCAACTATCACCATATAGCACAACGATTCCCTAACTTCATTTACATTTAAAACTCAATTTCTCAACTTTCCTTCTTTTTTTTTTATCCGCAACAGCCTCCAAAGTCAATTTACTTTGATTTTGTTTAATCACATTCTCCGGGTTTAGTAGGCATTGAGTTGCATGATTTTTCACATTTGTGTTACCATTAATAGCATAGTCACACGCAAAAGTTTTATGGCAATACTTACATTCAGCTCGACGCTTGCCCTCGCCATTAGTCAAATAAAGTTTGTATCCTTTCAATATTCAGCCCTTTGTTTGTTGCAAGTAATATACTGTCGTTCCTCCGTTGGCATAATACTTGTCTGAGTTGTCTCTGTGTGGAGTGTATTTGTTGGTGTTTGAGAAGGCAATACAAACTCGTGGTCGTGACGACCGCCAAAAATCTGTATCAGGTGAGTCGACGGACGAGTCATTTCATCGTCTCTTTTCCTTTTGGATTGGATATTAGATTCAGAGGTATTAGACATCATCTGCATGTGAATACAAACATTTAATATCATTTAAAAATACAAATGAATACTAACTTTTGTTGCACAACTTCAAATGACAAACTAATGAACTATACCTTGTCGATAAATTGAGAGACTGAGAGTGAGAGAGGCGGCTCGACTCTGGAGTCTCGAGTTCGAGTGGACTGGAGTCTGGAACTCTGGATTGAGAGAAGTTAGAAGCGACAACCGACAGATTGAGAGATTGGGATTGAGATTGAGAGGCGACGTTGACGGACGAGTGAAGACTGAGGAGTGAGTAGTGACGACTTGGAGTCGTCGATGGCGGGTGAGGTGCTGACTGAGTGACTGCTGAGATTGGGAATGGGATTTAGGGATTTAGAATTTAGAAATGAGGGAGAGAGAGAGAGTCGGGAGACGGGAAGTCGGGAATAGGGGTGTATTGTGTATATGTGTATAATGTATTAGTGTTTCGTAGGGGGAGGGGTCTGGGGTTTAGTATTAGTATAAAAATTAGGATTAATATATATTAAAAAATAAAATTAAAATTCGGTCCGGACCGGACCGAAAATCGAAACTTATATTTCAAAGGACCGAAGACCGGACCGATAATTTCGGTCCGGTTTGGTCCGATCCAAAGAGGTTCGGTCCGGTCCATTTTTTCGGTCCGGACCGATTTTTGTGCACCCCTACTCATCACAACCAAATCAGCTATGTCTCAGCCTTTTCAACTTAACATAGAACTCCTACCTTAAATACAACTAGAACCACTGGATCCGGACAATTCGAATATGAAAGTCGATTCTGCTAAGTGCCTGTTTGGATTTACTTCTGGCTTTTGGGTACCCATTTTCGTGAAAATGACAAAATTAACATATTTGGTTTGGATTTTCAAAAGTGTTTCTGATCTCCAGAAACACTTCTGGCAGAAGTTAAAATTTATAGCTTCTGCCAGAAGTGCCATTTATTTCAATTTGAATTTTACCATTTCCTTTATTACCCTCTTTAATTTACATCAACAATTATATCCACCTTCATTACCCTCTTTAAATATCTAGAAATAATTACTAAAAAAAATTAAATATACTACTCGTGTTCTGTTTTAATTAAAAAATAAATCAAATATACTACTAAAGTTGACATTTGTTCATGTGTAATTGCAGATTGGAACTATAAACTCCTCAAACATCCTAACGTTGTCTGATTATACGATAATTATCCTTCTCCTTTTTCTATTGTCTTCTTTCAAATACTCTGAATATTACTAGTATAATACATTATATTTTAAATATTATTTTTACTTTAAATTAGTATTGTAATAATATTCTATTAATATTTAAGTACTATATTGCACTTTAAATTATATTATCTATTTGTTATTTTTATTTACATACTTCCATTTATTAGTAATTTTTATTTACTAAATGTTCATTTTGATAATTTACATTCAAACGCAATTTTGATCAAAACTATTCAAACATATAACAATCACTTTTACATTATTGCATCCAAACATAAATCACTTCTGCGTGATTCTGATAAAATCACTTCTGCCAAAAGCATTTCTACCTACCGCCAATCCAAACAGGTCCTAAGACTACTTCGTACAAGGATGTTGTATTAGAAAAAAAAATTCTATCACAGAAGACGTTTTCCCACCTCTCTATAATGTTCAAAGTGGTAAGACCCAAGTTCTTGAACCTCCGGAAGACCTTGACGCAATTACGCTCTAACCGGATGAAAGAAATAGAATCTACTGGCCATGAAGACTATCAATAATCATTAAAATTCTAGGCAAGAGGTTGAACCATCAATACCTCAAAGAAAAATTAATGAACTTATGGAAATTAGAGGAACCCCTAAATCTTATCGATCTAGGCTCCGATTTCTATGTGGTCAAATTCATGAGATGAAAGCTTGGATAAATTCATGCAAGAAGAGCCATGGTTTGTCGCTACGGATGACAATTGGGTAGGTTAGAGCGGGACAAGTCTTGACCTGCTAAGGATTTAACCCACCCTGTCCTGTTTAGCAATTTTTAGAAAATATATCCTGTCCTGCCCCACTAAGTCCTGTTCTATCCCATCCCGTTTATGTCTTCTTTTATTTCAAATGAGCCGCTGTAAATAACATCTTTGACATTAAAATTAGCTAGATATGACTTCTCCGTGTACAGTTCAAGGTAAGCTTCTTTTCATTTTTCGCCTACTTATTGTTATTTCATGCTTCAGGTTTGAATGATCAACAATTAATTGCAAATAGGCAAGACTGCTTGGCCAGAGCTATTGGGGCAAAATGTGGACAAAGCAAGCAGTGAGTATAATACAGAAAGAGAACCCAACTCTTCGCCCGGTCGCGTTAAACATTTCTCAGGATGTTCCAGATCCGGTGGACTGCACTAGTGTTCTGGTACCCGACTCATTTATAAATTCGGACCTTGTCCTTCCCGTTCTAACCCATTAACTAATTTTAAAAATATTATTTTACCCTGTCCTGCCCTATTTTAATATTTCTCTGCCCTATCCCATTAAAGGTTTGTCCTAACCCACCCTGCCCCAATTGACACCCTATTTGTCGCTGGTCATTTTCTCTCAATAAGAAGATGGGAGCCAAACTTTGTCCCTGAAGATTCCAAGATTGACACTACGGCAATATGGTTCGTCTCACCAATTGCCAACAAAATTCTATGATCGGAGTATCTTAGAAAGAATTGGAAGGAGAATAGACATGCTAATAAATATAGATGCTTGCACTTCTTCCACTTTGAGAGGAAGATATGCCCGGATTTGTGTTGAGGTGAATATGGAATGTCAGTTAAAACGATGATTACCATAGGAAACCACAAGCAACCTGTAACTTATGAAGAGGAAGGAATTCTATGTACTAGTTGTGGAAGGTTAAGACACATAGCTATCAAATGCACCTTCATTATTCGACAAACTACCATCACTCCACCCTCAACAAAAACTACACCAGACCCTCCGAAGGCTACTCCGACACAGGTCGAATCAGATTGACAGACGGTCTCCTTTGAGCGAAGGAAACAAATGAGTCTAATGAAGAATCAAAACTCAAGGAGCAATCCTACTTCATCAAATGCAAATTCTCCTACGATGAAGGTAAAATAATTCGATAAGAGGATATGTAAGTTTTTCGATTCCAAAACTAGCCAAAATGTCACCGGCAAAGGAAAAGAGGTGGCGGAGGAACATAGGGCAAAACCTGTTGATTTGGGAGAAAATGATATTTCGATTGACAGACTCAAAAATAGCAATTTTTAAAAGAAAAATGGGCTATTAGATTCAACCCATGGATAATTCAGCAACCCATAAAAACCCAGCCTAGGCTGACTAAGTCAAATGACTTTAAATTTTATATAAAGCCCTCTACTGACCCCACCTCTGACCTATGCTTAGGAATGACAACGGGTAGGATCTGCACCGAATCCTACTAGATCCAGATTCAGATCCGTTTTACATACATGTATACATATCCATATCCAGATCCATAGGGTCTATAAAATCATATCCAAATCCAGATCCATCGGATCCACCGATCGGATCTAGATCCAAATCAAAGTGACTGATTATTAAGTTATACCTTCTAATCAGTCCAAATTTTCTAGAAAAAGAGTCAATTTAATTTAACGGAATCACGGGGAGTGCATCCGTAAATTAGGACTAAATGACATTGTTGACAATTGTTATGCCTATTGGCTATTACTGTAGTGAGAAACAATCCTCTCAATACCTAAGCTACTACATAAGTATCACATAAATGATTAATATAATGATTAAAGAATAATACGCAAAACGTGTCTCAATTAAAAAAATAATGGCCTTCGGCCCTTTGAATATAAAATAAAATTAAGATTACAAAGGATTCGGTGTCATGATGTATAAATAATAAATGTATAATTAATTTAATAAAAAACGGATTCACGGCCTGGATGCGACCGGATACGGATCTCAAAGACAAGATCCAGATCCAGATCCGATCCATCATAAACGGATCCGGGTCCGATCCGGATCCGTTGGGTCCAAACTTTGAATATCCATATCCTATAAAACGGATCTGGATCCACCGGATCCGGATCGGGTCCGGAATCCATTGCCATCTCTACCTATGCTCTTATTACCCGTTTTCAAATAACAAAAGGTCAAAGAAAAGGGACCCGCAAGGGTAGCCAAGTTGATGAAATAGGAGAGCGCGAGACCGAAAGATCACGAGTTCGATTCTCCCTACCAACACTTTCTTGGTTGAGCCTGTCACACATGGTTTGTCAGGTGTGGTTAACCTGACTGACGTGGTTTACAGGCTATTGCGTCAATCCGAGGGTTTACCCAGTGCACACTTATAAAAAAATAGCGGTTGCGGATTCTCCGTCTTAAAAAAAAAAGGTCAAAGAAAAGGGACCACACTGAGCTCTCCAATTAGGATAAAAATAACCTTTTGCAATCCATTAATTTGTACACTAGTTACTTGTCCAATAAGGGAAAAAATGAGGTAAAAAAGAATATTACTAATATTTTTGTTACTTCTCTTTCTTCTAAGTTCTAACTATCACTCTGTAGCGTATCTAACAAAATGTATAACTCCCTCCAAAACTACTTCTATGTTTTTGACCTATGGCAATGATTATATCATTGTAGACGTGTAAAGCTTCGACAAAATCGAAGCATTTGCATTTAATGTTTCTCCCTCTATTTCTTCGTCAGAACACTCCCATTGTTGTCACAATCTCACTCCTCTCAATTCTTCCTCTACCAACCTCTCCTCTATTATTTCCTTTATCCATTTTTTTTTTCAAAGTTGGTGATTAATCCTCAAGAATTGACCAACAATATGATCTTTGTAACAACTCTACCACCACCTGACTATATGCCAATGTCATGGTTGGAGTGGGGTCTCTAAGGCCAGTCATTTTCACTGAGCCTAGAGGCGGATGGACGTTATATTCAGATCATAGTGCAAGATGCAACTTTCTTATCCCATCTAGTGATGGAGGGCCTGAACTAAGGGTTGACAAACTATATCCATCAAATGTGGCTGCAAACCCTATTTCAGGCAATAAGCCAGGATCTAGCACAACCTATCACATCTCAGGCTGTGACTGAGGTTATGGGGGAGGTGACTAAGAACATCCTATTCTTCCCCACCCCAATGCAGAAATGCTCTTATTCAATTCTCAACTAGTCCAATGGGCTGCTCCACCACCACAAAACCTCATGCAAATAGAGTTCACAATAGTGTCAACCATCCCAAATTCCATGGAGAGTCAAAACTTGAAAGAGCCAACTTTGGAGTCTCTGAGATGCAGCAACAAAGAACTGGAAACAATGTGGACCACCATGAAGGTCCCAAAGTCAGATGCAACAATCTTGGATAGCCTAATGTTTGTGGAGTTCAATGACTCAAGGAGCGAGATGCTCATAGTGCTATGCCCCAGAAGACTGACCAAATATACCCTAAGAATCAAGTTCCAAGTGGATCCATCCACAGGGGATTTTGCAATAGTTTTAAATCCAACACTTAGAAGGCCAGTAGCCCAACCCATTACTCATACATGCATGAAAGGGAAAGAGAAGTGGGTAAGGAAGGAGGGGGCAAACCCCAGAAAATGTTATTAATGAATTTCATAATATAGAACTCTAGGGGTGCTAACAACTTGGAGTTCAAAAGGCACTGCATTGCCATGATAGGGCTTTGTAAGCCTGCTATAATGTGCTTACTTGAAACAAAAATGGATGAGCACAAGCACATTGCTCAAAATCTTGACTTTAACTCCCACCTCCAATCTCCTATTATGGGTTGATGAAATCACCATCTCTAGACAGGGCATTCAAGCTCTTGTCAAGGTAATAAACTCTTCTCATTCTTGGTTTTATCTACTATCTATACCAGTAATTATTTTGCTGATAGGAAAATCCTTTGGGATCAACTCTGTTCTATTACTGACCACTCTAGTGATAGTTGGCTTGTAGGAGGTGACATTAATGAGATTCTTAAAGCCTCTATAAAGTTTGAGGGTAATGACATTAACAATTCTAGGGCTAAATGCTTTTGGAACTGCATCAATTACTGTGGTCTAGTTGATTTGGGTTTTAAATGCAATAAGTTCACCTGGACAAACAAAAGATATAGGAATAGGCAGAACCTCATTCTTGAAAGACTAGACATGTGTGTTGCCAATGACAGATGGCTTAATATGTATCCTGATGCCATTGTCACCCATCTTCCTAGAACTCATTCTGATCATTGTCCCTTACTTATTAAGCTCTCTAATAGCTACCTTAACCTTCAGGATAAACCTTTCAGACTAGAAACCATGTGGTATAATCACCTAGGCTTCCACCCTATTGTTCAGGAATGCTTTGGTAATACTAATGACTTCACTCTAGCAACTAGCACATTTAAGAATAGTGTCCTAATCTGGAATAAAGAAGTCTTTAGAGCTCTGATAACTACCAATTCAGTAGCCTCCTTCAAAACCTGGAGCAGACTCTTGTAGATGAATATAGTGAAGTTCTTAGGCAGGAAACACTACAAAAAAAAGACCTACGATGACGGTTAAAAACCGTCACCAGAGGGGGTGGATGACGATTTTTGTAACTGTCATTGTAGCCTGTGTCATGGTAGGTCCTTCATAGATGACGGTTTAAATAACTGTCACATAATATGTGACGGACATAAACCGTCACACATTTGGTCGTTGACTTTGACTATTTCCCGCTTTTTTTTTTCTTAGCATTTTAAAAATAGTTGGCCTAAATTGATTGTTAGTTACACAGTGAGTTCAACTCAGTGCACACTACAAACACAGTAGTTAGTATATTACATGATAGACAACACACAATATTCCTATGGTCAAGCTTAAGAATATGTATCTAATCCCTTTGATAATTTGAGCAAGTTATATGTGATGAGGTCTTTAACTACACTTCCTGGTTTAAACATATAACACTTTAAAAAACAAAACACATTCTGATTTTTTCACATAAACTGCAGGTTTCAGCCTAATTTACAGACATATTTCAGCCTAATTTATAGATAGGTTTCAGCCTAATTTACAGACATATTTCAGCCTAACTTAAATAATTATCAAGCAAAGTATCAAACTTCAAGGTAATTTAGACTCAGTTGACATACAAAGGTCAAATGGACCTCTATGAACAACTTCCAAGTTAACAGAGAAAGTTTAGCTTAGTTTTCCAATTTAGATTATGCTATTAGCACACAACAGTTAGCACAAATATTCTGAACTTCTCATCTTTTACCTAGATATGCATTTGAAATAAATTGGATGTATTTTAAACATATAGTGGTAGCATGAACATATAGATATATGCAAACAGTCTCTTAACTGAACAAATTTAAACTTACATTACATGCAATTAAAGACTTGAAAAAATAGCTTGAACCATCAGTGAATAAGGACACGATGAGCATCGATTTTCATGACGTCTAAATACAAAATAACAATACATTATTCACGATACACACCAATGCATAACACTTACATAACCAAAAGGAAAAATCAATGACCTTTTTGTGTGCAGCGAACTGAGGCAAGAAATTTGTGGATACTTTCATGATTTCACAACGAAGAAAACACAACGAGAATAAGCAAAAACAAAAGCTGATACTTAGATTGGGGAGAAAGATTTTAGCAAAAATAAAAGTTGATACTCAGTATACCTGCAATATAAATAGTACAGGGAAGAGCAACAACAATTGACCATCTATTCCAGCAGTCTCTCCCCACACAACATCCATTCTCCTGGCCTGAAACAAAATTTAGTACACAATTCCAGAATTATGATAGTTTATTGTACACAATTTCAGTACAGAATTCCTGAAACTTTCGGATCCGTATTTAATAAACACATAACAAGAACTATTTAAAGATGACATGTATCCAGAATCTCAAGGTGCAGCAGGATACCACAACCACCGGTAGCACATCAAAGACATAAATGGGAAGGTAAACTTAAAAAATCATTTGGGTAACCCCCACAGTGGAAAGCAATCATTTATTTGTAACACATAAATACATCTAAGATATTGTCATAGGGAAAAGAGGAATTGACTTACTTGCATCAGTTGTCTATGTTTCTTCACTTTGAGTATGTGTCTGCACCAATTAAAAGTTAAATATATCAGTTAGTTTTGTTATAAGAAAATAAACTTTCACTCAGCAGTGCAGATGTCATGGAAAATGTTACTCACAGACTCATCCATGAAATAGCAAATAAAAGAATAGTATTTTCAGGAATATGACACATGTAAGTCCTAAAAGAAAATATTAAATAAGTTGCCAATTAAAATTTTTTCTTATATGAATGAAGATGATATCTGGCTTAACACTTCAGCAGTGGTTACATTACTAGTGATGGTTCCAAAATTAAATATGCATCTTGCTATACAAGAACCAACGGAACTCGTTTGACCATGCAACATCATCCAAAAAGGTGAAAACAAGAGAAATCTTTATTTCTAACAGAGTAGAAGTAAAGTAAAAGAACCAAAACATGACATCAATTATTAAAAGAGGTATATGACGGCTCATACTCAACAGAGTACATGAACCTCAATCTTTATTTCTTTATACTCTAATAAGCATATAGTGCGCCTGGATTTCAAATTACATCACCTCATCAACGGAATAACCTATCAAACTTAGGTATACCAATAAGAAAACATTTTATTTTAATTACAACATAGAAAAAGACCATGCTAGATCAAGATAATGGGAAGTAGCAGCTTGGCCGGTACAATTAGATAACACAAAGAAAGTATAAGATCACCATCTGTCATAAACATAGTAAAGTATTTTCAGTTACCAATTAGAGCATAAGACAGAGAAAACATAACATTTCAAGAAGAAAAGAATCACACTTAGCATTTAGAGCAGCAAGAATAAGCAAAACCAAAAATCTAAACTTAGGTCTTTGTCCCTATCACTTTGAAGCTTTTAAGGGTTCTTGGGATAAGAACCATAGTTGTGTGGATAAAAAACTGATGAGTATAGTATTCAGTTAGGTCAGTCAAATGATTATCCTTAACAATGAAAACTCTGAAATGAATTCTCAGAAAAGTTGAGGAAGAGAAATAAAGATCATTGATCAAAATAGTACCTTTGTAAGGCTACTTGCTTTGTGAAGCTCATACTTCACTTTGCTGCCTTTGCCTATTTCAACCACCTGTCACATAAGTCTAATATTTTAGTTTGCGTGAAACTTAGCGCCTTCTGTGTAGTATTTGGGACTATTCCCAGACATCTATCAGGAAGAAATAATGGGCGTGCAAGCCCTGTGAGATACACAAGAAGATAGAACAGTATCCATATATTGAAACATCTTGCAACATTCAATAAAAATTACTCTTAACATTTAATAAATGATCTTTGGAAAGAAAGAAAATACATATGCACTACATAAGTAACAAGTTGACAAGTACAACCAGATAAGAAAGTTTCGATTGTTGGAGTAACTTAAGTACCATATCAATAATATTCAGAAAAGAATTACTGGCATAAACACTTACACAGTTGAAGATCGCGGTGCACTGCCACGTGCATGCGTAACATCAAACATAAGTACAAAAAGACACCAAGCCCCTCACTTTGCAATGTATAACAAGACCATGAAATAACACTCAAAAACTGAAATAGATATATTGATGTTAATTAAATAAATTCACTTAATAGCTTTTCTACTTCTTTTATTTCGTTTATCTTGTTACAAGTCGAATTGAATAATTACTATTGTTACCAATATCTAAATCATGCCACAGATGAGTAGCAATAGATCTTCGTGACATTGAGGAGAGAATTCTTTCATTGCGCACAACACAAGAGTTTCTACCGAACCCTTGTATACTATTTTCAGCCATAGTAAACTTAACAAGAGAAAAGGAAAGCCAAGAATTATCATATGTTGTTGTTGTAGTAGATTACCCTATGATAATGACAAATCATAATTGAACATGAATTTATGGAATTAATAAGTAATGTATTCAATGCCACTTTGCAATGTATATATAAGTATAACCCCCCAAAAATTGATAGACTCTGCAGTTGCTCACCATTGGTCCGAATTGAAGCATATTAGTCTTCAAGAGAGAGAAATTATACTCTCTTTGCCATTTCTGGGCTGATGGTGACGATGAAAGGATAAAGCGGCGAGGGTTTCATCATCGCGTGGTGGAGATGTGGTGGACTAAAGAGACCATGCATAGATTGTTCGCGTTAGGGTAGCAGTCTGGCATTTTGCCATATTCGGCTAGAGTTTCGAAAAGAGAAAGGGGTGAGGATGGTGACTCTAGGGTTTGAAGGGAAAACCGTGTGATTTTAGCAAAATGAAAGGGAGGTCATTAGTTTAGAGATAATGGAGTTTGGGCCGGGTCACACCGAATTTTTGGCGAAATAAATAGGGTTGTGGCCCATTTACAAACTTTGAATGGATCAACTCTATAAAAAATTGGGCCAACTCTATAAAACCATCACACAACATGTGACGGTGTAAATACCCGTCATAATTTTATGACAGTTTAAATAACTATACACATATGTCATAAGTGTCTGTTGACCAAGAAGTTAAGGAAAAAACTGTCACACTATGTGACAGTTTAAAAAACGGTCACACTCTAACTGTCACCGTAGATCATTTTTCTTGTAGTGAAGGGGAATTTTGAAAACTCAAGTCTAGAATTAACTGGTTGACTGAGGGTGACTCTAACACTAGATTCTTCCACATCTCCTCACTTAACAAAAGAAGAAGAAATAGGATTCTAGCTCTTAGAGATGAAGTAGGAAACTGGACTCATGACCACAGAGCCAGTAAGAAGGTTGTCTATTCCTTCAAACCCATGAAAGTCCGTGGACCTGATGGAATTCACCCTTTCTTCAAACAAAAGTACTGGCACACTATCCAAGAACCCCTCGTCCACTTCTGTAGGACTGGTTTTAGTACAAATTCTATGGAGAAAGTTGTGAATAACACTATATTTGCCTGATCCTCAAATGCTCCAATGTTGTTACCTTAAAAAACTCCAGACCTATACAGCTCTGTAACACTTAGTATAAAATCATTACAAAGATCATTGTCCGTATGATTCAGTCTATCACCATAATATTATTGGTCCAATCCAAACTAGCTTTTTTGCTGGAAGAAGGGCCTTAGACAATGCTATCATTGTCCAAAAATAAATGAACCACTTAAGAACCCTAAAATGTAAGAATATTAACATGATTCTGAAAATTTACTTAGAAAAACCTTTTGATAGGTTATAATGGCTGTCGCACCCGTTTACCCGTTTTCGACCAGGGGTCTGAACGGTATCCGCAATTAAATCACCTTCTTTAAGGAGTCGCCACCTAATTATTCTAGTGAACTATGACACTTTTAAATAGCATAAAAAATGCTATAAATGAGAGCCATTTAAAAGTGCGGAAAATTTATGAGATTCTGGATAAGAATTTTTTATTATTGGATTAGACATCCTTCAGGATGCGGTTGTCCGGTCAAACCTAGGCTTAAAAATGCATGTTTTTAAAAGCATAAAGTTAAGAAAAGACTTTGCAAATATTTATTTGAAAGATGTATATATTTTGATGAATTTGCATGAGGTTAACTTTAAAAATGTATGAAAAATAGTTTGTTTGAAAATTATATGTTGTGTATGAAAATTAAAGTTTTAATGAAAATATGCCATTGTAAGGCATTATTAAAAATGCATGTTTTAGAGATATGAAAAATAAATTTCGTTTTAAGCTACCCTCCCCCTTTAATCTATTGGTCTTAAGTCTACATATTCCACACATTTCAATATTTATACAAGATTACATATTTAAATTACAACAATAAAACGGCGGAATTTAGAGAATTTAAAACGAAGCGACTAGGGCGGAGGAAGATATCATCCCGCCCTATTGGTTTAGAAGTTCCGAGGCCGGAGAATGCGAGAAGTGGATGCGAGTCTTCGTGAGGTGTGATGAGTATCGAGACTCTTCATTTGCACCAGAAAAAGATGAAGATTAGTGAAACGACTTATGCAAAATATATCTTTCTGAATAGAAAGACATAGATAAAAGAATTCAAGAAAGAATTATGCAGAAGATGATTTACATCGAGAAAAGTTTTCCTATTTTTTTTCAAGATCTATCTTACATGATTTGTAAGCTTAATCGAAATATTTAAAGGCACATACATTCTATATGACAGTGAAATGAGGAAAATACACATAAAAGGTATATTAGTACCGGAACTTTGAATCTCAACACACATGAAAAGATCTCTAATATATGATCATAATATTTATTAGTCTTAAAGGTCATAGTATACTATTATTTTTTTTAAAAAGATGGAGAATAAGAGTTTAGCATGTAACCAGTAACTGTTTTAACTTTTATTTTTAAACAGTAACCACATGAAACGAAGCCTTCAAAGTATACAAACAAGCATACACAATTAGTTTAGGCGAAATAAAAGAAATACACATCAATTTTTTTTTTGAACTTACTATTCAAACTACGATAGATATTCAGATTCTTTAAAAAAAAAACAAATTATGGAGGAAATCAGTTACAGTTCATTTGTAGCATATTCAAACGTCCACCGTTTTTTTTACTGAAATATATATAAATATGTATAGGTACAGTTATACACAGAACACATGACATTCATATATGATTCTAAATAGTACTATGATATATATCTTAGGATAAACAAAAACACACATTTTGTTAACATGAAAGAAGAAAAGAAGGCAAGGGGCGAAGAGTGTATGATTGCTGTCATATCCTGAATCAATAAGTAAAATAAAGTCTTAACATGGCACATTTAAGGTCTTATAGGGAGAGGTTGAGAAGAATGGGATGGTAATCCTATGAACCGACTCCTATATTAACCAGAGAAAGGAAGACAATGGACATCTTGTACGATTTAAACAGGACTGTATTAACATTTAATATGCTCAGATTAGACTCAAATCATAGTGAACAGGCAGAATAACCATTATATAAAAGGCATGACGAGTATATTGAAACTGCTGGCTAGAAATCTCAAGGTGGGCAACTGTAGGTTCATACAAGATTCAGAGATGCTCTGTAAGTATAGGGGATCATGCGACTGGTCAGTGGTATACCAAAGATGCGAGAACTACCCAAAACTGACATGATGAACACTTGATCTGATTACACACAGATAATTACTCTAACATGCTTTAACAGTGATTACAATACACTAATCTGTAGCATAGGCCTTGTTCCCTGAGGTTCTCAAGGTTGTTTGGAAGGGTAGTTGGTTTGTGGGGTGCTTTGTTTAGTGGTCTAGGGGCAGTGTATGTGGGTCTGAGAGGGGCAGTGTTTATAGGGGGGGTATTTAGGAGCAGTGGTTTGGCTATTTCTGTTATAAGGGATGAATGTGGGTTTTGGGTTGAAAGTTTGGTGGGTTTTCAATTGTGCAAAGGGGATAAGGGCCTTAAAGGACTCCTCATATAGCTTAGCAGTTTCATATGCATCCAAAACTGTCCGAGGGTTAGTCATTTTAACTAGGGGTTTGATTCGATTTGACCATCACGGTTCGGAAATGTAGTGGGTTTCATTGAGTGAGGGGTTAACTATGGTCATGTATCCTGTAATCTCCTCGAACTTACCTTGGTACTGATCAACAATCCCAGTTTGCATAATCTTATTGAACTCATCTACAATGTCCTGAGGTCTAATGTTTCCAAACCTCCTACACACCTCATGACTGAATGTCGCCCAATTCATTACTCATTTATTATGGATAATGCAACTATCAAACCATACATCTACTTTCTCCCCGATATGAACAGAGGCATAACTAAGCTTCTCTTGTTCAGTAATGTTGTAAAGTTCAAAAAAATTCTCGCATTTCCTAAGCCAACTCCTTGGGTTATTTCCATCAAATTATGGGAAGTTCATCTTAGGTTTGAAGGTTTTGTGGTTAGTATTGGTCTCAGAATTTTGGTTCATCATATTTGGGGATGTTGGGGGTGTGAAAGGAACATTAGGGTTTTGATATAGTGGTGGCTTGATAGTATTGGAGCAGCTGGAGGAAATGTAAAATCTCTTCCTACACTCTCACCCGATGGTGTATAAGAAATTGAGCTAGGAATAGAGTTTCGACTACCTGAAGCTACATCGAAGTCGTAGTTTGGTAGAGTAGACTGGATGTTTGCTGGGATCGATCCGAGAGTGATATTTGCAAGAGCCGCCGCCGGTGCTGGTGGTGTTGTGTTACTGGCTTGCATGTGAGTCATTCCGTCCATAATCACTTCAAACTTTTGATTAATTTCGCTGATTTCGTCATTTTGTTTCTGTTCTACCTCCTCGATTCGCCGATTGGTTTCCTCCGTGAACATTGTTAGCTGTGTTTTCGGCGACTGTATATCGTCGTGAATGGCTTGCATCTCCGATGAGATGCTAGCTCCCGTCGTCGGACTAGCTCCTGATACCATTTATAACAAAAGGATTGCTCTGTTACTCGATTGAAATAGAAAGAGAGAAAGGGAAAGAAAGGAAGAAGAAGAAGAGAGAAAATATTTTGTATATTGATAACTTTCAATGTAACAGTGATTGGCTTATAAGCCTTACAGACTCCTTATTACTACCAAACTTAAGGGACTATTATAACATAAATAAAATTTTGAAACTGAAATGTATTATTGGGCTATAATATACTACTTAATAACTTAATGGGGTAGTTTAAATAAAAACAATTCTAGTCACAAATAGAATATTGTGACGGGGTACTGATTTTTTAAAGTCTACTAAGGGGATTAGAGAAGGTCCCCATCTCTCGCTATCTGTTTATTATTCGCATGGAGAGACTATCTAATGAATATCAATCATGAGGTGGATCTTCTCAATTGGTTCCCAATAGCCACCACAGAGGTGTGACCCTAAAATTTTCTATCTGTTCTTTACAGATGACCTAACCTTATTTGCTATGGCAAACATTAAGAACTGCCAGACTATTATTAATACCCTCACGCAATTTAACATTAGATATGGACAAAAATCAACTTCTCCAAGTCTAAGGTCATATTCTCTATGAACTGTAAACCTGAAGACAAAGTTACATTCTCCAAGTGCCTTATCATCCAGCCTAGAGATTCCTTTAGTAAATACGTTAAGGCTCCTTATGTTCCGAAAGAGGCATGAGATGAGTGATTTCTAGTTCATTATTGACAACTTGAATATCAAGCTAGCTGGGTGGAAAACTAAGTTTCTTAATATTGCAGGCAGAACCACCCCATGCAAAAGCCTTTCTAAATAGTATCCCTAACCATGTTATGCAGTGCATTAAGTTTCCCAGTAACATAGATAATTTAATAGATAGAGCTCAAAGAAATTTTATCTAGGGAACCACTTCTAGGTGCACATCCCGCGATTTACCTGGTGGTGGAGTGCTGAAGAGCCGGTCCCATCGCCTCCGGGAGTCCAGTACCGGTGCTTGTGTACGGGTACTAGCGATAGGGGGGAATGAGGCTTCCCCGAGACCTGGGTCATCAAAAAAAAAAAAAAAAAAAAAGAAAGAAAGGGGGCTAGGCATCCATAGAGCAACTGTTAAGAATAAAACTATGTTAACCTCACTATCTTGGAGAATGCTTAAGAACTCCAACTCCCAATGAGCCTCTGTTCTCATTGTCAAGAACTGTAGAAACTCACCAACTAGGATTTATGGGAGGGCCTGAAATAACATTCTATAGGGTTATAAAGTTTGCAGGAAAGGTACCCAATGGGTTGCCAGTAAAGGTAACCATATCTCCTTCTGGCATGATAACTCGACCCTTAACACTCCTACCCTTAGAAAATCCATTCAGAGCTCTCTAAACCTAGGGGAAGATAATCTTAAAGTTAAAGACTTTTAGGGACAATCTAGGAAACCTCTCATTTGTTCTCCCTCCCAGTATTAAGTAGCTTATCACTAACACCTCTACCCCTCAAAGTTTTACCAGTGAGGAAGACTATAACTACTGGAAATTCACTAGTAATGGTGAATTCACTTCTAAGAGCACCTACTACCTTATCAATCATAAATCATCCTAACAGTATTGAGGAAACTGACAGAACTCCAAACTTTAATTGGATTTGGAAGCTCAAAATCCCTAATAAAATTAAGTTCTTTATTTGGCTGATGAACCATAATAGGCTTCCCACCAGCTCTTACCTTCACTCTATGGGTATAAATATCAACCCTCAATGCAAATTCTGCAACAATCATAACCACATATTCTTTGAATGTAATGCTACAAACAACCTCACGAGTGATGTTGTCCTCCATTGTACCATTATTCCTCTCATAACTCTCAACACCACTACTTTCAACACCATTAGTGCTTTTACAAACTCATGAAATGCTTTGAAATTTGATAGTTACAATCATGTCTTAGGTTGGGGAACCTTATTACCTTTCTGCCTCGGGGAAATATGGCTTATTAGGAATCACAACATCTTTAACAATAAGAATGACTAGCCTTGTTTCCAAAATGCCTATGAAAAGGCTATTGAATTTAGCAGTCTCATTAGTCACCATCAAAGAACCAGCAGGAGAATTAACAATTCTCTAAAATGGGAACCTCCTAAAGTAGGCTCCTTTAAGCTTAACACAGATGGCTCCAGCTTTGGGAACCTTGGGATATGTGGTATTGGTGGAGTCATTAGAAACTACAGAGGGATTAAGTAGTAGGCTTTAACAAAGGTCTTCCAAACACCACTAATATATATGTAGAACTAACAGCTATTATGCATGGACTACAACTAGCTCATGATCAGAATCTGGTGCCTTTAGAGATGAAATGTGACTCTAAGGAGGTAATCACAATGATTAAACAAAGACATTTACCTTACATGACTATTATTTCTGAATGCATGTCCTTGATGCACAAGTTGGGTCTTCCGAAACTAAAACACATCTACCGTAAGCGGAAAATGGTGGCGGATGCGCTGGCTAAGGAGGGAACAAGGAAGAATTTTTTTGATGGTGTGAAGTTTTTTTGTGGCACCCCCCTTATGCTGTAAATGTTTTCTGGAAGGAGGTTATGGGACAAACCTATGACCATATGGTCAATTTTTGTGATCTGCGGCCTAAAAGTCTCAAAAAGGAGGAAGGGTACTCCGATCGACCGGGTTCTTCTTTTGTAAATAAGGTAAAGGGATTCTTTCGCCTCTTGGAATTCCTCCTTGCTTTCCCTGCCAAACTCCACTTTTGTGCGGTCAGCTATGATATACTCAACTTCTTCTTTAGTAGGTTTATCTACAACATCTGGTGGTGCCCTCGTGGGCACGTTCTTCTCTGGGGCGGTCTGGTCTAATCGAAGTCAACTGACTCACATGAAATACGGGGTTCGTTTTCACCGACAGACAATGGCCATGGCGCCAAATCATGTATAAGCCATAAGCCTGGATCCTGATTAACTTATATATATAGTATCTGATTTACCAAAAAAAAAAAAAGAATGATTACGAATAGAAATATGACTAGTGCCTAGTAGTAACCACAAAAAACAATTACTATTAAAAAAAGAATTCAATTAGAAAGACTTATAACGAAGATGTAGACTAAACCCAAATGTCATGATGTCAAAGTATAGAGTTGGACGGTAATCAATTGAAATTTGAAAGGAAATTTGTTGGGACTCAGATTAGGTCTATCTAACATATTCCATCAGCTATTGATTTTAAAAAAACATATAATAAGCTTTTGAGTAGAATGGAAAAGGCTGAATTCTGAATCAGCATGGTGTAACAAATTAATGTTTCAGTACTAATAAACACAGCTATAATTTTTATTGTGCTAATTGCATGTATTATCATCAAGGAAAATTAATTACATTTGTTAAGTTTAATCTCAGTTATATTTTGGAGGTCAATCATACCCTTATGCTTAACTATTTACGTGAAATAATTATCTTAGGACAGGATTCCTAATGTCAAAATTACTTGTTCGACTTTCTGATTTGAGATTCCAACATGTATGCATATCGCAACATGTAAGAATACGACATGCATCTCATGTATGATGACAGAGCCGTCTTTGGATCCGTGCGAGCTGTGCTACCGCACAGGGCCCCCGAAAAATTAAAAAAATTAGAGCTCATTTTTTCATTTTTTATTAAGTAGTATTAGCCAGAATTTACTATAAAGGTCTTAGCCCAATTAAGGGTCCACTCTTATGAATTAGAACAGGGCCCTAAAATATTTGAGACGACCATGTATGATGATGATTAGAATATATAATTATTTATGATTGGATTACGTCGATCATTAGGATTAGTAATATTAAAATAAGAAGCATAAGACGACAGACATTCTCATTCTCAAAGAATGCTAGATCCGCATTAATAGGCACACATATTAGTATTACTATGTAACTTTTTTACGTATTACCCCCATTACTTTTACGTATTACCCCCATTACTATGGTTAAATTACGTATTACCCCCATTACTTTTTCTGTTTGTAACACATACTCTCCTTAACCTTACCATATAAATCTACACATAATATTTTAAAAGTTATACAATAAAGTGAACTCTTTCTATATTCAAATGAACATGAATTAATTAATAATTAACTTAGCTATCTAAAAGTGACTAGAAAAAGAAAATAAGAAAACAAGAACATTTTTAAATTTTAATATATATATATATATATAAATAGAACAAGGATGCCGCTGTTTTTTCATAGTTATGTTAGTTTAGAAGAAAATGCTAATTTAATCCGTAATCTTGAGAGGGTTATATATAAATATTATGAAAGGTTTGGGAGGTTATGCATCCGTAAGGGGAACTAGGAGGGGTAATCCGTAAGGAACTACTATTTGTATTTCATCTATTCGTAGAAGAGTGAAAATCATTTACACCCCTCAAATTCGCTTTAAAAATTAAATTATCCCTCAACTTTGAACAACATTATTTACCCCTATATCCTAATTATCATTTTTAAAATGTTTATTTTTCCCTTACATTATCAAAATTTATCTTTTTTTCTCTTTAAATCGAAATATTCGTCGTCTTTCTATCTATAACAATAATATTATTTACAAGATGAAAAATGAAAAGTCAGAAGTAATAAATGGTTAATAACATTCTAAAATTAAATAAAAGTAGAATACACACACCACACATCTATGTACATACATAACACATCTAATATTAAAATGACAATCGTAAAAATAGCATTATTAGATTTTATGAAAAAATCATAAAAGGATTATTCTACTTATAACGTTAATGAACTTGAATAAAAATCTATAAATACTTGGATTACAAAATAAATATTATATATATACTATAAAATGGTATAAATAGATGGAGAATTGAAAGTGTCAAGGGTAACATAGGCATTGCATAAAATAAAGGGGGGATAATGTATTGTTCATAGTTGAAAGAAGAAATTATTTCTCAAAGAAAATGTGGAGGGTGTATATAAATTTCACCCTAGTAAGAAATTATAGGATTCAATCCAGACAAACCAATGAAATGATTAGATTATAACTAAAATATTAAAGTCAAAGTAATTTAAACTATCAAGATTAGTATTATAAATATAATATTGAGAAAATAAAGGGATAACATAGCACACAACATCATTCAATTTTGAAAATAGACAAAGTTATCACAATCCAAATTTAACGAGATTTGAAGTCAAAACAGATAAAAAAATATAAAAATAAGATATAATAAAAACAGAATTATCAATATACTGGAAGGTGATGTTGTTAGCGATGTTGGCAACATTTTGACTCAACACAAGTAGTGAGAAACTCTAAGGACTTATGGATTTGGTAGTCATATTATGTATATATTCCCTATGAGATTAATCCCCGGACCAATGTTACATTTTTCCATTGACCTTAATCAACTTAGTTGAACACATACAAAATTCTTTTGAAAATAATTTTTGAGGTATTTTCAACCTTCTTTGAAGCACATGGTACTCCTATAAAATAGGAACGATACCAATCTTAGAGCTTTTTTTTTTTGTATTACATCCAAATCTTATGTAGAAGCTTTTATACTCCCTTTTTATGCTATATATAATTGATTTATATATACCATCACAAAGAACAATATCGCATTCAGAACTTGTCCTTATAGAAGTATACTTGAGTGATAAAAAACTATGCACCATCGCCATAAAATTTACCATGTACATTGACACAACAGTAAATGTTACCCAGAATGTTGAGACAATATTTATGACAACATCTACCTAAACTGTCTTATTTTTAGAGAAAACAGGGACCAAGAGATTTCTTCAAACTAGAAAATCTTTCATGATCTAGAGCTTTGGTAAAAATGTCAGCTAGTTGACGAAGTGTATCAACATATTCAATCTGAACTAGTTGTTTTTCAACTAAGTCTCTTAAAAAATGATGTTGTATGTCTATGTGTTTTGTATGTGAATGCTTAACATGATTTTTAGAAATATTAATTGCAATCAGATTATCACAATACAAAATCATAAAGTTGTTTGATAAGTCATAGTCATCTAGCATGTGTCGTAGCCAAATCAATTGAGCACAACAACTTTCGGCTGCCACATATTCAGATTCGGCAGTCAAAAGTGAGACACAGTTCTGTTTCCGACTATACCATGAAACTAAATTATTGCCGAAATAGAAACAACCATCACTAGTACTTTTTCTATCATCTACATCATCGGCCCAATTCGAGTAACTATATCCTATTAGGTTAGGATTAATGTCCTTGGTGTACCAAATACTCAACTCACTTGTGCCGGAGAAATATCTAATGATACGTTTTACGACATTTAGGTGAGATAATTTGGGACTGGCTTGGAATCTAGCACAAATACACACGCTAAATATAATGTCAGGACGACTAGCAGTACGATATAAAAGACTACCTATCATTGATCGGTACAATGTTGGGTCAACATCCTGGCCAACATCGTCTTTACATACCTGTTGTGTAGAGCTCATTGGTGTCTTCATATATTTAGAATTTTCAAGTCTAAATTTTCTAACCAGATTCTTGGCATACTTGCTTTGAGATACAAAGATCCCATCTTCAGTCTATTTTATCTGCAGGCCTAAGAAATTTTTTTAATTCCTCAATCATGCTCATCTCAAACGTTGTCGACATTGCTTCTACGAATGACTCTAGATAAGTTCTAGAAGTCGAACCAAAAATAATATCGTCAATATAGATTTGAGCAATCACTATATCTACACCGTATTTTTTGATGAACAATGTTCTATCGGCTTCTCCACAGATGAAACCAAAATCTATAAGAAAGTTTGTTAGACGACCACACCATGCACGAGGAGCTTATTTTAACCCATACAAGACTTTTTTAAGCTTGTATACATAATGTGGATGGTGAGGATCCTCAAATCCTTTTGATTGTTTAACGTAAACCTCCTTGTCCAAATAACCATTGAGAAATTCTCCTTTAACATCCATTTGATGAAAAGTTATTTTTAGGTAGCAAGCAATAGCAAGTAATAATCTTATTGACTCAATCCTAGCCATTGGTGCGAAGATTTCGTCGTAGTCAATTCCTTCGTGTGTATCCTTGAGCAACAAGACGAGCTTTGTTTTGAACAACTATCCCTAATTCATCTGATTTGTTCTTGAATATCCACTTAGTTCCAATAATATTTGTGTTGTTGGGACATGGAACCAAGTCCCAGACTTTATTTCGGGAAAATTGTTCAAACTCTTCTTGCATTGCTTGAATCCAAAAATTAACTTTTAAAGCTACTTCAATGTTCTTTGGTTCAAAGGTAGATATGAGACAAGAAAGACTGACTTGTTGGTATATGGTAGACATACACACATACCATACCATTTCACGATAGTTGATTGTGTCACGATCCGACCTCGGATCCGTGATTGGTGCCTTACCCCGGGCACCCTTGTGATACAACATCAGAGAAAACCAGCGGAAATAAACTCACAAACAAGAACCATATAAGAATATAAAACAGGCTAACCCAAAGTGGCTACCTCTAAATATAATAAGCCGAACAGTTACATCCTTACACCCCAATTCATGACAGGACTACAAGCCTCTAAGAAGGTATAAACACTATGACGGGACAGGGCCCCTCCATACCCCCTGAATGTACAAAAGTCTACAACCTCAGGGAACCGTACCAAAAGACGAGGCCTCCGGAGAAATTGAGCCTTCCGAGAACCGAATAGTGATCCTAAGAGTGCGGATCAGCAAGCTATGAACCTCAACTCATGCAGATGAACGCAGCCCGGCGAGGTCGGCATAACATGTACCAAATATGCGAAATTGGAAAATACTGTAATAATATCATAAGTCAAAATATAAGCTGGAGTCATAGACGAAAATCAGTTTACTTTGCACTGTGCCTTACTAACAATGAGAGTAACAAATGTATATATATACTGTATAAAAATAGGAAGCTCATGATCAAAACAGGGTACCTCGCCCGTAGTATCATTAAGCAATCCTACTCCTGGAACTATTTCACCCGCATAGGTCCTGTGGACCCGCATGAGGTCATCCGCCTCGTCATGGGACTATTTCACCCGCATGAGACTATTTCACCCGCATGGATCCTGTGGACCCGCATGAGTACCATCGCCGTACTCGCATGGGACTATTTCACCCGCATGGATCCTGTGGACCGGATCCGCATGAGTACAAACGCCGCACTCGCATCATGGGTAGCAAATCCATGACATAAGTAGTAAACCATCCTATTGGAGCATACCCGTGGGCCACCCATCGTGTCAGTATGTCCAAAGGAAATAACAAGAATAACCCGGGGTTTACCCGTAATAATATATATATAACATAGCTCATCCGGCTATCATACATAACATAAGCACTACCGGCCTATCATACATAACATAAGCACTACCGGCCTATCATATCATAACATAAGCACTACCGGCCTATCATATCATAACATAAGCACTACCAGCTTATCATATCATAACATAAGCACTACCGGCTTATCATATCATAAGCAAGTTAAGAAATCCCCTAACTTCTTATTAACATTATTAATATATCCTCTCATTTTAGTATAACTAAGGCACTAACATGTCTTTTAATAGAAAATCCGGGAATTTAACCCAAGTACCATGTACTTCTAACCTTTTAAGAAATAACTCTTTTTATACAAAAATTCCAAGATACTAATCACCATAGTATCAAGTTACGATTTCTTTTCAAGACAAGTCACATCTCCTTTTAGAAATATAATAGGCTTCTAAATCAAGTGACTTCATTTCCTTTAAAACCTTAGGCAACCAATGCCTAAAAATCAATTCACCTTCCATAGTTTCAAATCATTTACCTGTACTTGTTTTAATTAGAGTAAATATTTCTTTGTGAACCTTTGAAAAACTAATATAATCAACTTCCCATAAAGTCATTATATTAGCGTCATTCCTTTGTCAAATACATTTTTCCCTAAATCCAAGGGACTTATACTTTTAAAATGAAACAAGTATCATATACTTTAAAACAAGTGAAAGATATCAAATCTTGCACGTCTACCGTACTACATAGGTACAACTACTCATGCTCAAGAGATAGGAAAGTTCCACATACCTCTTCGGTTAATCCACTTGCTAAGTCCGAAATACCGCACGTAATATGTCAACCTATAATGACCATAATACGTTTATTAACCCCTAATTCCAATGTAGAAATTCCAAGTTCAAGTTACTAATTCCTAAGGAAATTTGGGCAGCATTTCCTTTGTTTCTACATACTTTGCCACCTTTTTCAAGGCCGAATTCAATATCCAAACGCCACATTTAAGGCCCAACAATCCAACATTTCAAAGGGGATTACACAACCAAACTTAGGTGTGTAAAATTCTGCCCCAATAGTTAAGACAATACACTTAACAATTCTAAAGTAGTTTGTAGGCTACAACATGCTCATAATATCTCCTTAACCAATCTTTCATATCCAAACCATTTTTCTTACATGCAATGATTCTAAGAGCATTATTTACTACTACAAGTTCCTTCTTCTTCACAAGCAAAACCAATAACTAGCTACACGAGAAGAAATGTTACCTTTAGAGCTTTAGCCAAAACTATTCCAACAATTTTGCTAGCCTCTTTTTCAAGAACACCACCACAATAACCTCCACAAGCTTGCAAATAACTTTCCTTCTTAACACCCTTTTCAGATTTTCCTTAAGCTTGGTGTTACACCCCGTAGTTCCAGAGTATGTATGTGAGGACGTACGTACGAGAATACGACAGTAATTTTGGAAAGGAAGAAAGATGTGATTTTTTTTCGACGGAAAAGTTTTCGGTTTTTGTGAAGTAAAAAGGTTCGTTAATGGGAATTGAATTCCCAAATTTGGTATTCGGACTTTTTGGAATATTTTAGAAGTATTGAAATTTTAAATTCCGGAATTGGTCACGTGGGGCCCACGAGAGAATTTACGGTTTTGTGAGGCCCACTTTATTTTCGGATTTTTGGCATTACGGATATTTTCGGAAAATGAAATATTTTGGACCAATGGGAGGGCGACATGTGTCACCCTCAAGTGGACGGTTTGGTGGTCAATGTTTGACACGTTTTTAATGTTTTAGCGGCTTAAACATTTGGTCAATGTTTTGTAGATATTTGTGGAGTAGATAGATAAGGTGGGACCCACACAACACTTGTCCAAATCTCCACCACACACTTGCTTGAATCTTGGCCCTTCATTGTTCTATAAATACCCCCCTAAGTGCAAGACTTCTTCATCCACAAAACAATTTCCAAGTCTTAAAATACTCCCTCCCTTTGATGAAGTTCTCGTCCCACACCCCTTTCCCTAAACCAAACTTTGTCCAAAAATTCTTAAACTCTTAAGTGTTCTTCCTTAGTGTATTAGGAAGATTGTTAACCAAAAGTTAGAAAAGATTTCACACCCTAGCCCCTAAAGCCTCACCTTGGCCGAGAGTTGTGAGGACACGAACCTTAGTGTTATTCACTTGTTTAGGTTGGTTCTTAAAGAGGAGTTGGTTAGGAGCGTATAAGGGTTGCTTGGAGCGGGTTGGAGTGCACGGAGTAGGAGCTAAACGTTGCTCAGGATCGACATTAAAACTTGGATAATTTTGGGCTTGTCGAGGTAAATATCTTTGTCCTTCTATTGTAATTGGAGATTACATATCGTAGTAGTTTAGAATTAAGTATAAGATATATAGAAGGTTGGTAAAGAAGAGAATTGAACTGTACTTACATAGATGTATTTACTGAGACTTGTGTAGTTTGACGCAGGAAGTCTTGCCCAATTTTTCGTAGAATAAGAACCTTCGCAGAATGTTCTGCAGTAGTCTAGACGTTGATAGACTTATATGACCGTTATAGGTTGAAGCATCGCGAGTAGCGTATTCTACTTGAAGGGTGGAAAAGGCTAGCGGGATTACGATTTTGGAGCTTTTGCTATTTGTCGATAATCGTCGCGAGGTATGTGAACCTCTTCCTATCATTTCTAGCATGATATGTTGTGAACTATGTAAGACGGTAGACGCATACGTGTTAAATGAATTTGGTTGGTTTAAAACATAAAGTGTTATAACGGCTTTATGGGAAGTTGGTTATAACAACTTTATGTGGGCAAAGAAATGGTTTGTGGTTTTAAAAGATAAAAGTGGATGTGAATTAATAGGACTTGGGTTGTGTTAAAAGTTGTGAAACCGCTTTTAATGAGAAATGGGTAATTGGGTTTTAAAAGGAATAATGTTATATTGATTTGAAATGAGAACAAGTATCGAACAAACCATCGCAACGTTAATAAAGGAAAATGTATTGACTAATTAATTATTATTAAAACCAGTAGAAACCTCCATCCGCATGAAGCTAAGATAAGACAAAATTGTATTACATTTTCTAGATCATGGCTGCTTTAATAAGATTGTTATAAACAAGAATAACCTACTCACACATAAGACATATGTTACTCAAATTGTTTTAAAAGAGAATTATGTTATTAAGTGATTAAGACTATGAACTACTGAAACCTTTGAAAATAAGAGACTTGAGTATTTGAAATTAGGCAAACTTGAACTTTTGGAAAAGAAGGTTGTTACTTGTCTTTAAAAAGGGGAAACTATTTTGGTTTACTTAAGATAATAGTTACTCTGTTTTGGATACTACGAGTGTTGGTATCAGGTGACTTCTTGTGAAAGAATGGATATTTGTAAGGGAATTGAAGTATGGTAATTTGCTTGTGCTTGCTTGTGATAGCCTTGTTGTGTGAAAAGTTGTATTCCTATGCTACCGCGTCTCTCGATGGAGGCGATATTGTTATTGTTGTTACATGGACATGTCCGCAGATGAAGAATTCCGGGGCATGCGGCTACGCGGCGGGTTAATCACCCGATATTGTTATTGTTGTTACATGGACATATACGCACCGATGAAGAATTCCGGGGCATGCGGCACGCGCTGGTTAATCACCCGGTATATTGTTATTGTTGTTACATGGACATGTCTGCGATGAAGAATTCCGGGGCATGCGTACGCGCGGGTTAATCACCGGTATATTGTTATTGTTGTTACATGGACATATCGCACCGGCGCAGAGTCGCATGCATGTACGCGGGCGAGTTGATTACGATATATTGTTATTGTTGTTACATGGACATGCTCGCACCGCGCAGAATTCCGGGGCATGTGGCTACGCGGCAGGTTGATTACCGATATATTGTTATTGTTGTTACATGGACATGCTCGCACCGATGAAGAATTAGGGGCATGTGGCCACGCGGCGGTTGATTACCAGGTATCGTTATTGCATCCTCGACATGTCTACACCGATGGAGAATTCGGGCGTGCGCCATGATGCCGGCATGATTGACATTGTGGGCGTGCGACCCTTGGTTATATTTGAGTGATGACTTTGAGGCGTGAGTCCCCGCTTGACATGATCGCTTATGTCGTGAATCGTAGTTTGGTTGTCATACATGTCTCTGCTTTATTTAGTATTATGATTTCGTTCTGATATTTCGATTTCACATACTTGGTACACGCCAGATCGACCTCGCCGGGGCCGCGTTCACGCCGCAGTGAGGTACACCGCGATTGTTGATCCTCGCTCATAGGATCACGATTCAGCGTTTGGGAAGCTCCGTTTCTCGGAGGCTTATCTTTCGTATAGTCCTGTCGTTGTAGGTACTTACATTCGTGGTATGGCGCGCCTGTCCGTCATTGTTGTTATAACACTCTTAGAGGTGCCGTAATCTTGTGGCGGGGTTGTAAAGGTTATGCTCAATTTCGTATATATGCAAGAAGGCAATCGTTTTGGTTGCTTTGTTTATTATCATATCTCTTGTTTCATGTTTAAGTTTTATTTCATTGATTTTCTCGATGTTGTATCACTAGGGTTCCTGGGTAAGGCACCACGCCCGGTCGGGTCGTGACAAAAGTGGTATCGAGCGATTAGTCCTAGGAAAGTGTCTGCACCGAGTGTTCTAATAGAGTCTTGATTATCGGTGTGTTGTGCACCACATCTATAATCGTGAGGTGCAGGACATTTAGGATTGGTTTCCATTCTTCTCACTCTAAGATCGTGCCTTAGAGTTGTGTTATAAGTTGGACCCCTCTGACGTATTTCGTTTGTACCAGTTATGCCTCTACGCAAGGCAACCAGAGCCCAGAAGGGCAAGGCAGCAGAGAGAGCTGCGAGTAGAGCATGAGGTTACGGGGCAGGCCCGCCTTTACCCGAGGTGGTGCTACAGACGGCGGATTCTACGACGCCCGGCCAGAGTTTAGAGCGGCAGCAGAGCTACCGAGGCCACGATATCTGCGCCTCGATCCACACCGGAGCAGAGGAGATGGGTTCTGAGGGAGATGGCGATTACTAGCGAGATTGTGGCGCATACGAGGATAGGCCGGACGCAATAGCCCAAAGAGCACCACGGTTCACCCGAGATCGGATAGTTTGAGGCTACGGGACTTTCGAGTCAGAGCCCGCCGAGTTCTACGGTCGAGGCACGAGGATGATCCGCAGGAGTTCATCCGAAGCGATCGCGGATCGTGAGAGTGATCGGGGCTTGAGACCAGTCGGTGGTCTTAGGTTCACATCGGCCGCGTGACACCGCAATGATCGGTTTGATTTGTGGGAGCTGTCCCCGGGAAAGTATGCACTTCCAGCCGTATGGGACGAGTTCTCAGGGGCATTTCTTACACATTTCTTGCCTCCACAGATGAGGAGGGCTCGGGACGACATATTTTTTACGTTAAGACAGACCGGGCGTACGGTTCGGGAGTACAATGTGGAGTTTGACTCATTGGCTCGGTATGTCCCCGCGTTAGTAGCTGATATGGAGGACAGAGTACACCGCTACGTCACCGGGCTCGATGACTACTTGGCAGAGGCTTGTTCGGGTGTAGCTCTTCAGCCGGGCATGGACATTGCCCGCATGCAGGCTTATGCACTTGGATGTGAGGAGCAGAGAGGTCGACGGAATGACCGAGATCAGCAGAAGAGGGCCAGAACAGCAGGGTCCTTTGGTGACTTTCGAGGCGGACCGCCTCAGCAGCAGGCTAGTTATGCACCTTCGCCAGTACAGAGTGGTCCTCCACAACCTTCAGGGCGTCCAGGGTATTCAGGAGCAGGTCAGAGCTCGAGGTTGAGTTTTCGTGAGTAGGGGTGTTGGCGGTGCGGCACCCACCCTACCTCGGTGGTCGATGTGTAGACCGCATTTTGAGAGTGTCGTGGTGCCAAGGGAACTTGTTATTTTGCGGCCAGCGGGGCCATTTGCGAAGGCTGTCCGACCAGGGGTAGCACGGATGTTACGACTCGGCCTTCAGGATCTATGGCTGGTTCATCACCTTCTACAGCTATGCGCCCTGCAGGGCAGGCCTATGACTAGAGTGAAGCGGTAGATACAGGTATATCCTTAACCCTCTAGAGATTAGTATGCTTGATATGATGATTTTATGTTGAGTGTTATGTTTGGATAGCATTGTGTAAAATTGTGATCTAGAGAACATGGGTAGTTGAAAAGGTAAGTATGGGGGTATGGAAGGTGTGAACCTTAGAATATTACACGTCGAGACCTTAGATGTAAGGTCGTCTCGAGTAGAATATTTTGCGGGTGATCCTTGTCAGAGAGCATTATATACATAGGGTGTACCAGTGGGATAGTTCCTTGGGTTGTGTAAGATGAAAGTGGTAGCTTTCAGGACTTGAATAGGTAAGATTGTTCCGGATCGGGGAACAAGAGTTTGGCGCGATTATGGGTCGGGTTGAGGACCATTCGCGGGTCAACCCGTAGCCCGGAATAAGATGGGGTCAGTTCGAGGTGGTCCCGCCAGGTGGTAGGATCACGAGGGTGCAAGGCCCAAGTTTAGGTAACCACTGTATGAGTTCGTGGACGTGTTCGACCATAATTGGATCGTGAAGGCCGGGAATGGCCTTGAAGAAATTCGAGGCTTGTAAGATGACCAAGTTTGGAGGTAGTGAATCCAAAGATTTTGGAAACTGAAGTGATGACTGAAGTATGGTACGTGTACTAGAAAGAGTTCAAGTGTTCGAGAAGAGTACGACGGGTAAGGAGAGAAGTGAACATGTGCTGAGAGATAGAAGTGATCATTTTTGTGAAGTAAATGTGCGAAAGGAGTATCCTTTGGACCAGGAGCGAGAGTGGTGTTGTTTTACACCTTCGAGGTGATTCCTTGTTGGCTTGGATTGAGTTTTGCGCGTATGTTATATTATGGCCATGTGTGGCATAATTGGTTTTGTAAGTATAGTAGTGAAGACTATACCGGCGCTGGTATGTTTCGAGACTTAGAAGGAACATTCGGGACGAATGTTTCTAAGGAGGGGAGAATGTTACACCCCGTAGTTCCAGAGTATGTATGTGAGGACGTACGTACGAGAATATGACAGTAATTTTGGAAAGGAAGAAAGATGTGATTTTTTTTCGACGGAAAAGTTTCCGGTTTTTGTGAAGTAAAAAGGTTCGTTAATGGGAATTGGATTCCCAGATTTGGTATTCGGACTTTTTGGAATATTTTAGAAGTATTGAAATTTTAAATTCCGGAATTGGTCACGTGGGGCCCACGAGAGAATTTACGGTTTTGTGAGGCCCACTTTATTTTTGAATTTTTGGCATTACAGATATTTTCGGAAAATGAAATATTTTGGACCAATGGGAGGGCGACATGTGTCACCCTCAAGTGGACGGTTTGGTGGTCAATGTTTGGCACGTTTTTAATGTTTTAAAGGGCTTAAACATTTAGTCAATGTTTTGTAGATATTTGTGGAGTAGATAGATAAGGTGGGACCCACACAACACTTGTCCAAATCTCCACCACACACTTGCTTGAATCTTGGCCCTTCATTGTTCTATAAATACCCCCCTAAGTGCAAGACTTCTTCATCCACAAAACAATTTCCAAGTCTTAAAATACTCCCTCCCTTTGATGAAGTTCTCGTCCCACACCCCTTTCCCTAAACCAAACTTTGTCCAAAAATTCTTAAACTCTTAAGTGTTCTTCCTTAGTGTATTAGGAAGATTGTTAACCAAAAGTTAGAAAAGATTTCACACCCTAAAGCCTCACCTTGGCCGAGAGTTGTGAGGACAAGAACCTTAGTGTTATTCACTTGTTTAGGTTGGTTCTTAAAGAGGAGTTGGTTAGGAGCGTATAAGGGTTGCTTGGAGCGAGTTGGAGCGCACGGAGTAGGAGCTAAACGTTGCTCAGGATCGACATTAAAACTTGGATAATTTTGGGCTTGTCGAGATAAATATCTTTGTCCTTCTATTGTAATTGGAGATTACATATCGTAGTAGTTTAGAATTAAGTATAAGATATATAGAAGGTTGGTAAAGAAGAGAATTGAACTGTACTTACATAGATTGTATTTATGAGACTTGTAGTTTGTGGTAGGGAAGTCTGCCCAATTTTAGTAATTAAGAACCTTCTGCTTAGAATGTTCTACAGAGTAGTCTAGACGTTGATAGACTTATATGACCGTTATAGGTTGAAGTACTGCGAGTAGCGTATTCTACTTGAAGGGTGGAAAAGGCTAGAGGATTACAGTACTTTGGAGTTTTTTGCTATTTGTCGATAATCGTCGCGAGGTATGTGAACCTCTTCCTATCTTTTCTAGCATGATATGTTGTGAACTATGTAGTACGGTAGACGTACATGTGTTAAATGAATTTGGTTGGTTTAAAACATAAAGTGTTATAACGGCTTTATGGGAAGTTGGTTATAACAACTTTATGTGGGTAAAGAAATGGTTTGTGGGTTTTAAAAGATAAAAGACTGGATGTGAATTAATAGGGACTTGGGTTGTGTTAAAAATTTGTGAAACCGTTTTAATGAGAAATGGGTAATTGGGTTTTAAAAGGAATAATGTTATATTGATTTCGGAAATGAGAACAAGTATCGAACAAACCACTGCAACGTTAATAAAGGAAAATGTATTGACTAATTAATTATTATTAAAACCAGTAGAAACCTCCATCTGCATAAAAGCTAAGATAAGACAAAATTGTATTACATTTTCTAGATCATGGCTGCTTTAATAAGATTGTTATAAACAAGAATAACCTACTCACACATAAGGCATATGTTACTCAAATTGTTTTAAAAGAGAATTATGTTATTAAGTGATTAAGACTATGAACTACGAAACCTTTCGAAAATAAGAGACTTGAGTATTTGAAATTAGGCAAACTTGAACTTTTGGAAAAGAAGGTTGTTACTTGTCTTTAAAAAGGGGAAACTATTTTGGTTTACTTAATATAATAGTTACTCTGTTTTGGATACTACGAGTGTTGGTATCAGGTGACTTCTTGTGAAAGAATAGATATTTGTAAGGGAATTGAAGTATGGTAATTTGCTTGTGCTTGCTTGTGATAGCCTTGTTGTGTGAAAAGTTGTATTCCTATGCTACCGCGTCTCTCGATGGAGGGTCGGTATATTGTTATTGTTATTACATGGACATGTCTGCACCGATGAAGAATTACGGGGGCATGCGGCCATGCGGTTAATCACGGTATATTGTTATTGTGTTATACATGGACATGTCGCACGATGAAGAATTAGGCATGCGTCACGCGCGGGTTAATCACCGGTATATTGTTATTGTTGTTACATGGACATGTCGCACTGATGAAGAATTAGGCATGCGGCTACGCGCGTTAATCACCGATATTGTTATTGTTGTTACATGGACATATACGCCGTCACGGTCCGCATGTGGGCTACGCGGCGGTTGATTACCCGATATATTGTTATTGTTGTTACATGGACATCTGCACCGATGTAAATTCCGGGGCATGTGCGGCGAGGTTGATTACGATATATTGTTATTGTTATTACATGGACACGCGCACCGACGCGTCGGGCGTGGCCATGCGGCGGGGTTGATTACCCGATATATTGTTATTGTTGTTACATGGACATATCGCACCGATGAAGAATTAGGGGCATGTGCTACGCGGCGGATTGATTACGGATATCGTTATGCATCACGGACATGTCTACACCGATGGAGAATTCGGGCGTGTGGCCGTGATGCGGGCATGATTGATATTGTGGGCGTGAGACCCTTGGTTATATTTGAGTGATGACTTTGAGGCGTGAGTCCTCGCTTTGACATGACAGCCTTTTATGTCGAAGCGTAGTTTGGTTGTCATACATGTCTCTGTTTTATTTAGATCGTTATGATTTCGTTCTGATATTTTGATTTCACATACTTGGTACATGTTAGATCGACCTCTTTCGGGGATGCATTCATGCCGCGGTAGGTACACCGATTGTTGATCCTCGCCATAGGATCACGATTGCGTTTTAGGAAGCTCCGTTTCTCCGAGGCTTATCTTTGGTATAGTCCTGTCGTTGTAGGTACTACATTCGGGGTATGGCGGCCTGCCCGTCATTGTTGTTATAACACTCTTGAAGTGTAGTAATCTTTGTGGCGGGGTTGTAAAGGTTATGCTTCAATTTTTGTATATAAGCAAGAAGGCAACCGTTTTGGTTGGCCTGTTTTATTATCATATCTCTTGTTTCATGTTTAAGTTTTTATTTCCGCTGATTTTCTCTGATGTTGTATCACTAGGGTGCCCGAGGTAAGGCACCAGTCACGGGCCCGGGGTCGGGTCGTGACACTTGGAGTTTCTCTTGATTTTCTAGAGAGAAGGAAGAGCTTTTTAGCTTAGAGAGAGAGAGAGAGATGAAAGATGACCAAGTCTTCAAGACTTGGTCAATATAAGGCATGCAACATTTCAGATGGGGGGGACACTTGTCACCCACCCATGACCTCTTTTAAAACAAAACAGTGCAGAAATTTCCACTAACCCTCTAGAACCCGCCTCGGCGCGCGCAGCGGCGCGGCGAAAACTCTGCCGCTTTCTTAGGACTTTCGGCCGCGACCGCCTTCCGGCGCGCGCTGAAAAATTCAGCGACCGCCCGGATCTTCCGGCCGCAGACCGTTTCTTCCGCGCGGCCCTACAATCACCCGCCTTGGCTCTGAGGCCCCTGATCGAGATTTTCATCAACCTACCTAAGTCTTAACTTCTTTCGTATGGCCCCACACGCACGGCCTGAACTACGGGGTATAACATTCTCCCCCCCTTAGAAACATTCGTCCCGAATGTTCCTTCTAGGATTACTCAAAACACAATTCGACATAGACTCTCTTAACTTATACTTCCTGCAAATAAGGACGCTCCACAAGCCACAACATTACTCATCATGTCATCCTCAGCTTCCCACGCCATCTCCTCCCTGTTCTCGTTCCGCCACAATACCTTGACGGAAGCCACATCCTTCGTCCGAAGTCGCCTAACCTGACGATCGAGTATCGCTATGGGATTCTCCTCATACGATAACCCTTCTGTCACCTGGATATCCTGAATCGGGTGCACTCTAGATGGATCTCCAATACGTTTCCGCAACATAGATACGTGAAAGACTGGATGTACTGCCTCCAGATCGGACGGCAGATCCAACTCATAGGCAACCTTGCCTATCCTACGGATAATCTGATAAGGCCCAATGTACCCTGGGCTAAGTTTCCCCTTCTTCCCAAATCTTATCACACCCTCCATGGGTGATACCTTCAGGAAGACCCAATCATCTACCTCAAACTCCAAGTGTCGACGCCGATGATCTGCATACGACTTTTGTCGACTCTGAGCTGACAATAACCGCTCCTCTGTCTAAAATAATCGATATAGGAACTCCGTGCAGTCTCACAATCTCCCTGATATACAATCTAGCATAATCCTCGGTCGAAAAAGTCGTCCTGACTGGAATAAAGTGGGCTGATTTCGTCAGCCTGTCGACAATAACCCAGATGGAATCATGCTTCCTCTGAGTGTGAGGTAATCCTGTAATAAAATCCATATTTATCACCTCCCATTTCCACATCGGAATATCAATAGCCTGTAACAGCCCACCGGGCTTCTGGTGCTCAACTTTAACCTGCTGACAATTAGGACACTGTGCAACAAAACCTGCCACGTCCCTCTTCAGTCCGTCCCACCAATACACACATCTGAGGTCATGGTACATCTTAGTCGACCCCGGATGGATAGAATAACGAGCATTGTGTGCCTCCCCCAGAATCTGCTGACGAAGTCCTGTCACATCGGGAACACACAACCGGCCCTCAAATCTTAGCACCCCATCCGACGCTACCTCAAATAGACTCTTCTCTTTCTGAAAAGCGGCATCTCGACCGTACCAAAATCGGATCCTCATACTGTCGCCTCTTCACCTCCTCGACGATGGAAGACTCGGCAACCTCTCGAACCCGAATTCCATCACTATCAGAATCAACCAATCGAACCCCAAGGCTCGCCAGCTGATGTAACTCGCGGACCATGCCCTTCTTCCCCGACACTTCGACGGACTACCCATCGATCTGCGACTAAGGGCATCTGCAACTACATTGGCCTTCCCTGGGTGGTATAGGATATCAATATCACAATCTTTGAGTAACCCTAACCACCGTCTCTGTGACGCCCCGAAAATCGGGCCCGTCACTGGTGCCTTACCCCGGGCACCCTAGTGATACAACATCAGAGAAAACCAGCGGAAATAAAAACTTTACACATGAAATGAGAGATATAATAAATAAACAGGCCAACCAAAACAGCTTGCCTTCGATATACATAAAACACGAGCAGTTTAATCCTTTTACAACCACGCTTACAGCGATTACGGACCTCTAAGATTTATACAACAACTATGACGGACGGGCCCCGCCATACCACGAACGCAAGAACTTACGGACTCGTGGTAACATACCACAGTTAAGCCTCCGACTGTATTGAGCTCACGAAAACGCTGAAATGAGATCCTAGCGCGGATCGACACCGATGTACCTCTACTGCGGCGTAACGCAGCCGGCGAGGTCAAGACAGGTACCAAGTATGTGAAATCAGAACATCGTAAATGAAATCATAATAGTCTATATAAAGCGGGAGACATGTATGATGACCAAACTACGATATAACATATAACCGATATCAAGACAGGACTCACGCCTCCAAATTATCACTCGTGCGTGGAATTTCTTCCTCACCGCCTAGCTTTATGATATAACAATACCAAGGATTATACATGAACACCGTGTCCCACCTGTGTTATAAAAACCGTCTGAGACAAGTATAACTACCAGATCCGACCGTACCAATAATACAATGCAACCAAAACACGGCCGTCACGGGCAAGTGCGAGAGCCGACCATCGGACACCAAGGCGGTCACGTAGTGGCCGGCAAGTACGGTGGCTGACCACTGGGACCAAGGTCAGATCACGAGACTTCGTCACTATCTTGAACGGGCAAGTGCGAGGTCGACCATCGTGCCAAGGCCGAATCATCCGTGAGACGGGGCAAGTACGAGAGCCGACCACCGTGACCAAGGCCGAGCAAGAAGAAACCTCGTGGAGAGCTAGTCCATAAATAACAATTCTTGACAACCAAGGCTATCACCACAAGCATAAGCAAGTTACGCAACAACAAGCATAGGCTAGTTACACAACAACAAGTATAAGCAAGTTACACAACAACAAGCATAGGCAAGTTACACAACAACAAGCATAGGCAAGTTACACCACAACAAGCGTAGGCAAGTTACACAACTCAAGTTACTTTCATTTTATGCCAAAGTCGGGTTTTTAACCCTAAAGTACTACGACGTTAAATCCCTTTTAAAAGAGATCTATTACTTTTATCAAAGTCACCCGATACGTAGTATTAGAATGACCAACCCACATTCCTTTTCAAAATCAAGTAACAACATTCTTTCCTAAGTTCGGTTTGCCTAGTTTCAATAACTCAAGCTTCTCATTTTCAAATGGTTTCATAGTTCATAAACTTAATCACTGATTCCTTTTAGAACAATTGAGTCATATATGTCTTACGTGAGAGTAGGTTATTCTTGTTTACAACATTCTTATTACAGCAGCCATGATCTAGAAAATGTATATCATTTTGTCTCATCTTAGTTTCTATGCAGATGGAGGTTTCTACTGGTTTTAATACAATTCATCATTATTTAATACATTTTCCTTTTATTAACGCTGCAGTGGTGCTGTCGATACACATTCGATTTCCAAATCAAGAAACATTATCCCTTTAAATAAAACCAAGTACTCATTACTCACGAATGAGGTTTCACACAAACATTCACATTAAAACAAATAAGTTAAGTCTCTTATCTTATAAGATCAAGTCTCTTAACTTCTAACATTAGTAAACCATTTTCTTTACCTCTCTTAAGACATTATACCTAACTCCCATAAAGCTAGTATAACTCTTTTTAAAACCTTTAAAACCAAGTGTTACTCTTCCTTCAAAACGATTATAAATCTTTTGAAATACATCAAGTTCTTTATTATAACAAGCCGCTTATAATTCACATGATTACCTTTAAAACCACAAAGTATTTTCTTACCTACATAAAGCCGTTATAACCAACTTCCCATAAAGCCGTTATAACACTTTATGTTTTAAGACAATCAAACACCACGATTAACACGTACGCTCACCGCATGCTACATAGTTCACACATATCATGCTAGAAGAGATAGGAAGAGGTTCACATACCTCGCGACGAGTGCCGACTAATAGCAAAACGCCCCAAGTACTTCAAACCGTCGGCTACTCCTTAAGCCACGTAGATCGCACCACACGTAGTACTTCAACCTATAAGGCCACAAGGCGCTTATTAACATCTAGATCTCATCGTTCCATATTCTACGTAAAATTCGAAGACCTCCCCGCCATAGCGTAAATCTCCTTCTATCGGCCGCTACCAAGCCAACCGGGGTTTTACACGCCTAACCTGGACGTGTACAATTCTACTACGGTAATACTACACAAGTCTCATGTCTGAATACACCCTATGTAATTACGATTCGGTTCTTAATTCTTCAGCTTAAGTCAAAAGACATTGCCACGATTACTAAGTATAGTTCTATATATAGTATACTTCAACTATATATTCTACAACATGTAATTTCCAATTACAATAGAAGACGATAGTGTTTACCTCGATAAGCCCAAAATTATCCGAGTATAATGTCGCTGAGCAAGGTTTAGCTCCTACCCGAAAGTGCTCCAATCCGCTCCAAACAACCCTTAGAAGTTCTAACTAACTTCTACTCCAAAACTTCAACCAACGGTGAAGGTTTCCTTAGGGTTTGGTTTGAGACTAAAAGGACAAAAGGTAGTATTTAGGACTCACGTATAGAGGTAACTTTGGAATACTACAAGGTATAAGGCTAAGGTATTTTGGGCATTATAACAATACTTGGAGGAGTATTTCAATACCACAAAGGGGGTACCACACGAGAACAACACCAAGGGAGGGGGTGTTCTCGCTTTAGGCTCACAAAGGGGAAGGTTTCGGCCAAAAGGCCTTCACAAGGGAGAGAGGGGCTCTTGGACGAGAGTCAACAAGAGGGAGGGGAGGGGTTCTCAAGACTTAGGCAAGTGAAGAATGGATGAAGAAGTCTTCAAAGAGAGGGGGTATTTATAGCAAAACCAAAGGCCAACCAACGGCCAAGATCAAGCCATGTGCAAGGCAAGTGTAAGGCCAAGATCAAGCCAAGTGCACCTAACCCTACTCCACAAAACACTCCACAAAACAAGCCACAAAGCAAGGCACAAAAGAGGAGCCAATCGGCCAAGGCCAACGAAGGCTCTTTGACGCCCAATCGTCCAACCTTCCCACTTGCTTCCAATGTGAGGTGACACACGTCACCCTCCCGTTGGTCCAAAATGTTCGTCTCTCGGAAAAATCCGCAAAAATTTTAAATGACATAGCCGGAATTTTCCCAACGTAAGTCGTGGAAACGTTTACGAAAACGACTTAATCGGCACTTGTGCTCAAATTTCGAATCCAATGCCTAACTTAAGGCTCAAATTTCAGACGCACGCCCATACGCATATACTGAAATACGGGTATAACATTCTTCCTCTTAGAAACATTCGTCCCGAATGTTCCTTCTAGGTCTCAAACAAACAGCGTCGATAGTCTTCACCGCTATACGTTTAAAAATAATCATGCCACACCGCCACAAAACACACGCTCACTTCTCCTTTCGTAGTACTCGTCACGAACACTCGAACTCGTTCTAGTATCCGTACCACACTTCACAACGCTCGTTTCCAACCCTCGAGTCACTACCTCCAAACTTGGTCATCTCCTAACCTCGATTTCCTAAGGCCATTCGGCCTTCACGAACTGATTCTCGATCGAACGATCCACGAACTCATACGATGGTCATCTAAACTTGGGCCTAGCACCCTCGTGACCTACCACTGGCGGACCACCTGAATCGACCCCACCCCAAACCGGTTACGGGTTGACCCGCAAATGGTCCTCAACCCGACCCCAATCGCGCTAACTCTTGTTCCCCGATCCTAACAATCTTACTATTTCACATCAAAAGCTACCACTTCCATCTCACACTACCTGTGACTTACCCTTTTCACTAACTGTGTTTCTAAATCACATTTTAGCACAAAGCTATCCAAACATAACATTAAACACATCAACAACATCAATACAAACAAAACTCTAGAGGTTAAGGATATACAAACTAGGCGGTTCAAGGACCGCTAAAATCGGAACTCCCACCGCGACCTCACAGGGGCCTTAGGTGTACTAACATCTGCTGCTATGGAAGGTGAAGAACCGAATCGCCTAGTAGTCCATGCTATCTACCACTGCTACCCAGTCGGACATCTCTTGCGGATGGCCTGCTGGCCGCAAAAATAACAATCTCCCGAGTTAGTACGACACTCTCCTTATGAAGCTTTCCACAACGGCCACACCTGAGACAAGGGCAACCTCATCCGCGAGCACTCGCCTCCCAAAATCTGAAACACAGGAGCCCCGACCGCCTCGAATATCCCGGCGTCCCGAAAGCTGCGAGGACCACTGCATCGACGAGGTACATAACTAGTTCGCCGGCGGTCCGCCTCGAAAGTCACCAAAGGACCGCTGCTCGCCCTCTTCGCGACTTTGGTCATTCCGTCGATTTATCCGCTCTCACATCCAAGTGTATACGCTGCGTGCGGCAATGTCCATGCCCTACCAAGAGCTACACCGAACAACTCTGCAAGGCAATCATCGAGCCCTCAGAACATATCGGTGCACTCGATCCTCCATACAAGCTACTAACGCGGGACGCACGCCAATGAGTCGAACTCCACATTGTACTCCCAACCGCACGCGGCTCGCCAGTAACACCAAAAATCGCCCGAGCCCTCCTCGCCTGGGAGGCAAGAAATGTGCAAGAAAGGCTTCGAGAACTTCGTTCCATACCACTGGAAGCCGCATGCTCTCCACGACAGCTCCCAAGAATCAAACGACCGATTGCGGTATCACGCGATTGATGTGAACCTAGGGCCACCGACTCGATCTCCGATGCCTTGATCACTCTACGATCCAGAATCGCTCGGATGAACTCGCGATCATCCTCGTGCCTCGACCCATAAAACTCGCGGCTACAACTCGTAAAATCCCGTAGCCTCGAACTATCGATCTAGGGTGAACCATCGGTGCATCGAACTGCTGCCCACTTATCCTCAAGTCAGCCACAACTCGCCATTAATCGGCCTACCTTGTAACTCATCTCCTCGCCTGCATCGCGGATGGAGGCTCGTGTATCGGTCTCGCTGCCGCTTCTACTCGCAGACTCCTTCGCCGCTTGCTCTTCAGGCGGGTTGCCTACGCGGAGGCATAATCGGTAAAACGAAGTATGTCAGAGGGGTCCAATCTTATCACACTGCTCTAAGGCACGATCTCGTAATGAGAAGAATGGAAACCAATCCTAAATGTCCTATAGCCTCACGATTATAGATGTGCACAACACATCGATAATCAAGACTTACTAGACACGGTCGTAGACACTTTCCGAGGATTAATCGCTTCGATACCACTTGTGACGCCGAAAATCGCTCACATCAGTGCCTTACCGGGCACCCTAGTGATACAACATCGAGAAAACCGGAAATAAAACTTTACACATGAAATGAGAGATATAATAAATAAGCAAAGCAACCAAAGCGGTTGCCAAGATATACATAAAACACGAGCAGTTTAATCATTTTACAACCACGCCCACAGCGATTACAGACCTAAGATTTATACAACAACTATGACGGACAGGGCCCGCCATACCTGAACGTCTGAGAACTTACAGACTCAGGGTAACATACCAAAGATAAGCCTCCGACGGAATGGAGATCCCCACAACGCTGAAATGAGATCCTAAACGCGGGGATCGACAGCCGATGTACCTCTACCGCGGATTGAACGCACCGAAGGAGGTCGATAACAACAGTACTAAGTATGTGAAATCAGAAATCAGTAAATGAAATCATAATAGTCTATATAAAGCGGGAGACATGTATGATGACCAAACTACGATATATAACATATAACCGATTCATCAAGACAGTGGACTCACGCCTCCAAATTATCACTCGTGCGTGGAATTTCTTCCTCACCGCCAGCTTTATGATATAACAATACCAAGGATTATATATGAACACGTGTCCCACTGTGTTATAAAACCGCACAGACAAGTATAACTACCAGATCCGACCGTACCAATAATACAATGCAACCAAAACACGGCCGTCACGGCAAGCGAGAGCCGACTCGGACACCAAGGCCGGTCACGTAGTGACCGGGCAAGTACGAGGGTGACCACGAGGACCAAGGTCAGATCACGAGACTTCGTCACTATATCGAGCGGGCAAGTGCGGTCGACCATCGGTGCCAAGGCCGAATCATCCGTGAAGGCGGCAAGCACGAGAGCCGACCACCGGGGACCAAGGCCGAGCGAAGAAACCTCATGGAGAGCTAGTCCATAAATAACAATTCTTGCACAACCAAGGCTATCACCACAAGCATAAGCAAGTTACGCAACAACAAGCATAGGCAAGTTACACAACAACAAGCATAGGCAAGTTACACAACAACAAGCATAGGCAAGTTACACAACAACAAGCATAGGCAAGTTACACCACAACAAGCGTAGGCAAGTTACACAACTCAAGTTACTTTCATTTTATGCCAAAGTCGGGTTTTAACCCTAAAGTACTACGACGTTAAATCCCTTTTAAAAGAGATCTATTACTTTTATCAAAGTCACCCGATACCGTAGTATTAGAATGACCAACCCACATTCCTTTTCAAAATCAAGTAACAACATTCTTTTCCTAAGTTCGGTTTGCCTAGTTTCAATAACTCAAGCTTCTCATTTTCAAATGGTTTCATAGTTCATAAACTTAATCACTGATTCCTTTTAGAACAATTGAGTAATATATGTCTTACGTGAGAGTAGGTTATTCTTGTTTACAACATTCTTATTACAAAGACCATGATCTAGAAAATGTATATCATTTTGTCTCATCTTAGTTTCTATGCAGATGGAGGTTTCTACCGGTTTTAATACAATTCATCATTATTTAATACATTTTCCTTTTATTAACGCTTGCAGTGGTGCTGTCGATACACATTCGATTTAGAAATCGGAAACATTATCCCTTTAAATAAAACCAAGTACTCATTACTCACGAATGAGGTTTCACACAAACATTCACATTAAAACAAATAAGTTAAGTCTCTTATCTTATAAGATCAAGTCTCTTAACTTCTAACATTAGTAAACCATTTTCTTTACCTCTCTTAAGACATTATACCTAACTCCCCATAAAGCTAGTATAACTCTTTTTAAAACCTTTAAAACCAAGTGTTACTCTTCCTTCAAAACGATTATAAATCTTTTGAAATACATCAAGTTCTTTATTATAACAAGCCAGTTATAATTCACATCAGTTACCTTTTAAAACCACAAAGTATTTTCTTACCTACATAAAGCCGTTATAACCAACTTCCCATAAAGCCGTTATAACACTTTATGTTTTAAGACAATCAAACACAGTTAACACATGACGTCACCGTCTACATAGTTCACACATATCATGCTAGAAGAGATAGGAAGAGGTTCACATACCTCGCGACGAGTGCCGACTACTAGCAAAACGCTCCAAGTACTTCAAACCGTCGGCTACTCCTTAAGCCACGTAGATCGCACCACACGTAGTACTTCAACCTATAAGGCCACAAGGCGCTTATTAACATCTAGATCTCATCGTTCCATATTCTACGAAAATTCGCAAGACCTCCCCGCCATAGCGTAAATCTCCTTCTCTATCGGCCTGGCTACGAAGCCAACCAGGGGGTTTTACACGCCTAACCTGACGTGTACAATTCTACTACAAGAATACTACACAAGTCCATCAGAATACACCCTATGTAATTACTGTTCGGTTCTTAATTCTTCAGCTTAAGTCAAAAGACATTGCCACAAGATTAAGTATAGTTCTATATAGTATACTTCAACTATATATTCTACAACATGTAATTTCCAATTACAATAGAAGGACGATAGTGTTTACCTCGATAAGCCCAAAATTATCCGAGTATAATGTCGCACCGAGCAACGTTTAGCTCCTACTCCTATTGCTCCAATCCGCTGCAAACAACCCTTAGAAGTTCAAACCAACTTCTACTCCAAAACTTCAACCAAACGTGAAGGTTTCCATAGGGTTGCGGGTTGATACTAAAAGGACAAAAGGTAGTATTTCAGGACTCTACGTATAGAGGTAACTTTGGAATACTACAAGGTATAAGGCTAAGGTATTTTGGGCATTATAACAATACTTGGAGGAGAATTTCAATACCACAAAAGTGGGTGTACCACACGAGAACAACACCCTGGGAGTGGGGTGTTCTCGGCTTTAGCTCACAAAGGGGAAGGTTTCGGCCAAAAGGCCTTCACAAGGGGAGAGGGCTCTTGGACGAGAGTCAACAAGAGGGAGGAGGGTTCTCAAGACTTAGGCAAGTGAAGAGTGGATGAAGAAGTCTTCAAAGAGAGGGTATTTATAGCAAAACCAAAGGCCAACCAATGGCCAAGATCAAGCCATGCAAGGCAAGTGTAAGGCCAAGATCAAGCCAAGTGCACCCTAACCCTACTCCACAAAACACTCCACAAAACAAGCCACAAAGCAAGGCACAAAAGAGGGAGCCAATCGGCCAAGGCCAACCAAGGCTCTCTTTGGACGCCCAATCGTCCAACCTTCCCACTTGCTTCAATGTGAGGTGACACACGCCACCCTCCCGTTGATCCAAAATGTTTCGTCTCTCGGAAAAATCCGCAAAAATTTTAAATGACATAGCCGGAATTTTCCCAACGTAGTCGTGGGAAACGTTTCGCCGTAAAACGACTCTAATCGCACTTGTGCCCAAATTTCGAATCCAATGCCTAACTTAAGGCTCAAATTTCAGACGCACGTCCATACGCATACTGCGAAATACGGTATAATACCGTCGCAAATTCACCGCCTCATCGAAGACATACCGGAGTCTTTTGTGGTCTGCACAAATATCCACATGAAATCTATATAAGGAATTGCCTCCAAATCTTGAAGGTACGATTAACTGCCGCCGACTCTAAATCGTGAGTAGCGTAATTCCTTTCATGCTTCCCTAACCGCCGGAAAACATAAGCTCTAACCTTATCGTGTCGCGTCAGCACACAACCTAGCCCAACACCCAACGTGTTACAATAATACCCTAACCCTCTAGTCTCTCAAGAGGGGTTAGAACTGTAGTCGTGGTCAACTTCTCTTCCAATAACTGGAAGCCTTTCTTGTACTTGCGAAATATTCGGGCATCCTTAATCTCAAGTATGGTTCCTGTTTCCCTTTCTCTGTTGCAACCAAACTTGGTTACTATACTTAGATCTAATTCCTTTGCTTGCCGCATGGCTAAGACTTCCTGCCAATCACAATTTAGGGGGAAGACTCCCTTGATCTTGTCAAGTAGTAATCCTATTATTCTCTCCCAGCTCGTAGAGCTTATAGTCAGGTGTTCAACCTCAATTCCTGGTATTACATAATCCAATGACTTGTCAAGATTTCTTATCGTTCGAGTGTCTACTCGTCTTTCCTTTATAAGTTATTTCAAGTTGTCCTGGGGTCCCTTACCCCTCCGTATTTTCTTACTACCTTTTTTTGTCAGTGCCGATGCTACCACCTTCCCTCGAGGTGTTCTTACTGCCCATTACTTACTAATGGTCTTACACTAGTCCGGGGTAATTGTATCTCGTGAAACTTACATAACCATAGTCGTATTCTCTTTTATCATTCTGGTCATGACCTTATCTTATGCTTATTATTAACAAAAGTATTTCTATCTTGATCCATGATCATACAGTTTCATACATGCGTACTATCTGCATCTTTATCCTTATGACACTTCCTCGACCATTTCGTAACGTCGTTCTTAATTTCCCCAACACAATACCTTTCCCACGGTTATCTAAAACTGTAACTTATGGCATGACGATACCGAAGACCTTACCAGTCTCCCATCCTTCGTCTAACGACATGGGTACCCATAACCCCATAATACGCAAGACTATCCTTTTATGTAGGGGAGAGAACTTATCTCCCTTCAATAAACTTTCCTTAGAGTCACAACCCTGATCACCAGGTCCTCTCGTGGTCCTAAACATCTAATCAATACGCACCGCCTTAAAATCGTGTAGATTTTCAAAACCTACCAAAGATGCCTCGACTTTACGTCAGCTGCATTTATTTTATTTTATTCTTGCCTTGCACATTTCCTTGAAATTATCCGGAAGGTCGTGGCCCTGACCGCCACACCAAACCAACTCCAAGTACCTCTAAGGGCACTTAACATAAATTCCTTCAAATTCAAGTATTACTTACTTTCTGCGTCAACTTTCCTTAATGAACAAGTCACACAGACTTATTAAAAACAATGATGCCAAAGAAGGAAGGATAATTCACTGGTTACTACCACTTCCCTTCCTCTCCACTCGATGGCAAACCGCCACGAACCGTACCGAATCAATCTCTTACGTAGTCCACGTTGGCATAACAAGAGGCCAACTAGCCCGCATCTAATGACCTCAACGTTTGTCATAACAGCTCTGCCAGGGTCCGACGACTGTATCATTATCGACAATTATTATCTGCCCACTCAGCTACCACCCAACACTCACGGGTGTAGTTATCTCATAAAGGTTCTCATGGGTTCTGGCTCCATTTCTTTCACACTTGGTTGCTCACTTCCTTACGGCCGCATCAAGCTCGCATTTCCAAACTTATTCTAGATTACGTACATAACTTCCATAATAAAGCTGGCCTTCGATCTTGGAGTTACTAAGTTAAACAATATAAGGTCATTTCCGGCGCTCACAACCTGGTTCCTGTGGAATACGTCTGCGAACTCGTAAAACGATTAATTAGACTCTGCTTGTACTGCGTGACCTGCCACGTGGGACTACTATTAACTGATCCCACCCCATAAACGGGTACACTAACTTCTCATAATACCATAGTCGTGTCGTCTTGATCACAACAACCATTACTAACCCCACACGGATCTCATCCATACTATCCTCTTAAGCATACCACGTAGCTTAATTTACAACCATAGTCTCCCATTGGGTCCCTTAATTAAACTTCTTAAGGGTATATTACCTTCTCAGACAACTCATCATCTCCTAATTATCTCAAATTAGTACGTAAAACCTTGATGAGAGTTTATTAAACCGTTTCATACCTTCCCGGTATATAATTAGCCCTTACCAATTCCTAGTAATCTAAAATCACTCTAGGCAGCCCATATATGATCCTTATACATAAATCCGTATAGTCGTACGTCATTATACCAACTATACAACAATTACAACCAACCTGGATACGCAATCCACATAATCCTTCCTGGGTCACTGCTGCCTTTCTCGTAGCTGCAATCAACATAACTCGCTAGGGAGAGACGACCCTAACAACACGGCTCTATCGCACGATCTCATAGTGAGAAGAATGGAAACCAATCCTAAATATCCTGTAGCCTCCTGATTATAGATGTGGTGCACAACACACCGATAATCAAGACTCTACTAGATACGGCCTGTAGACCCTTTCCGAGGATTAACTGCTCTGATACCACTTTTGTCACGACCCGACCTCGGATCCGTGACTGGTGCCTTACCCCGGGAACCCTTGTGATACAACATCAGAGAAAACCAGCGGAAATAAACTCACAAACAAGAACCATATAAGAATATAAAACAGGCTAACCCAAAGTGGTTACCTCTAAATATAATAAGCCGAACAGTTACATCCTTACACCCCAATTCATGACAGGACTACAAGCCTCTAAGAAGGTATAAACACTATGATGGGACAGGGCCCGCCATACCCCCTGAATGTACAAAAGTCTACAACCTCAGGGAACCGTACCAAAAGACGAGGCCTCCGGAGAAATAGAGCCTTCCGAGAACCGAATAGTGATCCTAAGAGTGCGGATCAGCAAGCTATGAACCTCAACTCGCGGATGAACGCACCCGGCGAGGTCGATAACATGTACCAAATATGCGAAATTGGAAAATACTGTAATAATATCATAAGTCAAAATATAAGCTGGAGTCATAGACGAAAATCAGTTTACTTTGCACTGTGCCTTACTAACAATGAGAGTAACAAATGTATATATATACTGCATAAAAATAGGAAGCTCATGATCAAAACAGGGTACCTCGCCCGTAGTATCATTAAGAAATCCTACTCCTGGGACTATTTCACCCGCATAGGTCCTGTGGACCCGCATGAGGTGATCCGCCTCGTCATGGGACTATTTCACCCGCATGGGACTATTTCACCCGCATGGATCCTGTGGACCCGCATGAGTACCATCGCCGTACTCGCATGGGACTATTTCACCCGCATGAATCCTGTGGACCGGATCCGCATGAGTACAAACGCCGCACTCGCATCATGGATAGCAAATCCATGGCATAAGTAGTAAACCATCCTATTGGAGCATATCCGTGGGCCACCCATCGTGTCAGTATGTCCAAAGGAAATAACAATAATAACCCGGGGTTTACCCGTAATAATATATATATAACATAGCTCATCCGGCTATCATACATAACATAAGCACTACCGGTCTATCATACATAACATAAGCACTACCGGCCTATCATACATAACATAAGCACTACCGGCTTATCATATCATAACATAAGCACTACCGGCCTATCATATCATAACATAAGCATTACCGGCTTATCATATCATAACATAAGCACTACCGGCTTATCATATCATAAGCAAGTTAAGAAATCTCCTAACTTCTTATTAACATTATTAATATATCCTCTCATTTTAGTATAACTAAGGCACTAACATGTCTTTTAATAGAAAATCCGGGAATTTAACCCAAGTACCATGTACTTCTAACCTTTTAAGAAATAACTCTTTTTATACAAAAATTCCAAGATACTAATCACCATAGTATCAAGTTACGATTTCTTTTCAAGACAAGTCACATCTCCTTTTAGAAATATAATAGGCTTCTAAATCAAGTGACTTCATTTCCTTTAAAACCTTAGGCAACCAATGCCTAAAAATCAATTCACCTTCCATAGTTTCAAATCCTTTACCCGTACTTGTTTTAATTAGAGTAAACCTTTCTTTGTGAACCTTTCAAAAACTAATATAACCAACTTCCCATAAAGTCATTATATTAGCGTCATTCCTTTGTCAAATACATTTTTCCCTAAATCCAAGGGACTTATACTTTTAAAATGAAACAAGTATCATATACTTTAAAACAAGTGAAAGATATCACATCTTGTACGTCTACCGTACTACATAGGTACAACTACTCATGCTCAAGAGATAGGAAAGCTCCACATACCTCTTCGGTTAATCCACTTGCTAAGTCCGAAATACCGCACGTAATATGTCAACCTATAATGACCATAATACGTTTATTAACCCCTAATTTCAATGTAGAAATTCCAAGTTCAAGTTACTAATTCCTAAGGAAATTTGGGCAGCATTTCCTTTGTTTCTATATACTTTGCCACCTTTTTCAAGGCCGAATTCAATATCCAAACGCCACATTTAAGGCCCAACAATCCAACATTTCAAAGGGGATTACACAACCAAACTTAGGTGTGTAAAATTCTGCCCCAATAGTTAAGACAATACACTTAACAATTCTAAAGTAGTTTGTAGGCTACAACATGCTCATAATATCTCCTTAACCAATCTTTTATATCCAAACCATTTTTCTTACATGCAATGATTCTAAGAGCATTATTTACTACTACAAGTTCCTTCTTCTTCACAAGCAACACCAATAACTAGCTACAAGAGAAGAAATGTTACCTTTAGAGCTTTAGCCAAAACTATTCCAACAATTTTGCTAGCCTCCTTTTCAAGAACACCACCACAATAACCTCCACAAGCTTGCAAATAAATTTCCTTCTTAACACCCTTTTCAGATTTTCCTTAAGCTTGGAGTTTCTCTTGATTTTCTAGAGAGAAGGGAGAGCTTTTTAGCTTAGAGAGAGAGAGAGAGATGAAAGATGACCAAGTCTTCAAAACATGGTCAATATAAGGCATGCAACATTTCAGATGGGGGGGGGGACACTTGTCACCCACCCATGACCTCTTTTAAAACAAAACAATGCAGAAATTTCCACTAACCCTCGCAGAACCCGCCGGCTGCGCTGCGATCGGCCATGGCCGCTGAAACTCCCGCCGCTTTCTTAGTACTTTTCCGGCCGCGCTGCTTCCGGCCATGGGCTGAAACTCAGCGACTTCAGATCTTCCGCGCCTCGCCTTCCGGCCACGACTTACAATCACCCGCCGCGCTGCCTCGCTCCGCGCTGAGGCCCCTGATTGAGATTTTCATCATCCTACCTAAGTCTTAACTTCTTTCGTATGGCCCCACACGCACGGCCTGAACTACGGGGTATAACAGATTGGTTCTTTCGCTCTTGTACGCATCCTCTCAAAAACTCCCCCTATCACCTGGCTAGATGGATGGTTCCTTCTAATCCTTGATGGGGGGGGGGGTCTCTGTCGCGCCCGTTTTTGACCTCGGGTGTCTGAACGGTATCCGCAACGTTGCTCTTTGGCGCGGTTCCCTGGATGGAGCAATAATGCTGTTTTTAAGGAGTCGTCACCTAATTATTTAAGTGAATTAGGACACTTGATTTATTGTAATAAAATACTGCAATTGACCTCCATTTAATGGTCTGCGAAATTAGTGAGATTCTGAATCAGGGTTCTTTATTATCCTAAAGGGAAAGGGTTAGGCACCCTTTAAGATCCGCTAACTTGCGGTTATTCGTTCAAACCTAGGTTAATTATTTATTGCCTTTTTTTATTCTACTTATTCTAAGCATTTTTTAATAATTTATAATTAAAATAAAGTGCAATACAGAATAATAAAACTAAAATTAAATGCGACATAAAAATAAAAACTCCGGAACATCTTTTAGCCCTTTTTAGGCCTTCTGCACAAGATGATCTCCGGGTACCTGCATACACACTTAGTAAAAGTGTTAGTACTAGAATAAATAATTTTAAAAGCAATGACAGGAATTTAATAAGTAAAGCCAAAAAATAAATAAATTCGTCTTTGCACAGAGGAGGCCTTGGAAATCAGACGGAAATTCCTTCATCGACCAATATTGCTAAAAATAATAAAATAAATAAAACCTTCGGATCCGCGCCAAAACAATAATAGTTTTAAACACAGAGGGCTCAGATATATATATAAAAATAAAGTGGGACATCCTAAACAAGTGCGGCTGCGAGAATTCGCCCTGCCAGCGCATGTTGGTTATCATGTGTAAGTAGAAGAAATCATCAATGCCCAGAAAGCTTCATTTATTTTATTTTCCGTCTTTGCAACTATGGAGGCCTCAAAAATCGACGGATAACTTTTTCATTGGCCAAACAAGTGTAGCATCTTGTTCAAATCAGTTTAATAAAAAATAAAAGGGGCAAAACGTCCAAAAATGAACACGAAACAGCAAAAACAGTAGTGGTTCAGGGGTCATATCACAGTGGCAGTTATTCGCCGGAAACCATATTCCCACCAGAAAACACAATGCAAAATCAGATAAGGGGTAAAACGCCGAAGATCAGCCCGACAAATGGTGAAGCAACAGCCAAGCAGTGGTGAAGCTACAACAACCGTGGTTCACCGGAAAACTCCAAAATGTTGTCGGAGATATAAATTTCGGTAAGAACCAAAACCACAAAAATGAAACCAAACAGAAAAAAACAAACCATAGCTGTAAGATAAAACCAACATAAGTCGCCGGAATTTTCAGTGTCGCCGGAGTTCTAAGAAACTCCGGCTAGACCCCTTTAAAATCGTACAAACTCGAACCAACAAAACTGAAAGCAGCCAACAATACAAAAATAAAGCTGGAGATGGTGGCCGGAATCTTTAAAACACCGGCGAGATAAAGCAAAAATCAGCAAATCAGTCTCAGTAACCAGTCCGCAATAAATCGAAAATAAAGACGAACCAAGACCAAAAAGTCAGTCCAACAAAACAGAAGTGACCACCGTCTCCACCAGTCGCCGGTGGTCAGCTCCGGCGAGGCAGAGGCGATGCAACATAAAAGGGGTTTACGGGTAGTGGTTTGATGGTTCGCCGGAGCTTCAAGCTCCGGCGATATGGTTGCAGGAATGCGTGTGTGTGGGTTCGATGGTGTGGTGGTTCGTCGGTGATGGCGGAGTTGACAGTGGTGAGGTTCGGGTGTTGTGGTAGACGAGGGCTGGAGTTCGCCGGATCTTGGAGCTGATGTTTGGATGGTGTTGAAGGGGGGTTCGCCGGAGCTCCAAGCTCCGGCGCACGACTGACGGGAAGGGAGAGAGGATGAGGAGAGGCGGGTGAGAAGAGAGGAGATATGTTACTGGCCGATCTTGTTATGTAGATCGCCTCTTTTTAATAAAAAGGGGGGGTAATGTTTATTATATAGGGTAGGTTTTTAGGGTTTGGTATTTGGAGGGGGGGGGGGGGGGAATTAAAAGTGGTATTTGATTTTAGGGGGGAAAATAAAAGAGTGTTGGATTAAAATAAAATAAAAAAAATAAGAAGGGTGTTGGATTGGACTGATCCGAATTGTATCTCGCACTGGACCGGTTTGACAAAATGCAAAGCGAGTTAATTATTTAAAAGAAAAATTATTTTAAAAGATGCAAGATTATTAAAATGCAAATGCCGATGCAATAATACTAAAATGCAATATTTAAGAAATGTTTAATGCCTGATTAAAAGTAAAAATGCGATGTCAATTAATTATTTAAAGAGATGCAAACATTAATAAAATAAAACGACGGTGTAATAATAATAAAAACATAATATTAACAAAGACATAATGCTTAATTTAAAATAAAAAGATAAAAAATGCAAAAAAATGCCGATTAAAATGCGGTGTCCTAAAACACATAAAATTGCAATAAATATACGAAAAACGGGTCAAAATTGACTGTCAACAGTCTCGTCTTACTTGGTCATGCAATTCAATTACAGGCTCTTCCTCCACTTTAACCCATGTGGTCTCTTCTTGTAGTTCATATATTTTCTCTGATGTTGTGACAACATTCGGGACAACATCTGTTTTTTTAGTTTGTCGCTCTTTTTCTACTGTAACCACAATGTTATTTTCTGATGACTTTCTTGAGATATCCATAAGATCATCAAATATAACATTAACAGACTCGTGTATGGTCTTAGTCTTCAGATTATATATCCGGTAAGCATGGCTATTCTGCGAGTAGCCAACAAATATTCCTTTGTCACTTGTTGAGTCAAATTTCACCAATAGGTCCCTGTCATTTAAAATATAGCACACACACCAAAAAACATGAAAGTAATGCAAATTTTATTTCTTTCCCTTTAAAAATTCATAAGGGGTTATCTTGGTACATGGCTTTAAAAAAACTCTATTAGTGATGTGACATAAAGTGTTTAAGGCTTCTGCCCAAAACCTTTTCGACAATTGTTTAGAAATTAACATGAATCTAGCCATATCTTGAAGTGTTCTGTTCTTTCTGTCATCTACCCCATTCTGTTGAGGAGTCTTAGGTGCCGAGAATTCAGGGAAAATACCTTTCTTTTTGCAAAATTTTGCAAAAGATTGGTTTTCAAATTTCTTTCCATGATCAGATCTGATTCTAAAAATGGAAGAACAAAACAGGTTCCTAATCCTAGAGTATAGTATTTTAAACATGTCAAAGGTTTGTGATTTTCCTTTTAGAAAATAAATCCATGTATATCTAGAAAAAGTATCTACTAGCACATATGAATATCTCATACCTCCTAGGTTGTCTACTTCAATAGGACCCATAAGATCCATATGTAAAAGTTGAAAACAATGAGATGTACCTGAATGTTGTATGTCGTGTTGGACAACATTATGAGAAACACAAGTCTGCTTACCTTTTAAATAATCTTCGCACACTGTCTTATCTTTTGGATTTAGCTTGGGAATGCCTCTAACAACTTCAAAAGAGATTAATTTCTCCAAGTTGCGATAGTTGATGTGTCCCAACTTCTGATGCCACAGTGTTGTGTCGCTTACCCTCGCAGAATTGAAGAATTTTTGTCCGTCGACGAGATAGCAATTATCTCCAGTTCGGATACCAGACATAACACACTTATTGGCAGAATATGTAACTTAACATTCACGGTTGTTGAATTTTACCTCGAGATCGTCGTCACATAGTTGGCTTATGCTAAGTAGGTTAGCCACTAAACCTTCTACATGAAGGATATTCTTTAAGGTTGATACGCCAGGAACATTGAGAGTCCCTCTACCAATTATCTTGCTTCACCCACCAAAGGTCACATATCCTCCGTTGAATGCATCATAATCCTTCAGTAAGCTTTTGGTACTTGTCATATGTCGTGAACAACCTTTATCGAAATATCAAGAACCTGTAATGTTAGTACGTAAAGCAGTTATGCACATATTGCACCTCAGGTTTAGTTTAGGTACGCACACTTTTTCAAAACTTCTTCTTTCTGTTCTCAGGCTGATTGCTTCGAATGTTGTTAGCAATGTTAGACATTATTGCTGACGACATCTTTGACAACGATCTGAGTACAGAGTTTTGAAGTTTGTAAAGTAAGGCATTAGATGTCCTAACTTCTTACAGTAGTTGCATCCAAACTTCAATCTATCCTTAGTGTTACGAGAGTTATTATTAGCATTTTCTTTAACAAACTTTATTTTCTCACTTTTACTATGGATTTTAGAAGTCTTTGTTTTACTAGGTGATTAATACCCAAGCCCAGCCTGTGTAGGTTTGTTGAAGTTTAAGATTTTGTCCAACTTGGAGGTCCCCGTGTTGAGCCTTTGGAAGGTTGTCTCAGCTAAATTCAATCTTGCACGGATCTTGCCAAGTTTTAGGTCCTATTTGGTAAGTGTTACCTCTAATTGATTAACAGTGCCTTTCAGATTGTTGTTTTCAAGAGCCAAAGATTTTACTTTTAAGTCTAGTTGCTCAGATTCTGTGATCAAGGCTTTACAAAGATCTTGTAATTCATTTATCACTTCATCTTTAGGGTCAACTAGATCCAGGTCTACAACTTCACATGAAGAAATTAAACCACTAAAATAATTAACATCAGAATAGTCAAAATACACATATCTTTTCGATGTTGCTGGATTTTCAGATGTTGTATCCAATATTGTCATAGATGTTGTAACAGCATTGTCAACAACATCTTCATTGTCGGACAGTTAATGTTCGAACATTACTGTCAGCATCGCCTGTGATTCTTCTTCTCGGTCTCATTCCTCATCTTTGTTTTTATCATCACTAAGAGACACCCACATACTTTTACCAACTTTTCTAATGGTGTTTGCACACTCATTAGCATAATGACTCAACCCGAGCATGCATAACATTTCACTCCCTCGAGTTGTTTGGGATTAAAATTGGTATTGTCTGAGTTTATTTTTCTCAGTGGATGATTATTTCTTTGCTCTGAAGGTGATCTTATTGGTTATTTATTGAAGAGTGGGTTCTGGTGCTACTTATATTTAGCTTTACTTTGATCATTGTTGATCTTTCTCACCATTGAATTAAATCGTCGAGTGAGTAAGGAAACAATTGCACCATTACCCAGTTCCTCAAGGTTTTCATCCTCGTCTTCAATGTTTGTTTCTGAGGTTTGTCTTTGGAGCACCATTGTATTGTCCTTATACAAATCCCTTTGACTCTTGATGTTCATCTCATAAGTTTGAAAGATGCTCATCAAGGCATGTAGATCCATTGTGACAAGATTATGGGCCTCTTTAATAGCACAAATCTTTTTGTTAAAATTTTCAAGAAGAGATCTGAGGGTTTTGTCCACAAGTTGTGTGTTGTTCAAAGGAGAACCAAACACTTAACACTGATTTGCAATGTCAATTAACTTTTCAAAGTAGGACTTTATATCCTCAGATTCTTCCATCCTCAAGCGCTCATATTGGCTCAAAATCATGCGTAGCTTTGTTCGTCGCACACTTGAGGTACCTTCGCAATGAGTTTGCAAGGTCTCTCATGCATCCTTAGCCGTTGTACAATTCTGAATGAGTTTGAACATGTACAGATCTGCCCATTCGAATATAGCATTTAAGGCCTTTTCGTTAAAGCTAACATTATTGATATCTTCCGCGATCCACTCGGATTCGGGTTTGGTAAGAATATCACCATTCTCATCTGCTGGATACTTGGGAACAACATATACTTCGGCGATAGATCTCTATGCCCGAACATCAATAGATTTGACGTGCGAACGTAGCCAGATCTTCCAACATATCCTTCGGCGATAGATCTCTATGCCCGAACATCAATAGATTTGACGTGCGAACGTAGCCAGATCTTCCAATAGGCATAATTTATTCCATCAAGAATCGGACGTCTACCAACATTTTGAATAACTGAGTCCATAGCCATTAGATACAGGACCAAGCACTTATTATATTAAGTGTCGGCTTTGATACCACTTGTTAGGTCCGAGGCTACGGATAAACAAGTAGAAGTAAGAAAAAAAATAAGAATTCAAGAACTTGAATAACTAAACAATTTATGTATGTTTCCTTCAGTGTTGAGTCAACACTTGAGGCAACACTTGATAAAACAATAATAAACCTTAAAGAGTAAATGCAGCGAAAAAAGTAAAAGACACAAGGTTTATATTCAAGGGTATATATTAATATAGCCCTTAATGGTCAATGACCAAAGTAATATATATTTTATATACAATTACAATTGAATTTCTTTTTATAATTTGTAGAAATAAAATAAAAAGAAATTACAAAAACGAAGTCGCAGATGACTTCAGCCTAAAGATAAAACATCTATAAAGAAACATACAACATCTTCATTACAATTGCTTCATCAATAAGTTTAATCTAGAATCTGGGCAGCAATAGTAATGTTGGAGTAGATGATGTTATATGACTTTAGGCAATGATGCTTGATCCAGTTTCTGAACTGAATTTTCGAGAGCTCTCTTGGTGATTCTTTTCGTTGTAATCTGGATATCGATACTCTGAATTTCCTTCTCTATTTATAGTGTGAAACTTCCTTGATATTCTCACTGGTTGGTTGCGGGAATTGAGAGAAAGTAGGTAGCAGCTTGGACCGATTCTTCCTCTATGAAAATTTCAACAATATTGACTTGGTCTTCACATCGCTTTCCCTCCAAGCTTGACTTCTTCTTTTCCCACGTTTTAAACATAACTTTCTGGTTAGCTTGCCTAGGTCATTTTTACCTCACAGTAACAATCATTGTTTTGGCCGGAAGAATAGGCAAAATCGTTTATAGAGATGTTGTCTGTGATGTTGTCACAACATTGCAAGCAACATCCTTATATTCATAAGCGATGTTGTCCTGAACAATTACTCGTGTTGTCACAACATATATATATATATATATATATGTATATATATATATATCGTTGCAACAAAAATAAAGAGTGACTTCTTTGGGGCACCACGAGTCACATATGGATAACATTTGCATTTAATTATAATAACTTTTACTAGTTAAAAGGAATCAATTAATTAAGGCCAACCATTTTATTATCACTAGACTCAAGAAACCCGTGATAATGGACACAATACCATGCATGTAGTAGTTGTTATAGAAGAAGAAGAAGATGAAAACATGTATCAATAAAGCTTTATGCCTTTTTTTCTTCTAAAGCTTCAATCACAGCTCCAAAATACCATGCCAACACACGTGGGGAGAATGCAAAAGTTGTCGATCATTAAATTCTATTTTCTTTTGGTTGTTATGCATAATAGAATTTCCAAGAATTCCTGAAATTTTATGACTTTGGACGTGCATTTGTTTCAGTTTCGTCTTTAAAAAAGGCAAGAAGTATATGCTTATGTATTGAAATTAAATTAAAAGATAAGAAAAGAAAAGAAAAACTTCTGAAACAATTTTTCATTTCTGCTTAAATTCAATTTTATCTTCTATTCGAGTTGAACAATTCTGGAAGTCGCACCCATCCTAAGTTTTTGACAAATCATGATTGTTAAGAGTCCAACATCGGATATGAAATGAGAATATGAACTTCTTATATGGACCTGACAATCACCACTCTACAAGCTAGCTTTTGAGGTTGAGCTAACCCCCAAAATCCATTCTTTACAATGATTTTGGGATATTTTTTTTATACTTAACCTTTCATTCACATATTTAACTAGTGAGTTCACATATGTTGTCATTCAACTATAGACTATTAATATAATTTATCTTCCTATTTGTACATATCCGGCTAGTTTTATGCTCATGTTTGACAATTGACTATTCCCTTGATCTTTAGTTCTTGAGATTCAACTTAATCAAGACTAATATTGCATAATGCCTATATTAGGTCTTTGCAGAGTCATTTCATGTTTTCCAACTAATTAAACCACGTAGCCAACTACGACACTGATTTTATTCCTCCATATATACTTCAAAACCTAATTAAGTATAAATAACTATGTTTTCAAGAATTAAGCCATGTATATATGTATATTAGTACCTTATAATATACATAAGGACTAAGGTGGGGTAGGTTCCAAGACTAGGGTAGGAACAAAGCCCGTGATTCCCGACGCAAAGGAAGCTGCAAACATGCAAAAACAAATTCATCCTTTTCCTTTCTTTAAGGGTTATAGAGATCAACATCACATACAGAAAGGCATCATACACTTAGGTGTCAGCACTATCGAGAAAAATATATTCATATCCGATATTTATACTAAACTCATAGTGTACCAATAGTTAAGTAATATTTTTAAATTGAGTTAATAACCAACGTGGGTTGTGGTAAGATGATTCGGGATGCCTCCACCCTTAACCATAGGTCTCAAATTCGAGTCCCGTGAATGAAAAAAATATCGTCCCCAAAATGGGCTCTATACGTGCAATCCAGATTTAGTCGAACTCTAATGTGGATACCAAACATCAGATGAGAAATCAAAAAAAATTAATTAACAGTGGTTAATCAGTAAAAGATTATATGAAATACTCATTCACTAGTTTCATTCACTAGTTTGATTTAAATATCTGATGTGAATAAATATTTTTGTACCCGCTACCATTTGCATTTGTTCATTTTGTGCTCACTTAACTCAACATTGCAGTCCAAATACTCTTTAATTAATTCTCCATGTTCAAGTATGTAAAAAACTCATTTAAAAGCTTAGAAGGTTAGAGAAATCATACTTTTAGTTATTTACTTAAACATGCTCCCTCACGTGACATCTGCTTCATTTTAATAGACTAAGTACGTGTAAGTTCTTTTTAATAATGAATGGCGATGGTAAGCATGCATAAGTTCTTTTTTATAATGAGTGATGATGCTATTCGAACTTAGAACCTTTGCTTCCTCTAATATTATTGAAGTTTATGATCATCTCATAAAAAATTTAAGCTGACGTGAAATACTTTTCTTTATGCCATTGTATAGGAGTTAATTTTTGTTAGTGTCAATCTAGACCATCAACACATAAACTCAACAATATGTATATAATTCAAAGGAAATTGATTTCAACGACAATGAAAACCAGCAACAAGAAATACATATTAACTTGATGTAGATAGAGGCCTGCTAGACGCAGTGTTCTAAGACAAAAATTCACCCCCGCTTGTGCTGCAGTTTCACAGACGTTTGCCTTGATGATACAACTATCTGAGTGATAGTTATAGCACAAGAACATCACTCATAGAGAATTTACTAAATGTGTTCTTCAGAAATGTTCTTGAAGAAGATGAAGAAGAAGAAGAAGCATGTAATAATCTTTAAAAGTTTTAATGCTCAAAATCAGAAGATTAATCTTATTGATTGTCAGTTAAAACAAGTGATTAACATGCTTTATAAAGCATAATTTTCGACCTTAAGCAGTCATTCATCAAAGGTTGTGACCTTACATGAAGAGAGACAACTTTTGATTAAAAATCTGGAAATTACCGTTGCGTAGCGCCTGCAGCTTGGCGCCGTGGCGCCGAAACATCTGCAGACCTCTGAAGTTTTGGCGCCGAAGGCCCTGTCCTTGGGCGCCGCGACGCTGCGCCTAAAATCGCAACGCTTATTTTTAATCACTTTATTTCTTCTTCTTCTACAAGTTCCAACAATACTCCACATTTTCTATTCACACATCCAACAGTACCCCACATGTGGATAGAAATTAAGATAAAATGAACTTATCGTCATTTATGTCAAACGCAACATGACATGCATCGGAGACGGTATCTTTTGGACTTGAACCGCTCGTAGTGAATACCTATCGGATCTACTTGTGAAGTAGTAGACGTAATGCCTTGAACTATTCACGTTGTGTAGTAAACTAAGACAATAAGTATCACACATACCATATCAACATATTTCAATTCTTACGGTTGTGTTCGTTTCGGTCATGAACAACTCCTTCTTCATGAGAATTTCTAGAGAACTTAGCCATCTTGGTTCTCCCAGATGCGACCCCACTTCAATCTCACATATGTAATATTAATCAAGAATAGACCGTACTATCCCACCATAATGGCTATTAATATTATTAAGTACAAACGTTCAGTCCTTTATCGTCAACAGATTAACACACTAGTACACCATAAAAATGAGCATATGTGTGTTTTATGCTCCTTGAGTCTTCCCCAGCTAGTTTGCCTATTGAACCTAAACCATGAGATTTCTAATTATGATAGGTTAGGTTTCTGATCGGTGTATTTTATATACACCTTTTGAGTCATTTTTAGTTAGTATTTTACTCATTTCATTTATGTTTAGTATAGTATTAGGGTCGTTTTCCTTTCTTTTGTGTCACAACGGTCAGAAATGGAGAAATGGCAAAAAGAAGATGAAATGAGCTTAATTTAGATGGAATTGCACACTTAAAGGGGACAATAAATGAAGTCTAAGAAGTCCCGGAAAGTATAGAAAAGATCGACGGCTCGATGAAAATCGGACGACGGTTAAGAATCCGCGAAAACGCCACCGGCGCCGCGACGCCTGGCAGCAACGCCGACCACTGAAGTTTTCCGAAACTCTCTGATTTTCAGGCGTCGTGGCGCCCGACTGCAGGGCCACAGCGCCGACGCGGTATTTTTGACATTTTGGGCGAATGACACGTTGTGTGGTCCAAAAGGGATAACTTTTCCTACCTACATAATCCCTAACCCTTGACCTAAAGAATTCTTGGGCTATATATATTCTCTACATCATTCTCCATTGAGGGGGATTCATCCATCCATTGTACATACAACACAACTTAGGAGGCTAAAATTGGAGGCTTTTCAAGTATTTTCTTTTGTTTTGTTTATTTCAGTTCATGTATGGAGATTATATTAGTTCTTAGCGTGACTATGGCTAGAAGCTAATTACTTTACTAGGGATTTTCTTGTGATTCACTTGAAACTCTATTCATGAATTAATATATTAGTTTGGTTTCTTCTTCACTTATTTAAGATTTATTCAATAGTTGTTTTGATTGCTTAATAATTACTGATCACTAGTTATCATCACTTATATGAGTTCTAATCGAAATCCGAAAGAGGATATTGTGAATATGCTATAGTTGAATAAACATAGGTTTAAATCATGGACGAAAGTACCCTGATACTTGTGTAGCTTAATAGATTATTGCTCTTATCCTCCTTTGTAGTCAATCTTGTCATCGAAAGATAGAAGGGTTCTCCATTGGGGTTGAGTGTTTATATTACCTTAACAGGAGTATAAAACGGCTTAGTTAACTTGCTATCTTAACGTAGAAGAAGAAGTTAGTTTAATTGTATTAAGGATTGAATAAAGTGGATAGTTGATGATCTTGGAAGCCCTAATTCTCCATCATACCTGATTTAAATCAAAGTATTTTCATAATTAGTTTATTTCCTGCATTATTAGTTTAGAATTCCAACCCAATTAAAGTTAACCAAATAGAAACTAAAGCATAGATAATCGGTACTTGAAAACCAGTCCCTGAGGACGATATTCGGTCTTACCTAGACTATATTACTTGTAACGATACGTGCACTTGCATTAAACGTGTGTATAAATCGCACATCAGTTTCCACCAGTTCACAACTCATTGTATTAGCTTTAAGCCCATTCCCTCGATGTAAATACGACTTGCTGTCGTGTAAGGCCTTTTGTCAAAGGATCCGTTGTATTGTTCTTTGATTTTACATAATCAGTGGAAATTATTCCATTCTTCAGCAAGCTTCGTATTATATTATGACGTCGCCTTATGTGCCTTGATTTGCCATTTTATATTTTATTCTTTGCCCTCGTCAGGGTAGCCATTGATGCGCGATTTATGCACACACTTTAACGCAAGTGCACGTTGTCTAGTCAAGTAATATAGTCTTTGAAGACCGAGTTATCGTCCTCAGGGATTAGTGTTCAAGTACCAACTTCTATTCTTTGTTATCTATTTGGTGACCGATATTTGAGTTTGTTGATTATAACTAACAATTATAAAGACTAATTAACTATGTGTTTACTTCAGTGATGATGGAAATAGGGCTTCCAAGTCTCCTCAACTATCCGCTTATATTACTTATTAATGCAATAAACTATGGTTCTTCTTCTTTTGGAGATAGCAGGTTTACTAATCCGTTTTATACTCCCGTTAAGTCTATATAAACACTCAACCCCAGTAGCGCTCTTTTCTACCTTTCGGTGATAAGGATGACTCTATAGGAGGATTAAGAACAAAAACCCATGTTTAACGCTACACAAGTAATTGAGGTATTTTCATCCCCAATTCGACCTATGATTACCCAACTACAGCATAGTCACAACCTCCTCCTTTCGAAGTTTGATTAGAAATCATATAAATAATGATAATTAATGATCAAGTAATTACCAAGCATTCAAAACAACTATTGGATAAATCTCAACAATAAGAAGAACAACCATAAACATGCATTAATTCATAAAATAAGGTTCAAGTGAATTGACATGGAAAACCCTATAATAGAATTAGTTCCTAGTCATAGACATGACAAGAACTAATTCAATATCCAACATAAAACTGAAATAAAGTAAAAGAAAGAAAAAGAAAATACTTAAGAACGAGTCTCCAAGCCTTCTAACATCCAAGGGTTGTGTTGTGGAATATTTACAAGATGGATTGGTGGATGGATGGATGTAGAATGGTGAATGGTGGAATGGAGAATGAATTTCTTCTAATGATGTAAAGACTATTTATAGACCAAGAATCCTTTAGGTGAAGGGTTAAGGATTGTGTAGGTAGGAAAAGTTATTAGAATCATTTTAGGTAAGGGTTTTAAGGTAGGAAAAGTTATCCCTTTAGGTAGGAAAAGTTATCCCTTTAGGTAGGAAAAATTATCCCTTTAGGACTCTGAAAACATGTCAAATTCGGCCCAGAACTTCATAAATCCCGCATCAGCGCCCAGATCAGGCGCCACGGCCAAAAACTCGCAACTTTCTGAACTTCCAGCACATTGGCGCGGCGCCGCTGCCAGCGCCGCGCCCGGTGACGTTAAGTGCGGATTGCTTTCGTCGTCCTTTTTCCGTCCGGACTTCGTCGGTTCTCTTCTATAATTCCCGGAACTTCTCATACTTCATTTCTTGGCCCTTTTGGTGTGCAATTCCATCTCATTTATGCTCATTTCATCTTCTTTTCGTCATTTCTCCATTTCTGACCGCTGTGACACAAAAGAAAGGAAAACAACCCTAATACTATACTAAACATAAATGAAATGAGTAAATACTAACTAAAAATGACTCAAAAAGTGTATATAAAATACACCGATCAGCCATACTATCACAATGTATGCAAATGGCGGTCACTGTCTTTGTCCACAATGGAATACCTTCTAGAAAGTTTCTTAGTCACTCTGCCTCTTCGGCAGCTTTATCCAAGGCTACAAACTCTGCTTCCATAGTTGATCTCGTATTTATCGTTTTCTTTGATGATTTCCATAATACCGACGCTCCAGCAAGTATAAGTACATACCCAATTGTGGACTTACTTTCTGAATGGTTGGAAATCCAATTAGCATCACAATATGCTTCTAACATGGGAGGATATTTTGTATAAGGCAACCCATAATTCATTGTATGCTTTAGATATCGTAGTGCCCTTATTAGCGCTACCCAATGATCATTTCCAGAATTGTGTGAGTATCGACTAAGTCGACTCACTGTATATGCTAAATCCGGTCTCGTACAATTCATTATGTACATCAAGCTTCCAAGAACTTGTGTATACTCCAATTGAGACACACTTTCACCTTCATTCTTCTTAAGATGACAAGTGAGATCAATGGTGTAACCACCGGTCTATCATTATAGTGTCCAAATTTTCTAAGGACTTTCTCCACATAATGAGATTGAGTCAGTACATAACCATCAGAATTCCTTTGGATTCTAATACCAAGAATGACATCCGCTGTTTACATATCTTTCATATCGAAAGCGGCATGCAACATCTTCTTAGTTTGGTTAATGACATCTTTATCTGTTTCCATAATTAGCATATCATCCACATATAAGCATATAATGACACATGCATTCTTACATTCCTTAATGTAGAAATATTTGTCACATTCGTTTATTTGAAAACCATTTGACAATAATGTATTATCAAACTTTTTATGTCACTGTTTTGAAGCCTGTTTAAGTCCATATAAAGACTTAACAATTTTACATACTTTATTCTCGTGACCTTTAACAACAAACCCTTCGGATTGCTCCATATAAATTTCTTCATCTAATTCACCATTCAAAAATGCAGTTTTCACATCCATTTGGTGAATTTCCAAATTGTGAATCGCTTCTATAGCAATTAGTGTCCTTATAGACGTAATTCTCGTCACTGGTGAGTATGTACCAAAGAAATCCACACCTTCCTTTTGTCGGAATCCTTTGGCTACTATACGAGCTTTGTATTTCTCTATAGTACCATCAGGTCTTAACTTCCGTTTAAATATACATTTATTACCTATTGGTTTCTGTCCCGGAGGAAGATCAATCAATATCCATGTATTATTTTGTATAGTGGATTCTACTTCACTTTGAATGGCCTCCTTCCAATAAGGTGCTTCAGATGATTCCATTGCAGCCTTATACGTTTGAGGTTCTCCTTCAACGAAAAAAGTCATAAAGTCCGATCCCAAATCTTTGACAACTTTCCCACGTTTACTTCTTCTTAGTTCAGAATTTTCTTCTTGAATCGATGGAGTAAGATTATCATCATTTTGGTTTGATTCATCTTGAGGCAGTGTCTTCTTCTTATTATTAGGAACACTTTTATCTTGATCTTTGTAAGGAAAAATCTCCTCAAATAATTTTGCTTCCACAGATTACATAAGTGTATTTTTGTGGATACCTTCAACATCAGAATGATACACCAAAAACTTATACGCTGCACTATTATTGACATGACCAATATATATTCAATCCACCGTTTTGGTTCAAGTTTAGTTATATTTGGTAAAAGAACTTGTACTTTTGCTAGGCAACCCCACACTTTCATCCTTTTGAAAGTAGACAATCTTCCATTCCATATTTCGTATGGAGATTGACCATTTTTATTTTGAGGAATTCTATTCAATATCATATTTGCAGTAATTAATGTCTCACCCCATAGACTGAAAGGTGCATCCGAACTAATCAACATTGAATTTATCATATTCTTCAATATTCTATTCTTTCGTTCGGAAACTCCATTTTATTGTGGAGTATATGGTGCAGTGGTTTGATGAACTATACCATGAGTATAACATAATTCTTTGAACTCATTCGACGTATATTCACCGCCTCGGTCTGACCTTAGAATCTTAATTCTTTTGTCAAGTTGGTTTTTCACTTCTGCTTTGTATGTTTTAAACATGTTCAAAGCCTCATCTTTTGTATGTATTAAGTATACAAAATAAAATTTACTGCAATCATCAATAAATGATATATAATAATTCTTTCCTCCACGAGATGGGGTTGCTTGGTAATCAAATAAATCACTATGAATTAGACCAAGCACTGCATTTGATTTCACAACATATTTATGAGGATGACTTGCATATTTTGATTCTATGCAAAACTCACATTTAGTAATTTTGTTCATGGACCATTTTGGCAACATGTCTATCTTTACCATTCTTTGTAAGGAACGATAATTTACATGGCCTAATCGAGAATGCCATAAAGAAGAAAGGGAATCAATCACATACTCAGAAGCAGTGCTAGTGTCTGCATTTTCATTGATAACAGAAAATGCCTTAGTACATACAACACTTAGTTTGAAAATCCCCTCACTGAGGTAGCCTGTCACGACCCGACCCCGGGTCACGACTGGTGCCCTACCTGGGCACCCTGTTCAGGTATACATCAGAGAATAGCAGCGGAACATACACAACATAAACACATGTGTAACTATAAAACATCCCAGGCTAGCCGATAAGGTCGTCTTCCAATATATATAACAAAATCAAAAGTACAATTGTACAACATCAGTTCTTACAGCCCAACCACATATGTGAATACAAACCTCTAGGAATAACAACTGTGGCGGGACAGGGCCCCGCCATACCCCTGAATGTACATAAATCTACAACACCAGGGAAAAGACTGTACCAAAAGAGACAAGCCTCCGGATAAATGGAGCTTCGCTGCCGATAAGTGATCCTAAGAATGTGGATCCGCCACCTGCTTACCCTTTCCTGCGGCATGAACGCAGCCCCCGGGGAAGGGGGTCAGTACACAATATGTACTAAGTATGTAAATCGAAAGTCATCAGTAATTACAACATAAGTTTAAAACAAAGCCGGAGACATGTATGATAACAGAATTACAGTACACAGTGTCTTACTAACAATGAGAGTAAATCAAAGGAATACATACAACATCACAACAGGAGACTCCCGATCAAATCATGGGTAGCGAACTCATAGAAACAGGTGGTATAACGTCTTAGGGTTCTTACCCCTCATTTATACTCTTACCCTGAAGCAGGTGGTATAACGTCTTGGGGGTTTTCCCCTCATTTATACTCTTACCCTGGAAAAGGTAATAAAACAGGTGGTATAACGTCTTGGGGGTTTACCCCTCATTTATACTCTTATCCTGGAGAAGGTGGTATAACGTCTTGGGGGTTTACCCCTCACTTATACTCTTACCCTATCTCAACCGGCCATCATACAATAAATAAGCAAGTTAGAAATCCCCCTAACTTCTTATTAGTCTTATTCGTCTACACTCTCATTTTAGTTTACTTAAGGCACTAACAGGTCTTTTATAAAAATCCGGGAATTTAACCCAAAGTACTACGTACTTCAACCTTTTAAAATGACTCATTTTCATATAGAACTTCCAAGATACTATAAACCGTAGTATCAAGTCAAAATCTCTTTTCAAGACAAGTCACAATACCTTTAGACATAAAGTTAGGTTTCTAAAATCAAGTGACTCCTTTTATTATAAAACCTTAGGCAATTGATGCCTTAAAATCAAATTGCCTTTTCATTAGAACAAGTCATTTATCTTTCCATAAAGCAAATATAACCAACTCCCCATAAAGTCGTTATATTCACTTTATACCTTAGCCAAATACAATTTCCTATCCAAGGGACTTATACGTTTAAAACGGAACAAGTATCACATACTTTAAAACTCTTCAAGTCCCTTAACGTTAATAAAACATTAGACATCCTTAATACTTTCAAAGAAGGGAGTTAATCTCCTAACTCACCCGACTTGGCCATTCAATAAACTAGTAAAGGATATCAAGCTCTTGTATGTCTACCGTACTATATACGTGTAACTAGTCATGCTCAAAGGATAGGAAAAGTTCTACATACCTCGCCGGGTCAAACCACTTGCCAAGTACAAAGTACCGCCGTAGTATGTCAACCTATAATATTCACAATACATCTATTAAGGCCTTACTTCAAACGTAGAATATTATAAGTGTCAAGTCGCTAAATTCTACGGAAAATCGGACAGCACCTCCTTTGTTTTTACTAACTTGCCACCTTTTTCAAGGCCGAATACAATAACCAAACACGCCGCATTTAAGGCACAATCAAAGCAATTAATCAATAGGGGATTACACGCCTACTAGACGTGTAAAATTTCGCCCCACAAACGATAACAAACTAATACAAACTATAAGTCCAAATTCGGCCACCTTGAGTTCAACAATACCAATTTTTAACCAATTTCCATTTCAATCCAAATTGGTAGCATAACATGATATCAAGTCGCATTTGATTATAATAACCAAAATCTTCAAGTAAGTAACATGCGACGATTTCTAATAAACGACCAATTAGTAATCCAATTTTCAAGTGGCTTGTATAACATTTCAGATTTAGCTACAAGCAATCCATAATACTTATAACTTCAACCTATCAACTTCATGCTAGCAACAAGTAAAGCTAACAACAACAATATAAATATGTAATCTTGTAACACCTTTAAAAGACAAGATTATACCTTAACGATTCTTAATCCAACTCCAACCAAGTCGCCCTTAGTAGTTTAGAGCCTCTCCAAGACACTTCAATCCGCTTGTTGAGACCCTTAGAACAACACCAACAATTATCCTTCAAATCTCCAAACAAAACCTAGAAAGACAACTAGGTTTTCGTTTTGCGACTAACCCGTAAACTCTCTTTTTCCAAGACTTTTCTATTGAGATATGTTTACAATACACCTAAGAACCTTGGTTTAAAGTGTGGAATCAAATGGACAAGAAACGAAAAAATTTCCTTCTTTCTTTAGGTGAACCCGAGACCTCTCCAATGAGTTCTTCAAAATTTTCAAGAAATTTTCTAAGTGTTAAGCTCACACTAGCACTACTAGTATTATATAGTGCTATGGATGGTCAAGATATAAACAAATGTGAGGCTTGGATGAAGTCTTTCAAAATATCAAGACTAGTTGACCCTTTGACTTAGTCAAAATTCTCAAGCTACACTTGCAAGACTTTAGTCATCCAAGACTTATGGTAAATGACCATTTTGGCCATGCCTAAATCGACCAAGGCATCAATAAGGGGGGGGGTGACACGTGTCGCCCTCCCATTCGTCACAATAATACGTTTTCCGAAAAGAAAATCATAATTCCGATAAATTTTTACAAGTCTCCAATCTTAACACTTGTGAGTTCTTTCGTACGTTCTTAAAACATGTCCTGTAAATACGGGGTGTAACATTCCTCCCCCCTTAGAAACATTCGTCCCCGAATGTCCTTTCGGAGTCAAACTTATAATTAGCGACATAGTTTCCTTTCACCACCCCGACATACCAAAAATGCCACACATGGCCACATAAAAGCATTTAAGCAAAAGAGATACATCAATTAAAACTTGACAAGTAAGGGAAAATGAATTACCTGAAGGTATAGGAAATAAGTGAGGATACTTCCTCAACATGTCCTCCTCCGCTTCCCAAGTCATCTCCTCCCGGTTATCATTCCTCCACAGGACTTTGACGGAAGCTACATCATTGGTCCGCAGTCGCCTGACCTGGCGATCGAGTATCGTTATGGGACTCTCCTCATACGATAACCCCTCTGTCACCTGGACCTCACTAGTAGGGAAAACTCTCGCTGGATCACCGATACACTTCCGCAACATTGAAACATGGAAGACCGGATGTACCGCCTCTAACTCTGACGGTAGATCCAAATCGTAGGCAACCTTGCCCACTCTACGGACGATCTGGTAGGGCCCAATGTACCTTGGGCTGAGTTTCCCCTTCTTACCGAATCTCATCACACCCTTCATGGGTGACACCTTCAAGAAGACCAATCGTCTACCTCAAACTCCAAATGTCACCGCCGATTATCCGCATATGACTTCTGCCGACTCTGGGCTGCTAACAGTCTCCCCTGGATAAGCTTCACCTTATCCACGATGTTTGTACCAAGTCCGCCAACTAATCGCACTCGCCACATCGAACCAACCGATCGGCGACCTGCATTTCCGCCCATATAAAGCCTCGTATGGCGCCATCTGTATACTGGAATGGTAGCTGTTATTATAAGCAAACTCCACGAGAGGCAAATGATCCTCCCAGCTACCCCTGAAATCAATCACGCAGGCTCGCAGTATATCCTCGTTGTCCGATAGTACGCCCGCCTCGCCGCTTGAGGATGAAATGTTGTATAAGACTCACTGTGTCCCTAGACCTTTCTCGAAAGATTCTGGTTAGCTATAACCGGGCTCTCTATCGATATAATCAACACCGACACCGTGCGGTCTCACAATCTCTCGATGTACACCGCATAGTCTCACCAAAACGTCGCCCCGATCGAAGGAAATGGGCTGATTTCACACCACAACAATAACCCAAATGGAGTCGCATTTCTCCGAGTACGAGGTAACCTCGTAACGAAGTCCATGTTGATCACCTCCCACTTCCAAGTCGGAATCTCAATAGCTCGCAATAATCCACTGGGCCTCGTGCTCGACCTTGACCTTGGCAATTAGGACATCAGGCAACAAAACTCGCCACGCCCTCTTCGTGCCATCCCATCAATACAAACATCCGAGGTCATGGTACATTTTGGTCGACCGGATGAATAGAATAACGAGCACCGTGTGCCTCCCTGCAGGCCGACGGCTCCACATCGGGAACACACAACCGCCCTCAAATCTCAAAGACTTATCAGCGCTACTCGAAAAGACTTTTCTCCTCCCGAAGAGTCGCATCACGATACCGTACCAACACCGGGTCCTCAAACTGCCGCTTCTTCACCTCATCAACGATGGAAGACTCGGCAACCTCACGAACCCGCATCCACTATCGCTTGCATCGATCAATCGAACCCCAAGGCTCGCTAATCGGTGGATCTCGACGACCATGTCCTCGCCTCTGGATGTACGACGATGTGCTCCCATCGATCTACGACTCAAGGCATCAAGAACTACGTTGGCTTTCCGGATGGTATAGAATATCAACATCATAGTCTTTCAAAGAACTCTAACCACCGCCTCTGCCGCAAGTTCAACTCCCTCTGGCTGAAGATATACCGGAGGCTCTTGTGGTCTGTATAAATATCCACATGAACTCCATACAAATAATGTCTCCAGATCTTCGCATGTATAATCATGCCAACTCTAAGTCATGGGTAGGGTAATTCTCTCATGCTTCAGAATCACGGAAGCATAGGTTATAACCTTGCCGTGCCGCATCAAAACACACCCCAGCCCGATACCCGAGGCATCACAATAGATCACGCACTGCCTAACCCTCGGGAAGAGTAAGAACCGGGTCAGAGTCAACCTCTCTTCAAAGAATCGAAACCCCGCCGCAAGCCTCGCCCATCGGAACTTGGCCGCCTTTCCGAGTCACCTAGTCAATGGTGCCAAATCAAGCAACCGCTTCCACAAACCTACGATAATAACCCGCCATCCTAAGAAATCGCACTCGCCGGAGTAGTAGGTCTCGCCAAGACTTATCGCCTCAATCTTTGCCGATCCACCGAACACCATCGCCCCAATAATATGCCTCGAATGCCATCGAGGCCAACCAAAACTCACACTGAGAACTTGGTGAATAATCGCCGGCTCCGAGAACCCTGGCACCGCCTCAAGTGATCTGCATGCTCCGCTCGTCCGCGAATAAACCAGATGTCATCGATGAATACTATCACAAATGTATCCAAAATGGCTTGAACACCGGTTCATCAAATCCATAAATACCGCTGAGCGTTGGTCAAACCGAAAGACATAACTCGAACTCATAGTGCCCATACCGTCCCGAATGCGCTTTGGGATGTCGCCTCTCGAACTCGAACTCGATGATAACTGCATCGCAGTCTATCTTTGAGAAACACTCGCACTCGCAGAATCGTCAAACAAATCATCAATCCTGGGGAGGGGGTACCTATTCTTAATGGTTACCTTATTCAACTGCCTGTAATTAACACACATACGCAGCGTCCCATCCTTATTCTTCACGAACAAAACCGGCGCTCCCCAGGGAGATACACTAGGCCTGATAAAGCCCTTCTCCAAAGAAGTCTTTCACCGGTCCTTCACTCCTCAACTCAAGAAAGCCATCCTGTATGGCGGAATGGAAATAGGTCGAGTGTCTGGTAATGTGTCAATAGAAAACTCAATCTCCCTTTCAGGAGGGATGCCCGGAAGATCATCTGGGAACACATCTGGAAACTCCCTAACCACTGGTATCGATCAAGAATCGCACTCACCTCTGTATCAAATACTCGAACCAGATGATAGATGTACCCCTTCTGCACCATCTTCCTAGCCTTGAGGTAAGAAATAAACCTACCGCCGGCGATGATGTGTTGCCTCCACTCGATAATCGCTCGCCAGAAACCGAACCGAACCAACTCGCTTCTACGTCAACGTTGGCATAACAAGAAGCCAACCACCCATACCCATAATGACATCAAAATATGTCATCTCCACTTATCAAGTCTGCAAGTGGTCCGACGATCAGAATATAAACCTGACAACCTTCAACACCCGCCACTAACACCGAATCTCCCATAGGCGTAGCTACCTCAAAAGGCTCTATCGACTCGGTTCTATCCCGATTCTACCCGCAATAAGAGGACACATAGGACAAGGTAGAACTCGGATCTATCAAAGCATAAACATCATAGCCAAATCGAATGTACTCGCGATGACGCCGTGGAAGCCTCCGATCTGGCGGGCTAGAGAATATATGCGGTTACGGGGACCGCTAGAATCGAACCACCACCACGACTCTACCACGGCCGCCGGCCCGCGAGTACCACGCCCGGCGCATAACCACGAAGGAGAAGACCCAAAGCGGATCCCGCCGGCCAGATCAGACTACATGCCGCGTGAGACGGACAATCTCTCTCAAATGGCCTGCCGCCACACGAGTAACAAGCTCCCGGCTCGCGACACTCGCTCGTGGAACCTACCGCATCGAGCACACCGAGGTGTGGATGGTCCCGACGCGACGCTCGCCACCGAAATCCCAAGTCCCGAGCTCGACCTACTCTCGACCGACTGGCCGCCGACCTCTTGCCGAAAATCGCGGGCGAGCACTCGCGCCGCTCGAAAGTGGACTGGTCCGCTGCTGAGGTTGTCCGCCGAAATCGCCCCGAGACTCGATGTCCCGCCTCTTGGCCGGCTCGAGTCAATCTGTCCTCCTCTCTATCCTCTATCCTCGCGCATAGGCTCGCATCCGGCGATGTCCATACCGGCCAAGAGCCACACCTAAGCATGCGGTAATCATACGACGGCCAAGCCCCATCACATAACGATGAACCCTATCCGCCATGTCGCCTACAATAGTATGCGCGTGTCCGCCAAGGAGTCAAACTCAAGCTATACTCCCGACGCCTCCCTGCTTCGCCTCAAGGTCAAGAATCGTCTACCCGGCTCTCTCATCTCGGGAGGCAAAAGTGATCCATGAAGGCATCCAGAAACTCCTCCCAAATGGCTGGAAGAGCATCATCACCTCGAAGCAGCCACGACTCAAACCAGTTCAACGCAATATCGCGCAACCCGGTAAGAGGCTAGCGTAATGCACTCGGTCTCAAGCCCTAAGAACTCGCATGGTCCGTAGCCGCCGAATGAACTCCCCGCGATCCTCATCGACCTCGAACCATAAAACTCGTGGATGACATCCCGTAAAATCCCTAATCCGCAAACCGCTTGGCCAGCGGTGCCGCCGCTTGCCGCCGCTACTATATCGTCAATAACCGAATCCGCTCCCGTAGTATCTATACTCGCACCGGCCGGGGAATCGGAGGGTCTGCACGGAACCTTCGAGCTACCGCCGCCTTCGGCTCCTCTAAAATCGCAGCGTGGTGAACTCGCCGACCACTTACTACTACCTCGGGCATAGTCCGCTCGAGCCCGTAACCCTCTCGAGTACCGCTAGCGCCTCGCCGCCGCCTTGCCCTTCTGGGCTCTGGTCGCCTTCCGTGGAGGCATATCTGTTTCATAAGACTAGGTCAGAGAGGATTCAACCTAATAAGACAGATCTACTGCACGATCTCAGAGAGAGAAGAATGGAAACCAATCCTAAATGTCCTGCAGCCTCCTGATTATAGATGTGGTGCAAAACACACCGATAATCAAGACTCTACTAGACACGGTCTGTAGACACTTTCCGAGGACTAACTGCTCTGATACCACTTTTTTCACGACCCGACCCCGGGTCACGACTGGTGCCCTACCTGGGCACCCTGTTCAGGTATACATCAGAGAATATCAGCGGAACATACACAACATAAACACATGTGTAACTATAAAACATCCTAGGCTAGCCGATAAGGCCGCCTTCCAATATATATAACAAAATCAAAAGTACAATCAGCATAACATCGATCTTCTACCAACCACATATGTGAATACGCACTCTAGAATAATAATCGTATGGACAGTGTTCACCATACCCCTGAATGTACATAAATCTACAATACCAGGGAAAAGACTGTACCAAAAGAGACAAGCCTCCGGATAAATGGAGCTTCTGTCGTCAGATAAGTGATCCTAAGAATGTGGATCCGCCACCTGCTTACCCTTTCTGCGCAGATGAACGCAGCCGGGAAGGGGTCGATACAATATGTACTAAGTATGTAAATCGAAAGTAATCGTAATTACAACATAAGTTTAAAACAAAGCGGAGACATGTATGATAAATGTAATTACAAAGACACGTTGTCTTACTAACAATGAGAGTAAATCAAAGGAATACGATAACATCACAAATACGAGACTCCGATCAAATCATGGGTAGCGAACCCATAGAAAGCGTGGTATAACGTCTTGGGTTCTTACCTCATTTATACTCTTACCACGCGGTGGTATAACGTCTTGGGGTTTTCCTCATTTATACTCTTACTGGAAAAGGTAATAAAACAGTGGTATAACGTCTTGGGGTTTACCTCATTTATACTCTTATCCTGGAGAAGGTGGTATAGCGTCTTGGGGTTTACCCCTCACTTATACTCTTACCCTATCTCAATCGGCCATCATACAATAAATAAGCAAGTTAGAAATCCCCCTAACTTCTTATTAGTCTTATTCGTCTACACTCTCATTTTAGTTTACTTAAGGCACTAACAGGTCTTTTATAAAAATCCGGGAATTTAACCCAAAGTACTACGACTTCAACCTTTTAAAATGACTCATTTTCATATAGAACTTCCAAGATACTATAAACCGTAGTATCAAGTCAAAATCTCTTTTCAAGACAAGTCACAATACCTTTAGACATAAAGTTAGGTTTCTAAAATCAAGTGACTCCTTTTATTATAAAACCTTAGGCAATTGATGCCTTAAAATCAAATTGCCTTTTCATTAGAACAAGTCATTTATCTTTCCATAAAGCAAATATAACCAACTCCCCATAAAGTCGTTATATTCACTTTATACCTTAGCCAAATACAATTTCCTATCCAAGGGACTTATACGTTTAAAACGGAACAAGTATCACATACTTTAAAACTCTTCAAGTCCCTTAACGTTAATAAAACATTAGACATCCTTAATACTTTCAAAGAGGAGTTAATCTCTAACTCACCCGACTTGGCCATTCAATAAACTAGTAAAGGATATCAAGCTATGTCTACCGTACTATATACGTGTAACTAGTCATGCTCAAAGGATAGGAAAAGTTCTACATACCTCGCCGGGTCAAACCACTTGCCAAGTACAAAGTCCCGCCCGTAGTATGTCAACCTATAATATTCACAATACATCTATTAAGGCCTTACTTCAAACGTAGAATATTATAAGTGTCAAGTCGCTAAATTCTACGGAAAATCGGACAGCACCTCCTTTGTTTTTACTAACTTGCCACCTTTTTCAAGGCCGAATACAATAACCAAACACGCCGCATTTAAGGCACAATCAAAGCAATTAATCAATAGGGGATTACACGCCTACTAGACGTGTAAAATTTCGCCCCACAAACGATAACAAACTAATACAAACTATAAGTCCAAATTCGGCCACCTTGAGTTCAACAATACCAATTCTTAACTAATTTCCAATTCAATCCAAATTGGTAGCATAACATGATATCAAGTCGCATTTGATTATAATAACCAAAATCTTCAAGTAAGTAACATGCGACGATTTCTAATAAACGACCAATTAGTAATCCAATTTTCAAGTGGCTTGTATAACATTTCGGATTTAGCTACAAACAATCCATAATACTTATAACTTCAACCTATCAACTTCATGCTAGCAACAAGTAAAGCTAACAACAACAATATAAATATGTAATCTTGTAACACCTTTAAAAGACAAGATTATACCTTAACGATTCTTAATCCACTCCAATCAGTCGCTCCTTAGTAGTTTAGAGCCTCTCCAAGACACTTCAATCCGCTTGTTGAGACCCTTAGAACAACACCAACAATTATCCTTCAAATCTCCAAACAAAACCTAGAAAGACAACTAGGTTTTCGTTTCTGACTAACCCGTAAACTCTCTTTTTCCAAGACTTTTCTATTGAGATATGTTTACAATACACCTAAGAACCTTGGTTTAAAGTGTGGAATCAAATGGACAAGCGAAAAAATTTCCTTCTTTCTTTAGGTGAACCCGAGACCTCTCCAATGAGTTCTTCAAAATTTTCAAGAAATTTTCTAAGTGTTAAGCTCACACTAGCACTACTAGTATTATATAGTGCTATGGATGGTCAAGATATAAACAAATGTGAGGCTTGGATGAAGTCTTTCAAAATATCAAGACTAGTTGACCCTTTGACTTAGTCAAAATTCTCAAGCTACACTTGCAAGACTTTAGTCATCCAAGACTTATGGTAAATGACCATTTTGGCCATGCCTAAATCGACCAAGGCATCAATAAGGGGGGTGACACGTGTCGCCCTCCCATTCGTCACAATAATACGTTTTCCGAAAAAATTTCATAATTCCGATAAATTTTTACAAGTCTCCAATCTTAATACTTGTGAGTTCTTTCGTACGTTCTTAAAACATGTCCTGTAAATACGGGGTGTAACATAGCCCTTGCCTACATACACCCCACCTTTGGTGAGTACAAATTTGTCAGATTCAAAAACTAACTTAAAGCCCTTGTTGCTTAGAACAGGGCCAGAAATTAAATTTTTACAAATTTCAGGCACATGTAGTATATTTGTGAGCACAAGATCATTCTCGGAAGTGAGCCTCAAAGTCACCTACCCTTTGCCTTCCACCTTCACAGCAGCAGCATTCCCAATAAACAACGGTTCTCCATCCTTGATGTCTTGGTAAGATGAAAACATGTAATTTTATGAACATATATGCATAGTAGCACCCGTATCCATCCACCAATCGGTTGAATTTGTAACCAGATTTGCTTGAGCAGTGATAACGCCAATGAATTGGCTCTTAGTTTTAGCACGATTGGACTGGTTGACATTACTCGATCCTCTACCACCACCACCTTGACTCTTGCGAAAGCGGCAATCCTTTGATCTATGCCATGTTTTTACGCACACCCAACAAACACCAACTTGTTTCTTGAACGCATTGGCCTTTTGTGGGGTGAGTGTGCTTCTTTCGGCAGCAAAATACGGCTTGGCACCATTAAATTTGCCCTTGCCCTTCTGAAACTTGGCCTTTGATAAATTCCCTTCAACCACATTTGCATTTGGTTCCAAGGAAACTGCATCTGCCCTTTCACTCTTCCGGCTATCTTCCTCTACACGAAGTTTGAGAACCAGTTGCTCAAAAATTATATCCTCCGTTAGAGGCTTCAAATAAACCTTAAAATCCTTCCATGAAGGATGTAATTTTTCAACAATAGCACCAACAAGGAAATGCGGGTTAAGTCCCATACCTTCAACCTTTAGTTCATGAACAATAACTTGTAGTTCCTCCACTTACTTGACAACCGCTTTGGCATCACTCATATTGAAGTTTAGAAACTTGCCGATGACAACTTCTTTGAACAAGCAACCTCTGTTTTGTACTTGTTCTCAAGTGACTGCCACAACTCTCTTGTCGTTTTGAACGTGGAGTAGATATCATAGAGATAGTCATCCAAGACATTGAGAATATAATTCCTGCACATAAACTATTGAGTTCCCCATGTCTCAATAGCCTTCAAGTTCTCAGCCCTTGCTGCATCCGTATGAGCATTCTCCCCTTCTCCATCCGGTAGTACCGTAGGAGCCTCAACACTCAAGACGTTTGCCACGTGAAGTGTTGTCAAATAGAACAACATCTTCTGTTGCCAGCGTTTGAAATCCGAACCCTTGAATTTCTCGGGTTTCTCCACATGGTTTTTCACCATTGATGATCTAGATTGATCCATTCTATTGCAAATCAGGAAAATGTATTCTCTGAAAATTTTGCAAGCTTCACACACTTAGAAAAGTAAATTTCTTGAGAAATTTTTTATCTTAGATTGTTAGTGTCAATCTAGACCATCAAGACATAAACTCAACATTATGTATATAATTCAAAGGAAATTGATTTCAACAACAATGAAAACCAGCAATAAGAAATACATACTAACTTGATGTAGATAGAGGTCTGCTAGACGCAGTGTCCTAAGACAAAAATTCGCCCCCGCTTGTGCTGCAGTTTCACAGACGTCTTCCTTGAGGATACAACTATCTGAGTGATAGTTATAGCACAAGAACTTCACTCCTGGCGAATTTACTATATGTGTTCTTCAGAAATGTTCTTGAAGAAGATGAAGCATGTAATAATCTTCAAAAGTTTTGATTCTCAAAATCAGAAGATTAATCTTATTGATTGTCTGTTAAAACAGGTGATTAACATGCTTTATAAAGCATAATTTTCGACCTTAAGCAGTCATTCATCAAAGGTTGTGACCTTACATGAAGAGAGACAACTTTTGATTAAAAATTTGGAAATTACCGTTGCGTAGCGCCGTGGCCCTGGCGCCGCGACCCTGCAGCTTGACGTCGTGGCGCCGAAACTCCTGCAGACCTCTGAAGTTTTGGCGCAGCGGCCCTGTCTTTGGGCGCCGCGGCGCTGCGCCTATAATCGCAACAGTTATTTTTAATAACTTTATTTCTTCTTCTTCTACAAGTTTCAATAATTTTGCCGTATATTCGCGAAATGACATTTTACCTAGAAAATGTAGCTTTTCAAAATTAATTTTTTCTTTTAATTATGAGAGGAAGGCCGAAATGGTGGAGATATAATTTGATACATGACGTTATATATGTTATATTAATACTGGGCCATGTTTGATAAGAAATTAGTTTGTCAAGTGGAAGGACAATGAAGTCGCTCAAGAATTAAAATAAATTGGATATAGATCAAATGGGACAAATTGAAGAAAGGAAAATTTCCTTCTTTCCAATGTGAAAGAGGAGGGAAATTTAGAAAATCGATATAAGCTTCTAAATTTATATTGGAATCTTTTGATAATGATGGTTTAAAAAATGGGATAATTTCAATCTTCATTCATGGTGGTCCCAAGACTCATTTCCATAAAACAAGAGAAACCAAAATGTAACCCGCATGGTGTATTTCGATTAGTTTCGGGGTAATTCTTCAGAAAGCGAGTTCGGCGCAGCGTATGATGTGGGAGTTCATTTCTCCTTTGTGAGAATGACTTCTTCAGCACTGTCGCGACCAGTGCCCACCTAGCTGAAGACTACGATTTACCTCCTCCACAATCTCCTGCCTGACTTGTGAGTGCCAATGGCGATGATTTCGCCTTTTGCTAGTAAGAGAAACCAAAATGTATTTTTGGCTTATCGAGACTCAGTCAATAAATAATTAAGACTATTTTGGCCTTTGTACTGCTGTTGAAAATTTGTAGGAATAGGTATGTTTTTAAATGATTTACCTAAGAAAAAAGGTATGTTTTTCAATGACGTTGAAGGCTTGAAGCAATCCACACAATTTTTTATACTAGAAATCTATGATCAGTTAGGAAACAATGGGAGTATTTTTCACATCCAATGATGAAATACAAATATTTTCTTTGTTTTTTCTTGAATGCAGGAAAAATAAGGAAGAAATTCTAATGGAAAAAAATAAAAGAAAGCAGCATATTTATTATTTACCTGTATTTGACCAATTTCAATTTTATAAAAGCTTAATTAACCATAGATATTAAAAAAATACCAACTAGAGCAAAATTAGGTAACCAGCCATCTACATAGAGGTATGGATTTCTGTCTGTCTTTGTTATTTATATATATATATATATATATATATGATAAGAATAATTAGTTTATTTTCCTCAATCATATTCTTTCATAAGGGTGGTAAATATACAACAAGAATAGTCATATCTAAGGCTCTAATTATGCTACTAATAACTACTAATAAGATATGATTAGGCTAATTATATGTCATCTAATCTATCATCTTAATTGCTAATTTATCTACTATTTAAATTATAAAATCAATTACAATAATTACTAATTACAATCAATTAATAATTATTCTATCATTCCCCCGCAGTCGAACCGGGAGGCAGACGTATGCTGAGACTGTCCCAAAAATATTCAAATAAAACCAACGAAAGATCTTTAGTAAAAATATCTGCAATCTGATAGTGTGACGGGACATGTAACACACGCACTTGTCCGCGTGAGATTTTTTCACGAACAAAGTGGATATCCAGCTCAATATGTTTAGTGCGTTGGTGATTAATCGGATTCTCAGAGAGGTAAATGACACTAACATTATCACAATATACTAATGTGGCCTTCAGGATTGGGAAGTAGAGTTCAAGAAGAAGATTCCGAAGCCAACATGATTCAAACACAATATTGACAACACCTCGGTATTCTGCTTCGGTACTGAATCTAGATAAGGTTGCTTGCCGTTTCGAGGACCAAGATACCAAGTTATGACCAAGAAATACACCATAACTAGACGTGGAGCGTCTCGTGTCTGGACACCCTCCCTAGTCGACATCTATATAAGCGACAAGTGAGGATGTCGACGATGGATATAGTTGCAGGCCATACTCGAGAGTGCCCTGAATGTACCGTACAATGCGTTTGAGAGCATGATTATGATCATTCATTAGATTATACATGAAAAGGCACATTTATTGCACAACATAAGAAATATTCGGCCTGATAAATGTCAAATACTGCAGGGACCCTACCAAGTTGCGGTAGAGTGTTGGATCGACAAATGTTTTGATGAATGATGCACTCAATTTGAATTTAGTTTCAAGTGGAGTTGCCGAACGTTTGCAGGAGGACATGTAAGCATGTTCAACAATATCACATGCGTACTTCTTTTGGAATAGAAATAAACCACCTACATGACGAATCACAACTATACCTAGAAAGTAGTGTAGTGGCACTATATCTTTCATAGCAAATTCAGAACCAAATTGTGACATGATGGACTTGCGAAGAACATCTGATGAGGAAGTTAGTATAATATCATCCACATATAAAAGAAGATAAGCAATATTATTACCCTAAAGGTAGATAAATAGAGAGTGAACAAAACGATTGTTGGAAAAACCAATATGTGAGACAAAATCGGCAAACCACTTGTACCATGACCTGGGGGCTTGCTGTAGCTCATATAATAATTTATTAAGCATGCACACATGATTGTGATATTTAGAGTCCCTGTAACCCAAAGGCTGGTACATGTAAACGGTTTCATATAGTTGTCCGTGAAGAAAGACATTTTTGACATTCAACTGATGAAGTGGACATGCCTTTGACAGAGCCAAACTAAGGATTGTTCTGATAGTTGTCGGTTTAACCACTGGACTGAACGTCTCACCGCAATCCACACTAACCTGATGTGTCTTCCTATAACCTACAAGACGAGTTTTATGCCTCTCAAAAGTACCATCAAATTTTTCTTTGTGACTGAAAATCCACATAGACCGAAATATATTAGCATTAAGGGGACGTGGTACCAATTCCCGCGTCCTATTTTTAATAAGAGCATTAAATTCATCGTCCATAGCCAATTTTTAATTCGGGTCATTAAGAGCAGCCACGTGATTACTAGTCAATGGTGACTTTGGGACGTGAGTAAATAGACTATATTTGGTGTTAGGTTTGACAATGTGGTTTTGACAACGGGTGACGGACTGCGGGGCTGTAAGTGGGTCCAGGAGTGGAACACTAGAAATTGGGCCAAGTGTCGGTAAAACTGGCCCAATTCACTGGTCAGTAATTTCTCAAGAATGGGCCACTGTTTCAGAACCCAAATTATTTGGGTGCATTTTGTCGGCCGCAATAGTGGCTATGGGGTGGTTTTGGGCCACTATTTCTTGTCCTAAGTCACCTAAATAATTTGGGATGGCCAAAATAGTGGATATGGGGCCCAATAGATGGTGAGTCAAATACGGGGATATGCCATCATCTAGAAAACCATAGGTAGGTGGTCCGGACACATGCAATTTTTCAAATGGGAAAGTGGTTTTATGGAAGAGGACGTGACGACTCACAACCATTTTATTGGAGGAGAGGTCGTAACATTTGTAACCTCGATGATTTGAAGCATAACCCAAAAAATGCAAGGAGTAGACCAGGGTTGTAGTTTATTGATGGTGGTGGATGAAAAAATAGGACAGCACAAACATATAAGATGCGTCCCTGTTGCGATATTTCTGTGCGCTAACGCAAGTGTACGTATCGCTCAAGTAATATAGTCTGTAAGACCGAGTTATCGTCCACAGAGACTGGTTTGTCAAGTACCGAATATCTAATCTATGGTATCTATTTAGTTAACATTCTTTTGTTTGAGAATTTTAACTAAGAATTAAGACTAAGCAAAGTGCAGAAACTTAATCTAAGGATGATAATACTTTGGTTTAAAGCAGTTATGAAGGAAATTAGGGTTTCCAATCTCCTCAACTATCTACTCTTTCACTTGTTAATGCAATACGAATGACTTTTCTTCTTATTAAGATAGCATGTTAACTAATATGTTCTATACCGGTTATGACATCTAAAAACTCAACCTTGTGCAGAAACCTTATACATTTTTATGATAGATTTTACCACACAGGAGGATTAAGAACAATAACCTTAAATACTATATAAGTATCGGGGTACTTTCGTCTACAATTTTAACCTATGTCTAAACAACTACAGCATATTCAAATCTCCCTTTTCAGATCTCGATTCGAAATCATATAAGTTATGAAAATCAATGGCCAGTCAATTATCAAACAATCAATACAATATTGAATAGATCTTAATATAACTGAAGAAGAAATCAATAATTATGCATTAACTTACGAAAGAGTTTCAAGCGATTCAACGGAAAACCCTAATAAAGAAATTAGCTCCTAGACATTGTCATGCTAAGAACTAATTTAATATCCAGCATAAACTGAAATAAAGTAAAGGAAAGAAAAAGAACTTGAACAAAAGTAGTCTCCAATCTTGCTCTGTAGCCTCTTTTCTAGCCTCCAAAAGTATGATATAAAGTATGTAAGGGTTTAATATCTGAGTAAAACTGCGTTTCGTACCATTTTTCCCTTTTAAAAATCAAATTTTCTCGCCCAGTTCACGCGTCGGCGCCGTGGTGCTGCCACATCAAAAATTATCAGACGGTGCAGGAGTTTCGGCGTCGCGGTGTTGTCGACGTGATTTCCAGCACTGCTTCATTTTTCTGTTCGGACTTAGTCAGATTTCTTTCATGTTTCCCGGGACTTCTTAGGTTTGATTTCTTGGCCTTTTATTGTGCAATTTCATCCTCAAAAGCAGTATTTTCTCCTTTATGACCTCTCTGACTCAGAAGAAAGAAAAACAACCCTAACACTATACTAAACGCAAAAGATGAGAGTAGAATACTAGCTAAAAATGACTCAAAAATGTATATAAAATAGACCCAACAATCCCGTAAGTATAGGATTTGTAATAGGGCTTGATAGGATAATTTTTTGTGGGGTTGTATGTTCAATAAATACGTAGACATTTGTAGTGCATGATGCCAAAATGATAGAGGTAGTGTGACATGGGTAAGGGATGTTCTAATAATGTTATTGATGGTTCAGATTTTTCGTTCTACCCCATTTTGTGAGAATGTGTGTGGGCATGAAAGGCGAAAATTTAAACAATTTGAATTGCAAAAATCCCAAAAAATGCATATTATCAAACTCTATACCATTATCACATTGAATATTTTTAACATCCCGTTCAAATTGTTTCCGGATGAATACTCTAAAAATGAGAAATGTGAAAAATACTTGTATTTTTTTTTGACAAGAGAAATGTCCACAAAAAATTAGAGTAGTCATCTAGCAATAACAAATAATATCTATGGCCCGAAGAGCTCAAAACTGACTATGTCCGAATATCACAATGGATAATATCAAAGGGCATAAGTGTGCACAAATCAGATGAAATAAATGACAATTGAACATATTTCCTAGGTAGACATGAATGACACATATTAGAATTACGTGTTTGAGTACATGAAATAAAATTATTTTGTTTGAGATAGGCTAAAACAGGTGCCCCGGATGACCCAAACGTCACTACTACATTTTTAATCTAATGCAACGGTTCATAGAAGGCTAATGCACCGACATATGTAGTACCGTTGCATTAGATATGGCTAATGTGACAGGTTCAAGTGTAACAAATCAGAAAATTATGCTAATGCAACGATAAAACATGATCGTTGCATTAGTCTGTGTAATGCGACGACTCAAATTGTCTAATGCAACGACCACAAACGACTATTGCATTAGCCTATGTAATCCAACGACTATCCCTAGCTAATGTAACAGTCAGTGTTTTAATATTCCCCAAATATTCATTTTATTTACTTTTACCGTCGTTTTACCTTCCCCTTTCATTTGAAAGCTCCACAGTTCAAGGGTTTTGAAATCCTAGTTGTACACCCGTCATTGCCAAGAATGGCAAGGTCAAACTATACATATTTTTGCCTCAGTTTGGTTCATCCTAAAGGGGTAAGGGCATTAATGTCCCTTACCCTTATCATTTGGAAGCCAACTTGGTTCATTGGTTTGATGATATAATTGGATAGATCTCCCCTTGACTATCACATCTCATGAGAAGTGTTTCCATCTGAAAATTCTTCACGAAAAATTCAAAAGGGTCAAAAACAACAAACACCAAATTATCAGTAGTAAATTTTCTAACAGACACCAAGTGTTTGATTAATTGTGGAGCATGAAGGACATTCTGTAAAATTAATGATGGGTTTGGTGGTGACAATTTAGTAGAACCATAACCTCGAATTGGAATAAAATGGTTATTTTCGATAATTATACCATTATTTTTGCTCAAATTAAAATAAGACTAGAGATTACCTTGGGAGGACGTTATATGTGACGTCGCTTCGGAGTCCATATACCATTATTCATCGGACGGATTAAGTCCAAGGGTGTGCATAGCGGACTCAATATCCATTGGGCTTGCCACTGGTTCGGTAGTGGTCCAAACCTACTGGAATTGGTGGTTGCACTTACGCTGCCCAAATATATTTGGCCCAAACCTAGGTTGTTGGTTACCCGTGCCCTGGCCAGTAGGCTTTGGACTTGCCCAGTTACTCGACGGGTAAGGCAATGTGGCACAACACAAGGCCACTGCCAGGTCCACTTTGGGCCACCGCCCCACTATGATCGGGGTTACCACTGCTGGCCGCCGGTGCCGATGTTCCTGCCGATGTGTCATTCGCCACTGGAATTTCAGTTGCCACTATTTTTGCTATTTCGATTATTTCCACCCTTATTTTTACCATCGTTTCATCCTTTTTGTCCCCGATTTTGTTTTATAGGCTCAAAGTTGGTAGTAGTGTCATTGGTTATCATGGCAGAATTTAAAATGGTTGAAATCTTTTTGGTTAAACCCGCCTCTTCAAGAGTAATAATTGAACGGTCTTGATAAAAGAGTTGTATAGGATTGCTTTGTCGGATAAGCGTTTTCACGCCATTATACGCGTCGGTAAGACTGACAACTAATTGGAGAACTAATCGATTGTTGGTAACCGGCGAACCAACATTTTTGAGTTGATCCGAAAAGACTTTAAGGCGTTGACAATATGTCGACGCATTCGTAAAATCTGCCATATTAGTGGTGGAGAATTCTTGCTCCAACATGATGGCTCGGGAATTTTAGTTGTCTTGAAAAATATCCTGCAAACGATTTCAAGCCTTCATTGATGTAGAATCGGGTTCCATTATTGTGTGAAACAAATCACTAGAGATAGTTGCATAAATCCATGAAAGAACTGTGACATCAAGTGTTTCCCAAAGTTCTTTTTCATCATCGGTTTTTAACTTATTTCCTTTGCCAGTCGCCGGAGGGATTATGTGATGAATAACCTGGTGGAAATGACAACGTATTTTAAAAAGCTCTGCCCAAGTTGCATAGTGAACATTTTCCATCTCAAGAGTGACAATAATATGCGCTTTGATGTTAGAAACGGTAGAGCGGGATGAAATGTGAATTTGGAGTCAAACATTGTTGATCGGAAAATGAAGAACAATAATGAAAAAAATAAAAATATGCAGAAAATGTGGTGGTCGTCCGGTGGTAGATGAAGGGGGAGGGATGACCGAATTTAGGAGATAAAATTATTTAGGGTAAGATTTTTTCCCTAATCTTCTGATACCATGTAAGAATAATTAGTTTATTTTTCTCAATCATATTCATTCATAAGGGTGGTAAATATACAACAAGAATAGTCACATCTAAGCCTCTAATTATGCTACTAATAACTACTAATAGGATATGATTAGGCTAATTATACATCTAATCTATCACCTTAATTGCTAATTTACCTACCATTTACATTCTAAATTCAATTATAATAATTACTAATTACAATCAATTAATATATATATATATATATATATATATATATATATATATATATATATATATATATATATATATATATATGATCATTAAACGTATTCACTGTAATTGTAACAGGGTATCATCAGTTGCTAAGCCAAAAATTCTAATGACGAAATTCGAAAAACATTACACTAAAAGTTTTCTTTATATACGGGGGATTCAACAAGTTCAATTTTTCATTAACGAGTGTTAATGTTGGGTTTTGGTGTCATGACATTTTATCCAACATATCATTTTCTGTATTAAGTTGAAAAAACCAAAATGTTGGAACAAATGTCTTGACATTCAGACCAACATTCTGGATAACATTTTTGTCTTACTTCACTGGACAGAATCTAAAATTATGGAGTTTTACCACGATTGTAATTTTGACTTGGCAAGAAACTTTGGAACAGAATAAAAATGTGGGAGAAAGAGTCAAAGCTTGGAGATTTAGACGAGTGAAGAACGAGTCAAAGCAGTTGAGAATTTCACTCCTCAAGCTACTATCACACGTTGCCCATTTTTAGCTCAACCTCCACAATAAATTGATGAGTATTTCAAGGGAACTCTCTACTATAAATAGAGAGGTCACAACGAGGAATCATCATCCAGAAAATTTAAGAGAAAAAAATCGAGAGAGCTCTCCAGAAATCTCATTCAGAAAACTGGATTAATTGTGTTGCATGTGTTTGTGACGATATTTTGTCCAACATTATAATTGTTGCTTAGATTTTAGTTCTTTCATTAAAGCAATTGTAATGAGATGTTGTGCACTTCTATTTAGATAGATTTTTCAGGCATAAGTCATCAGCGACTTAACCTTTATAATTCCTTTTGTATTCTATTGTAATATTGTAAGAGAAGGAATTTATTCAATTGTATATATATATATATATAATACTTTTGGTCATTGACCATCATATGTTATATTAATATATAACCTATGTAAATTAAACCTTTGTGTCTTTATCATTTCCGCTGCAATTTAACTCTTAAAAGGTTTTTCTGTTTTTATCTAAAGTGTCGATTCTGCATTTACATATCATAAACACATTTGCAAATTGTTTTAGCATACAAGTATTTTTACTTGTTGTTTGTTTTTTATTATTCCATAGTATAACCCCCGGGGCCCAACAAGTGGTATCAGAGCCGACACTTAACATAATAAGTGCTAGGTCCTTTTACTCAAACTATGGATCCGACTAATCCAATAATTGGTAGACTTCCTATTTTAGATGGATCAAATTATGCCTATTGGAAAATTCGCCTGCGCTCTCATACCAAATCCATCGATGTTTTAGCATGGAGATCAATTATCAATGAATATATTGTCCCTATGCTGCCACCGGAAGAGGAATGCGATATACTTCCTAAGCCTGAGGCCGAATGGAGTGTGGAAGAAACCAATAGTGCAAGTTTCAATGAAAAGGCCCTAAATGCTATTTTTGGATGGGTAGATCTTTATATGTTCAAACTTATCCAAAATTGTTCAACGGCCAATGATGTTTGGGATACCCTACAAACTCATTGTGAAGGTAGCTCTACTGTTCGTCGAACGAAGCTTCGTATGCTCATGAGTAAATATGAACGTTTAAGGATGGAATAGACGGAGGATATTAAATCATATTTTGAAAAGTTGATTGACATTTCTAATGAATATCAAGTTCTTGGTTCACCGTTAACCAACAATCAACTTGTGGAAAAGACACTTCGTTCTCTTCCTGAAAAGCTCAATATTAAGATATGTGCGATTGAAGAAACCCGCAATCTTGCTACAATGGACCTTCATACTTTAATGAGCATTCTCAAAACTTATGAGATGAACATGGAAAATCAAAGGACATTGTATAAAAGCAAAGATATAACACTTCAAGCAAAATCCTTAGAGATTCAAGTCAATGAAGATGATGAAAACCTTGAAGAAATCGGTGATGGTGCAAATGTTGCCCTTCTTACTAGGAAATTTAATACGATGTTAAGGAGGTTCAACGGTGATAATAATAGATCTAAACCCAAAGAGCATAAAAGCCAAGGCTTCAATCTAAAGTTCACTAAAACCCTTCCTACATCGCAAAAAGGAAATTAACTTAGGAGAACCAATTCAGACCGTGCCAAGTTTGATCCCAAGCAGCTCGAAAATGTGCAATGCCATGCTTGCTCGGAATGGGGTCATTATGTCAATGAGTGTGCAAACACTTTAAGAAAATTTGAGTAAAGTCAGTGGGTTTCTCTTAGTGACGATGGAGGTGGAGAGGAAGAAGATCCAGAAATAGAGTCACAAGCAATGCTGACCACTGTTTTCGAACAGTCACTGACAGATAATGAAATTGTTGTCGACAATGTTGTCCCGAATGACACCACATTTGTGTCAACATCTGCAACGATCTCGTCAATTCCAGAAGCATCGGATAGGTATGAATATTTTAACTATCCTGATGTTAATTGCTTTAGTGGTTTTATTTCTACTAGTGAATCTAACTTTGAGACTCAAGTCGACTCAAAAGACGAAATGATTAAGGAATTGCAAAATCAAAATATTTAACTATTGAGAATGCAAGTTTGAAAGGAACAATAACCCGATTAGAGGTTACCCTTACCAAAAAAGATCTTGAATTTGGTAAGATTAGTGCAAAGTTGCATCTCGCCGAAGCAACTTTCTATAAGCTAAATACATGTACCTCTAAACTGGATGAAATACTGAATATTGGTCATGTCACGACCCGACTCGGCGCGATCGTACCTACCGGTACCACCGTCGTATATGTCAGAGAATAGCAGCGGAACATACATAACACATAACTTATAAAAAGGTAAACATCACTGGCCAGCCGATAAGGCTGCCTTCCATAAAACATTCTTTAAACGAAAGTATAGTAGTACAACGGGTTCTTATAGCCCAAAACACATAGGTGACCACAGACCTCTAAAGATAACAACTGTGGCGGGACAGGGCCCCGCCATACCCCTGAATGTACAAAATACCTATAGCATCAGGGAATATCCGTACCAATAGACAAGCTTCCGGAGGGATGGAGCTTCGACACGGAATAGTGATCCTAAGCGAGGATCCTCAATGCCTTACCCACTGCAGATGTAACGGCCCCAGGAAGAAATTCGATTACAATATGTACCAAGTATGTAAAGTGGAAAATCCGTAATAATGATATCATAAGTCTAAGAGTAAGCTGGAGTCATGGAAGACAATAAAATACCTTTTACTGTGCCTTACTAACAATGAGAGTGACAAGTATATAAATATAATACTGCATAAAATAGGGGCCTTAGGATCAAAACAGGGTACCTCGCAGTAGTATCAACAAGCACCCTACTCGGACTATTTCACCCGATAGGTCATGTGGACCCGCGTGAGGTATTCCTCTCATAGTCAGACTACCGCACGTGGGACTATTTCACCCGCATAAGCCCATAAGGACTCGCATGAGGTATTCCTCGTCGTGGGTAGCAAATCCACGAAAGTGGTATAACGATCTTGGGGACTTTCCGCCGGATATACTCTTACCCCAGGCGGATGGTATAACGATCTTGGGGCTTGCCCCTCAGATATACTCTTACACTGAAGCAGCTGGTATAACGATCTTGGGGCTTGCCCCTCAGATATACTCTTACACTGAAGAAGGTGGTATGACGATCTTGGGGCTTGCCCCTCAGACATACTCTTACCCCGAAGTAGGTATAACGATCTTGGGGTTTGCCCGCCGGATATACTCTTACCTAGCTCAAATCACATCATATCATAATCATAAATAAGTTAAGAAAACTTATAACTTCTCATTAGTCTTGTTCATATACCCTCTCATTTTAGTTTACTTAAGGCACTTAATCATATCTTTAATAAAAGAAAACCGGGAATTCAACCCAAGTACTACATACTTCAATTCTTTTAAAAGTGACTCTTTTTCATACATAAAGCCCTTGGGCAATTGATGCCTTAAAATCAATTTGCCTTTCATAAATCAAATCATTTGTCCTTACTTGTCTTACTTAGAGTAAATCTCTTCTCATTAATCTTTTATAAAGCTAATAAACCAACTTCTCATAAAGTTGTTATATTAACCCTTCACTTTAGTAAAATTACACTTTTCCCCTAACTAAGGGACTTATACATTCTTAAAACGACACAAGTCTTTATATACTGAAAACAAGTAAGAATACCAAATCTTGTACGTCTACCGTACTACATAGTTACATCTATTCATGCTCAAGAGATAGGAAAACTTCACATACCTCTTTGGTCAATCCACTTGCTAAGTCCAAACTACCGCAAGTAATATGTCAACCTAAAATAACCATGATACGTTTATTAACCTCTAATCTTAATGTAGAACAATCCAAGTTCAAAGTCACTAGATTCTATGGAAAATTGGGCAGCATTTCCTTTGTTTCTACTCACTTTGCCACCTTTCTCAAGGCCGAATTTATCATCCAATTGCCACATTTAAGGCTCAATCAATCCAACAATTCAAAGGGGATTACACACCTAAACTTGGGTGTGTAAAATTCTGCCCCATAAGTTACAACAATTCACTTAACAATTCTAAGGTAGTTTTTAGGCTACAACATGCTCATAATCTCTTCTTAACCCATTTTTCATATCCAAACCACATTTCTAGCATGCAATGACTCTAAGAACATTATTTACTACCACAAGTTCTTTCTTCTTAACATGCAACACTATAAACTAAATCTAAAGGAAGAATCATTACCTTAGAGTTTTAGCCAAACTTATTCCAAATATCTTGCTAGCTTCCTTGTCAAGAACACCACCACAAGCTAGCCACAAGCTTCCTTTTTTGTTCTTAACTTTTCGGATTTTTCCTTAGGCTTGGATTTTCTTTGGAAATGTAGAGAGAAGGAGGAGCTGATTTTTAGAGAGAGGGAGAGAAATTGGAAGATGACCAAGTCTTGAAGACTTGGTCAATATATTGCATCTGAAATCAGATGGGGACACTTGTCACCTCCCAAGGTCTTTTAAAAGAAAAATCGACTTTTCTAAGTTTTTCGCCCAAAAATCCGCCTCGGCGCCTCGGCGTGCGGCCCGCCTCGGCCCGGCGGCTGAAACCTCCGCGACCTCTTCGAACTCTCGGCGCGCGACCTGCATCTGGCGCGGCTGCAACTTCAGCGACCCTCGCACTTTCGCGCGCGGCCACGCCGCTTTGTCCGAAACACCTTTCTGTCCGACTGCGCACTGAACTTGTATTTCTCATAACTTTCTACTCCGATGTCCTATCGACGCACGATTGGTTGCGTTGGAATATAGACTCAACGAACTACGCCCTAGGCCTTCGAAACACTTAGGACTCTCAATGTATCGGGTCATAACCCGCCTCGAAGTTGACTAAAACTCGCCCGGAATAATCCGTCAACCTATCCTTTGAAAATTTTAAGTCTTACATGCTTTCGTACGCTCTCATACGTAGGGTCAGGACTACGGGGTATAACATTCTCCCCCCCTTAGAAACATTCGTCCCGAATGTTCCTTCTAGGTTTACTCAAATCACAACATCGACATAGACCCTCTTAACTGTTCTTTTGCAAATAAAGAAACTCCGCGAGCCACAACATACTGAAGCGTAAATGCTAAATCAAAACTAACAAGCAGGAAAGTGGGTTACCTGGAGGTATAGGAAATAGGTGAGGGTACTTCTTCATCATGTCATCCTCTGCTTCCCACGTCATTTCCTCCCTGTTTTCGTTCCGCCATAGGACCTTGACGGAAGCCACGTCTTTCGTCCGAAGTCGCTAACTCGACGATCGAGTATCGCTATGGGACTCTCTCATACGATAACTCTTACATCTTGGACATCATGAACCGGGTGCACTCTAGATGGATCTCCAATACATTTCCGCAACATGGACACATGGAAAACTGGATGTACCGCCTCTAAATCGGACGGCAGATCTAACTCATAGGCAACCCTACCTACCCTACAGACAATCTGATACGGCCCAATGTACCTTGGGCTAAGCTTCCCCTTCTTTCCAAATCTCATCACGCCCTTCATGGGCGATACTTTTAGAAAAACCCAATCATCTATCTCAAATTCCAAGTGTCGACGCCGATGGTCTGCATACGACTTTTGCCGACTCTGAGCTGCCAACAACCGCTCCCGGATAAGCTTCACCTTATCCACTGTCTGCTGAACTAAGTCTGGCCCGACTAACTGAACTTCTCCCACCTCGAACCAGCCTATCGGTGACCTGCACTTCCTCCCATATAAGGCCTCATAAGGCGCCATCTGAATACTGGAATGGTAGTTGTTGTTGTAAGCAAACTCCACAAGAGGCAAATGATCCTCCCAGCTACCCCTGAAATCAATAACACAAGCCCGCAGCATATCCTCAAGTGTCTGGATAGTGCGTTCGGTCTGTCCGTCGGTCTGAGGATGAAACGTCGTACTGAGACTCACTTGTGTCCCTAATCCCTTCTGAAAAGACCTCCAGAATTTAGCCGAGAACTGGGCCTCTATATCTGATATGATCGACACCGGGACTCCGTGCAGTCTCACAATCTCTCTAATATATAATCTGGCATAGTCCTCAGCTGAAAACGTCGTTATGACCGATAGAAAATGGGCTGATTTCGTCAGCCTGTCGACAATCACCCAAATGGAATCATGCTTCCTCTGAGTGGTAGGTAGCCCTGTAATAAAATCCATATTTATCACCTCCAACTTCCAAGTCGGAATATCAATAGCCTGCAATGACCCACCAACTTCGGTGCTCAATCTTAACTGGCGACAATTCGGGCACTGTGCCACGAACTCCGCAACGTCCCTCTTTAGGCCATCCCACCAATACACGCATCTGAGGTCATGATACATCTTAGTCGACCCCAGATGAATAGAATAACGAGCACTGTGTGCCTCCCCCAGAATCTGCTGACGAAGTCCTGTCACATCGGGAACACACAACCGGCCCTCGAATCTTAGCACCCCATCCGGCGCTACCTCAAATAGACTCCTCTCTTTCTGAACAGCGGCATCTCGGTACCGTACCAAAATCGGATCCTCATATTGTCGCCTCTTCACCTCCTCGACGATGGAAGACTCGGCAACCTCTCGAACCCGAATTCCGTCACTATCAGAATCAACCAAACGAACCCCAAGGCTCGCTAGCTGATGTAACTCTCGGACCATATCCCTCTTCTCTGGCTGAACATCAGACAGACTACCCATCGATCTGCGACTAAGGGCATCTGCAACTACATTGGCCTTCCCTGGGTGGTATAGAATATCAACATCGTAATCCTTAAGTAGCTCCAACCACCGTCTCTGTCGCAAGTTCAGCTCCCTCTGGCTGAAGATATACTGGAGACTCTTGTGGTCTGTGTAAATGTCCACATGAACTCCATATAAATAATGTCTCCAGATCTTCAAGGCATGAATCACTGCTGCCAACTCCAAGTCATGTGTGGGATAGTTCTTCTCATGCTTCCTAAGCTGTCGAGATGCATAAGCTATAACTCTGCCATGCTGCATCAGCACGCACCCAAGCCCGACACCTGACGCGTCACAATATACCACATATCCATCTAAGCCCTCCGAAAGAGTAAGAACTGGGGCGGTCGTCAACTTCTCCTTTAGCAACTGGAAACTTTCCTCACAAGTATCCGTCCACCGGAACATAGCTGCCTTCTGAGTCAGCTTAGTCAAAGGTGCTGAAATAGAAGCAAACTTCTCTACAAACCTCCGATAGTAACCTGCAAGGCCCAAAGCTGCGCGCACTCCGTCGGTGTAGTGGAGTGCAGGCCAAGTCTTGGCTTCAATCTTCGTTGTATCAACCGGAATACCATCGGCCACGATAACATGCCCTAAGAAAGCCACTGACGCCAACCAGAACTCACACTTCGAGAACTTGGCATACAATGTTGCCGGTCTCGGAGGACTCCCAATACCGTCGCCAAATGACCAGATGCTCGCGCTGCGAATACACCAAGATATCATCAATAAACACTATAATGAACATATCCAAGAATGGCACGAACACCATATTCATCAAATCCATGAACAACTCTTTGGGCGTTGGTCAACCCGAAAGACATCACCTCGAACTCATGGTGCCCATACCGGTCCCGAATGCGATCTTTGGGATATCTATCTCTCTAACTCGCACTGATGATAACTGGACCGCAGTCTATCTTGAAAAACACTTTGCACTCGCAACTGGTCAAACAAATCGTCAATCACGGGAGGATACATTCTTGATAGTTACCTTGTTGTTGCCGTAATCAATACACATACGCAGCCCCATTCTTCTTCTTTACAAATAACACTGGTGCTCCCCAGGGAGAAACACTTGGCCTAATAAAGCCTTTCTCCAGCAAATCTTTCAGCTGGTCCTTCAATTCCTTCAACTCGGCAGGTGCCATCCTGTATGGCGGAATAGATATCGGCCGAGTGTCCGCGCCAAATCAATACAAAACTCAATCTCCTCTCGGGAGGATACGGAAGCTCGTGCGGGAATACGCCGGAAACTCTCTAACAACCGGATCGATGAAGGTCCGGTACCTCACCTCGTCGAATACGAACGGATGGTAGATATACCCTTCCGCACCATCTTCCTAGCCTTGAGGTAAGAAATAAACTTACCCGCCGCGACGCGATATTCCCTTCCACTCGATAACCGGCTCGCGTGAAACCGAACCGAACTAATCTCTCTCTACCCACGTTGGCATAGCAAGATGCTAGCCAATCCATACCCATAATCACATCAAAGTCTGTCATATCCAACTCTATCAAGTCGGCAGAGTCGATGGCTATCTATAGTCACAGGCAAGCCTTATACACCCGCCACTACCATCGAATCACCTACTGGCGTAGCCACCTCAAAAGGTCTTATGGACTCGGGCTCTATCCCTATTCTACTGGCAATATGAGGAGATATGTAGGACAAGGTAGAACCTGGATCTATCAAAGCATATACATCACAGCAAGAAACCAATAATGTACCTGTGACGACATCTGGTGACGCCTCCTGGTCCTGTCGACTGGACATAGCATATATGCGGTTCTGAGGACCGCTAGAACTGGAACCCCTACCACGACCTCTGCCGCGGCCTGCTGGCCCATAAGTACCCTGCCCTCCGGGGCGTCTAACCATCGAAGATGAAGATCCAGCAACAGACCCCGTCGGCTGAACCGTAATGCTCCCGCCGCCTAAGGACGGACAATCCTTCTTCAGATGGCCCCGCTGGCCACAAGAGTAGCATGCTCCTGAACCCATACGGCACTCGCCCGGATGAGACCTACCGCATCGAACGCACCGAGAGGTAGGTGGTCTCGATTGGTGCTGGTCTCTGCCTCCCTGAAAACCTGAAGTCCTGGAGCCCTGACCTGCTCCTGAATAACCCTGCTGATCAGACCTCCTGCCGGAAAACTGAGAAGGAGCACTCTGTGCTGGCTGGAATGTGGACCTAGTCTGCTGCTGAGGCTGCCCGCCTCGAAAACTGCCCTGAGAGCCTGCTGTCCTGGCCCTCTTGGGCTGGCCCAAATCTAGCTGATCCTGCCTCTCTCTGTCCTCAATCCGCAATGCGCTGTATCTGCAATATCCATCCCTGGCTGAAGAGCCACCCCAAGCATCACGATAATCATATGACGGTCTAACCCCATCACATATCGATGAACCACATGCGCCGTATCGGCTACTATGGTGTGCGCATATCCCGCGAGTCGAACTCCAGGCTGTACTCCCTGATAGTCCTCCCGTCCTGTCTCAAGGTCAAGAACCTATCTACACGGGCTCTCCTCACCTCAGGAGGCAAGAAGTGGTCTAGGAACGCCTCCGTGAACTCCTCCCAATCAGCTGGAAGAGCATCCTCACCCCTCGACAATACCCATGACTCAAACCAGTTCAACGCAATATCGCGTAACCGGTAAGAAGCTAGTATAATGCACTCGGTCCACGATGCCTAAGGACTGCATGGTCCAGAATCGCCGGACAAACTCCTGCGGATCCTCCTCAAATCTCGAACCATAGAACTCGGGTGGGTGACAACCCAAGAAATCCCGAATCCGTAAACTGTCGGCTCTAGGGTTGCGCCGCTCGCTCGTGCGCCGCTGCCACTATCTTTGGTCGAGAATCGAATCTGTTCCGTAATCTTCGTACTCGGACCATGCTCGGATCGAGGCTCGTGCACCGCGGTCTCGATGGCGCGTCCGCCGCCTCGAACTCTGAGGTCGGCGACGACGTGGAACTCGCCGCCTAAACATCATCTCTCGTAGGGTGGGCTCGTGCCCTCGTGACTCTCTGCGTCCCACTAGCAGCACCCTCAGCTGCCTTGCCCTTCTGGGCCGCGGTTGCCTTGCGTGGAGGCATAACTGATACATAAAGGAAAACATCATAGGAGGTTCAACCTATAACTCAGCTCTATTGCACGATCTTAGAGTGAAAGAATGGAAACCAATCCAAAATATTCTGCAGCCTCCTGATTATAGATATGGTGCACAACACACCGATAATCAAGACTCTACTAGACACGGTCTGTAGACACTTTCCGAGGACTAACTGCTCTGATACCACTTTTGTCACGACCCGACCCCGGAGCCGCGACTGGTACCCTACCGGGGTACCCTGTCAGGTATATGTCAGAGAATAGCAGCGGAACATACATAACACATAACTTATAAAAAGGTAAACATCACTGGCCAGCCGATAAGGATGCCTTCCATAAAACATTCTTTAAACGAAAGTATAGTAGTACAACGGGTTCTTATAGCCCAAAACACATAGGTGACCACAGACCTTAAAGATAACAATCGTGGCGGGACGGGGCCCGCCATACCACGAATGTACAAAATACCTATAGCGTCGGGGAATATCCGTACCAATAGACAAGCTTAGGAGAATGGAGCTTCGACAGGAATAGTGATCCTAGAACGAGGATCCTCAATCGCTTACCCTTACTGCGGCGTGAGCGGCCCCAGGAAGGGGTCGATTACCTGATATGTACCAAGTATGTAAAGTGGAAAATCTTGTAATAATGATATCATAAGTCTAAGAGTAAGTTGGAGTCATGGAAGACAATAAAATACCTTTTCTTGTGCCTTACTAACAATGAGAGTGACAAGTATATAAATATAATCTGCGTAAAATAGGGGCCTTAGGATAAAAGCAGGTACCTCGCGTAGTAGTATCAACAAGCACCCTACTCACCGGGACTATTTCACCCGTAGGTCATGTGGACCGCGTGAGGTATTCCTCTCATAGTCAGTACCGCGCGTGGGACTATTTCACCCGCATAAGCCCATAAGGACTCGCATGAGGTATTCCTCGCATCGTGGGTAGCAAATCCATGGAACAGGTGGTATAACGATCTTGGGGACTTTCCCCTCAGATATACTCTTACCCTGAAGCAGATGGTATAACGATCTTGGGGCTTGCCGCCGGATATACTCTTACCGGCGGTGGTATAACGATCTTGGGGCTTGCCCCTCAGATATACTCTTACACTGAAGAAGGTGGTATGACGATCTTGGGGCTTGCCCCTCAGACATACTCTTACCCTGGAGTAGGTGGTATAACGATTTTGGGGCTTGCCCCTCAGATATACTCTTACCCTAGCTCAAACTGTCATCATATCATAATCATAAATAAGTTAAGAAAACTTATAACTTCTCATTAGTCTTGTTCATATACCCTCTCATTTTAGTTTACTTAAGGCACTTAATCATATCTTTAATAAAAGAAAACCGGGAATTCAACCCAAGTACTACATACTTCAATTCTTTTAAAAGTGACTCTTTTTCATACATAAAGCCCTTGGGCAATTGATGCCTTAAAATCAATTTGCCTTTCATAAATCAAATCATTTGTCCTTACTTGTCTTACTTAGAGTAAATCTCTTCTCATTAATCTTTTATAAAGCTAATAAACCAACTTCCATAAAGTTGTTATATTAACCCTTCACTTTAGTAAAATTACACTTTTCCCCTAACTAAGGGACTTATACATTCTTAAAACGACACAAGTCTTTATATCGATAAACAAGTAAGAATACCAAATCTTGTACGTCTACCGTACTACATAGTTACATCTATTCATGCTCAAGAGATAGGAAAACTTCACATACCTCTTTGGTCAATCCACTTGCTAAGTCCAAACTACCGCAAGTAATATGTCAACCTAAAATAACCATGATACGTTTATTAACCTCTAATCTTAATGTAGAACAATCCAAGTTCAAAGTCACTAGATTCTATGGAAAATTGGGCAGCATTTCCTTTGTTTCTACTCACTTTGCCACCTTTCTCAAGGCCGAATTTATCATCCAATTGCCACATTTAAGGCTCAATCAATCCAACAATTCAAAGGGGATTACACACCTAAACTTGGGTGTGTAAAATTCTGCCCCATAAGTTACAACAATTCACTTAACAATTCTAATTCTAAGGTAGTTTTTAGGCTACAACATGCTCATAATCTCTTCTTAACCCATTTTTCATATCCAAACCACATTTCTAGCATGCAATGACTCTAAGAGCATTATTTACTACCACAAGTTCTTTCTTCTTAACATGCAACACTATAAACTAAATCTAAAGGAAGAATCATTACCTTAGAGTTTTAGCCAAACTTATTCCAAATATCTTGCTAGCTTCCTTGTCAAGAACACCACCACAAGCTAGCCACAAGTTTCCTTTTTTGTTCTTAACTTTTCAGATTTTTCCTTAGGCTTGGATTTCCTTTGGAAATGTAGAGAGAAGGAGGAGCTGATTTTTAGAGAGAGGGAGAGAAATTGGAAGATGACCAAGTCTTCAAGACTTGGTCAATATATTGCATGCAAGAAATCAGATGGGGGACACTTGTCACCTCCCAAGGTCTTTTAAAGAAAAAACTGACATTTCTCAGTTTTTCCGCCCAACAATCCCGCCTCGGCGCCGCCTCCGGCGCCGCGGCGCTGAAACCTCCGCAGCCGCTCACGAACTCTCGGCGCGCGACCTGTCTGGCGCGCGGCCTGCAATTCAGCGACCTCGGTACTTTGTAGCGCGGCCACGCGCTTTGTCCGAAACACCTTTCTGTCCGACTGCGCACTGAACTTGTAATTCTCATAACTTTCTACTCCGACGTCCTATCGACGAACGGTTGGTTGCGTTGGAATCTAGACTCAACGAACTACGCCCTAGGCCTTCGAAACACTTAGGACTCTCAATGTATCGGGTCATAACCCGCCTCGAAGTTGACTAAAACTCGCCCGGAATAATCCGTCAACCTATCCTTTGAAAATTTTAAGTCATACATGCTTTCGTACGCTCTCATACGTAGGGTCAGGACTACGGGGTATAACAGGTCAACCATCACATGCAGGTTTGAGTTACAAGAACTCTCTTAATGCTATATGCTCCAATTTGTTTGACAAAAATGTGAAAATGGGCTTTGTAAAAGAAAGGAAGTTTTTGTGTCATCACTGTAACAAGTCTGGTCACTTAAAACCTTATTGTTTTAAACTGAAAAAATCCAGGAGCAGAATGTTGCCAAGACAACTCTCCAACATTCCAGACAACACTCGAAGCAACATTCGTAAGCCCAGTAATAGAAAAGGTTTAAAGAGAGTTTGGATTCCTAAAATGAATGTGCGATGTAATGTTGCTATCACTGCTTTAAGGACTAACATTTCAGGTTCGTGGATGTTCACGTCATATGACAGGGACAAAAGAGTGCCTAAAGAACTTCGAGTCACTCAGTGGAGGGAATATAACTTATGGAGGTGGAGGCAAAAGCAAAATCATAGGAAAAGGAACCTTGAATGTTCCAGGAGTTCCTGCCTTGGAAAATGTCTTACTAGTTGACGGATTAATGGCTAACTTAGTTAGTATAAGTCAATTGTGTGATGACAATCTAGAGGTAAAGTTTAATAAGTATGTTTGTATAGTTACAAATGAAGCTAATCAATGTGTAATGTCAGGTACAAGAACATGCGATAATTGCTATCTTGTTGGTGAACAAGAAACTTGCAATAATGTTAGGACTGATGATACAATTTTGTGGCATAAAAAATTAGGACATGTCAACTACCGCAACCTTGAAAGATTAATTTCTTATGAGACAATAAGAGGCATCCCTAAGCTAAGTCCTAAAGATAAAACAATGGTTTGTGAAGATTGTCTAAAAGGTAAGCAAACCCGTGTCTCCCATAATGTTGCCCAAAGTGATGGACAACATTTAGGTACATCTCATTGTTTTCAGCTTTTGCACATGGATCTTATGGGTCCAATTGATGTAGATAGCCTAGGAGGCATGAGGTATTCTTATGTGATTGTAGATGACTTTTCTAGGTACTCATGGATATTCTTCTTGAAAGAAAAGTCTCAAATTTTTGGCATGTTCAAAGTGTTGTACTCTACGATAAGGAATATGTATAATTCTTCCATTTTTCGAATTAGGTCAGATCATGGAAAGAAATTTGAGAATAATATGTTCTCAATATTTTTTGAGAAAAATAGTATTTTCCATGATTTTTCTGCTCCCAAGACTCCCCAACAGAATGATGTAACAGAAAGAAATAATATGACTTTACAAGAGATGGCTAGAGTCATGCTAAGTGCTAATAAATTATCAAAACATTTTTGGGCCGAAGCCTTGAATACTGCAAGTCACATAACAAATAGTCTATCTTAGGCCTGGTACTAAAATGACACTCTATGAGTTGTTAAATGGAAATAAACCAAATCTGCGTTACTTTCATGTATTTGGGTGTGTGTGTTACATCTTAAATGATAGGGAACAACTAGCCAAGTTTTACTCTAAAAGTGACAAAAGAATTTTTGTCAGTTATTCTCAAAATAGTCATGTTTACCGTGTGTATAATCTTAGAACCAAAACTGTACAAGAGTCTGTTAACGTTATTTTCGATGATTGTTCTGATCTTGCAGGAAAAATACCTGAAAATAACATTGTGATTACAGTAGAGAATGAACAGACTGCAGAAGATTCAGATGTTGCCCCAAATGTCACAACATCTGAAGCAACACCTGAGTCTGAACCCGAGAACACAGAAGGTGAAACTGAGGGATCTAATGCTAAATTACAAGACCCAGTACGCAGGGATCCCTCATCCAAGATTAGAAAGAACCATCCTACAGGACAAGTGATAGGAGAAGTGTTGGAATGTTTAAGAATTAGAAAGAAAGAACCTCGGAATTACAGAGATATGGTCAGATATGTGTGTATGTCTACTATGTATCAAAAGGTATGTCTTTCCTATTATGTATCTACTCTAGAACCAAAGAATGTTGGAGAGGCACTCAAGGACAATTGTTGGATACAAGCTATGCAATAAGAACTTGAACAGTTCACAAGAAATAAAGTTTGGGATTTAGTTCCTCGTCCAAATGATAAAAATATTATTGGAACTAAATGGATCTTTAAGAACAAGACTGATGAATCTGGAACTGTTGTACGAAACAAAGCGAGACTAGTTTCTCAAGGATACACGCAGGTCGAAGGGATTGACTATGAAGAAACCTTTGCTCTTGTTGCCAGAATTGAGTCAATTAGGCTGTTTTTTTAGGTAAATGCAAATATTATTACTAATAACGGAAATAAAGATGGCTACAATCAGTCATTGAGGGTTCTCAATCCTCAACGTTATGCAAACAAGAAATGGGGGAGGGGAGCAGTGGTCACTCAAAGGTGCCATTACAAGAGGGGATAAGATCATAATAGATTTAAGTCCTTTTGATTCTAGACGAGGAATTGGAAAGATTCCTGCATAAGTTTCCTACGTTGAATTAAACTCCTTGCACGCTTAGTAGGTGCATTAGTTGCATTCGTGGGGGAATGCAAGGGTAGTGCACTATTGGGAAAAGTTGCCATAAATGGCTCAAGTCCGTTGGCATTAAATGCTCCATTGGCCGAGACCAAATGAAAGGTCTTAGGCGAATTGGAAAAGAGTGACCCTTCGATTTCCACATTAGTTGATCTTCCAAGACTCAATTGAAGAATAGTCCCTTCGGATCCCGTAGCCATCAAGTTTCCAAACCTCTTTTGACGAGCTGCCCCTTTGGTTTCCGCAACCTTTGAATTCATTAGAATAGTTGACTCTTCGGTTCTCACCCTTATCAATTTTCGATGTCCCATTGAATGAGATGTTTCCTTGGTTTTCTCAGCAATTAAATGCCCCAAATTACCAAGTCTCGTTAGAAGGGTAGGCTGTTCAACTTCCACGCGATTTGTACTACCAAGAACCATGGGAAATGAACCATCATCGGGCTCTACATTCTTTAACCGAAGACCGCAGGTTGCAGCCATGACCCGCGACCACCCACGTGACCAATCAGCAGCCCATGACCACCCTTCTGACCCTCCTTCGACCCAGAACCACCCTCTTGATCCTCCATCAACCCATGCCCACCCATGCGACCCGTCATTCCCTCGAGAAGGGGTGGGGCTTCGGAAACCGCAACAATTGCATTCTCAATGTCCGTGGGAAATGAAGTCCCAACGGCTTCACCAACCTTTGACTGATGCCACGTGGACATGAACCCTGACCCATGACCACCGTCCTGACCCGCCAACGACCCTGGATCATCCACATGACCCGTTTCATCTCCGACCTCCATGTTGCCAGTCGGAAAACAACTATAAGCCACACCGTTATCCTTCATATGATTACCCTCTATACCGTGACCCATGGGTTCCACCCACAACCCATGACCAATATCACGACCCTCTTGCAACCCGGGACCTCCCACCATACCCACCTTTGACCCGGGATCTCTATCAAGATCCGCAAACCATCCAGTGTCAAAAGTTGTTTGAAGAGTAGTCTCTTCGAATTCCGTAGCCATCAAGTTTCCAAACCTCTTTTGACGAGTTGCCCCTTTGGTTTCCGTAACCTTTGAATTCATTAGAAGAGTAGTCTCTTCGGTTCTCACCCTTATCAAGTTACGATGTCCCATTGAATGAGATGTTACCTTGGTTCTCACAGCAATTAAATTCCCCAATTTACCAAGTCTCGTTTGAAGGGTAGGCTGTTCGACTTCCACACGATTTGAATTACCAAGAACCATGGGAAATGAACCATCATCGGGCTCTACAAGGCCCTTAGGTTGCAGCAATGACCCGTGACCACTAACGTGACCCATCAGCATCCCATGACCACCCTTATGACCCTCCTTCGACCCGAGTCAATTAGGCTGTTAATTGTTGTAGCATGCTGTCTGAAGATCACTCTCCATCATATGGATGTTAAAGGTGAATTCAAGAATGGCTACCTTGACAAAGAAGTCTATGTTGAATAACCCAAAGGATTTGAAGATCCTCACCATCCTCAGTTTGTATACAAGCTCAAAAAAGATTTGTATGGATTGAAACAAGCACCTCGAGCATGGTATGGTCGTTTAACTCAGTTTCTTCTTGAATTTGGTTTTAAACGTGGTGAAGCTGATTGTACATTGTTTATAAAACATCACGGAGTAGATATGGTCATTGCTCAAATCTATGTAGATGACATAGTTTTTGGTTCGACTTTACAGTCCCACCTTGAGACATTTGTTGTAGTTATGTCCTCCACATTTGAGATGAGAATGATAGGGGAATTAACCTTTTTCTTAGGCTTGCAGATAAATCAAAATGAAGATGGAATCTTCATCTCTAGAGTAAGTACGCCAAGAATTTGGTTAAGAAGTTTGAATTGGAGAATGCTAAACAAATGAGGACTCCAATGGGATCGGATCATCACAAAAGATAAGCAAAGACGATGTTGGCGAAAATGTCGACCCAACATTGTATCGATCTATGATAGGAAATATTCTATATCTCACTGTCAGTCGTCCTGATATAATGTTTAGTGTCTGTTTGTGTGCTCGATTCTAAGTCTGTCCCAAAATCTCCCACTTAAATACCGTAAAACGTGTCATCAGATATGTTGCCGGCACATGTGAGTTGAGAATTTGGTATTCCAAAGACACTAATCCTAATTTAATAGGATATAGTGACTCGAATTGGGCTGGTGATGCGGATGACAGAAAGAGTACGAGTGGATGATATTTTTACCTTGACAATAATCTAGTATCTTGGTATAGTCGCAAACAAAACTGTGTCTCGCTTTCAACTGCTGAATCTGAATATGTAGCAGCTGGAAGTTGTTGTTCTCAATTGATATGGTTAAGAAACATGTTAGACGACTATGATTTTTCAAATAATATCTTAGTTTTGTACTGTGATAATTTGAGTGCTATAAATATTTTAAAAAATCCAGTTCAGCACTCTCGTACAAAGTATTTAGATATTAGGCATCATTTTTAGGAGATTTGGTAGAAAAATAGCTAGTTCAAATTGATCATGTTGATACTCTTCATCAACTAGCTGATATCATTACAAAAGCCTTAGATCATGAGAGATTTTCGAGTTTAAAAAGCTCTCTTGGTCTCTGTAATTTATGAAACATGTACTGTTGGGCGAATGTCGGCTGAAATGTCTTTAACATTTTTGGTGACATTTACCCTTGTCTGATTTTCAGTACTGTTTGACTGATTTTTGTTCACATAGGTATGATTCTCAAATAAGAACATGAGTTTAATGTGATATCATTCTCTGCGATGATCATTATCATAAAAAGAGAGTATCAAAATAAGGCAAAGCCTTCTATAATTATCGGCAACTGTGCAAATCAGGCAAAGCCTTTAAAAATGATACCGTTCCTATTCTATAGGAGTATCAAGTTCTTAAACAATGAAATTATGAGGATGCTAAATAAGTATTCTTATTTTTGACACGAAAATAAGTTTATCTGTGCTTTGTGAGTACATCTAGGATTCAATGGGAAAATGTTACATTAGTCTGAAATTTAAACTCATAAAAACATATATAAATCGTGTCTTGATTTGTTGCCGAAGAAAAAAAATTGTTTTTTGAAGGATCATAATACTCGTGTTGTTCAAAATGTTGCTAACATTACTGTTGACATTCTCAGATGATGATATTTGTTGGGATGCAGTGTGTAACTGATTTTTGACAATTCAGTTATTTTTTCCCAGTTATTTTTTCCCTATCTTTTGTGTGCCACTGTTATTTATTTTTTAAATCTCTTTAATTCAAATCTTGTGTCTATGTTTTTACCTAAATTTGAGGAACAAGTATTGGAACACAATACAAATTTCCAAAATCAGGAAAGTATTAATTTTGCCAAGTATATAAAATCTTCCTCACTTGTTCATTCTTTTTGTCTTTTATCTTTTCCAGAAATAAAAAAAAAGGAAAAGTCACATCAATCTCGGTTTATACACCAAAAACCGATGGATTCCTCCACCCACACTCCATCTTCCAAAATCCCTAAAAACCCTAAGCCCTCACCATAATCTTCTCATTATTCACCCCGGGATACTAGCCCAATGTCACCATCCATGACTTCCAAGATTCATGAAAACACACCCATGAATACAAGTCCTCCCATGTGCACAAACATCGTGCTCAATATTTTTTCAAGAACACTTTGAAACCGCGTATCCAGGAGATAATAACAATCTTATTGATCTCGATGCCACCCCCAATGTTACTGTGTTAGGAAAAAAGGGAAGACACATCTACATTCCCTACAAGGAGTTCAAGAAGGATGTTTGAAAGAGCTGTTAACTCTCCACCTACAACGAATAAATCAAGGATCGAAAAAGAAGTTCTTGTTCCTGCTTGTTCGAGCAGTGACTGGGATAATTCAGACTTTGATTCTCAACCGAAGATGATGCAGAAAAAACCACTTCAGTTGAAGAACAAGGTGAACTCCCAATCTCTCCATCTCAGTCTGTACCGACTGTTCATGCTGTTGAAGAGTCGTCTGATGAGGAAATTTCAGACGAAACACCATTGAAGAGATTTTGCCCGAAGAAAGTTCACAGATCTCCAAAACCAAGTGCTGACCCAGATGTTGCCCCAAATATCACGACATCACATGCAACATTTCAGCCAACTTCTGAACAGACTCAATCTCCATCCTCTTCTACAAACAGCGAATCAGAGCCAGAAAATGAGGTACTTGCTTTCTTTGAGCGATTCTATTCCAAGCTTAAGCATGATAGATGGGGATATTATGATATATGAGGTACAAGAATAGAGTGATTAAGGTAGAAAAGGTGATAGATTTCACTTCTTGTTCTGAGTATGTGTTGGTAGATTTTCTTGAGATAAGACAACTTCTTGGTACAGTTACTGATGCGCGATTTATGCACACACTTAACGCAAGTGCACGTATCGTGTCAAGTAATATAGTCTTAGAAGACCGAGTTATCGTCCTCAGGGATTAGTGTTCAATTCTCAACTTCTATTCTATGGTATCTATTTGGTGACCGATGATTGATAGATGGTTTATAACTATAATTAAGAATGCTAACTAGACTAATTGATTTTACTTCAATTATGGTGGAAATAGAGCTTCCAAATCTCTTCAACTATCCGATTATCTTACTTGTTAATGCAATTAATTATGATTCTTCTTCTATTTTGAGATAGCAGGTTAACTAAGCCGTTTTATACTCCTGTTAAGGTAATATAAATACTCAACCCCAATATAGAACTCTTCTACCTTTCAGTGATAAGATTGACTATAAAGGAGGATTAAGAGAAATAACCAATTAATACTACACAAGTATCGGGGTACTTTCGTCCACGATTTAACCTATGTTTATTCAACTACAGCATATTCACAATCTCCCATTTCGGCTTTCGATTAGAAATCATAAAGATTATGATAATTAATGATCAAGTAATTACCAAGCATTCAGGACAAATATTGAATAAATCTCAATAACAAGAAGAAGAACCAAAAACATGCATTAATTCATAAGAATAAGGTTCAAGTGAATTGACATGGAAAGCCCTAGATTAAGTTAGTTCCTAGCCATAGATATGACAAGAACTAAATTAAAATCCAACATAAACTACAAAGAAAATAAAACAAGAACAAAAAATTACTAAGAAGTGGTCTCCAATCTTGATCTCCAAAAGTTGTGTGAATTGGCAAGGAAGGAAACCTTTAATTCTGACCTAAAGGCTGTCTTTTATAGCCTCAAAATGTTTTTACAGGTTTTCCTTCAAGCCTTGGCCCATTCCCATTCGAATATTTGTAATTCCGGCTGCGCCAGCGGCCTTCGTGAATCAGCCATACTAAACTTCGCAACTCTCAGAATTGCGCCGCGCCTCTATTTCGTGCCCGGTTCGCCAACTTTCTCGCTTTTCGAGCTCTGGAATCTCTGTTTCTGCCCTCTTTTTGCTCATTTTCCGCCAATGAGCCACTTTAAACCAATATGACTCAAAAGAAAGAAAAATTATCCTAAGACGACACGTATTTGTACAAAAATGGGCAAAAGACTAACTAAAAATGACTCAAAAGGTGTATATAAAATACACCGATCAAACACCCTCAAACTTAACCTTTTCTCGCCCTCGAGCAAAGATCAAAAGAAAGAAATAAAGACAAGAGAAGGAATAAAAATATACTGACTCAAAGACACTGATCACTTTGCTGCATCATTGTTACTTAGAAAAGCATGAAGGTTAGCAGAATAATATGCAGGAACATATAGCATGAATTTTTAGCATTCTAAACACATTAAGTTAGATATTTCGCAAATTCACATTTAATCATGCTTAATGGAAGTAAAAATATCTAACTATGCATGTCAATTTCAAAATCCTATGGCATGTTTACTTGCTATTCTCCACTAATCATAGATACATATGTAAGAGATCTTCAGGGCTTTTCAGGGTTGTAATGTAGGCTTAGGCATGGGTAGGTAAAAGTAGGCATTTAGGCTTATTTTATGTACCATAAGCTCTTTTGCGTTCAATTCTTCCCTTTTCTTTTGATTTCTTCTTTCTTCACTTCATACCTATCTCTCCCCTCTTTTGTTTTGAGAGAATGAAGTGTATTATGAATAACAGGCACCCCCAAACTTAGGCTTTTGCCTATTTATTATTACTTTTTCACTGGGGTGCATCAAGATTGTTCACTATTTTTGTCTCTTTTTTAACACTTTCTATTCCAATCACCAAAATTTTTCACTTATGGCACAAGTGTGGAAATGTAGGGTGTCAAAGAAAAAATCTACTTTTTAGGCTCAAAGGGGCTAACTAGGGATATTTTTGAATGTCAGGGATAGGCAAAAGTGGTAAGAAATGGCTAACAAAGAATTGTCTGAGTCATCTCCCTAACATGCATATCCAAACTATTTCGCCTTAAATAGCAAGCAAGCGTACACATAGTTTTAATCATAAACAATGCACAAGTCAAGCAAGATACCCAAAATAATCTGATTTCATGAATTTTTGGCATATCTAACCTAAGTGTTTAGATAGTTGCTTCTAATTCCATTACATTATTCAACCTTACTTCACTAGGCGTTTCTAGTAACTACAATATGCATGATTTTTTTTAAACAAAATTATTATGACTCAAAAATACTTAAAACAAATAAAAAAGACTCAACACAATAAGACAAATAAAACACCCCCCCCCCCCCAAACTTAAATCACACATTGTCCCCAATGTGTGCAAGACTTAAAAAGATAACAAAAATAAAAGAAAACAGTACAACTTACAAACTTGGTTTAAAGTGGTGGTGGTGGCGGCGGATAATGCATGGACCATTGGTTGAACAAGGAACTCATCTCCTTAAATCTCTAGTGCAACTGTTGTTGCTCCTGCCTTAGTTCTTGTTGTCCTTGCCTCAGGTCCTGTTGACCTTGTATCATCATGTCAAAATTCTGCATCAACCTTCTCTGGTTCATGAGCAACTGCTCCATTATGGGCACTGGAGGTTCAAATTCTGAGGGTTGTTGTTGACTGCTTCCTGCCTCATGTTGAGCCTCTGTCTCAGGCTCATCTTCATTCATGGCCTCTTCTGCTGCTGCTGCTGGTGCTGGTCTCCTTCTTTGTGCTGCTGCTGGAGGGAGTGGGTCTGGGAAGGAATGCACTAGCCCATATGACACAGGAGGTTGAACTTTCTCATATGTATCAGTGGGTAGGGTTGGGACCCCATGTCTGGAGCATAAGCTGCTAATAAGTGAGCCATGTCCCAACCCACCTGTCGTTACCAACCTGCTGGTTTCTCCAATGTTTTGCAATATTTCCTTCCCAACGTCAATCGTTCTCCCTGACATGATTCCATATATCATTTTTATTCTCTCCGCTGGCACTCTGGTGAAGTGCATCGATGGAATTAAGCGGGCACTGACGAAATTTAACCAACCCTTGGCTGTTTTGTTGAACTGACATCTGCTCAGTCCTCTTGATCCATTTCTTGCAATATCATACTCAGCCCCAGGGTAGCTTACTGTGCTTGCAACAACATCCCAGTCAATGTTGTTGGTGTCTCTAGACCAAGTTCTGAAATAGCTCCGATCGTCACCTCTTTCTTCAACATCGGCTGTATTTAATAGCACATTTACCACTTCTGCCGTCACAGGCACATACCGTCCCCTCAAAAAGCATCTATCATCCACCCTCTCCGGAAAGTTAGCATAAAATTATCTCACCATTACTGTGTTCATCGGTGCTATTCTTTCCGGGTTAACAAATCTCTTCCACCCCATGACCTCTATCATCGCCCGAATAGGCTCATAGGCATCTCCCTCCTCAAACGACTCCCTTTGGTACTCCATTCCTCTTTGAGGGATCAAGGGTCTAGTACTAAGTTTTTGGTATCTATCCTCAGCTTTTTGGCTGACAAACCTAGTAGTGTCATATTGAGGGACGGAAGTGGATGTGGAAGCTCTCCTCTTCTTGGCAGACATTTTTAGATAACTTGGCAGCGTTTCCTTTGTTCAGCGATATTACCCAACACTATCAATCAACAATCAGCAGCTACAACACTTGTCAACCCCTACACTTTACTCAAAAAGCTCTGGCATAACACCCCACACTCACTTCGTATAATCTTCCGCTAAATCTCACACCTAACTTCAACACACCACACACCTTCCACCAATAAAGCACCTCCTCACCTATTACCTCCCCTGAATGTATTGAAGATTTCAAGAAAAGTGATAAAGGTTACCTTGGACGGTGTTCCTCAAGATTTTCTTGTTCCTAATGATTTTTTGAGGCAATGGAATGGGGGTTGTTGTTTAGGATGGTTAAGGGTTTAAGGAATTTAAGAACTTTGGTTGTGATTGGGTTTAGTTTGTGGAAGATTGTTTTAGGTAAAGGGTAAATTTCGTGGGTTTTGGAGAGAGGGAAGGTTTGAGTTTTGATTTGGAGTGAGAAAAATCGGATTTAGGGCTCCCTTAAATTTCAGAATTTTCATCGCGGCGTCGCGGCCCTGCAACTGGCGCAGCGGCGCCCAAACTTCAGAACTTTTCTGGACTTTTGGCGCCGCGCCTGTGATTTGGCGCCATGTCGAATCTTCAGGCCCTTCCGATCTTTTGCCGCGCACAACCGATTTTCTTTGGTTTCTTTTCGCCATTCTCCAAACTCCGGCTCTGACTGTCATCACAACATATACAATACCCTCCGTGAGACTGTTCTAAGTAAAAAAACTAAAAAACTAAATTGCATTAAATTAAATAAAATAACCTTGGGTTGCCTCCCAAGTAGCGCTGTCTTTAACGTCTTTTAGCCGGACGCAGGTTCCTTACTCACGAGGCATGAGGTAAATTAACCCCACAACCTATCCACTTCATCAATATTTTCCGCTTTATCCTTCTGTTTTTCTTTTTTTCTTTTTTTTCAAGAGGAGGTTCAGTATCACTTTCCTGTTTTGGCGGGCTTATCTCCTCACGCCGTGGCTCATACTGCTCAAACGAAGTTCTGACAGTGCTAATTGCAAAGCACTTGCTCATGACTGGGGGTTCAATAATGTGTTTGAACACTTTGAACACCATCTCTTCACTTTCCACTCTAAGTGTCAGCTCACTCTTCTCTACGTCAATTAGGGCTCTCCCTGTTGCCAAGAACGGTCTTTCCAATATGATGGGGATCTCCTCATCTTCCTCCATATCAAGGATGAGGAAGTTCGCAGGAAAGAAGAATTTTCCCACCTTAACTAGGACATCTTCAATCTTTCCCATAGGATGCACCACCGTCTTATCTGCTAACTGCAAGCTCACAGTGGTTGGTTTGGCTTCACCTAACTCCAACCTTTTAAAAATAGACAAAGGCATAAGATTTATGCTAGCCCCCAAGTCACAAAGGGCCCTATTACATGTTACCCTGCCAATCGTGCGCAAGGCGGTGTGAAGCTCCTCGATCTCGAAGTTAGGGGCAATTTCTTCTGCAAGATGGCACTGCATTCCTCTGTCAGTGCCACCATCTCATACTCCGCCAACTTCTTCTTCTTTCCCAGAATTTCCTTCATAAATTTAAAGTAAGTAGGCATTTGCTCCAATGCCTCAATGAAAGGAATGTTGATGTGTAACTTTCTGAATATCTCCAAAAACTTGGAGAATTGCTTATCAACCACTTTCTTTTGCAATCTTTGCGGGAAAGGAATCCTCTCAGTGTACTCTTCACCGACCGCTGGAGCTTTCTCGATATCGCGGTCTTCAACAACCCTTTCCTCTCTGCATCTACTGCTCAACCACAGCCGTGTAAGCTGTTTCTAACTGCTTTCCACTCTCACCGCACCGCTGCATCGTTTCTGGGTTCATCTCAGACTAGGCAAGGTACCTGTGGCTCGTTGTTTGCCATCTTCGCTAGTTGCCCCACTGTGTCTCCAAATTCGATAGAGGATCTAGTCTCGCCATGAACTGGGTGCAGGAGTTGGTGAGTGTCAATGGGCTGCTCTCACCATCCGCTTCTCTTGTTGAAAGGTGTGAATCAATTGTGAAGATGAGGCTGAGTGAATAGTTGTTGATTTTGCACCGCCTCAAAATTGGTTTTGCCGCTCGATCACCCTCCGTGAAAAATTAGGGTGATTCCTCCACCCTGGATTGTAGGTATTCGAATAGGGGTTGTTCTGGGGCCTTTGATAATTCCCTACTGCTTGGCACTCTGCTTGCTCGATCGAAATATTGTTAGGATCAGCTGATGGGCACCTATCAAAGGTATGTGGACCTCCACACATTTCACAACTTAATGACATTTGCACTGCATTTACAGACACTGTATTTTGTTGCAGTTGTTTGGTCAAGAGAGCAACTTGGGCATTTAGTGCAGTGATGGCATCAATCTCATGAACTCTTATTGCTCTTCTGCCACTAACCCCTCTGTCCTCTGTTACATGATTATTGGTGGCCATGTCTTCCAATAAATCATGAGCTTCGTGTGTTGTTTTTCTCATGAAAGTTCCACCTGCGGCTGCGTCAATGATCGTTCTGGTAGTCTCGCTTAGCCCATTATAGAAAATATGGACCAAATTCCACAACTCAATGTTGTGATGTGGACACTTTCTTTGCAAGTCCTTGAATCTCTCCCAAGCTTCATATAGTGACTCTCCATCAGCTTGATAAAAATTGTTCAACTCCCCTCTCAGCTTCGCGGCTTTGGATGGTGGAAAGAACTTAGCTAAAAACTTCTGTGATAAAAATAGTCCCGCTTAGCCCATTATAGAAAATATGGACCAAATTCCACAACTCAATGTTGTGATGTGGACACTTTCTTTGCAAGTCCTTGAATCTCTCCCAAGCTTCATATAGTGACTCTCCATCAACTTGATAAAAATTGTTCAACTTCCCTCTCAGCTTCGTGGCTTTGGATGGTGGAAAGAACTTAGCTAAAAACTTATGTGCTAACTCTTGCCATGTGAATATCAAATCTGTTGGCAAGGAATTCAACCAAACTTTTGTTCTAACCCTGAGTGAGAAGGGAAAGAGCCTCAATCTGATGGCGTCGTCAGTAACGCCATTGTACTTGAAGGTTGCACACAACTCCAAGAAGTTCGCTATATGCATGTGAGGATCTTCCGATGACAACCTCCGAATCGAATGATTTTGCACCATACTTAGGATCGCACGCTTGATTTCAAAATTGTTTGCTCCTACATCGGGAGCTCGATGCAAGTTTGTGCTCCATTCACCCTAAGAAGACATAATCTCCCAAGCTTCTTTCACTGGACTGGACCCTCTCTTCTACATCCATCGGCAATCTCGGCATCCTTCGTTAGGTTGATGATCACCTAACCCTTCGCTCATCTCATTGTTGTTCAGAAACCCCACCGCTATTAAGGCCAAAACTTCGTTGGTTCCTCCCGCTCGCTTGCACGTCTTTTCAATTTCCGGTTGAAGGGAACAAGTGTGTCCGCTCCTTCTCTCCTTCGCATAAACCGTATGCCGCAATGCATCAAAATAAACAAACGAATCACGCAGACAATCGGTTTTCACGAAAAAGAGAAAAATAATAATAAATAAAAACAAAAAATAAAAACCAAATTAGAAATTAAGAATAGATAAAATTGATATTGAACTACGCCAATCCCCGGCAGCGGCGCCAAAAACTTGATGCGCGATTTATGCACACACTTAACGCAAGTGCACGTGTCGTCTCAAGTAATATAGTCTTAGAAGACCGAGTTATCGTCCTCAGGGATTAGTGTTCAATTCTCAACTTCTATTCTATGGTATCTATTTGGTGACCGATGATTGATAGATGGTTTATAACTATAATTAAGAATGCTAACTAGGCTAATTGGTTTTACTTCAATTATGGTGGAAATAGGGCTTCCAAATCTCCTCAACTATCCGCTTATCTTACTTGTTAATGCAATTAATTATGATTGTTCTTCTATTTTGAGATAGCAGGTTAACTAAGCCGTTTTATACTCCTGTTAAGGTAATATAAACACTCAACCCCAATATAGAACCCTTCTACCTTTCGGTGATAAGATTGACTATAAAGGAGGATTAAGAGCAATAACCTATTAATACTACACAAGTATCGGGGTACTTTCGTCCACGATTTAACCTATGTTTATTCAACTACAACATATTCACAATCTCCCCTTTCGGCTTTCGATTAGAAATCATAAGGATTATGATAATTAGTGATCAAGTAATTACCAAGAATTCAGGACAAATATTGAATAAATCTCAATAACAAGAAGAAGAACCAAAAACATGCATTAATTCATAAGAATAAGGTTCAAGTGAATTGACATGGAAAGCCCTAGATTAAGTTAGTTCCTAGTCATAGACATGACAAAAACTAAATTAAAATCCAACATAAACTACAAAGAAAATAAAACAAGAACAAGAAATTACTAAGAAGTGGTCTCCAATCTTGATCTCCAAAAGTTGTGTGAATTGGCAAGGAAGGGAACCTTTAATTCTGACCTAAAGGCTGCCTTTTATAGCCTCAAAACGTTTTTCCAGGTTTTCCTTCATGCCTTGGCCCATTCTCATTCGAATATTTCAGAATTCTCGCCGCGCCAAACTTCTGCAGCTCAGTAAATTAGCCGCGCGCTCGACTCGCTGGCCGAGGCTGCGCCGCCTATTGCTGCGTCTTGCTCGCCAATTTTCTCGCTTTTCGAGCTCTGGAACCTCTGTTTCTGCCCTCTTTTTGCTCATTTTCCGTCAATGAGCCACTTTAAACCAATATGACTCAAAAGAAAGAAAATCTATCCTAAGACGACACGTATTTGTACAAAAATGGGCAAAAGACTAACTAAAAATGACTCAAAAGGTGTATATAAAATACACCGATCAGTTACTGATAAGGAACCATATGTATTTGAAATTGTAAGATTATTTTATGCAAACCTGAATACTGCTATAGTAGATACCTCTTCGAAGAAATTTGGAAAGGTTTATCTCTATAACAAAATGTATGAGTTTACACCTTCAATCATCAATCAGTGCATAGGAATCTCTGAAGAACATGTGTTAGAGACAAAAAAAAGTGAAAACCAATAGGGATATTATGATAGAATACCTTACTGGAGGTATACTTAAGAAATGGATTCCTAGGTGTCAAGCATCAAAACTCACTGCTCTATTTTTCACCTTTCATAAAATTGCAATCCACAATTGGCTTCCTTCAATATAATGAATCAATTGTCACATCTGAACAAGCCTCCCTCATATTTAAAATAGGTAAAGGGTTTAAAGTTGATCTTGGGAAGATTATTTTCTGTCAATTTAGCTGAAAAAACGTACTTCAATTCTTCCCTTTCCCTCTCTGATTTTCAAAGTTTTAACTAGTCAAGGACTAGAGCCTTAAGAGGGGATATCTTAGGAAAAGCTCCTGAACTCTACACAGTAAATAAAGCCATTTTAAAGAGCAAGGAAAGACTATTTAATCTCCCCTGGACCAAAGAAACATATAGAGAAAATGTTGTCAGGAATGTTCCTCACATTCAGAGTAATATCAGTCCAAAACAGTATGATCTATCTACAAATTTGCTAGTGGATGAGATTACTAAAATCAACACAAATTGCTGGAGTTGATAAAGTAAGAGAAGCACTAGTCCAAGCAAGAGATCATTACCTTTTTTTGCTTTCTTCCAAAAAAGGTGGAGAAGAAGCTGCTACACAGGGGGAGCAAAGAGAGGCAGGTGAAGGTTCAAGTAGAGATTCTAAAGAAGCTGTGGATGCTGCCATGCAGAGGGAAGAAGCAGATGGCAGGAAAGTCTTACTAACAAGACTAAGGCTTAGGCGTAAAACATATCGCAATGTAAAAAGTGAGGTCAAGCAAACCGACAAGGCAGGAGCAAGGAGTCGAGGTCATCCGAAGGTAGAAAGTGGCTGAAAGCTACTACTTTTGGCATAACTTGCAAAGAAGACTATTGTTGTTGCTGTTGATACTGCTGAATGTTTAAATTGATTATTTTTTGGGATGTGTTTAAGACAATTCAAATGGTTACTTGTTTGGGCTGTAAAAACATTTAAATAGTTCTATGGGTGATGCATGTTTAATTTTTTGATATTTCTAATCCTACATCAGTTATGTATACTGCTGTTTGAGCTAACATTTTGTTTAAATTATACAGTATTGTATACACTGGTATACATATGTTTATTTATATGTCATTTCAGGTTGAGGGGAAGTATTCCTATAGCTATGTTGTTTGCTTTAGGTCACTCACACTTAATAGATTAGGTTTTGTGAAGAAAGACAAAAAGGGGGAGAATGTTAATGTTGAGTTTTGGTGTCATGACATTTTATCCAACATATCATTTTCTGTACTAAGTTGAAAAAATTAAAATGTTGGAACAAATTTTGACATTCGGACCAACATTCTGGATAACAATTTTGTCTTACTTCACTGGACATAATCTAAAATTATGGAGTTTTACCACGACGGTAATTTTGACTTGGCAAGGAACTTTAGAGCAGAATAAAAATGTGGGAGAAAGAGTCAAAGCTTGGAGATCAAGACGAATAAAGAACGAGTCAAAGAAGTTGAGAATTTCACTCCTCAAGCTACTGCCACACGTTGCCCATTTTTAGCTCAACCTCCACAACAAATTGATGAGTCTTTCATGGGAACTCTCTATTATAAATAGAGAGGTCACAACGAGGAATCATCATCCAGAAAATTTAAGAGAAAAAGATCGAGAGAGCTCTCCAGAATCTCATTCAGAAAACTGGATTAACTGTGTTTTCTGAGTTTGTGACGACATTCTGTCCAACATTATAATTGCTGCTTAGATTCTAGATTTGTTCTTTCATTAAAGCAATTATAATGAGATGTTGTACACTTCTATTTAGATATATTTTTCAGGCATAAGTCATCTGCGACTTAACCTTTTTAATTCCTTTTGTATTCTATTGTAATATTGTAAGAGAAGAAATTTATTCAATTATATATACATATATATACAATACTTTTGGTCATTGACCATCATATGTTATATTTATATATAACATATGTAAATTAAATCTCTGTGTCTTTATCATTTCCGCTGCAATTTAACTCTTCAAAGGTTTTTCTGTTTTTATTTAAAGTGTCGTCAGTTCTGTCAGACGACATTGTTAACAACATTTGCAAACTGTTTTAGCATACAAGTATTTTTACTTGTTGTTGTTTTTTATTATTCCATAGTATAACCCCGGGACCCAACAACAATGATTCAATTAGACCCTGTCAAATACATAGCTTTTGCCATTAAGTATGATAATGTTTCTCATACCATTAATAAGCTTTCTTAGTACATTTAATTTGTCATATTTATTATATCGGTGGTAGTGTGAAAAAGTATTAAAGTTATTGAAAAATTAATTCTATCGAGATAACATCAGTTAAATGAATTTGAGTTCTTAAAAGATTATGGAAGTTGTGTGGAATAATGTTATTAATGAAATGATATCAAATATTTCATGATGTCTCAAAACACAAAGAACTTCACACAATTAAAATTAGGATAAATGAAGTATTATTCCATTTATTAGGATAAATGAAGTATTATTCTATGAAAAACAAACCATTTGCTCCTTTTATTTTTTACAAATTATTTTGGTATTTTTCGTGACAAGCTGCTTTTCTATAGATGCCCTACAGTGTAGAGCTGGCCTCACATGATGTAATATCTTTTCTTCCTTCACGCAATTAATTAGTTTCAAGATTTATAGTGTTATCATGTGCATCATCCATGAAATCATCATGCATGCATCGATACATAGTAATTAATTAAGAATTAGATAAATAATTGCTTAGAGAGAGGGGTTCTGAACCCACCTCACGTACCACTTTAATGGGCGAACAGTCCAACCCTTGGGGGTCTTCCATCTTAATTATTTGACAAGTTTAGGGTTTGATTTCCCATTTGTTCTACGTAGAACTGTAACTTTCATTTTCCTTTTTCAACCTCAGTTTATGAAATGTTTCATTTGCCTAAGGTTTCTGTGCTAGTCTAGAGCTATGCAGTTCGTAAGAAGCCCTATAGATCATCAAGAATTCATCATAAAAATGCTAAAATATTTACTCCATCAATCTAACAAGAGAAACTTCTGGTGAAAATGTCGGAGGATAGAGGTGAGAGTGGATGTAATTCCAAGACAAGCTCTAGTTTTGGAAAAAATAAGGATGAAGCGGAGAACGCTTCAAGCAAGTTTAAGGATGGAGGAAGATCAAGCGGCAGCACGGTTGAAGAGAGTGAAAAGAAGCCGTGTGTGAGACCTTATGTTCGATCCAAGATGCCTAGACTCCGATGGACTCCTGATCTCCATCTCCGTTTTGTTCATGTTGTGGAAAGACTTGGTGGACAAGATCGTAAGTTTCTACAATTTTCCTACTTGAGTTTGTAATCAACTAATTAATCTCCGATTGTGTATTATGTCTAACATTTTAAGTTTTTAGATGAAATGACCTACGATTCTAACACTGATGGTTAAAGTATTTGACCTTCTTTAATGATTTGTCTTCTTTCTTTTACTTCTTTTTTGATGCAGGAGCAACACCAAAGCTAGTTCTTAAATTGATGAACATAAAAGGACTCAACATTGCTCATATCAAGAGCCATTTGCAGGTAGATTAGAGTTTCTACAAACAAAATCAAGATCTCCCACTCAACCAAGAAATTTAAAAATAATATAATTGCTTACCCCTCTATGATTAACTCTTCTCCCTTTGGATTTGTTTCTCATAGATGTATAGAAGCCAGAAGATGGATGACCAAGGTCAAGGTATATATGCTTTTATATAAATTCTCTTTTTTTATTTTCAAAATATTTAGGTTTTTTGTAGAATTAATGTTTCTAAGTCCTTCCCCACAGGGATTGAACGTCATCACAATCTTTTTATGGAAGGTGGAGATCCAAATATCTTCAACTTGAGTAAATTCCATGTGTTCCCTACTTTCCATCAGAGGCTCAATTCCCCTTTTAGGTATGCGATGCATATCTTTCTTGCTTTCCTTTCCTTTCTCTTTAATTCCCTCATTTATATTTTCAGAGGCGAATCTATAATTTAAATATGATTAGTTCAATCTTTACGGTTTTTGATACTGAATTCACTGTACTTTTAAAATTATAGATTCAGTAATTAATATTTGTTGAAAATTTTCATAGTACATCGCCTCGTCTATTCTTGCAAAAAAAATAATTTTATTTTCTCTTTTTCAAGATATGAAGATGCTTCTTGGAATTGTCACGGTAATTGGATGCCTAACACCAAAGTGGGGCAAAGTACACTAAACAGGATCAGAGGAGGACTTTACCCTACACTAAATCAAGATTTATATACAAGGATTCCCTCTTTCATCAATGAAAGATCCACTTTGCAACCAAATGAAATTGAATTATCCAGAGGAAACCCTAGTGATGAGCTCACTAGGTTGTTCCACATAGCTGCAAAAGCTCAAGAAAGAGCCTTTGGTGGAAATGGAAGTACTTCCCCTCCAGATTTGGAAAGAGCCATAAATATTCAAAACCAGACTCCTTTGAAAAGGACAGTTTCAGATTGTGACCTTGATCTGAATTTATCTCTAGGGGTAAAACCAAGGAATGAATGTGACAACGACGAAAATGATAATGGGAGCAGTTTATCATTGTCATTGTCCTCACCATTGTCTTCTTCAAGGGTTACAAGGTTTAACGAAGATGCTAACATTGATGCTACAACAGTGTTCACTCAGACAGTAAGGGTCGGTTGCCAATCACGTCCCACCCCGGTTTGGGGGAGTGACAGTAATATTGATACTACAACAGAGAATGCAAGAAGAGGGGCAAGTACTCTAGATCTGACTCTATGAATGAGGACAATATTCTAAGTGAGATCTTGAGGTACTTGTTTCATATTGTTGCTTTAGGAGTACCATTTACCCAAGATTATTACTACTATATAATACTGTTGGTTTTTGTTGTCTCTATGTTATCAAAACAAGAAGTGTTTCTTAGCAAGATACTATCTACTTCATGACGTGAGAATGTGAAACTTAGAACCAAGTTTTAGCCTTAGCTCATGTGAATTTATATGTACTTCATTGCATGGAGAGGGAGAATCATATTGTTGTGGAGTTCCAGACATTATTGAAAAAGTTGAGATTCATCTTTATGTGTAATTTTATCCAAATTACTAGAATTGTTTTTCCCCCCAAGAAATGACAAAATGAATATGAGACGAGGATGACCAGACCCTTGATGTAAGGGAAACTCATGGGTAATTGCGTTTGGACTATTGTTTGAGACATACTATTAGGAAAGTGTAACAAACCCCTGTCCAAGATCTTAAAAACTAACTATAAAAATCGTCCTTGGAAGCTGAAAAGTCGCTATAAAGAAAGTTATCAGTAGAGTAAATATATGGTTGTCTCATATGGTTGTGTAAAAGCTATCAAAAATGATTTACTCACTCTTTAATATTGGTGTATCTTACTTTTCTTTTTAATCTATTTAAGTTATAAATATATCGATAACCTTTTAAATTGGACAGTAAATTTTATTTAAACACTCGTATTATAATATATTTTAATTAAATATCTGAATATATGATATAATATTCTTATTAGGGACTTCTGCCTCATGATTTTAAAAAGTTTGTGTGTATTCACAAGTACCATTACATAGATAAGGCAATCCCATAAATTTTGCCTCCTCCTTTAGTTATACATATCAACATTGATTGAAACATACATGAGATTTTACGGCTTATTGAGGTTAATGCATATAATTAAAGGAGCTGATATAATTTAAGTAGTTAATTTATCTACATAATGGGCTTTTGAGAACGTACACCCGCAAAAGCTTTTTAAAAAATTTTGAGTCAAAAATGTCTAATAGAAACACTTTATCATATGTTCAGGTGTTCAATTGAAACATTATGTAATTTAAGTGTTTATATAAAATTTACTTGCAAGTTAAAGGGGTTGTCGATATATTTTGCCATATATATTTACAAAGTTACTTTTTATATTTAATAAATCTTTAACTTCAACATCTAACATGTGTTTAAAACTACAAGATTCAAGGATATTTTGGTATATTATACATATTTTTAGTTTTAGACCACAAAATTCAAAAGTCTAATTAATATGTTAAATTTTATGACTAATTAAATTAAGACACATAAAATAAAATGGCTGGAGTTTAACATATTCTGTTAATCAACTCATTGTCCTAAGGTCTCGGACAGATTCAACTCATTGTCATATTCTGGATAATGTCAGCATGAATCTTTGTTAATCTAGTATAACTTTTCTATAATTCATTCAACACTTTCCGTATACCAAATTCCTGGACGAAAGCATTTCTATGAAACAAGGAGTTAATAAGAGCTATGATGCATGTTTTACAAACTTAGGACAAATAATTCTTCTAATTTCACCCTTAAATGCTCCGTTTCCACATATAATTTTTTCTGATTTGACTATCGTTTACCCGTAAATTAATACAATTAAATTTGTATACGTGGTCAAAGACACATCGATACTTCCTGAACGTTCATACTTTGTTCTGTAGTCTTTCAATTACCATATAGTTTCTATAATATGAAGTGACCAAAATAGCAAAATAATTAGCAATTGAAAATAGTATAAACAGAATATAACTGAAAGTAAAGGATTAGAATAGCCTGAGCCTCGGAGAAGCTTTGAGCTAGGATCTCCAGGCAAGCTGTTGATTATGATATTGAAGTGCTACTACAAGAAATCTGTCATATACCAACGGACACTTGTAGTGACTGCCAACAAAATCGTTGGTATAAATAGCATATACCTATTGACATTTTCGCCATTGGTATAGAGTTATTTTTACCGTTGGTATAAATAGCATATACCTACTGATATTTCTGTCCATTGGTATAGGATTATTTTTAAAATTTTCATTTTCTCTCCCTTAATTTTTTATTTTCCCTCCTTCAAAGTATTTGTAAATTAAAGCCCTAACCGGTTAGCTCTAATTCCTAAATCGTTTTGCTCGGCCTCTTTTCTCTTCTGCGGAGAATAAAAAAACTCTAACCCATAATCTATTGCAGAACCGATAACAACACCTCAAGCTACTGCTGCAAGTGCTGCACTGTAAGTTTCTCTTCCTGATATTTTGATTTCCTCACTGGTCGGATGCACTTTTCCCCCCTTTGCTGCTTGTGTTTGTTTAGTCTTAAGGTTTGTTTGCTCTGCAGTCCACAATCTGCTACTGAGTCTGCTCCTACTCCTGTCCCTGTGCCTGTTGCTGCTAGGTACATATGAAAGATTAGGGCTCAATTACTTTAAACCGGTTCGACCTTTGGGTTGTGGAGATACTGGAAGATATGTCAATGTTTTTTTGTTTTTTGTTTACATAATTTTCCAATCCTCCTCGGCACTATGTTCAACCTACCTTTACCATATTTTTATGACATCCTACTGCTTTTTCGAGGGTAAATTGTAGAAATATTATTGTGAGGACTTATATGATTGACCGTAATGACGATATTCTTGAAAGTGCTCACCACAAAACGAGAAACAAAGGTGATGGGAAAGATTCTAAATATCATTTGAACAAGTAGTCAATCAATGCTTGCGAATTATAAGGAATCAACTCATAGAAAGATAAACTAAGACTGGAAAAAGGGTCACTTGAAATAACAGGGTCCTTTTGAATAGCTAAAAGACTCTTTATTTCCTTCTCTACAAATCATTGTACGAATATCATATGTGTCTTGTGTTGATATCTATAAATAGGTGTGTCATGTATCCCTTGCATTGTCAACTCTTCAAGAAATCTCTTCCTTTTGGTTTATTTTCTGAGACTAGTAAGTAATCACTGCCTATCTATGCAAAGAAACAATGAAATCTGACAATGCGCTGTTTTATGGTTTTTCTCTCTGATTTGCTCCCACCATGTGCATTTGATCTAATAAGATTTCCAATTCTTCAGATTTCTTCAGGGACCTGAAACAGATCAAGCAACAGTTCAAAAGATACGAGATGCCATAAAAGAAATTACTGTGCAATTAATAAATTATACAAAGAGCGGTAATCAAATTCACTTTCTATTTTGCACAAGTGAAATACAATGGGATATGCATTTTGTCTATTAACTAGAATTTACTTCACGTGAGTAAATATTTTCAGGGAAGAAGTTCTGGAATTTATTTCACTTGCAACCTATCAGAAGGTGATCTTTTGTGTCTACTTTCCTCTAATTATGCTGTAAGAAAATGACAATTTTCCTTTATTTGGCTGATGTCTCACTTTACATTTGCAGGGAGAACTACAATATTTCATCTGTGTTCAGTTAGATGGAAGTGATCATCTGGATCCACTAAGAAACCACCTCTCAGAACAAGCTGAACAACAAAGTGCTAAGTTGGTAAATTTTCTGTCACTTGTCTTTGTGGAAGGCTAGCTGTCTTTTCTTTATTTATTTTCTCTATTGCAATTGCCATTCTATTTCTAGTCAATGTAGTAATGATAAGAAAATTGTCCCAGCTGGTGAATATTTGTAAAGCAAATAGTGGAAAGAAGGGTAAAGAATGGATCTTCGGCCTAACTCAATCCCAAAAGCTAGCTCGTACGGTGAGGATTGTCCAAGTTCATGTTCTCATTCCATATCTGATGTGTATTCTTAACAAGAAGAACAGATAGAAATGCAGATCATTTCATTTTTCTTTCGTTAAATATGTTTGAATTATGCAATTGTGTCCTCTCAAAGAGCAGTAAAATTACACATCACATAATTAAATGCTAGATGTTTAGATGTTTGCATATGTAAACAAAGCATAAACACATGCCTTTTTCTTCTCTTTCCATCAAGACAAAATGAACTCGGATGTTCAATTCTGTCAAATTTTCCATCGCACAAAGTTGGGGTCGCCTAATAATAAAGCTGACGCAAACCCTCTAATATTTTCAGAGACCTGAAGACTTGTGGGCTTTGCATTCACTACCTGTCTATCCACGGCCTCATAAGAGGGGCAGTGCTTTATGGACCGCAATACATATGGTACACAATCTTTTGTGTTGTCCCTATCAAATCTACTGTTTTTCCTTTGCGTTGAGAGAACTGCTGATATTTCTTTGTTGATGATTAAAGACTATGCCCACACATGATATGCATATTGAGTACTAGATCAAGCAGGAGACATTTTCTACCCAGTAATGTTTATATATACCTCTAAGTGTTGAGACACTTGAAACAAGGATGTCTTCTGCTTTTATGCCATTATTGTTGGTATAATAATCTGTATACGGTTAAACAATGTTTCAACACAATCTGTTAAACACTTAGTAAAATCAGATTACACAGTATAAAAATTACTTAACAGTACAGTGAACGAAAACAGAATCTGTTTTGAAAAATAATTTCAGAATATAATCGAGCCCACTTAGTTCAAAGTGCGTCCTTAAGGAAATTATTCCCCTCACAGTACTCGAAGTTAATGGAATATCGCCTCCTAGGATAGAACGATTATCTTACCAGAATAGTAGTACTCCAAATTCCGGTAGCAGCGAACCACTCAACGACAGTATATCACACAGAATGAAGAAAAAAAATTCGAGTTGAAGACTGAAATTCAGAGAAGAATTGAATGAATAAATTCTTGGAACAATCAAGAATTTATAGGTTTTGGAGGTATCGATTCGAATGTTTGCAACCATTCAGAATAGTCACCAAATTTTGGAGGGAAATTCGAAAAGAAAGGGCTTAAACCGGACTGGTCGGTCGCGGGTCTTGGGTCGATCCGTTTGGATTTATCAATCAATCGATCTTTTGACAAATTCAAATCCAAATCCAAAGTCAAAGCCGAGCGAGCGACGACGACGGCGCGAGGGGTCCTTGCCATCTCAACCCTTTTAGCAACTAGAGAAGGTGTAATGTAATATATACACCTCTCTTTCCTTCTTTTTTTTCGATGTGGGACAAAAGAGCCTTTTACTCCCTTTAATTTTCATCCCATCATTTTCCATTCACCAATATCAAAACCCAACAATCCCCATACGAATGGGAATGGCTATAAGATAAAAAATGTACGGACGAGTGTGATATACTGGCGAGAATCGATGCATCCGGATAAGTAGTTTCCTTTGAACTTTCCGTAGTGAACTTATATCGGATATACTCGATCAATCGGTAGATTTGATATCTTTGAACCGTCGAACTTTGTTGTATACCTAGACAACATAAGACACACAATCAACCCTCAACCGTTTATGGTTCTCACGGTTGTTGTGTTCGCTTTGACCATGAACACCGCCTGGTCTCACGAAAGGCATGTAGAATGGGTCTAGACTGTCATTCCCCTTTAAAGCGGCTTACACTTAACACTCACATAGGTGATTTCTAAATATGTGGTCCTATAGCCACATTTTCTGGTCATACATTGTCAGATTTAGATAACCATTAAAAAACCTTAATGTTTTATTAACTCATTAACAAGTCATAAAGTCTTATCCTTATTTCTGAACATTGTCTTCATCCGAGAATGAGTTGAGTTATTTGACAATGTCAACCGTCACCACAACTTTGTTTGATCTCCTTGAACCTAGCTCTTGGGATCTCCAGTCTGCTAGGTAAAGTTACCTCCATGATGACTTGTCCTTGGCCTTAACCCCATTCCCATTGATGATCTACTAACTCCCTCTCTAGATAAGCCTTTTGTAAGCGGATCCGCCACGTTATCTCTTGACTTTACATAATCAATTGTGATAACGCCACTGCAGAGAGTTGTCTAACAGATTGTGTCTCCGTCGTATGTGACGAGATTTTCCGTTATACATTACGCCCCGCCTCTACCTATTCGCTGATCACAATGTATACATATAGGAGCCAAAGGTTTGGGCGAATGGAATATCTTCTAAGAAATTCGAGCCATTCAACTTCTTCACCTACTTGTTTAAAGCTATAAATTCGATTCCATTGTAGAGCGGGCGATGATGCCTGCTTTGATGATTTCCAAGACATCGCTTCCTTCGCCAACGGTGAAAACATATCCACTCGTGGATTTAACTTCAAACGATCCTGATCCAATTTGCATCACTATATCCTCAAATCGCGGGATATTTATTATAATGCAAAGCATAGTTTTTGGTGTGTTGTAAATATCCCAAGACTCGTTTCATTGTCATCCAACGAGTTTGATTGAGATTACTCGTGAATCGACTCACCTTGCTTATAGCACATGCTATATCCGGTCGTGGTACAATTCATAATATACATCAAACTTCTCAAAACTCGTGCAAAGTCCAATTGTGAGTCACTTTCACCTTCATTCTTTTGAAGTGCAAAACTTACATCAATTGGAGTCTTTGCAACATTGAAATTTAAATACTTGAACTTGTCAAGTACTTTTTCAATATAATGTGACTGTGATAATGCTAGACCTTGTGGAGTTTTATGGATCCTAATTTCTAAGATCAAATCAGCAACCCCTAAGTCTTTCATGTCAAATTTGCTAGCGAGCATACGCTTCGTAGCATTTACATCGATAATATCTTTACTCATTATCAACATGTCATCAACATACAAACAAACAATGACTTCATGATTTGGAGTATTTTTAATGTAAACACATTTGTCACACTCATTAATCTTAAATTCATTTGCCAACATTGTTTGATCAAATTTCGCATGTCATTGTTTGGGTGCTTGTTTAAGTCCATAAAGTGACTTAACAAGTCTGTACACTTTCCTTTCTTTACCAGGAACCACAAAATCCTCAGGTTGTTCCATGTAAATTTCTTCCTCCAATTCTCCATTTAAGAAAGCTGTCTTGACATCCATTTGATGGATTTCAAGACCATATACGGCCGCCAGTGCCACTAACACCCGAATAGATGTTATTCTTGTTACCGGCGAGTATGTGTCAAAGTAATCAAGGCCTTCTTTTTGTCTATAACATTTGACCACAAGTCTTGCCTTATATTTGTCAATAGTGCCATCAGCTTTCATTTTCCTTTTAAAAATTTATTTTGATCCTAAAGGTTTATTTCCAGGAGGAAGATCAACTAATTCCCATGTATGGTTGTTTAAAATTGATTCAATCTCACTATTGACTGCTTCTTTTCAAAATGTTGAATCAGAAGATGACATTGCTGCTTTAAATGTTTGAGGCTCATTTTCAAGCAAGAATGTTACAAACTCTGGTCCAAATGAAGTAGATGTCTTTTGACGTTTGCTACGCCTTGGATCCTCTTTGCTTGGTATACTTTCCTTTGGTTCTTCCCGCGGTCATTTAGATCTTTCACTTGACGACTCACATTCAGTTTTATACGGATAGATGTTTTCAAAGAATTCAGCATTATCTGATTCAATTACCGTATTAACATGAATTTCGGGATTGTCCGATTTGTGAACCAAAAACCGATAAGCTTTGCTGTTTGTAGCATAGCCAATAAAAACACAATCCACAGTTTTTGGTCTGATTTTTACCCTTTTGGGCAAAGGAACTTGGACCTTCGCTAAATACCCCCACACTTTGAAATATTTCAAGTTGAGTTTTCTTCCTTTCCATAGATCATATGGAATAAATTGTGTTTTGCTGTGGGGTACTCTATTGAGTATTCGATTAGCTTTAAGGATAGTTTTCCCCCACAAGCTCTGCGGTAAACCGGAACTAATTAGTAAGACATTCATCATTTCCTTTAATGTTCGGTTTTTCCTTTCCGCAATTCCATTTGATTGTGGTGTGTAAGGGGCAGTAGTTTGATGAATAATTCCATATTCCAAACATGTCTCTACAAAAGGAGATTCGTACTCTCCACCCCTATCACTTCTAATCATTTTGATCTTTATATTCAATTGATTTTTCACTTCGTTCTTGTATTGCTTAAATGCATTAATTGTTTCATCCTTACTATTAAGCAAATACACATAACAGTATCGAGTGCATCGTCAATGAAAGTTATAAAAGACTTTTTCCCACCACGAGATGGTATTGACTTCATATCACATATATCTGTGTGAATTAAGTCTAAAGGATTTGAATTCCTAACAATAGACTTATATGGATGTTTAACAAACTTAGATTCAACACAAATTTCACATTTTGATTTGTTACACTCGAATTTAGGCAATACTTCTAAATTGATCAATTTTCGCAAGGTTTTGTAATTGACATGTCCTAAACGAACATGTCATAAATCATTTGACTCCAATAAGTAAGACGAAGCTGAATTTTCATTAATACTGTCAACAACCATTACATTGAGTTTGAAAAGGCCCTCGGTGAGGTTGCTCTTTCCAATGAACATATCATTCTTACTTATTACAATTTTCTCACTAACCAACACGCACTTAAACCCGTTTTTGACGAGTGGTCCGGCGGAAACTAAATTCGTTCTTATTGTTGGAACGTGCAGAACATTGTCAGAGTCGACCTTGCGAAGTCATCTTGTAAGTATCTTCCCATATCCTTCAACCTTGGCTGTTGCAGTATTTCCCATAAACAATACCTCTTCAGGTCCAGCGGGAGCATAGGTTGCAAATGCTTCTTTTGCAGCGCAAACATGTCGAGTGACACCAGAATAAAGCCACCACTTCTTTGGGTTTCCAACCAAATTGCACTCCGACAGCATTGCACACAGATCATTCATATCAATTGTCATTATTTGTTTGTCACTGTCAAATCGACAAACTGTTTTACTTAATAAAACCAGAATAGCAATTAAATCACAGACTCAAACGATGAAGATTTTATTTCTTCAAATCAGAGTATAATTATGAAACTTAAACGATGAAGATTTTATTTCTTCAAATCGTAATTTGAACAATGAAGATTTTATTTCTTCAAATCGCAGTATAATTATGAAACTTTAGTATTCCAACGAAGTTTTTATATCTTCGAGTCAGAATACTAATATTCATATGGAGTAGAAAACTACACAAGTTTTAATCTACTTAAACAAAACGATGAAACTTTTATGCTCTTCAAATCGTTGTACAAGTACCACATGAGTAAGTCAAATTCATTCTTACTACCTTGAAAATAATCTTCACGTATTTCATGCAACAAATATAATACACAACGGTGAAGATTTTATTTCTTCAAACCGAATCAATTATGCTTGAAACGAAGTGCAGTAGATTGTATGTTATGTACTTGATGAAGTTTTTATATCTTCAAATCAAGTACCCAAATGAGTAGAAAGTTATGAAAACTTTAATCTCAACCGGAGTAGAAAATTCGAAGATTTTAGTCTCCAAACAACATACAAGAAAACACTTTTTTTTTCTTCTGAAAAACACCTTTTTTTTTCCTTTTGGAAAACACTTTTTCCTGGACTTTAATATTCCAACGAAGTTTTTATATCTTCAAGTTAGAATATGAAATTTCATACGGAGTAGAAAACCACACAGGTTTTAATCTCCCAAACCAGAATACAGATTAAAATAAAATAAACATAATTTCCTTAAGATTGTTGGTATAATAATCTGTATACGGTTAAACAATGTTTCAACACAATCTGTTAAACACTTAGTAAAACCAGATTACACAGTATAAAAATTACTTAACAGTAAATTAATCATGAAACAGTGAACGAAAACAGAATATGTTTTGAAAAATAATTTCAGAATATAATCGAGCCCACTTAGTTCAAAGTGTGTCCTTAAGGAAATTATTCCCCTCACAGTACTCGAGGTTAATGAAATATCGTCTCCCATGATAGAACGATTATCTTACCAGAATAGTAGTACTCCAAATTCCGGTAGCAGGGAACCACTCAACGACAGTATATCACACAGAATGAAGACAAAATTTTCGAGTTGAAGACTGAAATTCAGAGAAGAATTAAATGAATAAATTCTTGGAACAATCAAGAATTTATAGGTTTTGGAGGTACTGATTCTGAATGTTTGCAACCATTCAGAATAGTCACCAAATTTTGGAGGAAAAGATTATCAATCAATCTTTTGACAAATCCGAAGCCGAACGAGCGACGACGACGGCGCGAGGGGTCCTTGCCCTCTCAACCCTTTTAGCAACTAGAGAAGGTGTAATGTAATATATACACCTCTTTTTCCTTCATTTTTTTCGATGTGAGACAAAAGAGTCTTTTACTCCCTTTAATTTTCATCCCATCATTTCTCATTCGCCAATATCAAAACCCAACAATTATCAAGTATGTGGCTCCACCTACTAAAACATGTAAGACAGAAGAGATACAAGTACTCAACAGTGAAATTATAACGAATCAACTCATAGAAAGATAAACTAACTGGAAAAAGGGTCACTTGAAATAACAGGGTCCTTCTGAATAGCTAAAAGGCTCTTTATTTCCTTCTCTACAAATCATTGTAAGTTTATCTGTTAGTGCTTGCAAAACTTTTAGTAGGAGACTTTAATAACACATCTTTCACTTACCTTGATGGCGCACCTCTTGTTTCACGAATTGTAATGCTGTTCTGTTACTTCAGTAAAAATGCTTTACATGATATCCAAGTCATAAGAGATCTCAAAGCAGTGAGTATTTCCATACATAAAAAAATATTTTTTTTGTCTGAGAGGGTTTATTCTGTTCTTTGCAGTGTCCATCTGGTGGAACTGAAAGGTACAGGAGATCTTTTTGCTATGGAGGCGATGGACAAATCCTTAAGGTCTGGATGCCCAAGATTTTTTACTTCATCAGTATATTGAGCATTTAGTATTTCCTGGGAGAAATTGATAGAGAGCATGCTGTTACCTTTTAATCCTTGATGACCTTTGGATTTACATTCCAAATCCATGACATCACATTTCTCTTCCTACATCAGGATATTCAAGTATCTTCTCTTAATCCTTACATGAAGACAAATTCATGTTGCATAATGTACAGGTACACCGAGCATGTGTTGAAAGGGAAATCATAGCTCTCCCCGATCAACCTTTCCTTCAAACACTATATTCATCGTTCCAGGTAACTATCTAACTCAGACCATCATCCTAATGCAGGTTTAATTAAAGATTATCTGTAAATATGCATGTCAGTCTTGTAGCAAGGCATAATAAAAACGCGGAAATATACTTGTATGTTCAAAACAACAACCCCACTAACTAAGTCCTCTTTCACAATATATTCCGCCAAATATAAGTTTTACTCCTCCATCTCAATTTATGTGACACTCTTTCTATTTTAGTCAGTCTAAAAAAGAATGACCTCTTTCAATATTTAGTACAATTTAACTTCAAACCTCCCCGTTACAATACTAAAAAGAACCTTAAATTTGCTTCGAAAGCTACTGGTCTAATTCTAAAGTGAAATTCAAACCTGAAGTCCTGAACTTGGAATGTGGTGGAGCTTTTCTCCCCAGAAAACTTCCTTGTTATACATAGGGTAGACAATGTTGTTCTTACTAATTACTAGAATGTTTTAGAGCAGTTGCTTCTTCAGAGTTCAGGCTTATAGTTTCTATTGCATCGTTCGTGCGAGTGGTACTTAAAATTGTGATTACTCACTATGTTGCAGGAGGAATTGCTTATGGGTTAGATAGATTGGTGATGCTCTTGGCAGGATCTCATTCCATCATTCCGAAGACAACAACTTCTCAATGTGGCCTTACCCATTCATCATCGGAGGTTGATCCACAACAACTTAAAGATCTTTCCTTAGAGATGATGTAGTTTTTGGTTGTTTTGATGGTTATTATAATTAACATTACTTTGTTAGTTTGATATGTTTGTAAGACTTGTTAGTTTGATAATATAATTGAAATTTTCTTTTATTTTGCTTTAAATTTTGTGTGGTGCATATAAAATATATTCTCAAACTTTTATTATTAAAAAATATTTATTTGAGGCAAAAATATTATTTATGAAAGAAATCAGACCTATACCAACGGATAATGTGGTCCTATACCTACGGAAATAAGTGGAGGATAAAATTATTAAATAGGTGTCATTAGCCATTGGTATAGCTCCAAACATCTATACCAACGGATTGAAACTGCCGTAGGTATAGGTTATACCAACGACTAATTTGTCGTTGGTATAGCGAATCAAAGTTGACGGAACTAAATTTCCGTTGGTATAGGTTTTATGACCTATACCAACAGTTTTTGAACATTTACCTACGGATTTTAGTCGTTGGTATATGACAAATTCCTTGTAGTGTGTTCAAATAAGACAAGAATTTAGAAAATAATGTAAGTAGAAAATGTGTAGTATATCTCCTTTTTTTTTCCATGTCCATATAATGAAATGATAGTCCTATTTATACTTGGACTCAATGGTGCACATTTCACGAATTATGCTCATATTAACATTACATATTAATGGTATAATAATAACGGACAATAAAGATGATCATTAGTGCCATTAATGCTCTTTGGGAGGTGCAAGGTCACTTATGTATCGGTCGTCCGTTGGATATTGAATTCGTCTTTTTTGCATTCTGCTTTTTGATACTAGCGACCCTTCAATACCTTCGATACAACACAAGAGCCTCCAGGAGCACTTGTGATTAATTCGGATCTGAGTCATCTTCTTTGCCACGAGACATAATAGAATTCGTCCAGCTGTACAATACGAATTTTATCCGTCCCCGCACTTTCAAGGTAAATGCCCACATGCGCCCGGGAAGTGGGTTTGAACTCTATGTACAACCCAATAAACTTTAAAGGCAGGAATAATGAACTGTTATGACGATTCCATTTGAATGGCCAATCATTGCAACCCTATTAATTCTTCTGAAATTGTTAGAATATTATGTTAAGAATATTTTAGATGTGTAATTAATTAGTGATATTATATTTATGTACAATCCTAATATATATGGTAGGTAGTACCAAGAGTTATGGTTAGAATATTATGTTAGAATATTCTAGATGTGTAATTAATTAGGATGATCATTTGTATATATTCTCCCTTATGGGATAAAGAATGATGAAGGAAAACATTCCATAACTCTTTCATGGTATCAGAAGCATAAGGAAGAAAAAGATCTTCAAATATTTTTCTTGTTTTCCTTCCAAAATTCGGTCATCTTCTTCCCTGGTTTTACCTTGACCGAAAATTTTCATATTTTTTTCGCTTCTCCATTATTGTTCTTACTCACAACCATGTCTGAATCAAAAACTTCGTTTCACTCAGCCCTTACTATCTCCAACATCAAAACACATAATTCTGTCAAAATAGAGATGAAAATTGTTCACTATGCAACATGAGCAGAGTTGTTCAAAATATGTTGTAGGGCTCACAAAGTTCTTCATCATATAATTCCACCGAAAAATGGTACAACAACTAACAATCATCCAAGCATAAAGAATCGTGGATACCCTTGATGCCACGCTTCGATGGATTTATGCAACAATATCCATGCATTTGTTGCATACAATAATGGAACCAGATTCTACCGTCATGGCGTACGGGAACCTCGAGAGACATTTTTCAAGATAATCAAAATTCTCGTCCGTTGCGTTGGAACAAGAATTTTCAACCATTGTCACGGCAGACTTCCTAACGCTTTCAACCTATCACAACGCCTCAAAGTGTCGCGCATCAATCGGGAACGTGGTTCACCTTCATCGACAACCTGTTAGTTTTACAACTAGTTATCGGTCTCACGGATGCTTATAGTGGCGTGGGGACACTAATCCGTCAAAGTAATCCTTACAAAGTTTTATCAAGCAAGATCCACGCTTGTTCTCAAGAGTCGGTTTGATTAATAAGGTTTCAACGACTACAAATTCCGCCAGGGTTGCCACGTCTTCACTGGAAGGTAATTATTTTGACTATTCTTCAGACAATAAGAGTAAAAAGACGTGGTAATAATAATAAGGCGGTGGAAATCGCGGAAATAATAAAGCGGGTCACCGAATTATGGCGGAAATGGCGCAACACCAACTCGCGGTACATCGGGCAAAGAACCACCGTGACACCGGAAGAAGCTGCGCGGAAGGCCCAAAGAATCGCAAGAAATTTCAGCAGAATCGGCAAGAAGAAATGAGGCCAGCAGCCCAGATGTGAATTGGGCCAGGCAAGCCAACAGGCCCAATGGCCAGTGGCAGCCCAACCGTCTCCAGCAGTTTGGGCAACAAGACAATGTGACCCAGCAGGCCCAATTCGCTGGGTCAGTCTCAGCAGCAGGCAATTTTGGGCCTCCTCCGGCCCAATGGCAGGATGCCCATTTAACAACAACCCATCCTACGGATATTGAGCAGGCTATGCACACTCTTGGACTCAATCCACTAGATTCTAATTGGTATATGGACTCCGGGGCAACGTCCCATATGACGGCATCCCAAGGTACACTCTCACCCTATTTTAATTTGAGCAAAGAAAATGGTATTATTGTCGGAAATGGTCATTCAATTCCAATAAAAGGTTATGGGTCAAACACACTGTCACCACCACACCCGCCACTGGTTTTAAAAAATGTCATGCATGCTCCCAAATTAGTAAAAAATTTGGTATCTGTTAGGAAGTTTACTATTGATAATTGGGTTTCTGTTAGATTTGACCCATTTGGTTTTTCCGTACATGACTTTCAGACGGGGAAGCTTCTCATGAGATGTGATAGCAAATGGGAGCTCTATCCAATAAGTTTACCAAATCCACAATCTAAAGTTCCTTCCACTTTTGCAGCATTGGCATCATCACTATGGCATGAACGATTGGGACATCCGGGGGAGTCCATTTTGGCCTCCCTTAAACAAAACAATTTTATTTCATGTACTCAAACTCGTGTGTTGAATAAGTGTCATGCTTGTGCCCTTGGTAAACATGTTAGGTTGCCATTTACTTCTTCTACTTCATGCACTACCATGCCATTTGATATTTTACATTGTGATATTTGGACATCACCTGTTTTGAGTTCCTCAGGTCATAGATATTATTTACTGTTTCTTGATGACTACTCTAATTATTTGTGGACATTCCCTTTGTCAAAAAAATCACAAGTGTTTTCCACGTTCCTAAACTTTAGAGCATTTATCCTAACTCAATTTAAACGGGAGATTAAAAGTATTCAATGTGACAATGAGAGGGAATTTGACAATAATCAGTTTTGGGATTTTTTCAAAACAAATGGTTTGCAATTTCGTTTATCCTGTCCTCACACCTCTTCACAGAATGGGAAGGCGGAACGCAAAATTAGAACCATAAACAATATTGTGAGAACATCCCTCGCTCATGCTTCTATACCCCCCCCATTTTTTGGCATCATGCGCTTCAGATGACAACCTACATGTTGAATATCCTTTCCCATAAAAACATGTCTTACCAAGCTCCACTAAAAATACTTTACTTACGAGAGCCCTCATATCATCATTTGAGAGTATTTGGTTGTCTTTGCTACCCTCTATTTCCATCCACCACACTCACAACACTTCAACCCCTGCCTACTCCACGTGTCTTCTCGATACCCTACGAATCACTGTGGTTATACGTGTGTTATGACATTTCTTCCAAACGTATGATTATATGTCGTCATGTAATTTTTGATGAATCACAATTTCCTTTTGCCAAGATACATGACACCGGGACAAATACTTATGATTTTTTGGATGATGATAGGCTCCCGTATGTAACTCATTTTTCCACACCGACTCACAAATAATGCTGGATCTACGCAGCTGGGCCCACTGGACCAAGGACCGATGGTCCAACCACTGGAAAATACAGTCCAGCGAACTGGGCCATCAGTTCCAAGGCCCAATGCAAGAGACCCTTCTCCTCCTTCACACTACCGCCTTCGGTTGGGCTAATTGCAAATCCAGCCCAACTCACGTAAAATGTTCGTTCACCCATGCAACCAAATGGCGTGGAAAATAGCCTGGCGATGGCGTTGACCCATCGCCTCACTCGGCGATGGCCCAATCCACCGCCCACTAAATCGTCCAGTCACCCGTAGTCAACACGGAATTACAAAACCCAATGCCAAATATAATCTACACACTCAAGTCTCGAAATCACCTTTGTCTTGTAACCCTGTGTCTGCCCTAAAAGATCCTAATTGGAAAATGGCCATGGATGATGAATATCATGCTCTAATTAAAAATAGGACATGGGAGTTAGTACCTCGTCCATCTAATGCTAATATAATTCGTTCTATGTGAATATTTAGTCATAAAGAAAAATCTGATGGTTCTTTTGAGCGGCATAAGGCCCGACTTGTAGGTGATGGCAAAACTCAACAGGTGGGATTAGATTGCGGCGAGACATTCAGTCCAGTGGTTAAACTAACAACTATCAGAATTGTTCTCAGTCTAGCCCTCTCAAAAGGATGGTTACTTCATCAATTGGATGTCAAGAATGCCTTCTTACATGGACACTTGAGTGAGACTGTATACATGCACCAACCATTGGGGTACAGAGATTCTCAATATCCCAATCATGTGTGTTTACTTAAAAAATCATTATATGGCCTAAAACAGGCTCCCAAGACTTGGTACAAGCGGTTTGCAGATTTTGTGTTCAACATGGGTTTCTCAAACAACCGGTCGGATAATTCACTATTTATTTATCACCAGAGTAATAATACTGCTTATATTCTCTTATATGTAAATGATATTATCCTAACAGCCTCTTCAGACTCTCTTCGCAAGAATATCATGACCCAGCTGAGTTCCGAATTTGCTATGAAGGATCTTGGTCCACTTCACTACTTTCTAGGAATTGCGGTGACACGCCATGCAAGTGGTTTATTTCTTTCACAAAAGAAGTATGCATCAGAGATCGTAGAACGAGCTGGAAAGTCATCTTGCAAACCTTCTGCAACTCCAGTAGATACCAAGTCAAAATTGAGTGCCATATCCAGCAACCCATTTGCCAATCCGACATTGTATCGCAGCTTGGCAGGAGCTTTGCAAGATCTCACATTCACGGGCGGATATTACCTACGCAAGACAACAAGTTCGTTTCACGCACAATCCAATGGAAGAACATACGCATGCACTCAAACGCATTGCACGATATATTCGTGGCACTCAATTATGGATCGTGACCGTATCCTCTTCCATGTCCAAGCTTGTCACCTACACGCAGATCGGGCAGGATGTCCAGACACTGCACGCCCACCTCCGCTATCGCGTCTTCCTGATAATTAAATATCATGACCCTCCAAAAGGCAACCCACAGATCACGCCCAAAGGTCGGTGAATACCGCGCGGTAGCCAATGTTGTCCGACTACGCCGATTCGAATCTTTTACTTGAGCTTCACCGTCTATTCGACGACCACTATGGTATCCGTGATAACATTAGTGCAATTTATCTCTCCGGAAATCCAATCCATCATCAACGCACTAAGCATATTGAGTTAGATATTCATTTTATCCGTGAAAAGGTGGCTCGCGGACAAGTGCGAGTGTTACATGTCCCGACGCGACATCAGATCGCAGATATTTTCACAAAAGGGCTTCCGCTGATCTTATTTGAAAAATTTCGGGACTGTCTCAACATTCGCCGTCCTCCAGCTTCGACTGCGGGGGAGTGTTAGAATATTATGTTAAGAATATTCTAGATGTGTAATTAATTAATGATATTATATTTATGTACGATCCTAATATATATGGTAGGTAGTACCAAGAATTATGGTTAGAATATTATGTTAGAATATTCTAGATGTGTAATTAATTAGGATGATCATTTGTATATATTCTTTCTTATGGGATAAAGAATGATGAAGAAAAATATTCCATAACTCTTTGAGAAATGACGACAACCATTCACTCACTCCGACTAACGTAAAACTATGATATCATGATGAGACGTGCCTTTTTTACATATCTATACCTTCAATTTGCACGTGTCACATCTTGTGTGGAGGTCGATTGGCATTCTCATTTGTCGGGTACCGAGCAATGATGCCTCTACAAAATCTTTGTTTATAAATACTCGCTTACCTCTTAATATTGCCAATCTATCATTTCCTTTGGCATGTTTTCTGCAAAACAAAATTCAAGAGATTTTGATATGTGAAAGGATCTTTCTTATATCTTCATGTTTTCATAACATGTCAAACGCTCCAAACCCATCATCTGAAAGCAATATTCTCTCAAGTTCCGATATCACCAACACTTTAGCCACCGTTGCTCCATCGGTTTCTGCCGTTGAAGAAGATCTTCATCACCGCGAGAAGGCTCTTCCTAGTCGGAATATCTTGTTAAGTCTTTCATGCCAACGAATTGGCATTTAAACTATGATCTTCAAGATAAAAATGCTATTAGGATCCAACCAAGTGGTCGAGATTCTCACGCCAGTAATTACCAAACTAGGATCATTGCTGATTTGGTATTGGTGGTGAACGCTGATTGCCGATAGACCGATGGTGAAGTCATCATAATTGTTGGGGTCTGAGGCTACGGATCAGAAAGTAAAAGCAAGATTAAATTCAAAATTAAACGATGAAACAATTTCTAATGTTACCTATAATGTTGTGACAACACCTAATAAAAAACAGAATAAAGTAAATCTTAAAGAGTAAATGCAGCGAAAAAGTAAAAGACACAAAGATTTATATTTTGAAGGATATATATTAATATAACCCTTGATGGTCAATGACCGAAGTAATGTATATATTATATACAATTACAATTGAATTTCTTTTTACAATTTGTAGCAATGAAAACGAAAAAGAAATTGCAAAATAAAAAACGAAGTCGTAGATGACTCCAGCCTAAAGATAAAACATCTATAAAGAAAAATACAACATCTTCATTACAATTGTTTTTACATTAAGCTTAATCTAGAATAGAGATAGCAATTGTAATGTGGGATATATGTTGTTATACTACTTTAGGGCAAGGTGTTGATCCAGATTTCTGAAGCGAAATCCCGAGAGCTCTCTTGGTATTTTTACATTTTGATTCTGGATGACAATACTCTGAAGTTCCTCCTCTATTTATAGTGTGAACTTCCTTAAAACTCTCGCTGGTTGGTTGTGGAAGTTGAGAGAAAGAAGGCTGCAGCTTGGATCGATTCTTCCTCCATGAATTTCTCAACAACTTTGACTTGGTCTTCAAGTTGCTTCCATTCCAAGCTTGACTCCTTCAATTCCCACGTTTTAAACACAGCTCCATATTCAGCTTGCCTAGGACATTTTTAACTCACAGTAACAAACACTGTTTTTGTCGGAAGAATAGGCAAAATCGTTTACAGAGATGTTGTCACAACACTGCAGGCAACATCTACATGACACTGCAGGATATTGCGCAATACTGCAGGCAACATCTGCAGAGTACTGCAAGATCTTGTCCAGGCATAAAACCTAGTGTTGTCACAACACTCATCCAACATCAACAATCTTTCCCTTTTTGTCTTTCTTCACAAAACTCCATACAAACCTAAAAATGCCTAGTATATGACTGATTGTAAATGTTTCCATTAACATTCCAAATTCAGCAAGATTGTAGTCATGCTCCCCCTCAACCTACAGTTTCAAGTTTCAAGTATTGTATTGTAATTTGGGTTAGTAAAAATATATGTCTATTAGTCATAACTCACACACAATATGGTTGTAAGTAGTCAAAGACTAATATTCATACATCATCCACAAATAAAATATATACAGATATATTTACAGACCAAAGATAGAACTGTCTCATTGTCCACATATATCAATATCCATCAGCGTGAAGTAAGACAAAACCAGTTTAGAAGAAATATTGATCAAAGTGTTGCATAACATTTTCCCCAACATATCTCCATACATGTATGTAGATATGTTGTTACAAATGTTACAACACTAATTCCAACATTAACAATTATCTCCCCCTTTTTGCCTTTCTTCACAAAACTCACACATTAACCAAACATGAACAGTTCAGGTTCAGCATCATCAATCTCCCTCTTGCTCTTTATTTAGCAACAACAACATCAGTCTGAGAAGCAGCACCAGTAGTAGCAGTCTCCCTATGCACTGTAAGTCTCCCCTGTATAGTAGAGCTTGTACAACTTCAGCTTCCCCCCCTGCATAGATAACAAACATCAGTATGAGAAACAACACCAGTAGTAGCAGTCTCCCTATGCACAGTAAGTCTCCCATATATATTAGAGCGTGTACAACTTTAGCTTCCTCCCCCTGCATCTCAGCTTCCTGCCCCTGCATAGATAATAATATTTTCTCCCCTTTTTTTGTGGAGAAAACAGTATCATGAAATGGACTCTTGGCTAGAATCAAAGAACTCCTTGCAGCATTAACCTCACTATTGTGTTGGTTGATTTTCGCAATGTGGCCCACAAGCCAGTATGAAAACAATGTGAATTGTCCTGAGCCAGTGTTGCCTAGATTGTTTATAAAATTCATGGCAACGCCATTTCCTACTTCCTTCTTCCAGGTCAAGTCAATGTTTCTATCCTAGAGGAAGACGATTGTCCAGTTTGCTGAGAGGTATTGAACTTGAGTTATTCGTATTCGATGGATGGCTAATGTTCATGAGGGTATTGGATGGAGTGTTATCTGACAGTTGTGTTGACATTGGAGAAATATTTTATTGGTGAATATGTAGGAGATGATTTTGGAAATTAATCAGGATACGTTTATATATATATATATATAGTATAGATTTGACATTTGGACCAATGTAACATCTCACATACAATATATATATATAACAACCATCCATGATTGGAGTGTGAAATGATGATGAGTTCATCAGATAGATAGAAAACAATCCGAGGAGATGATTTTTCCCTTCTTGTTTTTTTTTTTTAAAAAATATATTTTTTCTTCTGGAAAAACTCTTGAAATGACATGAAAAATAACAAATAAGAGGAGTATTATATACAAGGAAATATTTATTTAAGCAACTCGCAATAATATTTTTCAAAAAATAGGTAGTATAAATTAATTAGGAGTTACACTCATCAAATTAAGAAATTAACGACATAAAACTGATTTTTGAATTTATAAACAAAAATTGTCCAGTATTAAACGGGATTTGAGATTAATGATTTAAATTTAAAAAATAAACAGAAATAAATAAGGCATGATAAACAACAGAAAAATAATTTTCTGAAAGAACAATCAATATATTAGATTGTCATGTTGTCAGTAATGTTGGACAACATTTTGGGCAACACAAGTATTATGACATCACATGAACTTCTAGATTTGACATTAACATTAGACATATTCTGTATATTTTTCCTATGAGTTTGATCCTTGAACCAACGTAATATTTTCCATCGTGTCCTTAATCAAACATAGTTGAACATATGCAGAATACTCTATGTCTTTAAAAAATGAAAATAATTTTTGAGGTATTTTCAACATTCTTTTAAGCACATGATACTCATATACAATAGGAACAGTACCAATTTAGATCTTTTTTTTTTAAACATTGCCAAATCTTTAGTCGAGGCTTTGCCTACTTTTGATACTCATTTTTTATGATATATATAAATAATTTATATACACCATCGCAGAGAACAATATTATAATTCAGTTCTTGTTCATGTAGGATCATACTTGAATGACCAAATGCATGCACAATACTGTAACATCGTCAGAGTATATTGACAATCCAGTAAATGTTGTCCAGAATGTTGTGAAATATTTCAGGCAACATCTACCAAAAACAACCTTATTTATAGTAAACACAGACCAATAGATTTTTTTTAAACTAGAAAATCTTTCATGATCTAGAGCCTTGGTAAAAATGTCAGCTAGCTGGTGAAATGTATCAATATGTTCAATCTGAGCTAACTATTTTTCAACTAAGTTCCTTAAAAAAATGATGTCATATATATAGTCATTACAATTTTGTTTACGACTATATCAAATAAATAAGATTGTTGCCAAGGTAAACAATATCCTCCACTTGTATTCTTCTTATCATTCACATCTCCAGCCCAATCCAAGTCACTAAATCCTATTAAGTTAGGATAAGTGTCATTGGAATACCAAAATTCCCAATTCATATGTGCCAACAACATATCGAATAATACGTTTCACGACATTTAAGTGGAATATTTTGGGACAGACTTGAACACATGCACACACAAATACACTAAAAATAATGTTGGACGATTAGCAGTAAGATACAAAAGGCTACCTATCATGAATTTGTACAATGTTGGGTCAACATCTTCGCCAACATCGTCTTTACATAACTTTTTGCGAGAAGTCCATTGAAATTTTCATATGTTTAGCATTCTCCAATCCAAATCTTCTAACTAGATTCTTGACGTATTTGGTTTGTGAGATGAAAGTTCAATCTTCACATTGCTTTATCTGCAGGCCTAAGAAATAAGTTAGTTCCCCAATCATGCTCATCTCAAATGTTGATCACATAGCCTCGACAAAAAGTGTTAAGGTACGACTGTGAGGTCGAGCAAAAAACTATGTCATCTACATAAATTTGAGCGATGATAATATCTACACCATGATATTTTATAAATAAAGTTCTATCAGATTCATCACGACTAAAACCAAAATCAAGTAGAAGTCTCATCAAACGACCATACCACACACAAGGAGCTTGTCTCAACCTATACAAAGCATTTTTTGGGCTTGTATACATAATGTGGATGGTGAAGATCCTCAAATCCTTTAGGTTGTTTAACATAGACTTCCTTATCAAGAAAAACCATTTAGAAAAGCACTTTTAACATCCATTTGATGCAAGATAATTGTTAGACAACAATCAATAGCAAGGGTAAGTCTAATTGATTCAATTCTAGCCACATGTGCAAATATTTTGTCATAGTCCATACCTTTAACCTGAGTATAGTCTTGAGCAACTAGATGAACTTTATTTTGAACTATAGTTCTCGATTTGTCTGACTTATTTTTAAAGATCCATTTAGTTCTAATAACATTTGAATTGTTAAGATTTGGAACCGGATCTCAGACATCATTTCGAGAATGTTGCTCAAGCTCTTCTTGCATTGCTTGAATCCAAAAATCATCTTTTAGTGCTCCCAAAATATTTTTGGTTCTAAAGTAGATATGAAACAAGAAAGACTAATCTGTTGGTAAATGGTAGACATACACACATACCTTACCATCTCTCGGTAGTTGATTGACTCTTTCTCTCTTGTTATAATTCCTTCAAAACTCCCCTTATCACCTGGTCTGAGGGATGATTTCTTACTAATCCTTGATGGAGGGTATATTCTTACTTGATAGTTCATTTCAGTTCTGGACTCCTCATCCACCTCAACCTTTGTGGTCTCTTCTTGTGGTTCAGATGTTGCCTCTGATGCCGTGACAACATCTGATTCTACAGTTTGCTCTTTTTCTACTGTAACTGCAATGCTGTTTTCTGATGATTTACATGTCACATCAGTAAGATCACAAAAAATAACATTGACCAACTCTTGTACGCTCTTGGTCCTTGTATTGTATATACTATAAGCATGACTATTTTGTGAATAACCAATAAAAAGTCCTTTTAAACAATCCCCGCACACTGTTTTATCAGTTGGAACCAGTTTGAGAATGCCTTTAACAACTTCATAAGAGATTAATTTCTCTAAGTTGCGATAATTGACATGTCCCAATTTCTGATGCCAAAGTGTAGTGTCGTTGAGCCTAGCAGAATTGCAGGCTAGTTGATTACCAACTAGGTAGTAATTATCTCCAATGCGAGTGCCTACATAACACACTTATTAGTAGAATATGTGAATTTGCATTCATGCTTATTGAATTTTACCTCGAGGTCATCATCACAAAGCTGACTTATTCTAAGAAGATTAGCAACTAAGCCATCAATATGAAGTACATTCTTCAAGGCTGGTACATCAGGAACATCCAACGTTCCTTTACCAATAATCTTGACCTTACTCCCACCTCCCAAAAGTCACGTGACCTATATTGAATGACTCTTAATTCTTTATAAATCCTTTCTTACTTGTCATGTGGGATGAATGCTCACAATTAAAGTATCAAGAACCTGTAAGGTTAGTTCTTTAATGCAGTAATATAGATATTACAAGTTAAGTCCATTTTAGGAACCCAATCTCTCTTAAAGTATTTTCTCCTTTTCTGTTCAGAAATGTAGCTTCGAATGTTGTCTGAAATGTTGAACAACATTTTAGACGACATTTTAGGCAACACCTTGTTCACAAAATTTTGAAGTTTGAAGTAGTGTGTCATTATATTTCCAAGGAATTTTAAGTAACTACCCACATACTTCATATTATTCTTGATTTAAACAAGACAATCTTATTATTTCCTTTACAAAATAGATTTTCTCATTTTTATCAATGACACTAGAGTAAGTAATTTTAAGAGATTTTTTATACCCAATATCTGCATATGAAAACTTACTAAAGTAAGGAATTTCATCCAATTTAAAGATTCTCGTGTTGAGCTTCTGGAAAGTGGCTACGACAGAATCCAAATTTTACACAAATCTTACCAAATTAAAGATCTTTTTTGGTAAAAGCTACCTCTAAATGAGTAATTGTGCCTTTTAAAACATGGTACTCACGAGTTAAATATTTGACTTTTGAGTCACGTTGCTCAGATTCAATGATTAAAGCTTTACACAGATTTTGTACTTCCTTAATCATGTCATCTTGAGAGTCAACTTGATCCAATCATAGAACCTCACTAATTGAAATAAAATCACTAAAGCATTTTATATCAGAATAGTTAAAATATTCATACTTTTAGAGATGTTCCCGCAGATGTTGTCGCTGATGTTGTCACAAATGTTGTGACAACGTTGTCGTTGACATCTTTGTTATTTGACAGAGATTGTTCGAAAACTGCAATTTACATCAATAATAGTTAAAATATTCATATATGTCAGATATTGTTGCAGATGTTGTCACTGATGTTGCCACAAATATTGAGACAATATTGTCGATGACATCTTCGTTATTGGACAGAAACTGTTCGAAAACAACACCAACATTGCTTGTGATTTTGGTTCTGGATCTCCTTTTTCATCATCACTAAGAAAAACTCACTGACTCTTACTAAATTTCTAAGAGTGTTTGTACATTTATTAGCATAATGACCCTATCTTGAGCATGCATGTCCGGACTCAAGTTGTTTGAGATCAAATTTGGTATGATCCGAATTGAATTTCCTTAGTTATCTTTTTGTGTATTTGAAGAATATGTAGTGGACTGATGATTATAGGTTTGACTTTGGTACTCTTTGGATTTGGACTTAAACCTATCATTGTTGATCTTTCTCACCATCGAAATGAATTTTCGAGAGAGCAAGACAACATTAGCACCATCACAAACTTCTTCAATCGCACAAATCTTTATATTGAACTTCTCATGAAGAGAACAGAGAGTCTTTTCCACAAGTTGGGTGTGGGTTAAAGGAACACCAAACACTTGACATTTATTAGAAGGTATGTTGGTCAGAATATTGTCCAACATTTGTCCCAACATATTCACATACATGAAATATGTTGTCACAAATGTTACGACATTAATTCCAACATTATCAATCTGGAAATGTCAGTCAACTTTTCAAAATAGGATTTTACGTCTTCCGTTTCTTCCATTCTCAAATGTTCATATCGACTCATAAGCATGTGAAGCTTCGAACGTTGAATACTCGAGCTACCTTTACATAGAATTTGTAAGGTCTCCTAAGTATACTTAGTCGTAAACATTTTTATATGAGTTTGATCATATAAAAATCAACTCATTCAAAGATTGCATTTAAGGCTTTTTGGGTGTAGCTCGCATTATTGGTTTCTTCCGCCGTCCATTTGGATTTGGGTGTAACAAGAATGTCACATTCCTCATCCGACGGCTACATTGGTACAACATATCCATGGATTATAGATATCTATGTCCTAACATCAATTAATTTGATATGCGAACATAGACGTATCTTCCAATAGGAATAATTTGAACCAACACAAAGTTTACCAATATTTTGGATTTGTCGGATCCATAACTTAGAATAACAGGACCAAACACTTATTGTGTCAAGTGTTGACTCTGATACCACTTTGTTGGGGTCCGAGGCTACGGATCAGAAAGTAAAAGCAAGATTAAATTCAAAATTAAATGCTGAAACTATATCTAATGTTACCTACAATGTTGTGACAATATTTGTGGCAACACCTGATAAAAAACAGAATAAACCTTAAAGAGTAAATGCAGCGAAAAAGTAAAAGACATAAAAGTTTATGTTTTCAAGGGTATATATTAATATAGCCCTTGATGGTCAATGACCGAAGTAATGTATATATTATATACAATTACAATTAATTTTTTTTTACAATTTATAGCAATGAAAATGAAAAAGAAATTACAAAATAAAAAACGAAGTCGCAGATGACTTCAGCCTAAAGATAAAACATCTATAACGAAAAATACAACATCTTCATTACAATTACTTTTACATTAAGATTAATCTAGAATAGAGATACCAATTGTAATGTGGGATAAATGTTGTTATACTACTTTAGGCTAAGGTGTTGATCCAGATTTCTGAAGCGAAATCCCGAGAGCTCTCTTGGTATTTTTACATTTTGATTTTGGATGACAATACTCTGAAGTTCCTCCTCTATTTATAGTGTGAAAAGTCCTTGAAACTCTCGCTGGTTGGTTGTGGAAGCTGAGAGAAAGAAGGCTGCAGCTTGAAGCGATTCTTCTTCCATGAATTTCTAAACAACTTTGACTTGGTCTTCAAGTTGCTTAAATTCCAAGCTTGACTCCTTCAATTCCACGTTTTAAACACAGCTCCATATTCATCTTGCTTAGGGAATTTTTAACTCACAGTAACAAACACTGTTCTGGCCGGAAGAATAGGCAAAATTATTTACAGAGATGTCACAACATCTGCAGAACACTGCAGGATGTTGCGCAATCTTTCAGACAACATATGCAGAGTACTGCAAAATGTTGTCCAGGCGTAAAACCTAGTATTGTCACAACGCTCATCCAACATCAACAATACTGGTGGAGGATGACAAAATAACTTTGTACTGGCAGGGGTACTCATATGTATATACATACCTCTTCTGTTGTTCCTCTCTCTGAGGTGCCGGATGACGCGACCGTGGTGATCCAAATCATTCAATAGGCCTAAGAACGCAAATAGATCTGGAAGGATTCATCTTTAAGCCCCCCAGCTCAGTTCCAAATGGACCAAAAGAAAAGGTCCTAACAGAAGTGATTGAAACCCTCCCAGTGCACTTGGTACAACAAATCTGCCCACCGACATCATCTTGGTGGTAAATCTAGACATCAAGGGTCTTTATGATGAAGAGCAACATCTTAATAGAAAAAAAGAGTCGATGGGTTCCGGCTATTCATAGAGATTGATATGGTTGACTACGGGGCTTTTTGGATGAGAGCTTCATTTTCCCCTCAGTTCTGGCACTGCTATTATGAGTACACTGTCTTCTTCCACTTGTTGGGTTTTGTCGGGTTCGTACACGCAGCGAAATTTGAAAATTTATGTTTCAAACCCGACAGACGGTCAAACTGATGGATAATTATATAATGAAAAACATATAGAAACTGTAATGCGTCGAAAGAACACTTACTGTTTGCAAATCTGGAATCTTCTTCTTCAAGTGTATACAGAGGGTGAGCACACAACCGTTCCTCGATTTGAAAGTCAAAAATCTAATGTAATTACTCTTTCAGAAAGTTAGGAAATTCGATAGAGTTTAAGCTGAGAATAATTCAAGTGAATCGGGTGTATTAAAACAATGATTGAACCCCCTATTTATAGCTGAAAAAAATCAGCTAGGGTTTCCATGTGGGCCAGGCCTAGAAATCGAGACAGAGTGGGTCACTCAAACCTAATGGATACGTGGCGCCACACCATGGCTCTGTGGCGCCGCAACCTTGGGTCCCACGAGTCGTGGCCCTGGTCCAATTCTGCCTCATTTTTATTTTAATTAAATCATCATTATTTATTCTAATGTCTAGATTATAAATCGAACATTTATATTCTCTCTGATTACATCCGTGAATCGACGAAACAATTGACTTAGTGTTACCCTAAAGACCTTCACATATCGACACTAATAACATTAAGGTCTACACGGAACTCCTATTCGGTGCCAGAATACGAACTCAATATGTGAAATATATTTACACGAAACCTGTGAACTCAACCTCTATGTGGGAAGATAAAATCCTTTCATTCACGACACACTCGATCAAGCTTAGGATCTGTCAAGTGTCTATCCAAATGACTTGCTCATTATATATCATATATATTAGATGACAACAAGACCATATCATAGATATGTCTACTGCGTTGGCCAACGACTTAGTCAACCTAATATCATATGAAAATCTGAGTGTTCTCTCGAAGATACATTCGAGGAATGAATCCTAATCTTGGCTCAACTACCACCTTTAATCTACGTCGCAATATACTCAATACAAATCGCGTCTCAACCTATAAGACATTTGAGCTAAGGACATGATCAATGTACATTACTCTGTAAACAAGGTGCGTATCGACCTCAAGTCTAAGGACTTCTATCTCCCACACGCTGATGTAACAAACAATACATCAGCAGGGTAAACCAATACTTCAAAAAGTATCCATGTGTCCATCCCGAGTTGCCATAACTCGTAGTAGGTGAGACATATTACATTCTCAAAGGATATGATGCAGACCACATGTCGACGTATCACATATCATCGATATCCCATTCTCGATGATCATTAGTCGAGACAGTTTAAGAGTTACGTTATAATATTAATCTCTCACATTATTAATAACCACGTAACATATAAAGATGCATTTATAGAATATTATAGACAATCATCCAATAATTCAATAAATGTAAATGTCATACCATTAATCTCCATTAATATAAATATGAATGTGTATAAAGTACATTTGTCCTAATACAGATTGTTTCTAGGACATAAATATACTTTCAATCTCCCACTTGGCCTAGAGTCAATCACCAACATATCTAATACCCATGTTTTCAAAATGACCATTATGCTTAACCAATCTTAATGGTTTAGTAAATGGGTCTGCTAGATTATTGTTTGTGGGAACATAATCTAATCTAATATCTTCAGTCTCCACCATCTCTCTGAGTATGTGGTACTTCCTTGGTACATGTTTGTTTCTGTTTGTTGATCTTGGTTCCTTTGCCTGTGCAATTGCACCAGTGTTGTCACAATAAATGGTTATTGAACAACTAGCACTCAGAACAACTCCTAGCTCCTTCAGAAACTCAGAAATCGCGACAGCTTCTTTACCAGCTTTCGATCCAGCAATGTACTCTGCTTCAGTAGTCGAATCAGCAGTTGTAGCTTGTTTGAAACTCTTCCAACTCACTGCTCCACCATTTAAAATGAATGTATAACCAGACTGAGATTTGAAGTCATCAACATCTGTCTGGAAGCTAGCATCAGTGTATTCAGTAGCAACTAGCTTTTCACCACTGCTCTAACTTATTTCATGTTCTGAAATGAATCTGTTCTAAAGAAAGACCTGCCTATACTGAGTTGCCGGATTCTGAAGGTCCTAAATTAGCAGTCGTTTCAGCCATTCAACCTTTCTCAGCCTTATATCAACAAAATAAGTCACTTTCTTCAGAATGTTTTCCCTCGCCACATAGGGAAGAGTTAGATAATGAGTATCCAGCTCTGGCTGCAAAACGTGATGAGTTTAGGACCATCACTTTCCATGTTTTGGTTGAGTGCCATTTGTTATCCAAGCCTGTGGGAGTGGCTAAAAGGACCAGAGGAAGACAGTGCAGTCTCTGTGGAATACACCATCAACGCTGACATTCATGTGACTACAAAGGTAATTTCCCCTTTTCCTTATATGCTTCTTCTTCTTCCTTGTTCACATCCTGAAATTTTTATTTCTTTTTGGCTCTATTTTCTCTGCAACGAAGGCTATTGAGGAGAAGTCAACACTTGTAAATGAAATAGATTCGGCAATGGATTAGATGTTGGCAGTGAAAGATACGCTTTCCAGAGTTATGAACTGGAATCAAAACTTGCAAAGTTGGAAGAAAATAAAGAAGTCTTCAGTTAGTAAGCCGACCTTCTCCAGACTCGAGTGGATGATTGGAAGAAGAAATGGACCAAGCCTAATGATTTTGTCTCTGATCTAACGATGTGCCTATCAGGTCTTGAGGCTAATTTGCAAACTTTTACTGAGCGTCTTCAAATTAAAGTTGCCGAAGTAGAAGCCATTTAGAAGGACAACGAGTGTCTGAGATCCCACCTGTTTGCCATGACTGCACAGAAGGACATCGAGAAGCAAATGTGGAGCTGACAAGGACCAACAAGCTTTTCCGTCAAACCAATGCTGAACTCATCCGTTCTACTGGAATTACTGAGGCAAAGTTTTAATCCACCATCGACAGCCACAACTTGTCTGTGATGTGCAGTGGCTATAAAATGCATCCGGAGACTGTTAAAGTAGTAAAAGTTTGGAGGATTATAGATATTGACGTCGAGATCAATAAAGCCTTGCATTTGGAACTAGCATCGGCAAAAACCCAAGAAGAGCCTCTTCCTGAGAATGAAGAAGATGAGGTTCCTCCAGACGGCAATATTCTTTCCGCTGTCAAGCACCATAAAGGCCCAACTCTTGCTTTAGGCAATGCTTCTGAAACTCCAACGTCCGATCAGCTACCTCTTTTAGCCCCAACTATATTGAATCTTTGTTAATTTTGTTTTTGTTTCAAAACACCCTTGTTGGACCATGGGACAAATGTGTCGAGCCCTTCCGCATGGATTTATAATTCTTTTTTGGGCCACTTTTGGATCTGGTCATTTTATAATGATTGAATCACTACAAGAAATTTGTCATATACCAACGGACATTTTTAGTGACTGTCAATAAAATCGTTGGTATAGATAACATATGCCTACCGAAATTCTGGCCGTTGGTATAGGTCACATCGGACATTTTTAGTGACTGTCAATAAAATCGTTGGTATAGATAACATATGCCTACCGAAATTCTGGCCGTTGGTATAGGTCTGCCTAAAAAAAGAGGCGCCCAAATTTTGAGATCCCTCATTTTTTTCCAACTATTTCCCTCATATTTTATCCCAAATATTTAACTGAACTTTCTTTCCCCACTCTTTCTCCCTCTAAAATTTCCTCAATCTAGTTCTCTCTCTAAAATCATTGATATTTTCAGACTTTAAGTTAGAAAAGGATACAAATTAGGTATTTATGTGAATAGAATTAGATTTCATATTTGATTCTTGTATTGCTTTGACCTTTGTGCACCTTCTATTTTTTTTTCCTCCTATTTATTGAGCTTTGTTGTCGCTGCTTCTGTATACATGTGAGTTTTTTCTTCATGTTGTTGTCGACTTTCCGTGTCTCGTTTTTGGTGTTTCTTTGCTAATTGTTTTTCATTTTGTCTACAGATGAATACTTTGTCTGTTTCTTCATTTGTAAACACTCTTGCTTTCTTAGGTATGGATCTAAACTCTTTATTTCATATATAGATGCTCATATATTATGACTTTTTTATTCAATTGTTTTCTAATTTTGTGATTATTCTTACTTACACAGTGTCAATTCAAGAATGACAAGTTTGTGCTAAAATAATTTAGGTTATATGGTTTGTAAAATTTGAGAACTTGTGGGTTCTGATTTTTAGTATGGGGATCTTTTTTATACCCATCAATTGATATTAATTGTGCAATTTTACTTAAAGAACTCTATTTTCACTAAACTTGGTTGGGACAACAGATTATTTTTGGGGTTAATGTGATGAAAATCTTTTCTTACTCAAGTAAAATCTCTTTATTGCATTTGACTGATGCAATGTGATGAAAATCTTTATTGCGCGATTCCATATTTTGTTCATAACACAGAGATGATGTTTGGAAAAGGGAGAATCTTAATATGGTTCACCTTGATGCAATGTGATGAAAATCTCTGTGCAATGTGATGAAACTCTTAATATGGTTCACCTTTTCCTTTTTTTTTTCTGTAGACAATAGACTGGATTATTTGATGTTATGACAGTGAAGTGTTATAGAGCTTCTAAAGGATATCTGCAAGTCTGTGGGTTCTGATAGATTGACGATGCATGGTTAGATTTCCCGCACATCGATAGAGGAAAGATCTATAATTAAGGATTTATTCATACTTTCTGGCTGCTTATCAAGAGTAACACTAACTAGTAATGAGATAGTTACATATCTAATAAGCAAAGTCTGAAGAGTGAGGAGTGAGGACATAACTTACCGGGGACACATTAATGAAAAATATACCCCTTTTCAGATCAGAAGTGCTGATGCAATATAGTTGTTAAGAAAAACAATGGTTTTCTTAAAGTTGCAAGTCTATAAGTTATTATTCAAGTGCTTCCATTGAGAAAGAGAAACCATTAGTTTTGCAGGTTGGGACATAACTATTTAGCAGGGGAAATTAAGAAAAAAAGGAGAGGAACTATTATAAGAATCTAGAAATGCCATATAGAATTCAGGAATGGTTGCTAAGGTAAAGCTGCATAAAGCATCAAAAACTTTATCCTTTTGCTATCCTTACTGAATAATGACTTGTTGATAAGCAAAGACGATTACTTAGCTCGTATAACCAGACAAATCCAATGATAAATATTAACGTTTTAACTTTAATGCCTCTGACAATGAAACCCCAAGAGTAGCTTATAGCTCAAACTTGATAGGAGACTGATTAACATGCTTGAAAGTGCTGTCCAGATGAAAGTTATTTTGGAAAATATTCATGTCAAGATACTTGACTTGGTTTTATCATCATTTACTAATTCTTTCCCACTAATATAGATTAATTTAATTTTGGACAGTTTGACATCTCTGGTACTCTAGTATTACAACAAACAGGGGCTTATGTTACACAAGACCACCAGAGAGTGAGGCAAGATATCAAGATGATACTTAAGTAATGGGGAGCTTTATTTGAGTTGATTCCTTATTAATTCAAAGTTTTAAAACTCGCTCGTTTGATTTGATTTTGCCAACTCTTGGAAAGCGTTTATCATTTTCTACTTTTTTTTTTTGGTGCAATCTAGACCTTTCATATGTATGGTTATTGTTTTTAAATAAATTCAGTCCCTGGTGACGGTTGAACACTTAATGTTCTACATCTTATATTCCTCTCTTCTTCTTCCACTCCTCCCCGCTCCTCTTTCTTTGTCCATTTTATGCCTTGTAATTTTCATGTCTGTGTTTCTATTTACATCTTCCTGCTCTTAGATTTTGGATCATTATAAAGAGTCCCACGATGCACGAGTTAAGGAAGGCGCTGCTGTGTCTAGGAATCCTCCGAGAAGTGTGATATTGGTTGGTCATTCCATGGGTGGTTTTGTTGCTAGAGCTGCGATTGTCCACCCACATTTGAGGAAATCAGCTGTTGAAACTGTTCTGACACTTCTCCATACCCGTAAGTTGCTCTACTCTTGGAAGCTATTATGTGGTTACACTGATGCTATAAAATAACTATTTATTTGTGGTTTCTTACCCAGGTACTTGTTCTATTTGCTTATACATGTTCAAGTATATGCAGATGATTGAAAATCTGAACTATAGTTGGCAACTAATATGTAAGGTTTATAACATATATCATGTATTTTCCTTTCTTTCTTTTCCTAGCATTCCAGTAGGGAAACCTCAATTCCCCTTTATATCAGCTAACAGCTATGCATTGCTTCACTAAATATATATCTTTTATAACTTTTTATTTTAGGTCCGATCAAAGCTACAATCACTTGATGGTATTGTGCCTCCTACCTATGGCTTTATAAGCAGCACAAGTGTGAAAATGTGTGGTTGTCAATGGAGCACCAGGTTATCTTGAGGTGTAATCAGTTTGCTGTCCAAGTAAGTCAAATTTTTCCAAAGAGTCTCCATTGAAATTTGTAGTCAAGTAGCTTTGAATTTCAATATCAACCTTTTCAGGTATCACATACTCTTCTTAGTCTGATAGATCAGGAGACTGGTCAACCTATATCTGATGTTCAAAAAAGGCTAGAAATATTCACAAAAATGCTTCACAGTGGAATACCTCCAAATTTTAATTGGTTAAAGCAGCCACAGCTACCTCATATACCAATTGAAAATGGAGAAGCTGAATCTGGTATCCTCAGTCCAAGTCTCTATCTACAGTATTTAAAGGGATTATCCTTATATAGTGTTTAAAGTATACGAAAATGCATTTCCATGCTAATTATATTTGTGTATATGGCACTCATTGGAGTGATGATGCACTTGAAAGAGATTTTTACGTCGATACAACCACAGTTACAGTTTTAGCAATGGACGGGAGAAGGCGTTGGTTGGACATTGAGAAGAAAGGAAGATTAGAACCTTCTTTTATCTTAAATAAGTTTTTGCTCCTCTACTGTATTGTGTGTTTTTGTTGTCGTAGAAGTTATTTTGGGGTTATTATAATTAACATTACTTTGTTAGTTTGATATGTTTGTAAGACTTGTAAGTTTTATATGTTTGTAAGACTTGTTAGTTTGATAATATAATTGATTTTTTTTATTTTGCTTTAAATTTTGTGTGGTGCATATAAAAAATATTCTCAAACTTTTATTATTAAAAAAATATTTATTTGAGGCAAAAAAATTATTTATAAAAGAAATCAGACATATACCAACATATAATGTGGTCCTATACCTACAGAAACAAGTGGTGGGTAAAGTTATTAAATGTGTCATTAGCCGTTGGTATAGCTCCAAACATTTATACCAACGGATTGAAACTGCCGTAGGTATAGGCTATACCAACGGCTAATTTGTTGTTGGTATATCGAATCAAAGTTGACGGAACTAAACTTCCGTGACCTATACCAACGATTTTTGGACCTTTACCTATGGATTTCTGCCGTTAGTATATGGCAAATTCCTTGTAGTGAATGAACTTATTTTTCCAGACTTGGCTATTTTTTATCCATTCGTACAAACATTTGGCTTTACTTAAGCTCGATTTCATGTTTCCTCCATATGAAAAATGCTTCTTTCAAATTTGAATATAATTCAAGGCTATAAATTATAATGACCTTTTGCCTTAGGTCGGGATTCGAAAGAGAATGACTTGTAGGTTTTTCTAACCTTACATTAAGGGAGAAAATGACCCATTTTATTAAACTGACTTTATTAATCGTCACCTTCTAATTCATACTCAAAACTCGATGTCTGTAAACAATTAAGTGGGGATATTTTGTTTTTTATTGACGAAAGCCGCAGTGCTACTCTTTCGAAGTGCAGCATGAAACTCCACGACGCAATAGCGCAAACCACGTACCAATTAACGCTTGTGTCAGCAGTGTGTGCGCCAACAAAGAAGGTTTATGCGGGGATCGAACTTGTGATCTTGGTCCCGCTGCTTCATCGCTACACTAATTCTCTGCCATTCTGCATGGTCAATTAAGTGGGATATTTTATTTTTGTTGTGAAGGCACATGCATTCTTTCTTTCGAATGCAATATTTTGTTGAATTACTCTTTGTTTGTAAAGGTGTTCTATTATCCCTTGGGGTTTCGCAGCCTTCTGAAATTAAACGCAGGCTGAATTTAGTCTCCTGTAAACTTTATCTAAGTGATCAAGTAGTCAAATTTCAATCTTTTATTTCTTAAGATTTTGAATAAGAGGGAGTCCTTATTGTTATGGTGGTTTAGAAGAGAACATATCTCGGTCATTATGGCACAACTTTTTAGGATGTTGTGTATAACATCCGTTTAGTTTAATTTCGTACTCTGCTTTCAGTGGCAAGAATTTATCATGAAAAGAAAAAATTATTCCTTTTATTTACAAATGTGAACCAAATTTAAGAATTATCTGTCGGCTATCTGGTGTGATCAGTTTGATTACATATGAAAAATATTTTATTATTTCGGGCAATCATCGGTGTTAGTGTGATTTTTCTATAAGCTTTTTACAGTACCAACTTCTATGGTTCCGGTGATTACAAGTACCTTCGAAAGAGGAAAAACTAAGACTTCTTATGGGCTCATCTACTTTTATGAAGAGAGGGACAATGGGTCTTTACGTGGACTTATCCATTTTTGTGAAATGTCTTTCTCTCATGCCTGGTTCGGGTGACGAGTATATATAGCCCGCCCCCAGTGGCTGTGTGTACAAAATTAAAGACCCAAGTACACAATACGCTAAAAATCATCTTAATACACTTTATGGTGCCGCCTCATTAAAAATCTCACTGGAGAAAATTCAATTGAGACAAAAACTGGTCGAAAGAAAAAGAAGTGGAGAACGTATTTTCCTTATTAAGAGTAATACTTCTTCAAATGACTGACATTCTAGTTGCTGGAAAGTTATTTCCCTTGTTGATGTTCTAATTGGTAATGATCAGTTGTCAGTAATCCTGATAACTTTGTATGGTTCTTCTCAATTTGAACCTTGTTTGCCTGCATTCCGGGTGTTGTGGGTTACCTTACGGAGTACTAAGTCTCCGACTTTAAAATGTTAGAGATTGGTACGATGGTTGTAGTACTGCTCTATCTGTTGCTTTTTTCCCACCAACCGGACGTATGCAAGGTCCCGATGTTCTTCAGAAAGATATAATTAAACAATTATCGCCTCTGAATACACATTCTCATCCAACCAGAGGTATCACAGGCTCAGAGTCCCCACTTTGACCGGGATTAATGCCTCAGCTCCATATACAAGGGAAATATTTTTTTTCCTGGTACTTGACTTTGTCGTGGTTCAATATGCTTATAGGACCTTGGGTAGTTTAAAAAGCCACGATCCTCTGGCATTCTCTAATTTCTTTTTTATATTTTGGATTATATTCTTGTTTGTCAACTTCGCTTGATCATTTGCACTGGGATGATAGGGAGAAGTGGTGATCTATTTGATGTTCAAATCCTCGAGAAACTTGGTGACCTTAGCTCCAATGAATTGACGACCATTATCGCAAATTATTTCCTTTAGGATACCAAAATGACAAATGATATACTGTCAATTAAAGTCCATCACCTCCTGAACATTCTGATAAGTTGATGCCTTAACCTACTTAGAAAAGTAATCAGTCATAAATAATATAAATTGTATCTGTCTGGGGAAAGAAGGCAGATGCCCAACTATGTATGTTCCCCATTTCATAAATGGTCACGGGGACACGATCGAATATAATTCTTCCCCTGGTTGCAGTGCAACATCTGAGTATGGCACTGACACTTGTTGCATCTCCGCATGAATGCCTTCATATCCTCTTCATTTGGAGCTAATAGTATCCATCCCTTATTAATTTACTCATTAATGAATTTACACCTGAATGATTTCTCCGATCCATCTCGTGAACTTTCCTCATTACGTAGTGTTGTGATATTTCTATGTGCTTACGCAAGTGTACGTATCTCTTAAAGTAATAAAGATCTGTAAGACCGAGTTATCGTCTTCACTGATTTATCAATTAACGATTATCTAAGCTTTGGTTTCTATTTGGTAACCGTAAGTGTGTTTGGATTTTTAACTAATGACTACAACTAAAGTAAAGTGCAGAAAATAACTAATGATGATAATACTTTGGGTTAACAGTTATGAAGGAAATTAGGGTTTCCAATCTCCTCAACTATCCACTATTTTACTTGTTAATGCAAGACTAATGATTCTTCTTCTTATTAAGATAGCAGGTTAACGAAGATGTTCTATATTCTGGTTAGAACATATAGAAACTCAACCTTATGCATAAATCTTCTATATTTTTATGATAGATTTTACCACACAGGAGGATTAAGAACAATAATCTTAAACATTATACAAGTATCGGGGTACTTTCGTCCGCGATTTTAACCTATGTAATCAATTATAGCATATTCAAATCTCCCTTTTCAGATCTCGATTTGAAATCATATAAATTATGAGAATTAGTGATCAGTTAATTATCATACAATCATCACAAGTTGAATAGATCTTAACAGATGAAAAAGAAATCACTAAATACACATTAATTCATAAAAGAGTTTCAAGCGATTCAATGAAAAACCATAATAAAGAAATTAGCTCATAGATATTGTCATTCTAACAAACTAATTGTCTTCAACATAAACTGAATTAAATAAAAGAAAAGAAAAAGAACTTGAATAGTATAAGTCTCTAATCTTGTTCTCTGCCTCCGTTCCTAGCCTCCTAAAGTATCATATCCTATAGAATAAGAATCCATAGGCTTATAATTCAATCAAAACCGTTTTTGGACCTTTTTGTCGTTTTAAAATTCGGTTTTTTCCAAAGATCTGGCGTCGGCGCGCGACCATGACCAGGCGCCATTGCTAATTTAGCGAAACCATTTTTGCTCTCGGTGCGAGCGCGCGGCGTCTTCGACGGTGATTTTCTTTCCAACTTTCTGGTCATTTGGCGCCTCGGCCCTTCCTTCTGGAGACGCGACTCTGAAGCGCACCGACTCATGGATCTTTCTCGTCCATATTTTCGCCAGATTTCTTCTATCGTCCCGGGGATCCTTTGCTTGATTTTATGGGGCTTGGTTATGCCTTTTCATCCTCCATACAGAAAGCACGGTACAAGACAACTATAAACGTATAAAAGATGTTATACCCCGTAGTTCTGGCCATACGTGTGAGAGCGTGCGAAAGGTGTAAGACTTAAAATTTTCGAAAGAAAGGTTGACGGATTATTTCGGACGGGTTTTAGTCAACTTTGAGGCGGGTTATGACCCGGTACAGTGAGAATTCCTAAGTATTTCAAAGGCCTAGTGCGTAGTTCGTTGAGTCTAGTTTCCAACGCAACCAACCGTTCGTCGATAGGACATCGGAGTAGGAAGTTACGGGAGTTACAAGTTCGGTCTGTGATCGGGACAAATGTGTTTGGACAAAGCGGCGAGGCGCGGCGCGGATGCACGGCAGCGCCGGATATCTTGAGTGTCGCTGAGATTCTGAGCCGTGGCCGGGAGCGAGGCGCGGTGCGGCTGCGCATGGCGCCGAGGCGGGAATTCTGGCGGAAAAACTGAGGAAAAATCAGATTTCTCTTTTAAAAGACCTTGGGAGGGTGACAAGTGTCCCCCCCCCCCCCATCTGATTTCTTGCATGCCTTATATTGACCAAGTCTTGAAGACTTGGTCATCTTTCAAATCTCTCTCTCTCTCTAAACTAAAGCTCTCACTTCTCTCTAAAATTCCAAGAGAAATTCTAAGTCTAAAGAAAATCTGAAAAGTTAAGGATAAGAAGGAATCTTGTGGCTAGCTTGTAGGAGTGATTGTGGTGGTGTTCTTGGAAAAGAGGCTAGCAAAATTGTTGGAATAGTTTTGGCTAAAGCTTTAAGGTAACATCTCTTCTCTTGTGGTTAGTTATTAATGTTGCATGTGAAGAAGAAGGAACTTGTAGTAGTAAATAATGCTCTTAGAGTCTTTGCATGTAAGAAATGTGGTTTGGATATGAAAAGATTGGTTAAGAAGATATTATGAGCATGTTGTAGCCTAGAAACTACCTTAAACTTGTTGAGTTAATTGTTGTACCTTTTGGGGCAGAATTTTACACACCCAAGTTTAGGTGTGTAATCCCCTTTGAAATGTTTGGATTGTTGAGCCTTAAATGTGGCGTTTGGATGTTGAATTCGGCCTTGAGAAAGGTGGCAAAGTGTGTAGAAACAAAGGAAATGCTGCCCAATTTTCCATAGGATTTAGGGGCTTTGAACTTAGATTATTTCTACAATTAAATTAGAGGTTAATAAACGTATCATGGTTATTATAGGTTGACATATTACTTGCGGTAGTTTGGACTTAGCAAGTGGATTGGCCGAAGAGGTATGTAGAGCTTTCCTATCTCTTGAGCATGAGTAGTTGTATCTATGTAGTACGGTAGACGTACAAGATTTAGTATTTTCACTTGTTTTAAGTATATAAAGACTTGTTTCGTTTTAAGAAGTATAAGTCCCTTGGTTAAGGAAAAAGTATGATTTTTCTAAAGTTTAGGGTTAATATAACAACTTTATGGAAAGTTGGTTTATTAGCTTTATAAAAGGTTAATAAGAAGAGATTTACTCTAAGTAAGATAAGGACAAATGACTTGATTTATGAAAGACAAATTGATTTTAAGGCATCAATTGCCCAAAGGTTTTATATGAAAAAGAGTCATTTTTCAAGAATATAAGTATGTGGTACTTTGGGTTAAATTCCCGGATTTTCTTTTATTAAGAATGTTAGTGTCTTAAGTAAACTAAAATGAGAGGGTATATGAACAAGACTAATAATAAGTATAAGCTTTCTTAACTTATTTATGATTATGATATGATGACTAATTGAGCTAGGGTAAGAGTATATCTGAGGGGCAAGCCCCAAGATCATTATACCACCTTCTCCAGGGTAAGAGTATGAATGAGGGGCAAGCCCCAAGATCGTCATACCACCTTCTTCAGGGTAAGAGTATATCGAAGTACATCCCAAGATCGTTATACCACCTTCTTCGGTAGAGTATATATCGAAGTACATCCCCAAGATCTTTATACCACCTTCTTCAGGGTAAGAGTATATCTGAGGGGAACATCCCCAAGATCGTTATACCACGCCTTGGGGTAAGAGTATATCGAGGCAAGCCCCAGATCGTTATACCAATTCAGTGGATTTGCTACCGCGATCGCGAGGAATACCTCATTCGAGTCCTATGGGCTTATGCGGGTGAAATAGTCCCATGCGGGCAGGATAGCCTATGCGATGAGTACCTCATGCGGGTCCACATGACCCATGCGGGTGAAATAGTCCCAGGAGTAGGATTGCTTATTGATACTACGGGCGAGGTACCCTGTTTTGATCATGAGCCTCCTATTTTATGCAGTATTATATATATATACTTGTTACTCTCATTGTTAGTAAGACACAGTGTACTGTATTTTGATTGTCTTTCATGACTCCAGTTTACTTTTAGACTTATGATATCATTATTACAGTATTTTCCAGTTTTACATACTTGGTACATATTGTGTCGACCACTTTCCGGGCTGCGTTATCTGCGCGAGTAAGGGTAGCGGTGGTGGATCCTCGTTCTTAGGATCACCATTCGGTGTCGAAGCTCCATTCCTCGGAAGCTTGATTTGTTGATGCGGTTTTTCCACGATGTTATAGACATTGTGTATATTGAGGTATGGCGGGGCCTGTCGCCACGATTGTTATCGCCAGAAGTGCGTGGTCACGTATGTGTTTTGAAATTTGTAAGAACCAGTTGTACTGCTAGACTTTTGATTAAGTATGTTTTTATGGAAGGCAGGCTTATCGGCTGGCCAGTGATGATTACCTTTTTATAAGTTATGTGTTATGTATGTTCATTGCTATTCTCACGATGTATACGGCGGGGTACCGGTGAGTACGATCAGCGGCCGGGTCGGTCGTGACAAAAGTGGTATCAGAGCAGTTAGTCCTCGGAAAATGTCTACAGACCGTGTCTAGTAGAGTCTTGATTATCGGTGTGTATGCGCACTTCTATAATCGTGGAGGCTGCAGGACATTTAGGATTAGTTTCATTCTTTCACTCTAGATCGTGCAATAGATTTGAGTTATAGGTTGAACCTCCTCGATGTTTTCCTTTATGCATCGATTATGCCTCGCGCAGAACCGCGGCCCGAGAAGAGCAAAGCGGTGAGGTTCTTTGCTAGTGGGACGCGGAGTCACGCGGCACGAGCCCGATCCGCACCGCGAGATGATGTTTGGCGGCGAGTTCCACGGCGTCGCCCGGCCTCGTGAGTTCGCGAGCGGCTGCGAGACGCGATGCGGAGCCTCGATCCCGATCGGTGAGTATAGAGATTACGGGGAACATATCCGCTTATTGACCCGGATAGTGGCGGCGCGGCAGCGAGCGGCAACCAATCCTGGCCCGACGGTTCTTGATTCGGGATTTCCTAGGTTGTCATCCACCCGAGTTCTATGGTTCGAGATTCGAGGAGGATCCGCAGGAGTTTGTGCGGCAGTTACAGCGGACCATGCAGGTGCTTAGGGCCTCGGAGACTGAGTCCGTTATACTAGCTTCTTACCGGTTACACGACATTCTGTTGGCTGGTTTGAGTCATAGGTGTTGTCGAGGGTGAGATGCCCTTCCGGTGTTTGGGAGGAGTTCACGAGGCTTTCTGGATCACTTCTTACCTCACGAGATGAGAGAGCCCGCGTAGATAGATTCTTGACTTTGAGCGGGGCGGGAGGACTATCGAGAGTCAGGATCGAGTTTGACTCGCTTGGCGGTATGCACACCATTGTAGGCGGCATGGCGAGCGAGGTTCATCGATATGTGATGGGGTTAGATCGTCATATGATTCGCATGCTTGGGGTGGCTCTTGACCGAGGATGGATATTTCGGAGATGCAGCGTTTGCGCGAGATTGAGGCAGAGCGGGATCAACTAGATTTAGGCGGCCCGAAGGCTAGGGCAGTGAGTCTCGAGGCGATTTCGGGCGGCGGCCTCGGCGGCGAACAGTCCACATTTCCGGCCCGGCCTGAGTGCTCCTTCTCGATTCGGCGGGGAGTCGATCGGGGGTTATTCGAGAACCGGTAAGGGCTCCAGACCGGGATTCGAGGAAGCGGCCGTCATCAATCGAGACCACCCACATCTCGGTGCGTTCGATGCGGTAGGTCTCATCCGGGCGAGTGTCGTATGAGTTCAGGAGCTTGTTACTCTTGTGGCCAGCATGGCCATCAGAAGAGGGATTGTCCGTCCTTAGGCGGCGGGAGTGTTATGGTTCACCAGCAGCGGTCGATTCTTTGGATCTTCGTCTTCGGTGGTCGAGCGCCTCGGGGCGAAGTACTCGCGGGCAGCGAGCGCGGCAGGTCGTGGTAGGTGTCCCAGTTCTAGCGGTCCTCAGAACCGCATCTATGCTATGTCGGCCGTCCGGGACGGCGAGGCGTCACGGATGTCGTCGCAGTACATTGTCGGTTCTTCTTTGTGATGTATATGCTTTGATAGATCCACGTTCTACCTTGTCCTATATATCTCCCCATATTGCTGATAGAATAGGGATAGAGCCCGAGTCCATAAGACCTTTTGAGGTGGCTACGCGATGGTGATTGATGGTAGCGGCGGATATATAGAGCTTGCGGTGTTGTAGGCGATCGTCGGACTCTGCCGACTTGATAGAGTTGGATATGGCGGACTTTGATGTGATTATGAGTATGGATTGGCTAGCGTCTTGCTATGCCAATGTGGTATGAGAGAGATTAGTTCGATTCGGTTTCTGGCGAGGTTGCTCGAGTGGAAGGAATCTGCGTCGTAGGGGTAAGTTTATTTCTTACCTCAAGGCTAGGAAGATGGTGCGGAAAGGGTATATCTACCATATGGTTCGGGTATTTGATCTCGAGGTGAGATCTGGGACCTTGATCGATTCGGTCGTTAGAGAGTTTCGGGCGTATTCCCGGATGAGCTTAGGGTATCCTCCCGAGAGGAGGTTGAGTTTTGCATTGATTTAGCGCCAGATACTCGACCGATATCTATTCCGCCATACAGGATGGCACCTGCCGAGTTGAAGGAATTGAAAGACCAGCTGAAGGACTTGTTGGAGAAGGGCTTTATCAGGCCAAGTGTTTCTCCCTGGGGAGCGCCAGTGTTATTTGTAAAGAAGAAGGATGGGACGCTGCGCATGTGTATTGATTACGACGGTGAACAAGGTAACTATCAAGCAGATATCCTCCCGGGATTGACGATTTGTTTGACGATTGCGAGTGCAAGGTGTTTTCAAGATAGACACGTGGTGCAGTTATCATCAGGTGCGAGTTAGGGAGACAGATATCTCAAAGACTGCATTCAGGACCCGGTATGAGCACTATGAGTTCAGGGTGATGTCGTTCGGATTGACCAACGCTCCAGCAATATTCATGGATTTGATGAACAGGGTGTTCAAGCCATTCTTGGATATGTTCGTTATAGTTTTCATTGATGATATCTTGGTTTATTCGCGCAGCGGAGAGCATCTGGTCATTTGAGGCGGTATTAGAGTCCTCGAGGCCGGCGATTGTATGCCAAGTTCTCGAAGTCGAGTTAGTTAGCGTCGGTGGCTTTCTTAGGACATATTATCGGGGCGATGGTATTCGAGTTGATACTGCAAGATTGGCGATCGAGACTTGGCGGACCAGCTACTACAAGCGGAGTGCGAACTTTGGGCCTTGCGGGTTATTATCGGAGGTTTGTGGAGAAGTTTGCTTCCATATCGGCACCTTTGACTAAGGCGACTGAGCGGCTATGTTACGGTGGGCGGATACTTGTGAGAAAGTTTCCGGTTGCTAAAGGAGAAATTGACGCCGCCCGATTCTTACTCTTCGGAGGGTTTAGATGAATATGTGGTTTATTGTGGCGTCGGTGTCGGGCTTGGAGTGCGTCTTGATGCGGACGGCAAGGTTATAGCGTCAGCGTCTCGGCGGCTTAGGAAGCATGAGAAGAACTATCCCACATGACTTGGAGTTAGCGTGATGATTCGTGCCTTGAAGATCCGGAGACACTATTTATATGGAGTTCATGTGGACATTTACACGGACCACAAGAGTCTCGGTATATCTTCACGAGGAGGAGTGAACTTGCGACAAAGGCGGTGGTTGGAGCGCTTGGGATTACGATATTGATATTCTATACCACCCGGGAAGGCGATGTGGTTGCATATTCCCTTAGTCGCAGATCGATAGGTAGTCTGTCTGATGTTCAGCCAGAGAAAAGGGATATGTTCAGAGATTTACATCAGCTAGCGAGCATTGTGGTTCGTTTGGTTGATTCTGATAGTGATGGAGTTCGGGTTCGAGAGGTTGCCAAGTCTTCCATCGTCGAGGAGGTGAAAGCGGCGATATGAGGATCCGATTATAGTGCGGTATTGGGATGCCGCTTTTGAGAAGAAGAAAGTCTATTTGAGGTAGCGCCGGATGGGGTGCTAAGATTTGAGGCGGTTGTATGTTCCGATGTAGCGAGACCGTCGGCAGATTGCAGGGAGGCACGCGGTGCTCGTTATTCTATTCATCCGGTCGACTAAGATGTATCATGACCTCGGATCGTGTATTGGTGGGATGGCACGAAGAGGGGCGTTGCGGAGTTCGTAGCGCGATGCGGTGTCGGCGAGTTAAAGTTGAGCACCAGAAGCCCGGTGGGCTGTTGCAGGCTATTGATATTCCGACTTGGAAGTGGGAGGTGGTAAATATGGATTTTATTACAGGGTTACCTTCCACTCAGAGGAAGCATGATTCCATTTGGGTTACCTTCCAGTCAGGATGACTTTTTCGGCCGAGGATTATGCTAGACTGTATATCAGGGAGATTGTGAGACTGCACGGGGTGCCTGTATCGATTATTTCAGATAGAGGAGCCCAGTTCACGACTAACTTCTGGAGGTCTTTCCAGAAGGGATTAGGAACCCATGTGAGTCTCAGTACGGCGTTTCATCCTCAGACCGATGGACAAGCCGAGCGCACTATCCAGACACTTGAGGATATGTTGCGGGCTTGTGTTATTGATTTCAGGGGTAGCTGGGAGGATCATCTGCCTCTCGTGGAGTTTGCTTATAACAACAGCTACCATTCTAGTATTCAGATGGCGCCTTATGAGGCCTTATACGGAAGGAAGTGCAGGTCATCGATAGGCTGGTTCGAGGTGGGAGAAATGCGATTAGTCGGGCGGACTTGGTTCATTGCGATGGATAAGGTGAAGCTTATCCAGGAGTGGTTGTTTGCAGCTCAGAGTCGACAGAAGTCGTATGCAGATCATCGGCGTCGATACTTGGAATTTGAGATAGATGATTGGGTTTTCCTAAAGGTATCGCCCATAAAGGGCGTGATGAGATTTGGAAAGAAGGGGAAACTTAGCCCAAGGTACATTGGGCCTTATCAGATTGTCCGAAGGGTAGGCAAGGTTGCCTATGAGCTAGATCTGTCGTCCGATTTGGAGGCGGTACATCCAGTTTTCCATGTGTCTATGTTGCGGAAATGTGTTGGAGACCCATCTAGAGTGCACCCGATTCATGATGTCCAGGTGACAGAAGAGTTATCGTATGAGGAGAGTCCCATAGCGATACTCGATCGTCAGGTTAGGCGACTTCGGACGAAGGACGTGGCTTCCGTCAAGGTATTATGGTGAAATGAGAACAGGGAGGAGATGACGTGGGAAGCAGAGGATGACATGATGAAGAAGTATCCTCACTTATTTCCTATACCTCCAGGTAACCTACTTTCTTACTTGATAGTTTTTAATTGGAAATTTTGCTTGAGTATTGTTGTGGCTTGTGGAGCATCTCTTATTGCAAAAAGAATAGCTAAGAGGGTCTATGTCGATATTGTGATTTGAGTAAGCCTAGAAGGAACATTCGGGACGAATGTTTCTAAGCGGGGGAGAATGTTATACCCCGTAGTTCTGGCCATACGTGTGAGAGCGTGCGAAAGGAGTAAGACTTAAAATTTTCGAAAGAAAGGTTGACGGATTGTTTCGGACGGGTTTTAGTCAACTTTGAGGCGGGTTATGACCTGGTACAGTGAGAGTTCCTAAGTATTTCAAAGGCCTAGTGCGTAGTTCGTTGAGTCTAGTTTCCAACGCAACCAACCGTTCGTCGATAGGACATCGGAGTAGGAAGTTATGGGATTTACAAGTTTAGTGCGCAGTCGGACAGAAATGTGTTTCGGACAAAGGCGACAGGGCCGCGGCGCCGGATGCAGGGCCGCGGCGCCGGATATCGAGTGTCGCTGAGATTCTGAGCATGGCGCCGGGAAGCGAGCGCGGTGCGGAAGTTAAAGTCCGAAGTTTCAGCGCCATGGCCCGCAGGCGCGCTGGCCGAGGCGGAATTTCGCGAAAGCGGAAAAATCAGATTTCTCTTTTAAAAGACCTTAGGAGGGTGACAAGTGTCCCCCCCCCCCCATCTGATTTCTTGCATGCCTTATATTGACCAAGTCTTGAAGACTTGGTCATCTTTCAAATCTCTCTCTCTCTCTAAACTAAAGCTCTCACTTCTCTCTAAAATTCCAAGAGAAATTCTAAGTCTAAAGAAAATCTGAAAAGTTAAGGACAAGAAGGAAGCTTGTGGCTAGCTTGTAGGAGTGATTGTGGTGGTGTTCTTGGAAAAGAGGCTAGCAAAATTGTTGGAATAGTTTTGGCTAAAGCTTTAAGGTAACATCTCTTCTCTTGTGGTTAGTTATTAATGTTGCATGTGAAGAAGAAGGAACTTGTAGTAGTAAATAATGCTCTTAGAGTCTTTGCATGTAAGAAATGTGGTTTGGATATGAAAAGATTGGTTAAGAAGATATTATGAGCATGGTGTAGCCTAGAAACTACCTTAAACTTGTTGAGTTAATTGTTGTACCTTTTGGGGCAGAATTTTACACACCCAAGTTTAGGTGTGTAATCCCCTTTGAAATGTTTGGATTGTTGAGCCTTAAATGTGGCGTTTGGATGTTGAATTCGGCCTTGAGAAAGGTGGCAAAGTGTGTAGAAACAAAGGAAATGCTGCCCAATTTTCCATAGGATTTAGGGGCTTTGAACTTAGATTATTTCTACAATTAAATTAGAGGTTAATAAACGTATCATGGTTATTATAGGTTGACATATTACTTGCGGTAGTTTGGACTTAGCAAGTGGATTGGCCGAAGAGGTATGTAGAGCTTTCCTATCTCTTGAGCATGAGTAGTTGTATCTATGTAGTACGGTAGACGTACAAGATTTGGTATTTTCACTTGTTTTAAGTATATAAAGACTTGTTTCGTTTTAAGAAGTATAAGTCCCTTGGTTAAGGGAAAAGTATGGTTTTTCTAAAGTTTAGGGTTAATATAACAATTTTATGGAAAGTTGGTTTATTAGCTTTATAAAAGGTTAATAAGAAGAGATTTACTCTAAGTAAGATAAGGACAAATGACTTGATTTATGAAAGGCAAATTGATTTTAAGGCATCAATTGCCCAAAGGTTTTATATGAAAAAGAGTCATTTTTCAAGAATATAAGTATGTGGTACTTTGGGTTAAATTCCCGGATTTTCTTTTATTAAGAATGTTAGTGTCTTAAGTAAACTAAAATGAGAGGGTATATGAACAAGACTAATAATAAGTATAAGCTTTCTTAACTTATTTATGATTATGATATGATGACTAATTGAGCTAGGGTAAGAGTATATCTGAGGGGCAAGCCCCAAGATCATTATACCACCTTCTCCAGGGTAAGAGTATGAATGAGGGGCAAGCCCCAAGATCGTCATACCACCTTCTTCAGGGTAAGAGTATATCTGAGGGGTACATCCCCAAGATCGTTATACCACCTTCTTCAGGGTAAGAGTATATCCGAGGTACATCCCAGATCGTTATACCACCTTCTTCGGGGTAAGAGTATATCCGAGAACATCCCCAAGATCGTTATACCACCCGCCTGGGTAAGAGTATATCGAGGGCAAGCCCCAAGATCGTTATACCACTGTGGTGGATTTGCTACCCACGATGCGAGGAATACCTCATGCGAGTCCTATGGGCTTATGCGGGTGAAATAGTCCCATGCGGGCAGGATAGCCTATGCGAGGAGTACCTCATGCGGGTCCACATGACCCATGCGGGTGAAATAGTCCCAGGAGTAGGATTGCTTATTGATACTACGGGCGAGGTACCCTGTTTTGATCATGAGCCTCCTATTTTATGCAGTATTATATATATATACTTGTTACTCTCATTGTTAGTAAGACACAGTGTACTGTATTTTGATTGTCTTTCATGACTCCAGTTTACTTTTAGACTTATGATATCATTATTACAGTATTTTCGATTTTACATACTTACATATCATGTGTATCGACCCCTTCCTGGGGTTGCGTTCATCTGCGCAGGAGTAAAGCGGTGGTGGATCCTCGTTCTTAGGATCACTGTTCCGGTGTCAGAAGCTCCATTCCTCCGGAAGCTTGATTTGTTGGTACGGTTTTTCCCTGATGTTATAGACATTGTGTATTTTCAGGGGTATGGCGGGGCCCGTCCACGATTGTTATCGCAAGTGCGTGGTCACGTATGTGTTTTGGGCTGTAAGAACCAGTTGTACTGCTAGACTTTTGATTAAGTATGTTTTTATGGAAGGCAGGCTTATCGGCTGGCCAGTGATGATTACCTTTTTATAAGTTATGTGTTATGTATGTTCACGCTATTCTCGATGTATACTGACGGGGTACCCGGTAGGTACCCGGTCGGGTCGTGACAAAAGACATCCTAAAACAGACTCTAAAACAGTCCTAAAATGGACTTAACAAATACCCTCAAATGGATCTTCCTCCGGGACAGAAACCAATAGGCCATAAATGGATCTTTAAACGGAAGTTAAGACCTGATGGCACTATAGAAAAATACAAAGCTCGTATAGTAGCCAAAGGATTCCTACAAAAGGAAGGTGTATATTTCTTTGATACATACTCACTAGTGACGAGAATTACGTCTATAAGGACGCTAATTGCTATAGTAGCGATTCACAATTTGGAAATTCACCAAATGAATGTGAAGACTGCATTTTTGAATGGTGAATTAGAAGAAGAAATCTATATGGAACAACCCGAAGGGTTTGTTGTGAAAGGTCAATAGAACAAAGTATGTAAATTGGTTAAGTCGTTATATGGACTTAAACAAGCGCCAAAGCAATGAGATGAAAAATTTGATAATACATTATTATCAAATGGTTTTCACATAAATGAATGTGATAAATGTGTATACATTAAAGAATATAAGAATGTATATGTCATTATATGCTTATATGTGGATAATATGCTACTTTTGAGAACGAATTTGGACGTGATAAACCAACCAAGAAGATGTTGCATGTCGTATTCGATATGAAAGATATGAGAATAGCGGATGTCATTCTTGGTATTAGAATTCAAAAGAATTCTGATTGTTATATTATAACTCAATCCCATTATATTGAGAAGGTCCTTAGAAAATTTGGAAACTACGATGATAGGCCGGTTGTTACACCATTTGATCCCGCTTGTCACCTTAAAATGAATGAAGGTGAAAGTGTGTCTCAATTGGAGTATACACAAGTTCTTGGAAGCTTTATGTACATAATGAATTGTACAAGACCGAATTTAGCATATACAGTGAGTCAACTTAGTCGATACTCACATAATCCTGAAAAGGATCATTGGTTTGTATTGATAAAGGCACTCTGATATCTGAAGCATACAATGAATTATGATTTGCATTATACAAAATATCCTCCCATGTTAGAAGGATATTGTGATGTGATCGGTGTATTTTATATACACTTTTTGAGTCGTTTTTAGTTAGTCTTTTGTCCCTTTTTGTACAAATAAGTGTCGTATTAGGATAGATTTTCTTTCTTTTGAGTCAAAGTGGTTAAAATGGCCAAATGGCGGAAAAGGAGCTAAAAGAGGGCAAAAGAGGAGGTTCCGAGCTAAGCAGAAAGTGGCGAACGAGGCGTAACCGGACCAGGCCGCGGCGCCTCCTGATCGAGCGGGCGCGACGCCTAATCATCAGAGAGGCTGCAGAGGTTCCAGCCGCGCGCCTCGAATAGCGTAAATCGGGCGCGGCGCCAAATCACCCGGTCGCAGGTTCGGCCATGGCCGAAGCATGGCGCCGACGCGGGAAAATTAGGTTTTTAGACGAAATTCTGGGCCAGGCCTGAAGGAAAAGTTTGAGGCGGTTTTCAGCCTATAAAAGGGAAACCCTAGGCAGTTCTAAATGGTTCCATTTCTTGCACAACACAAGGTTTTCTTGGATTGAAGATTGGAGACCCTAAACTTAGTAATTTCTTTTCTTTTCCTTCTTTTATTTCAGTTTTGTATGATGAACTTTGAATTAGTTCTTGTCATGTCAATGGCTAGGAACTAATTCTTTTATAGGGCTTTCCATGTGGATTCACTAGAAACTTATGTTATGAATTAATGCATGTCTATGGTTATTCTTCTTCTTGTTGAGATTTATCCAATAATTGCTTTGAATGCTTGGTAATTAATTGATCACTAATTATCATTATTTATATGATTTCTAATCAAACTTCGAAAGGAGGAGGTTGTGAATATGCTGTAAGTTGGGTAGACATATTTTGGATTGGGGATGAAAATACCTTAATTATTTATGTAGCGTTAATGAGAGGCTTAACAACCCTAATTTTACGCATGTTGCGTGACACGGTTAACTAGGTTTTTGTTCTTAATCCTCCTATAGAGTTATCCTTATCACCGAAAGGTAGAAAGGAGCAATACTGGGGTTGAGTGTTTATATATCCTTAACGGGAATATAAAAGGATTTCGTAAACCTGCTAGCTCCGAGAGAAGAAGACCATAATTCATTGCATTAATAAGTAACATAAGCGGATAGTTGAAGAGACGTGGAAGCCCTATTCCCATCACAACTGAAGTAAACCTATAGTTAATTAGCTTTTATAATTCTTAGTTATAAACAACAAAATCAAATATCAATTGCCAAATAGATACCAAAAGATAGATAGTTGGTACTTGAACCCTAATTCTTGTGGACGATATTCGGTCTTACCAAGACTATATTACTTGTCACGATAACGTGCACTTGCGTTAAAGTGTGTGCATCTTTTCGCGCATCAAGTTTTTGGCGCCGTTGCCGGGGATTAGGCATAGTTCAATATCAAATTTATCTATTTTTAATTTCTAATTTGGTTTTTAATTTTTATTTTAATTTGTACGTTTTTTTTTATTTTTGGTAAAAATCTGGGTGCCGTGATTTGTTGTCTGTTTTTTATCTATTTCAGGAAATCAGTTTATGCGAAGGAGAAGAGGGGCAGACACTCTTGTTCCCTTCAATCCAGAGATTGAGAAAACCTGTAAACAGAACAGAAAGAATCATCGGATTGCAGCCTTGATAGAGATGGACGGTGTTCAAAACAACAACATGATGAGAGAAGGGTTAGGTGAAAATCAACCTAACCCAGGAATACCTCGGCAAGTACCTATAGATGTCGAGGAAAGAGTTCAAGTCCAGGCAGAAAGAAGCTTGGGAGACTATGTGCTACCGAGAGTGAATGGAGCACAGACATGTATCAGGCTCCCTGCCATAGGAGCAAACAACTTTGAGATAAAACCGGCGATTCTGAGCATGGTACGATATCTGATGCAATTTGGAGGATCGCCATCGGAGGATCACATATGCACATAGCTAATTTCTTGGAGCTATGTGCAACTTTCGATATAACATCGTTCGATGATCTTGTCAGATCGAGGCTCTTTCCCTTCTCACTCAGGATAGAGCAAAAGTATGGTTGAATTCCTGTACGATTCAATTTTTACATGGCAAGAGCTGGCACAGAAATTCCTAGCCAAGTTCTTTCCCCCATGCAAAGCAGCAAAATTGAGAGGGGAGTTGAATAACTTCTACCAAGCAGATGGAGAGTCTTTATATGAAGCTTGAGAAAGGTTCAAAGATTTGCAGAGAAAATGCCCACACCATTTATAACTTTATAGTTTATAGTTTATAGTTTATAACTTTTTACTTTATCTTTATTTTATAATTTACTTTATAATACTGTTATAGTTATACTTTATAATTTTATATTGTAATTATACTTTTATTAATTTATTAGATTAGTAGATATAAGTTAACAAATAAGTAATAACAGATTAACAACTAAATAGATAGTAAAATTAAAATTAATGATAAGATGTAAATTTTGAACTTTCATAATGTTAATAAGAGTACATAATGAAGTAATAATAATTTTATTTACATATTATGCATCATTCTTGCAAGTTCTTCGTAATCTATAGGTTGATTGAATTGGTTATGCTCCATAGCCTCTAACCGAGTATTAATTTGATCTACCTCCGCTCCCGCCTTCCAAAATATTGCCTATTTCTTCATCTTCTGGAGAATTAAAGTCTCCACATCCTTGATTTCTTCTCTCTGATCTGATTCAATCCCTTAAGCAGACTAACACTTCTAATGTGCTTCCACACAATGAGTGACGTGTGTCTCCTATTTGATCTCGTGCTTGGCTAAATGCACTTTCAGAAGCCACTGTTGAGATCGACACATTAAGAACATCTAGGGTTATCGCTGCAAGTACCGAGAATTGCCTTTTGTTATCATGCTACCATTGTAAAGGGTCAAAACTTTTCTTCGGCTCCGCTGGCTTTTGCAAATAAAATTGCATCTCATCGCAAGATCGACTTGTGGTTGCTTGTGTTGTAAAAGTGCTTCATATGTCTAAAGATTCTTCATCGTCATCTTCATTGAATGATTTGAATCCTGAAGGTGTAGACACTGAAGCAGAACTAGAAGGAATATTAGTAGCAGAGTTATCATGTAATGTAGCATAATATTCATATAATGTAGTTAAATTAGTATCAAGTGTACTTATGCAATCAAATGAAGATGGAGTTTCTGTTGCACCTATTTCCATATAAGTATATAAAATACATACTAAATTATGACAATCTACTTTTTTAATAGAAGGATTTAAGACTGCACCAATACAATAAATATCAGGAATAGGGAAAAAATATTTTTACAAATTTTCAAACATAAGTGTAACTACATCTTTATATTTCACATTTGATTTTAAACCATAAAGTAAATATGAAATTTCAGTTATATGAGCTAAAGCATTACAAACTGTTGGGTAATAAGATCCTGAAAATTCAACGAGAGATGTAAAATTTACGTAAATTTTTTAAAAGTTCACCAATTGATTTCCAATGTTCGTCGGTTAACATATATATCACGTTCTTACAATGCGCATTTGCAACATGTGTTATGGGGTCTTTATACTTATAACATTCTTTTAACAATGAATAAGTATAATTCCACCGTGTAATAATCTCTTCTGGCATGAATTTAGGTCTCAAATTAAATTGTTTACATTTTTCTTTAAATTCTATAATTCTATTTTTCCTATTATTACCCTGAATAACTCCAACAACTCTTTTGACAAGTTTTATTTCAGGTGAAAATAAATCAAGACCACTTTTAACAATTAAATTATAAATATGACAAGCACAACGAACATGAAATATATGAGGAAGTGGTGATTGTACTTCCACTTTTAAAAAATCTACATCAGCAGTATTATTAGATGCATTATCGAATGATACACAAAGTATTTTATTATAAAGATTATATTTTTAGGCATAAGAACAAATAGTTTCGCTTATATATTTTCCAGTATGACTTTGATCCTCGTCATACGCAAAAGCAATAATACGTTTTCCATTCTAAAATTTTCATCAATCCAATGACAAGTAATTGTTAAATAATCATAACCGTTTAAAGCATGTCCAATGTCTGAAGTAAAACTAACTAGACATGGAAGGTTAGCAAACAAATATTGCAAAAAAATAACATAATCATTATGAAGTCTAAAAATATCGGCTCTAGTAGTACTACGAGGAACACCTTTAAAAAAGGAATTATATACTATTTGAATATATGTAATTAAATATGAAGAAGAAGCAAAAGAAAAAGGTAAACAACATCCGACAATCATTTTTGCTAATTCAATGCGATACTTTTTTGGATCGTACTTAGCCACCCCCAGTTAATGGATTAAGTTGTTGTTGACCGAGTTCTAAATCAGAGACAACATTCCATTGTGTCGTATGATCGTTTTTTATATGTCTACTTATAGTGCCCGTCCCCCCGTCACCACCCCCTGTCTTATGTTTATAAGTTCTCCCACAAATATTACATCTAACTCTATCAGTACCCACAACTTTATAATAAAAGAGCAACACTTTACTTTTTTTTTTCTTACTACTGGTTTTGGTAAAGGAGGTCTACGACTACGACTACCACTAGCAGTACCAACATTGACAGAAGGAACACTAGTAGGTGTATGAGGTTCATTTTCTTCAAGTTCAACAATATTATCTAATTGAACGATATCATATTCATTATCTTCTATTCCAAATTCTTCTTGCATTTGATCATAATCTGTATTTTGATTAGATGATGAAGAACCTATAGATTTTTACCCCTTGAACTAGATTTACGGCGCAGTCCCGACGCAATTCCCCTTAGCAAAGACATTATAAAGTATTTAAATAATCAACAAATAAATATGACAATTTAATAAAATAATTAGAGAATGAAACGAGTGTACCAAACTTCGGGATTCGGAATTCAATTGAAATTCGAAGCTCGAAGTCTTGCGTCTTGCTACTTTGAATTTGAAAACTAATAATAATAATAATTTGAAAATTGATAATAAAGATAATTAAAAGAGTATGAGAAATTGAGAATTAGAGAATTGAGAGAATTGTTGTGTGATAAAAATGAAAAAAATGTAGAGAATTTATAGATTTTTTAAAGGGTAAAAATGTAATTAAAAATAATAATAATAATAAAAAAAACGATCGAAATGACCGCTTTGGCACCACCACCTCCCAACGGTAACATTACCGAATTACGTTTTTGTGTTCGGTCCGGACCGGTTAGCACGTAATGTCGGTTTATTCTGGTCTAACAGTCAAGCCTTATCGGGTTTTAACATAATCCGTGCGGGTTGGGGTTGGGTGCCAACCCAACCCCCAACTCGGTAAGCCCTTAACGATCCGGTCCGGACCGGATTTCCTACCGGGTCAATCGGTCCGGTTCCAGGTCAACCCGGACCGTTATACAGGTTTAATTCCTATTATCCTACTCTTGTTATATCTTAAATTTGGAATTCAAGAAACGCTAATATCTTTACAACCTTTTCCATGTCATGCTCCGGAAAATTCAAAATATCACATTTCTTTTATAATATGAAAGGCAATATCTTAAGAATTAAATTAAGGATATTTCTCAACTGGCATTTAATTAATTCAATGTTATACTATGCTTGGATAATTACTGAATTAATCTAGCAAAGTTGACTCACTTGTGCTGAATATCTTACATTTGGACTTCATGCTCCTGAGAATTCAAAATAAGTTTTTAAAGTATTCTCTCAATCTTAGTCAAAATATTTTTTCATAGTTGGCAGCGTATAAAATTCATAAAAAAAAAGAAGCAATCTGATGCACTAATTAACCTCCCTTTTATGCGTGGAGTTTAGAGAAAAATTAAATTAAATTACTGTATTCGTCTCAAAATACTTGTCGTACTTGCTAAAATTAAAATATCTATCTCAAAATACTTGTAATTTTAGAAGTTGAAAATAAAAGAAATTATTTTTCTCCATTTTACCCTAGATAATTATTTTGAAGACTACAAACACCTCAATTATAACACATACATTGAGTAAATATATATTCAATGAAACGAGATTATATCTTAAGACATAAATGAAAATAGTCAAATACCCCTCCTACTTATTTTTTTAAGGTGCATATAAATCGAAAATATGTATTTTGATACGGAGGGAGTAAGTCAATATGTGCAACGCTACGTACCCTGCAATTTTAGATAAATCTCATAATTGTTTCTTTGAATAAATGAGTTTGGATTCATGGATTTTTTTTAAGATAATTGCGTATATTTATGTCGATTCGGTTCAAATTTTTATTCGATTTGTTTTTAATAAAATCAAACCAAATCAAATATTATCGATTTTTTAAAATTTAAAACAAAATCAAACCAAACCCAAACATTTATTATTTTATTTAATGATTTGAATCGGTTTGCAGATTGAATTTTAACCAAACCGTTGTCACCAATACTCCCAATATTAGGCTTAGGCACCACTTAATTCGGTATTTTAAGGAACTGGTGTGTATTTGCCCCCTAAACATTAACAAATACTCTTTTACTCCACCCTTATACTTCAATTGTGGTCCATTTCCAACGTAATTTCCCATTTCTTCTTCCAAGTTTTTTTTCTTACCTGTATTCTGTTCTACTTGCTCATTTTTAATCTTTTCGTTCCGTTTAATGGAATAAAATGCATATCAGGTGTTCGATAAAATGTCTGAACCACTGTGATTTGTATGTTGAAATTTCTGAAAGACAGAGAAACTGGGAAGTAGAAGAGCCACATTGAAGATTATACAAAGGTCATAATTCCTACGTCCAATCAACTATGCTTCAATTCCAAATTACTCGAGTCGGCTATATAAATCCTCTGTATCTATTTTTCTCTATTCAGATCCATAGTATGTGTCTAGGTGTACACATTTGAATGAACTAAATTATTCATCACAATTAAACTATTCTTAACGCTCCATCAACTTACTGCAGCCCTTTTGCTTTATCCAGGTATGGAAAAAATCAAAGACAAATTATCAATTGTATAGAAAAGATGTAAATGACTTTAAGAGACTTGAATTTGCTTTGATTCAATATCCTATGCTACCTGTAACTATATACAGCTTACAAATGTGCAGAGATAAAGCTTAAAAATCAAAACTTTTTGTGATATATAATCAATAAAGGAGAAGAAGAGGATGGTGTAGGTGGAAAAGAAATAGGGGATGATGACATATGACAAGTGCATTTTGGATCATGTATTGCTTCTTTTCTGTGAAAATCAAGTTTACTACAGAAGACGCAATACCGCTCAAGATATGCTTCTTTTCCCCCCTCCTCCTCATCGTCATCTTCAGTGTCATCTGGGGTCTCATCTTCAAACTGTTCCACTGCCACAACCTTCCCAGGGTCATATCTGGTGTAAGTGAACCCAATTCTTGGAAACATCCGTTTAAGCATTCTCTCCAAATGGTCATCACAGTATTTCCGCCCTTGCTTGTAAAACAACAGAGGTGCAATGGAGATTGCTGCCCCTACTCCATATCCCACACCCGTAAATATGAACTGCCAATCATAAGAGTCATCCTGAGAACTTGGTGATGGTGCCAGCTCTGGAGCATTACTTTCACAACTGCCGTTGAGAGGGAACCCGCATAGGCCTCTGTTTCCTTCAAAGGAATTTGCTGAGAATGTGAGAAATTGTTTGATTGATGGGATTTTTCCAAACAATTTGTTGTACGATAAATTCAGATACGCTAAGAATTTGATATTTGCAAGCTCTACAGGGATCTCCCCGGATAAATGGTTTGATGATAGGTCTAGTGATTCAAGGATTTGTAGCTTTCCAATTGATTTTGGAATTGGTCCCTCAAGGGCATTGTGTGACAGGTTCAGAAGAAAAAGTGAGCTAAGATCCCCGACCGTTTCTGGTATCACTCCTTGAAATCTATTTGAAGAGAAATCAATAGATGTGAAGACCGTGAGAATTTTCACAAGCTCCATCTCCAGCCCTTTGATGGTTATTGTCACTGTGTCCTGATAGTAAAAGTTACTTAGTTGGAGGAATTTAAACTGGATGTGATTGCGTCCGTTCTCCACGTAATCATCTGCAACCATCATACCTCTCCAGTTTGAAAAGCATTCTGCATTCAACTCACCACTGAAGTTGTTGGAAGCTATATCTATAATCTGGAGATTTCGCCAGCTATTTTTGGTTGGACCACAATAAAGACTTCCCTTGAATTGATTGGAGCGCAAGACTAGGACTCTCAGACTGTATGAGCTATTCAACATGCACGGGAAACTGTCAACAAGTCTGTTATTTCCAACATTCAGGACCTCCAACATCTTGCAGTTGACAAGTGATTTTGGCAGCTTCCTTCTGAAGGAATTCCTACTGAGGTCTAAAGTTTTTAGAGCACAGCCAATTGGAAATGAATCTGGTATAACACCATTAAGACTATTGTTCCCTAGATTCAGCACTCCAAGAGTTATACTATAATTCAGTAGACATGGTGGTATTGTTCCATTCAAGGCATTGTTAGACAAATCAAGAACTTGAAGGTAGCTGGCGTTGCATATGGATTCAGGAATTCTTCCGGTGAGGCCATTATTTGCAACTGAGAAAAAGGAAACAAGAGCAATAGAATTACCAATATCTAGTGGGATAGAATTGCTGAAATTATTGCTCGAGTAGTCCACAAAGATAGCAGAGGAAGGTGGAATCGGTAGGTCACCTTTTATGCGGTTGGAACGCAAGTCAAAGACTATGAGATACTTGGGAACATCATAAGGTTGTTCCATGTACTCCAGCTGATTGAAGGAAAGATTCAGGTGAGCAAGAATTCTATCACCAATTCCCCAAATCCAATTTGGTATTGCCCCCTGTATTTGGTTGTCTGAAAGGTCTAAGTGGAACATCCTTGACTGATTTTTAAGATCAGGAAACTTATGCAACCGACAAGAAGCTAGTTTCAATACGCTCAACTGGGGATATGTGAAAGAGGTTGAATTTCTGCTACTAGCATCAACAGTCAAGTTATTGTAAGAAAGCTCCAGTCTTGTAAGGTTATTCAGCCTCCCAATGAGGTCAAATGGCACTGTCCCACTAAAGAAGTTGGAAGAAAGTGAGAGGACCTTAAGCCTCTCAATTCCAAATATGGACTTGGGAATTGAACCATTCAGGTGATTGTTGCTCAAATCAATTGTATCCAGCAGAGAGGAGGATGCATTGCGAAACTCATTGACTTCGCCAACAAATTGATTGCTATAAAGAAAAATCTTCTGCAAGGAAGGGAGCTCAAAGATATATGCAGGAAGACTCCCGTTGAGTAAGTTGTTCCCTAAATTTATGTAGACAAGCTCTGATAGTCCTTCAAAATGAGCCGCGGAGGAGACCAGTTAAACCATGACGAGAGAGGTCTAAGTAGGTCAGTTTCTTGGACCGTTGAAAATATGGGATAGAACCAGTGAAGTTGTTCAAGGAGAAATCTAAATGAACAAGATTCGTAAGGTTTGCCATTGTAGAAGGTATTGGTCCAGTGAAATTACAATTGGAGAGCTCTAACCTGGACAGGTTCTGAAGTTTGGAAATGGACTCTGGTAATGAACCAGAAAAGTTGGTGTAGCTTAGTGATATCGTCCTCAAAGATCCATTTCGAGGAAAATTTGGAATACTACCACTAAGCAACTTGTTAGTTGATAAGTCCAAAATCTCTAAAACTGGTACCTGAAAGATTCTTTTAGGAAATGCTCCCCGTAGATTACAAGAGGCGAGGGTCAAGGTAGTCAAGTTGAAAATATTGGCAAAATATTCAGGAACTGTGGTAGAGAGATTGTTCTGGTCAAGATGGATGATAGAAAGAAAGTGAAGCTTGGAAAGTGATTCATCAATAGGGCCTGAAATTTTACAAGTACGCAAGCTCAAGACAGTCAAGTTAGGCAAATTTGAAGATAAGGATTGACACCACTCACTCCTTTGGGTTGAAAGATCAACACCATCAAGGTGAAGCTCTCTAAGCTCTGTTGAGTTCTCAATGAAATGTCTCAAATTGGGATTCTCAAGTTTTAGTGGCTGGATTACATCAGGGAAAAGAGTTGAGAGATCAAGAGTAACTAGCTTTCTTAATCTTGATAACGTCATTGGAATTTGGCCAACAAAACCGGCATTCGATAAATTCAGGTACTTCAAGTTTGTGAGGTTGTCTATACCAACTGGTATGCCAACATTGAACCTGTTGTAAGCCAAATTTAGCGTCTCAAGATACCGAAGACTGAAAAGAGCACTTGAATTCTCAACTCCACTAGAAATTGATTCATTATCCAGTTCCAAGGCAATCACATGACCAAAGCTATCACATGTCACCCCATCCCAATTGCAACATTCACTTGTGTTCTGGTTCCAATGTGCCAATTTATTTGACAAACTAGAATCATATAGGAGGCTGCCCTTCAACTGCAGCAACAATAACTTTTGATCATCAAGACATTGAGAGGAAACCAAGAAAATCTCATTACCTGATAAGATTTGCCAAAAGGGTATCAAGAAAACCCATAAGAAGTGCAGAATTTTCATTGTGTATATCTGAAAAATGAAGTCTTGGTGGAATTATAACCCATGAAACTTGTTATTTTTCCACTTTGTGGGTCCTTTGCACTTTCTGACTGAAGTGAAGGAGAAGGTAGAAAAGAGAGGTGATTGAAGAAGATGAAATGACATAAGAAATGGTAAAAGGAAATTAGGAGAAGTGTCCTGGTTGGTTGTTTAATATCTATCTACAGATTGTTATGTATTGTTTATTTCTACGCGTTTTTATGTCGGCCTACTTGTTTATTCGTTGGGTGACTTTGAAGCTACTCTCTTATATTATTTGTCTGTGTGATAAACTAACTAATCAAAACCTTGACCTTTCCCATTTATTTGAATTTATTTATGATTGTGAGAGGCTTCTATGCTGGGAGTGGGGTTGGCTATTTCCCATTGGATTCTCTCACATGCAATTTCTTTGACCAGTATATCTCTCTTTTTTATTTTGTTTTCTTGTTAATCATAGCTGAAATTTCCATGTCTAAATTCGTTTCTATTATGTTGTGTCGGGGCAATTTGGATGTACCTTTTTCTTGGGATAATTTTGCATATTAAAACTTATATAGATGAAAAGAAATCACATATTCTTTTTATTTCTGTTGGAATTTAAGTTATGATTTTTATTGACTATTAGGCTATGTGCTCCATGTTTAAATTTATTAGTCTATAGAGCGCTTTCTTTTTTAATAAAAGAAATTTTTTCATCCTCTTAATTAATCATATCAACTACCCAATATTGAGAATAAATGAGGATAGTCTAATCGTTAATAAAGGAATATGTTTTCTGCTTTTTCATTGATTATTATGTATAATATATAGTGTTATATAATTATTTACATAGCTACAAACTAGGTAACTAATCTTTCTAATTATAATTGTAATATAAATTAACATAATATAAAAGATATATAATGATACGGGAATTTTTTTGTAATATTCTATCACATCCCCGCTATTGAAGCGGGATGTTCTCGTACGCTGAGACTGGCTCAGAAATCATCAAAGAGTATGCACGGAAGTTCTTTAGTAAATATGTCAGCAATCTGATACTGGGAAGGAACATGAAGGAAATAAACTTGTTCACGAGTCACTTTTTCACGTACAAAGTGAATATCCATTTTAATGTGTTTAGTGCGCTGATGTTGAACGAGATTACCGAAGAGATATATCACACTTACATTATCACAGTAGACTAAAGTAGCTTTGCAGATTGGGCAGTGAAGTTCCAGCAGAAAGTTGTGTATTAAACAAGACTCAGAAACAACATTCTCTACTCCTCTGTATTCGGCTTTGACACTGGATCGAGACAGACCAAGAAAGCAAGTTATCTCCGAGGAAGACACAGTAACCTGACGTGGATAGACGAGTGTCCAGACTGTTATACCTCGTATTTCCAGAGTATGTACGTAAGGGCGTACGTATAAAAGTTTAAGCCTTAAGTAGGCATTAGGGACGAAATTTGTGCACAGCTAGCGAAAAGAATTGTTTTCCGACGAAACGTTTTCCGGACTTTGCGAAGGGAAAATTACGGTTGCAACATTTATTATTTTTGCGGATTTTTCCGAGAGATGAAATATTTTGGACCAACGAGAGGGCGACAAGTGTCACCGCCAGTGGCGAGAAATTGATGGACGAACATGGCACGTTTTTGGCCTTTATTTTTGGTCAAGGAGTTGGTAGGATATTTTGTGATATTTTGTGTAGTAGATGAGCAAGTGGGACCCACTCAACACTTGTCCAAATCTTCACCCTCCACTTACCCACCACTTGTCTTAATCTTGGCCATCAAGACCCTATAAATACCCCTTAGTTGAAGGATTTCTTCATCCCAACAATGACTTCTAAGTCTTAAAAATCCCTCCCTCCCTTGTAGTTAAATACTAGTCCTCCCCCTCCCCCTTTGAGAAGCCTTGGCCGAAACCCCCCACCCCTACCTTGAGTTGTTCTCGTGAAATACACCCCCCCTTTGGTAGAAAAGTATTCTCCAAGTATTGTTACTATTCCAAAATACCTTGTAGTATTCCAAGGTTACCCTATACTAAAAGCCCGAAATACTATTATACTTCCTTCACCACAAAACGAAACCACAGGAAAATCTTCATAATTGGTTGAAGTGTTAAGAAGAAGTTGCGTAGAACTTCTAAGGGTTGTTTTGGAACGGGTTGGGCGCCGAGTAGGAGCTAAGCGTTCTTCGGGATCGACATTTAAACTTGGATAATTTTGGGCTTATCGAGGTAAATACTCTTGTCCTTCTATTGTAATTGGAAATTACATACTGTAGTCGTTTAGAAATGAGTATAAGATATATAGAAGGATGGTATAAGAAAAGGGAATTGAATTGAAATCGCATCAGAAGAATATTAAAGAAGAAGATTGAATCAGACTTACATAGGAATTTGTATTCTGATGAACTTGTGTAGTTTAACGGGTGGGAAAGTCTTGCGATTTTCCGTAGAATAGAGAACCCCCGCTTAGAATATTCTCTGAGTAGTCTAGACGTTGATAGGCGTATATGGCCTTTATAGGTTGAAATCGCGAGTGGCGTATTCTACTCGAAAGGGTGGAAAAGGCTAGCGGGATTACGATCTTGTGGGCGTTTTGCTAATTGTCGATGTCGTCGCGGTATGTGATTCTTCATATCCTCTTGAGCATGATATTTTAAAAGAATATATATATATATGCGGTGAGCGTCGTGTGTTAGCGAACGTGGTTTTACTTCGATGTCTTATGACTTGAGTTTTAAATAATAAGAATCTTGAAGTATTTCAAAAGAATTAAGAATCGTTTTTGAAAGAAGAGTAATACTTGGTTTTGAAAGTTTAGGAGTTATACTAGCTTTATGGGAAGTTAGGTATAACGACTTAAGAGAGATAAAAAGAATGGTTTATTGATTTTAGAAGTTAAGAGACTTGACTTAATTGAATTGATATGAATGTTGTTAAAAAGTGTGAAACCTCATTCGTGAGTAATGAGTACTTGGTTTTTAAAGAATAATGTTTTACTGATTTCGGAAATGAGAATAAGTATCGGACAAACCACTGCAGCGTTAATAAAGGAAAATGTATTGACAATAATTAATTATATTAAAACCAGTAGAAACCTCAATCTGCATAGAAGCTAAGATAAGACAAAATTGTATTACATTTCCTAGATCATGGCTGCACTAGTAAGATTGTTATAAACAAGAATAACCTACTCACGCATAAGGCATACGTTACTCAATTGTTTTAAAAGAGAATTACGTTATTTGATTAAGACTATGAACTATGAAATCTTTCGAAACTAAAAGACTTGAGTACTTGAAATTAGGCAAACTTGAACTTTTGGAAAAGAATGTTGATACTTGAATTTAAGAAGGAAAGTGTTTTGGTTTAAAAAGAAGGGCATAATATTGCCTTAGTTGTTTTAAAAAGAAAGCATGGTATTATCTTAATCTGTCTTAAAAGAGCGTTTAAATGTTATGGCCACACGACACTGCGTTCATGGGATGAACCGGGAATGTATCTCACACGACACCGCGTTCATGGGATGAACCGGGAATGTATTCCACCTGATTGATACCGAGTCCATGAAATGGACCGGGAATGTATTCCATACGATTCCTATCGAGTCCCATGAGATGGGCCGAGACATGTATTCCATACGATTCCTATCGAGTCCCATGAGATGGGCCGAGACATATATTCCATACGATTCCTATCGAGTCCCATGAGATGGGCCGAGACATGTATTCCATACGATTCCTATCGAGTCCCATGAGATGGGCTGAGACATGTATTCCATACGATTCCTATCGAGTCCCATGAGATGGGCCGAGACATGTATTCCATACGATTCCTATCGAGTCCCATGAGATGGGCCGAGACATGTATTCCATACGATTCTATCGAGTCCCGTGAGATGGTAGAGACATGTATTCCATACGATTCCTATCGAGTCCCGTGAGATGGGCGAGACATGTATTCCATACGATTCCACCTCGAGTCCCGTAGGATGGGCGAGACATGTTATACGTATCATCACGATTTACACCTAGGCTGGCGGTGAGAGCAGTTCCACGGGCGTGAGGATGACGCCGAGAGTAAGTCTCTGCCTTGACATGACTACTTTTATGTTGTAAATTGTAGTTTGATTATCATACATGCCTCCTGTTTTATATAAACTATTATGATTTCATTTACAATATTTTCCAGTTTCGCATACTGTACTGTTATCGACCTCGCTTGAAGCTGCGTTCATCTGCGGTAGAGGTACACCGGTTGTTGATCCTCGCTCTTAGGATCACAGTTCAGCGTATTGGGAAGCTCCGTTTCTCCGGAGGCTTATCTTTTGGTATATTTCCCTGAGTTGTAGGTTCTTGTACATTCAGGGGTATGGCGGGGCCCTGTCCGTCATAGTTGTTATTACATTCTTAGAGGCACTGTAATGCTTTGTGGCAGAGTTGTAAAGGATGTAACTGTTCAATTTCTGTATATATGTAAGAAGGCAACCGTTTTGGTTGGCCTGTTTTATTATCATATCTCTTGTTCATATCTGTATGTTTTATTTCCGCTGATTTTTCTCTGATGTTGTATCACTAGGGTGCCCGGGGTAAGGCACCAGTCACGGGCCCGGGATCGGGTCGTGACACAGACATCTACCCCAGTCAGCATCAAAATAAGAGGTGAGACTAGAGAGTGAGCACTTGTACAGGTGTAGGCCGAAGTGAAAAGTGCCATGTACATATCGCAAAATACGTTTGGGTGCATTCATATGTTCATCAGTCGGGTTGTGCATATGTAAGCATATTTGTTGCATGACATATGATATATCTAGTCTCGTAAAAGTGAGATATTATAATACTCCTGCTAAACTGTGATAGTGAATCGGGTCGACATATGGAGAACCTGAAGAGGCACTGAGTTTGAAATTAGTGTCCATCGGTGTGTGGGTCTGTTTGCAAAACGTCATTCTTGCTCGGTCAAGGATCTATTCGATGTACTTCCTTTGACAAAGAAATAAGCCACATGCATGTCTCGTAACATCAATGCCCACAAAATAACTTTGGGGGCCCAAATCTATCATAGCAAACTTAGAGGCAATGAGTGACATAATGGATCAGCGAAGTGTATTAGGATGATATCATCAACATATAATAGGATGTACCATGTCATTACTCTTGCTATAGATGAAAAATGAATGATCAGATTTGCTATGTGAAAAACCGATAGAAGGATACAAAATCAGCAAATTGTTGGTATCATGCATGAGGAGCCTGTTTCAGTCCATAGAGTGATTTCTTCAAATGACACACATAATCTGGATGAACCAGATTCTTGAATCTCATAGGTTGATGCATATAAATGGTTTCATGAAGGTCCTCATGCAACAAAGCATTCTTGACATCAAGCTGGTGAATATGCCAATATTTGGACAAAGCAATACTAAGAACGGTCTGAATAGTTACCGATTTCACCATCGGGCTGAAAGTTTTATCCCAGTTCACTCCCACCTGTTGAGACCTGTCATCACATATAAGATATGTCTTGTGCCTCTCAAAAGAACCATCAGATTTCTTTTTATGTTGAAAAATCCACAGAGAATGAATAACATTAGCATTAGGAGGACGGGGTAATAGATCTCACATCTTATTTTTAATAAGAGCATTATATTCGTCAATTATTTCCTTTTTCCAATTAGGATCCGACAAGGCATCTTTCGGGCTGCGAGGAAGAGGTGAAGGGGAAACCGAATTGGACAATTTAAATAACCATTTAGGTTTAAAATTGTTATGCATAACACGAGTTTCCATTATCTGTAGGGGTGTCGCGGGGGGGTTGAAAGAGATCGGGATTGAGGAGGTGGGGCCGAGATGAGGCGGTGGTGTCGAGAAGAGGGGGCGGGGGCGCTGGTCGAGAGGCGGCAACCGAATCAGAAAGCTGAGAGGGGCTATTCCGAGGCTCCCGTTGTGGGGCTAGGTGGGATGCCCGACTCGGGATGACATGGATTGGGTCGGGCGCCGGTTATGGTAGCGACTGATTTTATAAGTGATGAATTAGAAGGGGATTTAGGCCACCATTTAAGAAGTCAAAGGAATTCGAAGGTGGATAATTGAGTTTGGGAAGGGGGAATTGGGATTCATCGAATATGACATGCCTAAAAACGATTATTTTTTTATTGGACAAGTCGTTGTTGACAGTCAAATTTGACCCGTTTTACGTATATTTGTTGCAATTTTATGTGTTTTAGGACACCGCGGTTTAATCATCATTTTTTGCATTTTTATCTTTTTATTTTAAATTAAGCATTATGTTTTTGTTAATATTATGTTTCTATTATTATTACACCGTCGTTTATTTTAATAATATTTGCATCTCTTTAAATAATTAATTGACATCCCGTTTTAATTTTTAATTAGACATTAAACATTTGTTAAATATTATATTTTATTATTATTGCATCGACATTTGCATTTTAATAATTTTGCATCTTTTTAAATAATTTTTCTTTTAAATAATTAACTCGTTTTGCATTTTGTCAAACCAGCCCAGTCCGATGCACAATCTGGATCAGTCCAGTCCGCCAAAAACCGAAGCCCAAATCAAAGCCCAAAAAAATGAGACTCAATACACCTTTCATCTTTTTCCCCCAAAAAACCAAACCCAAACCCTAAACCTAAATACCCACTATAAATAAAACTATTCCCCTCTTTTTATTAAAAACAACAAGTCCATCAGCCGCACAATACATCTACCCTACCCCTCTCTCCCTTTCACTCATCTTCTCCAACACTCCCTCACCCATCGCGCGCGACACACACACACTGATACGCGCGAGCCTCATCGCTCGCCACCGATTTAACCTTACCTCGCCACCGCCTCTCCTCACCTTCACGCCACCGAAACAACTCCAACACCACTGTCCCACCGTCGACCACGGTTACTGCCGGCGAGCTACTGCAGCTTGTTGAAGCTTCGATCACTGGCGGCGTCGCGCCGGTATTCTTACCGTCGAATTGACGTCGCCCATTTTCCCGTTTGTGCGGTTTATATCTTGTTTGGGATGTTGTTGGTTGTGGACTGATTTCTCCTTTTTTCGGGTAACTGGCCGGAGTCTTTAAACTCCGGCGACCTCCATTGCTTTGTATTTTATATATAACTGTTGTGTATTTGTTTATTGGACTGATTTTTAGAGTTTTGGTATCTGACCGGAGTTTGCAAAATTCGAAGAAATCTGTTGGTTTATATTTTGGCCCGATTACTGCGTTCAGTTTGTGATTTAATTTGATATGATTATTAAGAACTGGCCGGAGTTTTAAGACTCCAACGATGTTTCGAAAGTTCCGGCGAACTATGTCGATGTTTACTTCTACTGTTCTGGTAAACCTTTGTTGTATTACATTTGTTTGTCATCGATATTTCCGATGAACAATACTATTTTCGGCGACTATTTCCAGTGATGTTATGAGATATTCCGGCGTGTTTGCTGTGTTGTTATTGTTGTTCTTCAGTCGTTGTTTGGACTGTTTTTTTTGACTATTTTGCCCTTTTACTACCTTATTAAACTGATTTGGAACAAATACCACACTTGGTATTTTACTGATTTTTGAACATGATACTACAATGGGTATTTTACTGATTTTTGAACATGATACTACCTGGCTAATGAAAAAGTTATCCGTCGATTTTTGAGGCCTCCACAGTTGCAAAGACGGAAAATAAAATAAAATGAAGCTTTCCGGGCGTTGATGATTTCTTCTAGTTACACAGGATAACCAACGTGTTGGCGGGGTGAATTTTCGCAGCCGGACTTGTTTAGGATGTCCCACTTTATTTTATATATCTGAGCCCTCCGTGTTTAAAACTATTACTGTTTTTGGCGCGGATTTGAAGGTTTTATTTATTTTATTGTTTCTAACAATATTGGCCGATGAAGGAATCTCCGTCTGATTTCCAAGGTCTCCCCTGTACAAAAGACGGATTTATTTTTTGCTTTACTTATTAATTCTTGCTATTACTTTAAAATTATTTATTCTATTACTAACACTTTTACTAAGTGTTTCGCAGTATCCGGAGATGCATTTCAAAAAGAATGTCCCAGAGTTTTATTTTATGCCGCATTTAATTTTAGTTTTATTATTCTGTATTGCATTTTATTTTAATTGTAAATTATGAAGAAAAAAATGTTTAGAATAGGTAGAATAAAAGTCAATATATAATTAACCTTGGTTTGAACGGATAACCGCAAGTTAGCGGATCTTAAAGGATGGCTAACCCCTTCCCTTTAGGATAATAAAGAACCCTGATTCAGAATCTCATTAATTTCGCAGACCATTAAATGGAGATTAATTGCAGTATTCTTGTTGCAATAAATCAAGTGTCCTAATTCACTTAACTAATTAGGTGGCGACTCCTCAAAATCAGCATTATTGCTCCATCCAGGGAACCGCGCCAAAGCAGCGTTGCGGATACCGCTCGGACCGAGGTAAAAACTAGCGACGATTATGGCGACTCATTGGGGATATAAGGTTCTTGATCATAGCAAACCCATGTTAATTAAATATTGCGCTTTATTTTACTTTTATATTTGTTGTAAATGTTTTATATTGTTTGCTTTTATTTTGTAATTAACTACTTTAATTGCTACATTATTTTACTGCTTTCCTTAAATTGTCATTCCGCTCATATTTCCTTCATTCTGGAAAATTTACACCATCACACACTACACGCGAGGTGTGCTGGCGCACCCGAAAATTTCTTTCAAATACCAAAATATAGGCGAGTTGGCAAAGGCGCAGGAGCATCCGGACCATCCGGTGGCCGCGTAGCCTTCTCACTCGAGTAGTCCGCTCGGGAACCATTGTGTCTAGTAAGACAAATTTTAGAAAATTTAAGATAGAGCTATACCGCCCTCTTTATTTTAAGTCATGCATGCATACACCATAGGTGGGTCGATCCTTGGTATTGTCTCCACGATTAGGAAATCCACCAAATTGTCGTTGGGTTTCACAACCCGACAACCAATAAGCATACGTGTGTAACGTGATGATGATAGACGGATCCAAGCCTGATCATGACACGCCAAAATTGAAAAAAGTGCACCGTCATTTGGTCGTCATTTCCAACGAAATATTGCAGTTTAATGGCTTGGACCTATTTATCATAATATCGCATATCTGACGTTTAAGTCCACCTCTGGCATAAGGGAGATCCCAAGCATATTAGGGCGCACGCTTGATTTGCATGCTTTTTGTTTACTATTGTTTGTCGTTAGCAACTCTGTACATATTATTTAAAGCAATAATTACCCTTTTAAACCCTGTACATATTATGTCATGGGCTTATAACTTCGGGCACGTGCATTTGCATTTTTTGCACTTTTTGTCTACTCGCAATCGGGACCTATCTTGAATAAATTATTCTTGAACATCACGACTTGGACCTTGCGAAGCATCAACCTTCACTCCGGTCGAACCAATCAGGTGAGTTTTTGACTATATTGTCACACCTCTGCATTTTTATTATTTTGTCGTTTTCCTACTCTCACCTATTTCTCATATTTTTATAGGAAAGTCGTCCTCGCAAACAGCCGAGGGCGGTCGGAAAAAGAAAAAAAATCATCAAAAGAATGAGCGAGAGTTATGTTGACTAATAGAAGTCAGTTTATACCAGATTCAACGAGACATCGCTCTCAGTTCTTCTATACTTTGTATTTTTATTCATATTTGCAAATTCAATCGATATGTTTAGCGTTGATTACATAGTTTTTTCATATCATGCATTTTACCAAATAAACTCCCAAACTACGCGTGTCTGAGTCTCACCACACGGTGTGATACGTAGGCAACCCATTTTGGGTTCGACACCACAAAAATAAAATAAAATAAAAAAAATAATAATAATAAAGAAGCATATTTTTCTCACTCATGCATCCCATTCATCATGTTTTCGGGCATTCATTTTTCTGTTACATTCATTTTACTTTGCATTCGTCCACAGTGGACAATCATTTCTTTTGCACAACTTTATATTGCTATCCTTTCATTGATAAATTTTTTTCAAGCATACATTTTATAATATATTTGAATGAACTACATACTTTGATTCCTCGGCGGGATCGTGGCGACCACTATTCGGGTTGATGCTATTTATTCAAAAAATACAAAAAAAAATTATCCAAAAATACAAAAAAAAAATGTTATTAAAAAATACAAAAATATTTTTTAAGTATTATTGTTTGACTTTGTTGATACCAACACAGTTAGGAGTGTGCATAAAAAAAAGAAAAAAAAAGAAAGGGTAATAATCAGTATGAGTTGATTCTGTGGTAAATCATAGATTCTTTTGGTACCTCTTATTCACACCCGTAAATGACATGGTCTTGCATGTTTTCCAAGATAATAATGAAACCAACCTCATCGTTTCATATGCATTGTGTGGTGAGTTTTTGAATAAGTTCAATTGCATTGCTTTGTGATCTAGAACTTGGCCTGAATTTTTGTTGAGGCGAAATCCTGAGTAACACTCGGTGTAGGAAATGATCGTAGGCTTTCTTTGACCCGTTTGAGCCTTTTCAGCATACCAAATAACATTATCCCTAGTACACCCCTTTGAGCCTAAACCTATTTCTTTCGACAATTGCATATTACACCTATACCCTTTCTGAGTGCGTACGCACTATCCCTCTCTTGGCCCGACTTCCTTGAGTGCTTTAGAATTATGCAAGTGACTGACAAAATTCTAGCTGAAGTTTCCAAAGACAAAAGTTGTCAAAGTTTCAAAAGGAAAAGAAAACAAAAGCAGAGACGACTTCACACAAAGAGGAAATCAAAAGCCCTGATAATAAAAAATAAAAAGGAGAATATATAACCCCGAAAAAAATGGGGCTCCAAATGAAATATTCAAAAGAAGTCAGTACAGAAAAACTGGGACAAAAATAAACAGGTCAGCATTAAAGCACACAAATATCAAGCACGAACATAGTCCAACGCTCGAGGAATGATTAGTTACTTTTTACCCAAATGATATCCATCCCTTCCCCCAAACCTACATTACAAGCCCGTGAAAAGCCCTACATGATCTTATACTGAGGGTTCTCACATTAGTGGATACTTACATGACGGCCAAGCCTATGATATCACAATTGCAGGCATTAAACATCTTTCTGAGTGTGAGTGTTTTTTCTCTAAACGTCCCAAAATTCAAAATACTGGAATATATGTGAGAATTTGACTCTCTTTCAGTGAGGGAATTTGAAACATGAGGATACGTATAGTTCGAAACCTTGGATGCAAGAAGGTGTGTCGACACTCAAAATATAGACTTGTGGTAGAGATACTTGTTTGGGAGAATGTTCAAGAGATAGGTTTCCATTGAGAGAGTGTAATGCCAAAAATAGGTGGGATAGAGGCGTGGGCAAGGAGGGCACAAATTAAGTTGTTTATGATTCTAATTTTTCGTTCGGCTTTTCTATTTTGTGGAGAGGTGCGTGGACAGGAAAAATGAAAAATAAGGTCGTGTTTGGCGTAGAAAAGTTTGAATTATTGATTATCGAATTCCCTTTCATTGTTACATTGAAAATATTTGATATTCTTTTCAAATTGTGTCTTTATTAAAGCACTAAAGGATGACACAATAGAATAGACTTGGGACTTATTACCAATGGGAAAAGTCCACAGAAAGTTGGAATAATCATCCAAAAATAACACATAATATCTATGTCTGATTGTGCTTAAAATATGAGAAGTCCATAAATCAATGTGTATGATATCAAATGGCATTAAAGTACAGGTGGATGAAGAATAAAATGGTAATTTGACATATTTCCTAAAAATGCAAAATTCACAAACAGGAGGATAAGAGACATGTTTGCAATTAATAAATTTATTTTTGCTAAGAAAGCGTAAAATAAAAAATTTCGGATGTCCTAATCTATTATGCTATAAAAGAGACAAAATAGTTGCAAAGGTTGATGGAGAGGAGACTGGATGGCCGATGATGGTGATGATAGGATAAAGGTCCTTGGTGCTGTCATATCTCATTATTCACATCAATGTCATAAGGTCCTTTACAGAAAAACCAAAATGATCAAATTCAAGGGAAACATTATTGTCGATTGTGCAATGACGCATATAGATTAGATTTTTGATAAGTTTCGGGACATGGAGGACATTTTTAAAGCTAACGGGGGATATAGCGAGGAGAATGATTATTGTCCATAACCTCGAATGGAAATGCCTTGTCCATTACTAAAAATAATATTACGATTTAAATTGTTCATATTGAAATAAGATAAGAGAGTACCTTGGAATGTCATTATATGATATGTGGCTCCAGTATTCATGTACCAAATGTCGTCTGGAACGTTGAGAGCTATTGTGTTCATAGCCGCGTCAATATCCGTCGGTGCATAGGTTGAAGGAGGAGAGACATATGCAGTGTATGCCTGTAGTGGACGTGCACCGAGGATGTCGGACTGGGGCTTTTGAGTCGGAGGTTGGGCCCAAGAGGACATCGGGTAGGGGCAAGTTGGATTAGCCCAATGAGGCTGGGCTCACGCAGCCCATGGTGGAGATTGTTGCCAATGTCGCTGCCGCTACGGGTGGTTGTCGGCAGGCAGTGGTTGTCTCCTCCCGCCACTATTCTTTGCTTCTCGCGACTCTGCGGCCTTTGCCAGAATTTCTCTCTTTGTGTTGATTCAGGGAAGGCATGTCGCGTTTCGGGTCATTGGGTTGCCGGTAGTGTGAACTGGAACACGACCCCCTTTCATCGGTAGATGGGCCACCGGTAGTGATGAGGGCGGCGTCATCGGTGTTTGCATTAGCCGTAGCTCGCTTGGTTTTTTGGATTTCTTTGAGGATAAGTCTCAAACGAGCCTCATAGAATGAAGGCAATATCGTGCTTTGTTGGAGGATGGTAGTGACGCCGTCATAATTTTGATTCAAACGCGCAATGAGTTGCATTATCAATCATTGATATGTGATCGGTGCACCAACATTTGAGAGTTGATCGGCAATCATCTTAAGTTCTTGACAATAGGCCGACACATTAGGAAAATCGTCCTGCTGAATATCCTTAAATCGATTTTCCAAATATAAGGCACGTTGTGTCTTGTTATCATGAAAAATACTCTCCAATCGCTCCCACATTTGTCGTGTAGTGATTTCAGTTTCAATGATCGTATGTAATAGATCATTCGAGATTGTTCCGTAGATCCATTGTAGAACAACCGCATCTAGGTGTGACCAAAGTTCATCATTAGGACCATCACGTGTCCCCAGAGGCTCGACAATGGCCTTTGATTTACGGGAGATGATATGATCGATGACTTTGTACACACGACAATGGATCTTAAATAATTCCGCCCAGGAGGAATACTGGACTCTTTCCATCTCAAGGTTAATAGGAATGGAGTTCTTGATGTTGTTAACATCAAGAGCATGATGGAATTTGGGTTGTTCAGCCATTGAAAATTTTGGTGAAGAGGAGGTGAGGAGGTTGCCAAGAAATTGAAGAAAAGATAAGGAGGAGGTTGGAGGCGAGGGTGAGGCGGCCGACGTCTTAGTGTAAGAAATTTTAGGGTTTGGATGCTGATACCATAAATGAATATGTTCTCTGCATTTTCATTGATTATTCTGTATAATATATAGTGTTACATATTCTTATAATAATCTATAAGTTAATATTGGGTGGAAAATTACCCTTGCCTACGTTCTCTTGAATATTTGATTGCTATTTATGTCGAGCAATATAATGAACTTCATTTTCCTTTCTTTTTTTTTTGGGAGGAGTATGTCACAAGACAAGATAATTGATAGAGAACTGTAGAATTCTCATACTATGAAGTATGAACAGATGTGAGTTGTTTGTATAATAATGTAGTAGTAGTAATCAGTCGTTCATTTTTTTTTTCCTATTGTGATTAATAAACTATTAACAGTATAAAAATTAAATTGCAAAAATGTACAATTTTTAATTGTAAGTATATATATACAAAGAAGAGGTATGGACAGGAGTGATTGTAAGTCATTCAAATAATTATAGAATATTTGTTAGTAGCAAATATCACCAAAGAAAAAAAAAACTTGACGCCAGAAAGTCAATAGCATTCCATTTACAAAAAGAAGGAAATTACATGTGCAAATGCATTCTCTAGAGGAAGCAATTGCCAGACAGCCATGAGCCAACCATCTTCCTTACAAAATTCTGGCCGACCCTACGGATTAAATTTTAATGTTTCCACGCAATATATTTCTTGTCAATTATAAATTGTTAAAAATGAATTTTAATTTCTAGGTTTGATATTTTACATACCTAGAACATCAGCCAGTTGTTGGTAAGTTGTAATGTGATGAAGAGATCAAACCTTCATTCAACTTGGCTTTAACAAAATGATAATCAACTTCAATGTGCTTGGTTCTTTCATGGAACACATGATTTCTAGCAATATAAAGAGCAGATTAACTGTCACAACAAACAGGAATGTGGCAAGAAAAAAGGGATATCAAATTCACTAAGCAACCTGCTTAAGCAAACAAGTTCCCCTACCACATCCCTCAGAGCCTTGTACTTTGTCTCAGTTGAGGACAAAGATATGGTCCTTCTTTATTAGACTTCCAGCTAATGGGGCTATCTCCAAGCAAGATAATGTATCCTGATATAGATTTCCTGGTATTAGGGCAGACTGCTCAATTTGAATCACCGTAGGCCCTGATGTTATAGTCAGGACTGTTAGATAAGAGTAGGATCCTTCTTTAAGTATCTGAGCATGTGCATTGCAGTTTGGAAGTGAGGTTCTCTAGATTCTTGCATGAACTGGCTAAGGTGTTGTACCCCAAAAGCAATATCTAGTTTTGTGTTGGTAAGAAACTTGAGTTTGCCAACCAACTTTTTGTATTGAGTTAGATCTGTCAATAGAGAACCTTCTTTAGCTTTTAATTTCATGTTAGGATCAAGTGGAGAATTGTTGTATTGGTTACAATCAAACTCCTTGATTAAGTCAAGTAGAAACTTCCTCTGAGAAATGATCACCCTCCTCCTTATACCGACATCCTCCTTATACATGACTTTCAACCCCAAGAAGTAATGCAGTTTTCCTAAATCCTTAATCTTGAATGTATCATGAAGAAATATTTTAAATTAGTGATCTCAATTTTGTTAGTACAAGTGATCAAGACATCATCCACATATATGGCTACAAAAACAGATGAATTCCCAGACTTCTTATAGAATAGAGAATAGTCATACATTGAATGTGTGTGTTAATGTTAGGTTGTGTGTTATGACATTTTTCGAACATATCATTTTTCGTACTAAGTCCAAATCAGAAAATGTCGGAACAAATGTCTTGACATTCTGGTAACTGTTTTGCCTATATTCACAGACAAATTTCAGGAAAGTGTGACTTTTTTATCACATGACAATTTGACTTGGCAAGGAGTCTTTGAAGCAGATTGAAAACGTGGAAAACTAAGTCCAAGAGATAGCTTAACTTAAGGAGCAAGACGAGGGAATAATAAGTCCAAGCTGTTGAGAAAATCACTCCTCAAGCTACTACCACACGTGACCAGATTTAGCTCAACTTCCACAACCTGTTGATGAGTCTTTCAAGGGAACTCTCTACTATAAATAGAGAGGTCACTTCAGAGATTCAATATCTAGAATTTCAGAGTGAAAACGATATAGAGAGATCTCCACAAATATCGATCAAGTAGACTAGATCGCTGTGTTGCCTGTATTTGTGACGACATTCTGTCCGATATTATAATTGCTCCTTAGATTCTAGATTTGTTCTTTCATTGAAGCAATTGTAATGAGGTGTTGATCACTTCTATTTAGATAGATTTTTCAGGCATAAGTCATTTGCGACTTAACCTTTTTATTCCTTTTTATATCATCTTGTAATCTTGTAAGAGAAGGAATATAATCAATTGTATATATATATATATATATATATATATATATATATATATATATATATATATATATATATATATATATATATATATACATTTGGTCATTGACCATCATGGGTTATATTAATATATAACCTATGAAAATTAAACCTTTGTGTTCTTTATCTATTTTCGCTGCACTTTCTTTCAAGGTTTTCTGTTTTTATCCAAATGTCATTACTTATGTCAGACAACATTTCAGCTGACATTTGACATTGTTTCTGCATACATTTCAGTTTTACTTTGCTACTTGATTCTATTTAATCCATAGTATAACCCACGGGACCCAACAAGTGCTATCAGAGCCGACACTTAACATAGTAAGTTCTAAGGTCCTTTTACTTTAACTATGGATCCAGCTAATCCAAATATTGGTAGACATCCTATATTAAATGGTTCAAATTATCCTTATTGGAAAATTCGCCGACGTTCTCATATCAAATCCATTGATGTGAGAGCATGGAGATCAATTACAAATGGATATATTGTTCCTATGCTCCCACCAGACGAAGAAAGTGATATTCTATCTAAGCCTGAGGCCGAATGGAGTGTGGAAGAAACCAATAGTGCAGACTTCAATGAAAAGGCTCTTAATGCTATTTTTGGATGGGTAGATTTCTATATGTTCAAACTTATCCAAATTGCTCCACAGTCAAGGAAGCTTGGGATACCCTACAAACTCATTGTGAGGGTAGCTCAAGTGTTCAACGAACGAAGCTCCGCATGCTCATGAGTAAATATGAACGATTAAGGATGGAAGAGACGGAGGATATTAAAACCTACTTTGAAAAATTGATCGATATTTCCAATGAATGTCAAGTACTTGGGTCTCCATTGACCAACAATCAACTTGGGAAAAGGCACTTCGTTCTCTTCTCGAAAAGTTCAATATTAAGATATGTGCGATTGAAGAAGCCCACAACCTTGCTACAATAGACCTACATACGTTAATGAGCATTCTCAAGACGTATGAGATGAATATGGAAAATCAAAGGACATTGTATAAAAGCAAAGATGTTGCACTTCAAGCAAAATCCTTAGAGATGCAAGTCAATGAAGAGGATGAAATCTTGAAGAAATCGGCGATGGTGCAAACGTTGCCCTTTACTCGTAAATTCAATACAATGTTAAGGAGGTTCAACGATGATAAAAATAATTCTAAATCCAAAGAGCACCCAAGCCGAGACTTCTATCCAAGATTCACCAAAACCCCTCCTACAACGCAAAAAGGAAATCAACTTAGGAGGACCAGCTCAGACCGCACCAACTTTGATCCCAAGCAGCTTGAAAGTATACAATGCCATGCTTGCTCGGGAAGGGGCCATTATGCCAACGAGTGTGCAAACACCTTAAGAAAACTTGGGAAGAGTCTATGGGTCTCTCTAAGTGATGATGAAGGCGAAGAGGAAGAAGATCCAGAAATGGGGTCACAAGCTATGCTGGCTACTGTTTTCGAACAGTCACTGTCAGATGATGAATATGTCATTGACTGTGTTGTCCCGAATGTCACAACATTTTCGGCAACATCAGCATGACATCTACAGATCCAGTAACATCCGATAGGTATGAATTTTTTAACTATTCAGATGTTAACTGCTTTAGTGGTTTTTATTTCTAATTGTGAATCTGGCCCTGAGACTCAAGTCGACTCAAAGGACGACATGATTAAAGAATTGCAAAAACTTTGCAAGGACTTAATTGTTGAATCCAAACAACTTGACTCAAAGGTAAAATCTTTAACTCTTGAGAATGCAGGTTTGAAAGGCACAATAACCCGACTAGAGGTTACCCTTACCAAAAAGGATCTTGAATTTGGTAAGATTAATGCGAAGTTGGAGTTAGTCGAAGCAACCTTTCGGAAACTCAACACTGGTACTTCCAAACTTGATGAAATTTTAAGTGTTAGTCAACCATCACATGCAGGTTTGGGTTACAAGAACTCCATTAATGCAATATGCTCCAACTTGTTTGACAAAAATGAGAAAATGGGCTTCGTAAAAAATAGGAATTTTGTGTGCCATCACTGTAACAAGACTGGCCACCTAAAACCTTATTGCTTTAAATTGCTAAAGTCCCGGAGCAGAATGTCGTCGAAAATGCTGTCCAACATTCCAGACAACACTCGAGGCAGCTTTTCAGAATCCAGAAACAGGAAAAAGGTGAAGAAAGTCTGGATTCCCAGTATGAATATGAGATGTAATGTAGCTATCACTGCGTTGAGGACTAAAATTTCAGGATCGTGGTACTTCGACAGTAGATGTTCACGACACATGACGGGGAAAAAAGAGTGTCTAAAGAACTACGAAACTCTAAGTGGAGGTAATGTCACATACGGAGGTGGAGAAAAAAAAGTAAAATCATAGGAAGAGGAACCTTAAGTGTTCCTGGAGTTCCAGCACTGAAAAATGTCTTGCACATTGACGGTTTGATGGCTAATCTAGTCAGTATAAGTCAAGTGTGTGATAACGATCTAGAGGTAAAGTTTAACAAGTATGCTTGTACAGTTACTAATGAAGCTAATCAATGTGTAATGACAGGTACAAGAACGAGCGATAATTGTTATCTTGTTGGAGAACAAGAGATTTGCAATAGTGTTAGGACCGATGACACGACCTTGTGGCATTAAAAATTAGGGCATGTCAATTACCACAACCTTAAAAGATTAATTTCTTATGAGGCAGTAAGAGGCATCCCTAAACTAAGTCCTAAGGATAAAACAATAGTTTGTGAAGATTGTCTTAAAGGTAAGCAAACCCGTGTCTCCCACAATGATGTCCAAAATGACGGACAACATTCAGGTACGTCTCACTGTTTTCAGCTTTTGCACATGGATCTTATGGGTCCAATCGAGGTAGACAGCCTAGGAGGCATGAGGTACTCATATGTGATTGTGGATGACTTTTCCAGGTATTCTTGGATATTTTTTTTAAAGGAAAAGTCTCAAACGTTTGACATGTTCAAGGTACTACACTCTAGAATAAGAAATCTATATCATTCCTCTATTTTTCGGATTAGGTCCGACCATGGAAAAGAGTTTGAGAATAGTCAGTTCTCTACATTTTGTGAGAAAAAGGGCATTTTCCATGAGTTTTCTGCTCCCAAAATCCCACAGCAAAATGGTGTAGCAAAGAGGAAGAATAGGACTTTACAAGAGATGGCAAGTGTCATGCTGAGTTCTAAGAAGTTGTCAAAACATTTCTGGACAGAAGCTCTAAATACTGCAAGTCACATCACGAATAGAGTCTATCTTAGGCCTGGAACTAAAATGATACCTTATGAGCTTTTGAATAGAAAGAAACCCAATTTGCGTTACTTTCATGTGTTTTGGTGTGTGTGTTATGTTCTTAATGATAGAGACCACCTAGCTAAATTTGACTCTAAAAGTGATAAGGAAATTTTTGTAGGCTATTCCCAAAATAGTCATGCTTACCGAGCGTATAATCTTAGAACCAAAACCGTACAAGAATCTGTTAACATTATCTTTGATGATTTTGCTGACCTTACAAGAAATAAGCCAGTAGACGATGTTATAATAACTGTGGAAAATGCGTAGAAAGCAGAAAATCCAGATGTTGCTCCAAATGTCACGACATCTACAGCAACACCTGAAGCAGAAACCGAGAACACTGCAGGTTCAGATGAGGAAATGGAAGCTGAACTTCATGACCCAGTACGCAAGGATCCCTCATCCAAGATTAGAAGAAATCATCCTACAGAACAAGTAATAGGAGATGTGTCTGAAGGTGTTAGAACAAGAAGGAAGGAACCACGAAATTATCGAGGTATGGTGAAATATGTTTGCATGTCCACCGTATATCATAAAGTAAGTCATTCTTGTTATGTATCTACATTGGAACCAAAGAATGTCAATGAAGCACTCAAGTATAGTTGGTGGATACAAGCTATGCAAGAAGAATTAGAACAGTTCACCAGAAATGAAGTCTGAAATTTAGTTCCTCGCCCCAATGATACTAATGTTATTGGAACTAAATGGATCTTTAAAAACAAATCAGATGAATCTGGAATTGTAGTGAGAAATAAGGCTAGACTAGTTGCTCAAGGATACTCTCAAGTTGAAGGGATTGACTACGATGAAACATTCGCTCCAGTTGCTAGAATTGAGTCAATTAGATTGTTGCTTGCCATAGTTTGCTGTTTGAAGATCACTCTCCATCAAATGGATGTAAAAGGTGCTTTCTTGAATGGATATATTGATAAAGAAGTGTCTGTTGAACAACCTAAAGGATTCGAAAATCCCCACCATCCACAATTTGTTTACAAGCTGTAAAAGGCCTTGTATGGATTAAAACAAGCTCCACGTGCATGATATGGTCGTTTAACTTAGTTTCTTCTTGAATTTGGTTTCAAACGTGATGTAACTGATTGTACTTTGTTTATAAAACACCACGGTGTAGATATGGTCATTGCTCAAATCTATGTAGATGACATAGTTTTTTGTTCGACTTCACAGTCTCATCTTAAGAAATTTGTCTAAGCTATGTCCTTAACATTTGAGATGAGCATGATAGGGGAATTAACCTTTTTATTAGGCTTGCAGATAAAGAAAAATGAGGAAGGAATCTTCATCTCCCAGAGTAAGTATGCCAAGAATTTGATCAAGAAGTTTGGATCGGAGAATGCTAAACATATGAGGACTTCAATGGGATCAACACAGACTATGTGCAAATATGATGTTGGGGAAAATGTCGACCCAACACTGTATCATTCAATGATAGGTAGTCTCTTGTATCTCACTGTTAGTCGTCCTGATCAAATGTTTAGTGTATGTGTGTGTGCTCGATTCCAAGCCTGTCCCAAAATCTCCCACTTAAATGTCATAAAACGTGTCATCAGATATGTTGCCGGCACATGTGAGTTGGGAATTTGGTATTCCAAAGACACTAATCCTAATTTGATAGGATATAGTGACTCGGACTGAACTGGTGATGTGGAGGACAGAAAAAGTACAAGTGGAGGTTCCTTGGCAATAATTTAGTTTCTTGGTATAGTCGCAAACAAAACTGTGTCTCACTCTCAACTGCTGAATCTGAATATGTAGCAGCTGAGAGTTGTTGTTCTCAATTAATATGGTTAAGAAACATGTTAGACGACTATGATTTTTCAAATAATATCTTAGTTTTGTATTGTATTGTGATAATATGAGTGCCATTAACATTTCAAAAAATCCAGTTCAGCACTCTCGTACAAAACATATAGATATTAGACATCATTTTTAAGAGATTTGGTTGAAAAACAGCTAGTTCAAATAGATTATGTTGACACACTTCATCAACTAGCTGATATCTTTACAAAAGCTTTAGATCATGAGAGATTTTCCTGTTTGAAAAGCTCTCTTGGTTTCTGTACTTTTTGAATTCGGTACTGTTGGGCGAATGTCGTCTGAAATGTTTCTAACATTTCGGGTGATATTTACCCTTGTAATATCAGAATCCGATTTTCAGTATTTTGTTATGACTGATTTTTGCTCATACAGGTATGTTTTTCAAATAAGAACATGTTTTTAATGTGATACCGTTCTCTGTGATGATATTAGATATCATAAAAAAGGGAGTATCAAAATAAGGCAAAGCCTTTGTAATTCTCGGCAATTGTGAAAATTGGGCAAAGCCCTTGGAAATTGATACCGTTCCTATACTATAGGAGTATCAAAGTGCTTAATAAAAAAAATTATGAGGGTGCTAAATAAGTATTCTTGTATTTTTTTGATACGAAAATAAGTTTCGTATGTGGTTTATGATTAGATCTAGAACTCAATGGAAAAATGTTACATTGGTCTGGAGATTGAACTCATAAAATCATATATGAAACGTGTCTTGATTTATTGCCGAAATGTTTATTTTTATTAGAGATTATGATACTTGTGTTGTTCAAAATGTTGCTAACATTACTGTTGACATTCTCAGATACTGATATTTGTTAGGATGCAGCGTGTAACTGATTTTTGAAAATTCAGTTATATCTTTTCCCTACTGTGTGTCGTTGGTTTTGAACATATTTTCATGTTTTTTGTTGATAATAATCTAATCTTGATGTCTATCTTTTAATCTCTAAAGTTTAGGAACAAGTATTGGTATACAATACAAACTCTTAAAATTTGGAAACAAAAATATTTTTTGCCAAGTATATAAATTCAGCTTCAATTGTTATTCATTTCTTGTCTAGTTTTTTTTTCCGTAAAATCAAAAAAAAAGGGAAAAGACACTCATCATCTCGGTTTAAACACCAAAACCGATGGAACCATTCTCAAACACTCCATCTTCCAAAACCCTCAAAACCCCTAAAACCCCTTCCTATTCTTCACCATTTTCGCCCATGGATATTTCCCCAATGTCAAAGAAAATGTTTCCTAACATTTCTGAAATCACTCCAATGAGCACAAGTCCTCCTCAGTGCACTGACATTGTGCTAAGTGTTCATCAAGAACCTCTTGGAATCAGTTACCCTGGAGATAACGATAACCCAATCGATCTGGACACAACTCCAGATATGTCGTGTTTAGGCAAGCGTGAAGGGACCTCCAAGTTTCCAACAAGGAGGTCAACAAGAAATCTATTAAAGGGATGTTGAAGCACAACCAGCGACAAAGAAATCGAAGATTGACGAGGAGGTTCCGGTTCCTTCATACCCTAGTTATGACTGAGATGATTTGGATTTTGATTGGTCTTTTGGAAGTAATGTCGAGAAGACGTCTTCAGCTGAACAACAAACTGAAACCCCAGTATCACCATCTCATTCTGACCCCCTTGTTCCTGATGTGGTGATATCATCTGAAGATAGTGAGATTCCGGACGAAACACCATTGAAGAAATTCTGCCCGAAAAGAGTTCAACAATCTCCAAAGTCAAGTGCTGAACCAAATGTTGCCCGAAATGTCACGACATCATAAGTAACATTTCAGTCAACTCCTGAACAAACTACACCAGTCTCCTCTAGTAGAACAAAATCAGATTCGAAATATGATAAATATGTAATTTTTTTCTCTGAGAAATTCCATTCAAGAGTTGCTTCCAAAAATTGGGCTTGGTATAAAAATAGAGTTGTAAAGTCTGAAAAAGCATTAGACATTACTTCATGTTCAGAATATGGCCTTGTAGAGTTCCTCAATCACATACATCTCCTTGGATCAGTCACAAATCTATGCCAACTTAGAATCTGTTATTGGAAATACCAACTCAAAATATTTTGGAAAAGTATACTTCTATAATAGGTTGTATCAATTCACACCTGATGTAATCAACCAATGTTTGGATCTACATGTCATAGAGAATGATAAGAAGTCTGACCCTGCAATGAACAATAAAGATAAAGTTATTGAGTATCTTACTGGAGGTATAATGACGAAATGGACCTCTCGGTGCCCTGCCTCAAAATTGATTGCCTTATTTTATACCCTACATAAGCTTGCTGTTCATAATTGGATTCCTTCGATGAACGAGTCTATTGTTACTTCAGAACAAACCTTCCTATTGTATAGAATTGGAAAAGGTTTAAAAGTTGACTTGAGCAAAACAATCTTCAATCAAATAGTCAACTTAGCTAAAAAAGAATCCAATCTAATCCTACCCTTTCCCTGTTTAATTTTTGAAGTCCTTACCAAACAAGGCTTTAAACCAAAGAACAAGGACAAATTTAGGAAAACCAGAGATATACACTGTGAATAGGACAATTCTGAAAAACAAAGACAGAATCATAGACTTACCCTGGAAGTTGGAAGACAGAAAGATGAATGTTGACAAAAATGTCTCAAACATTTTTGACAACACTAAATCAGTCCAGCCTCATATGTCTGCTGATTGGATTGTGCGAAAGATTGCCAAAATCAATGAACAACTATTTGAAGTTGATAGTATGAAACAAGCTCTGGTTCAAGCTAGAGATCATTTTTTCTCATTGCTTTCTTCCCAAAAAGGGGGAGAAGCTGTGCAGGGGGAGACATAAGATGCAGTTCAGGGGGAGACAGAAGATGCAGTTGGGCAGGAAAAAGAGGAAGCCGGGATGGCTGAATTTTTGCTGCTGACTATGGTGCTGAATGATGGCTAAGGCCGAATGTTCTATTTAGCCGTGTTTTAACATTAGGATGTTTTTTTAAGACAATCTTTGATATTATTTATTTTTGGGTTGTAAAGTTCTATGGATGATGATTATGTGAATACTGCCATGGATGTTTATTTTTTACTAACAATTTTCTAATCCTATATATATATATGGTATATATATGTGTATACTGTATATGCTTTGTTTTTATATACCATCATAGGTTGAGGGGGAACATGTATGTGGACTTGTCGTTGCTATAGGTCACTTGCACTTATTCGATTAGATTTTGTGAAGAAAGGTAAAAAGGGGGAGAATGTTAATGTTAGGTTGTGTGTTATGACATTTTTTCTAACATATCATTTTTCGTACTAAGTCCAAATCAGAAAATGTCGGAACAAATGTCTTGACATTCGCCGACGATTCAGTAGCTTATTTTGCCTATCTTCACGCATGCATTTCAGGAAAGTGTGACCTTTTTATCACATGGCAATTTGACTTGGCAAGGAGTCTTTGAAGCAGATTGAAAACTTGGAAGACTAAATCCAAGAGATAGCTTAACTTAAGGAGCAAGACGAGGGAAGAAAAAGTCCAACCTGTTGAGAAAATCACTCCTCAAGCTACTGCCACACGTGACCAGATTTAGCTCAACTTCCACAACTTGTTGATTCAAGGAACTCTCTACTATAAATAGAGAGGTCACTTCAGAGATTCAATATCCAGAATTTCAGAGTGAAAACGATATAGAGAGATCTTCACAAATATCAATCAAGTAGACTGGATCGTTGTGTTGCCTGTATTTGTGACGACATTCTGTCCGATATTATAATTTCTTCTTAGATTCTAGATTTGTTCTTTCATTGAAGCAATTTTAATGAGGTGTTGATCACTTCTATTTAGATAAATTTTTCAGGCATAAGTAATCTGCGACTTAACCTTTTTATTCATTTTTGTATCAGTAATCTTGTAAGAGAATGAATATAATCAATTGTATATATGTATATATATACAATAACTTTGGTCATTGACCATCATGAGTTATATTAATATATAACCTATGAAAATTAAACCTGTTCTTTATCTATTTCCGCTGCACTTTAATTCTTTCTTTTTAATCCAAATGTCATTACTTATGTCAGACGTATTTCAGCTGACATTGTTTCTGCATACGTTTCAGTTTTACTTTGCTACTTGATTCTATTTAATCCATAGTATAATCCACGGGACCCAAAAATGTGTATCCTCTTGAGCTCAGTGCCTCAGTGAATTTTTCATACCATTTTCTGTTAGCTTGCTTTAAACCATAAAGAGATTTTTTTAACTTACATATAAGACCTTTAACACCAGTGTCCAGACCTTGAGGAATATCCATATATACGTTCTCATAAAAATCACCATATAAAAATTCATTGTTTACATCAAGTTGAAAAATGTCTCAATTACGTTTAATTGATGTTGCCATGAAAGTTCTCACAATTGACATTAGGTGAGAAGGTTTCAGTGTAATACATTTCAGGATATTGTGTGTATCTTTTCACTACCAACACAGCCTTGAATCTTTCTATGGAACCATCTGATTTGTGTTTAATCTTGTACACCCACTTCACCCAATGAATTTCTTACCTTCAGGCAGTGAAACTAAACTCCAAGTATTATTAGTATGAAAAGCCTCAAACTCTTGTGTCATAGCAGCCTGTCAAGCAGGGATCATGGCTGCTTCTTCATAAGATAATGGCTTACAATCATGACAAATATTTCTCACAAAATGCTGACAATCAGATACTAGTGCATTAAAAGCTATGTGATTATGCAAGGAAAAAGAGGCATGCAAGGGTGGTGGATAATCAACAAAAAGAGAATCACTAGGCTTCATTTGAGGCAATTGTGTACATAATCTTGTAGATAAAAGGGAATTTTAGGTATTCTAGAAGATGTCCTGGTCTCTATTAGAGTTTGGTGAGTACTTTGAGGCAGTATGTGTGGTCATGTTGGTGATGGTGTACTTCCTGCAATATTTGCAGGAGAGGATGGGTTACTATGATACTATTGATATGACTCTGAAGTATGAGGTGACAGGGAAGGGCTTGCAACACTAACATTCCTATGAGCATTTTGTATAGTACTGGAAACATTAAAATCATGAACAGAAGACATGACATCAAAAATTAAAAGAAATTGAGAAGGTGGTGTAGATGTGTTAGAAAAAGGAAAAATAGTTTCTTGAAGATCACATCCCTGGAGACACTCAGATTCCTTATGATCAGACTTAAAACTATATATCCCTTCACTCAAAGACATGTGGTGTTGTTCTGGACTCAAATTTGGTTCTGTGAGATTTAGGTGTAGTGGAAAAACATAGACATTCAAAGCTCTTCATATGAGCATACATAGGTTTTTGCTTATATAATAATTCAAAAGGTCATTTATTGTGAAAGAGGGTAGAAGGTAGCCTGTTTGTGATGTATGTTGTTATAAGCACACATTCCCTCTAGTATTTCAATGGGCGTTTGGATTGATAGAGTAAAGCTCTTGCTATTTCAAGGATATATTTGTGTTTTCTTTCTAGCACACCATTTTGCTGTATGTGTATGGACAAATTTTCTGGTGCAAAATTCCTTTAGATTGAAAGAAAGAAGTTGCTTCCTGACTGGTAAACTCTAGGCCATTGTCTATTTTGATTACTTTTATGGATATACTGAACTGGTTTTGGGTCATAAGCACAAAAGTCTTTAATACTTGTAAAGAATTATTTTTACAGCTGAGTAAATGAGTCCATATGGCTTTACTATAGTCATCCACTAAAGTAATGAAGGTCTTATAGTTGTCATGTGTGGCCATATGATATGGACCCCATAAATCCACATGTACAAGCTAAAAAATGTTTGAAGTAGTGGTTGTTCTATCAAGAAAGGGTAATCTAGTTTATCTAGCCATAAGACATATAGTGCATACAAAAGGTTGTTTGGGAGAAAACTTTACTGGGATATGGATTCCTTTCATTTTGGCGAAGGGAACATGCCCAAGTCAGAAATGCCACAACAAGTCTGAATTGCCACTATGAGATGCATCGCCATTAGAAAAGTAAGCACTGATTTTATTATTATTGGTCATGAAATTATTTACAACATGGGAGTGACAGCAATGGAAATGACAAACAGTGCATACTATTTACAAGATTAGAGTTACATGAAAAACTAGAAACAAGAAATTTTAAACTTATAGCATTGTTGTCTTTCTTCTAGCAGTATGATCAAAGAAGATAAGAGTCCATCAAGTGCCCTATCAATTTCCAGAGGTCTCTTCAGTGAAGGAACTTGCAATATACAAGCAGTATCGGTAAATGAAATAATACACTAAAGGTGCACTCTTAGAGAACTGATGGAAACTAGATTATATTTGAAAGAAGAAACAAACAATAACTTATACATAATTATTTTAGGTGTTAGCATTAAATTTCCTATCTCTGTTACTCTTACTTTATAGCCATTTGGCAGTTTCACTAGTAAAGGATAATGCAATGTCAAGCTATCAGATAATTGATTTTTGTTAAAGGTCATGTGGCGGGATAATCCTGAGTCTAGAATCCATAAGTCAAATCCTTCTTAAAAACATCCACATGAGAGTTTGTCAAAATCTATAGAAGAAGTACAAGTAATGGTACATGCAAAGTTAGCAACTCCACAAATTTGATGATTGTTGGCTGAATGCTCTCCTGAGTTGCTATTAAACTGCTGAAGCAAATTCACTAGTTGTTCATACTGCTTCTTGGATAAGTTGGTGTTCTGAGTATCATATGTTCCGTGCTGATTTTCATTGCTGAAATGGGTGCCATTTGAGGTTATTCCATTTGCATTAGCCACAATTTCTTTTCCTTTGTTGTTGAACCTGTTGTTATAGTTATTATAGCCATTGTATGGAACCTTTGAATTGGATCCACTTTGATAGTGAGAATTTTCCCCTCAGATCTATATCCATTGTTGTTATAGTTCTTATTGTTCTGATTGGATATCCATTTAGCTTGTAGCACTTAATTTTGGTATGTCTTGGTCTTTTGAAATGTTCACAAAATAGTCTAGGCCTATTGTTGTTAATATTATAGTTTGTTGGTGAGTAGTTTGTCCTGAAATTCTTGGTACCTGAAGATCTAGCAATCAGGGAGTTGGGATCTGTATAGTTTGTAGCATTGTGATCTGTTTCGGTATTTTTAGTTTCCGAGTTTCTTGCAACCAGTGATGTGAATTCAATGAAAAGTTGATTGTGGCCTAAGCTCTATTTGTTTTTTCTTCCGGCACAAGCAGTGGAAAAGCTTGTCCCATGGAGGGTAAATGATTCATCATCAATATGCTACCTCTAATGATTGTCTATACTTCATTCAATTCCATCAAGAATTGGATCAACCTTCAATCCTGTTTTGCCTTTTGCATGAGTTCCTTAGCTCCACACACACTGACAATTGCAAACATGTCCTGCAGACAAATTACTTAGCTCTTCCCATAACTTCTTCATCCTAGTGTAATAACCAGTAATAACTAGGGTTCCTTGATTCAAGTCATTTATTTTCTTTTGAATTTGATACAACTTTGCTCCATTAGTCTGATTGTAGCTATCCTATAGTTCCTTCCAAAGTTCTACAAAATCGGTAGACATACTCCAAAGTCCAAACTATCAGTTATCTCCCTCTGTAGTGAGTTCAAAATTCAAGATGTGGCAATATCATCACATCTTTTTCTATTGACGAAGCCTCACAGAGTCTGCACTTGACTTCTTATATTCTCCAATAACAAAAACTAGCTTATTTGTCACAGCTAAGAACCTTAAAGCACTTTTCTTCTATGAACGAAGTCATATACCATCAAATGGTACTGGTACCAAAACAACACCGACATTATCAGAGGGATGTATATACAAAGGACTACTTACATTGATTGTGGTCTCATTGTCCTCTACATTTCGATTCGCCATTTCTACAGTTTGATCTTAAATATCCATGATAATTGACTGCTCTTATTCACCGTGATCCCAATTCATATGCGAAAATTGATCAATAATTCAATTTTGAGAGAAGATAAGGCAATAGATTAACGAAACCCTAATTTATTTGAAGGGTTCGAACACTCATCGATCTAATCAGATTGATTGAATGAAAAGCAATATCGAGCTAAAGGAATCGCACCTTACAACTCTGATATTATATCAAAATCTGAGCTTACATTTAATGGTGAACCACATATGTAATCGAAGCAAGAGAGGACGAGATGGAAGAACAATCTAGAAACTGAAATTATCAGAATTTGGGAATGAAAGTTACTACTCCATTCATTGATCAATGAGTATATATACACATAAACGAAAAATGGTGAAGCTAAAATACCTAAGCTAACTAACAACAACTAATGACAGCTATGCTACGTGTAACTAACTCACTGTAGGATATTTTGTATCCATGTACATCCAAAGAATAATTGAACTAACTATTACAAGTGATCAAAAGACTATACTAAGAAGATCATTACAATATTATCTAGTTATAATCTCATGTATCTAGGTTCTTCATTCTTTGTGACAACCACCATCAAGTCTCGTGACGTGGTGTCTGTAGATTCAACAACTTCATGCTTCTTCAGACTGTCGTTGGCAACGTCAACTGCTGAAAGCTTTTGATCATTTGTATGCAATAAGGACTCAAACAACACATTGGTTAAGTTTCACCACATGCTGAGTCAAGGATAGACAAAAGAAAGTTAAGTGCAATGTTTGTCGAGTCGAGTGTTAACACTCTTTCCTTAAGACAAAATTACCCCCGTATATAATGGCTTACGGTAGATGGATAATAGTCTCCCAAGATAAAACGACAATACTTCCTCAAGCACAAGCCAAATACTTGAGAATCCTTGTAGAAGAAATAAGAACAAGAGATTGTTAGAAGAAAAAGCAAGACTCTCAATAATTTTCAGATTTTGTGTTGTGAATGGAATGTGTAAAATTTTAATTTGAGACTCCTATTTATAGTTGCAAAATTGTGATCCACATGCCATGTGAATGCTTTGAATGGGGTGTATTGATCTCCTCAAAAGTCACATAGTTCATGCCAAGAGTTGGCTGAACTATGGCCTTTCCAAGGAGTGTATATTCAGAAAAAACTCTCTGAATTTCCTTAACTGGACCTGGAGCGCTGCGGCCCTGCACTGGCAGCGCCGCGGCGCTAAACAAGCAGTATCTGATAGTAGCCTCCGGACTGGGGCTTTCTTCCTGGCTTGCTCGCTGATGAAATGAAGAAAGTCAAGTTCTTGCATTTTTCAACCATAAGGTTGGCTTTTTGGCGCTGCGGCTCCTGGCTCCGGCGCCGTGGCCCTTGAGCATGAGCACTGCGGCGCCGGACTGTCGTGTCTCAGTGTCGCGACCCTGTTATGGCGCCACAGTTTTTCCCTATTTTCCATATTTTGCACATTTCTTCTTTTCATATACCGTCGTGGGAGACACATTAATTTGGCCAATTAATCGTCCATCCTTACCTAACTTAAGAACACTTTAAAATGTGTACCAACATCTCTTTCACAACGTAAAATATAGCTAGACGTTGTACGACGTATGCATGTGTATGGAAATCATATTTCTAACATGCGGGGCCCCATGTGTTCAAGTTATTAAGAACGGGATAAACTCAATCCCACTAGGTAAATTTTCCAACAATCCCCTCTTGAAAGAGGTGTTGGTGCACGTGGAGTGCCAACCATTAGCAATCTAGTAACGGAAGTATATTGCATCGGAATAGGTAGCCCACAGCTTTGAACCTTTCCTAGTCAACTACCATCGGACATATTTACTGAGCGGTGAACGTGATATCTTGAACCGTTAGTGTTTAGTATATGCCAAGACAATGATAGAGACACAAATAAATGTCCAATCCCTCGTTTCTTCTTATTGTTTTGTCCGTTGTGTCAGTGGACACGCTTGAATTCTTAAGTGCGTACAATTGAGGCGGCCTGCCCTCACACTTAAATAGGTGATCTTTTGGGTAGGCCCTTAGTTAGCGGGTCCGTGATATTCTCTCTTGATTTTACGTAATCGATGGACATGATACCCGTAGTGATCAACTGCCTAACGGTATTATGTCTCTGACGATTTAAGTCGAGACGCCGTCATCTGTGCCCTTCCAGAAGCTGACTAGCTAGCCACAGTGTGAAACTGTCGAAGGCACAGGTTTCTCCCGATAAAGGACTTCCTCTAAAAAAGTAGTGAAGTTACTCAACATCTTTTCACGCTTTGTATAAAGCGGAAGATTCTAATTCCCTCACGAATCAGTCGATGAAAGTTTTCTTAGAGGATTTTATAAGATACACCATACAAATCCTCTTGTGGCTATGACGTTCTTCATATCCAATGTTCAGTTTGCATCACTGTGTTCTCCCAGAACAACCGGACATCCGGAATACCTTAATCCGTAGATAGTGAGCATCTCAAATATCGTCATATCTATCTTAGTGACATCCAGTGATTATTTCCAAGATCACGAGTGAACCTGGTTCAACTGGTTGATTTCGCAAATGATATCAGGTCGGTTGTAGTATACTTTAAACTACCCAAGACCTTCACATATCTCTCCTGGTATATGAGTGCACCATGATTCTAGTCAACTTTATGACTTCTATCTATTGGCGACTTCAACGAGACTGTCAAACACCTTACGAATGAGTTTGGAATTAAACCTGCCTGTTAGATGCCTTAGAAATCTCAATTCCTAAAAAGTCATCTGTAATACCCATATCCTTCATCTCGAAACATCGTTTCAACATACTCTTAGTCACCAGGACTTCTCCTTGTGACCAACATGTCGTCTACGTAAAGGCACATCGAGTGAGTCAGAATTGTCTTTCATGTAGACACATTTGTCATACTTATTAATGGAGAAATCCTTCGATAGTTGAGTACTATCAAAGTTTTCGCACTATTGCTTCAGGGCTGATTTTATCCTGCACAGAGATTTGACAAGTCGACAGACTTTTTTCTATTTCCTGGAACCACATACCCCTCGGGTTATTCCGTATTACTTTCTTCTTCTACTTTTGGACTTTTAGTTTTCCAACTGTTGGCTTTCTAGCTTCAGAGTCAATATTTCTGTAGTCAGATTCATTGTTTCCATTTTTATCTGAAACTTCCAGAGCCAAAATGCAAATATTCTAGGGACTGTAAGGAAGTTCAGGAAAGAGCCCAACAGTTCTACAAAAATTCAACTCTCCGGTTAGGAAGGTTGTCTCAACATCCATGTCACGCAATGCTATGGTGACTGATCGGTGTATTTTATATACACCTTTTGAGTCATTTTTAGTTAGTATTTTACTAATTTCATTTATGTTTAGTATAATATTAGGTTCATTTTCCTTTCTTTTGTGTCACAGCGGTCAGAAATGGAGAAATGGCGAAAAAGAGATGAAATGAGCATAAATGAGATGAAATTACACACAAAAAGGGCCAAGAAATGAAGTCTAAGAAGTTCCGGGAATTATAGAGGAGATCGGGCAAGTCGGACGAAAAAGGGCGGAAGCGAAAATCCGATGAAACGCCTCGGCGCGCGGCCAATGTTCGAATGTTTGAAAGTTGCTGATTTTTCAGCGCGGCTGATCTGCGAACATGGCGCGACGCGGGATTTATGAAGTTCTGGGCCGAATTTGACATGTTTTCAGAGTCCTAAAGGGATAACTTTTCCTACCTAAAGGGATAACTGTTTCTACCTTAAAACCCTTACCTAAAAGAATTATAATAACTTTTCCTACCTACATAATCCTTAACCCTTCACCAAAAGGATTCTTGGTCTATAAATACTCTACATCATTAGAAGAATTCATTCTCCATTCCACCATTCACCATTCTACATCCATCCATCCATCAATCCATCTTGTAAATATTCCACAACACAACCCTTGGATGCTAGAAGGCTTGGAGACTCATTCTTGAGTATTTTCTTTTCTTTCTTTTTGCTTTATTTATTTCAGTTCATGTATGGAAATTGTATTAGTTCTTAGTGTGACTATGGCTAGGAGCTAATTACTTTACTAGGGATTTCCTTGTGATTCACTTGAAACTCTATTCATGAATTAATATATTAGTTTGGTTTCTTCTTCACTTATTTAAGATTTATTCAATAGTTGTTTTGATTGCTTGATAATTAATTGATCACTAATTATCATAATTCTTATCATTTCTAACCGAAATTCGAAAGGGGAGGTTGTGAATATGGTGTAGTTGGATAAACATAGGTTAAATCGTGGATGAAAATACTCCGATACTTGTGTAGCATTAATAGGTTTCTGGACTTAATCCTCCTCTAGAGTCAATCTTATCACCGAAAGGTAGAAATGTGCTGTACTGGGGTTGAGTGTTTATATAACCTTAACAGGAGTATAAAACGGCTTAGTTAACCTGCTATCTTAACGTAGATGAAGAAGTCAGTCTAATTGTATTAAAGATTGAATAGAGTGGATAGTTGATGAACTTGGAAGCCCTAATTATCCATCATAACTGATTTAAATCAAAGTATTTTTATAATTAGTTTATTTCATGCATTATTAGTATAGAATTCCAATTCAATTTACGTTAACCAAATAGATACCATAGGATAGATAATCGGTACTTGAAAACCAATCCTTGAGGACGATATTCGGTCTTACCTAGACTATATTACTTGACACGACACGTGCACTTGCGTAAGTGTGTGCATAAATCGCGCATCAAGTTTTTGGCGTCGTTGTCGGGGATTGGCGTACTTTCAATATCGATTTATCTATTCTTATTTCTAATTTGGTTTCTCCAAGAACAAGTTTCTAACTTGTTCTGCGAGCATCTTTTTATCACATTTTGCAGGTTAAATCCGGAAAAAAAAAAATCAGGACACATGGACTACTACTATCAGAGACAGTGGAGTCATCAACAGCAGCTTAACCCACAGGTTCTAGAGGAAGATCTAGATGAGTTGCAGGCAGGCATACTCAAGCTCACCAAGTGCCAGACTCAATTTATGGCTGAGACAAGGGAATCCCTCAAAAATTTGGAGACCCACATAGGGCAACTGATGGAGAGGATGAGCAATACACTTCAAGAAAATCTGCCTAGCGACATCATTATGGGAGGTGGTAAGCAATTTGAGGAGCCTGAACCACACCCAGTTGTTGAGGAATCTGGCGGGATAATTGGTGTAGAGAAGGAAAAGGTTACTGAGATCCAATCATTCATCTTTTTGGATTCCTTGGAAAATCTTTTTCTTGTACCTATTGCAGAAGAAACACCACCGGTATCGCTGATCCCCAAATAGAAAGTCCATACCTTCAAGGGCACCCCCTAGGGTTGAGAGATGTAGGGAATTTCACTGCTCCCTACATTATAGAGAGCCTAAAAGACAAGCCTGTCTTGTGTACTTGGGGGATAATTTTATATTTGAGGCCCTTGTTTAAACAAATGGTTGTAGGAAAAGTGAGACCTGCAACAATAACTCTGCGGATTGCAAGCAGTTCGTAGAAGGATCCAATGGGCACTCGTAAAGGTTAATTGCGTCCGGCTAAAAGACGTTAAAGACAACGCTTGTTGGGAGGCAACCCAATGTTGTTATTTATGTTAGTTTGATTTCGCTTTAGTTTATTTTATTTTGTCTTGAAACGATCTCACGGTCTTGGGTTCTTGTTTTGTGTTGTTGGATGTGGTGGACTAAAAGCTAAAGCAGGAAAAAGGAGCAAAACGCTAAAAAGGAAAAAGCGATCGTCGGCGCATGGCGCTGAGAATCGATCTTGTGGCGCGGAACTTGAGAGCCACAAGTATTAGCGGCGCGCCGAATCTCGGTGCATGGCGCGAAATTTCAGAGAGCCATATTCCGTGCAAATTCCAGAATTTTTCCTCCTAGACCTCCGTTATGACCGCTGTGTTGTGTCAGTAAGTTGTCCATATTTTTTTTTAGTCTTGCACACATTGGGGACAATGTGTGATTTAAGTTTGGGGGGATGTTTTATTGTTTTTGAGTCTTTTTGAATTGTTTTGTGTATTTTTGAGTCATTTTTTAGTCATAATTTTTTTTTTGAGTCATAATTTTCTGTCAAAGATCATGCATGTTGTAGTTACTAGAAACACCTAGTGAAGTAAGGTTGAATAATGTAATGGAATTAGAAGCAACTATCTAAACACTTAGGTTAGATATGCCAAAAACTCATGAAATCTGTCTATTTGGGGTTTCTGCTTGAATTGTGCATTGTTAAATGATTAAAACCTGTGTATGATTGCTTGCTATTTGAGGCGAAATAGTTAGGATATGCATGTTAGGGGAGATGACTCAGACATTTCTTTGTTAGCCATTTCTTACCACTTTTACCTATCCCTGACATTCAAAATATCCCTAGTCAGCCCCTTTGAGCCTAAAAATTAAACTTTTTTTTGACACCTTCTAAATCCACACTTGTGCCATAAGTGAAAATGTGAAATGATTGGAATAGGAAGTGTTAAAAAAAAAGACAAAAAGAGTGAACAAGTTTGATGCACCCCAATAAAAAAGTAATAAGAAATGGGCAAAAGCCTAAGTTTGGGGGTGCTTGTTATTCATAATACACTTCACTCTCTCAAAACAAAAGAGGGGAAAGATAGATATGAAGTGAAGAAAGGAAATCAAAAGAAAAGGGAAGAATTGAAAAGTAAAAGAGCTTATGGTACATAAAATGAGCCTAAATGCCTATTTTTACCTACCCATGCCTAAGCCTACATTACAACCCTGAAAAGTCCTGAAGATCTCTTATATGCATATCCATGATTAGTGGAGAATATCAAGTAAACATGTCATAGGATTTTGAAATTGACATGCATAATTCAGTATTCTTACTTCCATTAAGCATGATTAAAATGAATTTGCGAAATATCTAGCTTGATGTGTTTAGAATGCTAAAAATTCATGCTATATGTTCCTGCATATTATTCTGCTAACCTTCATGTTTTTCTAAGTAACACCAATGCAGCAAAGTGATCAATGTCGTTGAGTCTTTCTATTTTCTTTTTCCTTGTGTCTTTATTTCTTTCTTTTGATCTTTGCTCGAGGGCGAGCAAAGGTTAAGTTTGGGGGTATTTGATCGGTGTATTTTATATACACCTTTTGAGTCATTTTTAGTTAGTATTTTACTCATTTCATTTATGTTTAGTATAGTATTAGGGTCGTTTTCCTTTCTTTTGTGTCACAGCGGCCAGAAATGGAGAAATGGCAAAAAGGAGATGAAATGAGCATAAATGAGATGAAATTACACACAAAAAGGGCCAAGAAATGAAGTCTAAGAAGTTCAGAATTATAGGAGATCGACGAAGTCCGGACGATAAAAGGACGATGAAACGAAAATCCGCCGTAAACGCCTCGGCGCGCGGCTGATGTTCGAATGTTAGAAAGTTGCTGATTTTAGTGCCGCGCGCTGATCTGCAGGGCAGCGCGACGCGGGATTTATGAAATTTTGGGCCGAATTTGACATGTTTTCAGAGTCCTAAAGGGATAACTTTTCCTACCTAAAGGGATAACTTTTCCTACCTTAAAACCCTTACCTAAAAGAATTCTGATAACTTTTCCTACCTACATAATCCTTAACCCTTCACCAAAAGGATTCTTGGTCTATAAATAGTCTCTACATCATTAGAAGAATTAATTCTCCATTCCACCATCACCATTCTACATCCATCCATCCACCAATCCATCTTGTAAATATTCCACAACACAACCCTTGGATGCTAGAAGGCTTGGAGACTCGTTCTTGAGTATTTTCTTTTCTTTCTTTTTGCTTTATTTATTTCAGTTCATGTATGGAGATTGTATTAGTTCTTAGTGTGACTATGGCTAGGAGCTAATTACTTTACTAGGGATTTCCTTGTGATTCACTTGAAACTCTATTCATGAATTAATATATTAGTTTGGTTTCTTCTTCACTTATTTAAGATTTATTCAATAGTTGTTTTGATTGCTTGATAATTAATTGATCACTAATTATCATAATTCTTATAATTTCTAACCGAAATCCGAAAGGGGAGGTTGTGAATATGCTGTAGTTGGATAAACATAGGTTAAATCGTGGATGAAAATACCCCAATACTTGTGTAGCATTAATAGGTTTCTGGACTTAATCCTCCTCTAGAGTCAATCTTATCACCGAAAGGTAGAAATGTGCTGTACTGGGGTTGAGTGTTTATATAACCTTAACAGGAGTATAAAACGGCTTAGTTAACCTGCTATCTTAACGTAGAAGAAGAAGTCAGTCTAATTGTATTAAAGATTGAATATAGTGGATAGTTGATGAACTTGGAAGCCCTAATTATCCATCATAACTGATTTAAATCAAAGTATTTTTATAATTAGTTTATTTCATGCATTATTAGTATAGAATTCCAATTCAATTTACGTTAACCAAATATATACCATAGGATAGATAATCGGTACTTGAAAACCAATCCTTGAGGACGATATTCGGTCTTACCTAGACTATATTACTTGACACGACACGTGCACTTGCGTAAGTGTGTGCATAAATCGCGCATCAGTGACCCTGGAGTTAAGCTACTCTCAAGGGAGCACATGTGCAGGTATCCGAGGTCATATACTTGTCATTAGATCCATCTACCCTATACTCAATCTGAGTATCCTCTTTTACAACCCAAAGGTTCTTTTTCCGGAGGAAGGTCAACCATTAGTATAATTCAATAATATGGATTCTATTATTTTCCTTTCCAGAGTTGTGCTTCTATAATAGACAAATTCTCAACCAAATAGGCTAGAAGGCCTAGGCCAAGTTCAACCCCCTTTTTGCTCCATATCGATTCAATCTCTAGAGCCCCAAGTCCTGTGGATCTAAAACATTGGTTCTGAATTATCAGGCCCTCATGGGTTTTTGTTAACCTCAAGCAAATACTTATTTTCCCTTCTCAAGGGAAGATACCTTCAAAAGAATTCAGTATTCTTTGACATCAAGAGGCGATAATCACTACTGTTATTTGCAGATCTGGTGGATATGCAATCTACAGTCCTAGGTCCAACTGGACCTGCTTCGGTTCAAGCTCTGGTCAGTTTTGAACATGACTCTTTCAATTGCAATGTGAATGTGTCTCTTCATTTGCAATGGGAACGTACTTCTTCACTCACATGACTCTTCACTTGTAATGTGAATGTGTTTCTTCACTTACAATGTGAACGTGTCACTTCATTTGTAGTATGAACATGACTCTTCACTTGCAGTGTGAACGTGACTCTTCATTTGCAGTGTGAACAAGACTCTTCACTTGCAGTGTGAACGAGACTCTTCACTTGTAGTGTGAACGAGAATCTTCATTTATAATGTGAATGTGCTTCTTCACTTACAATGTGAGCGTACCTATTCACATTTGCTTCGTAACAAGCAGAGTGATTGTCTGCTCCCTCTAGTTTGTACAACTCTGTAAATCACCCACGTAGGTGTGACTATGTTCTAGAGGGACGGTTCTTCTTTCGCTATTCCGTTGACGGAATAGAAAGGTGTTTTTGCCTCTTCGACTCCCTCACATTTATTTTGAGGGTTTATGTCGACAGACGACAACAATCTCAACTTGATCAATTGTGTCTTGATCTATAATGACATTGACGCACGAATTACAAGTGTATAATATACTATGTCAGTTCACATGAACAATTTTCTTGCCCGTGAATAAGACGCATTCAGAGAATGATTCTGATTAATGGAGAATTAGTACTCCAACATTTGGCTGTGTAATAGAGATTGAATGTTGGTTCAACTCACCAGTAGTCATCTCAAAAGTCACAAGACTCTTGGATCTCGAAAACTGGAACTCTAGGTTTTATGTCCGCTGTTTCTGGACTTAGCGTCGCGGCTCAATCAGACTGGCGCCGCGGCTCCACGCCATCAGAGGCAGCGCCGTGGCTCTGCCACCAAGACATCTCGTCTCTAAGGTGGCAGTAGCTTCGTCTACCCCTCTGGTCGGGGAGCGCCGCGGCCCCTTCCCAAATCATCCCAATTTTGAATTTTGGACGTTTTGCACGCCGATGTATTGGATCCTTTTATCCATAACCTTGTTGTCAAGATCCGAAGGTTTTATCCTTGTCTTGCCCATAGTCTTAACCTTTCGGTTATTTAAGATTTGAATATTCTAGTCCACTCTAGTCGCCCGTAGGTTTTGTATGACAGAGTGTCTATTTTGGCCCACCTTATCGAGTGTCCAATTCTATCCTATGAAGGATCTTCTGTCTGATAGTGTTACAGGTTCATCTCTTAACATCCTATCAAAAGAAGGATCTTCTATCGGAAATGGTAACAAGTTTAACTTGTTTTTAATATTCTTCCCCTTATACCGTTAGACCGGATCGTATAGAATCTATTTCTATAATCCAATCACTAGGTGGGAAGGATGTGAAGTTAAAATTCTGAAATCAAAGACTTATGGATTATGACTTTTTAAGAAACCTTTTCATATTTCATTTCTTTCCTTTAATCAGAAACCCTTTAACTTCATAATTGACAAAGAAGAAATGCTTACCTTAACGTAGCATTGTTTCTTCAAATCTATCATAATCTCCTTGCGACATCCTTCTCATCGTGTTACGTTTACGAGATCTTCTTTTGATCACTATTATAATTTTGTCTTAAATTGTAGGATATTTTGTATCCATGTACATCCGGGGAATAGTTGAACTAACTATTGCAAGTGATCTAAAGACCATAATAAGGAGATCATTACAACATCATTACAATAATATCATCTAGTTATAATATCATGTGTCTAGGTTCTTGATTCTCTGTGACAACCACCATCAAGTCTCGTAACGTGGTGTCTGTAGATTCAACAGCTTCATGCTTCTTCACACTGTCGTTGACAACGTTAACAACTATAAGCTTTTGATCCTTTGTCTGCAATAAGGACTCAAACAACACATTGGTTAAGTTTCACCACATGCTGAGTCAAGGATATAGAAAAGAAAGCTAAGTGCAATATTTGTCGAGTCGAGTGTTATCACTCTTTCCTTAAGATAAAATTACCCTCGTATATAATGCTTACGGTAGATGGGTAATAGTCTCCCGAGATAAAACGACAATGCTTCCTCAAGCACAAGCCAAATACTTGAGAATCCTTGTAGAAGAAACAAGAACAAGAGATTGCTAGAAGAAGAAGCAAGACTCTCAATAATTTTCAGATTTTGTGTTGTGAATGGATTGTGTAAAATCTGAATTTGAGACTCCTATTTATAGTTGCAAAATTGTGATCCACATGCCATGTGAATGCTTTGAATGGGGTGTATTGATCTCGTCAAAAGTCACCTAGTTCATGCCAAGAGTTGGCTCAACTTTGACTTTTTCAAGGAATGTATATTCAGAAAAAACTCTCTGAATTTTCGCTCATTTGGACACAGGAGCGCGCGCTAAACATGCGATATCGGCGGTAGCCTCTGGACTTTTGCGCGCGACCGCCGAGCAAGAGCGCCGCGGCGCCGAACCGTCGTGGCTCGGTACCGCGGCCCGGACCGTCATGGGAGACACATTAATTTGGCCTATTAATCGTCTATCATTACCTAACTTAAGAACACTTTAACATGTGTACCAACATCTCTTTCACAACGTGAAATTTAGCTAGACGTTGTACGACGTATGCATGTGTATGGAAATCGTATTTCCGACATGCGGAGCTCCATGTGTTCAAGTTATTAAGAACGGGATAAATTCAATCCCACTAGGTAAATTTTCCAACACTCACACAATTTCTAAGCTAATCCTAACAGACTAACTAATTATGTGTTGACTCAGCATTACAATGATAAATATGTCAATACAAAACATGCTCTAGTGCAGAAGTAATGTCATATAAACTAGAACGAGGGACTAATATATCATTTAGATCTCTCTTAAATTAACCATATTACTATACACCTGCAGTGGACTTTTTAATAACTTGATATTGTGTAAAAAGAATTTCACAGTGGTACCGTGTTGAAATTAAATTGTTAAATAAATTATGAAATTAAAATCTTAAATAGATTAAATTCTTATATAATTTACGAAGTTATTTAGGAAACAGAACAAAGGAATAGTTTTGCCTAACATTGATAGGCCATCCTAATATATTTATAAAGATCCCAAGTTGCTAGCTACTCAGATTGGGAAAATGGTTAATCACAGACATTTCGTACACATCTGTGGGAATTTAATTATTTTTGTAGGTGTGATAATGTGAATAAGTAAACTTAATATAAGAATAAACAATAAGTTTGTTTGGATCCTAACAAACATACAATAATTTGATTAAAATGGCCATCAATGTCAAGTAATGACCATTGATATTGAGGTTAATTCAGCTTAGTAATGGCTGAAATCAATAGCCAAATAATGGAGATTAATTGCTCCAAAGTCAGCTCAAGAATCAACCTTAATTCGCCACTGAAAACCGTTGAAGCACCGCAGTGCCTAAATTCCAGTAAGTCACTGGAATCGAAAACTGAATTAGCACCGCGGTCCTGTCCTTGTGGCACCGCGGTGCCTCTCCGTATTTCCATGACGATTTCTGATTCGTTTCATCTCTTACACATTTCTTCCTTTCATTTACCAACGTGAAATCATTTGTCATTTGGCCAATAACCGTCTATTCTTTTATGTCTCAAACAATTCGTATACATACCAATATCTCTTCCATTTAAGGAAATAACGATCCTTGGTACTTTATGTGCACGTGTGTGGAAACCATGTTTCCGACGTGCGGGGCCCCAATTGTTCGATTCATAATTAATAGGATTTATTTTATTTCACGTTTAATAAATATTTCCAACATTATATACATACTTCATACCGTATATATATATATATATATATATATATATATATATATATATAAGTTTCATACAGTTTTCATGCACAAAATTTTGGACAAACTTTTTATGCCTTGAGCGAGATACATATTCCATATACAAAATATACATGAAAATTTCAAGTTTTGAGCGAGATATACACATTTCATACACAAATTTTCATACACGTTTTGTAAGATATCTATTGATATGTTTTGTAAACAAGACTGTATCGTCATATATATCCTAAGGAAAATATATGAGATAGTCCAGGGTGATTTTGACCCTTTTCCCTTTAAGATATTATCACACTTACTAAGGAAAATATATTTTGATATCACTAATTATAAAAAATATTTTATTTATTTACTCTTTATATCTCTTCAAATTACTCTTTATCTCTCCTCAAATTTTTAAAAGGGTAGATCTAAAAAAATTAGTACCTTAGCTTCTTGGTTTGCCAAACACTTATTTTGAATCAAATTTATTTGGCTAAAGCAACACTTATTTTGAACCAGCCGTGCATATTTTTTTTACGTTTTAAGTTTGTTTACGTCTGAGATAATTCGACGTTAAATAGGACTTAATTCACATTATGTGTAATGTTATCTTTTATCTATTTATCTCCTCATCATTACAATTATCCAATTAAGTTCTAATCTGTTAATTTGGTAAGAAAGAAGTTTGTTCACATAAAAACTGCAAGTAAATGGTTAATCTAATAAAAATGATGTACGAAGTTGAAATTAAGAATATTTTAAAAAATACTTAATATTTTAACAACCCACTCTCCATCTCACCTATCAAATTCAATATTTTCGGCTAAAATCATACATGGAACATGTTTGGTAGAACACAATTTGAACTTTTAGTCTATAATAAATACCTCAATTTATAGGAGTGTAAGAGAGGTCTTTTCAAGTGTTCATGTAGTGACCATTTAAATGCAATGTAATGGCTATTTAATCCACCAAGTAATGCAGTCAAATAATGGCTGATTTATGGAGGAAACACTGACATCTTAATGCTCCAAAACGTCTCAATGATCAGCCAAACTTTTGGACTTTCGTCGCACAGTCACTGCCTCGGAAGTGTCGCGGCGCCGCGGCTCCAGTAAGAAACTGAGCAATTAGCGTCGTGGCTCCGCCATTGAGGCGTCGCGGCGACCCTAGTGGTGGTGGCGCCACGACGCTCCCGGCTCCGCGACCCTTCTTAGCTCCGCGACCCAAGATCGAATATGGAATGAGAACATGAATTTCTTATATGAACTTGTACAATTCTCACTCTACAAACTAGTTTTTGAGGTTGAGTTAGGTCTAAGATTCATTGTTTACATGGTATCAGAGTCAGACTCATTCCAATTCGTTGTCCACCGATGTTGGACTCCCAAATTATATTATACACGCTCCAGTTAACAAGGTCTGGGCGTGTGGAGGAGTGTTAAGAGTTCCACATCGAATATAAAATGAGAACATGGATTCCTTATATGAACTTGTACAATCCTCACTCTACAAGCTAACTTTTAGGGTTGAGTTAGACCCAAGATCCGCGTGGTCCATGAATTACTATTACAGAGTACTCCAAAGAGAATTTTGCGTTCTTCTTCTATTTTTTTTAAAAACGAGTTACTAAGGAAGGAGCATTTTTAAAAGACTGAAATTGTTGGCATTTTCACTGTGCGTTGAAATTCAGTTACTCTCAAATTATTTATGGATTTGAAGAATTAGTTATTACTGAAAGGTTGACCATAGTGGTTAACAACGAAAATGTTGTTTAGCAAGACAAGGGTTGCTTGGTGCTATAGATAAAGTAGATTTGTCTACTTACTAATATTGTCTAGCTAACAAATAAATAGAAAATCATTTGAAAAGTTAAAGCACTGATACTCCATTGCTATTAATCTAATCTAACATATGTGATCCAATCTTTTAGAGTTAGTTACTTTTACTCCATATATGTTATGGATAGATGACAACTGAGGAATATTACTTCCAAGGGGGAGAAATAGTATTTATTCATGATACTCTTTACAGTCCAAAATGTAGTAGTTCATAAGTGAAGGTCTACAATAGTGTAACTGAATTTGGATCACGTGACTGATTATTTTTCTAGGTAGGATGAGATAGGTTATGATTTGTCTCTTTATAAAATTACCAATAGAATTGTTTTTGATGTATATACTGAATAGTGGATTAGTTGGTTATCATGGATATGTTCTTATATCACACTAATATACCATCAAAGGAGAATCCATTTGATATTGTTGGTCCTAGTGTGAGTAACTAATTAATTGATAATCAGTTTGTCAATCTCAACCACGACGCACAAGTCGTCCTTGCATTCTCCTCATCGATTGGAGATTGAAGGGAAACATATATAGTTACTCCACTTGATGAAAAGAGCCTCATGGTGTAATGTAGACTGTTACATTCCCTACTAAGGATAAATAGTTACAACGATGAAAATTAAAATGGAGTCCGTAAAATTAAATCAAGTGGGAGTTGATTGAGATTTTGGATCTTAAAGCTATTGGAATATTTCTAGAAAAACATATCAAATTGAGATTGATAGATTCATGAGATGAGGAAGATCATTGAGTATTACCACATTAATTGTGTTCATTGATCAACTTTTTATGTTTGTCTTCGAGACAAGAACATAATGATGAATTCAAATTCAAGACAAAGAGATTGTGAGAGATATGAATGTGATAGATGATCTAGGGTAATGCATACTGCAATCTACTCCAAGTTTCATTTATCGAGATGTTATCTATTCCTAACAGATGTATAGCAACGAAGCTCTCGAAGTATGCACTGGTTATACAGTCTAGTTTTTATGTCTGAAAGTTACAAAATATGAATGAGAACTGACCCACCATGAGTAAGTGAGAGATGTTGGAAATTAATTTTTAATCACCTATATGTGGGTAAACCAAAAAGAAATTAAAAAGAAGAAAAGACACAACCCTTGCCAATGGGTATGTCATTTAAAATATAAACAAAAATAAGTCATGTTTAAATACAATTCTTCTCCCCTTTATTCTAACTAGGAGTTTCTTCTTCCAAGTTCCAACATAAGAATACAAATAAAAAACTCTCTTCTAATTCATTCAGAGATTCATGAGAAGAACAAGATCTTATAGCAATTTCTGTAACAGGTACGATTATAGACTGTGAATCTTATAGCATAATTTGTATTTATAACATGTAATTGTGATCAAACAATAGATGTATGGAATAATATACAACTATTACAAGTGCTTCAAAAAGGATAAACAAATGAATTACAATAGTTAATAGTCTTGTTGCCAACAAGGGTTGTGGCTACAGTAAACTTGTGTGTTCTTGAACTTCATTCTTGAATGGTTCTTGAGTCCGTCTTGAGTCTTCATTCCAATTGCACCAAGCTCCTAGATCTCGATAGCCTTAAAATAAGAGACACTAAATTTGGAAACGTTACAATTGCGCTGCTGAGTCGAGTGATATTCACTCTGTCCTTAAGACATTATTGCCCCGTATATATCCTTTTATGGTAATGGGTAAATGTCTCCCAAGATAAAATAGCAATTAACAAATGAGCAAAGGAAACTCAAGTGTTTCTCAAGAAGAACCTTTGAGTGTATGAAAGAATGCTTAGAGAGGAAGAGTTTCAGAAAATCTGATTGTGTGTTCTTCACTTGAGCCTAAGGCCTCAATTTATAGTGTGTGTAAGATGACCTCTCATCTAGCCAACTAATGACAATCAATGACCATGTAATGACACTTATTGAGAGGTTATAATTCAACCAAATAATGGCTGAATTCAAGTGTCAAGTAATGGAGGATTAATGCTCCCAAACCAGCCCAAAAGTTAGAAACTTTCCGTCTTTCGTCGACTATTTTGCCTCCGAAGCGCCGCGGATCTGCCTGGGAGGCACTGCGCTACCTCGACTTCAGTGACCAAAACTAACATTAGAGTCGCGACGCTTGGATGAAGGCGTCGCGATGCTCTTCGACGGTTCTGCGTCGCGCCCCTTCGCGGCTCCGTAGCAATTTCCAACTCGTTTCATCTTTTACACGTCGTACACTTCTTCCTTCATTTACCAACGTGAAACACTCGTCGTTTGGCCAACAATCATCTATCATTTTATGTCTCAAACATTTTGTTTTACGTACCAATATCTCTTTCACTAAGAAAATTTATGATCTTTAGTACGTGTGCACGAGTGTGAAAATGACATTTCCGACGTGTGGGGCCCCAATTATTCGAGTGATAATTAATAGGATTAACTTTATTTCATGTTAATAAATTTCCAGCAATCCCCTCTTGAAAGATATTTTGGCACACTTACAAGGTGCATTTTTTAACAATCTTTCAGCGGACCGATGTTGCATCTGGATAGGTAGTCGTAGCTTTGAACCTTCCATAGTTGAATACCGTCGGACTTACTTACTGCGCGGTGAACGTAATGTCTTGAACCGTCAGTGTTTAGTGTAAGTCAAGACAACGGTACCAACACAACAAATTTTCTTACTCTGTTCTTCTTAATGTTTCGTCCGTTGTAGTCGTGGACACACTTGGATTCTTAAGTGCGTTCATTTGAGGCGGTCAGTCCTCGCACTTAAATAGGTGATCTCCTACAAAGCATCCTGTTATACCCTACTTTATAAGTGTTAGGCACCATTAAAAGTTTCCCGAAACCTAACCTCAACCGGTGAGGATCATGAAAGGTTTTAGACACTTAACCTCTACCCACCATACAAGTAGCACTTTAAGTCTATCGTGGGAATGACTTTGGATTCAGGCTTCTTTACAAAAATCATCATCCGAAGTGCTCTTGCTTCCACTGAAGTGCTCAACTGAACCTTTACGAATTAGTTTTCCCATTGAACCTAATTCTTGAGATCTCCGGTCAGTAAGGTTGGGTATCCACCATATCAATCCTTAGAGTTTGGGTTTTACGCCAATTCCCCTAGACCAACAGAACTCTTGATCTTCGAGTATCCCTTTAGTTAAAGGGTCCGCTATATCCTTTGATTAGTAATCAAGGAAGTGGCACTCATGATGATCAACTGCCATACGATCTTATGTCTCTAACAGATATGTCCAGACACCATCATCCGTGTCCTTCTTAACACCGACTGGCCAGTCATAGTGTATAACTGATGAAGGCACGAGTTTCTCCCGATAAGGGACATCCTCTAAGAATTCGTTAAGTTACTCAACTTCTCATCATGCTTTATACAAAGCGATAAACTATGATCCATCACGAATCAGCCGATGCAAATTTGCTTAGAGGATTTTCAAAGACACACCATACACAACCACGTGTGGCTTTGGTGTTCTCCAGATCTGATGTACAGTTTGCATTACTATGTTCTCCCAGAACTGCTCGACATCCAGAATACAATAATTCATAGATAAGTGAATAGTTCAAATGTATTCACATCCGATTTAATGCCTTCTATTAATCATTTTCCAGAAACACTAGTGAACCTTAGTTCAACTGATCTACTTTATGAGCTGATACCGGGTCGGTTGTAGTGTGTAAAATACATTAAGCTACAATTGAACTGCGCATATCGCTCCTGGTATATGTGTGCACCATGATTCTAATCACTTCTTATGATTCATATCCATTGGTGACTTCAACGAGACTGTCAAAATACCTCACAAATGAGTTTGGATTTAGACTAGTCCGTTAGATGTCTTAGAATCTCCAATTCCTAAGAAGTCATCTGATCTACCCATATCCTCTAATGTAGAAACATTATTTCAACATACTCTTAGTCTCTAGGATCAAACTAGGACTATCCCTTGTGATCAACATATCTTCTACGTTAAGGCACATCATAAACAAGTCAGAATTACCTTTCATGTAGACACATTTGTCACACATATTTGTGGAGAAACCCTTTGATAGTAGAGTACTATGAAATATTTCGTACCAATGCATCGGGGCCTGTTTTAGTCCGCACAGAAATTTGACAAGTCGACAGACTTTCTTCTCTCCCTGAAACCACATACCTCTCGGGTTGTTTCGTATTACTTTCTTCTTCCACTTTCGGACTTTTGGTTTTCCAATTGTTGGCTTTCTAGCTTCAGAGTCAATGTTTCTGTAGTTAGATTCATTGTTTCTGTTTTATCTGAAACTTTCAGGACCAAAATATAAACATTACAGGGACCAACAAAGAAGTTCAGGAAGAAGCCCAACAATCCACTAAACTAACTCTCTAGTTAGGAAGGTTGTCTCAGCATCCATGTCATGCAAGGCTGAAGTGGTTGTTGCAAAATTTCTATATGCTATGCAAGTGAACGTATCACAATTTGTAATAATCTCGGTAAGACCGAATATCGTCCACAAAGGGTCAATTATCAAGTACCAATTACTAACCTTTCATTTCTATTTGGCAAACGTTTATGAGTTTTGATTTCTAAACTATGAATTTAACAACTAAAACAATATGAAGGAATAAACTAAGAATGAAAATACTTGGAGTTTAATTCAGTGATGGCGGTAATTAGGATTTCCAATCTCAACAACAATCCCCTCTATTATTCGTTAATGCAAGACTGACTATTTTTCTTCTTATCAAGATAACAGGTTAACTGAAGTGTTCTATATTCCTGTTAGAACATATAAAACTCAACCTAAGTGGGAATTTCTATGATAAATTCTACCACATAAGAGGATTAAGATCAATAACCTAAAACGCTATACATGCAATCGTGATACTCTCGTTCAAGATTAAACCTATTTTTAATCTACTATAGCATATTCAAATCTCTCTTTTCAGATCTTGATTTGAAATCATATAAGTACTGAAAACTAATGGACAATCAATTCTCATTCAATAAACACAAGTTGATTAGATAATGATAGACGAAGAAGAAGTACTAACAATGCATTAATTTATAATAGAGGTTCAATAGAATCAACAGAAAATCCTAATACAGTAATTAGCTTATAGACATGCTAAGAAAACTAATTAACTCAATATCCAATATGAACTGAATTAAAGAAAATAAAAGGAAAAGAACTTGAACAATCTGTGTCTCTAATTGCGTCCTGCCCTCTTATTTCTTGCCTCCAAAGTGTGATCTCTAAAATCAGCCTCCCAAAGCTTATATACCGAAAAACCATTCTTGGACCTTTTTACCCTTGCTAAAAATTGGATTTTTTCACCTATTTCTATCGTCGGCGCTGCTTGGGCAGAAACTCACTGTCGTTGAGGTGCCGCGGTGCAAAAGCCAGGCTCCGCGGCTCTATCTCGAACTTTTCAGGGCTTCTTTGACTTATCTCTTGTGACCAGATATGCATTTTTGTCCTCAATAACCTTCTATTTCCTTTGAATTCGCCTCGAACCTTATAAATCGCTTAAAACCTGAAAACACAATACAACATGCATAATACTGTACAAAACAATTAAAGGACAACAAAAGACTCCCTAAAATACACTCTAAAACAATACTAAAAATAGACTCAACAAACACCCCAAACTTAAACTTTACTCGTCCTTGAGTAAAGAACTCTAAACACCCTAAAAAGAAAAACACACAAAGACTCTAAACATGAATCAAGTCAATTACAATAGATTATGCCTCGAAGATCATGAATACCTGCGATATCATTTTCAGAAACATTCTAGCCATTAATTTGCTATCTATAATTTCAAGTCAGATAATTATAAAACTTGCTTAAAGTTATTAAGGCATATGATCACTCAACTATGATTACTGACTCAAACATGTATTTAATATCAACTTATGCACAATGAATTCTTTCCAACAGTCCATCAGGCCAAAATTCTATAAGCTTGCTAACTTGTTGATCTCCCCTAATGTAGACACCCATGCTTAAGAATTAATAAGACTTTTATAGGTTGTATCGTTAAACTTAGGCACTGGTAGATAATATATAATTTGGGCTCAATATTACCATAAGGATAGGAACCAACCAATCCAAACTTGATATCACATTACAATTCACAGCAATCCTCCATTTTTCTTCCTTTTGAGAGTGAGAAATTTTACTTTTTTTCGAACTACAACACTCCCCCAAACGTTTTTTTTATTGTATGTACAAGAGGTGTGTAGTTTATTTTTAGATACTTTTTCTCAATCATTTTACACTTCTTATTCATAGTAACCAGTCTAAAATACCATTTACTAGGATTCAACCCCAAAACTTATATCCTTCTATACTTATGGTAATTAAGGGGATGGAAAAATAGTAAAATGTTTCAAGTATGCTCAAAGATAGGTGTTAATCAACAAAGAAGTATTCGTTAAAGCTCAAAAGGGATAACTAAAGATTAATGTAATCAAGGGTGGCTTGAAATGCTCAAACGTTCCAAAGATGGCCTAAATCATTTTCCTAAGCATGCATTATCTAGGATATCATCTCAAGTAGCAAGCAATCAAGTTCTAGAATTTTCCACCATCTTTCCTCAAACCAAAATTTAATCACGCATAACCCGAACTAAAAAACTATCCAACTTTAGCACACAGATTTATGCATTTCATGGCTATCAACAACATCACATACTCAATCTCATGGGCTATTATTTTTAACTTGATTCATTGACACAAGACACTAAAACAAAGACACGAACAATAAACAAACAACTAAACATAAATAATTTAAACACGACTAACTCTAAACAACAACAACAACTGACACAAAACAATAAGACTCCCCCAAACTTATTCAACATATTGTCCCCAATGTGAAAAAGTAAAGCAAAGGAACGAAGACTTACAAAAACCTAATATCAATTCAGAATGGTGGAGGTGGGGTTGGCTGTGGTATGGAGTGTCGCGACTCTTTTTAACCCAAAAATTGGTTCAGATATTCTATCTCCCAGGCACCGCGACTCAACTCTTGGGCACCGCGATGCTTCACTATCGAAAAAATGTTTTTGCACACTGCCTGCCAGGTGCCGCGACTCTTTTTAAATTTCGAGAGTTCTGCTCTCTGCGTCTGATTTCAGCATCTCGCGGCCCTTTTTCAATCCCAGCATTAGCTCACATTTTTCCTATAACAAAATATACCAAGAAACAACAAGACCGTGAGATTGTTCAGAATAAAATACAATAAGTAAAATGTTGGGTTGCCTCCCAATAACGCTGTCTTTAACGTCATTTAGCTGGACGTAAATTTCTTCCTCATTCAAGGGGTAATTTACCCCTGCAACATAGTCATTTCATGATCTTTCTCTTTTTCTTTTTCCCTTTTCTTTTCTCGGAGAGGGGTTCAGAGAGGTTCACCCCCTTGGCATCATCCACAAGCTTAGTATCCTTACTGTCATTTTCTTCACATTGTTTTAATGTCACTTCAAGAGCATCACTACTCTTAAGGCTTTTCTCAGAAATGACTCTTTCAATTACACCAATGGAAAAGCATTTGTCACTTGATCTTGGGTCGATTGTTGCCCTGAAGACGTTGAAGATCACTTCTTTTTCCTGAACTCAGAGTTTTAACTCTCCCTTCTCAATATCAATGAGTTCTCTCCATGTGGCTAAGAAGGGTCTTCTAAGGATTATAGGCACATCCGCATCTTCTTCCATGTCAAGGATAATAAAGTCAGCCGGAAAAATAAATTTGTCCACCTTCACCAACACATGTTCAATGATTCCTCAAGGATGCTTGATGGAATGATCTGCTAGCTGCAAGGTGATGATTGTTGGCTTTGCTTCCCCCATTCCAAGTATACAAAACACTGAATAGTGCATCAAGTTGATAATTGCCCCCAAGTCGCATAGAGCATGCTGACACTCAAAGTTCCCTATAGTAAATGAGATGGTGAAGATTCCTGGATCTTTCAACTTCTGGGACATCTTCCTCTGCAAAATAGCACTGCATTCTTCAGTCAATATCACTATCTCATACTCTTCTAGCTTCCTCTTTTTAAAGAGTATTTCTTTCTTGAACTTTACATAACTTGGCATCTGCTCCAAGGCTTCAGCAAATGGGATATTGATATGCAGCTTCTTGAAAACCTCCAAAAACTTAGAGAATTGTTTGTCAAGAGAATTTTTTCTAAGCCTCTAGGGATATGGAATTCTGATCTGAGGGGCCTCACTAACTGATGGTGGTACTTACTTTGACATGGAATTCAGTCACTACTCTCTTTTCTGAATCTGATGCCTCGCCTGACTCGTCTGTCTTCTCTGTAGATGGCGGAGTCGGTTAAACTTTCTTGCCACTCCTCAAATTAATAGTCTGACATTGCTATTTTGGATTTACAATAGTATTGCTAGGGAGATTCCCCTACATTCTATTGTTAAACATATTCGCCAGTTATCCCACCCGTGTCTCTAAGTTCCTGATGGATGATCTAGTTTCTGTCATGAACTGGGTCTGAGAGTTTGTAAGAATCAACAAGGCTGCTTGCAATTCATTTGGCTCTGCTTGTTGAACTAGTGGTCTGGGATGTTGAGAAGACGTGGCTTGACTGTTCTGTTATTGCTGACTGTTCTGTTGTTGCTGACTGTTCTATTGATACTGCCCCTAAAACTGTGGTTGTTAATTCTGACCGTTTCTCCATGAGAAATTTAGGTGATTCTTCCACCTTGGATTGTATGTATTGGAGAAAGGGTTGTTGTATGGACGCTGAAAATTTCCAACAACTTGCACCTGAGCTTGATCCATGGGGATGTTATTGGGATCCACGGTTGTGCAGTGATCGAATGTATGTGGTCCCCCATAAATTTCACATCCCACTGGTATCTGAACCACATTGGTTGTCATAGTATTCTGCTGCAATTGCTTTGTCAACGAAGAAACTTAAGCAGTAAGTGCAGTGATGACATCAAATTCATGTACCCCCAGCCACCATCCTGCTGTTAGCCGATCTCTCATCGGACCATTGGTGGTTATTTATGGACATGTCTTCCAATAACTCATGTACTTCATTATCACTCTTGCTCATCAATGTTCCCCCAGCAGCATCATTAATAATGGTACGAGTAGTATCACATAACCCGTTATAAAATTTGTGGACCACATCCACTGCTCAAGTCCGTGATGCGGACACTTCCTTTGTAGCTCCTTGAACCTCTTCCTTTCATCATATAAAGATTCTCCATCAAGCTGATAGAAGTTATTTAGTTCTCATTTGAGCCTTGCGGCTTTTGACGGAGGTAAGAACTTGGTAAGAAATTTTTGAGTTGAGTCTTGCCAAGTGGTAATGGAGTTCTCCTGAAGGGAGTTCAACCAGCTCTTGGCTCGATCCCTTAGTGATAATGGGAAGAGCCTCAATATTATGACATCATCAGTAATGCCATTATATTTGAAGGTAGCACATAACTCCAGGAAGTTTTCTAGATGTATGTGCAAATCTTCTAAAGGGAACCCCCCAAATTGAACTATGCTTTGGACCATATGCAAGATCACTGGCTTGATTTCGAAATTGTTGGGTTCCACAGCAGGTAGCCTGATGCATGTCTGCACCCCTGTAACTGTTGGTAAGATATAATCCCTCAAGCTCCTCTCGGCAGTATGTTGGACTCGTTCTATCAAGTCTGTCGGTGCTCCTCCATTCAACCCAATGTATGATGTTGATTTTCCATTGCAGTTAAATCGACAATTCACTTATTCTTTCTCTTCTTCTTGCACGACTTCTCAATCTCCGAATAGAGGAACAAGGTTGTATGCTCCTCTTCTGCTTCTCATAAGCAAAACTCCCTGCAATTGATAAAAAACAATGTAGCAGATTAAGTAAAAAAAATGTATTCTAAGAACAACCAAATTAGAAATGTCACGATCCGACCTCGGATCCGTGACTGGTGCCTTACCCCGGGCAGCCTTGTGATACAACATCAGAGAAAACCAGCGGAAATAAACTCACAAACAAGAACCATATAAGATAAAATAGGATAACCCAAAAATGGCTACCTTCCCGTAACATAAATAAAACAGAACTGAACAGTTACATCCTTAATAACCAAATTTATAACCGGACTACAGGCCTCTAAGAGTTTGTAACAATCATGACGGGACAGGGCCCCGTCATACCCCTGAATGTACACAAAACCTACAACGTCAGGGAGAACCGTACCAAAAATCAAGTCAAGCCTCCGGAGTAATGGAGCTTCTGACACCTGAGCAAAGATCCTAAGAATGAGGATCCACCACCGCTACCCTTACCGCGGATTTAACGCAGCCCCGAGGAAGCGGTCGACAATGATATGTACCAAGTATGTAAAACTGGAAAATACTTGTAATAATATCACAAGTCAAAATAAGCTGAAGTCATAGACGAAAATCAATTTACCTTGCACTGTGCCTTACTAATAATGAGAGTAATAAGTATAAATCTTACTGCATAAAAATAGGAGGCTCATGATCAAAACAGGGTACCTCGCCCGTAGTATCATTAAGCAATCCTACTCCTGGGACTATTTCACCCGCATGGGTCCTGTGGACCCGCATGAGGTCATCCGCCTCGTCATGGGACTATTTCACCCGCATGAGACTATTTCACCCGCATGGATCCTGTGGACCCGCATGAGTACCATCGCCGTATTCGCATGGACTATTTCACCCGCATGGATCATGTGGTCCGGATCCGCATGAGTACAAGCGCCGCACTCGCATCATGGGTAGCAAATCCATGGCATAAGTAATAACCCGGGGTTTACCCCGTAATAATATATATTACATAGCTCATCCGGCTATCATACATAACATAAGCACTACCGGCCTATCGTACATAACATAAGCACTACCGGCCTATCATACATAACATAAGCACTACCGTCCTATCATACATAACATAAGCACTACCGGCTTATCATAACATAAGCAAGTTAAGAAATCCCCTAACTTCTTATTAACATTATTAATATATCCTCTCATTTTGGTATACCTAAGGCACTAACATGTCCGGGAATTCAACCCAAGTACCATGTACTTCTAACCTTTTAAGAAATAACTCTTTTTATACAAAAATTCCAAGATACTAATCACCATAGTATCAAGTTACGATTTCTTTTCAAGACAAGTCACATTTCCTTTTAGAAATATAGTAGGCTTCTAAATCAAGTGACTTCATTTCCTCTTTAAAACCTTAGGCAATCAATGCCTAAAAAATCAATTCACCTTCCATAGTTTCAAATCTTTTACCCGTACTTGTTTTACTTAGAGTAAACCTTTCTTTGTGAACCTTTCAAAAGCTAATATAACCAACTTCCCATAAAGTCATTATATTTGCGTTATTCCTTAGTCAAATACATTTTCCCTAAATCCAAGGGACTTATACTTTAAAATGAAACAAGTATCATATCCTTTAAAACAAGTGAAATATATCAAATCTTGTACGTCTACCGTACTACATAGGTACAACTACTCATGCTCAAGAGATAGGAAAGTTCCACATACCTCTTCGGTTAATCCACTTGCTAAGTCCGAAATACCGCACGTAATATGTCAACCTATAATGACCATAATACGTTTATTAACCCCCAATTTCAATGTAGAAATTCCAAGTTCAAGTTACTAATTCTTAAGGACATTTGGGCAGCACTTCCTTTGTTTCTACATACTTTGCCACCTTTTTCAAGGTCGAATTCAATATCCAAACGCCACATTTAAGGCCCAACAATCCAACATTTTCAAGGGGATTACACACCTAAACTTAGATGTGTAAAATTCTGCCCCACAAGGTAAAACAACCAACTTAACAAGTCTAAGGTAGTTTTTAGGCTACAACATGCTCACATAATCTTCTTAACCAATTCTTTCATATCCAACCCATATTTCTTACATGCAATGATTCTAAGAGCATTATTTACTACTACAAGTTCCTTCTTCTTCACATGCAACACCAATAACTAGCTACAAGAGAAGAAATGTTACCTTTAGAGCTTTAGCCAAAACTATTCCAACAATTTTGCTAGCCTCCTTTCCAAGAACACCACCACAATAACACCTACAAGCTAGCCACAAGCTTCCTTCTTGCCACACCTTTTCAGATTTTTCCTAAGCTTTGAATTCCTCTTGGAATTCTAGAGAGAAGTGGGAGCTTTTGCTTAGAGAGAGAGAGAGAGATTTGAAAGATGACCAAGTCTTCAAGACTTGGACAATATAAGGCATGCAACAATTCAGATGGGGGGACACTTGTCACCCACCCATGACCTCTTTTAAAACAAAACAGTGCAGAAATTTCCACTAACTCTCGCAGAACCCGCCTCGACCGCGGCACTGGCCATGCACAAAACTTCGCCGCTCTCAGATTTTCCGGCCATGGCTGAAACTTCAGCGACCCTTCAGATCTTCCCAAGACCGCTGCCCTGCTTTCCGGCCACGGGCCCTACAATCACCTGCTCTCAGCCGCCACTGAGGCCCCGATCCGCGATCCGCACGAACTACGGGGTATAACATTCTCCCCCCCCCTTAGAAACATTCGTTCCGAATGTTCCTTCTAGGCTTACTCGAATCACAATCGACATAGACACTCTTAACTACTCTTTTGCAAATAAAGACGCTTCTCACGGCCACAACAATACTTAAGCACAATTGCTAAATAAAAACTAACAAGAAGGAAAGTGGGTTACCTGGAGGTGTAGGGAATAAGTGAGGATATTTATTCATCATGTCCTCCTCCGCTTCCCACGTCATCTCTTCCCTGTTCTCATTCCGCCATAAGACCTTGACGGAAGCCACATCCTTTGTCCGAAGTCGCCTAACCTGACGATCGAGTATCGCTATGGGACTCTCCTCATACGATAACTCCTCTGTCATCTGGATATCATGAATCGGGTGCACTCTAGATGGGTCTCCTATACATTTCCGCAACATAGATACGTGAAAAACTGGATGTACTGCCTCCAGATCGGACGGCAAATCCAACTCATAGGCAACCTTGCCTACCCTACGGATAATCTGATAAGGCCCAATGTACCTTGGGATAAGTTTCCCCTTCTTCCCAAATCTCATCACACCCTTCATGGGTGATACCTTCAGGAAGACCCAATCATCTACCTCAAACTCCAAGTGTCGACGCTGATGATCTGCATACGACTTCTGTCGACTCTGAGCTGACAACAACCGCTCCTGGATAAGCTTCACCTTATCCACTGCCTGATGTACCAAGTCTGTCCCGGCTAATTGAACTTCTCCCACCTCAAACCAACCTATCGGTGACCTACACTTCCTCCCGTATAAGGCCTCATAAGGCGCCATCTGGATACTAGAATGGTAGCTGTTGTTATAAGCAAACTCCACAAGAGGCAAATGATCCTCCCAGCTACCCCTGAAATCAATAACACAAGCCCGCAAAGATATCCGCAGTTGTTCGGATAGTGCGCCACCGTCCCGCTTGGCCCGAGGATGAAACGCCGCATCGAGACTCACTGTGTCCCTAATCCTTCTCGAAAGACCTCGAAGTTAGCCGTAAACCGGGCTCCTCATGCGAAATAATCGATATAGGAACTCCGTGCGCCTCACGATCTCTCGATATACGATCTAGCATAATCCTACCGGTGCGTCGCCCCGATCGGAAGAAAATGGGCTGATTTCGTCAGCCTGTCGACGATAACCCAAATGGAATCATGCTTCCTCTGAGTGGAAGGTAACCTGTAATAAAATCCATATTTACCACCTCCCACTTCCAAGTCGGAATATCAATAGCGCAATACCCACCGCTTCGTGCTCAACCTTAACTGCGACAATTCGCATCGCGCCACGAACTGCGCAACGTCCCTCTTCAGGTCATCCCACCAATACACGCATCTGAGGTCATGATACATCTTAGTCGACCCTGGATGAATAGAATAACGAGCACTGTGTGCCTCCCCCAAAATCTGCTGACGAAGTCCTGTCACATCGGGAACACACAACCGGCCCTCAAATCTTAGCACCCCATCCGGCGCTACCTCAAATAGACTCTTCTCTTTCTGACAAGAGGCATCTCGATACCGTACCATAATCGGATCCTCATACTGTCGCCTCTTCACCTCCTCGACGATGGAAGACTCGACAACCTCTCGAACCTGAACTCCCTCACTATCAGAATCAACCAAACGAACCCCAAGGCTCGCTAGCTGATGTAACTCTCGGACCATATCCCTCTTCCCTGGCTGTACATCAGACAGACTACCCATCGATATACGACTAAGGGCATCTGCAACTACATTGACCTTCCCTGGGTGGTATAGAATATCAACATCATAATCCTTGAGTAACTCCAACCACCGTCTCTGCCATAAGTTCACTCCTCCGTCAAGATATACCGAGACTTTTGTCCGTGGTAAATATCCGCATGAACTCCATACAAATAGTGTCTCCGATCTTCAAGGCATGAATCACTGCTGCCAACTCTAAGTCATGTGTGGGATAGTTCTTCTCATGCTTCCTAAGCTGTCGAGATGCGTAAGCTATAACCTTGTCGTGCTGCATCAACACGCACCCAAGCCCGACACCCGACGCATCACAATAAACCACATATCCGTCCAAACCCTCAGGAAGAGTAAGAACTGGGGCGGTCGTCAATTTCTCCTTCAGTGACTGAAAACTCTCCTTACAAGCATCCGTCCACTGAAATATACCGCTCGAGTCACCTAGTCAAAGGCGCCGACATGGAAGCAAACTTCTCCACAAACCTCCGATAATAACTCGCGAGGCCCAAAGTCGCGCACTGGCTTGTAGTGGTCTAGGCCAAGTCTGATCGCTCGATCTTTGTCAGACAACCCGAATACCATCGGCCCGATAACATGCCCTAAGAAAGCCACCGGCTACCAAAACTCGCGATTTCGAGAACTTGCATACACTACCGGCCCCTCGAGGACTCTAATACCGCCTCAAATGATCAGATGCTCCCGCTCAGGCGCGAATACACCAAGATATCATCAATGAACACTATAACGAACATATCCAAGAATGGCTCAACACCCTATTCATCAAATCCATGAATACCGCTGAGCGTTGGTCAATCCGGAAGACATCACCTCAACTCATAGTGCCCATACCGGTCCCGAATGCGATCTTCGGATATCCGCCTCTAACTCGTACTGATGGTAACGGATCGCATGTCTATCTTGGAAAAGCATCTCGCACTCGCAATCGGTCAAACAAATAATTAATCCCGGGAGGGGATATCTGCTTTGATAGTTACCTTGTTCACCGTCAGAATCAATACACATACGTAGGCCCCATCCTTCTTTTTACAAATAACACCGGCGCTCCTGGGGAGAAACACTTGGCTCGATAAAGCCTTTCTCCAAAGAAATCTTTCACTGGTCCTTCAATTCCTTCAACTCGGCAGTGTCATCCTGTATGGCGGAATAGATATCGGTCGAGCCCGCGCCAAATCAATGCAAAACTCAATCTCCTCTCGGAGGATACCCTAAGCTCGTCTGAAATACCTGGAAACTCTCTAACAACCGGACCGATGAAGGTCGGTATCTCAACCTCGATGTCGAATACGAACCAAATGGTAAATATACCCTTCGCACCATCTTCCTAGCCTTGAGGTAAGAAATAAACCTACCCCGGCGATGCGGATTCCTCCACTCGATAACCTGGCCACCGGAAACCGAACCGAACTAACCTCTCTCATACCACATTGGCATAGCAAGACGCTAGCCAATCCATACCCATTATTACATCAAAGTCCGTCATATCCAACTCTCTATCAAGTCGGCCAGAGTCCGACGATCAGATATAGTCACCGGGCAAGCCTTATACACTCGCTCGGCCACCACCGAATCACCATCGGGTAGCTACCTCAAAAGGTTTTATGGACTCGGTTCTATCCCTATTCTACCAAAGAATATGAGGAGATATATAGGACAAGGTAGAACCCGGTCTATCAAAGCATAAACATCACAAAGAAGAAACCAACAATGTACCGTGATGACATCGTGACGCCTCACGGTCTGGCGGCCGGACATAGCATAAATGCGTTCGAGGACCGCTGAATCGAACCTCGCCACGACCCTCGCCGCGGCCTCGCTCGCTCGAACACCCTACCTCCGGCGCCCAACCATCAAGACGGCATCCAAAGAATCGAACTCGGGTGAACCATGGCATTCCCGCCGCCTTTAGTCGGACAATCTCTCTTCAAATGGCCTGCCGCCACAAGAGTAACAAGCTCACGGAGGAACACGACACTTCATAATGGCAATCACCACATCGACCACACCGAGGCATAGGTGGCCTCATTCGATCGAACTCGTCCTCCGAAACCCAAGCCACGGGACCTCGCCCGCCTCGAATACCTGACGACCGAATATGCGGAGGAGCGCTCAACCGGCTGTGTGATGCAACCGTCTCTGTGCGAGGTTGTCTACCTCGAGAACTACTAGAGGACGCTGTTGTCTGACCTCTTCTCGATACCTATCAATCCGCTTACCGCGTTCTCACACCAGTGCATAGTACGATGCGGCAATGTCCATGCTCGATCAAGAGCTACTCCGCATAACTCTCTCGCCAAATAGTCATCGAGCCTCGTGATATAGCGTGCACTTGGCCCTCCATATTCGCTACTAAAGTGGTACATATCGAGCCAACGAGTCAAACTCTATGTTGTACTCGACCGCCCGCCCACTGTCTCAATGTCGTAAATCACGGCTGCGTTTCTCATCTGCGGAGGCAAGAAATGACCAAGAAACGCCGCCGAGAACTCGTCCCATACAGCTGGAAGCGCATGCTCCCCCCGGGATAGCTCCTATGAATCAAACAAGTCAACTGCGGTATCACGCAGCCGATGCGAACTCAATACAACCGACTCGTTATCCGCGGCCTTGATCACCTCGTGATCCGTCAGAATCGCTTGATAAATTCACGAGGATCATCCTCGTGCCTCACCCATAGAACTCGGAGGGCGGCTCAAAAAGTCCCGAAGTCTCACGCTATCGGATCTGGGAGGAACTACGGGTACAGCCGGAACCGCTGTCTCCTGTCTGTCCTCATGCCTAGCCACTATCCTGGCCAATAACTGGGCCATCTCCTTGTAGCCCATATCCTCTGCTCCAGGCTGTGTAACTGGAGGCTCAGGTACCGTAGTCTCGATGAGCGCCGCTGCCAGGACTCTTTGGGGTTGACGACGTCGTGGAACTCGCCGCCCTAAACATTATCTCAGGTAAGGACTGGGCCTGTGCCCGGGTAACCCTCGGTGTCCTACTAGTAGTTCCCTCCGCTGCCTTGCCCTTCTGGGCCGCGGTTGCCTTGCGTGGAGGCATAACTGATACATACAAAATTCACGTCAGAGGAAATTCAACCTATAACACGGCTCTATTGCACGATCTTAGAGTGAAAGAAATGGAAACCAATCCTAAATATCCTGCAGCCTCCTGATTATAGATGTGGTGCACAACACACCGATAATCAAGACTCTACTAGATACGGCCTGTAGACCCTTTCCGAGGATTAATCGCTCGATACCACTTTGTCACGATTCGACGGATCCGCGGATCGTGCCTTACCGGGCACCTCGTGATACAACATCAGAGAAAACCAGCGGAAATAAACTCACAAACAAGAACCATATAAGATAAAATAGGCTAACCCAAAAATGGCTACCTTCCCGTAACATAAATAAAACAGAACTGAACAGTTACATCCTTAATAACCCAATTTATAACCGGACTACATGCCTCTAAGAGTTTGTAACAACCATGACGGGACAGGGCCCCGTCATACCCCTGAATGTACATAAAACCAACAACGTCAGGGAGAACCGTACCAAAAATCAAGTCAAGCCTCCGGAGTAATGGAGCTTCTGACACCTGAGCAAAGATCCTAAGAATGAGGATCCACCACCTGCTTACCCTTACCTGCGGCATGAACGCAGCCCCCGAGGAAGGGGGTCAGTACACAATATGTACCAAGTATGTAAAACAGTAAAATACTTGTAATAATATCATAAGTCAAAATAAGCTGAAGTCATAGACGAAAATCAATTTACATTGCACTGTGTCTTACTAATAATGAGATTAATAAGTATAAATCTTACTGCATAAAAATAGGAGGCTCATGATCAAAACAGGGTACCTCGCCCGTAGTATCATTAAGCAATCCTACTCCTGGGACTATTTCACCCGCATGGGTCCTGTGGACCCGCATGAGGTCATCTGCCTCGTCATGGGACTATTTCACCCGCATGGGACTATTTCACCCGCATGGATCCTGTGGACCCGCATGAGTACCATCGCCGTACTCGCATGGACTATTTCACCCGCATGGATCCTGTGGTCCGAATCCGCATGAGTACAAGCGCCGCACTCGCATCATGGGTAGCAAATCCATGGCATAAGTAATAACCCGGGGTTTACCCCGTAATAATATATATATATATAACATAGCTCATCCGACTATCATACATAACATAAGCACTACCGGCCTATCGTACATAACATAAGCACTACCGGCCTATCATACATAACATAAGCACTACCGGTCTATCATACATAACATAAGCACTACCGGCTTATCATAACATAAGCAAGTTAAGAAATCCCCTAACTTCTTATTAACATTATTAATATATCCTCTCATTTTGGTATACCTAAGGCACTAACATGTCTTTTAATAGAAAATCCGGGAATTCAACCCAAGTACCATGTACTTCTAACCTTTTAAGAAATAACTATTTTTATACAAAAATTCCAAGATACTAATCACCATAGTATCAAGTTACGATTTCTTTTCAAGACAAGTCACGTTTCCTTTTAGAAATATAATAGGATTCTAAATCAAGTGACTTCATTTCCTCTTTAAAACCTTAGGCAATCAATGCCTAAAAAATCAATTCACCTTCCATAGTTTCAAATCTTTTACCCGTACTTGTTTTACTTAGAGTAAACCTTTCTTTGTGAACCTTTCAAAAGCTAATATAACCAACTTCCCATAAAGTCATTATATTTGCGTTATTCCTTAGTCAAATACATTTTCCCTAAATCCAAGGGACTTATACTTTAAAATGAAACAAGTATCATATCCTTTAAAACAAGTGAAATATATCAAATCTTGTACGTCTACCGTACTACATAGGTACAACTACTCATGCTCAAGAGATAGGAAAGTTCCACATACCTCTTCGGTTAATCCACTTGCTAAGTCCGAAATACCGCACGTAATATGTCAACCTATAATGACCATAATACGTTTATTAACCCCCAATTTCAATGTAGAAATTCCAAGTTCAAGTTACTAATTCTTAAGGACATTTGGGCAGCTCTTCCTTTATTTCTACATACTTTGCCACCTTTTTCAAGGTCGAATTCAATATCCAAACGCCACATTTAAGGCCCAACCATCCAACATTTTCAAGGGGATTACACACCTAAACTTAGATGTGTAAAATTCTGCCCCACAAGGTAAAACAACCAACTTAACAAGTCTAAGGTAGTTTTTAGGCTACAACATGCTCACATAATTTTCTTAACCAATTCTTTCATATCCAACCCATATTTCTTACATACAATGATTCTAAGAGCATTATTTACTACTACAAGTTCTTTCTTCTTCACATGCAACACCAATAACTAGCTACAAGAGAAGAAATGTTACCTTTAGAGCTTTAGCCAAAACTATTCCAACAATTTTGCTAGCCTCCTTTCCAAGAACACCACCACAATAACACCTACAAGCTAGCCACAAGCTTCCTTCTTGCCACACCTTTTCAGATTTTTCCTAAGCTTTGAATTCCTCTTGGAATTCTAGAGAGAAGTGGGAGCAGAGAGAGAGATTTGAAAGATGACCAAGTCTTCAAGACTTGGTCAATATAAGGCATGCAACAATTCAGACGGGGAGGGGGGGGGGACACTTGTCACCCACCCATGACCTCTTTAAAAACAAAACAGTGCAGAAATTTCCACTAACTCTCGCAGAACCCGCTCGCGCTGCCACGCAGCGGGCCGCAAGATCAAACTTCGCCGCTCTCAGATTTTCCGCGTCGCGCCCGCTTCCCGGCGCTGAAACTTCAGCGACCCTTCAGATCTTCCGGCGCCGCGGCCTTGTTTCCCGGCGCCGCGGCCCTACAATCACCCGTCTTGGCGCCGCGGCCCTGTCCATGGCGCCACGGCGCTGAGGCCTCCGACCGCGATCCAGACCCGAACTACGGGGTATAACAAGAAATAAGGTTAATTACTTTGATATTGATAAAATTTCAGTCCCCGTCAACGGCGCCAAAAACTTGTTGCGAAATTTTTATATGCTACGCAAGTGAACGCATCACAATTTGTAATAATCTCGGTAAGACTGAATATCGTTCAGAAAGACTGAATTATCAAGTACCAATTAACTAACCTTTTGTTTCTATTTGACAAACGTTTATTAGTTTTGATTTCTAAACTAAGAATTTAACAACTAAAATAATATGCAGGAATAAACTAAGAATGCAAATACTTGGAATTTAGTTCAGTGATGGAGGTAATTAGGATTTCCAATCTCATCAAATATCCCCTCTATTATTCATTAATGCAAGACTAGCTATTCTTCTTCTTATCAAGATAATTGGTTAACTAAGGTGTTCTATATTCTGGTTAGGACATATAAAAACTCAAAGTGGGAATTTTCTATATTTCTATGATAAATTCTACCACATAGGAGGATTAAGATCAATAACCTAAAATGCTACACATGCAATCGTGATACTCTCATTCAAGATTAAACATATGTCTAATAAACTATAGCATACTCAAATCTCCCTTTTCAGATCTTGATTTGAAATCATATAAGTAATGAAAACTAATGGTCAGTCAATTCTCATTCAATAAATACAAGTTGATTAGATAATGATAGATGAAGAAGTACTAACAATGCATTAATTCATAATAGAGGTACAAGAGAATCGACAGAAAATCCTAATAGAGTAATTAGCTCATAGACATGCTAAGAAAACTAATTAACTCAATATCCAACATGAACTGAATTAAAGAAAAGAAAAGGAAAAGAACTTGAACAATATGTGTCTCTAATTGCGTCTTGCACTCTTGTTTCTTGCCTCCAAAGTGTGCTCTCTAATATCAGCCTCCCAAATCTTATATACCGAAAAAACCCTTCTTGGATCTTTTTACCCTTGCTAAAAATAAGATTTTCACCTACTTTCGTAGGCGCTCGGTGCAGGTGTCGCTGGGCGTAAACTCACTGTGAAAGTCTTGCGCGCCAAAGCCAGAGCTTCTCAGGGTTTCTTTGACTTATCTATTGTGACCAGATATGCATTTTTATCCTCAATAACAGCCTATTTCCTTTGAATTCACATCGAACCTTATGAATCGGTTAAAACCTAAAAACACAACATAACATGCATAATACTGTACAAAACAATTAAAGGACAACAAAATACTCCCTAAAATACACTCTAAAACAGTACTAAAAATAGACTCAATAGTGGCCTTGGATGTTAAGCTCTTCACATTGGAGCACACGTCCAAGTAGACGAGGCATTATACTCGTCAGTAGATCCATCTACTTTTCTACTCAATTTGCGTATCCAAGTTTACAACCCAAAGGTTATTTTCTCGGAGTAAGATCAACCAATACATAAGTATTGTTCTATCTGATCGAGTTTGTTTATCTATTTGTAGCTTCTTTCCAAAGCAACGCTTCTGGAGATGACAATTCTTTAATTGTCCATGGTTCATTTTCAACAATACAAGCTAGAAGGCCTGGCATAAGTCTTTGCCTCTATTTGCTCTGTCTCGGTTCAATACCTGGAATCCATAAGTTTTATAGATCTGGAACATTACGTTCCAGATAGTCAGCAACTTCCGAGTCCTGTAGATCTGGAATGTCTAGTTCTGGACAGTCAGGCACTCGTGGGTTCTTGTTAACCTCAAGAAATGACTACAGTTTCTTTCTTAAGGAAAGTTATCTTCAAAGAATTCAACATTCGTTGATACCAAGATGCGATAAGCACCACTGTTCTTTACAGATCCAGTAGATATACAATCTACTGTGTTAGGTCCAATCTCGACCTATTTTGGCTTAGGTATTTCAATCCTTGCCACACTATCCCATATCACAACATATGTAGATATGATCCTTTCCATATTTTACATGGAGGGTTATCTTTATCCTTATGCGAAGTTCTGTTGAGAATCGCATTAGTGGTAAGGATTACCTTGCCCCACATATTTTTGGCGTTTGGCTTTGCGCTTGTCTAACACTGTTAGACTGAGGTGAGTAAGGAGCAGTCATTTGTTGAACGATGTTTCACATTCTCCCCTCTATCACTATGAATTCCTCAATCCGTAGGCTCTTCAACTTCTGCTTTGTAGTGCTTATCCGCTTCAACAACTTCAACTTTGATTTTCAACAAACAAGGGTGCAATATGTTGTACCATCATCAATGAAGGTCACACCGTACTTTTCTCCCCCTCTATTTGTACAAGATTCAAATCATCCACGTAGGTGTGACTCAGTTATAGAGGAGCGGTGCTTCTTTTGCTATTCCACTGACGGAATGGAAAAGTGATTTTGCCTCTTCGCCTACGTCACATTTATATTGAGGCTTTATGTCAACAGAAGGAAATAATCTTAACTTAGTTAGCTCTTGAATGACTTTCTATTTAACGTGTCTTAATCTCTGATGACATATATGCACAAATTATAAATATATCATTCATTTGGATACATACGTACTGTACCATTCTTAGTTATTACAAACTTGTTGGACTAGTCTTAACCATCTTGACCAACAGCGTCCTTGAAGCCAGGTTTGGGATATATGTATCACCTTTTTTTAGAGTGATCTCATTTCGTAAAGTCCTTGGAGGACAACCTCTTCAACTCATTTTACTTTGGAGGTGGTGTTGCTTCACATGAAAAACCTCTTGCCCGTGGTTAGGGAATAACCGGATCATATGCGATCTAGATAATCTAGCCCACTCCAGCTGCCTTGGCAGAAAAGTGTCCAATTTCTTTTTTGCCTTCCTTTTGACCTTCAGATCATTGAAGATCTGGAAACTCTGGCCCACTCCAGTCGCATGTAGGCTTTGTATGACTGAGTTTCCACTACTATCATATCAAAGACGAATCTTCTGTCAGAAATGGTGACAGGTTTGTCTCTAGTCCTCTAGTCTTTGTCTTTAGTCCTCTAGTCCTCTTCCCTTGTGATTGGTGCCCACGAAAATTCTTGGCGCTTACTTAGGATTATCTATAAATCCAATTTATTACAACCTAATTCCATATCTTTTAAACTGTTGTTTACAATTGTCCAATCTTTAAACGAGAAGGAAAGTCAGATTAAACTTCCGATTTTAAGGCGTAAGGAATATATGGAAACCATTTTCATATTTATAGCCTTATTTTATTCTTTTAAATCAGACATCTTTTAATCTCATTATTGACAAGAAAGAATAGTTAACTCATACCTTTTGGATTCTGGCCAACGTCAGTCCCTTTGTTGGATTGCGTGTCCAAATTCTCCTTATCATAATTGGGACAAATATTCTGTTGCAAGATAAAACCGCATCTTCAACCTTCTCCTCTTATCTCAATTGACATCCTCCACCTCTTGTGGGCCTTTGCTTCCACCACTCTCGGGAGTGGTGAAAACCACTCTTCCTTGATCCTTAGCCTTGCTAGAATGACTATCAGTAGTATCTTTAAGTTTAACATCAGATCCAGAGATCCCACCTTTGACTAAGACAAATTTATAACTATCGTCAAAGAGAGAGACAAAACTAGGACCAAATTTGAAACATTTGTTGTTGATAGAGACAGTGTTAGAACTGTCAATAGAACTGTTTTGAAAAAAAAAACACAACCAGATTTGGGATCATATCTACTGGAATACATCTTTCTAGCACTAGTACAATAATGTCTTAATATTGTGATCAAACAATGGATGTACGGGAATAGTATATAACTATTACAAGTGCTTCGAAAGGATAAAAAAAGGAATTAAAATAGTTAACAATCTTGTTGCCAACAAGAGTTGTGGCTACAGTAAACTTGTGAGTTCTTGAACTTCATTCTTGAATGGTTCTTGAGTCCGTCTTGAGTCTTCATTTTAATTGCACCAAGCTTCTAGATCTTGATAGCCTGAAACAAGAGACACTAAATCTGGAAACGTTACAATTGCTCTGTTGAGTCGAGTGATATTGACTTTGTCCTTAAGACATTATAGCAACAAAGCTCTCGAAGTATGAACTGATTATACGATCTAGTAGTTATGTATGAAAGTTATAGAATATGAATGAGAACTGACCCACTAAGAGTAAGTGAGAGATGTTGGAAATTAGTTTTTGGGCACCCATATGTGAGTCAACCAAAAATCAATTAAATAAGAAAAATAAAAAGGAAAAAAAGACACAACCCTTACCGATGGGTGTGTCATTTAATATATAAACAAGAATAAGTCTTGTTTAAATACAATTATTCTCCACTCTATTTTAACAAGGAGTTTTTTTCTTCCAAGTTCCAATATAAGAATACAAAGAAAAAACGCTCTTCTAATTCATTCAGAGATCCATGAGAAGAACAAGATCTTCTCTATAATTTGGAGCAATTTCTGTAACAGGTATGATCATAGACTATGAATCTTATAGTGTAGTTCATGTTTGTAACATGTAATTACGTTATCGACTAGTGAAATAAATATTGGAGAATCCTTATGAGTAATTTTATCTTTGTACCCTCATGACTTTGACCAGTTTCTTGAGATTTAATTTTGATATTTACTATCTTAGGGTGTTGCCAATATATCATGGATGATTTGGTCTAGCGAAATATTTCTAGAAAAGCATATCAAATTGAGATTGAGAGATCCAGGATATGAAAAAGATCATTAAGTATTATCACATTAAGCGTGTTCATTGGTCGACCCTTTATGTTTGTCTTCGAGACAAGAATATAATGATAAACTCAAATTCAAGACAAAGAGATTGTGAGATACATGAATGTGATAGATGATCTAGGGTACTACTGTAATCTACTCCAAGCTCTATTAATCGAGATGTTATATATTCCTAACAGATGTATAGCAACGAAGCTCTCGAAGTATGCACTGGTTACACAGTCTAGTCGTTATGTATGAAAGTACATAATATGAATGAGAGTTGACCCACCATTAGTAAGTGGATGTTGTTGGAAATTAGTTTTCGGGCACCCATGTGTGGGTCAACCAAAAAGAAATTAAATAAAAAATCAAAAAGGAAGAAAAGATTCAACCCTCGCCAATGTGTGTGTCACTTAATATATAAACAAGAATAAGTCACGTTTAAATATAATTATTCTCCCCTCTGTTCTAACAAAGAGTTTCTTCTTCCAAATTCCAACATAAGAATACAAAGAAAACCTCTCTTTTAATTCATTCAGAGATCCATGAGAAGAACAAGATATTCTCTGCAATATCTAGCAATTTTTGTAACATGTACGATAATAGACTGTGAATCTTATAATGTAGTTCGTGTTTGTAACATGCAATTACGTTATCGATTAGTGAAACAAATATTGAAAAATCCTGATAGAACTATGTATTCTAGATTGTTGTATTTTCCTTCACGATGAATTTTATGAATTCCGTAAGTTATAGATCGTGTATTATCATTTTCATTAAAAAAAAATATTTTAATCTCAAAAGTGTGTTTGGATCACACCTTTTTCAGTTTTCTTATTTACATATAGTTAGGGGTATTCATGGTACGGTTAGGGTTGATTTTTAATTATTATCAAATTCAAGTTAGTCATTTTTTAAACTATTAGAATCAAACCAAACAAAATATAAGGCAGCTACAGAGCAGCAGATAAGGAAGAAAATAGGCAACAACATTGACCTACCGGACTCTAAAGAAAGGGTACCACTTATTTGGAAACTAGAAACTTGCCGGTTTCCAAGCGAAACTCGATGCTACTTTAACACAAGGGCCGGTGTCCATCATTGAAAGTGGCATCTCTCTTTGCGCACATTGGAGAAAGTGCTCTGCTAGTGAAATCGGTCCATTGACACCTATAATTGTTTCAACCAAGGCCGAGCACTCTTCTAGAATTTTTGGATGCACTCTCGCTTTAAGTAGCTGAAACCTCTTTGTGGAAAAGTTTCTTATTGCGAAATGAATGGCATTCTAGAAGCTCTCACTCAAAGAAGGGCTTCCTATATCAGACTAAATGAATCGGTGGACATAGAGCATGTCCTCTCTCGACGCGTTCTAGCGGGGAACTATCAATAGCGATTGTTGCTCCTTATGCCTGGTTCCGCTCAACTCTCCCTTCAGAGCTACCCTTGCCTGAAAGCGGAAGAGGTAGCTTACTAACCTACTGGAGTAAGTAGTCTTGTCCGAAAGCCTCAGGCGAAAAAGACAAGAACAAAGTAACAAGGTTACGAAAAAGACAAGCCTTAAGGCAACTAAAGCTAGGAAGGTAGGTTAAAGTGACTAGTCTTTCTAATCCGAAAGCAAGCAAGACAACAAGGAGGTTTTAGGCAACTCATTGGTTTCGAGATGGGTTTCCTCATGTGTGTCCACTTGTTTTCCTATTCAAGTTCGTTCCAATTTGAAAGTTGATTCTTATTGCCACTACTTAGCATACACTAGTTAAAAGGTTAAATGGTTCATTTTTGAACTTGGATGAGTTAGGTTCTTTACGCAGTTAAGCCAAAGCGAAAAGCGCACACGAAGATTCTAAATAATATGTGAAAATAGAATCATCGACAAGATGTTTATCAGAGAGATTTTCTTATGGGATACAATCGAAGGGCTCATAAAATTAAAAACTTGAGAAGTAAGGGAATATCGATGGCCTTTGTTGAACAGAGAGCGACTTATAATAAAGCGGCAAGTGACTTTGATCTCATACTGGCCTTTACTTCGGCTACTAATAAGGGGGTTGGGGTTTGACTGTGAAATCCGGAAAAAAAAAATATATATAGTTGTGGTTGGGTCAATAAAAAAAGAAAATATATATATATATATATATATATATATATATATGTGTATATATATATGTATATATATATAAGAAAACAAAGAATAAATTGCATGGAATAGAATTAGTGTAAAGTTGGATAAATAGATAAATAAAAATGAAATAACAAAAAAAAACAAAACAAAAAAAAAGAAAAAAAAAAAAAAAAAAAAAAAAACATGCACAAAGTGGACGTGCATTACCTTTACCCCTTCCTTTCCCCCTTTTCAATTCCCCTCCACCCTTGGTCTTCTATCTCTCATAAGTTATACAACCATCTCCACTTATACATTATACTTATACACAAACAAAGTGCATACCACAAAGATTAGAAAATCGGAAAATATTCAAGTGAACAAGAAGGAAAAAATCAAGAAAATATCAAGGGAAGGAGAACAAAAATAGGAATACTAGGGAGCAAGGATCACTTGAAGAACAGAACAACAATCCTTTTCACGCTTACAAGGTGAGTTTTCTCACTCATAAATTCTTGGTAATATCCTTTATTTTAAGTTCAATACATGTTAGAATAAGAATTGAATGTTGAAAAATATTGAACTTTTGATGGTTTAGATAACTAGTTGCGTCATGAACTTTACAAACTGTTCTCACTGAGTTATAACTGTTAGAATTTGATGAAATTCGGAAGAATTGTACACCTCTCTAATATGATCATATAGAACCAAAAATGAGGTAAAATGGACATACGGTTTGAAAGTTATCATAGTTCAAAGTTCCTGCCTTAGATTTGGTCGAAATTCGGAAAGGCATAATTACGGACTGTTTTTATTGAGTTTTACTTATTAGAATTATATGAAAATTTACATGGTTGTAAATCTCTCTGTTACGGACATATATATAAAGATTTATTAAAACGGACTTACGAGTTGAGAGTTATTGTAGTTTGAAGTTGCTGCCTCGGATTCGTCGGAATCCAGAAGGGCAGGACGTTGAAACGTAAAACTGTACTAATCTGTAGGGAATATGAAAATTGTTGCTAAATGAAAGTTCTAGATATCTTTGTTTTGGACATTTTGAGACCTTACGGGGGTCTATCCGACTTACGGATTGAGAGTTATCGCTGTTTAAAGTTTCTGCCTCGGATCTATCGAGATCCAGGAAGGGCAGCGAATAAAAGTGTAAAACTGTACCAAATGGTACAGAATATGAAAGTATGGTTCATATGGAGATGTGTAGCTCTCTGTTCTCGTCGTTTTGAGATTTTATGGGGCTTGAACGGGTTTACAGATTAGGAGTTATGACTATTCTAAGATTGAGTGTTGTTTAATAAATATTCTGCCGAAATAAATTTCATGTGGCTGTTTTGAGGATAAATTTGTGTTAGTTACTCAAAGTAGTTTTAAATGAAATTTGGTACAGTGAAAGATCCCCGTCTTACCTTAGTTTCCGCTTGAGAAACACCTTAGTTGGAGTTATGGTTAAAAAGTTATAATCGTTACAAGTATGAAGGACAGAATGTTAGAGAAGAGAATAGTATTTATTTGATCTTCTGAAAAATATGAAAAGTGAATACGTGTTCACATAAATATATAAATATATAATGGATCGGGTTGCACGCCGCAACAAAACGTAAAGTGAATACGCGTTCACAAATACGTAAACATAATGGATCGGGTTGCACGCCGCAACAAAACGTAAAGTGAATACGCGTTCACAAATACGTAAACATAATGGATCGGGTTGCACGCAACAAAACGTAAAGTGAATATATGTTCACAAATACATAAAATAATGGATCGGGTTGCACGCCGCAACAAAACGTAAAGTGAATACGCGTTCACAAATACGTAAATATAATGGATCGGCCGCACGCCGCAACAAAACGTAAAGTGAATATATGTTCACAAATATGTAAATATAATGGATCGGGTTGCCGCAACAAAACGTAAAGTGAATACACGTTCACAAATACGTAAACATAATGGATCGGGTTGCACGCAACAAAACGTAAAGTGAATACGTGTTCACAAATACGTAAATATAATGGATCGGGTTGCACGCCGCAACAAATATGAAAGATGAATACATGTTCACCTATATATAAATATGAAAAGTGAATACGTTCACATATATATAAATGTAATAAACATGTGGAAATGCAGGGAATGTCTTAACGTATAATACGAGATAAAATGAAGTGTTAGTTAAACCGAGAATTTCCTATGAGGAGTTGTTGCATATTTAAAGATGTTGTAACTCGATATGTTTTTGCAATATGCTTATTACGTTATAATGTGATTGCACTTGGAATATTGTGGTGTTACTTTGAATTGCAGTAAGGATCTCACTCAACGGATGGTAGGTGACTTTATTTAACATGTTTCGTGAAAGCGTGATAGAGGAAAGGCTCCACGCCAAGGCTAGCGATCGTCCCGCACCTCTTGTCACACCAAGTCCATTGCTTGGGCTTGGTACTCGCCAGTTCGTAATGTCACCAGTGTCTCAGGAAATGCCCGTGGAATGGGCTCCTTCCAACTTAGAATAATATTTGTCAAGATGTCTATGTAGAAACAATATTTGCACGAGTATGGGCTCGCGTTATATTTTCAATAAAGTCATAAACAAATTTCTTTATTGTTATTTTTATTAATAGCTCGTATTTGAATATAAGTTTAAATTTCTAAATAAAGAGAATTAAATGGTGCTCCTGATGGAAAATGATTGTCCAGGTGCCATCACGCCCTAAGTAAAGACTTAGGAAAATTTGGGGCGTGACAAGTTGGTATCAAAGCTAAACCAGGTTAGGAGATTCTAGGAAGTTTCTTCGATTTGGGTGTTTGAGCGTTATTTATCATGCGCAAGCGCCACCTTAGTAATAAGTAAACGGAATAACATCCTAAAGTTTCACTTCTTTCATACTCTTCTCGTGCCTATCTTGAGTCTTTTCAAAGACTTGGTGCTCGTACTACCTCCTTCAAAGGATTGTGGAAGGGAGTGTACAACGATAAAATAACCAGATGTGACTGCACCACCGACCGAAAAGGTAGGAGAGGTACCAGATAGACTATGGGGCAAATTTCGTGAGAAGAAGGGAACATATCTATACAGGGAAGGACTACAAGTCTAACTTGATAGTATTTCTCGATGAGGTAGAAAACCTACTGTTTACACGAGGATGTGTGGAGACGCATGACGTCAATTTGATAATCGCACGGTTAGTGGATGATGCAGGGGTGTGGTGGAGGAATTTTAGGAAAAATCGTCCCCCGATGTCACCACCAATGACTTGGGGAGGGTTCAGAGCGGCATTCATTGAGAAATTTATGCCTAATACGCGCAAGGATGCGCTCAGACGGGAGTTTGAACAATTGAAGCAAGGTGACCGCAGTGTACAAGAATATGATACACATTTCGTGAGGTTATCGACATACAACACACATGTCGTCCCTACAGAAATGGATAGAGTCAAGAGATTTGTGAGGGTTTAAACCCGAACTTGGTAGAGAAGGTAGTGGCATTATCATATTATCGGACGTACCTTGGATCGCCAACATGACAATGAGGGTAGAAGGTTTTGCCAAATCAAAAAGAGAGTATTCACGAAAGAGGCATTTATGTGACTCGACCTTTTTCAACTATCCGATTGGAGTCATACTATAGAAAATAGTCAACTCCATCCAGAGAGAGTTCCACTTATCGTTTAGAAGATCAATAAAGGTATGTGAAACTTTCCTATCTCTTGAGCATGAATAGTTGTACTTATATAGTACGGTAGACGTACAATACTTTGATATCCTTTACTTATTTAAGAATGGCCAAGTTGGGCGAGTTAGGAGGTTAACCCACTTCTTTAAAACTATTAAGGATGTCTTAAGTTTTCAAAGTTAAGGGACTTGAAGTGTTTTGAGTATATGATACTTGTTTTGTTTTAAAAGTTTAAGTCCCTTGGAAATAGGAAAATGTAATTGACTAAGGTATAAGATTAATATAACGACTTTATGGGAAGTTGGTTATATTCGCTTTATGGAAAGTTAAAAGGAGAGATTTACTTTAAGTAAGATAAGTAAGGACAAGTGACTTGATGCTATGGTTATTAGTATCTTGGAAGTTTTATATAAAAAAAAAAGTCATTCGTTTAAAAGAGTAGAAGTATGTAGTACTTGGGATTAAATTTCCGGATTCTTTTATTAAGACATGTTAGTGCCTTAAGTGAATTAAAATGAGAGGATATATTAATAATGTCAATAAGAAGTTAGGGGATTTCTTGACTTACTTATGTTATGTAGGATAGCCGGTTGAGCTAGGGTAAGAGTATAAATGAGGGGTAAACCCCCAAGACGTTATACCACATTCTCCAGGGTAAGAGTATAAATGAGGGGTAAACCCCCAAGACGTTATACCACATTCTCTAGGGTAAGAGTATAAATGAGGGGCAAGCCCCAAGACGTTATACCACCTTCTCTGGTAAAGAGTATGAATGAGGGGAAAGCCCAAGACGTCATACCACCTTCTCCAGGGTAAGAGTATGAATGAGGGGAAAGCCCCAAGACGGCATACCACCTGCTTCAGGATAAGAGTATAAATGAGGGGAAAACCCCCAAGACGTTATACCACCTGTTCCGTGGATTTGCTACCCATGATGCGAAGAATATCCTCACGCTACCTTATTTCCTACCTTATGTCTCAAAAGTTATTAGGAGTCACAAAGTGGAGCACGATATCTGGCTAATATAGTAGATACCCAAAAAGAGTCCTCAGTGCATGATGTCCCTATTGTTTGAAAAATTTCTAAGGTTTTTCTGAAGATCTCCTGTGCCTTCCTCCGGATAGAGAAGTGGAGTTCGCTATAGAGTTAATTCTGGGTACAAGACCTATTTCTATTCTTCCATATCGAATGGCCCCAGCTAAATTGAGAGAGTTAAAAGAACAGTTGAAGGATCTTCTGGATAAAGGATTTATAAGGCATAGTGTTTCCCCCTGGGGCGCACCAGTCCTTTTTGTGAAGAAAAAAAAGATGGATCGCCCCGAATGTGCATCGATTATCGACAACTCAATAAGGTCACGATCAAGAATCGATATCCATTACCAAGAATCGATGATCTTTTTTTACCAACTTCAGAGAGCCAATTATTTTTCCAAGATTGATCTTCGTTCGAGATATCATCAGATGAAAATAAATCCGAATGATATATCAAAATTCTTTAGACTGATATGGCCATTATGAGTTCTTGGTCATGTCTTTGGATTAACCAATGCCCATCACTTTTATGGATCTAATGAACATAATCTTTAAACCATTCTTGGATTTGTTCGTAATTGTATTTATAGATGATATCCTAATTTACAACAAGTGTGTTGAAGAACAGGAAGAGCATCTGAGGGTAGTGCTTCAAGTCTTGAAACAGGAGAAACTATATGCTAAATTTTCAAAGTGTAAATTTTGGTTGGAAAAGGTAGCCTTTTTGGGTCATGTTGTGTCAAGGGATGGAATTATGGTAGACCCCGTAAGATAGAAGCATGAAGAAGCGCCAAACCGACCACTCCGGCGAGAGGTTAGAAGTTTCTTGGGTTTTGGGTATTATAGAAGATTCGTAAAGGTTTTTCTAGTCTTCCGCTCCTTTGACCCGTTGACTCAAAAGCGGTTAAGTACCAAAGTGGTCGAGCATGTGAAGCAAGTTTTCGAAACTAAAGGAATTGTTGACTCATCGCACCACCCTAACCTTACCATCGGGATGCAAGGGTTCACGCCTATTGCGATGCCTCGAGAGGTGGGTTAGGATGTGTCTTGATGCAGTTTGGAAAGGTTAGTGCGTATGCATCTAGACAGTTGAAGATACATGAGAAGAATTACCCAACTCATGACTTGGAATTAGTTGCGGTGGTGTTTGCCTTACGAATATGGAGACATTATTTGTACGGTGTGCAGGTGGACATATTTACGATCATAAGAGTTTGCGATACATAACCACGCGAAGGATTTGAATCTCACAAAGAAGATGGTTAGAGTTGCTTAAGGATTATGACCTTTGTATTCTTTACCATCTTGGGAAAGCTAACGTGGTGGACGACTCGAGAGAGATCAATGGGCGCCAGCCCATTTGGCAATACAAAAGAGGGTATTGTTCGTGAGGTACAAAGATTGGGAAACCTCGGTTAGCTTAATCGAGATCGGTGAAGGTAGGGTGGTACATGATACCTCGCGATGCCTTAGCTTCGTAAATAAAAGAAAGTCGGTTTGAGGATACGAAGTTTGTTGGATTTCGGAGAGGATCCAACAGGGAAAACCTTCACGCTTTACATTGGGAGATAATGGCGGAACCGCCCGGTATAAGGGTAGGTTATGTGTTCCTAAGGTAAAGGATCTAAGGAGGAAGATCTTAGATGAGGGTCACAACACAAGATATTCCATTCATCCGTGGTCAACAAAATGTATCAGGACCTCACGGCAAATTCTTGGTGGGACGGGATGAAGAAAGACGTCATGGAGTTTGTCGAGATGTCTTATATGTCACAGTGAAAGTGAACATCAAAACACAGCGGATTACTTCAGACATCGAGTCCCCACGTGGAAATGGGAGGCGATTCATATGGATTTTGTAACTGGTCTACCAAAACTCGAGAAGCGGTATGATTATATTTGGGTGATTGTTGATCGCACAAAGTCACCCATTTCTTACGGTCAAGACTACGTATCGGGCACCACAAGACGCATGATTTATTTGAAGGAGATTGTGCGGTTACACGATTCATTTACAAATTATTTCAGATAGGATCGATTCACCTCACACTTTTGGCAAAGTTTCAGCAGGTCTCGACAAAAGTTAAGTTAAGCACGCTTTCCACCCGCAAATGACGGGGCAGCCGAGTAACAATTCAAACACTTGAGACATGTTGCGATCTTGTGTGTTAGATTTTCGGGGAAGCCGGTTGGACCATCTATGTCTAATTGAGTTCGCCACAACAATAGTTTTCACTCTAGCATACAAATGGCCGTTTGAAGCATTATATGAACGAAAATGTAGGTCTCCACTTGGATGGTTCGAGGTGGGTGACGCAATCGCTCGGACACAAGTCATTCAGGAAACAAATGGTAAGGTACAGATGATTCGGGAGAGGATCAAAACAGCTCATAGTCGTCATAAGTCCTATGCGGATCATCGGAAAAGAGATCTTGAATTTCAAGAGGGGGAGAAAGTATTTTTAAAAGTGTCCCCAATGAAGGGAGTTATGCGTTTTGGTAAGAAAGGAAAATTGAGCCCAAGGTTTATTGGGCCATATGAGATCTTGCGAAGAGTGGGGAATGTGGCTTACGAATTAGCACTTCCACAAGAGCTGGAAGCAGTGCATCCGGTATTTCATGTGTCAATGTTACGAAAATATTTGCACGATCCAAGTCACGTCATCCTTCCCCAGGAGATAGTTCTTAATAAAGAGCTTCAATATGAAGAGGCTCCGGTAGAAATACTCGATAGAAAGGTCCAACGCCTTAGAAATAAAGATATTGCTTCCGTGAAAGTCCTATGGAAGAATCACTCCACAGAGGAAGCCACCTGGGAAGCGGAAGAGGCGATGAAAGTCAAATATCCATTCCTATTTGACTAAGGTAAAAAAAAATGCATTACATAGTACTTCATATGTTTTCCATTGGCGTGTCTATATGCATTGTGTTACAACCTTGTTCTCATTCGAGGACGAATGCTTCTTAAGGAAGGGAGAATGTGAAGCCCCAAATTAGTGTTACAATAACAATAAACATTATGTGTCTATGTGATTATGTTACGACCTTATTCACATTCGAGGACGAATGTTGCTTAAGGAGGAGAGAATGTGAAATCCGGAAAAAATATATATAGTTGTGGTATATATATATATATATATATATATATATATAAGAAAACAAAGAATAAATTGCATGGAATAGAATTAGTGTTAAAGTTGGATAAATAGATAAATAAAAAATGCCCAAATTAGTGTTACAATAACAATAAACATTATGTGTCTATGTGATTATGTTACGATCTTATTCACATTCGAGGACGAATGTTGCTTAAGGATGAGAGAATGTGAAATCCGGAAAAAAAAAATATATATAGTTGTGGTTGGGTCAATAAAAAAAGAATATATATATATATATATGTATATATATATAAGAAAACAAAGAATAAATTGCATGGAATAGAATTAGTGTTAAAGTTGGATAAATAGATAAATAAAAAATGAAATAAGAAAACAAAACAAAAGAAAAACAAAAAAAAAAAAAAAAACATGCACAAAGTGGACGTGCATTACCTTTACCCCTTCTTTTCCCCCTTTTCAATTCCCCTCCACCCTTGGTCTTCTATCTCCCATAAGTTATACAACCATCTCCACTTATACATTATACTTATACACAAACAAAGTGCATACCACAAAGATTAGAAAATCAGGAAAATATTCAAGTGAACAAGAAGGGAAAAAATCAAGAAAATATCAAGGGAGGAAGGAGAACAAAAAATAGGAATACTAGGGAGCAAGGATCACTTGTAGCAATAGAACAACAATCCTTTTCACGCTTACAAGGTGAGTTTTCTCACTCAGAAATTCTTGGTAATATCCTTTATTTTAAGTTCAATACATGTTAGAATAAGAATTGAATGTTGAAAAGAAATATTGAACTTTTGATGGTTTAGATAACTAGTTGCGTCATGAACTTTACAAACTGTTCTCACTGAGTTATAACTGTTAGAATTTGATGAAATTCGGAAGAATTGTACACCTCTCTAATATGATCATATAGAACCAAAAATGAGGTAAAATGGACATACGGTTTGAAAGTTATCATAGTTCAAAGTTCCTGCCTTAGATTTGGTCGAAATTCGGAAAGGCATAATTACGGACTGTTTTTATTGAGTTTTACTTATTAGAATTATATGAAAATTTACATGGTTGTAAATCTCTCTGTTACAGACATATATATATAAAGATTTATTAAAACGGACTTATGAGTTGAGAGTTATTGTAGTTTGAAGTTGCTGCCTCGGATTCGTCGGAATCCAGAAGGGCAGGACGTTGAAACGTAAAACTGTACTAATCTGTAGGGAATATGAAAATTGTTGCTAAATGAAAGTTCTAGATATCTTTGTTGTGGACATTTTGAGACCTTACGGGGGTCTATCCGACTTACGTATTGAGAGTTATCGCTGTTTAAAGTTTCTGCCTCGGATCTATCGAGATCCAGGAAGGGCAGCGAATAAAAGTGTAAAACTGTACCAAATGGTACAGAATATGAAAGTATGGTTCACATGGAGACGTGTAGCTCTCTGTTCTCGTCGTTTTGAGATTTTATGGGGCTTGAACGGGTTTACAGATTAGGAGTTATGACTATTCTAAGATTGAGTGTTGTTTAATAAATATTCTGCCGAAATAAATTTCATGTGGCTGTTTTGAGGATAAATTTGTGTTAGTTACTCAAAGTAGTTTTAAATGAAATTTGGTACAGTGAAAGATCCCCGTCTTACCTTAGTTTCCGCTTGAGAAACACCTTAGTTGGAGTTATGGTTAAAAAGTTATAATCGTTACAAGTATGAATGACAGAATGTTAGAGAAGAGAATAGTATTTATTTGATCTTCTGAAAAATATGAAAAGTGAATACGTGTTCACATAAATATATAAATATATAATGGATCGGGTTGCACGCCGCAACAAAACGTAAAGTGAATACGCGTTCACAAATACGTAAACATAATGGATCGGGTTGCACGCCGCAACAAAACGTAAAGTGAATACGCGTTCACAAATACGTAAACATAATGGATCGGGTTGCACGCCGCAACAAAACGTAAAGTGAATATATGTTCACAAATACATAAAATAATGGATCGGGTTGCACGCCGCAACAAAACGTAAAGTGAATACGCGTTCACAAATACGTAAATATAATGGATCGGGTTGCACGCCGCAACAAAACGTAAAGTGAATATATGTTCACAAATACGTAAATATAATGGATCGGGTTGCACGCCGCAACAAAACGTAAAGTGAATACACGTTCACAAATACGTAAACATAATGGATCGGGTTGCACGCCGCAACAAAACGTAAAGTGAATACGTGTTCACAAATACGTAAATATAATGGATCGGGTTGCACGCCCTAACAAATATGAAAGATGAATACATGTTCACCTATATATAAATATGAAAAGTGAATACGCGTTCACAAATATATAAATGTAATAAACATGTGGAAATGCAGGGGAATGTCTTAACGTATAATACGAGATAAAATGAAGTGTTAGTTAAACCGAGAATTTCCTATGAGGAGTTGTTGCATATTTAAAGATGTTGTAACCTGATATGTTTTTGCAATATGCTTATTACGTTATAATGTGATTGCACTTGGAATATTGTGGTGTTACTTTGAATTGCGTGGTAAGGATCTCACTCGGATGGTAGGGTGACTTTTATTTAACATGTTTCAGAAAGCGTGATAGAGAAAGGCTCCACGCCAAGGCTAGCGATCGTCCCAGACCTCTTGTCACACCAAGTCCATTGCTTCGCTCGTACTGTCGAGTTCGTAATGTCACCCCAGTGTCTCGGGAAATGCCCGTGTGGAATGGGCTCCCTTCCAACTTAGAATAATATTTGTCAGTATGTCTATGTAGAAATAATATTTGCACGAGTATGGGCTCGCGTTATATTTTCAATAAAGTCATAAACAAATTTCTTTATTGTTATTTTTATTAATAGCTCCGTATTTGAATATAAGTTTAAATTTCTAAATAAAGAGAATTAAATGGTGCTCCTGATGGAAAATAATTGTCCAGGTGCCATCACGCCCTAAGTAAAGACTTAGGAAAATTTGGGGCGTGACATTGACAAAAAAAGACTGGGGCTTCGTTTAGCCGCCTATGTAGTAAGAAAAACTCAGAGTTTGACGTTGAATAGCCATTGTGAGTTCATCACCAGTGGCATAAGCAGATGAGGCATATGGGGTGGGGAGAAAGGCAATTTACCTGACTTCTTACAATTCCAGTTGAACCCGCAACAAAGCCAGCGTTGCTTTCGTGGGATCAACTGCTCGTTTTCGATATAGAACTGGATAATCAAAAACTGCGTTTTTTTTTTTTTTCGTTTTCATATTGAAAAAGTAATAAGAATGAGAGGTGTTAAGCTTTTTATCATCCTGGCGTCGAGCTATTTTTCCGCAGGACCTCCCCTACAGTATCGTCACCGCAGTAGAGTTTAACCACCAAGTTCGGGATGGATTGGTGTGGTTCCTCTACGCCTAGGACACCAGAATATCGAACCATGAACGAAGAAAGGCATGAGAGAAAAGCATATTGTCTAGTGATTGTGTGGCCCCAATTCTTGTCTTGAGGGGACACCAAATGCATCTGCCCTTCCATCCCTTGTATAGATAGAGAGGGATGGCAGAGCTTTTGGTTTTTTCATGTTGTCAAAGAAAAGAGTTGAACAATGGTTTTTCGTGTTGTCAAAGATTTGAACAATGAAAATAGATGGCGAGTGCTCGATCGAATTGATCAGGTCATGTAGGAACAAGGTTCAAGTCTACCGTGCATAGGATGCCTCACCGCATACATCATCGCACTTCCACTGACACTTATCGTAATGATAAACGGCTCGTCTCGCCGTGACCTTCCTGAATTCTCAAAAACTGTCGCCCATCCCGCAGGGGCAGAACCCGTCGCTGTCTCGGCACTGGAGGCTCGGGAAGTCGGAATAGAGAGCACTCATCTTGGGGTGGGCTTACTTACTTAGATGCTTTCAAGAATTATCCGCTCCGCACTGCTACCAGCGTTCAGTGGGCACGATAATCGGTACACCAGAGGCGCCCTTCCGGCCCTCTCGTACTAGGGAAAGGTCCTCTCAATGCTCTAACGCCACACGGATATGGACCGAACTGTCTCACGACGCTCGAACCCACCACGACGCTTTAATGGGCGAACAGCCCCAACCTTGAACATACTACACCCTGTGGCGAAGAGCCGACATCGAGGTGCCAAACCTTCCCGTCGATGTGAGCTCTTGGGGAAGATCATCCTGTTATCCCTAGAGTAACTTTTATCCGTTGAGCGACGACCCTTCCACTCGGCACCGTCGGATCACTAAGGCCGACTTTCGTCCCTGCTCGACGGGTGTTTGGATCACACCTTTTTCAGTTTTCTTATTTACATATAGTTAGGGGTATTCATGGTACGGTTAGGGTTGATTTTTAATTATTATCAAATTCAAGTTAGTCATTTTTTAAACTATTAGAATCAAACCAAACAAAATATAACACACAATCATGCTGCATCTGGTTTAATTCATTTGATTTGTTTTTTTGGGTTTTAAAAAACTTTAATGGTATTTGAAAGAAATAATTCCGTGATTATTTTCATTAATGAAAGAGTATATATACAATTTACAATTTCCATAATAGGAAAATAATATTTCTATTCTAATCCCTAAACCCTATTCTACTTGTACAAGAATCCTACAACTATGGTAAGTATATAATTCTAATTATATATAATTAATACAAACTATTTTATTACCAAAATTGAATATACATGGTGTGTATACCGTGTATATTCCATATTTCCACTTGTGACGGGTTTTCGTGATATACGCGATATACACAAGGTATGTGTATACCGTGTATACTCATGTATATTTTCACACACCCGCAATCATAGCGAGTGGTATTCGTACGCTGAGATTGTCCCTAAAATCTTCAAAAATGACCGAGGGAAGACCTTTGGTAAAGATGTCTGCAATTTGATACCTTGAAGGGACATGGTAGACACGTACTTGTCCACGAGCTACTTTTTTGTGAACAAAGTGGATATTCATCTCTATATGTTTAGTGCGCCGGTGTTGAACCGGATTACCAGAAAGGTAGATGACACTAATATTATCACAATAAACCAAGGTAGCTTTCTGAATAGGACAATGAAACTCTAAACGAAGATTACGTAACTAACAGGATTTACAGACCACATTGGCTACCCCTCGATACTCGGTCTCTACACTAGAGAGTGATAATGTAAACGGACGCTTCGCAGACCATGAGACCAAGTTATGACCAAGAAAAATACAATAGCCAGACGTAGAACGTTTGGTGTCTGGACAGTCACCCCAATCAACATCTGTATACGAGACAAGTGTAGACGTCGATGAAGGATATAACTGTAAGCTATAGTCAAGTGTCCCCTGGATGTACTGAACAATGCGTTTGAGAGCATTCATGTGTTCAACCCTGGGATCATGAATAAATAAGCACACCTCTTGTACGACATACATAATGTCTGGTCTCGTGAAAGTAAGATACTAAAGAGTCCCTGCAAGACTGCGATAATGGGTTGGATCCTCGTAAGGTGAGCTAGCTGCATCCCCTACTTTGGGTTGAGTATCAATTGGAGTGAAAGTGGACTTGCATAAGGACATACCAGTTTGCTTAATGATCTCAGCTACATACTTTCATTGTGATAAGAATATCCCACATGCATGACGAGTGACAGCAATCCCCAAAAAGTAACTCAAGGGCCCTAAGTCTTTCATAGCAATCTCAAGACAGAGCAATTTCATGATAAACTGACGCAGAGCATCAGTAGAGGCAGTCAAGATAATATCATCCACATATAATATTATATAAGCCAGGGAAGTACCACGACTATATATGAACAACAAATTATCAGACCTTCTGTGAGAAAACCTAATAGTCGAAACATAGTCTGCAAATCTCTTATACTAAGCCCGTGGGGCCTTCTTAAGCCTATACAAGGACTTCTTCAATAAACAGACATGATGAGGATATTTGGGATCTCTAAAATCCAAGGGCTGATGCATGTAAATTGTCTCTTTAAGATCACTATGTAAAAAATCGTTATTCACATCTAACTGATGAAGGGGCCATGCTTTCGAAAGAGACAAGCTGAGCACAGTGCGAATGGTAGCCGGCTTGACCAGCGGACCAAATATCTCATCACAATCTACACCAACCTGTTGAGTCTTACCATCACCTACAAGATGAGCCTTATGCCTCGCAAAAAAATCGTCAGAATTTTCTTTATGAGTAAAAATCTACATAGACTGAATAATATTAACACCAGATGGATAGGGTAAAAACTCTCACGTCGTATTATCAATAAGAGCATTATATTCGTCGGTCATATCAATTTTCAAATTCGGGTCATTTAAAGCTGAAATTGGTTACGGGGTAGGGGTGATTTAAGAACATTAGAATTGAGATTAAAATGTTTTTTTAGTTTAAAAATACCGCGCTGACTAAGCGTAATAGGTTGATGACTCGGGGGGAGAATTGGTTGGATTTTGGGAAACAACGGGACTGGTGATGGGATAGCCAGCAGGCAGTGGGCCTGCTGGCCCAACACTGTACTCGGGAACAAGAGTTGAACCATGAACCGAAACTGGCTTAGTAGCCGAAACAAGCCCAGAAGCAGGGGCAAAACTAGGTTGAATATTCAGCCCAGTTGCTGGACCCATCACTGGTGGGCTTGCTGGCTGATTTTGGGTACGTGACAAGTCTGATAAGTGGTGAATAATATATGGAGAGAAATCGTCATTCAAAAATTATACGAACTAGGCACGAGCCTACTCACTTTAGCAAATGGAAATTGAGTTATCAAAAATAATATGGCGATTAATAATTATTTTATTAGATGATAAATCAAGCATTTTTAACCATGATGATTAGACGAATAACCCAAAAATACACAAGGGATAGAATGAGCCTGAAGTTTGTTAATTGTGATTGATGGAAATAGTGGATAACATAAGCATCCAAAGACCATATAATGTTAATACGAAGGAGTCTTATTATATAAGATTTGAAGAGGGGAGGATGTTGTAAAATTTCTATAATGCTACGCAAGTGAGCGTATCGCAGTGTAGTAATAATCTCGGTAAGACCGAGTATCGTCCATAGAGACTAAATTATCAAGTACCGATTAACGAACATTTAGTTTCTATTTGGCAAACGTTAATGAGTGTTGGTTTCTAAACTAAGAACTAAGAAATAAGCAAGAATAAATTAAGGATGATAATACTTGGAATTTAAATCAGCTATGAAGGTAATTAAGGCTTCCAATCTCTTCAACTATCCACTCTATCACTCGTTAATGCAAGACTAATGATTTTTCTTCTTATTAAGATAGCAGGTTAACTGGGGTGTTATATATTCCGGTTAGGACATATAAGGACTCAACCTAAGTGGGAATTTTGTATATTTCTATGATAAATTCTACCACATAGGAGAATTAAGGTCAATAACCTAAACACTACACAGGAAATCGTGATACTGTCGTTCAAGATTAAACATATGTCTAATCAACTATAGCATATTCAAATGTTCATTTTCATATCTCGATTTGAAATCATATACGTAATGAAAACTAATGACCAGTCAATTCTCATTCAATAGAAACAAGTTGAATAGATCTTAATAGACGAAGAAGCAACACTAATAATGCATTAAATTATGAACAATTGATGTCTCTAATTGTTTCTTGCCTCTTGTTTATTTCCTCCAAATAAGAGATATTCCCCCAGAAAAACATCTCTCTCAGTATATATATCAAAACTACTGAATGGACCTTTTTATCCCCCATTAAAATTAGGTTTATCACAACATTTTAGTCGTTGGCGTTGCGGCTCAGTCAGGGTGGCGCCGCGGCGCTTCTTGGCAGAAACTAATTTAACTCTCGGGTAGCATAGTGCCGCGACTCTGATGGTTGGGCACCGCGGCACCTTCGACAGTAACATTCTTCAGCTTTCTGGTTTTGCGTGGCGCCTATTCTCAGTGTCGCGGCTCTTGCTTCAATGTGTCGCGACTCTTCCTCATTTTCTAGCCAGATTTCGTCTAAATTGCTTCCTGGGCTTCCCGGGGCACCTTTGATTGAGAGTTTGGGACTTGATGTGTACTTTTGGCCTCACAACCAGCCTATTTTTCTTGAATTCGCCTTATCCTATCTGAATCGATTGAAACCTGAAAACACAAAACAAAATGCATAATACTGTACAAAACAACTAAAAGACACATAAACGACACCCTAAAACACACTCTAAACAGTACTAAAAATAGACTTAACAAACACCCCCAAACTTAAATTTACTCGTCCTCGAGTGAAGAACTATAGACACCCTAAAAATAAAATCACACACAGACTCTAAGAATGAATCAAGTCAATCACAATATAGTATTCCTCGAAAATCATGAACACATGAAATATCCTTTTCAGAAACATTCTAGCCACTAATTTGCTATCTAGAATTTCAAGTCAGATAATCATCAAGCTTGCTTAAAGTTATTAAGGCATATGATCACTCAACCATGATTACTGACTCAAACATGTATTCAATATCAGTTTATGCACAAATGAATTCTTTCCAACAGTCCATCAGGCAAAAATTCTATAAACTTGCTAACTTGCTACTCTCCCCTAATGTAGACACACATGCTTAAAAATCAATACGACTTTTATAGGTTGTATCGTTAGTCTTAGGCACGGGAAGTTAAAATGTAATTTAGGCTCAAGATTCCTATAAGCATATGAACCAACCAATCCTAACTTGATTTCACATTACAATGCACCACCATCCCCCATTTTTCTTCTTTTCTTTTCTAGATTGAGAAAATCCACACTTCAAGTTACACTCCCCCAACCTTATCTTTTGATGTATATACGAGGGGAGTGTATTTTATTTCTTTTTCACTCATTCATTCATATTTTTTTTATTCTCAATCTTTTTGCTCTTCAATTAATAGCAACCACTTTACAATACCAATTATAAGAAATCAATCCCCAATCATATACTTCTACACTTATGGTAATTCAAGGGAAGGATAAAAATAGTAACGGATTTCAAATGGGCTCAAACTAGGTGTCCATCAACAAAGAGTTATTTTTAGGCTCAAAAGAGTTAACTAGGGATTAATGTAACAAGGGTGGCTTGAAAGGCTCAAACGTTCCAAAAATGGCCTAAATAATTTTTCTAAGCATGCATTATCTAGGATTCGTCTCAAGTAGCAAGCAAGCAAGTTCTAGAATTTTCCACCTTCTTTCCTCAAACCCAAATTCAATCATGCATAAACCGAATAATTGAGTACAAGAAAGCCAACAGTCATGATCAACTTTTCATCTTTATTAATATCTGAAAGCAAACTCAAAGACTATCCAACTTCAACACACAGATTTATGTATTTCATAGATATCATGCCCATCCAATTCTAGCACATGCATTCACTCAATCTCATGTGCTATTATTATTGTCTTGATTCATTGACACACAATACTTAATATAGACACTAAAATAAAGACACGAGCAATAAACAGATAAACAACTAAAGATAAAATAATTAAACATTACTGACACACACATAAAATAGTAATACTTCCCCCCAAACTTATTCAACACATTATCCCCAATGTGCAAAATAAAGCAAAAGAAAGAATACTTAAATAAACCAGCTAGCGATTCAGAAGGGTGGTGGCAGTGGCTGTTGTTGATAGGGCTGATATTATGGAGGGTAGCCAAAATAGGGCTCATCAGGCATATCACATATCGACCAACGGTTGACCAAAGAGTTGAGTTGGTCGATGTGTTGGGTCTCGTAGGTGTACCGCGTCTACAGATATTGATCATGATGTTGATCGCGACCTTGTTGAGACTGGATGATGTATTGATTTTGCTGCATTATATATTTGTTCTATTGGAATAGTTGATCCAACCTCCCCATTGGTGGCTTAATAGCCAAAAGAGGTGGCTAACTGCTCTGTCCAGACTCATTCATCTCATCTACTGCAGACTCTTCTTCTATCACTCTTTGTCGGTGCCTGGGTTGGCGTTGGATGTCTTATCTAGCAAGGGCCACTGGTACTGGGTCTGGGTTTCTATTCACTATCACTCGAGTGATAGGATTCTATATTCGTCCCTTCACATCACTGCCGCTTTCGGGCACCCAATATTTAGCACATAATATTGTCATAAATGACCCATGTCCCAAACCAACTTTAGTTGTCAGTCGGCATGTGAATGCTATGATCTCTTGGATAGCTCGACCCACATCTATCGTGAACCCATTCATTATGGCATACACCAACTTGATACGATATGTTGGTATATCAGAGAAGTGTGTGGATGGTATCTAATGGGAAATTACGAATTATAGCCATGCTCTAGCAACTCTATTTAACTGTCACCGCTGCATACATTTTAGCTCATTGAAAGTATATGTGCACCGAGCTCATTGATGCCCCACTGCTTCTGCCATGACAACCAAATCAATCCTGCTTGAGCGACTCTTGGTACGATATTGGTCCTCATCATCATCTTCTTCTATCATCACATTTGGGACCCCACATACTGCATTGATCACATCGGTCCTCATTGGTACCCTTTTACCACGCACAAAGCATTGAATGTCCACTCACTCAGGAAAGTTGGCATAAAATTCATATACAAATGAGAGATTTGGTTTTCTTAGATTAGGATTAACAAATTTCTCCCAACCTCTATTGGCGATCATCTCTCTAATTAGTTCATAGACCAGATCATCATATGGCTCCTAGTTGAATTCCATGCCCCTTTCCAAAACTAAGGTGCAGATTTTTAGTCTCTCGTACCTATCATGGGCTACCTTGTTGGTGAACCTCTCTGTATCATAATCGGATATGGTGGCTCTAGAAGAGGATTCCCTAGAGCTAATTCTCTTTGGACCCATTTTAATCCTTTTGCAAGTTGTTCTAGTAAAAGTCTGGCATCACTTCCCCTGAATTTCGTCATTTCCCAACAACTCAATCATAAAAACAACAGTCCTCAAGCACAACCAACAATCTCCAAACACACACAAACAATTTTAGCCCCTAATACAACTTTTCAGTAGAAGACAATCTACCCTCAATTTCACCCCCAAAACTCAACAAAAATGATGAATGTATTACCTTTTGGAAGAGTCTTCTTGTAAATATGTATTAGCCCAAATGATAGAGTTCTGTGAAATGTGGTGGTGGATGTAAAGAGGTTAGATTTGTAGTGTTATGGAGGTTGTGAGGATTGTTATGGGGAAGGTTTCAGAATTTTTGGGAGGAAGAGATGAGAATTTGTGAGTTTTCGTGGAGGCGGTTTGTGAAGAAAATTGGAAAAGGCTAGGGTTTTGTTTTTGAAATCGAATGAAGCGTCGTGGCACATTTAGCCAAGAACGATCCCAGTGCACTGCTCTTTAGGCGCTTCTGCGCTTCCTTCATGCACTGTGGTGCTTCTCCTTTGAAAAAATTTTGAACCTACTACCTCATTTGCATCGCGGCTCTCTCTTCAAGCGCTGCGACTCTTCCCAGTTAAAAAATATTCTTACACACTACCTTTTAGGCGTCGCAGCGCAGCTCCTGGGCTCCGCGGTGCTTGGCTATTATGGACCTTCAATCAATTTGCTTCAAATTTCATCATTTCGCGGTCTTTTTCACTCGGATTTAGCCCCCACTTTACTTGTCATAAAAAACATCGACCAAAAGACACAACACCATGAGATTGTTCAAAACAAAATAAAATGAAATAACAAAAATTAAAAGTTGGGTTGCCTCCCAGTAGCTCTGTTGTTAACGTCATTTAGCCGGACGCAGATTTCTCATTCATTTAAGGGGGTAGATTACCCCCGCAGCATATCTATTTCATGATCTTTCTCTTCTTTTTTTTTCATTTTCCGGAGAGGGGTACACCCCATTTGCATCATCCACAAGTTATATACCTTTACTGTCAGTCCCTTCGCATTGTTTTAATGTCACTTCAAGAGCATCAGTACTCTTGAAGCTTTCCTCAGAAATAGCTTTTTCAATTAAACCAAGGAAAAAGTATTTGTCACTTGCTCTTGGATCTGTGGTTGCCCTGAATACGTTGAAGATCATTTCTTCTTCCTGAACTCAGAGTTTTAACTCTCGCTTCTCAATATCAATGAGTGATCTCCCTGTAGCTAAGAAGGGTCTCCCTAGGATGATGGACATATTTTCATCTTCTTCCATATCAAGAATAATAAAATCAGCAGGGAAGATGAATTTGCCCACTTTCACCAGCACATCTTCAATTATACTTCGGGGATGTTTGATGGAATGATCTGCTAGCTGCAAGGTGATAGTTGTCGTCTTTTCTTCCCCCACTCCAAGTCTGCAAAACACAGAATAGGGAATCACATTGATATTTGCCCCCAAATCGCATAAGGCTTGCTTCTATTTAACATCCCCTATAGTGCATGGGATGGTGAAGCTTCCTGGATCCTTTAACTGTTGGGGTAGCTTCCTCTGCAGTATAACAGTGCATTCTTCAGTTAATGCTACTGTCTCATACTCTTCTAGCTTCCTCTTTTTAAAGAGGATTTCCTTCATAAACTTGACATAGCTGGGCATCTGTTCTAGAGCTTCATCAAAAGGGATGTTGATATGCAGTTTCTTGAAAACCTCCAAAAACTTAGAAAATTGTTTATCAAGAGAATATTTCTAATTCTCTGGGGGTATGGAATTCTGATTTGAGGATCAACATTAACCGTTGGTGGTGCTTCTTTTGGTGCGGACTGGTCTTCAGTAACCACTATTTTTTTTTGAATCTGATGTCTCACCTGATTTGTCTATCTTTTCTGCAGATGGTAGAGGTGCAATCGGTTCAATTATCTTACCACTTCTCAAGGCGATGGCCTGAAATTGCTCCATTGGGTTTACAATAGTATTTTTATGGAGATTACCTTACAGTCTGTTGTTTAACATATTCTCTAGTTGACTCACTTGTGTCTCCAAGTTTTGGATAGAAGATCTTATCTCTGTCATGAACTGAGTTTGGAAATTGGTGAGGGTCAGCAAAATTGCTTGTAGCTCATTTGGCTATGTTTGTTGAACTGGTGGTCTGGGCTGCTGAGAAGATGTAGCTTGGCTCATAGGTTGTTGTGGACTACTCTGTTGGTGCTGCCATTGGAACTGTGGCTGCTGGCCTTGGTCGTTTCTCCATGAAAAGTTAGGGTGATTCCTCTACCCAGGATTATAAGTGTTGGAGAAAGGATTTGTGTAGGGCCTCTGAAAATTTCCAACTGCCTGAACATGTGCTTGCTCCATAGGTATATTGTTGGGATCCACTGCTGTACAATGATCAAAAGTATGTGGTCCCCCACAAATTTCACATCGAACCTGTGTTTGAACAACATTTAACCTGAGTAGTGATAACATCTAACTCATGAACTCCAGCCACTTTTCTGCTATTGGTCGATCTTTCATCGGACCACCGATGATTATTCATTGCCATGTCCTCCAATAGCTCATGTGCCTCATTATCACTCCTGCTCATGTTCCCCTAGAAGCAGCATCAATAATGGAACGAGTAGTACCACACAACCCATTATAAATATTGTGGACCAACATCCACTTCTCAAGTTCATGATGCGGGCACTTCTTTTGTAGCTCCTTGAACCTCTCTCATGCATCATAGAAGGACTCTTCATCAAGCTGACATAAGTTATTTAGTTTCCCTCTGAGCTTTGCTACCTTTGACGGAGGAAAGAATTTGGCAAGAAATTTCTGAGCTAAATCTTGTCAAGTGGTAATGGTGTTCGCCTGCAGAGAGTTCAACCAGCTCTTGGATCGATCCCTGAGTGGGAATGGGAAGATCCTCAATCTAATGGCATCATCAGTAACACCATTATATTTGAAAGTAGCACATAACTCTAGGAAATTTGCTAGATGCATGTGTGGGTCTTCTGACGGCAAACCCCCAAACTAGGTTGTGCTCTGAACTATGTGCAGAATTGCTAGCTTGATTTCAAATGTTGACTTCCACAGCTGGTATCCTGATGCATTTCTGCACCCCTGTAACTATCGGCAATATATAGTCCCTCAAGCTCCTCTCGGTAGGATGCTGGACTCATTCAATTAGATCTGCTAGTGCTCCTCTATTCAATCTGTTATCGTTACGTTGATGTTCCATTGCTAATGAGTTAACAGCAATGAGTTAGCAATTCTTTTGTTTTTCTGTTCTGCTTACATGTTTTCTCAATGTCCGTATTTAGAGGGACAAGTGTGTTTGCTTCTCTTCTGCTTCGCATAAAACAAAGTTCTCTGAAATTGATCAACAAACAATGTAGCATATTAAGTTAAAAGTATGTTCTAAGAACAACCAAATTAGAAATAAGATTAGTTACTTCGATATTGATAAGATTTCAGTCCCCGACAATGGCGCCAAAAACGTGTTGCAAAATTTCTATATGCTACGCAAGTGAACATATCGCAATGTAGTAATAATCTCAGTAGGACCGAGTATCATTCACAGAGACTGAATTATCAAGTACCGATTAACGAACCTTTAGTTTCTATTTGGCAAACGTTAATGAGTGTTGGTTTCTAAAATAAGAACTAACAACTTAGAAATAAGCAAAAATAAATTAAGGATGTCATAAAGGTAATTAGGGCTTCCAATCTCTTCAACCATTCACTATATCACTCGTTAATGCAAGACTAATGATTCTTCTTCTTATTAAGATAGCAGGTTAATTAAGGTGTTCTATATTCCGGTTAGGACATATAAAGACTCATCCTAAGTGAGAATTTTCTATATTTCTATGATAAATTCTATCACATAGGAGGATTAATTTCAATAACCTAAACACTATACATGCAATCGTGATACTATCGTTCAAGATTAAACCTATGTCTAATCAACTATAGCATATTCAAATCTCGTTTTTCAGATCTCGATTTGAAATCATATACGTAATGAAAACTAATGGCCAGTCAATTCTCATTCAATAGACACAAGTTGAATAGATCTTAATAAACGAAGAAGCAACACTAACAATGCATTAAATTGTGAAAGAGTTTCAAGCGATTCGACGAAAAAACCCTAATAAAAGTAATTAGCTCATAGACATGCTAAGAACTAATCAACTCAATATCCAACATAAACTGAATTAAAGTAAAGAAGAGAAAAAGAACTTGAACAATTGATGTCTCTAATTATTTCCTGCCTCTTGTTTCTTGCCTCCAAAGATGAGATATTCCCCCAGAAAAATGCCTCCCTCAATATATATAGCAAAACCACTGAATGAACCTTTTTGCCCCCGTTAAAATTAGGTTTCTCACAGCATTTTAGTCATCGGCGCCATGGCTTAGTCAGGGTGGCACCGCGCCGCTTCTTTGGTAGAAACTAATTTAACTCTCGGGTAGCATAGCATTGCGGCTCTGATGGTTTGGCGTCGCGGTGCCTTCGATGGTAACATTCTTCAGCTTTCTGGTTGCATGGCGCCTGTTCCCAGCGCCGCGACTCTTCCTCATTTTCTGGCCGAATTTCGTCTCAATTGCTTCCTAGGCTTCTCGGGGCTCATTTGATTGAGTGCTTGGGACTTGATGTGTAATTTTGTCCTCACAACCAGCCTGTTTACTTTTGAATTCGCCTTATCCTATCAGAATCGCTTAAAACCTGAAAACACAAAACAAAACGCATAATACTGTACAAAATAACTAAAAGACACATAAACGATACCCTAAAACAAACTCTAAACAGTACTAAAAATAGACTTAACAGAGGAATATGCCAAACCTTTTGTAGGAAGTATGTTAAGAAGATAATAAGTCATTTATAGAGCATGATGCCATAAGGAAGGAGGTACAAAATCATGGACCAATAAAGTTCAAACAATATTATTAATGCTACGAATTTTGCGTTTGGATTTCCCATTCTGTGAGGACGTATGAGAATAAGAAAAATGAAAATTTATTCCATTAGTATCACAAAAATCCCGAAATACCCCATTATCATATTCTTTGTCATTATCACATTGAATATTTTTTATTTTCTGTTCGAACTGGGGTATGAATGCTCTAAATTTTAAAAAAGTGGAAATCACTTGAAATTTTTTCGCTAATGGAAAAGTCCATAAAAATTAGAATAATCATCCAAAAATAGAACATAATAACGATGCCCCAAAGAACTGAGAATAGGATATGTCCATAAATCGCTATGAATAATATCAAATGACATTAAAGTACGAGAATGAAAGTATACAAACATTAATCTAACAATTTTTACTGGAGGACAAGATTGACAAATTGGAGTACTACGCGTACCCTTATAAGAAATAAAATTAATTTTATGTAATGAAGAAATAAAAGAACCAGGGTGACCAAAATGTGTATGCCATAAGAAAGGAGTGAGAGCCACAAAAATGGATGGCAAGACTTGACTCGAGAGACCTGAAGTGGGGGTGATAGGATAAAGATCTCCTCGACTATCACATCTCATGAGAGGAATCCCCGTCTTCCAATCCTTCATAGAAAACTCAAAAGGATCAAAATCAACTGAAACCCAATTATCAGTGGTGAATTTACGGATATACACCAAATTTTTAATTAAGTTAGGGGCATAAAGGATATTTTTCAAGACAAGAGGTGGATGGGGGGAGAAAATTTTATGACCTTAACCATAAATTGGAATTGAGTTGTCATTACCAATAATTATGCCAGGATTTTTGCTCAAATTGAAATAAAGTGAGAAAGTACTTTGGTCGGACGTCATGTGAGAAGTGGTGCTGGTGTCCATGTACCAATTTGTGTCCGGTGGATTTAATCCAAAAGTGTACAATGCGACTTCAATGTCGGTCGAGGTGGGGCCCGCAACATTATGGGCCTATGGAGGTCGAGGCCCAAGCACACATGTTTGCTGCCCATACCCAGAGTTGCTTCAGAAGCTACTGGCCCAAGCGTTATTGGGCCAAAAATAATTCTAGGCAGCCCATTGTCTAGGGGCTAGAACAACCGAAGAAAGGGGGTCATTGGGCCATTGCCTACTGGCCCAGGCCCACTTCCAGGGAGTCCAAGGCTGGGACCAGTTGGGTTGTGGCCCATTGTTGTTCGGATAGGCCCCACTGCCACTGTTCTGGCCATCGGTACCACCACCGGAACCATCGCATTTGGCTCCGCGATTTTTGCCAATATTTTTGCCACCCTCGTGAGAACGGTTTGGCCAGAATTATCAACGAAACCCTGAAAATTAGTGGAGGACGTCATCATGACCACGGGACTTGCACTAGTAGTCGCCTTTTTAGTCAAGCCAATTTCTTTCAAAGTAAGCATGGACTGGGCTTGATAGATCTTCAGAAAAGGATTACTTTGACGAAGGAGAGTTCCAACGCCACTATAGGCCTCGGATAGGCTAGAAACCAACTGGAGAATAAGACGATTTTCACTAACGGGCGCACCAACTTTGAGTAGTTGGTCTTCCAACTCTCTCAGCCTTTTACAATAGGCCGACACGTTCAAAAAATCCTCCATGTTAACATGAGAAAATTTCTGCTCAAGAGTAACGGCACAGGAATTTTTGTTATCTTGAAATATGTCACGCAACCTATTCCAAGATTCCATTGTCGTAACATCAGGTTCAATAATCGTCTGCAACAAGTCGGTAGAGATAGTGGTATAACTCCACTGAAGAACAGTAGCATCAATAGTTGTCCATAACTTAGGATCATCCTCGCGTTTAGGCACCTCTGTATCTTCAGGAGCCGCGGGGATTATGTGATGCAGGACTTGATGCGAGCGTGCGTGAATTTTGAATAGATTGGCCCACGTCGCGTATTGGACGTTTTCTATTTCAAGAATGATAGGGATGTGATTCTTGATTTTAGAAACAGTAAGGGCAGAGTGAAACATGTTCTTTGACGTTGACATAATGAAAGAAAAATAGGTGATTGAGGGATTTGGAAGAAAATTTGGGAAGAGATGAGGTAGAATGTCGGCTAAAAAACCGAGGAAGAGCTCAAAAATTGAGGAAGCCAAGAGCAAAAACTTTTGGAGAATGAGGTTTGTGAAACCTAGACTTATGATATCATGAAAGAAATAATCCCTTGATTATTTTAATTAATGAAATAGTATATATACAATTTACAATTTTCATAATAGGAAAACCATATTCCTCCAGACCCCACATTATGGGATTTCACTGGGTATGTTGTTGTTGTTGTTGAAAATTCTATTCCTATTCTAATTTCAAAACCCTATTCTACTTGTAGAAAAATCCTACAATTATGGTAAGTATACAATACTAATTATACAATTAATACAAACTATTTTATTACCAAAACTGAATATATCACAGATTCCCACTTGTGATGGTTTCAGTGATATAAACGGTATACACAAGGTATGTGTATACCGTGTATACTCATGTATATTATCAGTATTTTTATCTTTTATTTTTTCCTACAATCATATAAGGAAAGAATTTTCATTCTTTTTCAACTTATAATTTGTTATTACCCTTCTATTGTAGTTGCTATAATTTTCTTGGATTATATAGAAAATGTATTAAGATTTATAAGTTTAATCAAGTGAATAGACTTTATAAGAAATATAAAATAATTTTAGGTAAATTTCATTGTTGTTTATTTAAATAAATAAGTTTGGATTAATGACTCTATTTAAGAAATGAGTAGAATTAAGGTATACATTATTAGCCTATTAGAGATAAATAGAATTTTGATTAAGAAGGATATAAAGTTTTTAAAATTAATATATTGTATATATATAATTATAAAAATTTATGTATAAAATGTTCGATTTTTCCTTCAGCTTTTTTTAATAAAATCAAACAAAACCAAATATTATTTAAAAATTTAAAACCAAATCAAACCAAACTCAAAATAAATATTGGTCTGATTTAATTTTTGGTTCGAATCGATTATAATGAAACCATGAACACCCCTACATATAGTGGCGGAGCTTAAGCCCCCCATGGGGGTGGCCAACGCCCCCCCTCCCAACTAATTTTTTTTTAATATAACTCTTTTATAAACAAACCCTCTAAAATCCTCTACCCTCTAATTTTATTTCAATTCAAGAACATCTTTGACTCTCTCTATCCAGTATCACCAAAAATCTTCCCCTTCCTTTTCTCTATCAATTAAATTCAAGAGTCATGCTCAATCTCGTAATAACATCACAAGGTAAGTCATCATCATTGTTAAGCTGAAAATACTAATAAAAATATAATAAAGTAGCTCAACTATTATTTTATTCTTTTATGTTTGTTTCTTTGATAATTGATTTATGTATTTTTTAGGAGTGGTAGTTGGTATGATGGTACAACTCAAGAAAATTGATAGTGGCATCACAGGTGCTGAGTCTTTCGTGGTGGATTATTGTGTTGATGTTATTTTGAATCTTTGATAAAATTAAATTTTGTTCTTATAAATTTCAATTATAACATTTTTGTTAGTAGTTACCGCCACTGGAAGATCTACATGAAGCATGGTGGTGCAGTTGCACAACTAGAATTTTTATTTTTTTTTGCTTTCTAGGCATAATTTTTTTTTCCTACGCAAAAAATTATTACTTCGTATGTTTGCACCACCAGATTTCACAGTCTAGATCCGTCACTAGTTACGGCCCCCTTAATATTTTGGGCAAGATCCGCCACTGATCGTGTTAGATTTTTTAAACTAAAATAGTTATTGTACATGTGTGTGCATGTCTAGTAGGCATGGAGCTGCTGAGTAGTGATTCCAACTAGCTGCAGTTCTATCAAGTTGAGGTGAGACATCACTAGATAATCCGTGGAGGGGTCTTAAGCTTTTATTCTCTATTTTCAGTCTATGACTCTTTTATCGAGTTGTGACTCATATCTCAAATTCTAGTGCTACATGACTTAGGATCGTTTGGTATGAGGAAAAATATATAATTAGTTCCGGATTAAATTTGAGATTTGTTTATCCTATGTTTGATTGGAATAAAATTATGGTAGAATTAGTTATCCTGAAACTGTAGTGTTATTTTATTCTTATGGGAGAATGAAATAACTAATCGCAGAATAACTTATCCCAGGTCCAACCAAATGAGCCCTTAGTCTCTTATTGGATTGTATGAAATATCTGATCAGATCAATTGTATTGATTAGCATATCATTAGAGATAACCTAAATTGATTAGGTAGAATTGTATATATTTGTATACTCTGAATGAAATAAATCATGGAATTATGCTATCACACTTATTTCTATTTGAATTAGTAGTATGTGTTAGGTTATCTCCATCATATCCTATTATATCAATTAAGTTGTAATTAGAATCATATAATTCAAATAATTAGATTAATTGTATTGATTAGCATATCATTAGAGATAGCCTAAATTGATTAGGTATATATTTGTATACTTGGGATGAATTAAATAATGAAATTAACTTCCTTCATGGTATCAAGAGCCACAAATTAAACTTTTCCCACCCCCCTCTCCTCATATTCTCGCCCCCTCACCGAAATAATATTTTCGGCCACCACATATAGGGTTTTCTTTTTACAAACCCTAAAACCACTTTTCTACCTTTCAACCCTAGCCGCCATACAATTTAAGGTTTAGGGTTCTTCTACCAATCCCAACATATTTTTTCCTCTCTTCATCGTTTCTTCTTATTTTTCGTGGGAAACTATGGCCGAGACACAAAAATTCCATCCAGCTCTTGTCGTAAATAACGTCATGAACTTTATTTCTGTTACACTTGAGATGGAAAAAGGGAAATACTCCTCGTGGGCAGAGTTATTCAAAATCAACTGCCGAGCATACGAAGTAATAGACCATACCATCCCTTCCAAATCTTCTTCGGACACTACCGGGGTTGAAAAGAAATTATGGTCTCATTTAGATGCTATAGTTTTTTAATGAATTTACGGCACCATCTCCAACGACATGTTGCATACTATTTTGAAACCAAATTCTACGGCTCAACAAGCGTGGAAACGATTATAATTATTTTAGGATAATAACTTTTTAGGGCGGTATATCTTCAAAACTAATTCACCAACATCAAGTTAGAGGATTTTTCAAATGTTTTCACCTATTGTCAAGAATTGAAGATGTTTGTCGACCAACCAACCAACGTTGGTGCACCGGTGACAAACAAAGGATTGGTTCTTCAATTAATTGCGGGATTGAATAAGCAATATGATGGGATTGCTATATTCATTCAACAAAGTAAGTCGTTGCCTCCATTTTATGAGGCTCGGTTGTGATTAATTCTTGAAGAAACCCGCAAGACGAAACAAGAAGCCTCGGGGGAAGCAACATCCGAAACTGCCATTGTCTCCACCAGTGGCGGAGCTTAAGCCCCCCTGGGGGTGGCCACCCCCCCCCCCCCAACTAATTTTTTTTAATATAACTCTTTTATAAACAAACCCTCTAAAACCCTCTACCCTCTAATTTTATTTCAATTCAAGAACATCTCTGACTCTCTCTATCTAGTATCACAAAAAAATCTTCCCCTTCCCTTTCTCTATCAATTAAATTCAAGAGTCATCCTCAATCTCGTAATAACATCACAAGGTAAGTCATCATCATTGTTAAGCTGAAAATACTAATAAAAATATAATAAAGTAGCTCAGCTATTATTTTATTCTTTTATGTTTGTTTCTTTGATAATTGATTTATGTATTTTTTAGGAGTGGTAGTTGGTATGATGGTACAACTCAAGAAAATTGATAAGGGCATCACATGTGCTGAGTCTTTCGTGGTGGATTATTGTGTTGATGTTATTTTGAATCTTTGATAAAATTAAATTTTGTTCTTATAAATTTCAATTATAACATTTTTGTTAGTAGTTACTGCCACTGGCGGATCTACATGAAGCATGATGGTGCAGTTGTACAACCAGAATTTTTAATTTTTTTGCTTTCTAGGCATAATTTTTTTTTACTACGCAAAAAATTATTACTTCGTATGTTTGCACCACCATATTTTAGAGTCTAGATCCATCACTAGTTACTACCCCTTAATATTTTGGGCAAGATCCGTCACTTCCTACATATAGCATTCGAAGCTCACCTACTCACTTGGATTCGTGTCAAGTAGCTCCACTAAACTTGATAAAACTTTCTTAACAAAAAAAATGTTTATTCTAAAAATTCTAACTTAGAAATTTCTAATTAAATATGATGAGATCATAATCATTCCACTGTATTTATCGGTAATCCTTTACTTTCTCGTGCCCCCAAGAAAGACCAAAGAGGAGACTTGCATAACGTGTCACATACGAGTCAACTTAGAACAGCAGTTACTCCAGAGTGAGATCGTACTGGCAAATGAAATTGCATGTGAGAGAATCCAATTAAAAAATAGCCAACCCACTTGCAGTCGAAGCATAGAAACCCCTCAAAATACATTTAGTCAAATACAGAAGTCATGGTTTTGAAAAACTTTTTCTACATGGAATAAATATATGAATGAGAATCTTCAAAATAAATGAACCAAAAAGACTTTAGGAAGATAATTCCTTAATTGATTTTATTCCAACTAGTACAATATATACGATCATAATATGCTTGTATTATGAAAGACTAATTTATCAGTTGGGTATTCCTAAATTCAACACCTTTCAGGGTATTAACATTTTCCTGCTTATTTTACATGAAAAAATTTGAAGAAAACAAAGAAATAGGGTGTATTTCAAGAGATATATTTCATAAATTCATCAATGAAAAAAGGAATTATGAATTTGATGAAAATGTGGAGGGTGAAGATGATATAGAGTTAAGTTTAGGATTTTTATTGAACGGTAGATTTGGGGTTGATCCAAAAAGAGCAAAGAAACTAAATCGTTCATCTTCAATAACAAATTTTGTGTTTTCTGGTGATGATAGTAATGGAAATGGATTTGAATTTCCCCTTATTAGGACGTGTTCTTTGCCTGTGGAGACGTAAGAGAGGAGGAAAAGGAAGGAATTGCAATGGAAGGTGGTTCTTCGGGGGATCACAAGTGGTTCTTCGTGCGACCGATTTGGAAAGCCAACAACAACATGTTCAAGGTATCATAAAAGGTTATTGCTTTATCCACTTGATGAGAGAACGAATGTACCAAACGCCGACGTAGAGTCGATGTGTAATCGAGAGAAGTTGAAAATTGAAACTTTGCTCGATAGATTAATCATCAAGCTAGTTGCCAACTTCACTCCCAATTCTCAAATTAATAAATAGAGTGAATATGTAGTAGACAATGTTGTATAGAAATTAGAGAAAATATAGGAAGATTTGTGAGAAATAAGAAGAGAAAATGAGGTATTTATAGTTGAAAAATTGGATTAAAGTGTAAATATAATAACTTACAGGTTAAAATAAATATAAATGGGGTAGGGGGGGTTGGGGAGTGGGGGAAGCCAAAAATGGTTGTTGTCTAACGGCCAAAATGTAAAATGGCCGTTAGACAACGGGTATTTTTGGCAAATGGCGGGACTGGGACGGGACTGAGATGGGTCGGGTCCTAGCGAGACCGGGTCGGGCGGGACCATACCATGTCCCATCCCGGTTTGAGCCCCGGACCCGCTAATTTTTTTTTTAATTTAATCGGGACCGGGACGGGACCGGGACGGTACCGGAACGGGATCGGGACGGGACCGGGTCACAAACTGCAATCTGTACAAACGCCGTTATGCCCACAAATTGCATGAAAATGAGTGTTGGTATAATAATCTGTATATGGCCAAAATAATGTTTCAACACAGTCTGTTTAAACACTTAGTAAAAAGCAGATTACACAGTATAGAAATTACTTAATAGTAAATTAATCAAAAAAACAGTAGACGAAACATAATCTGTTTTGAAAAATAATTTCAGAATACAATCGAGCCCACTTAGTTCAAAGTGTGTCCTTAAGGAAATTATTCCCCTCACAGTACTCGAGGTTAATGGAATATCGCCTCTCAGGATAGAACGATTATCTTACCAGAATAGTAGTACTCCAAATTTCGGTAGCAGCGAACCACTCAACGGCAGTATATCACACAGACTTAGGAAGAGAGATTTTTTCAGATGAAAAAATTCGAATTGAATGAATTAGTGATAAATTCTTGGAACAAACAAGAATTTATAGTTGTTGGAGGCTGATTCTGAATGTTTGCAACCATTCAGAATAGTCACCAAAATTTTGGAGGGAAATTCGAAAAAAAGGACTTAAATCGGCGGGTCGGTCGCGGGTCTTGGGCCGATCCGTTTGGATTTATTTTTAATTAAATAATTAGTTAATTAATTAATTAAAAAAATATTTGTCCAAAAAGATTATCAATCAATCTTTTTTCAAATCCAAATCTAAATCCAAAGCCGAAGCCGAAGTCGGCGAGCGACGACGACGGCGCGAGGGGTCCTTGCCCTCTCAACCCTTTTAGCAACTAGAGAAGGTGTAATGTAATATATATACACCTCTCTTTCCTTCTCTTTTTTTCGATGTGAGACAAAAGAGTTTTTTACTCCCTTTAATTTTCATCCCATCATTTCTCATTCATCAATATCAAAACCCAACAATCCCCCACATGAATGGGGAATGGCTATAAGATAAAAGAATGTACGAACGAGTGTGATATACAAGAGAGAATTGACTGCATCTGGATAAGTAGGTTTCCCTTTGAACTTTCCGTAGTGAACTTATATCGGATATACTCGATCAATCGGTAGATTTGATATCTTTGAACCGTCGAACTTTGTTGTATACCTAGACAACATAAGACACACAATCAACCCTCAACCGTTTATGGTTCTCACGGTTGTGTTCGTTTCAGCCATGAACACCGCCTGGTCTCATGAGTGCATAGAGAATGGGCCTTTACTGTCATTCTCCTTTAAAGCGGCTTACACTTAACACTCACATAGGTGATTTCTAAACATGTGGTCCTATAGCCACATTATCTGGTCATACATTGCCAGATTTAGATAACCATTAAAAAACCTTAATGCTTTATTAACTCATTAACAAACCATAAAGTCTTATCCTTATTTCTGAACATTGTCTTCATCCGAGAATGGGTTGAGCTATTTGACAATGTTGAACCGTCAGTCACAACTTTGTTTGATCTCCTTGAAACTAGCTCTTGGGATCTCCAGTCGGCTAGGTAGAGTTACCGCCATGATGACTTGTCCTTGGCCTTAACCTCATTGCCATTGATGATCTACTAACTGTCTCTCTAGATAAGTCTTTTGTAAGCGGATCCGCCACGTTATCTCTTGACTTTACATAATCAATTGTGATAACGCCACTAGAGAGGAGTTGTCTAACGGTGTTGTGTCTCCGTCGTATGTGACGAGATTTTCCGTTATACATTACGCTTCCTGCCCTATCTATTGTTGCTTGACTGTCACAATGTATACATATAGGAGCCAAAGGTTTGGGCCAGAATGAAATATCTTCTAAGAAATTCCGGAGCCATTCAACTTCTTCACCGGCCTTGTCTAAAGCTATAAATTTTGATTCCATTGTAGAGCGGGCGATACATGTCTGTTTTGATGATTTTCAAGACACTGCTCCTCCGTCAACGGTGAAAACATATCCACTCGTGGATTTAACTTCAAACGATCCGGTGATCCAATTTGTATCAATATATCCCTCAAGTACTGCGGGATATTTATTATAATGCAAATCATAGTTTTGGGTGTGTTGTAAATATTTCAAGACTCGTTTCATTGCCATCCAATGAGTTTGATTGGGATTACTCGTGAATCGACTTAGCTTGCTTATAGCACATGCTATATCTGGTCGTGTACAATTCATAATATACAACAAACTTCCCAAAACTCGTGCAAAGTCCAATTGTGAGTCACTTTCACCTTCATTCTTTTGAAGTGCAAAACTTACATCAATTGGAGTCTTTGCAATATTGAAATTTAAATACTTGAACTTGTCAAGTACTTTTTCGATATAATGTGACTGTGATAATGCTAGACCTTGTAGAGTTTTATGGATCCTAATTCCTAAGATCAAATCAGCAACCTTTAAGTCTTTCATGTCAAATTTGCTAGCGATCATACTCTTCGTAACATTAACATCGATAATATCTTTACTCATTATCAACATGTCATCAACATACAAACAAATAATGACTTCATGATTTGGAGTATTTTTAATGTAAACACATTTATCACACTCATTAATCTTAAATCCATTTGCCAACATTGTTTGATCAAATTTCGCATGCCATTGTTTGGGTGCTTGTTTAAGTCCATAAAGTGACTTAACAAGTCTGCACACTTTCCTTTCTTTACCAGGAACCACAAAACCCTCAGGTTGTTCCATGTAAAAAATTTCCTCCAATTCTCCATTTAAGAAAGCTGTCTTGACATCCATTTGATGGATTTCAAGACCATATACGGCCGCCAGTGCCACTAACACCCGAATATATGTTATTCTCGTTACCGGCGAGTATGTGTCAAAGTAATCGAGGCCTTCCTTTTGTCTATAACCTTTAACCACAAGTCTTGCCTTATATTTGTCAATAGTGCCATCAACTTTCATTTTCCTTTTAAAAATCCATTTTGATCCTAAAGGTTTATTTCCAGGAGGAAGATCAACTAATTCTCATGTATGGTTGTTTAAAATTGATTCAATCTCACTATTGACTGCTTCTTTCCAAAATGTTGAATCAGAAGATGACATTGCTTCTTTAAATGTTTGAGGCTCATTTTCAAGCAAGAATGTTACAAAATCTGGTCCAAAGGAAGTAGATGTCTTTTGACGTTTGCTACTCCTTGGATCCTCTTTGCTTTGTATACTTTCTTTTGGTTCTTCCCGCGGTCGTTTAGATCTTTCACTTGACGACTCACATTCAGTTTTATACGGATAGATGTTTCAAAGAATTCAGCATTATCTGATTCAATTACCGTATTAACATGAATTTCGGGATTGTCCGATTTGTGAACTAAAAACTGACAAGTTTTGCTGTTTGTAGCATAGCCAATAAAAACACAATCCACAATTTTTGGTCCGATTTTTACCCTTTTGGGCAAAGGAACTTGTACCTTCGCTAAACACCCCCACACTTTGAAATATTTCAAGTTAGATTTTCTTCCTTTTCATAAATCATATGGAATAGATTGTGTTTTGTTGTGGGGTACTCTGTTGAGTATTCGATTAGTTGTAAGGATAGCTTCCCCCCACAAGCTCTGCGGTAAACCGGAACTAATTAGTAAGGCATTAATCATTTCCTTTAATGTTCGATTTTTCCTTTCCGCAATTCCATTTGATTATGATGTGTAAGGGACAGTAATTTGATGAATAATTTCATATTCCAAACATGTCTCTGCAAAAGGAGATTCGTACTCTCCACCCCTATCACTTCTAATCATTTTGATCTTTTTATTCAATTGATTTTCCACTTCGTTCTTGTATTGCTTAAATGCATTAATTGTTTCATCCTTACTATTAAGCAAATACACATAACAGTATCGAGTGCAATCGTCAATGAAGTTATAAAATACTTTTTTCCACCATGAGATGGTATTGACTTCATATCACATATATCTGTGTGAATTAAGTATAAAGGATTTGAATTCCTATCAATAGACTTATATGGATGTTTAACAAACTTAGATTCAACACAAATTTCACATTTTGATTTGTTATACTCGAATTTAGGCAATACTTCTAAATTAATCAATTTTCACAATGTTTTGTAATTGACATGTCCTAAACGAACATGCCATAAATCATTTGACTCCAATAAGTAAGACGAAGCTGAATTTTCATTAATAATGTCAACAACCATTACATTGAGTTTGAAAATGCCCTCGGCGAGGTAACCCTCTCCTATGAACATATCATTCTTACTAATTACAATTTTCTCACTAACCAACACACACTTAAACCCGTTCTTGACGAGTAGTCCGGCTAAAACTAAGTTCTTCTGAATTGTTGGAACGTGCAGAACATTGTTGAGTCGACCTTGCCTAAGTCATCTTGTAAGTATCTTCCCATATCCTTCAACCTCGTTGTTGCGATTTCACATAAATAGTACCTCTTGGTCCAGTGGAGCATAGGTTGCAAATGCTTCTTGCAACATGAAACATGTCGAGTGGAACCAGAATCAAGCCACCACTCCTTTGGGTTTCCAACCAAATTGCACTCCGACAGCATTGCACACAGATCATTCATATCAATTGTCATTATTTGTTTGTCACTGTCAAATCGACAAACTGTTTTACTTAATAAAACCAGAATAGCAATTATATCACAGACTCAAACGATAAAGATTTTATTTCTTCAAATCGGAGTATAATTGTGAAACTTAAACGATGAAAATTTTATTTCTTCAAATCGTAATTTGAACGATGAAGATTTTATTTCTTCAAATCGCAGTATAGTTATGAAACTTTAATATTCCAACGAAGTTTTTATATCTTCGAGTCAGAATACTAATATTCATATGGAGTAGAAAACTACACAAGGTTTAATCTCCTTAAACAGAACGATGAAGTTTTTATGTTCTTCAAATCGTTGTACAAGTATCACATGAGTAAGTCAAATTCATTCTTACTACCTTGAAAATAATCTTCACGTATTTCATGCAACAAATATCATACACAACGGTGAAGATTTTATTTCTTCAAACCGAATCAATTTTGATAGCAATAAATATAATACACAACGGTGAATATTTTATTTCTTCAAACCGAATCAAAATTGCTTGAAACGAAGTGCAGTAGATTGTATGTTGTATACTTGATGAAGTTTTTTTATATCTTCAAATCAAGTACCCAAATGAGCAAAAAGTTAAAAAAAAACTTTAATCTCAACCGGAGTAGAAAATTCGAAGATTTTAGTCTCCAAACAACATACAAGAAAAACATTTTTTTTTCCTCTGAAAAACACATTTTTTTCCTTTTGGAAAATTCTTTTTCCTGGACTTTAATATTCCAACGAAGTTTTTATGTCTTCAAGTTAGAATATGAAATTTTATACGGAGTAGAAAACCACACAGGTTTTAATCTCCAAATCAGAATACAGATTAAAATAAAATAAACATAATTTCCTTAAGATTGTTGGTATAATAATTTGTATATGACCAAAATAATGTTTCAACACAATCTGTTTAAACACTTAGTAAAAAGCAGATTACACAGTATAGAAATTACTTAACAGTAAATTAATCAAAAAAACAGTAGACGAAACATAATCTGTTTTGGAAAATAATTTCAGAATACAATCGAGTCCACTTAGTTCAAAGTGTGTCTTTAAGGAAATTATTCCTCTCACAGTACTCGAGGTTAATGGAATATCGCCTCCCAGGATAGAACGATTATCTTACTAGAATAGTAGTACTCCAAATTCCGGTAGCAGCGAACCACTCAACGGCAGTATATCACACAGACTTAGGAAGAGAGAATTTTTCAGATGAAGAAATTCGTATTGAATGAATTAGTGATAAATTCTTGGAACAAACAAGAATTTATAGTTGTTGGAGGTACAGATTCTGAATGTTGCAACCATTCAGAATAGTCACCAAAATTTTGGAGGGAAATTCGAAAAAAAAGGACTTAAACCATACGGGTCGGTCGCGGGTCTTGGGTCGGTCCGTTTGGATTTATTTTTAATTAAATAATTAGTTAATTAATTAATTAAAAAAACGTTTGTCCAAAAAGATTATCAAGCCGAAGCCGAGCGAGCGACGACGACGGCGCGAGGGGTTCTTGCCCTCTCAACCCTTTTAGCAACTAGAGAAGGTGTAATGTAATATATACACCTCTCTTTCCTTTTCTTTTTTCGATGTGGGACAAAAGAGTCTTTTACTTCCTTTAATTTTCATCCCATCATTTCTCATTCACCAATATCAAAACCCAACGAGAACTCCACCTGTGCAATTACCTTCTCCTTTTTAATTTCCTTCTAACTACACTTCAGTCATATCCACCTATTCAAGTTGCATGAAAATGAGAACTCTGCACTTCCTTTGGCTTTTCTTGATTCCCTTATTTCAAATCTTTATCAGGAAATGATATTTTCTTGGTTTCCTTTCAACGTCTTGACGATCAGAAATCGTTGCTTCTGCAGTTAAGGGGTAGCCTCCAATTCAACTCCAGTTTGTCAACCAAGTTATCACGTTGGAACCAGAAGACAAGTGACTGTTGCAATTGGGATGGGATGACATGTGATAGCTCTGGTCATGTAATTACATTGGAACTGGGCTGTCATCATCCAAAATCCCATTGTGCCACTACAAAAAAAGAAAAGGTCTACGGTGAAGGTTAAAAACCGTCACGAAAGGAATTTTGTGACGATTTTGCTAAGTTTCACGGTAGGTACTGTCACAAATTCGTGACGGTTGTTATGATAGTTTTTTGTGATGGTTTTATGTGACGATTATAAATCGTCACAAATTGTGGTGTTTGACTTTGACTATTTCTCTTCTTTTTTAAAATTTTCCCGCGAAATTTATTAATTAAATAATATTTTTTGACGAAAAATTTTAAATAAAATTTATTTAAATTGGCGGAAATTTTTAAATAAATTTGATTTAAATTGGCGGGAAAATTAATTTTGACATTTTTTTAATTTTAATTTATTAAATAAAAATAAATTAGAATTGTAAGTATATTATAACTAAAATGTTACCCACATAATAAAATTGTTCTAATACATTAAATCGAAACATTACAAATTGTTTTTCAAAACATCTAATGTTATCATCAAACACAACAAAAAAACATAATATTGTTTTAACTTCAAAAAGTACAAATGTTGTCTAAATCATCATAAAAATGACACAACTATGCAACACGAGAATCTTTGAAACATGTTGCGCCCACTCGATCCGAACTTCATCAAAGTCAAGCTGCGAAAAATATTTTGTCATTATACTGTAACATACAATAGAGATCAGATTAATTTTCTATCATAAATAAGCCATTATAGACAAATACATAAACAAAAATAATGTTAAATACTTACATTGTTATGAAGCAAAGACAAATCATTCATTAGATCTCTAATGAAACGCAACATATAGTAAGCACACTCGTATCCATAAGGTTGTTGTGGTACCTTAAAACAAAATTAACCAAAGCATTAACTGGACAGCCAAATTTAAACTTTCATTACATACCAATTAAAGACTTGAATAAATGGATTACCTTAACAATTTTTACCATTCTTGAAAAAACCCACTTTAATTTATAACCTCGGTATATATCAACATGGCGCTATAAAAATGACAACACATTAGAACATGCTTGCCATCATTAATAAAAAATAATTGACTAAGAATATTACAACAAGAGTAAATAATAACAAGTAATAGATACATACGGTGTGATCAATTTGACCAAGTCTTGATGTGGTGCAACATTAAGTGAATCAAGATAGTATACCTCAAATTTTGACACATCAAATACAAACACTACCCAATGATTCCTACAAATCATGTATTATTAGTGTTTCTCAAAATAATTGATGCTAAAAAGACTTTAAATATAATAAATATTCACCTATTGTAGAGTCTATGCTTCTACACTTTTCTTGAAAACATAATGTAGTAAAAAAATTCATTTGCATTCAGAATAGGGTATACTAGTTGGATAAACATACTTTCTCATGCCCCTTTTAGGTGTTTCTGTTATAGTTGAAATTTTCTTGATAGGCTATTGTAATTGAATTCTTACTTATCAGATGAGGGCGAAAAAGAAGAGTAAAAATTTAACCTGAGATTTTTGCTTTGTTCAACTGATCTCCCTTTCCTCAGTTTCAGCCTTCAAATTCCTATCTGCCTTCCAGCAAACTTGTCTCCGTAGAATTCAACTTCTTCATATGTCTGCATATAATCACGTTCGATCTTAGACTATTAGAAGACGAAAGAATGAATGCAGTAAGGAGCAAGAGACTACAATGCATTACCAGCTCCTTGAACAATGGTGTTGGTATTCCAATTTTGTGACCTGCAGGTAGAATATGACATGGTCTTTTGATTTTCTCTATGTCACCATCAGACAGCGAAAGTTGTGTATCAGGAGGAAAGTTCAGCTGCTTAGACACCTGTGAATCAAGTCGTGAGAACATCAAACCATTGAGCACAGAGAGAAGCTCAGTAAGGCGTACAAGCATCAAACGTAAGCAGAGAGAACCTATGCCACAGTTAAATAAAATTTATTTCTGTTTGACCATAAACAAATCTATGCCAGATTCAAATGATGCAACAATAGCAACAGATTTATTACCTCCCGTGAAAATGATGGTATAAATGGCTCTAGAAGACATGCAAGAAGATATACTAGGCCGGAAGCAGTGCTCATCACTATGGAATACAAAGGCCTATTTTCCTTGCAAAGTTTCCAGAATTGGCGCTCCTACAAAAAGAAGTATTGTCAGTCTAAAACATATGAGATTAAAGCAACCAAGATACTATCAACAACCATTACTGAAATTCAAAAAGCAGTTTCTAAATTAAAATATAAAATGCAATGGCACGATGGGACGAGCAACTAATAAATCAAAACAGACAGTTGGAAAGTATCTGACAGGCTTACTTGCAAATAATCATTTCCTTCTCCAGAAATAGACATAGCAATCTTCAAGCCTTGCTTTAATTTAACCTAAACCAGTTGAAGCGTACAAGGGTAATTCAGAACATATAGAGGAAAGAAGAAATCAATGAAGATACAAAGCACATGTAAGAAACAATAACGACAACAACAACTACTACTATGTCTCAACCTCAAGCCAGTGGGATCGGCTACATGAATCCTCTCTATCCATGCCGCTCCATTTACAGATATCTCAATCCAATATCCAATAACTTAGGTTCTCGATTAGTACTTCTCCACATTTTCTACTGGGCATACAAATCATTAACAAGAGTAAAATACTTCTAATGAACACTTGACCTAAAGCGTACTAACATGATTAAGCCTTAATCGCATATAATTAGTGACGAAATGCTAGATGTTTGGTAATTTCTCCTCACATCAGGATAAAAGATCCCATTGAAGAGGCTGATCCAATGCATATTGTATGGACATCTGGTCGCACAAATTGCATAGTAATTATGTTCTATTTTTACATAGCAGAGTTGTACAAAACACATGTAAGAGGATTTTTTTTAGAAATGAGCTTCATTCTCACTAGAACTGGAAAAAGCCCTGTAAAGGTTTTTGGTTACCTTCTCCATGGCTTCTATATATTGCTCCACATAATCTCCAACTTTTTTACCCAAGGCCATAGTTTCAGGCTGTGATTCAGCTCCTTCGGGATTGGGAATTACGGAACCATAACCTGAAGTTGTACAAGAACATTTCCATACATATCTGTTAGATTTTCAATTAGAAAAAGGACTTGATTATTCCCAGTTAACACTCCATAACCAAAACAAACAACAAATTTCAGTCAAGAACTTTTCACTTTTTATCTTTCAGGCAGAAACATGAATCTTCCTTTGAGTTTTCCTTATGAATATACTAGTAACAAGATTCTTTTTTTTTATCAGTGACTAGTAACGAGATACTTTCAAAGTAAACATGAAGGATCCAAGGCACTTATCCAGACAGAAAATTAAAAAATTAAAGAAGAATATATAACTGAAGCTGAAAATGTGCTAGATTTCATAGATAGTGATTCAAGTTGTAACTATACCTGTCAACCGGTCCGGGTTGACCCGGAACCGGACCGGTTGACCCGGTGGTTTAACCGGACCGGCCCGGACCGGTAAGGACATACCGGGTTGGGGGTCGGATTGTCCCCCAACCCGCACGGGTCATTTCAAAACCCGGTACAGCCCGGACCGGTTAGGCCCGGTATTGGAAAACCGGTTCCATTACCGGTTAACCGGACCGGACCGGTTACAAAAAAAAAAAAAAATTGCCCAACGGTCATTTCGACCGTTGGGCTTGGGAGGGAAAGGGGGGCATGGCAATCGGTCATTTCACTGCTGGTCAATATTATTATTTTTTTGTTTTTTGTTTTGTTTATTTATTTATTTTAATTCCATTTTTACCCTTTAAAAAATCTATAAATTCTCTACATTTTCTTCATTTTTATCACACAACATTTCTCTCAATTCTCTTATTCTCATACTCTCTTAATCATCTTTATTATCAATTTTCAAGTTATTAATATTATTAGTTTTCAAATTCAAAGTAGCAAGACGCAAGACTTGAGCTTGAGTTTATTGAATTCAATCCCAAGTTTGGTACACTCGTTTCATTCTCTAATTATTTTATTAAATTGTCATATTTATTTGTTGATTATTTAAATATTTTATAATGTCTTTACTAAGGAATTGCGGAATCGTAGTAAATCTAGTTCAAGGGGTAAAAATCAGAGTTCTTCATCATCTAATCAAAATATAGATTATGATCAAATGCAAGAAGATTTTGGAATAGAAGATAATGAATGTGATAACGTTCAATTAGATAATATTGTTGAACTTGAAGAACAAGAACTCGCTACACCTACTAGTGTTCCTTCACGATGTTAGTGCTGAAGTGGTAGTCAGGTCGTAGACCTCCTTTACGAACCGAGCAAGAAGAAAAAGGAGTAAAGTGTGGCTCTTTTATGATAAAATTGTAGTACCGATAGAGTTAAATGTAATATTTGTGGGAGAACTTATAAACATAAGGCGGGGTGGTAGCGGGGGCGCACTATAGCTAGACATATAAAATTCGATCATGCGCACGATGGAATGATGTCCCTAATTTAGAACCCGCCAACAACAACTTAATCCATTAACCTGGGGTTGGCTAAATACGATCCAAAAAGATCGCATTGAATTAGCAAAAATGATTGTCGGAGGTTGTTTGCCTTTTCTTTTGCTTCTTCTTCATATTTAATTACATATATTCAAAGAGTATATAATCCTTTTTTAAAGGTGTTCCTCGTAGTACTACTAGATGATATTTTTAGACTTCATAATGATTATGTTATTTTCTTGCAATATTTGTTTGATAACCTTCCATGCCATATTAGTTTTACTTGGACATTGGACATCGTTGAAACGATTATGATTATTTAACAATTACTTGTCATTGGATTGATGAAAATTTTAGAATGGAAAACGTATTATTGCTTTTGCGTATGACGAGGATCAAAGTCATACTGGAAAATATATAAGCGAAACTATTTATTTTTATGCTCAAAAATATAATCTTTATAATAAAATACTTTGTGTATCATTCGATAATGCATCTAATAATACTGCTGATGTAGATCTTTTAAAAGCGGAAGTACAACCACCACTTCCTGATATATTTCATGTTCGTTGTGCTTGTCATATTTATAATTTAATTGTTAAAAGTGGTCTTGATTTATTTTCACCTGAAATAAAACTTGTCAAAAGAGTTGTTGGAGTTATTCAGGGTAATAATAGGAAAAATAGAATTATAGAATTTAAAGAAAAATGTAAACAATTTAATTTGAGACCTAAATTCATGCCAGAAGAGATTATTACACGGTGAAATTATACTTATTTATTTTTAAAAGAATGTAATAAGTATAAAGACCCCATAACACATGTTTCAAATGCGCATTGTAAGAACGTGATGTATATGTTAAGCGAACATTGGAAATCAATTGGTGAACTTTTAAAAATTTACGTAAATTTTACACTGCAATCGTTGAATTTTCGTGATCTTATTACCCAACAGTTTGTAATGCTTTAGCTTCATATATGAAATTTCCTATTTACTTTATGGTTTAAAATCAAATGTGAAATATCTGAATCGATTCTGATTATGTTTGAAAAGTTTAAAAAATGTTTTTTTTCTATTCCTGATGTTTATTGTATTGGTGCAGTCTTAAATCCTTCTATTAAAAAAATAGATTGTCATAATTTAATATTTAGTTTATATACTTATATGGAAATAGGTCAAACAGAAACTCCATCTTCATTTGATTTTATAAGTAAACTTGATACTAATTTAACTACATTATATGAATATTATGCTACATTACATGATAACACCAACTCTGCTACTAATATTCCTTCTAGTTCTGGTTCTGTGTCTACACCTGCAGGATTCAATGATGATGACGATGAAGAAGAGTCTTTAGACATATGAAGCACTTTTACAACACAACCAACCATAAGCCGATCTTGCGATGAGATGCAATTTTATTTGCAAAAGTCAGCGGAGCCGAAGAAAAATTTTGACCCTTTACAATGGTGGCAGGATAACAAAAGGCAATTCCCGGTACTTGCAGTGATGGCCCGGGATGTTCTTAATGTGTCGATCTCAGCGGTGGCTTACGAAAGTGCATTTAGCCAATCACGAGATCAAATAGAGACACACGTCACTATCGTTGGGTGGAAACACATTAGAAGTGTTAGTGCGCAAGGATTGGATCAGATCAGAGAGAAGAAATCAAGGATGTGGAGACGTTAATTCTCCGGAAGATGAAGAAATAGGCAATATTTTGGAAGGCGAGAGCGGAGGCGGGACTGGAATTAATACTCCAGATTTAGAGGCTATGGAGCATAACCAATTCAATCAACCTATAGATTACGAAGAACTTGCAAAAATGATGCATAATATGTAAATAAAATTATTATTACTTCATTTTGTACTCTTATTAACATTATGAAAGTTCAAAAGTTAACATCTTATCAATTATCATTAGTTTTAATTTTACTATCTATTTAGTTGTTAATTTGTTATTACTTATTTGTTAACTTATATCTACTAATCTAATAAATTAATAAAAGTATAATTACAAATTTACAATATAAAGTTATAAACTATAAACTTATAAAGTATAAAGTTATAAACTATAAAATAAAAAGTTAACTTTAAAGTTTCAATTTTAATATATACAACTAAATTATATATTATATTATTATATTACATATTTAAATTGTATTTAGTTGATATTATAGAACATAATTCCTAGAAATAAAAAATAAAAAAAATTAGAAACCGGACCGGTTGGACCGATTCGGAACCGGGCCGCCAACGGAATCGATAGAACGGACCGTTGGCCAGACCGACCGGTAGTCCGTGAAGCAGAATCGTCCGAACCGTTAAGATCGGGCTACCGTCCGATCGGCCACCGTTAGCCACCTTTAGTTGTAACTTTCTAGTGATTCATCAATACACTAGAAATTGAGAATAAAGTTATTATGTAGCTAAGTGAGAAATATGGAGGCATACAAGCTCATACAAGGTCGATATACATCATGCAGGACAGGAACATATAATAATCCACTAACAGATCAAAATCAAAATTAAGTGAAAGAAGAAGAACAAATAGATATATGCCACCCGCTTTCGAAAGTGCCAAAATTATTGGGAGTTGAATCAAACAGCTGGGGTGTGTGTCAGTTGTAGAGTAGAGTTAGACGAACACAATGATACCACTTTCTACCTACACCGTTGCCTGAGGACGCCGGAAAAAGACCAGTGGCGACTAGGGTTTATCTTTTCGATCTGAAAATTGAATTGGTTGTAGACGCTGATTCGAAGGTGAAGGGTGGTATAAAAATATAGAGGAAGGTGATAAAACACAGTGGCACCAAAATCTCAGCTCGATTCCACCGGAGTTCACCGGAAAATGCAAATCATTAAAATGGTAAAAGAGTCTGATTTTCGATTTGATTTTTGGAGGTGAATGGGTAAGAATCGATGGATGTGTGTATGATACAATGAAAGAGGACGACAAGACGATTCCGTTGGTATGCCGGACTTCACAAATGGCCGCTGGACACCACCGGAAATGGCGTTTAACTGGCGGCGCTACTGTAGCGGCAAATTTTGCCGTATTTGAGAGCATTTTAGTGGGTTTGGGGTTTTTTCTTTAAATGGGGTGTATTAGGGTAATGTGTTGAAGGTCTTATTTGGATGATGGAGAAATTGGTGTTGGTTTGAGTTTGGTCGATTTTAGTAATGAAAAACGGGTTTTGGAGTTAAATGGGTCGGATGGATACCATTAAAAAAAAATCTAATTTTAAAATCTGTCACAAAAATATGTGACGGTTGAAATCGTCGTCACATCTTTGTCACAAAGTTGTGACGGTTAAAAAAACATCACATATCTGTCACGAAGGTACCATTGACCAGAAAGTCAATGCAAAAACCGTCATAACGTGTGACGATTTTTAAAACCGTCACACTCAAACTGTTACCGTATGTCCTTTTTTTATAGTGTGTCATGAGGGCACCTACCCTAACCCATAGGCGAACCCAAACCATTCAACAAGATAAAAAATAAGTAAATACGGAAAACAAAGGAATACCAAAAATATTTAACAAGTCTCATAATTTAATACATACTCTAAAGAAAAACCTCAAAATCTGGTAGTCACACGTACATAGCTCTAATACAGAATACAAGTCTGAATATGAAAATACATAAAGTTGTCTGAAAGTAACAAAAGACAGAAGCATATATATAGAGGAGTTCCAGTGTCGGGAATGAAACAACGGCTCACCTGGATCGTCTAGTTCGGTACTTGCACATAGAGTGCGTCAATCATAGAGTGAGTATGGTAAAACACGTGTATTCAGCAGCATCATCGACCAACCCTAGTTATAACGATGACGAGACTTGGTACTTTCTGATACCTCTCTACTAATTTGTCAGATAAGCATAATAAGAGTCAGTTAACCAAATCTAACAATAGTTCTAAAGTTCAACAATGTTTAAGTATTTTCACATTCTCAGTTTCTTTTCAAGATTTAGACGAGATATGGAGTGATGAATACATGACAAGTCAAATCAACGATATAATATCAAACATGGAGACAAGCCAAATAAAAGAGAATTGAAGCAAAGTAGATCGAAACTTATCAAACAAAGGTCTGGGAGCTTGTTTTAATTCATACAATGACTGTTTCAACTTGCATACATCTGAAGTAGGTGACGAGAACAAACCAGGTGGAGGTTTTATATAAATTTCTTCTTTGAGATCACTATTTGATTAAGAGATCAATTTTGTGAAGCAGCAATGACAATAATAATTCGCACTATACTAATTTTTGTTACTGGTGCAAAAGTCTCCTCATAGTCCACATCATACTCCTGTTTGTTACCAAGTACAACCAACTAAGCTTTGTACCGATCAAGAGTTCTAGCAGAATGAAGCTCAATCGAATAGACCCATTTACATCTGATTGGGTGGACATTTGAAGGACATGAAACAACGTTCCATGTGTTATTTTCTTTAAGAGCAAAATGTTATTCCTTCATTGCTTTCTGCCAATATTTATGCTTGAAATCTTGTGAGTAACAAGTTGAAATAGAAATGGTGGATAAAGTAGAAGAAAAACTATACCACGTAGGAGTACTTCATACACTGGTAGACCGTCGAGTAGGCTCAAGAGCAGCAGACCTAGAAGAAATCTCAAATTCTGATTGTGGAGCAGTCTTGGTTGATGGATCAGTCTCCAGATAGGGTAAAGTTAGCTGACATCGTTCGCACACAAATCCAGGTTTGAACCAGTTAGAAGTAGATGACAAATTCTCAAAAGTTAGAAGTAGAGGATAAACAAAAGATGACTCAACACGAGTTAGAAAGAAATATTGATTCTCAAAGAAATCACATTTCTAGAAACACGAAATTTGTTAGAACTTGGATCATAGCAAATAAATCCTTTATGCGAAGTACTATAATTCATAAACGCACACTTAGTATACTGAGCAGAAAGTTTATTAAGTTGAGAAGGAGGAAGATGCACAAAACAAACACAATCAAATGTATGAAAATTATCATTGCTAGGATTTTGGTGAAATGATGATAATACGGGGAGTCAAAATTTAACACTTTTGATGGAAACCTATTAATTAAATAGACAGCAGTAGACAAAGCCTCAGCCCAGTATTTAGTTGGGACAGAGGAATCAATCAATAAAGTTCGAGTGGCATCCAATAGATGACGATTTTTACGTTCAACAACCCCATTTTGTTGTGGCGTATATGGACAAGAGCTTTGTGAGACGATTCCTTTATCAAGTAAGAAGTTGTTGAATTCATGACATATATTCACCCACCAGAATAATATCTTAATATTTTGATGCATATAGAAAATTGAGTCTCAATGTGAGTAAAAATGTCTTGAATATGAAAAATATCTCAAATTTGGAACAGAGAAAGTACACCCATGTAAACCGATTATGATCATCTATGAATGTCACATCGTACTTGAAATGAGATTGAGAAATAACTGGTGAAAATGCCCCAAACATCACTATAAATGATATAAAAACACTTTGCAGCCCGATTACCAAAATTAGAAAAAGGAAGAGTTTTACTTTTGTCTAATTTACAAGTAGAACAATCAAAGAAAGCAACTGAAAATTGATTTTTATTTCCTAAAAAAACAAAATTTGATAAATGAGACAACACTATAAAATTTGGATGTCCTAGATGCTTATGCCAAACCTCAGTTTTATGGGATGTAGAAGTGCAAGCAAAAGATAGAACACGAAGAATGAAAAATGTATAGAAAACAATCTTCCAACTTTAGGCCCCTTCACGATTATCGTCTCCGACACCTGATCATACATAAGGAAATCATTACGAGCAAAGTTCACATCACAATTGTTATCTACCAATTGACCAACAAAAATAAGACTAGTGAAGAGCTTTGGTGATACAAAAACATTCTTGAAAATTGTAGTAATATCCCCAACCTTTTGATAATGGGAAAATTACTATCATTGACAATCTGAATTTGTGATGGACCGTGATACTCACAAATATTTTGTAGCATACTAGTTGAGTTGGTCATATGATTAGAAGCATCAAAATCAATAAGCCATAAATTAGATGTAATATCATTATCTTATAGCCCCAAAACAGAAAAGGCTGATACAATCATTTACTGTATCATTTTAGGAGTAAAATCTTGTCCAACTACTGGAGAAGTAAATTGGTTGATAGTTCCAGTTGGAGATGATGTATTAGGAAATCATTTATCCTAGCTGGAAAAGCATTGATTCTACGATTTTGATGACATGTGGGACACTCTTTGATAATATGCCCGTGTTGTTTACAATAATTGCAGAACTTCTTACCACAACTGCTTGCAATATGACCATATTTCTTGCAACTGTAGCATTGAGTTTTGCTCATATCTCTGCCCTTTCTTTTTTCTTTAGCATAAAATGCAATAGTGTGAATATTTTCTTTCTTGAAAGTGTTTTGTGTGAGAAAACGCTACTCTTCATGAAATAATTCGCTAAAACAGACATCCAAGAAGGGAGAGGGGCCACAATTCATCAAGTTAGAGCGAACACTCTTAAAATCAATTCGTAATTTTATCAAAAATTAATCTCGCTTGTTTTGCTCATGAACTGCTTGAATTACAGAGAGAGATTCAACATGTATTTTAGCATAAACAATATCAGTGAATTTAACCCATAAGTTCTGAAATTCAGAATAATAATCTTGAACAGAGAGATCTCCTTTAAAATAATTAACAATTTCATGCTCTAGATGAAAGCGTCTAGCGCTATTGTCTTGATCGTAAACCTTTTATAAATAATCACACATGGTATTTGCAGTCTTATATATCCTGAGATTAAGGACAATAAGAGGGTCAATTGACTCGAAAATTCATGTCATCACCCGAGCATCTTTGACCTTGAAGTTATATTTTTGTATACCGAGAATAAAAAAACACAATGATATGAAAAAATAGCTTGAATAACCAAGACCAAGAGCCCTAAGTGTTTAGGACTAACTGTTGACCAACAAGAAGAAGAAAAAAAGACTTTCAAAAAAAGATTGAAAGTAACCACAGACCAAGGACTCTATGAATTAAAGCGAGAAGACTCTGATACCATGTCAAGAACAGAGAAAAATAAGAGAAACTGAAGAATGACTATCTCAATTTGTTGATCTAATACATCATACTACATAGGTATTTATACACAAGATGAATAAGAGATAAAAGGAAGAAAAATATCCTACATTTAATATAAATCCTACCAAATATTTTACGTAAATATTCTATAGTTAATACTACACAATATTCTACAATAAATATAAAATATCTCTAACTATATTTTCATATATCTAGAGTATCTCTATTTATGTTACCAATATTCACAATATCATATCTATCATTCTAACATTGAGTACCTCCAACAAATCGCAATTGACAAGCGATTTTGATAGCTTATCTTCTAAGGTATTCCTACTGATGTCTAAAGTTTTTAGAGCACAACCAATTGGAAATGAATCTGGAATGACACCATTAAGACTGTTGTTCCCTAGATTCATCACTCCAAGAGTTGTACTATAATTCAGTGGACACCGTGGTATTGTTCCACTCAAGGAATTGTTACACAAATCTAAAACTTGAAGGTAGTTGGCCTTGCATATGGATTCAGGAAGTCTTCCGTGAAGCCATTATTTGCAACTGAGAAAATGAGGCAATAAGAAGAGAATTTCCATTACCTAGTGGGATGAAATTACTGAAATTATTATCGAGTAGTCCACAAAGATAGAAGAAAGTGACATCGGTAGGTCACCTTTTATACGGTAGGAACGAAAGTCAAAAGACTATAATATTGATGGAAGCATCATAAGGCTGTTCCATGTACTCCAACTGATTAAAGGAAAGTTTCAGGTGAGCGACAGCTCCATCGCCAATTCCCCAAATTCAATTGAGTATTGCCCCCCGTATTTTGTTGTCATAAAGTTCTAAGAGATCCGGGCGCCTGTCGCGGCCCTATGGTTTGGGTCGTGACATTAAGAGGCTGTTAAGAGGCATAATGAAGGCCAGAAACGCTTTGAAATAAATGCAAAATGTTTCAGCAGGTTAATGACATCAATCTGTTAGCTTTCCCATTTTTGGTCAATTCACTGGACATGAGGCACCGCAGCGTTGTAGAATTGGAGTCGCGGCGCTTGCCACCGGGCGGGTGGGCCTAGCCTTGAACCCAAGCACACCTAGGTCCTCCCTCCTTCAAACACATGGGTTACCCCTTGGAGTCCCAAAACCTTATCCAATTTTGAGGCTTATAATATGAACAATTCTTTCTTTTCCCACCGATGTGGTAGATTTGTCCCACACCATATTTTCATGCCTTAAACACCTTATTTTGCGGACAAATATCTCTTTCATTTCTTAACAAAATTTGATGATCCTTGGCCCTACGGTCATCTACTCACTCAGTAGATCATGCACGATATTCTTACACACACAAGGTGCCTTCTTTCAACAATCTTTCAGCGAAAAGATATTGAATCAGGAGAGGTATCTTCCACTTTTAACCTTCTCTAGTTGAATACCATCGAACTTACTTACTACGCGGTGAATGTGATGTCTTGAACCGTCAATGTTTAGTATAAGCCAAGACAACGGTACCAACACAATAACTCCCCTTATTCATTTTCATTTTTATTGTTTTGTTTGTTGTGGCCGTGGACACACTTGGATTCTTAAGTGCTTTCATTTGAGGTGTCCTGTCCTCGCACTTAAATAGGTGGTATCCTACAAGGTATCCTGTTATACTCCACTTCACAAGTGTTAGGTACCATTAAAAGATTCCCCAAACCTAATCTCAATAGGTGATGATCATTAAAGGTTTTGAAAACTTATCTTTTACCCACCATACATGTAGCACTTTAATTTCTATCGCGGGAACGACTTTGGATTCATGTTCCTTTATAGAAATCATCATCCGAAGTGTTATTGCTTCCACCGAAGCGCTCAACTGAACCTTTAAGACTTAGTTTTCCCATTGAACCTAATTCCTGGGATCTCCAGTCAGTAAGGTTGGGTATCCGCCGTATTAGTTCTTATTGTTTGGGTTTTACGCCAATTCCCCTAGACTGACAGAACTCTTGATCTTCGGGTAGCCCTTTAGTTAAAGGGTCTGTTATATCCTTTGATTAGTAATCAAGGAAGTGACACCCATGATGACCAACTGTAATACGGTCTTATATCTCCGACATATATGTCCAGACGCCGTCATCCGTGCTCTCACAATGTATAATTGGCGCAAGCACGGGTTTCTCGGACATCCTCTAAGAGGTTGTGAAGTTACTCAACTTCTCTTCATGCTTTGTTCAAAGCGATAAACTCTGATTTCATCATGAATCGGCTGATGCAAATTTGTTTAGAGGATTTTCCAAAGACATGTCATCCACATCCACTTGTGGTTTTGGTGTTCTTCAAATCTGATGTCCAGTTTGCATCACTGAGTTCTTCCAGAACCGCTGGACATCCAGAATACCATAATCCATAGATAAGCGAATAATTCAGATGTCGTAACATCCGATTTAACACCTTCTATCGATCATTTCCAGAATCACGAGTGAACCTTAGTTCAACTAATCTTCTTTATGAGCAGATACCAAGTCAGTTGTAGTGTGTAAAATACATTGAACTACATGTGACCTGCGCATATCCCTCCTGGTATATGGGTGCACTATGATTCTAATCAATTCTATGATTCATATCCATTGGTAACTTCAACGAGACTATCAAGCTCCTCACAGATGAGTTTAGAATTAGACCAGTCCGTTAGATGTCTTAGAAATTCAAATTCGTAAGATGTCATATGCAATACCCATATCCTTTCTTAACATTATTTAAACATATTCTTAGTCTCTAGGATCAAACTAGGACTATCCCCTGTGATCAACATGTCATCTATGTGAAGGTATATCATGAACGAGTCAGAATTACCTTTCATGTAGACACATTTTCCATACATATTTGTGGAGAAACCCTTCGATAGTAGAGTACTATCAAATGTTTCGTGTCAATACTTCGGGGCCTATTTTAGCCTGCACTGAGATTTGACAAGTCGATAGACTTTCTTCTCGTTCCTTGAACCACATACCCCTCGGGTTGTTCCGTATTACATTCTTATTCCACTTTCGGACTTTTGGTTTTCAACTATTGGCTTTCTGAATTTAGAGTCAGTATTTTTGTCGTCAGATTCATTGTTTCTGTTTTATCTAAAACTTCTAGGACCAAAATGTAAACATTTCAGGGACCAAAAATGGAAGTTCAGGAGGAAGACCAACAGTCGACAAAACCAACACTCCTGTTAGGAAGGTTGTCTCAATATCCATATCACGCAAGATTGTAGTGGCCTTGGATGTTAAGTTATTCATATAGGAGAACATGTCCAAATAGCCGAGGCCTTATACTCGTTAGTAGATTCATCTACTTTTTACTCAATTTTAGTATCCACGTTTACAACCCAAAGGTTATTTTCCCAGAGGAAGATCAACCATCACATAAGTATGATTTTATCTGACGGAATCTATTTCTCTCTTTGTAGCTTCTTTCCAAAGAAACGCTTCTGGAGATGACAATTCTTTGTTAATTGTCCATGGTTTATTCTCAACCATATGATCTAGATGGACTGTAACAAGTCATTGTCCCCTCTTTTGCTCCGTCTTGGTTCAACATCTAGAATCCCTGAGTTATGTAGATCTGGAACATTAAGTTCCAGATAGTCAGCAACTTTCGAGTCCTGTAGATCTGGAATGACTACTTCCGGATAGTCAGGCACTCGCGGGTTCTTGTTAGCCTCGAGCAATTACTTTTTTTCCTTTTCAAGGAAAGTTATCTTCAAAAAATTCAGCATTCTTTGACCTCCAAGATACGATACGCACTACTGTTATTTGCAGATCTAGTGGATATTTTTATCCTTATGCGGAGTTCTATTGAAAGGTTATTCTTATCCTTATGCGGAGTTTTATTGAGAATCGCATTAGCGGTAAGGATCGCCTTGCCCCACACATTTTGGGCATACGACTTTGCACTTGGCTAACACCGTTAGACTGAGGTGAGTAAGGAGCAGTCATTTGTTGAACAATGTTTCGCATTCTCCCCCTTGTTAGGACCGTGTCCAATTTCTCACACAAGTGTACGTATCGTTCACAAGTAATATAGTCTGTAAGACCGAGTTTATCGTCCACATAGACTGGTTTCTAATTACCGAACATCTATTCTAGATTATCTATTTGACAAACGATATTTGATTTGTGTTTTTATCTAACTACTAGAATAATTGCGAGAAGTAATCTAAATTATTGGGGTTTAATCAGCTATGAAGGAATTAGGGCTTCCAAAATCCTCGACTATCCACTCTATTCAATCCTTAATGCAACTAGAATGACTTCTTCTTCTACTTTAAGATAGCGGTTAACTATACTGTCTTATATTCAGATTAGGATATATAATCGCTCAACCCTAGTGCAGAACCCTTCTATATTTTTATGATAGAATTTACCACATAGGAGTAAGAACAGTAACCTATAATGCTACACAAGTATCGTGGTACTTTCGTCTTCGATTTTAACCTATATTTATTCAATTACAGCATATCAAAATCTCTCCTCTCGGTTCTTGATTCGAAATCGTATAGGTTATGGTAATTAGTGATCAATTAACTATCAAACATTCATACCAATTATTGAATAAATCTTAATCAAGTGAAGAAGAAATCAAACTAAAGCATTAAGTAATGAGATAGAGTTTCAAGTGATTTAAAAGGAAAGCTCTAATAAAGTGTTTAGCTCCTAGCCGTAGTCACGCTAAGAACTAATACAATTCCAAGCATAAACTGAATTAAAAAGAAAGAAAGAAAAGTACTGTGAACTAAAGTCTCCAATTGCAGCTTTCAATCCTTGCTCTGTGATGTGTTGTGTGTTAGAATGACCAACTCTCCTCACTAGACTAATCCCTAGGGCTTAAGTATGTTGCAAATTTCATGTCCTATGGACCCTTCTGCCCTTGTCCAAATTTACTTCGGATCTGAAATTCCCCGCATTGGCACCGCGGTGCCGAAAGTCCTGCAACCTCTCAGTAATTATGGCACCGCGGTCCTGTATGAACGGCACCGCGGTGCTGAATTCTTTTGTCCTGAATTTCCAATTTTCATCCTTTTTGCCTCGGGACTCTCCTTTTATGCCCACTTTTCGCTCCTTTTTGTCATTTTGCCTTTTTAAACTGTTGTGACTCAAAAGAAAGAAAACGACTCTAACACGACACTTATTTAAACGAAAATGGGAAAAATACTAACTAAAAATGACTCAGAGAGCGTATATAAAATACGCCTAACAAATACCCCCCAAACTTAACCCTTTGCTCGCCCTCGAGCAAAGATCAAAACAAAAACAAAGAAAAACATCAAAAAGACTCAAAGACTCAAATCAAGCAGCTGCACAAGGTTACCTAGAAAAGCATGAACGTCAGTTGGGATAATATGTTGGAACATACATAGCATGAACTTAGCAATATAGAATTTCAAGTCAGATATTTTACAAATTCATTTCAATCATAATCAATGGAAGCATGAACACCTACCCTATGCATGTCAATTCATTTAGTTCTATGAGCCTGTTTACTTGTTATTCTCCACTAATCATAGACATACATTCTAGAGATCTTCAGGACTTTTCAGGGTTGTAATGTAGGCTTAGGCAGAGGTAGATAAAAGTAAGCATTCGGGCTCAATTTACATACCATAGGCGTTTTTCTTATTCAACCATTTTGTCATTCTTTTTGGTATTCTTTTCAATTCATACATATCATTCCACTATTCTCTTTTTGAGAGCATGAACCAAATTCACATAGGCACCCCCCAACTTAAGCTTTTACATTTTTTTATTGGGGTGCATCACCTTTTTCACTCTCTTTTTGTATTTCTTTTTCACTATTTTTCATCCCTATTTTCAATTACTGCTTATGACACACAAGAGAATCATGAGGCGTCAAATAAAACAACTTATTTTAGGCTCAAATGAGCTGACTAGGGATACAATTTACTGCATGGTAGGTAATGAAAGGTAAGAAGGCCTAACAGATAAATGTCTGAATCATCTCTCTAAACATGTATGTCTTAACTATTTCGCCTCAAATAACAAGCAAGAAGACTTCATAGACATTTTTCACAATTGACAACACATAGGTTAAGCACAATATATTCTGAATAATTAGATTTTCATGAATTTTTGGCATATCTAACTTAAGCACACAGATTTTAGCTTCTAATTCCATTATATTATCCCACTTAATTTACTAGGCGTTTCAAGCAACTAAAGCATGCATGATTATAAAAAAAATTGACTCATATAGACACAATAAAAGACACAAAAACTCAATCAAAATGACTCAAAAACAGACATAGAGAAAATAAAAATAAACCCCCCCCCCAAACTTAAACGAAACATTATCCCAAATGTAACGACTAAAAAATAATAAAAGGGGCGACTTACAGACAATAGAGGCTCAAAATGGTGGTGGTGGCGGCAGATACTGCATTGACCATTGAGTGAACATGGAACTTAAATCATGAACATGTTGGGTCAGGTGTTGATGGGTTTGCATCATTTGCTGTTGATTTTGCATCATGTTCTCTTAGTTTTGCAGCATCCTTTGTTGATTTAGGAGCATATGCTCCATCATTGGCATTGGAGGTTCCAAGGACAGGGGAGGCTGGTGGTTGTTTTCACCTGCTTCATCGTGTGCAGCTGTCTTAGGCTCTTCTTCATCCATGGCTGCTGCGTCTGCTGCTCCTGGGCCCCCTCTCCTTTCTTCTGGTCTTGGAGTGGGGTCAAGGAAAGAGTGCACTAAACTGTAGGTCACATGAGGCTGACTCTTCTCGAGAATATCCGTTGCGAATGTTGGGACTCCATGCCTAGCACATAAGGCAGAAATGAGTGACCCATGTCCAGTTCTCCAATAGTAACCAGCCCGCTAATCTCCCATATGTTTTGCACTATTTCTCTCCCAACATCAATTGTCTTGCCTAACATGATGTCATAGATGAGCTTGATTCTGTATGTAGGCACATTGGTAAAATAAGTTGACGGAATCAAGCGAGCACTTATGAAATATAGTCATCCTCTGGCTGTTCTGTTAAATTGGCACTGGGCAAGTCTCCTGGACCCGTTACGAGAAATGTTGAATTTGGCGCCTGGGTAGCATAAAACTGCTGCAACTGTGTCGCACATAATGTGGTTGACGTCTCTCGACCAACTTCTGAAATGTTGCGGGTTATAACCTTGGTCCTCAACATCATAGGTCCTCAATAGCGTATTCATTATTTCAGAACTTACGGACACATATCGCCCTCTAACAAAGAATCTCTCATCCTCTTGCTCGGGATAATTAGTATAGAATTCCCTCTCAAGGCTAGTATTCTGAAGTGGAATCCTTTCTGGATTGGTGAACCTTCTCTAACCATTCGCCTCGATCATGGCCCTAATGGGCTCGTAGTCATCATCCTCATCAAATGGCATGGTCTTGTAGTCCATGCCTCTCTCTGGTATCAATGCTCTAGTGCTTATTTTGTTATATCGATTTTCCGCTTGTTTGTTGGTAAATCGAGTAACATCATATTCTGGAGCTGATGAAGATGAGGAAACTGTAGCGATTCATTTTCTAGAGGCCATTGTGAGGGTTGTTGGAAAATTTTCAGCTTCATTTCCTTGAGGTTTCCTAACAACTCTCACTCCACAAAGCAACAATAACCAAGCAAAATCAGACCACAATAGCAATACACCATGAATCAACTCTACACAGCAACCCAAAAACACAGCAAACACAACGAACAACTAACGCAACACACACCCACAACTACACAACACCCTGCCAACATTGCCCGTACAACCCCCACAACCGCAAAATATTTCCCTACTAGCCTTGAAATTGCAAGAACAATGATGAAGATTACCTTTTTGAGTGGTTGTTCTTCACCGCTTTCTTGACACATGTGAAAGAATGATGTTGTGGAAAGATGCTAGGAGTCTTGGGTGGTGATGGTATGTATGGCCTGGAAGGATTTGGGTGAATTTGTGGGAAGTTTTAGGTGGGGGAGAAGGTGTTTTCGTTGTTGTAGAGAGAGGGAATGGGTTGAGTTGATGTGGGAAGAGATTTGGGGATTTAGGGCTTTTTATTTTCTGAATTCGCGCCCAGGCACCGCGATCCTGCAGAGTGGCACCGCGGTGCCTAAAGTACTGTGACCTTTCTGAACATTCGGCAGCGTGGTCCTGAAGAATGACACCGCGGTGCCGACCCGATTCTATGTTTTTCACCTTTTTCTTCCTGCTCATTCTCCGATTCCCGCACATATCATCACATCACAACCAAATAAATACCAAGAGTGAGACTGTTCAATTTAAACTAATTGCAGAATTTAAACATTGGGTTGCCTCCCAAGTAGCGTTGTCTTTAACGTCTTGTAGTCGGACGCAGGTTCCTTATCAAATCATTGGGATAAATTAACCCCACAACCTATCCACTTAAAAATCATTTTCCTATTCCTCACTCTATTTTTCTTTTTCATATCATTGGGTTCAGTAAGATTTACCTGTTTGTCAACATTCATGTCATGAACTTTTGTTGCGGCTTTCAAACTAGCATGTGGGTTCACAACTGTAGGAATGATCTCCCTAGTGTTGGTCTGTGCTTGTTGAACTGTTGTGTCAGTTGTGCTTACTACGCATCACTTGTTGCTGGTCGGGGACTCAATGATTGATTTGAACACCTTGAATACCATCTCTTCTTCCTGAACCCGTAGTCTTAATTCTCCCTTCTCCACATCGATTAGAGCTCTGCCCGTGGCTATGGTCTCCCCAAAATGATGGGTATTTCATCATCTTCCTCCATGTCAAGAATGAGGAAGTCTGCTGGGAATAAGAACTTTCCCACCTTGACAAGCACATCTTCCACTATGCCTCTAGGGTGCACCATGGTTCGGTCAGCCAGCTGCAGATTAACTGTGGTTGGTTTTGCTTCCCCCAAACCCAATCTCTTGACCACAGACAGAGGTATGAGATTGATACTAGCCCCTAAGTCACAAAGTGCCCTGTTGCATATTACTTTGCCAATAGTGCAGGGCAGGGTGGAACTTCCTGGATCTTTCAACTTAGGAGGCAGTTTCTTTTTTAAGATGGCGCTGCACTCCTCTGTCAGCGCTACTGTCTCATAATCCGGCAAGCTTCTCTTTTTCCCAAGTATCTCCTTCATGAATTTGAAGTATGCGGGCATTTGTTCTAACGCCTCAATGAAGGGGATATTGATGTGAATCTTCTTAAATACCTCCAAGAACTTGGAGAACTGCTTGTCTATGGCCTTATTTTGGAGCCTCTGAGGGTAAGGGATTCTATCAGTGTATTCTCTCAAAGGTGCTGGTGGAGATTTCTCAATTGTAGGGTGGTCCTTAATGACCCCCTCTTTTCCTTCCTCAACTGCTTTCTCACCCTCTTTCTCATGAACCACTGCGGGTTGATGAGCAACCTGCTCCAACTGCTTTCCACTCCTTAACAACACTGTCTGATAGTGCTCTCTTGGATTGACCTTTGTATTTCTTGGGAGAGTATCATGCGGCCTGTTGGTTACCATCTTCGTCAGTTTCCCAACCTGCGTTTCCAGGTTCCTGATAGAGGACCTGGTTTCAGATATGAACTGATTCTGCGAATTGGTGAGTGTAAGCAATGCAACCCTCAGCTCATCAGGCTTCTCTTGTTGTGTAGGTGGTCTAAACTATTGGGATGAGGTAACCTAATTATGTGTTTGTTGATTCTGGTAATTACCATGATGTGGTTGCTGCTGGGCCTAGTCGTTCCTCCACGAAAAGTTAGGGTGATTTATCCACCCTGGATTGTATGTGTTGGAATTATAAGGCCGCTTAAAGTTCCCAACTGCCTGAACCTGCTCCATTGACACATTATTAGGGTCCACCGTTGTGCATCTGTCAAAGGAGTGCGGTCCACCACAAATCTTACAATTTACCTACATCTGGACTGCATTCACACACATAGTGTTCTGCTGCAGTTGCTTCGTCAGAAGGGCCACCTGTACATTCCGGACAGTGATGGCATCTAATTCATGTATGCCTATAGTCTTCCTTCTGTTCACTGACCTGCCATCTGCCCCTTGATGATTGTTGGCAGCCATGTCTTCCAGTAACTCATGTGCCTCATTGGCACTCTTTCTCATGAACGCTCCCCCTGCTGCAACATCAATGATGGTACGAGTAGTACCACTCAGCCCATTATAAAAAATGTGGACTAACATCCACTTCTCTATGTCATGATGTGGGCATTTCCTTTGCAGATCCTTAAATCGGTCTCATGCGTCATAAAGTGACTCACCATCCATCTAGAATAATTATTTAACTCTCCCCTTAACTTTGCCGCTTTTGAAGGAAGGAAGAACTTCACAAGAAACTTTTGGGCTAGGTCCTGCCAGGTGGTGACGGAGTTGGCAGATAGTGAGTTTAATCAGCTCTTGGCTCTGTCCCTAAGTGATAAAGGGAAGAGCCTCAGTCTAATGGCATCGTCAGTAACGTCATTGTACTTGAAAGTGGAACACAACTCCAGAAAATTGGCAATGTGTATGTGGGGGTCTTCAGATGGAAATCTCCCAAACTGTACGATGTTTTGGACCATGCTCAGAATGGCTGGATTGATCTCAAAGTTGTTTGCCCCTATTGTTGGGAGCTTGATGCATGTCTGTGCACCAGTAACCGTGGGCAGAACATAATATCCCAAGATTCTTTCTATTGGGACCGGTATTGGCTCCTCTACATGTTCAGTAACCTCGTTGTTTTCCCCATTCCAATTCGGTGGTTGGTTGTCCATGGTCACTGAATCATCTATCCTTTTATTTCGCCTGTTTTGCTTGCACGTTTTCTCAATTTCAGGGTTGAAGGGAACAAGTGTATCTGCTCCTCTCCTTCTTCGTATACACTAAATCCCTGAAATAGACCAAAATCAACAAACAAATCAAGGCAACATGATTTTAACAATAAAAATAAAAATAAAAATAAAGCCAAAGTAGAAATAAAAATAGATAGTTCGATATTAGAAGTACGTCAGTCCCCGACAACGGCGCCAATAACTTGTTAGGACCGTGTCCAATTGATCACGCAAATGTACGTATCGTTCACAAGTAATATAGTCTGTAAGACCGTGTTTATCGTCCACATAGACTTGTTTCTAATTACCGAACATCTATTCTAGATTATCTATTTGGCAAACGATATTTGATTTGGGATTATATCTAACTACAAGAATAATTGCGAGAAGTAATCTAAATTATTGGGGTTTAATCAGTTATGAAGGAATTAGGGCTTCCAAAATTCTCGATTATCCACTATATTCAATCCTTAATGCAACTAGAATGACTTCTTCTTATACGTTAAGATAGTGGTTAACTAGACTGTCTTATATTCCGGTTAGGGTATATAATCGCTCAATCCCAGTGCAGAACCCTTCTATATTTCTATGATAGGATTTACCACATAGGAGGATTAAGAACAGTAATCTATAATGCTACACAAGTATCGGGGTACTTTCGTCCGCGATTTTAACCTATGTCTATTCAATTATAGCATATTCAAAAGGAAAGAGTGATTTCGTCCGCGATTTTAACCTATGATAATTGGTGATCAATTAACTATCAAACATTCATACCAATTATTGAATAAATCTTAATCAAGTGAAGAAGAAATCAAACTAATGCATTAAGTCATGAGATAGAGTTTCAAGCGATTCAAAAGGAAAGCCCTAATAAAGTGTTTAGCTCCTAGCCATAGTCACGCTAAGAATTAATACAATTCCAAGCATAAACTGAATTAAAAAGAAACAAAATAAAAGTACTGCGAACTAAAGTCTCCAATTGTAGCTTCCAATCCTTGCCCTGTGATGTGTTGTGTGTTAGAATGACCAACTCCTCTCACTAGACTATTCCCTAGGGCTTAAGTATGTTGCAAATTTTGTGCCCTATGTACCCTTCTGCCCTAGGCCAAATTTACTTCGGATCTGAAATTCTCCGCATTGGCACTGCGGTCCTGCAGAATAGCATCGCAGTGCCGAAAGTCCTGCAACCTCTCAGTAATTATGGCACCGCAGTCCTGTATGAACGGCACCGCGGTGCTGAAGTCTTTTGTCCTGAATTGCCAACTTTTGTCCTTTTTGCCTTGGGACCCTCTTTTTGTGCCCATTTTTCGCTCATTTTCGCCATTTTGCCTTTTTGAACCGATGTGACTCAAAAGAAAGAAAAACGACCCTAACACGACACTTATTTAAATGAAAATGGGAAAAATACTAACTAAAAATGACTCAAAAAACATATACAAAATATGCCTAACACCCCTCTATCTCTACGAATTCCTCAATCCGTAGGCTTTTCAACTTCTGTTTTGTAGCGCTTATCCGCTTCAACAACTTTATCTTTTATTTTCAACAAACAAAGGGAACACCACGTTGTATCATCGTTAATGAAGATCACAGTGTACTTGTCTCCCCCCTCTATTTTGTACAAGCTTCAAATCACCCATGTAGTTGTTACCAAGTTATAGAGGAGTGATGCTTCTTTCTCTATTCTTTTGACAGAATAGAAAGGTAATTTTGCCTCTTCGCCTACCTCATACTCATTTTGAGGGTTTATGTCGACAAACGACAACAATCTCAACTCAGTTGTCTTTTGAATGACCTTTTATTTAACTTGTCTTAATCTATGATGACATAGATGTACGGATTACAAATGTATCATTCATTTGGATACAGACATATTGTACCATTCTTAGTTATTATGGACCTGTTGGACTGGTCTCAAACCAACTTGACCAATAGCGTCATTGAAACCAAGTTTGGGACGTGTATCGCCTCTTATTAGAGTGATCTTATTCCCTAAAGTCCTTTGAGTACAACCTCTTCAACTCCTTTTACTTTGGAGGTGGTGTTGCTTCAAATGAATAACCTCTTGCCCATGGTTAGGTCATAACCGGATCATAAGTGATCTAGATACTCTGCCCCACTCCAGTTGCCTTGGCAGACTGAGAGTCCAATTTCTTTTCTGCCTTTTTTTTGCCTTCATATCATTCCAGATATGGAAACTCTGGCCCACTCCAGTCGCCCATAGGCTTTGTATGACTAAGTGTCCAATCTCATCCTATCAAAGAAGGATCTTTTGTCGGAAACGGTGACAGGTTTGTCTCTAGTCCTTTTCCCTTGTGATTGGTGCCCAGGAAAATTCCTGGCGCCTACTTAGGATTTCCATAATTCCAATTTTATTACAACCTAAGTTCATAACTCTTAAGCTGTTGTTCACAATAGTCCAATCATACATGGGAAGTAAAGTGAGATTAAACTTCTGATTTTAAAGAGTAGGAAATATAAGTTTTAATGACACCACTTCATATTACTTGCCTTAATTTACTCATTTTATTCAGACATGATTTAATCTTCTTATTGACAAAGAAAAAAGTTTAATTATATCATCTTCATATTCCTTGTCTGGGACAAGTGTAGACCTTCTGCTGCAAGATAGAACATGATTTTCAGTCTTCTCCTTTTGTCCCAGTTGATATCCTTCATCTCTCGTGGGCGCTTGTTTCCACCACTCTCGGGAGCGGTGATAGCAACTATTCATTTAGCCTTTCTAGCATGACTATCATCAGTATCTTGAAGCTCAACATCAGATCCATTGATCCCGCATTTGACGGAAATAGATTTGTAACTGTCATCAAAGATATATCCAAAACTAGGACCAGATTTAAAATCACAGTTGTTGACAGAGGCAGTGTTTAAACTGATTTCAACAAAAAAAACACAGCCAAATTTGGGAGCATATCTGATGGCAAACATCTTCTAGCACTATGACAAATCTTGTCTTAAGATTGTGAGTATAGCAATGGATGTACGGAGAATAGTAAACAACTATTACAAGTTCTTCGAAATGATAAACAACTATAAATTACAATAGTAATAAACTTTATGCCAATAAATTTTGTGGCAACAATAATCTTTTGTGGTCTTGATCTTCATTCTTGAATGCGTTATGCGTCTTTGTCTTTGTTCCAACTATCGAGCGCTCTTTGTGAATCTTGATAACCTAAAATCAAGATACACTAAATCTATACTTGTTACAACTGTGTTGAGTCGAGTGTTAGCACTATGTCTTTAAGACAAGATTGCCCCGTATATATGTCTTTACGTTAGCGAGAAATTGTCTCCCAAGATAAAACAACAAACTATCACTTGTGCAAAGCAAACACAAGTGATTCTAACGAAGAAAACAAACACGAAACGATTGCTGAAGAATGGAAAAGAAGAATTTTCATGAACTGATATTTATGAATAACTTGTTGAATTATGTTGTGTGTTCTTCTTTCTTGCTCAAATCAGAATAAGGTCTCAATATATATTGTTTAGGAAGAGGAGAGGTGTTAAGAGGGATATTAAGAGGGTTGTTAAGAGGCATAATAAATGCCAGAAACGTTTTGGAATAAGTGCAAAACATTTCAGCAAGTTAATGTAATCAACCTGTTGGCTTTCCTATTTCTGGCCAGTTCACCGGACATGAGGCGCCGCAACGCTGTAGAATTTGAGTCGCGACGCTTGCCAACTTTGCCTTCGTGAACTTCAGGGACCAAACTATAAATATTATAAAATTTGGTTACCAAAAAGATAATATCAGAAGAAGTCCCCGCAGCTCGCAGCCCGTGACCCATGACCCGGAACGGGCGGGTGGGCCTAGCCTTGAACCCAATCACACCTAGGTCCTCCCTCTTTCAAACACATGGCTTACCCCTTGGGGTCTCAAACCCTTATCCAGTTTTGAGGCAAATAATATGAACAATTCTTCCTTTTCCCACCGATGTGGTAGATTTATCGCACATATTTTCATACCTCAAATATCTTACTTTGCGGACCAATATCTCTTTCATTTCTTAATGAAATTTGACGATTTTTTGCTCTACGGTCATCTACTCACTCAGTAGAGCATGCACGTGTGAAGACCCAAAGTCTCCAATATGCGGAACCATGGTGTTTAAGTCATTAAAGATGGGCGGACGCAACCTCCGCCAAGGCAAATTTTGAACAATTAATTTGTTGGCCAATTCAACGAATTTCGCAATGCATCCTCCTCTCTTTTAGATACAATTCATTTGAGTAATGATCGGTGTATTTTATATACACCTTTTGAGTCATTTTACGTTAGTCTTTTGCCCATTTTTGTACAATTATGTGTCGTCTTAGGATATATTTTCTTTATTTTGAGTCATATTGGTTTAAAGTGGCTTATTGACGGAAAAGGAACAAAAAGAGGGCAGAAACAGAGGTTCCAGAGCTCAAAAAGCGAGAAAGTTGGTGAATCAGGCACGAAGCGAGCGGCGCTACGGCCCGGCCAGAGTCGAGAGCCACGGCGCCCAATTCTGCAGGCGTCTGGGAGTTTAGCGTGGCGCGCCATTGTAGAAGCTGGCGCGAAAAGCGCAAATTCAAATGGGAATGGGCCAAGGCCTGAAGGAAAACCTGGAAAACGAATTGGAGGCTATAAAAAGCAGCCTTTAGGTCAGAATTAAAGGTTCCAAACCCTTGCCAATTCACACAACCTTGGAGATCAATATTGGAGACCACTTCTTAGTAATTTCTTGTTTCTTGTTTTATTTCTTTATAGTTTATGTTGGATATTAGTTTAGTTATTGTCATGTCTATGGCTAGGAACTAACTTAATCTAGGGTTTTCCATGTCAAATCACTTGAAACTTATTCTTATGAATTAATACATGTTTTGGTTCTTCTTATCATTGTTGAGATTTATTCAATAATTGTCTTGAATGTTTGGTAATTAATTGATCACTAATTATCATAATCCATATGATTTCTAATCGAAAGCCGAAAGGGGAGATTGTGAATATGCTATAGTTGAATAAACATAGGTTAAATCGTGGACGAAAAATACCCCGATACTTGTGTAGTATTAATAGGTCATTGCTCTTAATCCTCATTTATAGTCAATCTTATCACTGAAAGGTAGAAGGGTTCTATATTGGGGTTGAGTGTTTATATTACCTTAACAGGAGTATAAAACGGCTTAGTTAACCTGCTAACTCAAAATAGAAGAAGAACCATAATTAATTGCATTAACAAGTAAGATGAGCGGATAGTTGAGGAGATTTGGAAGCCCTATTTCCACCATAACTGAAGTAAAATAAAGTAATCTAGTTAGCATTCTTAATTATAGTTATAAACAATTTATCAATCATCGGTTACCAAATAGATACCATAGAATAGAATTTGAGAATTGAACACTAATCCCTGAGGACGATAACTCAGTCTTCTAGACTATATTACTTGTCATGACACGTGCACTTACGTTAGTGTGTGCATAAATCGCGCATCAAATTTTTGGCGCCGTTGCCGAGGATTGGCGTACTTTCAATATCGACTTATCTATTCTTATTTCTAATTTGGTTGCTCCAAGAACAAGTTTCTAACTTGTTTTGCGAGCATCGTTTTATCATCTTTTGTTGTTTTCTTATTTTGCAGGTTAAATTCGAAAAAAAATCGAAAAATAAAAAATTAGAATTAAAATTCAGGACATATGGACTACTACTATCAGAGACAGTGGAGTCATCAACAGTAGCTTAACCCACAGGTTCTAGAGGAAGATCTAGATGAGTTGCAGGCAGGCATACTCAGGCTCACCAAGTGTCAGACTCAGTTAATGGCTGAGACAAGAGTGTCCCTCAAAAATTTGGAGACACAAATAGGGCAACTAATGGAAAGGATGAGCAATACACCTCAAGAAAATTTGCCTAACGACACCATTGTGGAAAGTGATAAGCAAATTCAGGAGCAAACCACACCCAGTTGTTGAGGAATCTGGTGAGATAGTTGGTGTAGAGAAGGAAAAGATTACTGAGATCCAATTATTCACCTTTTTGGATTATGTGGAAATTCTTTTTCCTGTACCTATTGCAGAAGAAACACCACCAACTATCACTATTGATCCCCAAATAGAAAGTCCATACCATCAAGGGAACCCCCTAGAGTTGAGAGATATAGGGAATTTCACTGATCCCTACATTATAGAGAGCCTAAAAGACAAGCCTGCCTTGTTTACTTGGGGGATAATCGTATATCTGAGGCCCTTGTTTGGAGCAATTGTTGTAGTTGAAGTGAGACCTGCAACAATAACTATGCGGATCGCAAGCAGTTCACAGAAGGATCCAATGGGCACTCGTAAAGGTTAATTGCGTCCGGCTAAAAGACGTTAAAGACAACGCTTGTTGGGAGGCAACTCAATGTTTATTAATTATGTTATTTTAATTTCTGTTTTTAGTTTGTTTTATTTTGTCTTGAACAGTCTCACGGTCTTGGGTTCTCGTTTTGTGTTGTTGGATGACAGGTGGACTAGGAGCAGACCCCGAACAGAAAAATGAGCAAAAACGCTGAAAAAAAAGAAAAAGTCGTCGTCAGCGCTACGGCGCCGAATCTCAGGGTCGTGGCGCCGGAACTTTAGAGAGTCATATTTCGTGCAAATTCCAGAATTTTTCCTCTCAAACCTCCGTTATGACCGATGTGTTGTGTCAGTAAGTTGTCCCTATTTTTTTTTGAGTCTTGCACACATTGGGGACAATGTGTGATTTAAGTTTGGGGGGATGTTTTATTATTTATGAGTCTTTTTTATTTGTTTTGGTATTTTTGAGTATTTTTTTAGTCATAATTTTTTTTTTAAGATAATGCATGTTGTAGTTACTGGAAACGCCTAGTGAAGTAAAGTAGAATAATGTAATGGAATTAGAAGCAATCATCTGAACACTTAGGTTAGATATGCCAAAAATTCATGAAATTGAACTATTTGGGGTATCTTTCTTGATTTGTGCATTGTTAATGATGAAAACATATGTGTCTGCTTGCTTGTTATTTGAGGCGAAATAGTTAGGATATGCATGTTAGGGAGATGATTCAGGCATTTCTTTGTTAGCCCTTTCTTACCACTTTTGCCTATACCTGATATTCAAAATATCCCTAGTTAGCCCCTTTGAGCCTAAAAATTAGACTTTTTCTTTGACACCCTATAATTCCACACTTGTGCCATAAGTGAAATTTTTTGGTGATTGAAATAGAAAGTGTTAAAAAAGAGACAAAAAGAGTGAACAATTTTGATGCACCCCAATGAAAAAGTAATAATAAATAGGCAAAAGCCTAAGTTTGGAGGTGTCTGTTATTCATAATACACTTCACTCTCTCAAAACAAAAGAGGGGAAAGATAGGTATGAAGTGAAGAAAGAAAAATCAAAAGAAAAGGGAAGAATTGAAAAAGCAAAAGAGCTTATGGTACATAAAAAGAGCCAAAATGCATATTTTTACCTACCCATGTCTAAGCCTACATTACAACCCTGAAAAGCCCTGAAGATCTCTTTCATGTGTATCTATGATTAGTGGAGAATAGCAAATAAACATGCCATACGATTTTGAAATTGACATGCATAGTTAGGTATTCTTACTTCCATTGATCATGATTAAATTGAATTTGTGAAATATCTAACTTAATGTGTTTAGAATGCTAAAAAAATTCATGATATATGTTCCTGCATATTATTTGGCTAACCTTCATGTTTTTTCTAAGTAACAATGATGCAGCAAAGTGATCAGTGTCTTTGAGTCAGTCTATTTCCTTTTTCCTCTTGTTTTTAATTCTTTCTTTGGATCTTTGTTCGAGGGCGAGCAAAGGTTATGTTTGGGGGTGTTTGATCGGTGTATTTTATATACACCTTTTGAGTCATTTTGCGTTAGTCTTTTGCACATTTTTGTACAAATACGTGTTGTCTTAGGATATATTTTATTTCTTTTGAATCATATTGGTTTAAAGTGGCTTATTGGCGGAAAAGGAGCAAAAAGAGGGCAGAAACAGAGGTTCCAGAGCTCAAAAAGCGAAAGTTAGCGGCAGGGCACAGCAGCGGCGGCGCCTACCTCAGCCAGAGTCGAGCTCCACGGCGCCCAATTTACAGAGATGTGCGAGAGTTTGAACGCGGCGCGATTCACGAGGCGCGGCGGCAGAAAAGCGCAAATTCGAATGGGAATGGGCCAAGGCCTGAAGGAAAACCTGGAAAACGAATTGGAGGCTATAAAAAGCAGTCTTTAGGTCAGAATTAAAGGTTCCAAACCCTTGCCAATTCACACAACCTTTGAGATCAAGATTGGAGACCACTTCTTAGTAATTTCTTGTTTCTTGTTTTATTTCTTTATAGTTTATGTTGGATATTAGTTTAGTTCTTGTCATGTTTATGGATAGGAACTAACTTAATCTAGGATTTTCCATGTCAAATCACTTGAAACTTATTCTTATGAATTAATGCATGTTTTGGTTCTTCTTATCATTGTTGAGATTTATTCAATAATTGTCTTGAATGTTTGGTAATTAATTGATCACTAATTATCATAATCCATATGATTTCTAATCGAAAGCCGAAAGGGGAGATTGTGAATATGCTATAGTTGAATAAACATAGATTAAATTGTGGACGAAAGTACCCCGATACTTGTGTAGTATTAATAGGTTATTGCTCTTAATCCTCCTTTATAGTCAATCTTATCACCGAAAGGTAGAAGGGTTCTATATTGGGGTTGAGTGTTTATATTACCTTAACAGGAGTATAAAACGGCTTAGTTAACCTGCTATCTCAAAATAGAAGAAGAACCATAATTAATTGCATTAACAAGTAAGATGAGCGGATAGTTGAGGAGATTTGGGAGCCCTATTTCCACCATAACTGAAGTAAAACAAAGTAATTTAGTTAGCATTCTTAATTATAGTTATAAATAATTTATCAATCATCGGTTACCAAATAGATACCATAGAATAGAATTTGAGAATTGAACACTAATCCCTGAGGACGATAACTCGGTCTTCTAGACTATATTACTTGTCACGACACGTGCACTTGCATTAGTGTGTGCATAAATCGCGCATCAAGCAACAACCATCTTAATGGTTCAATTCCCGAATCCATTTTTGGAGTTGAGAGGCTTACGATCCTCTCACTTTCTTCCAACTTCTTCAGCGGAACAGTGACACTCGACGTGATTGGGAAGTTTAGCAACCTTACAACACTAGACCTTTCTCACAATAACTTGACAATTGATACAACCTCATTCACTTCTCCCAGTAGATCGAATTGGAACTAGCTTCTTGTCGGTTGCAAAAGTTTCCTAATCTTAAAATTCAGTCTATTATGACAGTCTTAGACCTTTCAGACAACAAAATTCATGGAACAACCTTACAATGTTCTGAGCACTCTTGTAATCCTTGATTTGCATCTCAACAAGCTAAATAGTGAACTACCAATTCAACCTTTTTGGTCTATCCCGTATTTGGATTGTTCGAGCAATAATTTCAACAATTCCATCCCACTAAATATTTACAATTCTCTTGGTGCTTTCTTCTCGTTTGCAAATAATAGGCTCACTTGAAGCATACCTGAATCTATTTGCAATTACAACTACCTTCAAGTTCTTGATTTCTCGAACAATTCCCTTGAGGGACCGATTCTAAAATCAATTGGGAAGCTAAAAATGCTTGAATCACTAGACCTGTCCTGGAATCGGCTATCTGGAGAAATCCCTGTAGAGCTTGCAAATGTCACATTCCTAGCATATCTAAACTTACCATTCAACAAATTGTTTGGCAGAATCCTCCCAATCAATTAATTTCTCACATTCTCATCATATTCCTTTGAAGGAAACAACGGCCTATGCGGGTTCCTTCTTGAAGATTGCAAAATCAATGACTCTACTCCCAAAACTCTATTATGTTTGTACAAGAATTCTACAATTATGATAAATGTACAATTCTAATTAATTACAACAACACATTACTAAAAATATCTCCCAAACAGTGATATACACGACTATGTATACCGTATATATCACGGTCCAAATCAGCTCCAAATATGCTTGTGTTTCCTTGATATACACGGTATACACAAGGCATCGTATATGTCGTGTACACCGTGGGGGATCTTTATCCGATCACCACCACTTCCACGAGACAAGCCTTGTCATCCACTTTTGCTCTTTCGATTTAGAAATTAGAATTCTTTGTTTGAAATTTTTTGGTGGAGAACTGAACCAAGAATTCTCTTTCTTCCTCTTGATAATTCCTTGTGGTATGCTCGTCTGGGTCATCTGAGGTCATCTATTGTTTCTTCTTTACATAAAACTAATTTTATTTCTTGTAAGGGTACGTAGAGTACTCTACCATGCCTTTTGATATTATTCATAGTGATTTGTGGACAGCTCCTGTTTTGAGTTCTGTGGGACACCGCTATTATGTATTATTTTTTTATGATTATTCTAATTTTTTGTGAACTTTTCCCTTATCCAACAAGTATCACGTGTTTTCCACTTTCTTAAAATTTCGAGCATTCATCCGTACCCAAATCGAATGGAAAATTAAAAATATTCAATATGATAATGACGAGGATTATGATAATAGGTTGTTTCGAAAACTTTGTGATACTAATGGCATAGCTTTTTGTTTACTTTGTCATATACGTCCTCACAAAATGGGAAAGCCGAACGAAAAATCATACCATTAATAATATTGTCTTAACATTATTACCCCATGCTTCTGTACCCCCTTCTTTTGACATCATGCACTACAAATGACAACTTACCTCCTTAACATAATTCCTACCAAAGGTTAATATATGAGTCTCCCCTCAAAATTCTCTATAATAAAGATTCTTCATACTCACGGGTCTTTGGGTGTTTATGCTATCCACTATTTTCGTCAACTACAATAAACAAACTACAAACACGTTCTGCCGCTTGTGTATTTTTGGGTTATCCGTAAAATCATCATTGGTACAAGTGTTTAATTTATTGTCTAATAAAATCATCATTAGTCATCATGTTATTTTTATGAACCCAATTTCAGTTTAGAAAAGTGTGTAGTATTGTGCCTAGTTTGTATAAATTTTTTAGATGATGGGGTCCTACCATATATTCTCCACCAACTTTCAGACCAGTCCTGTGACCGAGACACGTCAGAAGGTCCACTGCCTGCTGGCCTACTAAACCCATCTCCTGGTCCCGTTTTGGTTACTACAAGTCCTACTAGTGGGCCACAACACATATGGCCCAATCCCGATCTGGACACTGTTCCGCAACCTCAACCCATTTCGATTCTGTACTGTCCCAAGTTTGCATTCCCATCCCCAGCCTGTGTTGGCTTATGTCCCAGATTCCCGTGTTGGGCAAACAAGCCCACCGCCTACTGGCCAGTCCATCACCACTCCAAATGTTAACCAAAATCCACCCAATTATACCTCGAATCAAGAGCCCGTTACTCGTAGTCAAAGGGGTATTTTTAAACCAAAGAGATATTTTAATCTCAATTCTAATATTTCAAAATTCCCACTACCCCGTAACTCAGTGTCTGCTTTAAATGACCCAAATTGGAAATTGTCTATGAACGACGAATATAATGCTCTTATTGAAAATAAGACGTGGGAGTTAGTGCCCCATCATTCCGGTGTTAATATTATTCGGTCTATGTGGATTTTTACTCATAAAAATAATTCTGATAGTTCTTTTACGAGACATAAGACACGTCTTGTAGGTGATGGTAAAATGTAACAAATTGACATGCATTGTGGTGAAACGTTTAGTCTGGTGGTCAAACTGGCTACCATTCGCATTGTTCTCAGTTTGTCTCTCTCAAAAGCATGGCCCATTCATCAGTTATATGTGAATAATATTTTCTTACACGGTGATCTTAAAAAGACAGTATACAGACATCAACTCTTGAATTTTAGAGACCACAATTATCCTAATCATGTATGTTTATTGAATAAGTCCTTGTATGGGCTTAAGAATGCCCCCACATGCTTGGTTAAACGGTTTGCAGATTATGTATCTATAATTGGTTTCTCTCACAACAGGTCTGATAATTCTTTGTTCATATATCGTCATGGCACTTTCCTGACATACATTTTATTATATGTGGATGATATTATATTAACGACTTCTTCTGATAATTAGCGCAATTTTATCATGTCATTACTCAGTTCTGAGTTTTCTATGAAACACTTGGGACCCTTGAGTTATTTCTTGGGTATCGTTGTTACCCGTCATACATGTGGTCTATTCTTGTCACAAAAGAAGTATTCCACTGAGATCATTGAGCTAGCAGGTATGTCGTCTTGTAAGTCTACTTCTACTTCAGTTGATACCAAAGTGAAGCTGGGTGGTGCGGCTGAATCACCTTACGAGGATCCCACCCATTATCGCAGTCTTGTAGGGGCACTTCAGTATCTTATTTTCACAAGACCTGACATTACTTATGATGTTCAGCATGTGTGTTTGTTTATGCATGATCCTTGGATTGAGCACGTGAATAAGATCAAATGCATTATCCGATACATCCAGAAAACACTTGACTATGGCTTGCATCTATATCCATCGTCGGTCTCTACACTTGTATCTTATACAAATGTTGATTGGGGTAGCTGTCCAGATACCAGACGATCCACGTCTGGGTACTGTATATTTCTTGGTGATAACTTAGTCTCATGGTCTGAAAAACGACAGGCTACCTTATCACGCTCCAGTGCAGAGGCCGAGTATCGAGGGGTAACCAATGTGGTCTCTGAATCATGTTGGTTACGTAATCTTCTCTTAGAACTTCATTTTCCCATTCAGAAAGTTACATTGGTCTATTGTGATAATGTTAGTGCAAACTATATTTCTGGTAATTCGGTTCAACAGCAGCTCACTAATCATATCGAAATGGATATCCATTTTGTTCGTGAAAAGGTAGCTCGTGGACAAGTACGTGTCTTACATGTCACTTCTAGGTATCAAATTGCAGACATCTTTACTAAGAGTCTTCCCTCAGTTCTATTTGAGTATTTTAGGGACAGTCTCAACCTACGACGACCGTCCGCTATGACTGCGGGGGTGTGATAAAATATACAGTGATATACACGGTATACACGACATATACAATGTCCTGCATATGATATCACGGAGACACAAGCCTATTTGGAGCTAATTTGGACTGTGATATATAGGGTATACATAGCCGTGTGTATCACGGTTTTGGAGATATTTTTGGTGATGTGTTATTGTAATTAATTAGCATTACACTTATCATAATTATAGAATTATTATACAAATATAATAGGATTTTGAGATTACAGTAGGAATAGAATTTTTTATATTATGAATATTGTAAATTATATATATATTCATTCATCATCAAATGAATTAGTTCTAAACCAATGATTAGAAACAGCTCATATTTAGCCTCCTATTTTTTATACCAAAACTTTCCTTGCCGTCTATGTAAGGGACCACAAATGTCCTTAATTTTAATGTCTTGCCACTGCAGTTGATTAGGTGGTTCAACTAGATTAAAAATAATTGACATGGCAGTCCTAAGTAGTCCAACATGCCAAAAAGCCCCTCCCTTTAAATCAATATTTTTTTCTCGCTTGTTGAATCCTAATTTCATATTTCTTGTTCTACCCTCCACTAAGTCTAAAAGTCATTTTATGAATTTTCTCTTTACATTTCTTTTGATTGTATATAGAAAGGATTACACATAACAATAACAATAATATACCTAATGTAATTCCATATCCACAAATGAAATTTGGAAAGGATAGAATGTACGGAAACTTTATCCTACTTTTGTGGGGCATAGAGAATATTTTTAAAAGATCGAATGGCGCAACCACCTTAGGTGAAGGGTGGTCAAGTGCACACCCTTCGCAGAAAACTACGCGGTGTACATAGGTTAAATGTTTCTCCCTCCGTCTCAATTTAAGTGTCTTAGTTTGACTAGACAATGAATTTAAGAAATAAAGACTTTTGAATCATGTGGTTGTTAATTAAAGATCTGTGAATTTTTTTTAATCTTGTGGTTGTTAATTAAATATTTGTGGGGTCTTTTAAATCTTGTGGTCTTAAACTTGTCAAAACTTACTAAATATATAAAGAGACTCTTTTTTGGACAAACCAAAAATGAAAGAAGACACTTAAATTGAAACGGATGGAGCTATTATTAGTATATGTTAAATTTTGCACACTCTTGACACAAGTGAAAATAAAATTTGCACAGCTTTCGCCAAATTCTTGGTTGTGCCACTGAAAAGACCCTAAACTCAAAGGGAAAAAAATGAAAAAAATTCATACACAAATGGACGTATAATAGTTGAAGAAAATGAACAATTATATGTATATTCAAATATGTTGCAAAAAAGAAGACATTCGTTTTCTTTTCCATCTAAAGAGTAAGAAATATGAGATACTTTTAAGCTGACGATCCTTTGCAAGAACTTTAAATTTGGATAAAACAAAATATGCAGAAATTTATCAAAAAGGCTGAAAACAAATTTAAAAATTCCGTTACCGGGAATCGAACCCGGGTCCCCTGGGTGAAAGCCAGATATCCTAACCGCTGGACGATAACGGATTAATTGTTAAGGAAAGCAGTGTGTTTACACTAATCTTAATAAATGAAAAAAAAATTAAATTACTCTTAATCCTAATAAAGCATCTACTCCTATTTAATGGAGAAAGGCACAACTCAAGACAAATGGATTCTCATTCATTCACTTGTACCTAAACAGCAGCTCTATATATCTTAAATTAATTAATTAAGGAATGTTGAGGTACCGGACAAGTAAATGCCCCTACCTTCCAATGACATCATAAAATCCATTTATATTTATTTATCAAATATAAATTATTATTTTGAAGAGAGTCTTGGCGTGCAGTAAAGTTGTTTTACGCGAGGGATGACGGGTTCGGCGTGAAAATCACCCTGCAATCGTGGTAAAGTTGTGTACAATAAACCCTTGTGGAGCCCTTCTCGGATCCCGCGCCCTTGTGGAACCTTTCTCGGACCCCGCACATAATTGAAGCTTAGTACATCGAGTTACCCTTTTTAAAATTATTATTCTCCGAAAATATCTTTTAAGTATTTTTTTGATAAAACACTTCCAAAAAAACAAGGGAGAGAAAGCATCCATAGGGATGAGCGTTTGGTATTCGGTTCGATATTTTTAAAATTCGAATTCAATAATTCAGTAATTGGATAATTAAAAGTAGATATCAAATATCGAACTTAAGTTCAGTAATTGGGTTAACATAATACAACAAGGAAGGTCTCAAGCTTGATGAGTGAAGATGAGAAGAAAAGCAGGAAGAATTAAAGGCAAAGATCGAGGGACTGTGCAAGGTCATATAGGATGTGCTAGGAGACAAGGTTGAGAAAGTTATTGTTTCTGACCGTGTTGTGGACTCTCCCTGCTGCTTGGTTACTGCAGAGTATGGATGTACTGCTAACATGAGAGAATCATGAAGGCACAAGCACTTGGGGACTTAAAATATCGTATATGGGCTGGGCTAATGCCTATCATTGATAGGTATTGTAAATTTGTAATATTGGGCCTTTTGTTAACTAATTATTTTGGGGTAACTTGCACGATTGTTCCTATTTTAGGATGGTTATTAATATTTGCCCCTTAAATTGGTGTTCTTTAATTTTTGCCCTTCGTTTAAAAAAATTATCGAAAATACCCTTGAGGTTGTAGTTTCGAATTTCAGCAGAGTCAAAAAAAATCGCAAGCCAAGATTTCATTAGAAAATATGTTTATTCGGCCAAAATTGTATAGAAATTATTTCTTAAGAGGCATAGTTTTTATGTAATTATGCCTCTGAAAATACTCTTGAGGTTGTGGGTTCTAATCTCAGTAGAGTCAAAAAGGAAAAAAATCTCAAGGCAAGATTTCATTAGAAACTATGCATTCGGTCAAAATTGTATAGAACTGTAATTATGCCAGAAGACAAAGTTTTGTTGAAAATTAAAATTATGTCTTGTCCAGTTAGTTACATTGAAAATGACATAGTTTCTATGCAACTTTGGCCCAATAGGCATAAATTCTAATGAAATATTGTCTTGCTAATTTTTTTCTTTTTTTGATCATGTTGGGATTCGAATCCAGAATCTCTAATTTAGTAGACGAGTAACTAAAGAATACTTTGCCCCCCTCAAACTTTCATTAAATAAGAAGTAGGGAAATATTAAATAACAATGAATTGAGGGTCAAAAATTAAAGAACATCTCGTATGAAGGACAATACATGGAATGTTTTTATTATTTTGATATTCAGTAAATATCGAATTACCGAACGGAATAATTATCTCAATCGAATACCATATTTTCGAATTATATTCCCAAAACTCAAACCAAAAACCAAAATATCGAATACTGAAATATCAAAATCCTCAATTCAATTCGGTAATTTAATTTTTGGGGTTTTATGCCCAATCCTAATTGAAAGGGAGGAGTTTTTTCCCATGTTGAACTGTCTAGTTGAACTACCATGTCAGCTTATTTAGCTCAAGTGGACGTCTTAGTCAGCTGAAGTGGCAAGGCATTAAAAATAAGCGCATTTTTGGTCTTTTACATAGACGGCAAGTGTAACATTCCGTAATTTTGTGCAATAGTGTGAGCACCTAAACGTAGGAAAGTAGACCCGGACCTCGGGAAATTTACGTTATATTTACGTATGCTAATAAAGAGATTAGTATATAAAAGAATGAAATTCCAAAATAATTTTGGACGTAAGAAGTATGATGACGGGGATCGAAAATAAATTTAGTGTGTGCATAAAGAGGTTATGGACTAGTGTCATATCACACAAATTATGACATTGAGTATATGAATGTTTAGCTAGGTCCCGGGGGTATACTATGGAACAATAAAAACAAACTGGAAATAAACAAACTCGAATGCCAATTCAGTTCCCGAATGTCGGTGACAATGTCGTCCGGCACCAGTGACAACACTTCAGTAAAAACAGAAACTTTAAAGAGTAAATGCAGCGAAATTTAAAGAACACAAGGGTTTAATATTTACATAGGTTATATATTGATATAACCTATGACGGTCAGTTGTATATATTTATATACAGTTGAATAAATTTCTTCTTTTACAATATTACAAAATAATACAAAAGGAATTAAAAAGTTGAAGTCGCAGATGACTTCTGCCTGAAAAATCTACCTAAATAGACATAGACAACATCTCATTACAATTTCTTCAATAAAGAACAAATCTAGAATCTAGGCAGCAATTATAATGTTGGACAGAATGTTGTCGACACGCTCAGACAACATTTGTGATTCAGATTTCTGAGATGAAATCCCGACAGCTCTCTTGGTATTTTTACATTTTGTTTCTGGATGTCGATTCACTCTTCTTCCCTCTCTATCTATAGTAGAGAGTCTTCCTTGAAAAACTTATCGATTGGTTGTAGAGGTTGAGGGAAAGGTGGGCAACCGATAAGGTTTGTTGGAGAAGATCATGGAGCAAAATCCTCTAACTTCTTGTACTTGTTCCCCAAGCTTAGCAATAGCTTTGACTTGTTCTTCCCATATTTTTCATCAGCTCCTAATTACCTTGTCAAATCACTTTTCCATCGTGGTAAAACTCCTACGAGATTTTCTTCAGTTCCGTGAAGTAAGGCAAAACTGTTTTACAGAATGTTGGTCCGAATGTCGTGACATTTGTTTCAACATTTCTGAATTTTAACTTAGTACTAAAAATGATATGTTGAGCAAAATATCACAACACCAAACCCAACATTAACATTCTCCCCCGTTTTGCCTTTTTTCACAAAATCTATTATATTTTGTACAAGTGACTTACGGCAATGTCATAGATGTTGTCCCAATATCTATGATTACAATAATGCTCCCCCTTAACCTGTGAAGGCATACAAAAAACATATGTATATCAGTGTATACTACTATAGGATTACACACAATGTTAGCACAACATAGATATACACATCATAAAGGTTAGAAGAAATAAAGTAGCATATTAACACATCATCCAAAATATTCAAACCATATTCTCAACACCAGCCAGTAGTATCAGCTTCATGTCGTATCAACCAGTAGTATCAGCTTCATGTCGTATCAACCAGTAGCATCAACTCCTCATAACTCATCATACAGCAGCAGTAGCTTTCAACAATTGTCTAACTACTTCTCTGCACATAACAACATCATATAGCTCCCTTTGCATCAGCACTTTCTCTACTTCCTCGACTTCAGCAACATCATCTCCCCCTTTTTGTGAAGAAAGAAGCAACATGAAATGGTTTTTGACTTGAATCAGAGCATTCCTCACAGTATCAACCTCAGAAATTTGGTTGATCTTTGTAATTTGATTCACAAGCCATTCAGTAGACAGTGGAGACTGTCTTGTACCAGTTGCTAAGAATGTTGGTGACATTACTGTCAACATCTGCACTATTTCCTTCCATTTTCTAGGGTAGATCAATGACTCACTCTCTACTCTTCAAAACTACTTTGTTTACTGTGTACAGTTCATGAGTCTTCCTAATGTGTCCTCTCTCTTAGGCTTAAGACCTATGGTAGTTAAACTTTGTATATCAGATCGGGATAACAGATGATTGAGGTTGATTTTTTGTGCCAAGATGGAAACTTAATGGAAGATCATTTTGCCCAAATCAACTCTCAAACCTTTCCTAATTTTATACAGCAAGGTAGATTATTCTGTAGTTACAATTTACTCATTCATTGAATGAATCCAATTGTGTATAGCAATTTGTGAAGGGTGGCAAACATGGTTGTTAATTTAGAGGTTGGACATCTAGATATCCACTTATGCATTATACCTCATGTGAGGTACTCAATTACTTCATATCTATTGTCCACTGCATGGTCTGCTTCTCTAACATTCTCCTAAATATTTAATTCCATAAATTGATTTATAACAGTTGTGAAAAAATATACTCTGCTATAGAGATATACCTTCCTAAATTTATTTTAGTTGATATCCTCTATAGCAGAACTTAAATTAGCATAAAATAATCTGACTATTTTAACAATATATGATCCTTTATCAGTAACAGATCCTAGGAGTTATCTTTCTTTTAAGAACTCTACCAAATCATAACTTTTTTAGATCTAATAACTCTATTATTGTACCAGTCCTAATTATCAGAATTAGTTTTAGAATAGAATTTTTCTGAGTAGATACATACCTCAATGTCTGAATCAGATTCGGTTTTGCTGGAGGATGTTGGAGTTTGTGTCTCTTCTGATGTTGGCTGAAATGTTGCCTGAGATGTTATGGCATCAGTGGCAACATTCGGAGCAACACTCGATTTGGCATATCTGGAAATTCCATTTGGGAAGAATTGCTTCAATGGAGTTTCATCAGGAACTTCGTTGTTTTCTTGAGACACATTTTGCAGTACAAAATTAGTTGGTTCTTCTTCTTCTTCACTCTCTTCAGTTGAGAGTACAAAGTATGTGTCATCACCATCACTGCTCGAGCATGCAGGTATAGAAGTATCATATCTGGACCTTTTATTTCTCGACTCTTCACGAACTGTTCTCTCAAACATTCTACTAGATCGACAAGTAGGGAAGGTGTAGGATCTTGGTCTCTTACCCAATGCTGAAATATCAGATGTTTAAGCAACATCTATTGGATTGTTGTCATCACTTAGGTAGCTGATGTATAAAGGTTCATCTAAACCTTTACTATAGCTTTGGACAAGTCCTCTATGGATGGTGAAGAAGATAACCAGCAAGGTTGTTGCGGGTCATTTTGCTCAGATGATCCAGTGTTCATATGAGTGCTAGTACTCACAGGAATGTTGGTCGGTATGATGGTTGATATTGGTGTTGACATTGGAGAAGTTTTCACAGGTGAATATTATGAAGAGGGTTATGAAGAATTTGGGTTTGTGATTGAGGATGAAGTTTGGAATGGTGATGGTTCCATCGGGTAGGTAGGATTATAACTGAGGTGTGATGTGATTTCTCTTTTTTTTTTTTTTATTATATTATAGGAAAAATAGGAGATGATAGAAAAATAACAAATGAGAGAAATATCTATATACATGACAAATCTTTCTAAGCAACAAAAATCTCTTACTCTTAGGTGTTGCAATTTTACACAATAACTTAAACCTAAAATATTTGGATTAAACAACTAAATATCACTGTAGGAATAAAAATTAATCTTATCATTTTAAAGTTTGAAATTCCTATTAAAACAAGGCAAAAAATAGGGAGAAATCTAATTTCTCTGAAATCAGTTAAGATCAACATCCCAACAAATATCATTATCTGAAAATGTCAATAGTAATGTTGGCAACATTTTGGACAACACAAGTATTATGATCCAGCAAGAACTTTTCGTTTTGGCCACAAATCAAGACACATTTTATATGTATTTTTACGAGTTTAACCACTAGACCAATGTAATATTTTCTCATTGTGTCCTTGATCTAATCATAAAACACATACAAAATTCATTTTTGTGTCAAAAATAAGAATACTTATTTAGTATCCTCATAATTTTTAGTTTAAGCACTTGATACTCCTATAGAATAGGAACAGTATCATTTCACTGGCTTTGCCCATTTTTCACAGTTGCCAAATATTTATAAAGGTTTTGTCTTATTTTGATACTCTCTTTTTATGTATCATCGCAGAGAACGGTATCACTTTAGAATCTTGTTCTTATTGAAAGATCATGCTTGTGTGATCAAAAGTAATGCACTATACAATAACAATAATCAGATTATGATATTACATAGGTAAATGTCACCTGAAATGTTAAAGACATTTCAGCCAACATTCACCAAAAATGTCTTTTTAGAGATTACAAAGACCAAGAGATTTCTTCAAACTGGAAAATCTCTCATGGTCCAAAGCTTTTATAAAAGTATCAGCTAGTTGATGAAAAGTGTCAACATGTTCAATTTGAACTAGCTGTTTTTCAACCAAATCTCTCAAAAAGTGATGTCTAATATCAATATATTGTATACGTGAGTGCTGAACTAGATTTTTCGAAATATTTATAGCACTCAAATTATCAAAATACAAAAACAAAATATTGCTAGTAAAATCATAGTCGTCTAATATGTGTCTTATTAATTGAGAACAACAACTTCCAGCTGCTACATATTCAGATCCAGCCGTTGAAAGTGAGACACAATTTTGTTTATGACTATACCATGAAACAATATTATTGCCAAGATAAAAACATCATCCACTTATACTTTTTCTATCATCCACATTTCCAGCACAATCCAAGTCACTATATCCTATTAAATTAAGATTAATGTCTTTGAAATACTAAATTTCCAACTCACATGTGCCGGCAACATATCTAATGATACATTTTACGATATTTAAGTGGGAGATTTTGGGACAGGCTTGAAAATATGCACAAACACACACACTAAACATAATGTATGGGCGACTAGCAGTAAGATAAAGAAGGCTACCTATCAATGATCGATATAATATTGGGTCGGTATTTTCACCAACATTATCCTTGCATATCTTCTGCGACGATCCCGTTGGAGTCCTCATTTGTTTAGCATTTTCCAATCCAAACCTCTTAACTAGATTCTTGGCATATTGACCGTGGGAGATGAAAATTTCATCTTCACTTTGCTTAATCTGCAAGCCATTTCTATATAGTTGAGTGGTTCTTTACCTATTGTTCTAATTCCTTCAAAAAAAAACATATCACCTGGCATGTTGGATGATTCTTCCTAATACTTGATGAGGGGTCCCTTCGTACTTGATCTCGCAGTTCAGCATTTGACTCCTCATCCACACCCTCTGTGGTCTCTGGTTCAAGTTTAGATGTTGCTTCGAATATAGTAACATTTGGGGCAACATCTGGTTCTTCAGCAGTCTGCACAATTTCCACTGAAATGATAATGTTATTTTCAGTATTTTCCTGTAGAAGTAGAAAAATCATCAAAAATAATATTTACAGACTCTTGTACGGTTCTTGTCCTTAGATTCTATACTCGATAAGCATGACTATTATGTGAATAGCTAACAAAAATTTCTTTGTCACTCTTAGAGTCAAACTTAGCCAGATGATTTCTATCATTTAAAATGTAACAAATACACCCAAATATATGAAAGTAACGCAAATTTGGTTTCTTTCCATTTATAATTTCGTAGGTTGTCATATTTGTTACATGCCCTAAATAGACTCTATTAGTGATGTGACAAGCAGTAAAAAATATTTTGACAGCCATTTCTTACAATGTTCCTAATTCTAGAGTGCAAAATTTTAAACATGTCAAAAGTTTGTGATTTTTCTTTCAAAAGATATATCCATGAATATCTAGAAAAATTATCTACTATCACATAGATATACCTCATGCCTCCCAAACTTTCTACCTCAATTGGACCCATAAGATCCATATGCAATAATTGAAAATAGTGAGACGTACCTGAATGTTGTCCGTCATTCTGGAAAACATTATGAAAAACATGGGTTTGCTTACCTTGTAGAAAATCTGCACAGATTGTTTTACCTTTATGGCTAAGGTTGGGTAAGCATCTAATCGCTTCATATGAGACCAACTTTTCCAGATTGCGGTAGTTGACATGCCCCAACTTTTGATGTCATAGTGTTGTGTCATCTATCTTTGGCATTATCGCATGTTTCCTTCAACGTGTAAGACGTTTCTTAAAGCTGGAAATCCAGGAACATCCAAGATCCCTGTTACACCCCGTAAGTCCAGGGTATATAAGTGAGAACGTAAGTAAGGAATTAATATTTGAATGTTGGAAGGAAAGTATATTTACATTTTCTATATGGAATAATTTTGGATACAACAAATGTGACGACGAGAATTAATATTAGTGGTTGAATTCTTTACAAATGGAGTTATGGACTTAGTATTGTATGATTAAGTCTTGGCATTGTTAATATTGGGGCCATCAAAAATTTCACAATTTGGGGGGGGGGGGGGGGGTTCCAACCAAAATTTGAGAAAAAAATGGCAAAGTGTGGGAGATATTTTGTGAAGGGAAGACAAGTGGACAAGTGGGAGTCCATGGGTCCCCCATCCACTTGTGCTACATACACTTGATAAATACAAATTTTGCAAGACTTAGACTCATAATATCTTCATCATCCAAACTCTCTTATCTCTTCCTTAAGCTTCACATTTCGAAATCCATGGCCAAGTGAAGAACAAAGTTAACTTATTTTCCATGATTAAGCTTCTTAACCAAGTTCTAAGCCAAGTTAACCTTCCAAAACTATTGGTCACGGTTTGGCTAAGAAACTTCTTGAAACCCTAATCTTGGAAATGAACTTTTTGGAAGAAAAACAAGAAAGTAAGATGGTTACAAGCTTAGGGGATACATGTGTGTTGTTGTAACCTGAAGAAGTGGTGCAAAAGGAAGTGGTGGTGGCCGAAACTAGTGGACTGTTTTGGCTAAAAACTAAGGTAATATTTCTTCTTCCTCTTAAGGTAATTGGAAATTTCTTGTTGTTATAGTTAAGAGATGAACTTGTGTTAAGTAAAATGGAGAATAGGAAGTGCATGTGACATTTGGCATGTTAGCCGATTTAATGGATTGTTTTGTTGGTATTGGATTCGTTGGTTGTTATTGTTATTATCGTCACAAAGTGCATGTTAGGTTAAATGAAATCTTGTTATTAAAAGTTGAAATGGTTTATATTAAAGTGTTGAGAATTGAATTGGATTATAAGGAATTATGAAAAGGGTTATGGAATTATGGTTTGGCCGAGACTTGTATAAAACTGTTGGATATTGTGGTGCGGTTTTAGGGAATGTTTCGTGGAGTTATAATGCTGAAAATTCAGTTATCATTATGCATGTTTAAATGTGCTATTGCTGACGTATGTCCTAAAAGAACGAGGGTGTAGAAAGGTGTAGAAATGCTTCATATCTTACCCTCATTGTTGTTGGAATATGGACTATTTTAATGGACTGTTTTAGTAAGGATTAAGGGGTTGTTTTACGTGAGAAATAGGTATGTTAATCACATTGCTTAACTGTTTAGTTGTGCCCTTAATTGGTGCTCGGTTATTGGTGTATTTGGCCGTGTTTGTAAGTTCTGGATGGGAACATTTATAGGGGAAGTGCTGCCCAAATTTTTATATGAAAAGAGAACCCTTACTTGGTATATATCTTATACTAGTAAGCATGAAGTTGATAGACGTATTATTATTGTTATAGGTTGAAGTACATTGAGATGTATTCTACTTATCGTGTTGGTATAGCCGATAAGGTATGTGAACTATCCTTTCTTCTTTTGGCATGTTCTACGTACGAAATATACCTGTGGTATTGTTTCATGATCCATTCTACTCTTAGAAGTTAAGAGGCATTCATGTTATTGATTCTATGCTAAAATCATGTCTAAATTGATTCTAAGTCCTTATTAAGTCATATGAGGAGAGATGTTAATACTCATAAGAGTTCTTAGTAAGCGCTTGAGTCGTTTTGACTTTGCTAATTTAAAGTAACTGATAAGCATTAAGCGTTGAGACTATTTTAAAATAATTGGGTATGTTCTAATAGACGTGTTGAAATAAGTCATTGCATTGTTAAATGAAAAAGGTATCAACAAGCAATTATATTTAAATGATTAGCACATCATCTGCATAGAAACTAAGATATAACCAATTTGTTTTACATTTTCTAGTTCACATCTGATTAGATAAGGTTTCATAATATAAATTACTAACGACTCATATAAGGATTAATTAAGCGATTCGGATTCGTTATCACCAATCAAATACATGATTATTGTAAATATTCGAGGTATGTGAAACTCTTCCTTCTTTCTTTGGCGTGATTTATATGAAGTAAGTGTACGGCGAACATACATGGTTCTATTGGATTCTAATTCCAAAGGGTATATGTTATGATAAGTGCCTTTGATGTTACAAATGAAAGTTCATTATATATGATTGGTACATGATTTGTTGGTACCTTGGTTTTTCTAAAATAAAAATTCATTATATATGATTGGTACATTGTTAAACCCAGTAATTCCAGGACATGTATATAAGAACGTACGTAAGAAAACAGAACTTTAAGATTTGAGACTTGTATAATTTATCGGAATTATGGAAATATCGGGAAACGAAATATTATAACGAATGGGAGGGCGACACGTGTCACCCCCTCCCCCCCACATGGGCTTGGTCGAAATATGGACCAAGGTTAAGTGGTCAAGTGACCAAGGTTAAGTAGTCAAGTGGATGATCAAGCTTGAGATAATTGACCAAGTCAACTAGTCAAGTTGACACAAGATATTTAATTTTCTTCATCCTAGCCACACAAGTGTTTTAATCTTGGCCCTTGAAAGTAGTATATTACTACACTAGTTGCAAGACAAGCTCACAACACTTAGAGAAAAATTTCACATTGTTCTTGCTCATTCTTGAGCTCTCGGCAATAACATCTCCCTCACACAAAAAAAAATCCGTTTGTTGTTCATAATTCACAATACTTAAACCCAAGGTTCCTAGAGGTATTATAAGGATATCTCAATACAAAGATCCCGGAAAAGCTACGTTTTTACGTTAGTCTCAAGATGAAAACCTAAGTTGTTTTCATCTGTTTTGGTTGGAAATTAAAAGAAAGTTGTTTATGAACTTCTAAGGGCTTCAAATAGCGGATTTGAGCGTGAAGGAAAGGAGCTAAAGTTGCTAAGGATCGACTTTAGGTTTTGGATTGTATTTGGGCTTAATAAGGTAATAATCTTCATCTTACTTATGTAATTAAAGATTACATGTTTTAGTAGTTGATATTTGATCATGTGAATTATATAATGAAGATTGATAAGTGTTATGGAATATTGGAAGCATAAATCCGAGATTGAGCCTATTAGCCATTGAAATTGCAATACAAATTGGTCGATAGTTATAATCGTCGCATGTTATATAAAGAAAAGATTGTAAGTTGTTATAATCGATTGTGGCTATATAACATGTTAGACTAAACAACTTGGATTGAAAAGGAATTGGATAAGACTTTACAATGTTGTACATTATAGCCGAGAATGACATTGAAATATTGGACTATTTTTTATATCAATTGTGGGGCAGAATTTTACACGTTCTGTTAGGCGTGTAATCCCCTTTGGTTAGCTAAATTGTTGAGCCTTAAATGTGGCATGTTTGGTTATTGATTTCGGGCCTTGAAAAAGGTGGAAAAGTATGTAGAAACAAAGGAAGTGCTGCCCAATTTTTCGTAGAATAGGAAGCTTTACACTTAGAATATTCTACATTAAAAGCTAGAAGTTGATAGTCGTATTATGGTCATTATAGGTTGACATTCTACGTGCGGCATATTCAAGTTATCAAGTGGATTAAGCCGAAGAGGTATGTGGAACTTCCCCCTATCTCTTGAGCATGATGTATTGTAAATATATAATACAATAGACGTACGATCTTTAAATGAATTCGGCTTTGTTTTGATATCATTGCCTTGTCTCGGATTGTCCAAAGTTGGTTGAGTAGAGAATTAACCCCCTTGATTTTAAAGGATGAAAATTCTTATTTTTCCTAAATGCATAAAGAGTTATAACAGTTTTATGGGAAGTTAGTTATAACGGCTTTATGGAAATTCAAGAGAATGGTCTACTTGATTTGAAGGCATAAGTTGCCTAGGTTGTGAAAGTAGAGGTCATTTGGTTTAGAAGCCTTAAAATGTATTTCTAAAGGTGTAGTGGCTTGACTCGAAAAGTAGACTTACCTTGATACTACGGGCGTTAGTATCTTGTGGTTATTTTATGAAATAAGTCCGTTTCAAAAGTTTAGAAGTACGTAGTACTTTGGGTTAAATCCCCGTATTTCACGTAAAACGAAAGTGCCTTGAGTTTATAAAATGAAATTCATTTTTGTATGATAATGAAAGTCTAAAGATTTTATGAACTTGCCTATGCTTGCTTGCGATAGCCTTTGAGTGCAAGTATTATATTTTTACGCTGCCGTGACTCTTAGTTGGAGGGTCGTCTGTCTTGTTGTGAATTTACTTGGACGTACCGACAGTGATGAAGGATTCCACGGGTATGCTTCCATTGTGATTGTTCCATGGACATGCTTATACGATGAGGGGATTCTGGGGCATGCAACCATGATGCGGGTCAAACTCCCGGATGTTATTATTATTCCATGGACTAGCTCTCCATGAAGACATGTACCCGAGATGAGGAATTCCACGGGCATGTTATATACTATTATTATTTCATGGATTAGTTCTCCGTGAATACATGTACCCGAGATGAGGGATTCCACGGGCATGTTATATACTATTATTATTCCATGGATTAGTTCTCCATGAAGTCATGTACCCGAGATGAGGGATTCTACGGGCATGAGATATATATATATATATATTGCATATGTGCACACCGACAGTGATGTAGGATTCCACGGGCGTGTTACATATATATATATTTTACACTTGCGGTTGTCGACAGTGATGGAGGATTCCACGGGCACGCTTTGATGTTTGCGGGCTTGAGACCCTTACTGGACTGTGTGATGATTTTGATGGCTTGTGTCCCTTGCCTTGGTGTGACTATTGTTTATGTGATGAAATAGTCCTTAAAAGGTAAAAACTGACTTTCATTACTTTCGTTTCAACAAGGCACGGTTGTACTGTTAATTTGATTATCATACTTGTCTCCAGCTTTATATATCTAGACTTTATGATTTAAATTACAGTAATTTTAGTTTCACATACTTGGTACATATTTTGTACTGACCCCTGTCCTCGGGGGCTGCGTTCATGCCGCAGGTAGGGGTAAACAGGTTGTAGATCCTCGTTCCTAGGATCACTGATCAGTTCTTGGAAAACTCCATTTCTCCGGAGGCTTGTCTTTTGGTACAGTTTCCCTGATGTTGTAGATTTATGTACATTCAGGGGTATGGCAGGGTCCTGTTCCATCACAGTGGTTATGTCAAAATTCTTAGAGGTCTGTAGTCATATCTTGTGGGTCAGTTTGTAAAAGAAGGGATGTAACTGCTTTTGGTTATGTATATGTATATATATGTCCAGGGAGGTGGCCTTATCGGCTAGCCTGTTATTTATTTTTCTATTGATGTACGTTATGAGTTTTATGTATGTTCCGCTGATTTTTTCTGATGTATACCTGTAAGGGTGCCCAGGTATGGCACCAGTCGCGGGCCCGGGGTCGGGTCGTAACAAAAGTGGTATCAGAGCAGTTAGTCCTCGGAAAGTGTCTACAGACCGTGTCTAGTAGAGTCTTGGTTGTCGGTGTGTTGTGCACCACATCTATAACCCAGAGGCTGCAGGACATTTAGGATTGATTTCCATTCTTCTCTCTCTGAGATCGTGCAGTAGAGCTGTCTTATTAGGTTGAATCCTCTCTGACCTATTCTTATGTATCAGTTATGCCTCCACGGAAGGCGACCAGGGCCCAGAAGGTCAAAGCGGCAGGAGTCGCTAGTGGTACACTGAGGGTTACTAGGACTCGTGCCCGGACTACGTGAGTTGTGGCCCGCGCCGAGTTGATTCTGTGGCAGAGATTTGAGGAGCCGAGAGCAGCCGCAGCTCCAGAGGTTCCGATACCTGAGCCACTGCCTGTAGCGGGCGAGTATAGAGATTATGGAGAGCAGATCGTGTTATTGACAGCGTAGTGGTAGGCGTGGCAGCGAGCGGTAGCTAACCCTAGAGCCGACAGTTTGAGAATTCAGGATTTTCTGGGTTGTAATCCACCCGAGTTCTATGGTTCGAGATCTGAGGATGATCCTTAAGAGTTCATTCGGCAGGTACAGTGGACTATGCAGGTACTTAGGGCTTCAGAGACATAGTCAGTTGTGCTAGCTTCTTACCGGTTACGCGATATTGCGTTGAACTGGTTTGAGTCATGGGAACTGTCTAGGGGTGTGGGTGCTCCTCCAGCTGTTTGGGATGAGTTCACATAGGCCTTCCTTGATCACTTTTTGACTCCTGAGATGAGGAGAGCCCGTGTTGATAGGTTCTTGACGTTGAGGTAGAATTGAAGGACCATCAGAGAGTATAACCTGGAGTTTGACTCATTGGCCAGGTATGCGCTCACTATTGTGGCTGACATGGCTGATAGAGTTCATCGCTATGTGATGGGGCTAGACCGCTACATGGTTACTGCATGCCTGGGAGTGGCCCTTCAGCCAGGTATGAATATTGCCAGGATGCAGGAATATGCACAGGGGATTGAGGACAGGGAGAGAGAGGACCATCCAGATCGAGGCCAGCCCAAGAGGGCCAGGACGACAGGGTTTCAGGGTAACTTTCGAGGCGGACAACCTCAGCAGCAGGCTAGGTCTACATTTCAGCCGACACAGAGTGCCCCTTCCCAGTCTTCTGGCAGGAGGTTTGATCGCCGGGGATATTCGGGAGCAGTCGTGGCTCAGTGCGCAGTTCACGATGTCCGGGGGTATTAGCCAGTGGAAGCCACCTTTGCCTCGGTGTGGTCACTGTGGTAGATTCTATTTTGGGGAGTGTCGTACTACTTCGAGAGCTTGTTCTTCTTGCGGTCATCAGGGCCATTTGGCGAGATCGTCAGGCAGGCGGCACGAGAGTAGTGTGGCGCAGCTCTGGTCGATTGTCAGTCTTTATCTTCTGTGGTAGTGCGCCCCGGAGGGCGGGGTACTCACGGGCCAGCAGGTCGCGACAGAGGTCGTGGCAGGGGTCCTAGTTCTAGCGGTCCACAGAACCGCATATATTCCTTAGCCAGTCGGCATGACCAGGAGGATTCACCGGATGTCGTCACAGGTACATTATTGATTTCATGCTGTGACGTTTATGCTTTGATAGATCCAGGTTCTACCTTGTCCTATGTGTCCCCTCTTATTGCTGGTAGAATAGGGATATAGCCGGTGTCGATAGAGCTTTTTGATGTAGCTACGCCAGTGGGTGATTCGGTGTTAGCTGAGCGGGTGTACAAAGATTTCCCGGTGTTTATATACAGTCGTCAGACCCTAGCAGACTTGATAGAGTTGGAGATGATAGATTTTGACGTCATTATGGGTATGGACTGGTTGGCTTCTTGTTATGCCAACGTTGACTGTAGAGACAGGTTGGTCCGATTCCGCTTCGGTGGCCGGTTATCGAGTGGAAGGGCAACACAATGGCGTCGTCGAGGTAGGTTTATTTCTTACCTCAAGGCTAGGAAGATGGTTCGAAGGGTACATCTATCATCCGTTCGTATTCGACATCGAGGTGAGGTGCGATTCTTGATCGATTCGGTGGTTAGAGAGTTTCCGGATGTATTCCCAGATGACCTCTCAGGTATTCCTCCAGAGAGGGAGATAAAGTTTTGTATTGATGTGTTGACAGACACTCGGCCTATATCTATTCCGCACATGTGATGACACCGCTTTGAGTTGGGAGTTGAAGGACCATAAAAGATTTCTTTGGAAAAAGACTTTATTAGGCCTAGTATTTCTCCCTGGGGAGCGCCGGTTTTGTTTGTAAAAAGAATGATGGGACGCTGCGTATGTGTGTTGACTACAGGCAGCTGAATAAGGTAACCATCAAAAATAGATACCCCCTCCCCAGGATTGATGATTTGTTTGACCAGTTGCAGGGTGCGAGGTGTTTCTCCAAGATAGACCTGCGGTCCGGTTATCATCAGGTGCGAGTTAGAGAGGCAGATATCCCAAGATCGCATTCAGACCCTATGGCATTATGAGTTCAGGGTGATGTCTTTCGGTTTGACTAACGCTCCAGCGGTATTTATGGATTTGATGAACCGGGTGTTCAATCCATTTCTGGATACGTTTGTTATAGTATTCATTGATGACATCCTGGTTTATTCTCGCACAGAGCAGGAGCATGCAGATCACTTGAGGACGGTACTTGGAGTCCTCCGGAGCCGGCAGTTGTATGTCAAGTTCTCTAAGTATGAGTTCTGGTTGGCCTCAGTGGCATTTTTGGGGCACATTATCGGGGTCGACGGTGTTCAGGTTGATACAACGAAGATTGAGACGGTCAAGACTTGGCCGAGACCTACTACTCTGACGGAGGTGCGCAGCTTCTTAGGGCTGGTGGGTTATTATCGTAGGTTTGTGGAGCAGTTCGCTTCGATATCAGCACCTTTGACTAGCCGACTCGAAGCGGCTGTTCGGTGGGCGGAAGCTTGTGAGAAGGGCTTCCAGTTATTGAAGGAAAAGTTGACGACGACTACAGTTCTTACTCTTCCCGAGGGATTAGAGGGTTATGTGATTTATCGTGATGCCTCGGGTATCGGGCTAGGGTGCGTATTGATTCAGCACGGCAAGGTTATAGCCTATGCTTCTCGGCAGCTACGGAAGCATGAGAGGAATTACCCTACTCACGACTTAGAGTTGGCCGCAGTTATTCATGCCTTGAAGATTTTGAGGCATTATTTATACGGGGTTCATGTGGATATTTATACAGACCACAAGAGCCTCCAGTACATCTTCAGGCAGAGGGAGCTGAACTTGCGGCAGAGACGATGGTTAAAGTTGCTGAAGGATTATGATGTTGATATCCTATACCATCCGGGAAAAGCAAACGTGGTTGCAGATGCTCTGAGTCGTAGATCTATGGGGAGTCTCCGAGAGATTCATCGGCTAGCAAGCCTTGGGGTTCGGTTGGTTGATACCGAGGATAGCGGGATTCGGGTTCGAGAGGTTGTCGAGTCTTCCATTATTGAGGAGGTGAAGAGGCAACAGTATTAGGATCCGGTTCTGACACGGTATCGAGATACGGCTCATCGAGATGAGAAGAGTTTGTTTGAGGTAGAGCCTGATGGGGTGCTAAGGTACGAGGGTAGATTGTGTGTTCCCGATGTTGCAGAACTTCGTCAGCAGGTTCTAGGGGAGGCACATAGTGCTCGTTACTCTATTCATCCGGAGTCGACTAAGATGTACCATGACCTCAGATGTATGTATTGGTGGGATGGCCTGAAGAGGGACGTAGCAAAGTTTGTTGCTCAGTGTCCGAATTGTCAGCAGGTCAAGGTTGAGCACCAGAAGCCGGGTGGGCTATTACAGGCGATTGAGATTCCGACATGGAAGTGGGAGATAATCAACATGGATTTTGTTACAGGGTTACCTCGTACTCAGAGGAAGTGTGATTCCATCTGGGTCATTGTAGACAGGCTGACGAAATCAGCCCACTTTCTTCCAGTCAGGACTACTTATTCGGCTGAGGATTATGCTAGACTTTATATCAGGGAGATTGTGAGACTGAACGGAGTTCCTACATCTATTATATCAGACAGAGGATCCCAGTTTACGGCTAACTTCTGGAGGCCTTTCCAGAAGGGGTTAGGGACACAGGTGAGTCTCAGTACCGCGTTTCATCCTCAGACCGACGGACAGGCAGAGCGTACTATCCAAACACTTGAGGATATGTTATGGGCATGTGTTATTCATTTCAGGGGTAGCTAGGAGGATCATTTGCCTCTTGTTGAGTTTGCATATAACAACAGCTACCATTCCAGTATTCAGATGGCGCCTTATGAGGCTTTGTATGGGCGGAAGTGTAGGTCGCTGATTGGTTGGTTCGATTTGGGTGAGGTTCAGTTAGTTGGCCCAAACTTGATTCAGCAGGCTGTGGATAAGGTGAAGCTTATCTGGGAGAGACTATTAGCAGCTCAGAGTCGCCAGAAGTCTTATGCAGATAATCGACGTCGACACTTGGAGTTTTAGGTTGACGATTGGGTCTTCTTGAAGGTATCACCCATGAACGGTGTGATGAGGTTTGGGAAGAAGGGTAAACTTAGCTCAAGGTATATTGGGCCTTATCAGATTGTCCGTAGAGTAGGCCAGGTTGCCTATGAGTTAGAACTGTCGTCCGACTTGGAGGCAGTCCATCCGGTCTTCCATGTTTCTATGTTACGGAAGTGTATCGGAGATCCATCCAGAGTTTTCCCAGATAGTGAGGTCCAGGTGACAGAGGGATTGTCGTATGAGGAGAGTCCCATAGCGATACTTGATCGCCAGGTCAGGCGACTGCGGACTAAGGACGTGGCTTCCGTCAAAGTCTTGTGGCGGAATGATAATAGAGAGGAGATGACTTGGGAGGCAGAGGAGGACATGATGGAGAAATATCCTCACTTATTCCCTACACCTCCAGGTAATCCTTTTCCATTACTTGTCAGTTTTAATTGACGTTTTTTGCTTAAGTGCTATTATGTGGCCGTGTGTGACATATTTTGGTATGTAGGGTGTAGTTAAAGGAGACTATGTCTCTATCTATTAGATTGACTCCGAAAGAACATTCGGGGTCGAATGTTTCTAAGGGGGGAAGAATGTTACACCCCGTAATTCCAGGATATGTATATAAGAACGTACGTAAGAAAACATGACTTTAAGATTTGAGACTTGTAGAATTTATCGGAATTATGGAAATGTCGGGAAATGAAATATTATAATGAATGGGAGGGAGACACATGTCACCCCCCCCCTCCCCCCACATGGGCTTGGTCGAAATATGGACCATGATTAAGTGGTCAAGTGACCAAGGTTAAGTGGTCAAGTGACCAAGGTTAAGTAGTCAAGTGGATGATCAAGCTTGAGATAGTTGACCAAGTCAACTAGTCAAGTTGACACAAGATATTTAATTTTCTTCATTCTAGCCACACAAGTGTTTTAATCTTGACCCTTGAAAGTAGTATATTACTACACTAGTTGCAAAACAAGCTCACAACACTTAGAGAAAAATTTCACATTGTTCTTGCTCATTCTTGAGCTCTCGGCAATAGCATCTCCCTCACACACAAAAATTTCGTTTGTTGTTCATAATTCACAATACTTAAACCCAAGGTTCCTAGATGTATTATAAGGATATCTCAATACAAAGATCCCGGAAAAGCTACGTTTTTACGTTAGTCGCAAGATGAAAACCTAAGTTGTTTTCATAAGTTTTGATTGGAAATTAAAGGAAAGTTGTTTATGAACTTCTAAGGGCTTCAAATAGCGGATTGGAACGTGAAGGAAAGGAGCTAAAGTTGCTAAGGATCGACTTTAGGTTTTGGATTGTATTTGGGCTTAATACGGTAATAATCTTCATCTTACTTTTGTAATTAAAGATTACATGTTTTAGTAGTTGATATTTGATCATGTGAATTATATAATGAAGATTGATAAGTGTTATGGAATATTGGAAGCCTAAATCCGAGATTGAGCTTATTAGCCATTGAAATTGCAATACAAATTGGTCGATAGTTATAATCGTCGCATGTTATATAAAGAAAAGATTGTAAGTTGTTATAATCGATTGTGGCTATATAACATGTTAGACTAAACAACTTGGATTGAAAAAGGAATTGGATAAGACTTTACATTGTTGTACATTGAAGTCAAATAACGTGCACCATTGGGATTTGATGTCACATAATTCTTTTGTTGTAATAATGCACTATCATTTAATGTATTAGAGTTCCTAGGACTCTTGTTTTTGTCAAAACCGATTCCCACCCCTATCAAGTTTCGAAGTCCCCTTAAATGAGATATCTCTTTATTCCCTACGTCAATTAAATCCGTCGAGTTACTAGGCCTCTTTTGGAGAGAAAACCCCTCGGCTTCCGCATCATTTGCCTTACCAAGATCCATGGGACTTGGAGTAACTTCAGATGCAACAACCATTGAATGAGGCGTGCCTTTGGTTTCCGCATCAATTGAATGCTGCAAATTACTAAATCTCTTTTGAATAAAAATCCCTTCGGCTTCCGCAACCTTTGCATTTCCAAGGCCCATGGGAATTGAAGCATTCTCGGACTCAACAACCATTGACCCGCTTTCTCCTCGGCATCCATAGTGTCTGTCGGAAAAACCCCTTCGGACTCAGAAACCATAGACCGGTGACCCATGGGTTGCATCCACAACCCATGACCACCATCACGACCCCCCTGCAACCCGGGACCACCCTCCATACCCGCTTTTGATCCGGGATCCCCCGCATGACCCGTTTTCCCCCCAGTATCAAGGGTTCCTACAGGAACACCACCTGAGGTCGCCACCGGAAAGCTGAGAGACTCATTGAATTGCATCCTCGACCCATTACCACCATCATGACCCTCTTGCAAACCATAACCACCCTCCTGACCTACTTTCGACCCGGCTTCACCCGCCTGACCCGATTTCCCCACAATGTTCATGGTTGCTATCGGGACACCACTGGAAGCTGCCACCACCGGATATGTATTCGGAAAATTCATACCTTGAACAATCAAACTAATATCTTTCTTTCTCTTGGACGTAATCTTTATATTCTTCCTCATGACAAGAAGGAAGATGACTCACACTAGGACTAAATCCCTTCGATAGTGGCGGAACCAATGAATACACAAAACTATGAAATCTTGGATGTTAAAGAAGATGAAAACTTACCTTTAACAAATCAACTAAAGTGAACATGAAATGAATACACAAACTTCTCCGTAAGATGGGATTGATCAAAGAACAATCCGTAATAATTCAGTTGGTGAAAATCATAGAAGAAATGAGACGTAGAGGAGCAATTAGAGGAAAATGTTGAGAGCATTTTCGCCTAGTGAGAGAAACATCTCTCTAACTCCTTTAAGTGGAAGACACAATGATGATAACCCACTTTGTATCACTTTGGGAACCCTTATAAATATTCAGTAACCCTTTACAATTCATTTAGTAACCAAATATTCATTTTAAGAATTCCTTTCTTGAAGGCCAAAGAATCAGCACCTCATTTTTATTTTATTTTGGAGAGCATTATGGTACAATACCCTTTGCTAATTTTAAGTCTCAATTTGTATAAATTGATAGCAGCAGTTGTAGTTAACATAGGCGATGAATGTTAGCAAAACATGGGAAGAAAAATTGGTGGCTTTCACGAAAATTTTAGGCAAGGCTGATTCCGTTATTATTTGAGGTATGTTAAAACAAATTTTTCTTTCTTTTGGCATGTTCCATGTAACAAAATGTAACTGTGGTAATGTTCCATAATAATTCTACTTTTAGTAGTTAAGAAGATTCATGTTATTGATTCCTATGTTGAAAGTATGTCTAAATATATTCCTAAATTCTTATTGAGGTATATGGGAAAGATCTTAAGATTCTCAATGTTAGCCGAAGGTATGTTCCTAAATCCTTATTGAGGTATATGGGAAAGATGTTGATGTTCACAGTATAAGCCGAAGTGCAAGAATATTATGTCATTTGAATAAGTTCAGAATATTTCATTGTCATTTATGCATTGCATTCAAATTTTACCCGAGACCATATATTGAGGAGGGGAAACGGGGTACGCAGACCACCTGATCAGCTGGGATATGAAAATGAAATGGTGCCCACAGAGGTCGAAATGAAAAGGAAGATGCCTGATAAAGGGTCAATATTGGGAATGAAGATGCCCTTGTGTGGCCAGTATATATGTATTACCGCATTATGCATGACATTTAGGCATATTAGGGCCCTCGGAGGCATTTACTACTGGTCAGCCGTTTTTGTCAGCTATTGTTGTCAGCCATTTATGTCGGTTGTTTGTGTTGTCGACTGTTTCTATCGGTTGTTTCTAATAGTTATATTAGTCGACTGTTTCTGTTTCTATCGGTTGTTTCTAATAGTTATATTAGTCTACTGTTTATGTTTCAGGTTGTTATGTATCTCTGTTATGTTATTTCTTTATGTCTGACATACTCAGTACATCAGTCGTACCGACGTCCCTTTTGTCGTCCCGTCGAGGGACGCTGTGTTTCATGCCTGCAGGTTCACGTAAATAGGACGACGATCCACGTTAGTAGGTTGTAGACTCAGCAGATTTTGGAGCACTCCCTTTATTTTTGAGTGTCGATCTATTTTGGTACGTAATTATTGCATGTCTATATGGGTATGGCGGGGTCTTGTCCTAACCTTGATATCGTATACTCTTAAGAGGCTTGTAGATGGTGTCATGTGGGTGTAGTAGACTTGTGTGTCCTTGTCGGTCTTGGTATGAGTATGTATATATACAAGTTGGTTTTCCTGGATATAGATTTCACATAATTTTCTTTCGGCTTAGTCCGTATTTAATTACGATTATATGTGAAATGTATGAATGACGGTACCCGACGGGTGGAATCTGGGTTCCTGTCGCGGCCTTTCGATTTGGGTCATGACACCAAGGGTAGTTATGGTATCAAAAATAAAAGGGGATAAATGTGAGCTATTTCGAATAGTTTGAGGTTAGTTTTGGCGATTTTTCGTAAAATTTATAATATATTTATTTCTTCGCTAGAATCAACTTTATTTGCTTTGTATAGTTGATTGTATCTTTTTTTTATCTTCGGAGACTATTGTTCATCACCGTAAAAGCATCTATACAGGGCAATTTTTTTCTTAAATACAGAGAATCATCTCTCGACTCAACATTTATTCTGTTTATCCTCTCACTTTCTTCCAACTTCTTCAGCGGAACAGTGCCACTTGACGTGATTGGGAAGATCAGCAACTTTACAACACTAGACCTTTCTCACAATAACTTGACAATTGATACAACCTCATTCACTTCTCCCCAGTTGATCAAATTAGGACTAGCTTCTTGTCGTTTGTAAAAGTTTCTTGATCTTAAAAGCCAGTCCAGGATGACAGTTTTAGACCTTTCAGACAACCAAATTCATGGGGCAATATCAAATTAGATTTGGGAATTTGGTGATGGAGCTCTCCGTTACCTGAATCTTTCCTGCAATCAACTGGAGCACCTGGAACAACCTTACAATGTTCCGAGCACTCTTGTAATCCTTGACTTGCATCTCAATAAGCTAAAGGGTGAACTACCATTTCAACCTTTTTGGTCCATCCCATATTTGGATTGTTCGAGCAATAATTTCAACAATTCCATCCCACTAAATATTAACAATTCTCTTGGTGTTTTCTTCTCGTTTGCAAATAATAGGCTCACTTGAAGCATACCTGAATCCATATGCAATTTAAACTACCTTCAAGTTCTTGATTTCTCGAACAATGCCTTGAGTGGTATAATACCACCATATCTACTGGAATATAGTACAAATCTTGGAGTTCTGAATTTAGGAAACAATAGACTCAATGGTGTTATACAGATTCATTTCCAGTTGGTTGTGCTCTACAAACTTTAGACTTTAGTGAGAATAAGTTACAAGGGAGGATGCCAAAGTCGTTGGTTAATTGTGAGTTGTTGGAAGTCTTGAATGTCAGAAATAACAGATTAGTTGATAGTTTTCCCTTCATGTTGAAGAACTCATCCAGTCTTAGAGTCCTAGTATTGCACTCCAACAGATTTTATGAAGATTTGCAGTGTGATGAAACCAGTCATAGCTGGCAAAATCTCCAGATCGTAGATATAGCCTCCAATAATTTAGTGGTGAATTGAGTGCAGAATGCTTACTGAATTGGAAAGGTATGATGGTTACATATGATTACGTGGATCCAGGATGCAATCAGATCTGATTTAAGTTCTACAGAGTAAACCTATACTATCAGGACACAGTGACAATAACAATCAAACGGATGGAGATGAAGCTTGTGAAAAATCACAGAGTCTACATATCTATGATTTCTCTTCAAATAGATTTCACAGAGTGATCCCAGATGTGGTCGGAAATCTTAGCGCCCGTTATGTTCTGAACCTGTCACACAATTCCCTTGAGGGACCAATTCCAAAATCAATTGGGAAGCTAAAAATACTTGAATCACTAAACATGTCCTGGAATTTGGAGAAATCCCTGCAGAGCTTGCAATTTGCAAATATCACATTCCTAGCATATCTGAACTTACCGTTCAACAAATTATTTGGTAGAATCCCGTCAATCAATCAATTTCTCATTCTCAGCAGATTCCTTTAAAGGAAATATCACCTACGCGTTCCTCTCAAGATTGCAAAAGAAGACTCGAGTTGTCATTCTGCGCTTAACTCTCAAATAACTCATATTTAGCCTCCTATTTTTTATACCAAAACTTTCCTTGACATTTATGTAAGAAACCACAAATGTCCTTATTTTTAATGTCTTGTCACTTTAGCTGACTAGGTGGTTCAACCGAATTAAAAAAAAATTGACATGGCAGTCCAACATGGCAAAAAGCCCCTCCCTTTAAATCAATGTTTTCTTCTCGTTTGAACCCTAATTTCATATTTCTTGTTCTACCCTCGACTAAGTCTAAAAATCCTTTTATGCATTTTCTCTTTACATTTCTTTTGATTGTATATAGAAAGGATTACACACAACAATAACAATAATATACCAAGTGTAATCCCACAAGTGAAATTTGAGAAGGGTAGAATATACGGAGACTTTATCCTATTTTTGTGGGGCAGAGAGACTATTTCTAAAAGACCCAAGGGCGCAACCACCTTAGGTGAAGGGTGGTAAATTGCACACCCTTCGCGAAAAACTACACAGTGTACATAGGTTAAATGTTACTCCCTCCATTCAAATTTAAGTGTCTTAGTTTAACTAGCACTGAGTTTAAGAAATAAAGATTTTTGAATCTTGTGGTTGTTAATTAAATATCTCTAAAGTCCTTTAAATTTTGCGATGTTAAACTGTCAAAACTTACTAAATATATAAAGAGACCCTCTTTTTTGGACAAATCAAAAAGGAAAGCAAGACATTTAAATTGAAACTGATGGAATGTCTATTATGAGTATGTTGACACCCAATTTTGACCCCCTTTCAATTATTTGCCGTCAAATTAAACTATTTTTTTAAACACCGCAAAAAACAATTTTAACAGACATATACATACACGTTGGTATTTTTATCTTTAAATTTTAATTTTGCGAAGGAAAATATCTTTTAATAATATATCATTTTACATTTTAAACCACCATTCTATTTCTCACATTAAAACCACACCATTTTTCCAACCAAATTAAAACAACAACGCCCATATTCCCTTCACTTAAATTCGCCCAAACCGATATAAATAACTCACCAGCCCATTCCACCATTTAATTCCCCATCCATGTCCAGGACCCAAACTCCCGAGGCCCAATCTGTCTAAACTCTCAAGCCCAAATACCCCAGCCCTTATTTTCATCCATACCCAATATCCCCTGAAATTAAAACCTACCAAACACTTAACCCTACAAAGAACCCGCTGCACTCACGCCCTAGCTCCATCCCATCGCCGCCCTGACTCCCGCGAATCCCGTCGGATTTTTCGACCGAAAAATCCGGCCACCTCATTATCACGCAACATACAACCTAAATCACCCCTTTTCTTAGTAAAAAATCATCCTTAAAATCCCCGAATACATCCGAAATTGAAAGCAAATATTTCAATTTTTCTTATAGTTTCACACTCCGAAAAGGGGTATAAATACCGAGAAAATCGAAGAGAAAGGCGGACCTTCAGTAGTGAAAATTCGAGAGCAAAGCATCGTTTTTCTAGCATACAACTAGGCGAAAATCGGGGAGTGCCCCTTTTCAGACCCCGAAACTCAGCTCTGCACATGCAATCAAGAAACACATCAAGGATCCCCCTCCGCATCTAGGATTTTCGTTTCTATTTTTAAAAGCAAAGCCCGAAACATAGCAAAACCTGAGCAACTTTATAAAAGCAAAAATCGAAAAGCGTCATTCCCGGTGATATCGCATAACAACAAAACTCTCCGAGTGGCTTCGACGACTTGATACGCTGTCTCAGTTCGCTGCCCGGAGAAGGTAAAATCAATCCCCTTTATTTAATTTCGGGTTGTTGTATGTTTGTTTCTGTGAAGTTTATTTTATCCAGATCGTTGTTGTAGCCTATGCATATTCGTATTTATTGCTTTAAGATATGGATATTTTGCTTTCTAAGCATCTGTCAAATGGGATTCTGGAATATGGTCTGTAAATTTGATCTTCATCTGAATCGTTCTACATGCCCAAAGTGCGACCTTACTCTGGTCATTTGAATATCCTGGCGTGTTTCATGTAGTTATTAGACTAATCACATGTTCACTTTACATGAGGTTTAACATTAATAATGGGATTGAGATTATATTGGGATGTCCTCTCTATTCCTCTTGTAAAAAATTTGAAACTCCGCACTAATGGACCTGCCCTTTTACTTTCTTTTCTATAACGAGAATCTGAAAACTGTATGTTTGGGCTAACATTTTTTCACGTCTGGAAATTACTGTGTTGGGTCCGTTTTTCTCTTGAAATGTCGAAATGATATGATCCAAATGTGTTGAGGTTTATGTCAATGTTTATCTACTATTTGACAAGGTTTGTGATATATACTAATAATTTTCCTTTCTTTTATTTTTACATGAAATGCATCGGAGTAAATGAAGAGTCTCGTTACAAGACTCATCGTGAATCATGACAAAATGAAGACTCACATTCACACTTCTTGCACTCTCTAGCCTCGAAACTTTAAAACAAATAGGATGGAATGATATTGTCATCCGTCCCAGTCATCGCTCTTAATTCCTTAATCCCGTATTTTATTTTCTTTGGTTTGTAATGTAAATTGTTTAATTGTGTGCGATCATTAGAATACTTAGGATAATTAAGCTGAAATAAGCAAATTAATAAGGTGGTTAAAAATTAGAAACCCTTCCGCTAGTTTACTTTTTAGGCGCTTCATTAGCATATTCTAAACTATCAAACAATTGGTTCATTTTAGCATCATAAGGTAAGTATTGCATGCCTTTTACCCAAAATCATTTTTTTATGTATTCCATGATAAAAGCATACTTTTCAACTTTATATGTATTTTTTACAAATGCATACTTTCATTCAAAAATTAATTTTACATGTATTTTTACCAAACAAGGCTTATAAAGCTTTTATCAAAAATGTTTTCTCTTATGAAATACGTGCAAGCATTTTCTTACTTAAAATATTTTCAAAATATGCATTTCTTTAAACATAAATAATTAATTTAGGTTTGAACGGATAATCGTAAGTTAGCGGATCTTAAAGGATGTCTAATCTCTTTCCTTTAGAATAAAAATGAATCTTTACTCAGAATCTCATTAAATTTTGCAGACCATTAAATGGAGTTAATGTTGACTTTATTTAGTTAACATTTAGGTGTCCTAATTCACCCAAATAATTAGGTGGCGACTCTTCAAATCCTTTTGCACTTTATTCTAAATGCATGTGAAGCAGCTAAATAATGTTGCGGTAAAAAACGGGCGCGACAGTGTATATGTTAAATTTTGCACAACCTTGACATAAGTGAAAAGAAAATCTGCACACCCTTCGCTAAATTACTGGCTCTGCCGCTGAAAAGACCCTCAACTCAAACCAAAAGAGAAAAAAATTCATACACAAATGGAAGTATAATAGTTGACTAAAATGAACAATTATATGTATATTCAAATATGTTGCAAAAAATAAGACATGCGTTTTCTTTTCCATCTAAAGAGTAAGAAATATGAGAAGCTTTTAAGCTGACGATCCATTGCAAGAACTTTAAATTTGGATAAAACAAAATATGCATATCTGCACACCCTTCGCTAAATTACTGTCTCACCATTGAAAAGACCTCAACTCAAACCAAAAGAGAAAAAAATTCATACACAAATGGAAGTATAATAGTTGACTAAAATGAACAATTATATGTATATTCAAATATGTTGCAAAAAATAAGACATGCGTTTTCTTTTCCATCTAAAGAGTAAGAAATATGAGAAGCTTTTAAGCTGACGATCCATTGCAAGAACTTTAAATTTGGATAAAACAAAATATGCATATCTGCACACCCTTCGCTAAATTACTGACTCTGCCGCTGAAAAGACCCTCAACTCAAACCAAAAGAAATGAAAAAAATTCATACACAAATGGAAGTATAATAGTTGACTAAAATGAACAATTATATGTATATTCAAATATGTTGCAAAAAATAAGACATGCGTTTTCTTTTCCATCTAAAGAGTAAGAAATATGAGAAGCTTTTAAGCTGACGATCCATTGCAAGAACTTTAAATTTGGATAAAACAAAATATGCATATCTGCACACCCTTCGCTAAATTACTGGCTCACAATGAAAGACTCTCAACTCAAACCAAAAGAAATGAAAAAATTCATACACAAATGGAAGTATAATAGTTGACTAAAATGAACAATTATATGTATATTCAAATATGTTGCAAAAATAAGACATGCTTTCTTTTCCATCTAAAGAGTAAGAAATATGAGAAGCTTTTAAGCTGACGATCCATTGCAAGAACTTTAAATTTGGATAAAACAAAATATGCATATCTGCACACCCTTCGCTAAATTACTGGCTCTGCCGCTGAAAAGACCCTCAACTCAAACCAAAAGAAATGAAAAAAATTCATACACAAATGGAAGTATAATAGTTGACTAAAATGAACAATTATATGTATATTCAAATATGTTGCAAAAAATAAGACATGCGTTTTCTTTTCCATCTAAAGAGTAAGAAATATGAGAAGCTTTTAAGCTGACGATCCATTGCAAGAACTTTAAATTTGGATAAAACAAAATATGCATATCTGCACACCCTTCGCTAAATTACTGACTCTGCCGCTGAAAAGACCCTCAACTCAAACCAAAAGAAATGAAAAAAATTCATACACAAATGGAAGTATAATAGTTGACTAAAATGAACAATTATATGTATATTCAAATATGTTGCAAAAAATAAGACATGCGTTTTCTTTTCCATCTAAAGAGTAAGAAATATGAGAAGCTTTTAAGCTGACGATCCATTGCAAGAACTTTAAATTTGGATAAAACAAAATATGCATAAATTTATCAAAAAGGCAAAAAACAAGTTTAAAAATTCCGTTACCGGGAATCGAACCCGGGTCCCCTGGGTGAAAGCCAGATATCCTAACCGCTGGACGATAACGGATTAATGTTTATGTGAAGCAGTGTTTTTAAGCCAATCTTAATGAAAGAAAAAAGAGTTAAATTACTTAATACTAATAACGCATCTACTCCTATTTAATGGAGAAAGGCACAACTCAGGACAAATGGATTCTCATTCATTCACTTGTACCTAAACTGCATCTCTATATATCATAAATTAATTAATTAAGGAATGTTGAGGTACAACTAGTAGGGATGTCAGTGGGGCGGAGGTGGGGGAAGGGTACCCCATACCTGTACCCGCTATCTAAAACTCACCCCACCACCCATCACGGGTAGTAATTTCTCCACCCTCCCCCGCCCCACTTACCCCGACGGGTACCCACTTACCCGGCGGGTACCCATCACGGGAAGTAAAAAAAAGTTATATAACAAAAAAGGAGGTCCAAGAAAATGAAAAAAATGAACTTTTTTTACTATGGTGTACCGAATATCAAAGTCTAAAACTTTACCAAAATATTAGGAATATTAAAAGGTTAAAATAAAGCGTGAAATTTATATAGAAGAAGACAAGAAATTTTCTAGTCCTTTCAAATGATCACAATTGTAAAAAAAAAAAAAGACAAACTTCAATAGCATTTTCCAAAGTTGTCACATACGCACATGTAGAGTTGTTACATTGTACCATACATTTTCACACAAAAGTATTAAAAAAATTGAAGGGTACCGTACACTTTATTTTAAATGATAATAATAAAAATAATAATAAGTTGTTGACTTGATAAGAATCATAGAGTCTTGACAAGAATAAGGGATTTCAAGTCTTTGTCTAGTTAAGATTTAAGAATACCTGAAAATGAGCATAAAGAAAGAATCCAACACAAACATGTATGGGGCGTGTAGCGGGGCGGGGCGGATACGGTGTGGGTCTTATATGAAATCAACCCCCGCTTCATTACCCATGGCGGGTATCACTTTTGATACTCATACCCTCCCCATCACCCACCAAACCATCCCACATACCCGCTCCAACTGAAGCGCGTGCGGGGCGATACCCGCATTTACCCGCCCCACTGACATCCCTAGGTACAAGACAAGTAAATGCCCCTACCTTCCAATGACATCATAAAATCCTTTTATAATTATTTATCAAATATAAATTATTATTTTGAAAGGCGTTTTGACGTAACTGGTAAAGTTGTTTTCATGTGACCATGAGGACACGGGTTCGAGCCGTGAAAATCACCCCTTGCAGAAATACATGATAAAATTGTGTACAATAGACCCTTGTGGAGCCCTTCTCGGACACCGCGCCCTTGTGGAGCCTTTCTAGGACCTCGCGCATAATTGAAATTTAGTACATCGGGTTGCCCTTTTTGAAATTATTATTCTCCGAAAATATCTTTTAAGTATTGTTTTTGGTAAAACACTTCCAAAAAGACAAGGGAGAGAAAGCATCGATTGTAAGAAGTGGTGAGCGTTCGGTATTCGATTCGATATTTTCAAAGTTTGGGTTCAATAATTCAGTAATTGAATAATTAAAAGTAGATATCAAATATCGAACTTTCAAACCTCAGTTCGATAATTGGGTAAACATAATACAACAAGGAAGGTCTCAAGCTTGATGAGTGAAGATGAGAAGAAAAGCAGAAAGAATTAAAGGAAAAGATCGAGGGACTGTGCAAGGTCAAATAGGATGTGCTAGGAGACAAGGTTGAGAAAGTTATTGTTTCTGACTGAAAGAAATAATCTCTTGATTATTCTTATTAATGAAAGACATATATACAAGTTACAATAGGAGAATCGTATTCCTCATTTACATCTAAAACCCTATTATATATGAAGAATAACTATACACTTATGGTAGTATTATAATCCTAATTATGGTACAAGACTAATATAGGAGAATATAACAAATATACCAAAATATACAAAGTGGACTGCCCAACCGTGTGGGCTTCTCTGGAATACAGCCCGTGTTGGGCTTTCCTGGAATGCAGCCCATTTATCTTTAACACACCTTGCTTGATCATAGCAAGGCGGTCTTCATCTGTTGAGGCTCTAAAATCTTCAAAAAGGACCGAGGGAAGACCCATTGTAAAGATGTCTGCAATTTGATATCTTGAAGGAACATGGCAGACGCGTACTTGTCCTTTGGCTACCTTCTCTCGAACAAAGTGAATATCCATCTCTATGTGTTTAGTATGCTGGTGCTGAACTGGATTACCAGAAAGGTAGATGACACTTATATTATCACAATACACCAAGGTAGCTGTTAGGCATATTTTGTATACACTTTTTGAGTAATTTTTAGTTAGTATTTTACTCATTTTGTTTGTGTTTAGTATAGTGTTAGGGTCGTTTTTCTTTCTTTTGAGTCACAGCGGTTCTGAATGGCAAAATGGCAAAAATAAGCTAAAAGTGGGCAGAAAATGAGCTCCCGAAGCAAAAAGGACGAAAGTGGCGGTCGGGGCGAAAAGATCGCAGCGATCTTGGATGCGGGCCGTGATGCCATAATTACTGAGAAGTCGCAGTACTTTCGGCGCCACGGTGCCATTCTGCAGTACCGTGGTGCCGATGCGGGAATTTCCAATCCGAAATAGAATTGGCGAAGGGCAAAAGGGTCCGAAATATAATTTTTCTCAATTATAAAATCCCTAAACCCTAACCTTTTTATTCATCTGGGATCTTACATCTCACATCATACTTTGGAGAGGAAAATGAGGCTACAACACAAGATTGGAGACAACTTTGGTTCAAGTTTCTTTTCTTTTCTCTTCTTTTCTTTGTTTTTATTTCAGTTTATGTTGGTTTGTATTAGTTCTTGACATGACAATGTTTAGGAGCTAAACACTTTATTAGGATTTTCCTATTGAATCGCTTGAAACTCTTATTCATGAATTAATGCATTAGTTTGATTTCTTCTTCACTTGATTAAGATTTGTTCAATATTGGTATGAATGTTTGATAGTTAATTGATCACTAATTATCATAATCTATATGATTTCAAATCAAGAACCAAGAGGAGAGATTTTGATATGATGTAATTGAATAGACATAAGTTAAAATCGCGGACGAAAGTACCCCGATACTTGTGTAGCATTATAGGTTATTGTTCTTAATCCTCCTATGTGGTAAAACCTATCACAGAAATATAGAAGGTTTCTGCACTGGGTTAAGCGATTATATAGCCTAACCATAATATAAGACAGTCTAGTTAACCGTTATCTTAACGTAGAAGAAGAAGTCATTCTAGGTGCATTAAGGATTGAAAAGTGGATAGTTGAGGATAGTGGAAGCCCTATTTCCATCATAATTGATTAAACCGAAGTAATTTAGTTTAATTCTTGCAATTACTCTTGTAGTGTTAGATAAAAAAACCCAAACCAACCATCATTTGCCAAATAGATAACCTAGAATAGATATTGGGTAATTAGAAACCAGTCTCTGAGGACGATATTCGGTCTTACCAGACTATATTACTTGTAACGATACGTACACTTGCGTTAAGCATACGGAAATATCGCTAACAAGTTTTTGGCGCCGTTGTCGGGGACTGCCGTAATTTTAATATCAAATTATCTAATCTTATTTCTAATTTGGTATGTATATATTTGGTTATGTTATTTTATGTCTAATTTGGTTGTTCCAAGAACAAGTTCCTAACTTGTTCTGCGAGCATCCTTCTATCAGTTTTTGTTATTTTTATTATTTTGTAGGTAAAGTTAGTATAAAAAAAGGGACACGTGGACTACTACTATCAGGGGCAGTGGAATCAACAACATCATCCTAACTCACAGGTTTCGGAGGAAGATCTAGATGAGTTGCAGGCAGTCATACTCAGGGTCACCAAGTGTCAGACTAAGTTTATGACTGAGACAATAGTGTCCCTCAAAAATTTGGAGACACAAATAGGGCAGCTGATGGATATGGTGATCAATGTACCGCAAGAAAATCTGCCTAGCGACACAGTTGTGGGGAGGGATAAGCAGATTGTGGAACCTGAACCACAGCAAGCTGTTGAGGAATTTGGAGAGATAGTTGGTGTAGAGAAAGAAGAGGTTACTGAGATCCAATTATTCACCTTTTTGGATTTCTTGGAATTTCTTTTTCCTATACCCGTTGCAGAAAATACACCACCAACTATCATTGTTGAGCCCCAACCAGAAAGTCCATACCCTCAAGGGCACCCCCTCCCTACAGTTGAGATATGTAGGGAGTTTCATTGATCCCTACATTATAGAGAGCCTTGAAGACAAGCATGCCTTGTGTAAATGAGGGACAATCTTAAATATGATGCCCTTGTTTGGAACAATTGTTGTAGTTGAAGTGAGACCTACAACAATAACTGTGTGGATTGCAACCCGTTCGCAGAAGAATCCACGGGGTACTAGCGAAGATTAATTGCATCCGGCTAAAAGATGTTAAAGACAGCGCTTGTTGGGAGGCAACCCAATATTTTTTTTAATTATGTTATTTCAATTCTTGTTTTAGTTATTTTATTTTATCTTGAACAGTCTCACGGTCTTGGGTTTTGTCTTATGTTTTGATGGCAGGTGGACTAGGAACTGACCCCGAGGGAAATAGGAGACGAAAATGCTGGAAAAGGGAAAAATTAGCAGCAGCGCCGTGGCGCCAAAATGCAGGGCCACGGCGCTGAAACTTCAGGGAGCCCAAAAGATGTGCAATTTCCAGAATCTCATCCCAGACCTCCGTTATGACCGCTGTGTTGTGTCTGTAAGTCATCCCATTTTAATTTTTGAGTCGTTACACATGTGGGACAATGTGTCGTTTAAGTTTGGGGGAGGGTTCTTTCTTATTTTATTTTTGTGTGTCTATTTTTGAGTCTTTTTTATTGAGTTTTTGTGTCTTTTATTGTGTCTATATGAGTCAATTTCTTTTTAAAATTATGATCATGCATGCTGTAATGCTTGAAACGCCTAGTGAATTAAGTGGGATAATGTAATGGAATTGAAAGCTAAAATATGTGTTCTTAAGTTAGATATGCCAAAAATTCATGAAAATCTAATTATTTGGGATATTTATGCTTAGCTTATGTGTGTCAACTATGGAAAGAATGATTGAAAAATATCTATGAAATCTGTTTGCTTGTTATTTGAGGCGAAATAGTTAAGATGTACAGGTTTAGAGAGATGACTCATGCATTTTTTTGTTAGCCCTTCTTACAATTCATTACCTACCCTGCAATAAATTGTATCCCTAGTCAGCCCCTTTGAGCCTAAACTCAGTTGTTTCTTTGACACCATATGATTCCTTTGTGTGTCATAAGCAGTAATTGAAAAGAGGGAGGAAAAGTGTGAAAAAGAAATACAAAAAGAGAGTGAAAAATTGATGCACCCCAATGAAAAAAATATGCAAAAGCTTAAGTTTGAGGGTGTCTGCTATGTGAATGTGTTTCATGCTCTCAAAAAGAGAAAGGGGAATGATAGGTATGAACTGAAAAGAATACCAAAAAGAAGGACAAAATGGTTGAATGAGAAAAACGCTTATGGTATGTAAATTGAACCTAAATGCCTACTCTTACCTACCTCTGCCTAAGCCTACATTACAACCCTGAAAAGTCCTGAAGATCTCTAGAATGTATGTCTATGATTAGTGGAGAATAGCAAGTAAACAGGCCCATAGAACTAAATGAAATTGACATGCATAGGTTAGTGTTCATGCTTCCATTGATTATGATTGAAATGAATTTGCGAAATATCTGACTTGAAATTCTAGATTGCTAAATTCATGCTATGTATGTTCCAACATATTATCTCAACTGACATTCATGTTTTTCCAAGTAACCTTGTGCAGCTTCTTGATTAGAGTCTTTTGAGTCAATTTTCTTTCTGTTTTTTTTTATTTTGTTTTGATATTTGCTCGAGGGCGAGCAAAGGTTAAGTATGGGGGGGTATTTGTTAGGCATATTTTGTATACACTTTTTGAGTCATTTTTAGTTAGTATTTTACTCATTTCGTTTGTGTTTAGTATAGTGTTAGCGTCGTTTTTCTTTCTTTTAAGTCACAGCGATTCTAAATGGCAAAATGACAAAAAGAAGCTAAAAGTGGGCAGAAAAGGAGCTCCCGAAGCAAAAAGTATGAAAGTTGGCAGATCAAGACGAAAATGCGGGGATCGGTGCCATAATTGCGAGAAGTCGCGATCTTTTGGCACCATGGTGCCATTCTGCAGTACCGCGGTGCCGATGGGGGAATTTCCAATCCGAAATATTATTGGCGAAGGGCAAAAGGGTCCGAAACGTAATTTTTCTCAATTATAAAATCCCTAAACCCTAACCTTATTATTCATCTGGGATCTTACATCTCACATCATACTTTGGAGAGGAAAATGAGGCTACAACACAAGATTGGAGACAATTTTGGTTCAAGTTTCTTTTCTTTTCTTTGTTTTTATTTCAGTTTATGTTGGTTTGTATTAGTTCTTGACATGACAATGTTTATGAGCTAAACACTTTATTAGATTTTTCCTATTGAATCGGTTGGAACTCTTATTTATGAATTAATGCATTAGTTTGATTTCTTCTTCACTTGATTAAGATTTATTCAATATTGGTATAAATGTTTGATAGTTAATTGATCACTAATTATCATAATCTATATGATTTAGAATCAAGAACAGAGAGTAGAGATTTGGATAAGTTGTAATTGAATAGACATAGGTTAAAATCGCGGACGAAAGTACCCCGATACTTGTGTAACATTATATGTTATTGTTCTTAATCCTCCTATGTGGTAAAACCTATCATAGAAATATATAAGGTTTCTGCACTGGGGTTTAGCGATTATATATCATAACCGGAATATAAGACAGTCCAGTTAACCACTATCCTAACGTAGAAGAAGAAGTCATTCTAGTTGCATTAAGGATTGAAAAAAGTGGATAGTTGAGGATAGTGTAAGCCATATTTCCATCATAACTGATTAAACCGAAGTAATTTAATTTAATTCTTGCAATTACTCTAGTAGTGTTAGATAAAAAAAAACAAATCAACCATCGTTTGCCAAATAGATAACCTAGAATAGATGTTCGGTAATTAAAAATCAGTCTCTGAGGACGATATTCAGTCTTACCAGACTATATTACTTGTAACGATACGTACACTTGTGTCAAGCATACGAAAATATCGCTAACAGTAGCCTTTTCAATAGGACACTGAAGCTCTAACAGTAGATTTCGTAACCAACATGACTCAGAAATCACATTGGCTACTCCTCTATACTCAGCCTCTGCACTTGAACGTGAAAACATTGATTCACGCTTGGCAGACCATGAGACCAAGTTATTACCTAAAAACATGCAATCATACGTAAACCGTCTGGTGTCAGGACAACCACCCCAATCAGCATCTGTGTAGGAGACAAGTGTAGACGTCGACGAAGGATACAAATGCAAACCATACTCAAGTGTTCCCTAAATGTACCTAAGAATGCGTTTGAGCGCATTCATATGTTCAACTCTAGGATCATGCATAAACAAACACACCTGTTGTACGGCATATGTAATACCAGGTCGCGTAAACGTCAGATACTGAAGGGCGCCTGCAAGACTACGATAGAGGGTTGGATCCTCATATGAGAGCCTTCTGCAGCATCCAACTTGGGTTTAATATCAACTGGAGTAGAAGTGGACTTACAGTATGACATCTCAGCCTTCTCAATGATCTCTGTTGCATATTTCTTCTGTGATAAGAATAATCCGTCTGCATGACGAGTGACTGCAATCCCCAAAAAATAACTCAATGGCCCCAAGTCTTTCATGACAAACTCAGAACTGAGCATTGTCACAATAGACTTTCGCAAAGCATCCGAAGAGGAAGTCAATATAATATCATCAACATATAACAATATATAAGCCATGGAAGAATCCCGACGATATATGAATAATGAATTATCAGATCTACTGTGCGAAAAACCCATAGTCGAAACATAGTCAGCAAACCTCTTATACCAAGCCCGTGGAGACTGCTTAAGCCCATACAAAGACTTCTTCAATAGATAGACATGATTAGGATACCTAGTATCCCTGAACCCCAAGGGTTAATGCATATACAATGTCTCCTGAAGATCACCATGTAGAAAAGCATTCTTCAGATCTAGCTGATGAATGGGTCATGATTTTGAAAGAGTCAAGCTGAGCACAGTGCGAATAGTAGTCGGCTTGACCACCGGGCTAAATGTCTCACCACAATCCACACCAACCTGCTAAGTCTTACCATCACCTACAAGTCTAGCTTTATGTCTTGCAAATGAACCATCAGAATTTTCCCTATGAATAAAAATCCACATAGACCGAATAATATTAACACCAGAAGGACGGAGTACCAACTCTCACGTCTTATTATCAATAAGAGCATTATATTCCTCGGTCATGACAATTTTCTAATTAGGGTCATTTAAGGCAGAAATATGATTACAATGTAAGAGAGATTTAAGAACATTAGCATTCAAATTAAAATGTCTCTTTGGTTTAAAAATACCCCATTGACTGCGAGTGACTGGACCATGACTCTGGGCTGAATTGGGTGAATTTTGGGAATTTTCGAGAATTTCAGGAATTACCACCTGAGGCGCCGCGGCGTTGACTCGCATGAGTTTTAGCGCGTGGCCGCTGCTTGAACATTGTGTGTGCGGTATTTTGGGCAAATATGAAAAATGACGTAGAACATAGGGAGAGATATCCTCATTCAAAAAATCATAAGAACTAGGCACGAGTTTTTCTACTTTAGAAAAGAGAAATTGGGATTCATCAAATAGAACATGACGACTAATAATGATTTGTTTAGAGGACAAATCAAAACATTTATAACCACGGTGATTTGACGAAAAACCTAAAAACACATAAGGAGTAGAACGTGTCTGAAGTTTGTTGATTGTAGTGGATGAGAACAGTGGATAACATAAGCATCCGAAAATCCTAAGATGAGAATATGACGGAGACTTATTGTATAAGACGTTGAGAGATGATGAATATGTCAAACCTTTAGAAGGAAGAATATTGAGTAGATCGGTAGCCATTTGTAGCGCATGATGCCAAAAAAATGGAGGAACGGAAGAATGAACCAATAAAGTGCGGACAATATTATTAATGGTACGAATTTTTCGCTCAGCTTTCCCATTTTGTGAAGACGTATGAGGAAGAAAAAAAAATTATCTCATTTTGAACACAAAACTCTCTAAATTCCCCATTGTCATATTCTTTGCCATTATCACATTGAATGTTTTTTATTTTCCGTTAGAATTGCGTTCTAATGAAAGCTCTAAATTTTATGAAAATGGAAAAAACTTGAGATTTTTTCGCAATTGAAAACATCCATAAATATTTAAAATAGTCATCTAAGAATAAAACATAATAACGATGACCCATAGAACTGAGAACCGGAGATGTCTATAAATCACTATGAATAATATCAAATGACATTGAAGTATTAGAATTCGAAGCTACAAATGGTAATTTAATAATTTTTCCCAAAACACAGGATTGACAAAGTGGAGTACTACGCGTACCCTTACAAGAACTAAACTTATGTCTATCTAAAGAAGATAAAATAGACGACCCGGATGACCTAGACGAGCATACCACAAGGAAGGAGCAAGAGCTGCAAAAGTGGATGGCATAGCTTGACGCGAGATGCTGAGACGCGGTGTGATTGGATAAAGATACCCTCTACTGTCATACCTCATGAGATGACTCCCCGTCTTGAAATCCTTCACAGAAAACCCAAATGGATCAAAATTAATAGAAACTCAATTATCAGTGGTGAATTTACGGAAATACACCAAATTTTTATCAATTTTGGGCATGAAGGGTATGTTTCAGGACAAGTGATGGATGAGGAGGGGACAAAGTTTTATGACCATAATCCTTAATTGGAACAGAATTGTCATTACCAACAGTTATACCACGATTAGTGCTCAAATTAGAATAAGACGAAAGAGTATCTTGGTCGGATGTCATGTGGGTAGTGACGCCGGTGTTCATGTACCAATTAGGGTCTGACTGAGTTATCCCAAGCGTATGCATCGCTGCTTCAATGTCGGTCTGAGTGGGGACCGCGGCGTGGTGGGCCTGATGGGGGCGAGGCCCAAGTATACTGGACTGCTGGTGTTGCCCATACGCTGATCGGAAACCTGGATTCTGGCCTGGAAAGACGTTGGACTGCGGTGCTTGCGTGGCCCGATCTCGAGCGCCGCGGCGCGAGGTCTCGAGACCATCGCCATCGCCCGCGGGCTCTGTGGGCTCGGGGCTGCTGCTGCTGATAACGGTTTCCCCCGTTGTTGCCGCCATAATTTTTTCCATTATTTTTCTGATTTTGGCCCTTCTTACCACCCCCGTGGTTGTGATTTAGGATCACGTTGACTGGATTTGAAGGAGTAAAATTGGAAGCTGTCATCATGACGACAGAGTTGGCCCCAATCGCCATTTTCTTAACAAATTCGGCTTCTTCCAAAGTAAGCATAGAACGGGCTTGATAAAATCTTGGCAGGGGGTTACTCTGTCGAATAACTGAAGCAACACCGCTATAGGCCTCTGACAGACCTGCAACCATCTGAAGAACTAGACGACTATTAGAAACAGGAGAACCCACGTTGCTGAGTTGGTCTGCCAAGTCCTTGAGGCGTTTGCAATACGAAGAAATATTTGGAAAATTCGCCATAGAAACCTGAGAAAAATCCTGCTCAAGGATAACAATTCGAGAATGGTTGTTATCTTGGAATATGTCTCTCAATCGATCCCACGTTGCCATAGCTGTGGAGTTGGGTTCCATAATCGTCTGTAAAAGATCCAAGGAGATAGTGACATAAATCCACTGAAGAACCTTAGCATCAAACATGACCCGTAATTCTGGATCTGCTTCTTTAGTGGGTACAACCGTCGTAGACGTAGTCGCCTTATCACCCTCCTTTGGAGGAGTTGGAGGAATGATGTGGTGGAGGACTTTATGTGCCAAAGCATGAATCTTAAACAATTCTACCCACATTCCATATTGGACGTTTTCAAGATCAAGAACAATAGGGATGACGCTCTTGATGTTAGAAATTGTGAGGGCAGGATGAAAATTGTTCTTATCAGCCATAGGGAATAGAACAATTAGATTCGGAGAAGGGAATTTGTGAGAAAGGATTTTGGAAGAGAAAGATACTCGGTTTTTGTGTAAGAGGAAGAACACAAAAAATCGAGAATTTAGGGCAAATTTTTGAATAGAATAGAGAGGAAATTTTGAGGAGCGGAAGCAAGGTAAAGAGAACATAGACTCTTGATACCATGAAAGAAATAATACCTTGATTATTCTTATTAATGAAAGACATATACATACAAGTTACAATATGAGAATTTTATTCCTCTTTTACATCTAAAACCCTATTCTATATAAAGAATAACTATGCACTTATGGTAGTATTACAATCCCAACCGTGTGGACTTCTCTGGAATGCAGCCCGTGTTGGGCTTCTCTGGAATGCAGCCCATTTATCTTTACACTGACCATGTTGTGGACTCTCCCTGCTGCTTGGTTACTGCAGAGTATGGATGTACTGCTAACATGGAACATGGAGAGAATCATGATGGCACAAGCACTTGGGGACTTAAAATATCGTATAGGGGCTGGGCTAATGCCTATCATTGATGGGCATTGTAAATTTGTAATATTGGGCCTTTTGTTAACTAATTATTTTGGGGTAACTTGCACGATTGTCTCTATGATCATTAATTTTTGCCTCTTAAATTGGTGTTCTTTAATTTTTGCCCTTCGTTTAAAATAATTATCAAAAATACCCTTGAGGTTGTAGTTTCGAATTTCAGCAGAGTTAAAAAAAAAACCGCAAGGCAAGATTTTATTAGAAAATATGCTTATTCGGTCAAAATTGTATATAAATTATATCTTATGAGGCATAGTTTCTATGTAATTATGCTTCTGAAAATACTCTAGAAATTGTGGTTCGAATCTCAGCAGAGTCAAAAAGAAAAAAATCTCAAGGCAAGATTTCATTAGAAGCTATGCATATTCGGTCAAAATTGTACAGAAATGTAATTATACCAGAAGATAAAGTTTTGTTGAAAATTAAAATTATGTCTTGTCCGGCTAGCTACATAGAAAATGGTATAGTTTCTATGCAATTTTGGTCCAATAGACATAATTTCGAATGAAATCTTGTCTTGCAAATATTTTTTCTTTTTTTGATCCTGTTGGGATTCGAATCCAGAATCTCTGATTTAGTAGACCAGCAACTAAAGGATACTTTGCCCCATAAACTTTTATTAAATGAGAAGTAGGAGCAATATTAAAGACCATCGAATTGAGGGGCAAAAATTAAAGACCAACCCGTATGAAGGGAAATCCATGCAATTTTTTTATTATTTTGGTATTCAATAAATATCGAATGGTATAATTATCTCAATCGAATACCGCATTTTCGAATTATATTCCCAAAACCCGAACCAAAAACCAAAATATCGAATACCAAAATATCGAAATTCTCGATTCAGTTCGGTAATTTAATTTTCGGGGTTTTATACCCAACCTTAATTGAAAGGGAGGAGTTTTTGCCATGTTGAATTGTCTAGTTGAACCAGCTTATTTAGCTCAAGTGGACTGCCTAGTCAGCTGAAGTGGCAAGACATTAAAAATAAGCCAATTTTTTGTCTCTAACATATGTTGACACCCAATTTTGACCCTCCCGTCCAGTCATTAACTATAAAATTACACTAATTTCGTAAAATAATTTTTATGATTTTTATAATAAAATGCAGCGAATAAAACATAAATACAGGCATAAATAAACAATTTAATAATGGCATCGCGTCTCACGTAGAGTATTAAGCACTTAGAGTCCCGCGCCGGCATTAATTAATTTCAAAGCCCTGTCACGATTCTTAATTAATAATAAATACATAAAATAAATAATTTAGCAAAGACGAATAGCATAACCGCATTTATTAATATGCAAAGCAATTTCATAATCATTGTAGCACCTGAAGTCATATTAGGATAATTTAATTTTAGCTTAAAGAATAATAAATAATGCAATAAATAAGATTTTAAGTCATGGTACCGCATTCTAAAAAATTAAGCACTAATTAATTAGCACACCCGCAGTTATTATTGTAGTAATTTTAAACTCAACATTAGACTAACAAAGCACCTAAAATAATTTAAGCACAATTAATTAATTAATTTATCACTAATTAAAAGCCTAAAACTAATAATTAACCTAAAACTAATACCTAGAACTAATACACTAACCCAGCCCACTCCAATTGTTCGCAGGCCCAATACCCGCGGGCCCGATCCCTTTCGTTTCCCCTTATACGCAGCCCATTTGCCCCAGATTTCATTTCCTTTCCAGTCGTCCCTGTCGACGACCCACACAAGGAAAACCTAGACTAAACCCTAAAAGAAACGCCGCACCAGCCTTTAGCCGCGAATCTCGCCGGATTTTCGAGGAGGAAAATCCGGCGACTTTCCTTTCCTTTACCCACGTACACCCAGCCAACGTGTTCTTACCATAACTGACCAAATCCCTTCAAATCAGAACCCGTTCGAATCACACCTAGAAATAGCTGAATCACTCACGAATCAGCACGAATATCGTCCAAAATCCGCCTTTATTTACTTATCAGTATTAGAACTCAAACGAGGGCTATATAAGCAGAGACGGGAGAGCACAGTAGGGCATTCGAAGGACACAGGGGAAGGATCCGGGACTCAATCAGAAAACAAATAGTGAACACCAGGGTAACACGACGCTGACCGCTTTAGTTTCATAAGAACGGGAAGTTTGAAACCTTCTTCTTCCAATTCCGGAAGGAAATCGGCAAACAAACCTTGCCGCTTTATCTCGCATCGCAAAACCAAAACCGAGTGAGTCGACGACTTGATTCGCCTCGGTTATTTGTCGGAGAAGGTAATCTCGCCTCCTTTCATATTTTGTCATTCGATTGGTATTTCGTGATATATGTGAAGGTTCTTGTCGGAATTAGTTGTTTACACTAGAATTCATATGCATTGATTGTACTGTCTTTGTTAATATTGTGTATGATATTTAACATGCCTTACTCTACTTAAGCAGATCCTCGCGATCAATGCAATAAGTAAAATAAGTGGTTTAGGTGTTTGTCTGGGTTAGCAATTAATCGAATGCCGTCTATGGTATTCCTGCATGTCTTCCAGTAACTGGTCATATTCGTATCGGATATAGGTCTAGAATAATATGAAAAGAACCCCCTTAGTTCATTTTTATCGCTGTGTTTTTGGTGTGTTTTGCTACTGATTTAGTGGTATGTTATGTTTAGTGTTTAAGCATGTTAATTATGTTAGTTTATTTATGTTTAGAACTATTTTAGTGGATGATTACTGTTGTCAAGAAGAATTAGGATGTTCGATCAAGTTAAATGATTGTTACTAGCTGTTTTATTAACCTATCTGATTTGATTATCAATGCTTATATGTGATATAAGTACTATCTTAATACTTGTTTAATAAAGATTATAATTAGCTAAGTTTCAGCATGTTTAAAAGTATTCTATGATGTGGATTAATTAAGTATTCTATGATGTTTGCTTGTTAATTAATTACTTATACATAAGTGTGTTGTGTTGAGTTCATGTCTAGAGTTATGTGATCGTATCTTGGTATATATATGGTATAGAGACTGGTATACACCAGATCAAGGTTATAAATACTTGTATACCTCCATGTATATCATATATGCTTTGAATATTTCATGTATATTAGTCTCTATCTATGTCTCTGTGTGTAAATGTGAGCTCTCACATGTATGAATGCGAGTACTTGCTAACTGGGCCTATCGCATATATTGGACTGATTCGTCCTCCTTTTAAATCTGAAATTTCACATTTTAGGCTTGTTTCTCTGCATTCTGTTTACCTAATGCCTGGTTTGTTCTGCCTAAATCCCGATAATTACTACATTTGGGCGGCATGGCTATTTCTCTGCTTGCCTTCTTGTTTGCTATTCCTGAGCCCCACCGCTTCTTTTCTTTCCATTTTCTTGTAGGTTGCCTTAGGCCTTATTTTGCATTTTTGCCTCTGTTTGCTTTACTGTTTTCTTTCTGCTTCTGCCTATATTGGACATAGCATGAAGTAATTGGATCATCCTTTCTTTAGTTTGCCTATTGCCAAATAAAGTGTAGTCCGCATGTGTTGATCTTTTATGCGTAATACTTATTATGATCGATAAAATTGGAGCATCTACTAATCTTTATCTCCCTTTTTTTTTTTTTACATGGCATGCATCGGAGCAAAATAAAGAGTCTCACGGCGAGACTCATCGCAAGCCATTTCAAATGGCAACCCGCATCCGCGTTCGCATTCCCGCTTCAGAAACTCCTAGAAAAACAAATAGGACGGAGTCATCCGCTCCAATGCCTTCACTCTCTTAACTTTCTTGTCTCATTTTATGCCTTTATTTGTTTATTGTAATTTTATTATTTAATTTTGTAATTAATAGTAGAACTTCTAGCAATTAGCCTTTGAACATATGAGATGGGAAGGTAATTTAAACTTAGAAACACATTTCTTCTTTACTTGTCTTTTAGGACTATTAAGCATGGCTAAATTCTGCAAAAATGATTTAAATGATTTAACTTGCATCATAAAACCAACATTTTGTTTCTTATTAAAATTCATAACAGATTTCTTCATAAACTCTCAAGAATCACTTTAAAGCACCTCTTATATCATATTGTACGCAGGTTAAGCAAGATTAATTTAGCTGGCAGTATACATAATTAGTCCATAAAGCACCCTCTTAGCATTCTTTAGCATTTCTAGCCCTTTTAGCACTTTTAATCACCCTTTGGCATTTAGCACCTTTAGCACATTTTGTTCTTAACATTTTAGCACCTCCTAGCATTCTTTTGTACTTTAGAATATTAGCACTACTTTCAGCACTTTAGCATTTAGCACTTTTAAGCGCCTCTTAGCGCCTTTAACACCCTTCTAGCATTTAATACATTTTAGCAACCTTTAGTATTTTAAGCACTTTTAAACATTTAACATTTGGCTCTTTTATTTATTTATAACACCTTTTGCCCTTTTTATACTTTAAGCACCTTTTAAACATTTTAACATTTTAGCATTTTTATTAAGCAGGAGGAGCTTTTATTTTGCATTTTTAAAACATAATAATTACCCTAGGTTTGGCAGGACTACCGCAAGTTAGTGGATCTTAGAGGGTGTCTAACCCCTTCCCTCTAGATTAATAAAGAACCCTTACCCAGAATCTCATTAAAGTTTAGCAGACCATTAAATGAAGTTAATGTTTACTTTAAACTAGTTAAACATTTAGGTGTCCTAATTCACCCAAATTAATTAGGTGGCGACTCCCTAGCAACCCTTTAGCATTTTTAATATTTTAAACACTTCTTTAACACTTTAACTTTCTTTTAGCATTTTATTATTTATTTTCTAACATTTTACTTAAGCAGGGTTCGCTTTTAATAAAGTCGCGGTCGAAATCGGGCGCGACTTTATGGCGACTCCACTGGGGACTTAAGGTTCTTAACCACAACAGACCTAGGGTTATTATTTGGCATTACTTTTTGCATTTAAATTTTGTGTGCTGTATTTTGTTTTATTTATTGCTACCTGCTCTACTGCTTTCCTTAAACTGGCATTCCGCTCATACTTCCTCCCTTATGGAAAATTCACACTATCACACACAACACGTGGGTGTGCTTCGCGCACCTGCAAATTCCTTGCAAACACCCAAATTTAAGAGAGTTGGTATTTTGCGCGGAGAATCCGGTCCAACCGGTGGCCGCGTAGCCTTCTCACTCGAGTTGTCCGCTCGGGAACCTTACGTCCAGAAAAGCCAAATCTTAGAAACTTAAGATAGAGCTATACCACCCTTTATTTTAGGGCATGCATGCATTTACCTTAGGTGGGTCGGTCCTTGGCATCGACACCACAATTAGGAGGACACCAAACTTGTCGACGAGTTTCTCAACCCAACGACCAACCAGCATATTATGTGTAGCGTGGCAATGATAGACAAATCCAAACCCAATCTTGTCATGTTGAAATTGGAAAAAGTGCACCGTCATTTGGTCGCCATTTCCAACAAAGGCATTATAGTTGGACGACTTGGACAAATCTATCATGGCCTCGCATATGTGACGTTTAGGCCTACCTCTGGCATAAAGAGGTCCCCCTGCATGTTAGGAAACGTTTGAATGTGCTATGTGCGATATATCTGTTACATACCTGCAAATTATGTGCTTTATGCTAACACCGTTTGTTGCATTTTAGAAAGATTTATCATCTCCCCCAAAGGTCGATTTGTATTTGACTAAGCAATGGCAGAACATCGATATCTCACAAGATCAAAGGCACGGTCCAGCGACATGACTGATTCAAGGGCATCTGAGCGGAACGAGTCGGAACCTGTCTTGGTTCCTATAGGCAAAGCAGGGGTCTCAGAAGAGAAAGGCAGCATAGATCCGGTCGAGCAGCTCGCCCAAATACCGCAGCAAATAGCAAACCTGCAGGCCGAAATCAGAAGTCTCAGAAACATCACTGAAGTACTCGTCACTGCAAATAACCAAAACAGTCAAAATCCTCCAAATTACCACCAGTACCCTCTTACTACATTCAGACAATATACAATGCACCCATACATCCCACACAAAACCAAATTATGTTCCAGCCAAGCACAAACCAAAGGCCACCACAAACCTACTTCCACAATGCATACGACAACCCCTTGCGATACCCATCCGTGTATACGCCACAACCAAATGCCCGTTCACTAAACACCTTCAAACCCCGCATAGGTGCTAAGAGAAAACCAACCAGAACCTATACACCTTTAACCAAACCCATAACCCAAGTGTATGAGGAGCTGAAAGCCGCAGGAATACTCCAGCCAATTCCCAGAAATATCCCCAGGCCTACTTCCCGAGGGCACGATAAAACCAAACATTGTGCATACCACTCCGGTGTCGAGGGGCACGACATCGAAAATTGCTACTCCCTCAGAGACAGAATCGAGGCGTTGATCAAAGAAGGGGTAATTCAGCTGAAGGAGTCTGCCCCAAATCCCTTGCCAAACCACGGCCACGTCAATGTGCACCTGACAACCTTAGATGAGGAATACACTCTCTTGCCTATGCCCATTCCGCCTGAATCAATCATTTATCCGAGCATGCACCACGTAGAAGCCAAAAGAAGAAGATATTGATAGCAGAGCATGAAGACCGACCGGCCGACGCGTGAGCAAGAAGGCGTATTGGTTGGATTTGCACCCTTGTTCTGGTCTGCCTAGAGCCCGGATAAGAAAGAACAATTTAGTCTAGCAGAATAATTCAAGACTCATATTTAAGCTTTAATAATGTTTTTCTTTGTTTTGCTTGCGATTGGAACTACGTGTGACCTGATTCCCTTGGCGGATACGTAGGCGGCCACATCGGCTTCGGTCCCACCTTTTAGAAAATCCCAATTTCTCTTTTGCTTTTATTGGAACTACGTGTGACCTGATTCCCTTGGCGGATACATAGGCGGCCACGCGGCCGGTCCGCGCTTTAGAAAATCCCAATTTCTCTTTGCTTGTAATTGGAACTACGTGTGACACGATTCCCATGGCGGATCGTGGCGCCACGCGGCTTCGGTCCCACCTTTTAGAAAATCCCAATTTCTCTTTCGCTTGTAATGAACTACGTCATGACCTGATTCCCTCGTGGGGATACGTAGGCGGCCTAAATCGGCTTCGGTCACACCATTAGGAAACTTTCCCTTCGTTCTGAAAATAACAAGAATACACATAACATACAAGCAACTCCATTGAGACCCCCTTAGGCCAAACACCCTTTTCAAAGCGGGACAATGCAGAAAGCAGACGGGGTTGCAAGTCCAAACAAGCGAGCGCAGATGTCAAGGAACAATGGCGAAGTCAAATACGAATCGACCACCCTCAAAACTCACAAAATTTTCTTTGGCGCAGTCCTTCATATTAACGAAGATCTGACAAAAGTTCTTCATATTAGCAAAGCGAAAAGAAACAACATAAGCGAGAAAGAGAGCGCAAGCAATCAACGATCGAAATTCAAAAGTCCAACAAAGTCTAGCGCGTCGGCTCGGGCATAAAGCACCAACAAAAGCATCATGGCAATTAATCGATTCTGAGGAAACATCTCGGGGCGACATCTCTACCCACATAATTGCTTTTCTCAAATATTTATCATTCTGTTTTAACGATTTATCCACTAACTTTTTCTCAAGCTTAGCTTGCGGGAGCATTTATTCTACGGGAGCGGCAAAGCACGTCAGGGCAGCGATGTTATCGGCATTATGTCCAAACGACATATATCCGACCAGTTTAAATCGATCAGCGGGACAATTTTTAAGATTTCGCCACGAAAGACACGAGCAAATATGATTCCATATGCTCGAAAGATCGACATAAATCGGGACAATTTTAAGGGTTTTACTACAAATGACATCAATGGACATGGTTAATTTACGCTAAGGGTTCCATGTCCCAAAGCGGGACAAATTTTAAAGAGAGCTTTGACTGAGCGGGCAGAGAGTATGGGAGAATATACCGCCGATTTCGGATAAGGAAGTTTGCTTTGTTTCACAACATGTCACTATTCAAATATCGACATAATTTCCTACTAGCACATATAAGTATATTTTCTCAAGATAGAATATTTTTCAACAAATGTTTTGACCGAGACGCGAAATCAGACAGGGGTTACATGACAACGCGTGCAAATATCAAGAGCCAACACAAATCGGCCGACCCCCTCCCCGAACTCACAAATTTTCTTTGAGTGAATTTTGCAGGACAATAGGAACAAGGAGGACAACAACATTCCAATACAACAGATCCGCTCACGAAGTCCATCTGTAACAAGTCTACATCAAATACATCCCGCAAAAACCACATCTTCGTTACTCAGGCTACATCATTTACACTTTAATTATTTCATCTAGCTTTGATTATGCATAACACGATTTTTATCTATGCCCTAGGAGGCGTCATCTGCATCTCGTCCATACAAGACGATTCCGCCCATACAAGGCGTCATAAGCATTTCGTCCATACGAGACGATAACGCCCATACAAGGCGTCATTTGCATCTCATCCATACAAGACGAGAACGCCCATACAAGGCGTCATTTGCATTTCGTCCATACAAGACGATAACGCCCATACAAGGCGTCACTTGCATCTCGTCCATACAAGACGAGAACGCCCATACAAGGCGTCATTCGCAATTCGTCCATACAAGACGATAACGCCCATACAAGGCGTCATATGCATCTCGTCCATACAAGACGAGAACGCCCATACAAGGCGTCATTTGCATTTCGTCCATACAAGACTATAACGCCCATACTGGCGTTATATGCATCGTCCATATAAGCGAGCGCCCATACAAGGCGTCATTTGCATTTTGTCCATACGAGACGATAACGCCATCTGGCGTCATTTGCATCTCGTCCATACAAGGCGAACGCCCATACAAGGCGTCATTCACATTTAAATCCATACAAGACGATAATGCCCATACAAGGCGTCATGCATCTCGTCCATACAAGACAAACGCCCATCTGGCGTCATTTGCATTTCGTCCATACAAGCGATAACGCCCATCTGGCGTCATATGCATCTCGTCCATCTGAGCGAACGCCCATCTGGCGTCATTTGCATTTCGTCCATACAAGGCGATAACGCCCATACAAGCGTCACTTGCGTCTAAATCATCATACAAAGCGAAACGCCCATCTGGCGTCATTCGCATTTAAATCCATACAAAGCGATAACGCCCATACAAGGCGTCATATGCATCTCGTCCATACACAAGCGACAACGCTCATCTGGCGTCATTTGTATTTCGTCCATACAAGACAATAACGCCATACATAAGCGTCTACATCGTCGCCCATACGAATGAGAACGCCCATCAAGGCGTCATTTGCATTTCGTCCATACGAGATGATAACGCCCATACTGGCGTCATTGCATCTCATCCATACAAGGCGAAACGCCCATACTGGCGTCATTCGCATTCGTCCATACAAGGCGATAACGCCCATACAAGGCGTCATATGCATCTCGTCCATCAAGCGACAACGCCCATACTGGCGTCATTTGCATTTCGTCCATCTGAGCGATAACGCCCATACAAGGCGTCATTGCATCTCGTCCATACAAGGCGAACGCCCATCTGGCGTCATTTGCATTCGTCCATACGAGGCGATAACGCCCATACTGGCGTCACTGCATCTAAATCCATACAAGGCGAAACGCCATACAAGGCGTCATTCGCGTTTCGTCCATCAAGCGATAACGCCCATAAGGTGTCATATGCATCGTCCATATAAGGCGAAACGCCCATCTAGTGTCATATGCATCTCGTCCATCAAGCGAAACGCCCATACAAGCGTCATTTGCATTTCGTCCATCTGAAGACGATAACGCCCATACAAGGCGTTATTTGCATCTAAATCATCCATGAGCGACAACGCCCATACAAGGCGTCATTCGCATTCGTCCATACAAGCGATAACGCCCATACTGGCGTCATATGCGTATCGTCCATACAAGCGCCAGCGCCCATACAAGGCGTCATTTGCATTTCGTCCATCTGAAGGCGATAACGCCCATCTGGCGTCATTGCATCTCGTCCATCAAGCGAAGCGCCCATACTGGCGTCATTGCATTTCGTCCATACGAGACGATAACGCCCATACTGGCGTCATTTGCATCTCATCCATACAAGACGAAACGCCCATACTGGCGTCATTCGCATTCGTCCATACAAGCGATAACGCCCATCTGGCGTCATACGCATCTCGTCCATACAACAACGCGCCCATACTGGCGTCATTTGCATTTCGTCCATACAAGACTATAACGCCCATACAAGGCGTCATATGCATCTCGTCCATACAAGAGCGTCATTTGCATTTCGTCCATACGAGACGATAACGCCCATACTGGCGTCATATGCATCTCGTCCATCTGAGCGATAACGCCCATACTGGCGTCACTTGCATCGTCCATACAAAGCGAACGCCCATACTGGCGTCATTCGCATTTCGTCCATACAAGGCGATAACGCCATACTGGCGTCATTTGCATCTCGCCCATACAAGCGATAACGCCCATCTGGCGTTGCATTTTCGTCCATACAAGCGATAACGCCCATCTGGCGTTATTGCATCTCGTCCATACAAGACGACAACGCCCGCCACAAGGCGTCATGTGCATCTCGTCCATACAAAGCGAGAACGCTCATACAAGGCGTCATATGCATCTTGTCCATCTGAGCGATAACGCCCATCTGGCGTCATTTGCATCTCGTCCATACAAGCGATAACGCCCATCAAGGCGTCATTTGCATTCGTCCATACGAGCGATAACGCCCATACAAGCGTCATTGCATCTCATCCATACAAGGCGATAACGCCCATACAAGGCGTCATTTGCATTTCGTCCATCTGAGCGATAACGCCCATCTGGCGTCGTTGCATCTCGTCCATACAAGACGAAACGCCCATACAAGGCGTCATTCGCATTTCGTCCATACAAAGCGATAACGCCCATACTGGCGTCATTCGCATTTAAATCCATCTGAAAGCGATAACGCCCATCTGGCGTCATTGCATCGTCGTCCATACAAAGGCGAAACGCCCATCTGGCGTCATTGCATTTCGTCCATCTGAGCGAACGCGCCCACAAGGCGTCATTTGCATTTCGTCCATACAAGACGACAACGCCCGCCTGGCGTCACTTGCATCTAAATCCATACAAGACGACGCCCATCTGGCGTCATTGCATCGTCCATACAGGACGACAACGCCCATCTGGCGTCACTTGCATCTCGTCCATACAAGACGACAACGCCCATACAAGGCGTCATTTGCATCTCGTCCATACAAGATGACAACGCCCATACAAGGCGTCATTTGCATTTCGTCCATACAAGACGATAACGCCCATACAAGACATCATTTGCGTTTCGTCCATACAAGACGACAACGCCCATACAAGGCGCCATTTGCATTTCGTCCATACAAGACGATAACGCCCACACAAGGCGTCATCTGCATCTCGTCTATACAAGACGGCGTATCGTCACATCATTCATATACGATTTGACTACAACCACAACACAAAATTTACATTCTTACATTATTTTGTTTTGTGATTCACTAATGCTTCTATCTCGGCTTGATGTTATACCGTATTTCCGGTATATACGTAAGGGCGTCGTAGATAATTTGAGCCTTAAGTTAGGCAAAGGCGAATTTTGGCACAAGTGCCGATTGAGTCGTTTTTAAACGTTTCGTTTCCGACTTACGTTGGGAAAATTCCGGCTATGTCATTTAGTATTTTTGCGGATTTTTCCGAGCAACGAAATGTTTTGGACCAACGGGAGGGTGACACTTGTCACCCTCATTTGGGCGATGTGGGTTGGCCGGTTGGTCACGGGTTGGAGGCCTATTGGCCCCTTGTTTTGGCCTTGTTTTGTGGCTTGTTTGGTGCCATGTTTTGTGCCTTGCTTTGTGGAGTAGGGGTTAGGGTGCACTTGGCTTGATCAAGGCCATACACTTGCCTTGCACATGGCTTGATCTTGGCCATTGGTTGGCTTTTGGTTTCCTATAAATACCCCCCCTTAGAGATGAACTTCTTCATCCACTCTTCACTTGTCTAAGCCTTGAAAACTCTCCCTCCCCTCTTGAGTGTTCTCGTCCTAAGCCTTCCCCCTCCCCCCCTTGAGTGGCCTTGTGGCCGAGAGCCTCCCCTCCCCCCCTTTGTGGTGCTAGCCGTGGGGTACCCCCCCCTAGCCTAGTTGTTTCGTATAATACCCCTCCCTTGTGGTATTGAAATACTTCTCCAAGTATTGTTATAATGCCCAAAATACCTTAGCCTTTACCTTGTTGTATTCCAAAAGTTACCTCTATACGTAGAGCCCGGAAATACTACCTTTTGTCCTTTTAGTCTCAAACCGAAACCCTAAGGAAATCTTCATGGTTGGTTGAAGTATTTGAGTAGAAGTTGGTTAGAACTTCTAAGGGTTGTTTGGAGCGGATTGGAGCGCACGGAGTAGGAGCTAAACCTTGCTCAGGATCGACATTATAACTTGGATAATTTTGGGCTTGTCGAGGTAAATATTCTTGTCCCCTTATTGTAATTGGAGATTACATGTTGTAGGAATATATAGTTGAAGTATACTATATGTAGAACTGAACTTTGTATTTGGCAATGTCTTTTGACTTAAGCCTGAAGAGTAAAGAAAAGAACTGAACTGTATTTACATAGGACTGTATTGCAGTAGACTTGTGTAGTATTGCTGAGTAGAATTGTACACGTCCGGTTAGACGTGTAAACCCCCCCCCTGGTTGGCTTGGTAGCCGGCCTCTATAGAGGAGGAGATTCTGTTGTTGCGGGGAAGTCTTGCGAATTTTCTGTAGAATATGGAACCGTGCGGTTAGAAGTTAATAGACGTTTGTGGCCTTATAGGTGGAAGTACTAAGAGTAGCGTATTCTACTTGAGGAGTGGAAAGGGCTAGCAAGGTTGTAGTACTTGGAGCACTTTGCTTATTGTCGATACTCGTCGCGAGGTATGTGAACCTCTTCCTATCTCTTCTAGCATGATATGTGTGAACTATGTAGTACGGTAGACGTACATGTGTTAACTGTGTTTGATTGTTCTTAAAACATAAAGTGTTATAACGGCTTTATGGGAAGTTGGTTATAACAGCTTTATGTAGGTAAGAAAATACTTTGTGGTTTTAAAAAGAGTTATACTAGCTTTATGGGGAGTTAGGTATAATGTCTTAAGAGAGGTAAAGAAAATGGTTTACTGATGTTAGAAGTTAAGGGACTTGATCTTATAAGATAAGAGACTTAACTTATTTGTTTTAATGTGAATGTTTGTGTGAAACCTCATTCGTGAGTAATGAGTACTTGGTTTTATTTAAAGGGATAATGTTTCTTGATTTGAAATCAGAATGTGTATCGACAGACCACTGCAGCGTTAATAAAGGAAAATGTATTGAATAATGATGTATCGTATTAAAACCAGTAGAAACCTCCATCTGCATAGAAACTAAGATGAGACAAAATGATATTACATTTTCTAGATCATGGCTGCTGTAATAAGAATGTTGTAAACAAGAATAACCTACTCTCACGTGAGACATATATTACTCAATTGTTCTAAAAAGGAATCAGGTGATTAAGTTTGGGAACTATGAAACCATTTGAAAATGAGAAGCTTGAGTAATTGAAACTAGGCAAACTGGAACTTAGGAAAAGAATGTTGTTACTTGATTTTGAAAAGGAATGTGGGTTGGTCATTCTAATACTACGGGTATCGGGTGACTTTTATAAGTAATGGATCTCTTTTAAAAAGAACTTAACGTATGTAGTACTTTGGGGTTAAAAACCCGGACTTTGGCATAAAATGAAAGTACTTTGAGTTGTTGTGAAACTTGCCTATGCTTGTTGTTGTGAAACTTGCCTATGCTTGTTGTTGTGAAACTTGCCTATGCTTGTTGTTGTGAAACTTGCCTATGCTTGTGATGATAGCCTTTGTTGTGCAAGTGTGGTATTTACGTGTTCTGGCGTCTCGATGAAGTAGGTCGACTTATTGAGAACTTACTTGGAGCGTCTTTGGCGGTGATGGAGAATTCCACGGGTATGTTTCCATTTTGATTCTTGTCTTGTTATTGATGTCACATGGGCGTCTACACCGTCTGAGATTAGGGGCATGCGGCCACGTGCGGCGGGTTGATTACCGATATATTGTTATTGTGGTTACATGGACATGTCTACGAGGTAGAATTCGGGGCATGTGGCGTGCGGCGGGGTTGATCACCCGATATTATTGTTGATGTCACATGGGCGTGTCTACAGAGGTAGAATTCGGGGCATGTGGCCATGGGGCATTGGTATTATTGTTGCATCATGGACATGTCTACACCGTCTGAATTCGGGGCATGCGGCCGTGATGCGAACATGATTGATGTTGTGGGCGTGAGACCCATAGTTATATTTGAGTGATGGCTTGAGGCGTGAGTCCACTTGGACATATTCGCTTTTATGTTGTGAATCGTAGTTTGGTTATCATACATGTCTCTGCTTTATATAGACTAGTATGATTTCATTCTGATATTTCTGATTTCACATACTTGGTACTGTTATCGACCTCGCCGAAGTGCGTTCATCTGCGCGGTAGAGGTACATCGATCGTGGATCCTCGCTCTTAGGATCTCGGTTCAGCGTTTTGGAAGCTCCGTTTCTCGGAGGCTTATCTTTTGGTATGTGTTCCACGAGTTGTAGGTTCTTGTACATTCGGGGTATGGCGAGGCCTGTCTGTCATAGTTGTTGTAAATCTTAAGTGCAGAATCTTGTTGTGGCGGGGTTTGTAAAAAAAGGATTAAAGCATTCGTTTTGAAAGAGTTGTATTTATATATGTTGTTGGAAGGTAACAGTTGGGTTGCTTTGTTTATGATCATTTATCTTGTTTCTTGTTTAAAGTTTTATTTTCCATTGGTTTTCTCGATGTTGTGTCACTAGGGTGCGGGATAAGGCACGATGAAGGCCGGGGCGGAGTCGTTACAAAAGTGGTATCGAGCGATTAATCCTCGGAAAGTGTCTGAACCGTGTCTAGTAGAGTCTTGATTATCGATGTGTAGTACACCACATCTATAATCGAGGAGGCTGAGACATTTAGGATTAGTTTCCATTCTTCTCATTACGAGATCGTGCCTTAGAGATGTGTTGTAAGTTGGACCTCCAGCGTATCTCGTTTTTACGATTATGCCTCCGCGCAAGGCAGCGAGCCAGAAGGGCAAAGCGGCAGGAGCCGCTAGTGAGATCTGAGAGAGTGCAGCGCGCGAGCCCGACACGAGGTTGTGCTTGACGGCGGGTTTGTGGCCGCCCGGCCCGAGAGGTTAGAGCGCGGCAATGGCTGCTGAGACGCGATACACGAGCCTCGGTCCACGATGCAGGGCAGAGGAGATGGGTTATAAGGAGATGGCGATTCTTGGCGGTCGTGGCGAATATGAGATAATTTGGATCTGGCGATTCGATTCGATGCACCGATGGTTCACCCGGCGAGATAGTTTGAGGCTACGGGACTTTACGAGTTGTAGCACTTGAGTTTTATGGGTCGAGTCACGAGGATGATCGCGAGGAGTTCATCCGGCGATTCTGACGGATCATGCGGGTGATCAAGGCTTGAGACCGAGTCTGTGACCTTTGGTTCGCATCGCTGCGTGATACCGATGATTGGTTTTGATTCATAGGAGCTTTCGGGAGAGCATGCACTCAGCAGTATGGGATGAGTTTTGGAGGCTTTCTCACGCACTTCTTGCCTCCGCGGATGAGAGGCACGGGTAAACAGATTTTTGATGCTTAGACGAGGCGGGCGTGCGGTTCGGGAGTACAATGTGAGTTCGACTCATTGGCGTGCGTCCAGCGTTGGTAGCTAGTATGGAGGATCGTGTGCACCGATATATTCTGAGGCTCGATGATTACATGTCGAGGCATGTTCGGGAGTAGCTCTTGGTAGGGCATGGACATTGCCCGCATGCAGCTCATCTGTGGGATGTGAGGCACGGAGAGGTCGGCGGAATGACGAATCGGCGAGAGGGCGAGAACAACGAGGTCCTTTGGTGACTTTCGAGGCGGACCGCCTCGAAGATACTAGTTTTGTACCTCCGCGGTCAGAGTGGTCCTCCACAATCTTGAGCATCAGTATTCGGGGGCGGTCGGGCTCGAGGTTGAGTTTCGAGGAAGTAAGGGTGTTGGCGGATCACGGTCACCTACACCGGTGTGGTCGATGTGGTAGACCGCATTTGAGTGTCGTGGTACGAGGAGCTTGTTATTTTGCGGCCAGCGGGGCCATTTTGCGAGGCTGTCAGGCCAAGGGTATACGGATGTTAAGACTCGACCCTACGGATCGATGGTTGGTTCATCGCCTTCTACTGATTATGCGCCTGCGAGTGCCTATGATTAGAGTGGAGCGGTAGCTTCAGGTATATCCTTAACCCTCTAGAGTTTTGGTATGCTTGTTATGATGGTCTCATTATTATGTGCTATGTACGAATAGCGTTGTGTTAATTGTGAGTTAGAAAACATGCTTAGTTGGGAGGATAAGTATGGGGGCATGGTAAGTGTGAATCCTAGACTGTCACGATTGAGACCTTAGAAGTAAGGTCGTCTTGAGTAAAAGATTCGTTTTATGTTTGACCTTTATCAGAGTGCGTAGTATACGTGGGTTTTATTTTAGTGATCAGTCCATGGGTAATGTGAGATGGAAGTGGTAGCTTTCATGATGTGATTTAGCAGGATTGTTCCGTGTCGGGGAACAAGGGCTTGACGCGATTGTGGGTCGGGTTGAGGACGTGATACGGGTCAACCCGTGGCCCGGATTAAGGTGGGGTCAGTTCTGGGTGGTCGCCCGGTGGTAAGTCACGAGGATGCTAGGCCCAGTTTGTATAACCATCGTATGAGTTGGTGGATATGTTCGACGAGCGGATCGTGGAGGCGGGAGCGGCCTTAGAGAAGATCGAGGTTAGTAAGATGACCAAGTTTGGAGGTAGTGACTCGAGTTGGAAAGCGAGCGTTGACGGAATTGTGGTAAGGATACTAGAAAGAGTTTGAGTGTTCGAGAAAGTACAACAAGATAGGGAAAGTGAGCGTGTGTGATCGTTTCTTTTGGGAAATGAAGGTGTGGCGGGAGTATATTTTAGACCTCGGGTAAGGGTTTTGTGATGATTAGAGGTGTTTCCTCATTGACTTGGGTTTAAGTATTGGTGCGTTTGTTATTTTTATGGCGGTGTGGCATGATTGTTTTCGCGTATAGCGATGAAGGCTATACTAGCGCATGTTTGTGTTGAGACTTGAGAAGGAACATTCGGACGAATGTTTCTAAGGAAGGAGAATGTTATACCGTATTTCCGAGTATATGCGTGGGGCGACGTAGAGAATTTGAGCCTTAAGTTAGGCAAAGGACCGAATTTTGGGCACAAGTGCGATTGGAGTCGTTTTGGCGAAGCGTTTCCACGACTACGTTGGGAAAATTAGGCTATGTCATTTAGTATTTTTGCGGATTTTTCGAGCAACGAAATGTTTTGGACCAACGGGAGGGTGACACTTGTCACCTCATTTGAAGCGATAATGGGTTGGCCGGTTGGTCACGGGTTGGAGGCCTATTGGCCCCTTGTTTTGGCCTTGTTTTGTGGCTTGTTTGGTGCCATGTTTTGTGCCTTGCTTTGTGGAGTAGGGGTTAGGGTGCACTTGGCTTGATCAAGGCCATACACTTGCCTTGCATGGCTTGATCTTGGCCATTGGTTGGCTTTTGGTTTCCTATAAATACCCCTTAGAGATGAACTTCATCCACTCTTCACTTGTCTAAGCCTTGAAAACTCTCCCTCCCTCTTGAGTGTTCTCGTCCTAAGCCTTCCCCTCCCCGAGGTGGCCTTGTGGCGAGCCTCCTCTCCTGTGGTGCTAGTAGTGGGTACCCCACTAGCCTAGTTGTTTCGTATAATACCCTCCTTGTGGTATTGAAATACTTCTCCAAGTATTGTTATAATGCCCAAAATACCTTAGCCTTTACCTTGTTGTATTCCAAAAGTTACCTCTATCGTAGAGCAGAAATACTACTTTTGTCCTTTTAGTCTCAAACCGAAACCTAAGGAAATCTTCATGGTTGGTTGAAGTATTTGAGTAGAAGTTGGTTAGAACTTCTAAGGGTTGTTTGGAGGCGGATTGGAGCGCACGGAGTAGGAGCTAAACCTTGCTCGGGATCGACATTATAACTTGGATAATTTTGGGCTTGTCGAGGTAAATATTCTTGTCCTTATTGTAATTGGAGATTACATGTTGTAGGAATATATAGTTGAAGTATACTATATGTAGAAGAACTTTGTATTTGGCAATGTCTTTTGACTTAAGCTGAAGAGTAAAGAAAAGAATCATTTGTATTTACATAGGGTTTGTATTGCGATGACTTGTGTAGTATTCTTGAGTAGAATTGTACACGTCAGGTTAGGCGTGTAAACCCCACCTGGTTGGCTTAGTGGCCAGGCCTCTATAGGAGGAGATTTCTGTTGTTGCGGGGAGGTCTTTGCGAATTTTCTGTAGAATATGGAACCGTGCGGTTAGAAGTTAATAGACGTTTGTGGCCTTATAGGTGGAAGTACTAAGAGTAGCGTATTCTACTTGAGGAGTGGAAAGGGCTAGCAAGGTTGTAGTACTTGGAGCACTTTGCTTATTGTCGATACTCGTCGCGAGGTATGTGAACCTCTTCCTATCTCTTCTAGCATGATATGTGTGAACTATGTAGTACGGTGAGCGTACGTGTGTTAACGTGTTTGATTGTTCTTAAAACATAAAGTGTTATAACGGCTTTATGGGAAGTTGGTTATAACAGCTTTATGTAGGTAAGAAAATACTTTGTGGTTTTAAAAAGAGTTATACTAGCTTTATGGGGAGTTAGGTATAATGTCTTAAGAGAGGTAAAGAAAATGGTTTACTGATGTTAGAAGTTAAGGGACTTGATCTTATAAGATAAGAGACTTAACTTATTTGTTTTAATGTGAATGTTTGTGTGAAACCTCATTCGTGAGTAATGAGTACTTGGTTTTATTTAAAGGGATAATGTTTTGATTTTCGGAAATCAGAATGTGTATCGACAGACCACTGCAGCGTTAATAAAGGAAAATGTATTGAATAATGATGTATCGTATTAAAACCAGTAGAAACCTCCATCTGCATAGAAACTAAGATGAGACAAAATGATATTACATTTTCTAGATCATGGTCTTGTAATAAGAATGTTGTAAACAAGAATAACCTACTCTCACGTGAGACATATATTACTCAATTGTTCTAAAAAGGAATCAGGTGATTAAGTTTGGGAACTATGAAACCATTTGAAAATGAGAAGCTTGAGTAATTGAAACTAGGCAAACTGGAACTTAGGAAAAGAATGTTGTTACTTGATTTTGAAAAGGAATGTGGGTTGGTCATTCTAATACTACGGGTATCGGGTGACTTTTATAAGTAATGGATCTCTTTTAAAAAGAACTTAACGTATGTAGTACTTTGGGGTTAAAAAACCCGGACTTTGGCATAAAATGAAAGTACTTTGAGTTGTTGTGAAACTTGCCTATGCTTGTTGTTGTGAAACTTGCCTATGCTTGTTGTTGTGAAACTTGCCTATGCTTGTGATGATAGCCTTTGTTGTGCAAGTGTGGTATTTACGTATTCTGGCGTCTCTCGATAGAGGCGGTCGACTTGTTGAGAACTTACTTGGGCGTCTTTGGCGGTGATGGAGAATTCCACGGGTATGTTTCCATTTTGATTCTTGTCTTGTTATTGATGTCACATGGGCGTGTCTACACCGTCACGAGATTCGGGGCATGCGGCCGTGCGGCGGGTTGATTACCGATATATTGTTATTGTGGTTACATGGACATGTCTACCGAGTAGAATTCAGGGGCTTGTGGCGTGCGGCGGGGTTGATCACCCGATATATTATTGTTGATGTCACATGGACGTGTCTACACCGATGCAGAATTCCGGGAACATGTGGCCATGGGGCATTGGTATTATTGTTGCATCATGGACATGTCTACACCGATGCAGAATTCCGGGGGCATGTGGCCATGATGCGAACATGATTGATGTTGTGGGCGTGAGACCCATAGTTATATTTGAGTGATGGCTTGAGGGCGTGAGTCCCTGACTGGACATGACTGCTTTTATGTTGTGAACTGTAGTTTGGTTATCATACATGTCTCATGCTTTATATAGACTAGTATGATTTCATTTCTGATATTTCTGATTTCACATACTTGGTACTGTTGTCTTGACCTCCTTCGAGGTGCGTTCATGCCGCAGTGAAGTACATCGGTCGTGGATCCTCGCTCTTAGGATCTCGGTTCATTTTTGGGAAGCTCGTTTCTCGGAGGCTTATCTTTTGGTATGTGTTCCACTGAGTTGTAGGTTCTTGTACATTCGGGGTATGGCGGCCCTGTCCGTCATAGTTGTTGTAAATCTTAAGTGCAGTAATCTTGTTGTGGGCAGGGTTTGTAAAAAAAAGGATTAAACTGTTCGTTTTGAAAGAGTTGTATTTATATATGTTGTTGGAAGGTAACCGTTGGGTTGGCCTGTTTTATGATCATTTATCTTGTTTCTTGTTTAAAGTTTTATTTTCCGCTGGTTTTCTCTGATGTTGTGTCACTAGGGTGCCCGGGATAAGGCACCAGTAACGGGCCCCGGGACGGGTCGTTACATTCAATCTACAGGAACTGCACAAGATGAAGCATAACGTGGATTTTCTCTTACAGCGAACCGGGGCAATTTGTTGGGGGGCCAACCTTCCCAATGAATGGCAGAAGCGGCCTCAAGCGTCGGTCCACTCGCTCCACATCACCATAAGCCATAGCGGTACACCCCAGGTTCAAGCCAGTTATTTTTATTTCTTTACTTTTTGCACCATAGCCCAGTGTCATCATAACTCGACACTGGGACAATTTTTGAGTCCGCGTTAGCCCGCCTTGGTGTTTTGACCATGGTAGCCCAGTGTCGTCATAACTCGACACTGGGACAATTTTTGAGTCCGCGTCAGCCTTGCCTAATTGCCCAACATTTTTAATTCTGAGGATCGAGACAAAATTGGCTATGAGTCAACGTCTTTGTCCGAAGATTCTTCCATCATCTCCATACAAAGAGGGACAACTGTTGACACCCAATTTTGACCCTCCCGTCCAGTCATTAACTATAAAATTACACTAATTTCGTAAAATAATTTTTATGATTTTTATAATAAAATGCAGCGAATAAAACATAAATACATGCATAAATAAACAATTTAATAATGGAATCGCGTCTCACGTAGAGTATTAAACACTTAGAGTCCCGCGCCCGCATTAATTAATTTCAAAGCCCTGTCACGATTCTTAATTAATAATAAATACATAAAATAAATAATTTAGCAAAGACGAATAGCATAGCCGCATTTATTAATATGCAAAGCAATTTCATAATCATTGTAGCACCTGAAGTCATATTAGGATAATTTAATTTTAGCTTAAAGAATAATAAATAATGCAATAAATAAGATTTTAAGTCATGGTACCGCATTCTAAAAAATTAAGCACTAATTAATTAGCACACCCGCAGTTATTATTGTAGTAATTTTAAACTCAACATTAGAGTAACAAAGCACCTAAAATAATTTAAGCACAATTAATTAATTAATTAATCACTAATTAAAAGCCTAAAACTAATAATTAACCTAAAACTAATACCTAGAACTAATACACTAACCCAGCCCACTCCAATTGTTTGCAGGCCCAATACATGGGCCCGATCCCTTCGTTTCCCTTATACGCAGCCCATTTGCCCTGATTTCATTTCCTTTCCGGATCGTCCACCGACGACCCACACAAGAAAACCTAGACTAAACCCAAAAAGAACGCGCGCGACCTTTAGCGCGAATCTCGCCGGATTTTCGAGGAGGAAAATCCGGCGACTTTCCTTTCCTTTACCCACGTACACCCAGCCAACGTGTTCTTACCATAACTGACCAAATCCCTTCAAATCAGAACCCGTTCGAATCACACCTAGAAATAGCTGAATCACTCACGAATCAGCACGAATATCGTCCAAAATCCGCCTTTATTTACTTATCAGTATTAGAACTCAAACGAGGGCTATATAAGCAGAGACGGGAGAGCACAGTAGGGCATTCGAAGGACACAGGGGAAGGATCCGGGACTCAATCAGAAAACAAATAGTGAACACTGTGGTAACACAAAGACCGATTCTTTAGTTTCATAAGAACGGAAGTTTGAAACCCTTCTTCCAATTCCAGAAAGGAAATCAGCAAACAAACCTTGCCCTTTATCTCGCATCGCAAAACCAAAACCCGAGTGAGTCGACGACTTGATTCGCTGCCTCGGTTCGCTGTCCGGAGAAGGTAATCTCGCCTCCTTTCATATTTTGTCATTCGATTGGTATTTCGTGATATATGTGAAGGTTCCTTGTCGGAATTAGTTGTTTACACTAGAATTCATGTCTGTTGATTGTGGCTGTCTTTGTTAATATTGCTGTATGATATTTAACATGCCTTACTCTACTTAAACAGATCCTCACAGTCAATGCAATAAGTAAAATAAGTGGTTTAGGTGCTTGTCTGTGTTAGCAATTAATCGAATGACGTCTATGGTATTCCTGCATGTCTTCCAGTAACTGGTCATATTCGTATCGGATATAGGTCTAGAATAATATGAAAAGAACCCCCTTAGTTCATTTTTATCGTTGTGTTTTTGGTGTGTTTTGCTACTGATTTAGTGGTATGTTATGTTTAGTGTTTAAGCATGTTAATTATGTTAGTTTATTTATGTTTAGAACTATTTTAGTGGATGATTACTGTTGTCAAGAAGAATTAGGATGTTCGATCAAGTTAAATGATTGTTACTAGCTGTTTTATTAACCTATCTGATTTGATTATCAATGCTTATATGTGATATAAGTACTATCTTAATACTTGTTTAATAAAGATTATAATTAGCTAAGTTTCAGCATGTTTAAAAGTATTCTATGATGTGGATTAATTAAGTATTCTATGATGTTTGCTTGTTAATTAATTACTTATACATAAGTGTGTTGTGTTGAGTTCATGTCTAGAGTTATGTGATGCATGTACTAGTATATATATGGTATAGAGACTGGTATACACCAGATCAAGGTTATAAATACTTGTATACCTCCATGTATATCATATATGCTTTGAATATTTCATGTATATTAGTCTCTATCTATGTCTCTGTGTGTAAATGTGAGCTCTCACATGTATGAATGCGAGTACTTGCTAACTGGGCCTATCGCATATATTGGACTGATTCGTCCTCCTTTTAAATCTGAAATTTCACATTTTAGGCTTGTTTCTCTGCATTCTGTTTACCTAATGCCTGGTTTGTTCTGCCTCATCCTGATAATTACTACATTTGGGCCGGCATGGCTATTTCCTCTGTTTGCCTTACTGTTTGCTATTCCCCTGAGCCCCACTGCCTTCTTTTCTTTCCATTTTCTTGTAGGTTGCCTTAGGCCTTATTTTGCATTTTTGCCTCTGTTTGCTTTACTGTTTTCTTTCTGCTTCTGCCTATATTGGACATAGCATGAAGTAATTGGATCATCCTTTCTTTAGTTTGCCTATTGCCAAATAAAGTGTAGTCCGCATGTGTTGATCTTTTATGCGTAATACTTATTATGATCGATAAAATTGGAGCATCTACTAATCTTTATCTCCCTTCTTTTTTTTTACATGGCATGCATCAGAGCAAAATAAAGAGTCTCACGGCGAGACTCATCGCAAGCCATTTCAAATGGCAACCCGCATCCGCGTTCGCATTCCCGCTTCAGAAACTCTTAGAAAAACAAATAGGACGGAGTCATCCGCTCCAATGCCTTCACTCTCTTAACTTTCTTGTCTCATTTTATGCCTTTATTTGTTTATTGTAATTTTATTATTTAATTTTGTAATTAATAGTAGAACTTCTAGCAATTAGCCTTTGAACATATGAGATGGGAAGGTAATTTAAACTTAGAAACACATTTCTTCTTTACTTGTCTTTTAGGACTATTAAGCATGGCTAAATTCTGCAAAAATGATTTAAATGATTTAACTTGCATCATAAAACCAACATTTTGTTTCTTATTAAAATTCATAACAGATTTCTTCATAAACTCTCAAGAATCACTTTAAAGCACCTCTTATATCATATTGTACGCAGGTTAAGCAAGATTAATTTAGTGATTATCATAATTAGTCCATAAAGCACCCTCTTAGCATTCTTTAGCATTTCTAGCCCTTTTAGCACTTTTAATCACCCTTTGGCATTTAGCACCTTTAGCACATTTTGTTCTTAACATTTTAGCACCTCCTAGCATTCTTTTGTACTTTAGAATATTAGCACTACTTTCAGCACTTTAGCATTTAGCACTTTTAAGCGCCTCTTAGCGCCTTTAACACCCTTCTAGCATTTAATACATTTTAGCAACCTTTAGTATTTTAAGCACTTTTAAACATTTAACATTTGGCTCTTTTATTTATTTATAACACCTTTTGCCCTTTTTATACTTTAAGCACCTTTTAAACATTTTAACATTTTAGCATTTTTATTAAGCAGGAGGAGCTTTTATTTTGCATTTTTTAAACATAATAATTACCCTAGGTTTGGCAGGACTACCGCAAGTTAGTGGATCTTAGAGGGTGTCTAACCCCTTCCCTCTAGATTAATAAAGAACCCTTACCCAGAATCTCATTAAAGTTTAGCAGACCATTAAATGAAGTTAATGTTTACTTTAAACTAGTTAAACATTTAGGTGTCCTAATTCACCCAAATTAATTAGGTGGCGACTCCCTAGCAACCCTTTAGAATTTTTAATATTTTAAACACTTCTTTAACACTTTAACTTTCTTTTAGCATTTTATTATTTATTTTCTAACATTTTACTTAAGCAGGGTTCGCTTTTAATAAAGTCGCGGTCGAAATCGGGCGCGACATAGACGGCAAGGGTAGTTATGGTATCAAAAATAAAAGGGGATAAATATTAGCTATTTCGAATAGTTCGAGGTTAGTTTTAGCGATTTTTCGTAAAATTTATAATATACCCCTTATATATCTGTTTATTTATATATTTACACAATCATAAATAGTAGATTCTATGAAGGTCAAAAAAGCGGATAACAATTAGGGGTCATTGATCAGAGTTATATGTGTATGTATTAGTAATTGCAGTGATTAATTATGTAGGTATTAGTAATGCGAAATTAGTTATGCCGGATTTAGTATTCATGTGTTAGTTATTCGTGTATTAGTTAATCAATCTTCTACACTGCATAAAATAATATATAAATTTTCTCATAATTTGTACATGTATTAGTTATGTGAAAAAGAAAAACATGAACTAAACATTGTATTAGCAATGTTATATTTTATGAGGAAAAGAAGGGGGCGGGGGGGAATCAAACATTATATAACTTATACTACATTCTATATGAAGATTATTTTTTCCAAATTTGTAACCAAACAATGTATACCGTTATGCAAGTTTTACATAGATAACTCTTCTGTAACCAACAAGCAAACGACCCCTTATATTTTAAAACTAGGTGTAGAAGAGGAAAGATCGTCGAAGAAGAACACGAAGAAGGGAGGTGGTTGTTACTTATTCGTTTATGCAAATTGCAAAAGCATTATGCAAAACAAAAATACGAAGTAAAAACTCAGGAAGGCAAAAAGATGTAAAACTTAAATAACAAAGTAACTATATTCTATAAGAAGACTAACTATACAATTATGGTAATATTACAATAGTAATTCAGGTACAAAACTAATTCTAATATATACCAAATATACAAGATTCCGGAACACTGTTCACGGACAAGGGCCGCGACACTGTGTCCTAAGAGCCGTGGCGCTGGGCACGTTATTTGAACATTGTTTAACACACCCGCAGTCATAGCGGGAGGTCTTCGTACACTGAGACTGTCTCTAAAATCTAAGGACCGAGGGAAGACCCTTTGTAAAGATGTCTGCAATCTGATATCTGGAAGGGACATGGCAGACGCGTACTTTGCCTTTAGCTACCTTTTGTCGAATAAAGTGAATATCCATCTCTATGTGTTTAGTGCGCTGGTGCTGAACTGGATTACCAGAAAGTTAGATGACACTTATATTATCACAATACACTAAGGTAGTTTTCTCAATAGGACAATGAAGCTCTAAAAGTAGATTTCGTAAACAACATGACTCAGAAACCACATATCGATACTCGACCTCTACACTTGAACGTGAAAGCGTGGATTGACGTTTGGCAGACCATGAGATCAAGTTATTATCTAAAAACATGCAATAGCGGCGTGGGCCGATGCGGTGTCGATCTAACCACCAATCAAGATCTCAGATAGGAGACTAGTGTAGACGTCGACGAAGGATACAAATGCAAAACATACTCAAGTGTTCCCTGAATGTACCTAAGAATACATTTGAGTGTATTCATATGTTCAACTCTGGGATCATGCATAAACAAACACATCTGTTGTACGACATATGTAATATCAGGTCGCGTAAACGTAAGATACTGAAGGGCGCATGCAAGACTACGATAGCGGGTCGGATCCTTGTTAGCGATTTATCCACACGCTTAACACAAGTGCACGTATCGTGACAAGTAATATAGTCTGGGTAAGACCGAATATCTTCCTCAGGGATTAGTGTTCAATTACCAATTTCTATCATATGGTATCTATTTGGTGATCGATATTTTGATGGTTTTTTGTATCTATGACTAATAAATAATTATAAAAGTTAACTAAATTACTTTACTTAAATCAGATATAGTGGAAATAGGGCTTCTAATCTCCTCAACTATCCGCTCGCTTTAATCTTTAATGCAATGATAAAGGTTTTTCTTCTATATTGAGATAGCAGGTTAACTAAAACATTTTATATTCCGGTTAAGATATATAAACACTCAACCCCGATGTAGAACCATTCTATCTTTTGATGATAAGATTTACCCCAAAGGAGGATTAAGAACAATAACCTATTAAACTACACAAGTATCGGGGTACTTTCGTCCACGATTTTAACCTATGTTTATTCAACTATAGCATATTTATAATCTCCCCTTTCGGATCTCGATTAGAAATCATATATGTGATGATAATTAGTGATCAATTAATTACCAAGCAATCAAAGCAACTACTGAATAAATCTCAATTATATAAAGAAGAAACCAAACCATGCATTAAATCATAAAATGAGGTTCAAGTGATTCGAATGGAAAGCCCTAATTAAAGTTTAGCTCCTCGCCATAGACATGCTAAGAACTAAAAGATTATCCAACATAAACTGAAAAATAAATAAATTAAGAAAAAGAATTACTCATGAACAAACCTCCAATCTTGAAGCTTTCAAGAACTATGTGTTGTGTAGAGTTAGAGATTGTCGAACCCTTTAAAAATCTGCCCTAAGGCCTTTTTATATCCTCCAAACACGTTCCCAACTTTTCTCTCCTGGTCTTGGCCCATTCCCATTCGGATTTGGCTGAAAACCCGCGTCGGCGCCACGGCCCTGAGACCGGCGCCGTGGCGCCGAAACTCCTGCAACTCGTCAGATCTTTGGGCGTCGTGGTTCTGCTTTCGCTGATAGAGTGGCGCCACGACGTCGCCATGCCCTTCGTCCGGGGTGCCAACTTTTCATCGCTTTTGGCTCTGGAACCTCTGTTTCTGCCATCTTTTTGCTTCTTTTCGCCAATGTGCCATTTTAAACCACTGTGACTCAAAAGAAAGAAAATATATACTAACATGACACGTATTTGTACAAAAATTGGTCAAAGACTAACTAAAAATGACTCAAAAAGTGTATATAAAATACGCCTAACAAACACCCCCAAACTTAACCTTTACTCGCCCTCGAGTAAATATCAGAAATAGAGACAAAGACACGAAAGAAAATAAAATAAAATGACTCAAAGACAGTGATCAATCTGCTACATAATTTTCACTAGAAAAACATGAAGGTTAGTAGGATAATATGTAGGAACATATAGCATGAATTTTTAGCATTCTAAAACTCTTAAGTCAGATATTTCGCAAATTCAATTCAATCATTTTCAATGGACGTAAGAACACTTAACCTATGCATGTGAATATTAAAATTCTATGGCATGTTTACTTGTTATTCTCCACTAATCATGGGTACACATACTAGAGATCTTCAGGACTTTTCAGGGTTGTAATGTAGGCTTAAGCAGAGGTAGGTAAAAAAATAGGCATTTAGGCTCAACTTACGTACCATAAGCTCTTTTTTTCTTTAAACTCTTCCCTTTTATTTTGATTTCCCTTTTAATCTCGTACCTATCTTTCCCCTCTTTTTGTTTAGAGAGAATGAGGTGCATTGTGAATAACAAACACCCCCAAACTTAAGCTTTTATATTTTTTTTCATTCGGGTGCATCAATTTGTTTTTTTTTCACTTCTCTTTTTGTCTTTTTTCAACACTTTTTATTCCAAACATCTTAATTTTCCACTTATGATACAATTAAGGAATTATAGGATGTCAAAGAAAGATCTTATTTTTGGCTCAAAGGAACTGACTAGGGATATAATTTTAATGTCAGGGATAGGCAATGAATGGTAAGAAATGGCTAATAATGAAATGCCTGAGTCATATCCCTACCATGTATATCCTAACTATTTCGCCTCACATAACAAGTAAGTAGACACATAGGATTAATCATTAACAAATGCATAAATCAAGCAAGATACCCCAAATAATTTGATTTCAAGAATTCTTGGCATATCTAACTTAAGCGTTCAGATTTTCTGCTTCTAATTCCATTACATTATCCCACTTTATTTCATTAGGCATTTCAAGTAACTACAACATGCATGATCATAATAAAAAAATTAGACTCATATAAGACATAAAAATGAACAATAACAAGACTCAAACACACAAAAATAGACTCAAAAATAAACTATCAAAAATAAACTAAGAACAAAAATAAACTAAGAACCCCCCCAAACTTAAATCACACATTGTCCCTAATGTGTCCAAGACTCAAAAATAAAAGAAAGACGGGATAACTTACAGACTTGTGGTTTAAAATGGTGGCGGTGGCGGGTAATGCATGGTCCTCTGATTGAACCTGGAGCTCAAGTCGTCAACTCTTTGGTACAACTGTTGTTGATCCTGCCTTATATCCTGTTGACCTTGTATCACTGTGTCCAGGCTTTGCATCATCATCCGCTGGTTCATGAGCAATTGCTCCATCATAGGCACTGGAGGTTCCAATTCCAAGGGTTGCTGGTGGCTGCTGCCTGCTTCATACTGAGCCTCTGTCTCAGGCTCGTCCTCATCCATGGCAGCCTCTGCTGCTGCTGGTGCTGGAGCTGGAGCTCCTCTCCTCCTAGCTTCTGTTGGGGGGACTGGCTCTGGGAATTGTGCACTACCCCATATGTCACAGGAGATTGGCCCTTCTCATATGTATCAGTAACTAAGGTTGGGACTCCATGTCTAGCACATAAAGTGTAAATGAGAGATCCATGTCCCAACCCACCTGTAGTGGTCAACCTTCTGATTTATCTAATGCTCTGCACTATCTCTTTTCCGATGTCAATCGTCTTCCCCGTCATGATTCCATACACCATTTTTATTCTATATGTCAGCACTCTGGTGAAGTGTGTCGATGGAATCAGGCGGGCACTGACGAAGTACAACCAACCCTTGGCTATTTTGTTGAACTGACATCTGCTCAGTCCCCTTGCTCAATTTCGTGCAATCTCATATTCAGCCCCTGGGTAGCATAATATAGCTGCGACGGTATCCCAATCGATGTGGCTGGCATCTCTAGACCAGCCTGTGAAATGATTTCGGTTATAGCCTCGTTCTTCAGCACCTGCTGTCATCAATATTTCGTTCACCACCTCAGATGTTACAGGCACATACTGCCCTCTCACAAAACATCTACCATATGTCTGTTCTGGATAGTTGACATATAATTCTTTCACTATGATAGTGTTCTGCGGTACTATTCTCTCCGGATTGACGAATCTCTTTCACCCATTTGCCTCTATCGTCACCCGAATCGGCTCATAGACATCGTCATCCTCAAATGACTCCCTTTGGTACTTCATTCCTCTCTCATGTATCAAGGTTCTAGTACTAAGCTTGTTATATATGTCTTCTGCCTTTTTACTAGCGAACCTAGTGGTATCATATTGTGGAACGGAGGTGGATGCGAAAGCTCTTCTTTTCTGGCAGACATTCTTGAGAAATTTGGGCAGCATTTCTTTTGTTTTTGTGAGGTTGCCCAACAACTCTCAATCACACAATCAACACAGTAGCACAAACACAACAATACACAATACAATTCAACCCCCAACTACACCCCAATCACGAGTACAACACTCCACAGCACTACGTACAACCCCCACATCGACTGGCCAACAACAATCTCCCAACACACAGCACAATACCCAACAATAAATTTCACCCCCCCAAGCTTATGAGTTACCTCTCTTAATTGCTTTGAAATTTCAAGAAAAATTATGAATGTTACCTTGGAAAATGTTCTTCACAACTTTTCTTGTTCCTAGCGATGGAATGAAGCAATGGAATGAGGATTGTTGTTTATAATGGTTATGGGTGCAAGGAATTGAAGGAATTTGGTTGAGATTGGGTGTGGTTTATGAAATATTTGAGTGGGAGAAGTTAATTTCGTGGGTTTTGGAGAGTTTAGGTATTTTGTATTTTGTGTGGGAGAAGGCAATTCGACTTGGGGCTTTTATTTTTTTCAAAATTTCCGTCGCGGCGCCACGGCCCTGAGACCGGCACCGTGGCGCTCAAACTTCCGCAACTGTCTGAACTCTCGGCGCCATGGCGCTGAGATTGGCGTCGTGGCGCCCAAATTTCTGCGGCTCTCTGATTTTCCGGCGCCACGGCCCTGAGTCTGGGCGTCGTGGCGCTGCACTTTTTTTCTCCCTTTTCATTTTGTGCTCCACGTTTTTGTCCTTGTACCTAGCATCACAACATCAAAAACAATACCAGACGTGAGACTGTTCTAACTAAGCTAAAAATGCATAAATTTAAAACCTTGAGTTTACTCCCAAGTAGAGTTGCCTTTAACGTCTTGTAGCCGGACGCAAGTTCCTTATTAAGAAGCCTGGGGTAATTTAACCCCACAGCCTATCCATTTCATGATAATCTTTCTTTTTATCCTTCTATTTGTATTTTTCTTTTTTTCTCAGGAGGATGTTTAGAAATACTTACTGTCTTTGTGATCGCTCTCCTTGGTTTTGGCTTGTGTTGGCTCAAATTATGTGTCAGTTGTGCTGACTACGAGACATTTTCTTATGACTGAGGATTCAATGGAGGGTTTAAATACTTTAAACATCATCTCTTCGTCCTCAACTCTCAGTTTTAATCCGCCCTTTTCCACATCAATCAATGCTCTCCCAGTGGCGAGGAATGGTCGTCCCAAAATAATGGGAATTTCATCGTCTTCCTCCATGTCGAGGATGAGAAAGTCTGCTGGGAAGAAAAACTTCCCCACTTTGATGAGCACGTCTTCAATGATGCCTAAAGGATGCACCACTGATCTGTCCGCTAGCTGTAGATTCACTGTAGTTGGCTTGATCACTCCTAATCCCAGCTACTTGAATATAGATAGGGGTAACAAGTTTATGCTAGCCCCTAGATCACATAATGCCCTGTTGCAAGTCACATTTTCTATCGTGCAAGGTAGGGTGAAACTCCCTCAATCTTTCAACTTTGAGGGCAACTTCTTCTGCAAAATGGCACTACACTCTTCAGTTAGTGCTATGGTCTTATATTCCACTAGTTTCCTCTTCTTTCCAAGGATCTCCTTCATAAATTTGAAGTAGGTAGGCGATTGTTCCAACGCTTCAATGAAGGGGATATTAATATGCAATTTCCTGAAAACCTCTAGGAACTTTGAGAACTGCTTATCTTGGGTCTTTCTCTGAAGCCTCTGAGGATAGGGGATCTTCTCTATGTACTACCTTACTGGAACTGGTGGTGTCACGACCCGACCTCGGATCCGTGACTGGTGCCTTACCCCGGGCACCCTTGTGATACAACATCAGAGAAAACCAGCGGAAATAAACTCACAAACAAGAACTATATAAGAATATAAAACAGGCTTAACCCAAAGTGGCTACCTCTAAGTATAATAAAACGAACAGTTACATCCTTACACCCCAATTCATGACAGGACTACAAGCCTCTAAGAAGGTATAACACTATGACGGGACAGGGCCCCGCCATACCCCCTGAATGTACAAAAGTCTACAACCTCAGGGAATCGTACCAAAGACGAGGCCTCCGGAGAAATGGAGCCTTCCGAGAACCGAACCGTGATCCTAAGAGTGCGGATCAGCAAGCTATGAACCTCAACCTGCGGCATGAACGCAGCCCCCCGAAGGAGGTCAGTACAACATGTACCAAATATGCGAAACTGGAAAATACTGTAATAATATCATAAGTCAAAAATAAGCTGAAGTCTTAGATAAAAATCAGTTTCCTTGCACTGTGCCTTACTAACAATGAGAGTAACCAGTATAAATCTTATAGCATAAAAATAGGAGGCTCATGATCAAAACAGGGTACCTCGCCCGTAGTATCATTAAGCAATCCTACTCCTGGGACTATTTCACCCGCATGGGTCCTGTGGACCCGCATGAGGTCATCCGCCTCGTCATGGGACTATTTCACCCGCATGGGACTATTTCACCCGCATGGATCCTGTGGACCCGCATGAGTATCATCGCCGTACTCGCATGGGACTATTTCACCCGCATGGATCCTGTGGTCCGGATCCGCATGAGTGCAAGCGCCGCACTCGCATCATGGGTAGCAAATCCATGGCATAAATAATAACCCGGGGTTTACCCCGTAATAATATAAATATATAACATAGCTCATCCGGCTATCATACATAACATAAGCACTATCGGCCTATCATATCACAACATAAGCACTACCGGCCTATCATATCACAACATAAGCACTACCGGCCTATCATAACATAAGCACTACCGGCTTATCATAACATAAGCAAGTTAAGAAATCCCCTAACTTCTTATTAACATTGTTAATATATCCTCTCATTTTAGTATCCTAAGGCACGAACATGTCTTTTAATAGAAAGTCCGGGAATTCAACCCAAGTACCATGTACTTCTAACTTTTTAAGAAATAACCCTTTTTTTTACAAAACTCCAAGATACTAATCACCATAGTATCAAGTTACGATTTCCTTTCAAGACAAGTCACATTTCCTTTTAGAAATATAATAGGCTTCTAAATCAAGTGACTTCATTTCCTTTAAAACCTTAGGCAACCAATGCCTAAAAATCAAATTCACCTTTCTTAGTTTCAAATCCTTTACCCGTACTTGTTTTAATTAGAGTAAACCATTCTTTGTGAACCTTTCAAAACTAATATAACCAACTTCCCATAAAGTCATTATATTAGCGTTATTCCTTTGTCAAATACATTTTCCCTAAATCCAAGGGACTTATACTTTTAAAATGAAACAAATATCATATGCTTTAAAACAAGTGAAAGATATCAAATCTTGTACGTCTACCGTACTACATAGGTACAACTACTCATGCTCAAGAGATAGAAAAGTTCCACATACCTCTTTCGGTTAATCCACTTGCTAAGTCCAACTACCGCAAGTAATATGTCAACCTATAATAACCATAGTGTGTTTATTAACCTCTAATTTCAATGTAGAAATTCCAAATTCAAGTTATCAATTCCTAAGGAAAATTGGGCAGCATTTCCTTTGTTTCTACTCACTTTGCCACCTTTTCAAAGGCCGATTTTTCAACATTCAAACGCCTTATTAAGGCCCAACAACCAAACCAACACAAAGGGGATTACACACCTAATCTTGGGTGTGTAAAATTCTGCCCCATAAGTTAAAATAGTACACTTAACAATTCTAAGGTGGATTTTAGGCTACAACATGCTCATAATATTTCTTTAGCCAAATCCTTCATATTCAACCCACATTTCTAGCATGCAATGACTCTAAGAGCATTATTTACCACCATAAGTATCTTCTTCTTAACATGCAACTCTATAAACTAATAATAGAGGAAGAATCATTACCTTAGAGCTTTAGCCAAATTTTATCCAACAATTTGCTAGCCTTTCTACCAAGAATACCACCACCACCACCTTCACAAGCTAGCCACAAGATTCCTTCTTGTCTTTTAATTTTTCAGATTTTTCTTAAGGCTAGAATCCTCTTGGATTTTTAGAGAGAAGAAGGAGCTTGAAATATTGTAGAGAGAAGGAAGAGGTTTTTCAAAGAGAGAGATGACAAATGACCAAGTCTTTAAGACTTGGTCAATATATTGCATGTAAAAATCAGATGGGGGGGACACTTGTCCCCCACTCAGGCCCTTTCAAAATAAAAATCTGACTTTTCCTAAGTTTTTCCGCCTGATTTCCCGCCTCGGCGCCGTAACTCCTGCGAACCCTCGGATCTTCCGGAGCCGCGGCCCTGCTTCCGGCGCCGCGGCCCTACAATTACCCGCGCGCGGCCCTGCCTCCGCGCTGGCCACAGACCGAGGTCCCGGCCCTAACCACGGGGTATAACAGGTGGAGCCTCCTCTAAAATAGGGCGGTCATCAGTAACCCCCTCCTTCTCAATATCAGCTTTCTTTTCAGTCCCCACTGCAGGTTCAGGAGCAACTGGTTCTAACCGCTTCCCACTTCTCAACTGTACTGCCTGACACTGCTCTCTGGAATTTATCTCTGTATTACTGGGAAGAGTACCATGTGGCCTGTTATTTTCCATTTTTGTCAGCTGTCCAACTTGGGTTTCCAAGTGTTACACCCCGTAGTTCAGGTCATGCGTATGAGAGCGTACGAAAGGGAGTAAGACTTAAAATTTTCGAAAGATAGGTTGACAGATTGTTTCGGACGGGTTTTTAGTCAACTTTGAGTTGGTGTATGTCCAGTTATCTTGAGAGTTTGTAGGTGTTTCGACGGCCTAGTGCGTAGTTCGTTGAGTCTAGTTTCCAACGCAACCAACCGTTCGTCGATAGGACATCAGAGTAGAAAGTTATGGGAGTTACAAGTTCGATCGTGATCGGACGAAAGTGTTTGATCGAGCTGGCCGCATGGCGCGGGCGAGCGCGCGCGATTCTGGTTGCGGCGCGGATATTTTGAGGAGCGCTGAGATTGCAGCGCGCGCGGATATTCGAGGAGCGCTGTGCAGTGTGGCCGAAGCGAGGTCAGCGCCGGATATTTCTGGGAGTCGGCAGGGGTTGTAGAGCCGCGGCGCCGAGGCAGAAATTTTGGCGGAAAAACTGAGGAAAACAGATATTTTCTTTTAAAAAGGCCATGGGAGGGTGACAAGTGTCCCCCCCATCTGATTTTGCATGCACTACTTATTGACCAAGTCTTGAAGACTTGGTCATTCTTCAAACTCTCACCTCTCTCTAAAGCTAAATCTCTCACTTCTCTCTAGAATTCCAAGAGGAATTCAAAGCTTAAGGAAAATCTGAAAAGTTATGACAAGAAGGAAGCTTGTGTCTAGCTTGTAGGAGTTATTGTGGTGGTGTTCTTGAAAAAGAGGCTAGCAAAAATTGTTGGAATAATTTTGGCTAAAGCTCTAAGGTAACAATTCTTCTCTTGTAGCTAGTTATTGATGTTGCATGTGAAGAAGAAGGAACTTATAGTAGTCAATAATGCCCTTAGATTCATTGCATGTAAGAAATATGGTTTGGATATGAAAGGATTGGTTAAAAAAGGTTATGTGAGCATGTTGTAGCCTAAAAACTACCTTAAACTTGTTAAGTTAATTGCTGTACCTTATGGGGCAGAATTTTACACACCCAAGTTTAGTTGTGTAATCCCCTTTGAAATGTTTGGATTGTTGGGCCTTAAATGTGGCGTTTGGATGTTGAATTCGACCTTGAAAAAGGTGGCAAAGTATGTAGAAACAAAGAAAATGCTGCCCAATTTTCCTTAGGAATTAGTGACTTTACACTTGGGATATTCTACGTTGAAAGTAGAGGTTAATAAAAGTATTATGGTCATTATAGGTTGACGTACTACGTGCGGAATTTATATATTGGACTTAGAAAGTGGATTGACCCGAAGAGGTATGTGATTCTTCCTATTCTCTTGAGCATGATTATTTGTGAAATATATAGTGCGGTAGACGCACGTGTGTTAAAGAAGTTTGATGTCTTTTTTTTGTGTCCTTGATTTGATTCTAAAGTTAAGTGACTTGATATGAAATGTTAAGGACTTGAATTGTGTTAAAAGTTGTGAAACCTCGTTCGTGAGTAATGGGTACTTGGTCTTTAAAAGAATAAAATTTCTTGAGTTCGGAAATGTGAGTAGTTGTCCTTGGTTGGTTTAAAATGCAAAGTGTTATAATAGCTTTATGGGAAATTAGTTATAACGACTTTATGAAAACGAAAGAATGGTTCTACCATTGGATTTAAACGGTAACTTGATAGTTTTAAGAAGTTATGAGGCTTAAACCATTTTGAAAAGTATATTGTTACTTGACTTTCAAAAGGAGAAGTGTTTTTGTTTAAAAGGAAGACATGGTATTGTCTTGAGTTGGTTTTAAAAGAAGGCATGGTTTTGTCTTGGTTTATTTAAAAGGAAGGTATGGAAATTGTTTTTGGGTTACTTAAAATGATAGTTACGCTATTTTGATACTACGGATATTAGTATCGTGTGCCATTTGTGAAAGGAATGAATATTTTAAGGAGTTAAAATACGTAGTACTTTGGGGTTAGAACCCGGATTTTTGGCATAGTATGAAAGTACCTTGAGTGTGAATAACTTGCCTATGTTTGCTTGTGATAGTCTTGGTGTACAAGTATTGTATCCTTACGCTACCGCGTCTCTCGATGGAGGGCCGGTCAGGTTATTCTAGATCATGTTTGGACATACTGACACGTTGGGTGGCCCACGGGTATGCTTCCATGGTTAGTGTTATCTTGTTATTTCGTTTGGGCATACTGACTCGATGGATGGCCCACGGGTATGCGGACATGATGAGGGTTCGTTCCATGTTGATAGTGTTATTCCATGGACTAGCTCTCCATGAGGTCTACTGATGCAGGGTAGATCTGGTAGCTAGCCCTCGTACTTGCCCGATCGGCGTGATGCGAGTGGATCTAGTAGTTGGCTTCGTACTTGCCGGTCGGTGTTAGGGCGGTTTCGTGATGCAGGCGGATCGGTGGTTAGCTGCGTACTTGCCCGGTCGTGACGTGGCGCAGGTGGATCCGGTAGAGGCTATCGTACTTTCCCGGTCGACCGTGATACGGTATTTAATATTGTTGATGCGGTGGGATCGTAGTAGCTTTCGTACTTGCCGGTCGATTGAGGATGCGAGGTGGAGATGGTAGCTATGCCGTACTTGCCCGTCTGTTCTTATGACACAGGTGGGATCTGGTATTCATGTGTACTCCTTGGTGTTGTTATATCATAGACTGCCGGCAGTGAGGAAGGAATTCCACGGGCATGATTTATATTGTGGGCATGAGACCCATGGTTATATTTGAGTGATGACTTAGAGGGCGTGAGTCACGACTTGACATATTTGTGTATATGTTGTGTCTTGTAGTTTGGTTATCCTACATGTCTCTGCTTTATATAGACTATTATGATTTCATTACTGGTATTTTGATTTCACATACTTGGTACTGTTATCGACCTCGCCCGGGCTGCGTTAAATGTCGCAGTTGAGGTGCGTAACTGGCGATCCGCACTCTTAGGATCACTGTTCAGTTCTGGGAAAGCTTCATTTCTCCGGAGGCTTTGTCTTTTGGTACGGTTCCCTGAGGTTATAGACTTTTGTACATTCAGGGGGTATGGCGGGGCCCTGTCCCGCCACAGTGGTTATTCCTAGAGGTCTGTAGTCACATTTGTGGTTTGGGCTGTAAAAACAAGTTGTACTGTTTTACTTTTGATTAAGTTTATTTTATGGAAGGCGGCCTTGTCGGCTTGCCAGTGATGTTTACTTTATACAGGTTATGTGTTATGTATGTTCCGCTGCTATTCTCTGATGTTGTATCACAAGGGTGCCCCGGTAGGGCACCAGTCGCGGCCCCGGGGGTCGGGTCGTGACACCAAGTTCCTTATGGATGACCTTGTCTCTGCCATGAACTGGGTCTGTGAATTTGTAAGTGTCAACAAGGCTGCTCGCAATTCATCTGGCTTTTCTTGTGGGCAAGGCGCACTGAACTGTTGTGAAGATGAGGCCTGATTAAATGGTTGTTGATTCTGGTATTGACCTCTGTATTGATTCTGCTGCCCCTGGTCACCCCTCCATGAGAAGTTTGGGTGATTCCTCCACCCCGGATTGTAAGTGTTTGAATAAGAGTTGTTCTGGGGCCTCTGGTAATTTCCCAATGCCTGACATTTTGTTTGCTCAATAGGGATGTTGTTGGGGTCTGCTGATGGGCACCTATCAAAAGTATGAGGACCCCCACATATCTCACAATTCATTGGCATCTGAACTACATTCACTGACACTGTGTTCTGCTGAAGTTGCTTGGTCAAGAGAGCAACTTGTGCATTTAACACTGTAATGGCATCGATATCATTAACTCATATCGCTCTCCTTCCACTTACCCCTCTATCATCTGGCACATAGTTATTAGTGGCCATGTCTTCTAGCAAATCATGAGCCTCATGTGTTGTCTTCTTCATGAAGGTTCCACCTGCAGCTGCATCAATGATGGTTCTTGTTGTCCCACTTAGCCCATTGTAGAAAATATGGACCAAATTCCACAGTTCAATGCTGTGATGCGGACACTTTCTCTGCAGATCTTTAAATCTCTTCCAAGCCTCATAGAGTGACTCCCCATCAGTCTGGTAGAAATTGTTCAGCTCTCCTCTCAGCTTGGCTGCTTTGGAAGGTGGAAAGAACTTTGCCAGGAACTTCTGTGTCAGATCCTGCCATGTAAATATAGAATCTGTAGGCGGAGAATTCAACCAAACCTTTGCTCTATCCCTGAGTGAGAAGGGAAAGAGCCTCAACCGGATGGCGTCATCAGTAACACCATTATATTTGAACGTTGCACACAGTTCCAAGAAATTTGCAATGTGCATATGTGGGTCTTCAGATGGTAACCCTCCAAATTGAACTGTATGTTGCACCATGCTCAGGATCGCAGGCTTTATTTCAAAATTGTTCGCTCCTATTGCTGGGAGCCTTATTCATGTTTGTGCTTCATTCACTCTTGGTAGCACATAGTCTCTCAGACTCTTTTCTGCCTGGACCTGAACTCTTTCCTCTTCATCATTCTGCAACCCTGGGGGTATTCTTTGGTTGGGTTGGTGATCACCCATCTCTTCATTCATCTCATTATTATTCTGTCTATCCCCCATGACTATTAAGTCCAAGATTCTTTTGTTTCGCCGGTTGTGCTTGCAAGTCTTCTCGATCTTAGGGTTGAAGGGAACAAGTGTATCTGCTCCTCTTCTTCTTCGCATAGACTAGATACCTGAAATAGATCAAAATCAACAAACGGATCACGGCGCACGGTTCCTCAAATAAAATAAAAGAAAAGAAAATAAAAACCAAATTAGAAATTAAGAATAGGTAGATTGATATTGAACTACGCCAATCCCCGGCAACGGCGCCAAAAACTTGTTAGCGATTTATCCACACGCTTAACGTAAGTGCACGTATCGTGACAAGTAATATAGTCTGGGTAAGACCGAATATCGTCCTGAGGGATTAGTGTTCAATTACCAATTTCTATCCTATGGTATCTATTTGGTGATCGATATTTTGATGGTTGTTTGTATCTATGACTACTAAATAATTATAAAAGTTAACTAAATTACTTTACTTAAATCAGATATGGTGGAAATAGGGCTTCCAATCTCCTCAATTATCCGCTCGTTTTAATCTTTAATGCAATGATAAAGGTTCTTCTTCTATATTGAGATATCATGTTAACTAAGCCATTTTATATTCCGGTTAGGATATATAAACACTTAACCCCGATGCAGAACCCTTCTATCTTTCGATGATAAGATTTACCATAAAGGAGGATTAAGAACAATAACCTATTAAACTACACAAGTATCGGGGTACTTTCGTCCACGATTTTAACCTATGTTTATTCAACTATAGCATATTCACAATCTCCCCTTTCGGATCTCGATTAGAAATCATGTATGTGATGATAATTAGTGATCAATTAATTACCAAGCAATCAAAACAATTATTGAATAAATCTCAACTATATAAAGAAGAAACCAAACCATGCATTAAATCATAAAATGAGGTTCAAGTGATTCGAATGGAAAGCCCTAATTAAAGTTTAGCTCCTAGCCATAGACATGCTAAGAACTAAAAGATTATCCAACATAAACTGAAAAATAAATAAAGTAAGAAAAAAAATTACTCAAGAACAAACCTCCAATCTTGAAGCTTTCAAGAACTATGTCGTTGTGTAGAGTTAGGGATTGTCGAACCCTTCAAAAATCTGCCCTAAGACCTTTTTATATCCTCCAAAAACATTCCCAACTTTTCTCTCTTGGTCTTGGCCCATTCCCATTCGGATTTGGCTGAAAACCCGCATCGACGCCACGACCCTGAGACCGGCGCCGTGGCGCCGAAACTCCTGCAACTCGTCAGATCTTTGGGCGTCGTGGCGCTGCTTTCGCTGATAGAGTGGCGCCACGGCGCCGCCCTGTACTTCGTCCGGGGTACCAAATTTTCGTCTCTTTTTGCTCTGGAACCTCTGTTTCTGCCATCTTTTTGCTTCTTTTCGCCAATGTGTCATTTTAAACCACCGTGACTCAAAAGAAAGAAAATCTATACTAACATGACACATATTTGTACAAAAATGGGCCAAAGACTAACTAAAAATGACTCAAAATGTGTATATTAAATACGCCTAACAATCCTCATAGGAAGAGCGTGCTGCAGCACCCAACTTGGATTTAGTATCAACTGGAGTAGAAGTGGACTTACATGATGACATCCCAGCCCTCTCAATGATCTCTGTTGGATATTTCTTCTGTGATAATAACAATCCACCTGCATGATGAGTTACAACAATCCCCAGAAAGTAACTCAATTGGCCCAAGTCCTTCATGACAAACTCAGATCTGAGCATTGACATAATGGACTTTCGCAAAGCATCAGAAGAGACAGTCAAGATAATATCATCAACATATAATAGAATATAAGCCATGGAAGATCACTGATAATATATGAATAATGAGTTATCAGACCTGTTGTGAGAGAAACCCATAGTCGAAACATAGTCAGCAAACCTCGTATACCACGCTTGTGGAGCGTGGAGACTGCTTAAGCCCATACAATGACTTCCTCAATAAACAGAAATGATTAGGATATCTAGTATCCCTAAACCCTAAGGGCTGATGCATATACACTGTCTCATGAATATCACCATGTAGGAAAGTATTTCTTCACATCTAGCTGATGAATGAGCCATGATTTCGAAAGAGTCAAGCTGAGCATAGTACAATTAGTCGCCGGCTTGACCACCGGGCTAAAAGTCTCACCACAATCCACACCAACCTGTTGAGTCTTACCATCACCTACAAGACGATCTTTATGTCTTGCAAACGAACCATCAGAATTCTCTTTATGAACAAAATCCACATAGACCGAATAATATTAACACCAGATGGACGGGGAACCAACTTCCATGTCTTATTATCAATAAGAGCATTATATTCATCGGTCATGGTAATTTTTCAATTATGGTCATTTAGGGCAGACACAGGATTACGGGGTAAGAGAGACTTAAGAATATTAAAATTAAAATGTCTTTTTTGTTTAACAATACCTCGTTGACTGCGAGTGATTGAACCATGACTTGGGGCTGGATGGTGTGAATTTTTGGAATTTTCGGGAGACGGGACGGACTGGTCAGCAAGCGGAATTTCGAAAATTACTGTCGAAGGCGCCACAGCGCCGCGGTCCTGATGAACTGCAGAGCTCTATGAAGTTTTGGCGTCACTGCGCCTCCACGAAGGCGTCGGCGACGACGGATCGAATGTGATTTATTCAACTGGGCGGCGCGTCGCGGCGCCTCCACAAGCGCGGCGACATATTTTATGAAAAATCTGAAAAGTGACGGAGAACATAGGGGGAGATATCATCATCCAAAAAATCATAAGAACTAGACACAGATTTTTCTACTTTAGAAAATGGAAATTGGGATTCATCAAAGAGAACATGACGACTAATGATGATTCGTTAGAGGACAAATCAAAGCATTTATAACCACAGTGATTTGACGGATAACCCAAAAACACACACGGGGTAGAACGTGTCTGAAGTTTGTTGATTGTGGTGGATGGAAACAGCAGATAACATTAGCATCAAAGACCCTAAGATGAGAATACGAAGGAGTCTTATTGTATAAAATTTGAAGAGGGGAGGAATATGTCAAACTTTTAGAGGGAATAATATTAAGTAGATCGGTAGCCATTTGTAGCGCATGATTCCAAAATAATAGAGGGACGGAAGAATGAACCAATAAAGTGCGGATAATATTATTAATGGTACGAATTTTTTGTTCAGCTTTCCCATTTTGTGAAGACATATGAGGACAAGAAAAATGAAAATTTATCCCATTTTGAGCACAAAACTCCCTAAACTCCTTATTGTCATACTATTTACCATTATCACATTGGATGTTTTTTTATTTCTCGTTTGAATTGGGCTCTTATGAAAGCTCTAAATTTAATGAAGATGGAAAAACATGTGATTTTTTCGCAATTGGAAACGTCCATAAAAATTTAGAATAGTCATCCAAAAATAACACATAATAATGATGACCCATAGAACTGAGAACGGGAGATGTCCATAAATCGCTATGAATAATATCAAATGGCATTGAAGTATGAGAATTCGAAGCTACAAACAATAACTTAATAATTTTCCCTAAAGAGCAATATTGACAATTTGGAGTACTACGCGTACCCTTACAAGAAATAAACTTATTCGTATCTAAAACATATAAAATTGACGACCCTGAATGACCTAGACAAGCATGCCACAATGAAGGAGCAAAAGCTGCAAAAGTGGATGACATAGCTTAACGCAAGATGCTGAGACTCGGTGTGATTGGATAAAGATCCCCCTACTGTCACACCTCATGAGAGGACTCCCCGTCTTGAAATCCTTCACAGAAACCCAAACGGATCAAAATCAATAGAGACCCAATTATCAGTGGTGAATTTACGGACAGACAACAAATTTTTAATTAATTTTGGGGCATGAAGGGTATTTTTCAGGACAAGTGGTGGATAAGGAGGGGACAAAGTTTTATTACCATGACCCTTTATTGGAATAGAACTGTCATTACCAATAATTATACCACGATTACTGCTCAAATTGGAATAAGATGAGAGATTACCTTGGTCGGATGTCATATGGGTAGTGACACCTGTATCCATGTACCAATTAGGGTCCGGTTGAGTCAAGCCAAGCGTGTGCATCGCTGCTTCAATGTCGGTCTGAGTGGGGCCCATTGTGTGGTGGACCTGAGGAGGCAAGGCACAAGTATGCCGGACTGCTCGGGCTGCCCATACGCTGCTCTGATGCCATGAAAGAATTAATCTCTTGATTATTCTTATTGATGAAAGACATATATATATATATATAAGTTCTTTACATCTAAAACTCTATTCTATAAGGAGACTAACTATACAATTATGGTAATATTACAATAGTAATTAAGGTACAAAACTAATTCTAATATATACCAAATATACAAGATTTCGGAACACTATTCACGGACAAGGGCAGCGACGCTGGGCACATTATTTGGACACTGTTTAACAGTAACGCATATCAAAGTAATTTTTGAAAAAAGTACAGAGGTAAATAAGGCATAACAAATAATAGAGAGAGCTCAACATAGTATATCGAGCAAACTAATGCAACAACCAAATCACAAAAAACAACAGAAAGTATGAGAGATTGACGAACAAGAAAGTACGAGAAAAATGCTAATAGGAACTACCCACCAAGTCAATACAACGCTCAATTACCTTCTAACCTTCTACCTTAATCGTGAGCTCCATAACTTACTGTCTACGGTCATGTTCTCATTAAGTTGAAGGTGTGTCATGTCATTTCTAATCACCTCTCCCAAATACTTATTCACCTACCCCTACCCCTACCCCTACCCCTACCCCTACCTCTCCTCAAACTTAACATTGTCAACCTCTCACACCTTCTCACAGAGGCATCGGTAGATCTCATCTTCACATGTTTGTACAGTCTCAGTCTCGCTTCTTTCATCTGTCCACCACATAGGTGACTCCTGCCTTGTCCTAAATATTTTTATCTCTCGTAGTATGACACATTCACCTCAACATCCTCATTTCTGCATCCTTCATCTTCTGGACACAAGAGTTTTTAATTGGCCAACATTCTACCACATACAACATCCAAAGTGAAACTTTATCATACAATTAATTATCAAATAAGAGAATTAGAGAATAACAAATAAATTATTTGGCATCACAAGTATTTTTCTTTAATTGCTTAAGAATGGTCACTAATTATCAATTTTAATTTATTGCATGAACAGCACAAAGATTTCACGGTATTACAAGTAATATTGGTTTCTAACTAATTGAGTAAGGTAATTAATTATCAAATGTAGTGAATTATAGAACGATGCAGAAATTACATGATATGACAAGTACGTAAATACATTTAATTAATTAAAATAATATAATGTATGTACTCATTGATTGAGATATAGAAGATAACTAACCCCGATAAGTGTTTGCTTCTTGTGGCATGCATTAACAACCTTAATCGCGTATTCTCTTGATAGACAGGTCTTAAAATAATAGTCTGGAAAAAGTAAATTAAGGTATGCAAAATGCATATATAAAGGAAGAGTGACAAGAGCAAGTACACAAAAGAAGAATTTAAGGGTGTGTTCGATATGAACGAACATGTTTTTGGAAAAAAATGTGTTTTTCGAAAATAAGTGAATTTCTTATTTTTTTCTGTTCATTTGGTTAATGAACCATGTTCGGTTGATACTTGATAGTAGAAAATATTTTTTGAAAACTACTCACCGAAGCCCCACCCCACACCCACCACCCATCCCTACATCACACCACCAAACCCACCCCAACCCCACACCACTGCTCTATCCCCTCTCCCCCTCAATTTTCTATTTCATATATTATTATATATATTATATTATTAAAATTAAAAAAAATCTACACTCCACTTCCTTTCCCAAAAACCACAATCGACACCAAATTTAATCACATAATTTTTTTTATTTTTTATAAATTTTTATTTATTTATAACAATTTGTATAAATTCAGACATCACGTTGTGGACTTCACTAAGTATGTTGTTGTATAAAGATTATATATATATATATATATATATATATATTTATTTATAAAATATTTTTTATTTATAAGAATTTGTATAAATCAGGACCACATTGTGGGACTTCACTAAGTATGTTGTTGTATAAAAATTATATATATATATATATATATATGAACTAGAAAATTCTGGAGGCGTAGGGGTGCAGGAAGAGGGGGGGGGGGATTGGTGGGTAGTGTAGAAAATAAAATAAATTAAAAACTTTTAAAAAAAAATTATAGGGTGGTGGGGGTGTTTGAGTCGTGGGGGTCATGGAGTGGTGTAAAATAAAAAGGACTTTAGCCTTTTTTTATTGTTATTTTTACTTATTTTGCTTGTTTCGCTACTATTTTTTATGTCTCTTCAAATTTATCATGGTTAATTACTAGGCTTGTTGATTATTATTATTATTATTATTATTATTATATTATGATTGATCTACCACTCTATTATTTGCATGTAGATCACAAAAAATAGTAAGAATGAGAGGAGGAAAGTCCTTGATGATAATGGTTAATCATGCCACTCAACGGGAAAAAAATGACGAGAAGGATTCATGCTCGACCACGATGTAATCACTATCACCGTCGTCAACGCTTTTCACCCGGCGTACTCCTCTTGAGAAATGATATGAGTGTATCTTCATGGGCTCGGAGATGACATACAACGGATGGAAATGCACATTCTCTGTGTGTAATATTTGAAAGGCACAGAAAAGAGCCTGATGATCTGACCACCATCTTTCTACCCCATATAGACTATTATTTCTATGTAATTTTTTATAAATTTTTTATTTATGAAAAGAGAATGGAGGTGTTTGATCAAGAAAGATAATAGAGGCATTTGATCAAGAAAAGAGATAATGGAGGAGTTTGATCAAGAAAAAAGACAATGGAGGGTTGACATTACATAGGGAAGGATGTATTGATACCATTGTAAATTTAAATTTTATTTTATTACCATCGTAAAAAATCGGTGGTCCATCAGTCGAAATAAACCTAAGTGTGTTTGGTCAATTATAAGCCAAATTGAAAATATACCACCTCACTCTATAATAACTCACTACTTAGGATAATTTTAGACCATTTTGATAGATGATAAATTAGAGAAATGAAGGCGGCTATTGGAATGAGAAACGTGTTGAAACTGCACTAGTCTAACGAAAAAAAATCAAACCCCAAACCATAACCCCAACTCCAAATCTCAAACCCCAAATTGCACAAATCTAAGGGACTGTGGATAGATATACCATAAACTGACCATCATCAATGGCTAACAATAATCATTTACGATCGACTTCATGCATGGTCAATAATTCGACATGTTATAAAAAGACTAAGGACAATTACAAGTTATAAATAAATTAAATAAAATTAATAAAAGGACATGCCATTATAATAATGTTTTAGTACATCATATAGAGTTCCCATCCATTCAACACATGATCAAATGAGTTTTAGGAAAAGTAATGGTACTTAAAAGGCCAATATTTATCTAAAAAAGACATAAATAAATAAAATAAATAAATAAATAAAAAGACATACCACTATTTAAATATTATAATAATACTTTAATACATTATATGAGAGTTTTCAGCCATTTAAAATGTGATTAAAAGAGTTTTAGGACAAATAATGATACTTAAAAGATCAATATTTGTCTAAAAGCCATAAATAAATAAAATAAATAAAATTACTTGATACTATTTAAAAATTATAATAACACTTTAATACATCATATGAGAGTAACCATCCATTGACACATGATCACAAGTATTGTTTGTCCTTAGAACAAGATTGTGCTTTGAGAACAATAACTTGTTGTCCAACTAATTGGATACTAGTGTTATCAATATTATTACTTGTCCTAAAACTCTTTTGATCATGTTTTCAATGGATTGAGACTCTCACATGATGTATTAAAGTGTTAGTGTAATATTTAAAAAGTATCAAATCTTTTTATTTATTTTATATTATTTATTTATGTTTTTTAGACAAATATTGGTCTTTTAAGTATCATTACTCGTTCTAAAACTCTTTTGATAATGTGTTTAATTGGGGGAGACTTCAATATGATGTATTAAAGTGTTATTATAATGTTTAACTAGTATCAAGTCCTTGATTTATTTTAGTTTATTCATTTATGATTTTTTAGACAAATTTGGCATTTTAAGTATCATTACGTGTCCTAAAATTCTTTTCATCATGTATTCAATGGATGAGGACTATCATATAATATATTAAAGTGTTATTATAATATTTAAATAGTATCAAGTCTTTTTATTTATTTATGGCTTTTTAGACAAATATTGGTCGTTTAAGTACCACACTTGTCCTAATACTCTTTTGATCGTGTGTTCAATGAATCGGTGTTAAATAGTGACATGTATTTTTTATTTTATTTTATTTATTTATGACTTTTTAGACAAAATATTGACCTTTTAAGTACTACTACTTGTCCTAAAACTCTTTTGATCATGTGTTCAGTAGATGGAGACTCTCATATGATTCATATGTATTAAAGTGTTATTATAATATTTAAATAGTATCAAGCTTTTTTATTTATTTTATTTATTTATGATATTTCAGATAAATATTGGTCTTTTAAGTACCATTACTTGTCCAAAAACTCTTTTGATCATGTGTTCAATGGATGATGATTCTCATATAATGTATTAAAATATTATTATAATATTTAAATAGTTTCATGTCCTATTATTTATTTTATTTTAGTTATTTATGACTTTTTAGAAAAATATTGTCATTGGTCTATATATAACATGTGAAAAATTATTGACCATGCGTGGAGTCGAGCCTAAATGATAACTGTTAGATATTGACAACAGTCTCTTTATGGTATACCTATCTACGATCCCTTAGATTTGTACAATTTGGGATGTGGGCTGGGGGTTTGTGGTTTCATTTTAAAAAAAAAATGTTTGTCTGTTACATTCTTCGTCATCAGGATCATCCTTTCACCTTGCTCATAGAACTTCAATTCCAACATTTTGAGGTCTCTTCTCATTCACCCATGTAATCACCATCTACTTTAATATATTCTGCAATCGACACCATAATAAGTCTATAATAGACTATGACTATAGTTTATGACAGCAGTCGACGCCATAATAAGTCGACGGGGACTGTTTTTCGATGAAAAGTCAGAATTTTTGACAGAAACATGATTTGAAAAGTGGAGAAATCATGAGATTTTGGAGGGAAACATTTGGGTTTTATTTCTTTTTGGGGTAATTAAAGGTTGGGGCCAAAATGTATTTTTTAAAATTTTGGGGCTAGGGTTGGACGCAACAAACTCTGACATTACTGACGTCATAAATGGTGATCATTCCCCTAATTATTTAAAACTAGTGGATTTTCCTCTAAGAAAATTTCTTTAGTGGCCTTCTAGCAAAACACTCATACTTTCATTAGGAAAATCATTTTCCTCATTTTTAAGAATTTATTTTCCTAAAAAGTATTTTTGACCAAACGAACATAAGAAAATTGAAAAAAAAATTCTTTTCCTCCATACCGAATACACCCTAAATGGATGAGGCTTTTCTTATGACCAAAGGTTTAAATCAAATTCAAAGAAAAAGTCAGCTACTTTTAGAAGGGCACAATCGTTTAAGAAAAAAACAGAATAAATCATTTTATTTTTTTGGTTAATTAAATATTATTTATAAAATAGTAAATTATTTAGAAGGGTATTTAAGTAATTTAATTTTTTCATTGATTCTCATTTTTCATATAGTATAGATTAATTTTTTTTAGATAGATATAGATAAATCGCAAATGTTGATATTTTGAATAACAATCCTAAAAGAGAGTTTCCTCTTCTTTTTTTTATTTCTCATTTGGTGTTCAGTACCCGTATTGGATATCGAATTATTCGGATTTGCGTCATGTGAGACCCATTTAAGAGGCTAGCGATTTCCTTACAAAAAAAATTCATATCAAAGCTCAAACCCGATATATGTTATTAGGGGTTGAGGAATCATATTCACCCACCACAACTTTTGTTAGTAACCCAAAAGTAGTTATTGGTGCACTTAGCCCATGAATATCCGGTCAAAGAAGGTTTTTGGGGAGGGGGCATGTGAAGGAAAAATTAAGCTCAGTGCCTATTGGGGCATCTAGTTTGCCAATTTTAGCCTAACTATCCACCTCTTATCCCAATAATCCCTTCGGCAATTTAATTTGCAAGATGTTCTGTTTTCTTGATCTATCTCTCACATGGCTTCTCTATTCCCTGCTATACTTTCCCTAAGCTCCCCACTCAACGAACTTGTGGATGTTGGAAAAGTGTTGTGACAACACGAGTAATCAGTCAGTACAATATCGCTTATGAACATAAGGATGTTGCCTGCTGTGTTGTGACAACATCACATACAACATCTCTATAAACGATTTTGCCTATTCTTCCGACCAAAATAGTGAGTGTTACTGTGAGGTAAAAATGACCTAGGCAGGCTAACCAGGAAGATATGTTTAAAACGTGAGAAAAGAAGAAGTCAAGCTTGGAAGGAAAGTGACGTGAAGACCAAGTCAATATAGTTGAGGATTTCATGGAGGCTGAATTGGTCCAAAATGCTACCTATTTTCTATCAACCTCCGCAACAAACCAGTGAGAATTTCAAGGAAGTTTCACACTATAAATAGAGGAGGAACTTCAGAGTATCGGTATCTAGATTACAAAGAAAAGAATCACCAAGATAGCTCTCAGAAATTCACCATAGAAACTGGATCAAACACCAATGCCTAAAGTAGTATAACAACATCTAGTCCCACATTTCAGTTGCTACTCAGATTCTAGATCAAGTTCATTGTTTAAGCAATTGTAATGAAGATGTTGTATATTTCTTTATAGATGTTTTATCTTTAGGCTGAAGTCATCTGCGACTTCGTTTTGTTTGTAATTTTTTTTTTATTTCTACAAATTGTAAAAAGAAATTCACTTGTATTTGTATATGATAAATACAATACTTCGGTCATTGACCATCAAGGGCTATATTAATATATACCATTGAAAATATAAATCTTGTGTCTTTTACTTTTTCCGCTGCATTTACTCATTAAGGTTTATTATTGTTTTATCTGATGTTGTCCCAAATGTTGACGCAACACTGAAGGCAACATAAAGAAACTGTTTAGCTTTTCAATTATTCAAATTTATAGTTGTTCTACTTTTAATTGCTTATATGTAGCCTCAGACCTAACAAGTGGTATAAGAGTCAACACTTAACACAATAAGTGTTTGGTCATATATCTAATGGATATGGACTCAACTATTCAAAATGTTGGTAGACTTCCGATTCTTGATGGAACAAATTATACCTATTGGAAGATTCAGCTACGTTCGCACATCAAATCCATTGATGTTCGGGCATGGAGATCTGTTACCGAAGGATATGTTGTTCCCAAGTATCCAGCGGATGAGGATGATGATATTCTTACCAAATTCGAATGCGAGTGGACTGCAGAAGAGATCAATAATGCTAACTTTAACGAAAAGGCCTTGAATGCTATATTTGGATGGGTAGATTTGTACATGTTCAAACTCATTCAGAATTGTACATCAACTAAGGACGCCTGGGATAATTTGAAATGTCAATCAACTTTTCAAAATAGGATTTTATATCCTCATATTCTTCCATCCTCAAGCGCTCAGATCTCTTCCTCAAAGGTTTAACACAAAGATTTGTGCTATTGAAGAGGCCCGTAATCTTGCCACATTGTATCTACATGCCTTGATGAGCATCTTTCAAACTTATGAGATGAACATCAAGAGTCAAAGGGACTTGTATATGGACAATACGATAGCACTGCAAGTACAAACCTCAGAAACAATCATTGAAGACGAGGATGAAAACCTTGAGGAACTAGGTGATGGTGCAACTGCTGTCTTACTCACTCGACGATTTAATTCGATGATGAGGAAGAACAACAATGATAGAAGTAAAGCTAAATATAAGGATCACCAAAACCCATTCTTCAATAAACAAACAATAAGACACATTCAGGGCAAATAAGTTATAATCCACTGAGAAAAACAAACTCAGACAATACCAATTTTAACCCTAAACAACTCGAGGGAGTGCAATGGCATACATGATCGGGTTGGGGACATTATGCTAATGAGTGTGCAAACACCCTTAGAAAAGTTGGTAAAAGTCAGTGGGTGTCTCTCAGTGATGATGAAAATGTATAAGAGGAAGGAGATCGAGAAGAAGAAACAGGCGATGCTGGAGCAATGTTCGAACATTCACTGTCCGACAATGAAGATGTTGTTGATGTTGTTATAACATCTGTGACAACATTGGATACAACATCTTAAATCCAGTAACATAAAAAAGGTATGTGTATTTTAACTATTCTGATGTTAATTGTTTTAGTGGTTTAATTTCTTCGAAGTTGTAAACCTGGATCTAGTTGACACTAAAGATGAAGTGATAAAGGAATTACAAGATCTTTTTAAAGCATTGATCACAGAATCTGAGCAACTAGATTCAAACGCAAAATCGTTGGCTCTTGAAAATAACAACCTTAGAGGCACAATTACCCGGTTAGAGGTAGCACTTACCAAGAAAGACCTAGAACTTGATAAGATTCGTACAAGATTGAATTCAGCTGAGACCACCTTCCAAAGGCTCAACACGGGGACCACCAAGTTGAATGAAATCTTAAACTTCAACAAGTCTACACAGGCTGGGCTTGGGTATCAATCACCTAGTAAACCAAAAACTTCTAAGATCCATAGTAAAAGTGAGAAAATAAAGTTTGTTAAAGAAACACACAATGCTAAAAATAACTCACAAAACACTAAGGATAGATTGAAGTTTGGATGCAGCTACTGTAAGAAGTTAGGTCATCTAATGCCCTATGCTACAAACTTTAAAACTATGTGCTCAGATTGTTGTCGAAGATGTCGTCACTAATGTTGTCCAACATTGCTAACAACAATCCAAGCAATCAGCCTGTGAACAGAAAGAAAAAGAGTTTTGAAAAAATATGGGTGCCTAAACTAAACATGCATTGTAATATGTGCAAAACTGCTTTACATACTAACATTATAGGTTCTTGGTGTTTCAATAGTGGTTGTTCATGACACATGACAGGTACCAAAAGCTTACTGAAGGATTATGATGCATTCAACAGAGGATACGTAACCTTTGGTAGGATAAGCAAGAGTAGGATAATTGGTAGATGAACCCTCAATGTTCTTGACGTACCAGCCTTGAAGAATGTTCTTCATGTAGAAGGCTTAGTGGCTAATCTACTTAGCATAAGTCAGTTATGTGACGATGATCTCGAGGTAAAATTCAACAAGCGTGAATATAAAGTTACAAATTCTGCCAATAAGTGTGTTATGTCAGGTACCCGAACTGGAGACACTTTCTATTTCATCGGTGGACAAGAAATTTGTAATTCTGCGAGGGTCAGCGACACAAAATTGTGGCATCAGAAGTTGGGACACGTCAATTATCGCAACTTGGCTAAATTTGACTCAAAAAGTGAGAAAGGGATATTTATTGGCTATTCACAAAATAGTCACGCTTACCGGATATACAATCTGAGGACTAAGACCATACAAGAGTGTCAATGTTATATTTGATGATCTTATGGATATCTCACGGAAGTCATCAGAAAATAACATTGTGGTTACAATAGAAAAAGAGCAACAAACTGAAAAACAGATGTTGTCCCAAATGTTATCACAACATCAGAGGAAACATCTGAACCACAAGAAGAGATCACAGAGGTTGAAGTGGATGAGGAGTTCGTAACTGAATTGCAAGACCAAGTAAGACGAGACCTTTCATCAAGAATTAGAAGGAACCATCAACCTGACCATGTGATTGGGGGAATTTTTTAGAGGATGCGTACAAGAGAAAAGAACCAATTAAATATCATGAAATGATAAGGTATGTGTGTATGTCCACCATATACCAACAGGTTAGTCATTCTTGTCTCATATCTACCTTTGAATCAAAGAACATTGGGGAAGCTTTAAAAGATAATTTTTGGATTCAAGCAATGCAAGAAGAGCTTGAATAATTCACCCGAAATGAAGTCTGGGACTTGGTTCATTGTCCTAACAACAAAAATGTTATTGGAACCAAGTGAATTTTCAAGAATAAATCAGATGAATTAGGGACATTTGTTCGAAACAAAGCTCGTCTTATTGCTCAAGGCTACAAACAGGTTGAAGGAATCGACTACGACGAAACCTTTGCACCTGTGGCTAGAATTGAGTCAATATGATTACTACTTTCTATTGCTTGCTACCTAAAAATTACCTTGCATCAAATGGATGTTAAAGGAGCATTTCTCAATGGTTATTTGTACAAGAAAGTCTATGTTGAACAACCGAAAGGATTTGAGGATCTCCACCGTCCAAATTATATATACAAGCTTAAAAAGGCTTTGTATGGGTTAAAACAAGTCTCTCGTGCATGATATGGTCATCTAACAAACTTTATTACTTTGGTTTCATCCATGGAGAAGTTGATAGAAAATTGTTCATCAAAGGACACGGCGTAGATGTAGTGATTGCTCAAATCTATTTTAATGACATTGTTTTTTGATAGACTTCAAAATCTTATTTGGAGTCATTTGTTGAAGCAATTTCGACAATGTTTGAGATGAGCATGATAGGGGAACTAACTTTTTTCTTAGTCCTGCAGATAAAATAGACTGAAGATGAGATCTTTGTATCTCAAAGCAAGTTCCAAGAATCTGGTTAGAAAATTTGGACTTGAAAATGAAAAACATATGAGGACATCAATGGGCTCTACACAACAGGTATGCAAAGACGATGTTGGTAAGGATGTTGACCCAACATTATACCGATCAATGATATGTAGTCTTCTATACCTTACAGTTAGTCGCCCTAACGTTATGTTTAGCGTGTGTGTTTGTGCTAGGTTCCAAGCATGACCCAAATTATCCCACCTAAATGCCGTAAAACGTATCATTAGATATATCTCCGGCATAAGTGAGTTGGGTATTTGGTACACCAAAGATATTAATCCTAACCTAATAGGATATAGTGACTCAGATTGGGCCAGTGATGTAGATGATAGAAAAAACACTAATGGTAGTTCTTTCTATTTAGGCAATAACTTAGTGTCATGGTATAGTCGGAAACAAAACTATCTCTTTTTCGACTGCCGAGTCTGAATATGTGGCAGCCGAAAGTTGTTGTGCTCAATTGATTTGGCTACGACACATGCTAGATGACTATGGCCTATCAAGCAACTCCATTATTTTGTATTGTGATAATCAGATTGCAATTAATATTTCTAAAAATCATGTTCAGCATTCACGTACAAAACACATAGATATACAACATAATTTTTTAAGAGACTTAGCGGAAAAATAGCTAGTTCATATTGAACATGTTGATACATTTCATCAACTAGCTGATATTTTTACCAAAACTCTAGATCATGAGAGATTTTCTAGTTTGAAGAAATCTCTTGGTCTATGTTTTCTCTAAAAATAAGACAGTTTAGGTAGATGTTGTCTTGAATGGTGTCTCAACATTCTGGGTAACATTTACTGTTGTGTCAATGTACATGGTAGATATTATAGAATTGTGCATAGTTTTGATCACTCAAGTTTGATTCCATAAGGACAAGTTCTGAATGCGATATTGTTCTATTCGATGGTATATATATCAATTATATATAGCATAAAAAGGAGTATCATAAGAAGTAAAAACCTCTACATAAGATTTGACTAGATTACAAAAAGAGCAAAACTCTAAAATTGGTATCGTTCCTATTTTATAGGAGTACCATATGCTTCAAAGAAGGTTGAAAATACCTCAAATATTATTTTCATTTTTTCTGTATGTGTTCAACTAAGTTGATTAAGGACACGATGAGACAATATAACATTGGTCCAGGGATCAATCTCATAGGAAATATATACAGAATATGACTGCCAAATCCAGAAGTTCTTGAAGTTTCATATTACTTGTGTTGTTTAAAATGTTGTCAACATCATCATCCAGTATGTTGATCATTTTGTTTTTTTTTTGTCTTTTTTTTTTGTTAATTTAAATTCATACTATTTTAACTTCAAAATCCCGTTAAATCTGGATTGTGATAGCTTTTTGAATTCTAAAATTGAATGATGTTGTGTGATGTGTTATCCCTTTGTTTTAGGTGTAAAGAGATTTAATTCATCCACGCTACCTAAGTTTAAGGGGGAAGAAGTTGTAATGTGTATAAAGTATGTCATAATTGTGAAACATCCCACTTGTTTTCGCTTAGTCACATTAAGTCACCACCCGTTCAAATCAATGGAAGCCCAAGGATCAAAAACACATTTTTCAAATCAAATCTTTCATAAAACCCCAAACTTTTCTAAACCCTCTCCTATGTCCATTTCTCCAAAATCCTCAAACACCAAAGAAAACACTCCAATGTCGATCAACCATCATAGAATAAAAAGGTATACAAATACTATGTACCAATTAATAACCAAAAACCTGATCCGGAAGATTTTTCACGAGCACTTATCCTTAGAGGTTCTGATGAACCGTTAGATATAAGCTACCCAGGTGAAAACGATAATCCTATTGATGTTGATGCAATATAAAACTTTTCAAACCTAGGTATTAGACCTTCAACATCGACCTTTCCATCTCGAAGATCGAAAAGAGTTTTTTAAAGCATTATTCATGAAAATCAGTCTGCTAAGAAATCCAGAATTGAGTCGACATTCCCTATTGCCTCAAGCAGCAGTATCAACACTGACTCTGATTTCAATATGTACGACATTCCAGCAACACCATCCATAGATAATCCTCCAGCTGCACATGAAGGTGATGAAGATGAGGTATCTGATAACACACATCTAAGCAGGTTTATTCCAAAGCGGGTCCGAAGAACATACATAAATATTGCTTCGAATGTTGCCTCAACTTTGAAGAAAACAGATAAAAAGTCTTTAGTGTATCCAGACTATATTGCCCCAACATCCCAGACACACCTGTACACACACATATAGAAGACAACAATCCAGAATCTGAATCATATTCTGAGGTAATGCCTTACTCTCCCATATTCCAAACTAAATCATTTGCTAATAATTGGAAATGGTTTAAAAATATAATGATTAGAGCATAGAGAGTCACTGACCTTAATTCATTCTATAACAATGGCCTAGTTGATTTTTTGAGCAGCAAATTTACTGAGTTTTGTAACTGGGAAAAACTTCTATTGTGATAAGTGATTAGAGTGTTTTATGCTAAACGGTCACATATTATTAAGGACATCAACTCAAAAAAATCTGGAAAAGTGTACTTATACAACGGGGTATATAATTTTACACCAGAAATCATCAACACCACTTTAGGATTAGCCATAATTGAGAAAACTACTCAGCATAATCCCACAAATAAGGAGCTAAATGCTATGATTAAATACCTAGAAGACCAATCCCGCCCCACCATGATTGGTGTCGAGGCCATTGTGAGAGGCGCTTAAAAGGTCGTTAAGGCATTACACTCAGGGGTGAACCCACAGGGGAGGGGAGAGGTTTCTTCTCGACAAGTACTAGCATTAGTATGAGTTCATTGACCGCGTAAGGGCGATCCATATTGATGACGAATTACACAATAACAAGAAATCAAAATTAATCGTTCGGCAAGGGAAATGTAAAGAGAACTTTCCTACCGATGATCTTTCTCGGTAGGAAAGTATCCAAATTGATTTCCTTATTCACAACCCTGCACAAGCTTGCCATATTTAACTGGCTACCTTCTTTAAATGAGAATGTAGTGACTTTAGAGTAAGCAACACTGCTGGACAAAATAGGAAAGAGTGACAGAATTGATTTAGGAACTATCATATTTGATCATGTTGTCAATCTGACAGAGAGGAAAAATAACTCTGTCCTTCGATATCCCTCCTTAATCTATCAAATCTTAATCAATCAAGGGTTTAAGATCCCAAAGAGGGTTAGGTTGAGTCCTGCATTGGAAGTATACTCATTCCATAGAGTAGTGTGGTTTGTAATATTTTTTTTGAAACTGGAAAACTGTTCTGGTCTGTAAATACTTTAATATTATGTGGAAATGATATAACTATTGGTTTTTTATTGTCTACAAGTGTGTTGTATGCAAGTCACTACTAATAGACATAAGTTCCATCTAACCCAAACATCTATACAAAATTACTTGAAATTTGAAACTGCAGGTTGATGGGGAGCATGGATACAATTTTGCTGATTTCTAGATTGTTAGGGCAATATCTAGAATCATAATCCTAGGCATTTTTAGGTTTGTATGGAGTTTTGTGAAGAAAGACAAAAAGGGGGAGATTGTTGATATTGGATGAATGTTGTGACAACAAGAGTAATCAGTCAGGACAACATCGCTTATGAACATAAGGATATTGCCTACAGTGTGTGACAACATCACAGACAACATCTCTATAAATGATTTTGCCTATTCTTCCGACCAAAATAGTGAGTGTTACTGTGAGGCAAAAATGACCTAGGCAGACTAACTGATCGGTGTATTTTATATACACTTTTTGAGTCATTTTTAGTAAGTCTTTTGTCCCTTTTTGTACAAATACGTGTCGTCTTAGGATATATTTTCTTTCTTTTGAGTCAAATTGGTTAAAATGGCTACTTGGCGGAAAAGGAGCGGAAAGAGGGCAAAAACGGAGGTTCCAGAGATTAAAATGCGAGAAAGTGGCAACGATTCAGCGGCCGTGGCCTCCGCCCAGTCCAGCGCCTGGCGCCCAATATCCAGAGGGTCTCAGAAGTTCCAGCGCGCCTCGAACGATGAGTTGCAGAGCCGCAACGCCTTATCGTAAGAGAATTTCAGAACTTCGGCGCGCGCCTGATATGCGGCGGCGCGGAAATAATCAGGTTTTGACGATTTTATGGGTGGAGCTGAAGGAAAACCTTAAGGCGGTTTGAGGCTATAAAAAGAGAACCACAGGCGGTTTCAAGAGTTCCTTTCTTGCACAAACACAAAACTTCTGAGTTGAAGATTGGAGACCATTACTTAGTAATTTTCTTTTCTTTTCTTTACTTTACTTTTAGTTTATGTTGGATATTGAATTAGTTCTTGTCATGTCTATGGCTAGGAACTAATTCTAATAAAGGGTTTTCCATGTCAATTCACTTGAACCTTATTTTATGAGTTAATGCATGTTTATGGTTGTTCTTCTTATTGTTGAGATTTATCCAATAATTGTTTTGAATGCTTGGTAATTAATTGATCACTAATTATCATTATTTATATAATTTCTAATCAAACTTCGAAAGGAGGAGGTTGTGACTATGCTGTAAGTTGGGTAATCATAAGTCGGATTGGGGATGAAAATACCTCAATTACTTTTGTAGCGTTAATAGGGGTTTAAATACCTAAATTCACGCAAGGTGCGTGACGATTAACAAGATTTTTGTTCTTAATCCTCCTATAGAGTCATCCTTATCACCGAAAGGTAGAAAGGGCGTTCATCGGGTTGAGTGTTTATATAGCCTTAACGGGAGTATAAAACGAATTAGTAAACCTGCTATCTCCAAAAGAAGAAGAACCATAATTCATTGCATTAATAAGTAATATAAGTGGATAGTTGAGGCGACTTGGAAGCCCTATTTCCATCACTACTGAAGTAAACACATAGTTAATTAGTATTTATAATTGTTAGTTATAATCAACAAACTCAAATATCGGTTATCAAATAGATAACAAAGGATAGATAATTGGTACTTGAACACTAATCCTTGAGGACGATATTCGGTCTTACCTAGACTATATTACTTGTCACGATAATGTGCACTTGCGTTAAAGTGTGTGCATTAAATCGCGCATCAAGTTTTTGGCGCCGTTGCCGGGGATTAGGCATAGTTCAATATCAATTTTATCTATTTTTAATTTCTAATTTGGTTTTTTATTTTTTTTATTTTTTTTTACTTATTACGTTTTTTTTATTTTTGTGAAAACCAGTTGCCGTGATCTGTTTGTCTGTTTTTGATCTGTTTCAGGAAATCAGTTTATGCGAAGGAGGAGAGGAGCAGACACTTTTGTCCCCTTCAATCCAGAGATTGAGAAAATCTGTGAGCAGAATACAAGGAACCAGCGGATTTCAGCCTAGATAGAGATGAACGGCGTTCAAAACAACAATGTGCTGAGAGAGGGGTTAGGTGAAAATCAACCTAACCGCCTCGGCGAATACCTATGGATGTCGAGGAGAGAGTTCAAGTCCAGGCAGAAAGAAGCTTGGGAGACTACGTGTTGCCGAGGGTGAACGGAGCACAGACATGTATTAGGCCCCCAGCAATAGGAGCAAATAACTTTGAGATCAAACCGACAATTCTAAGCATGGTGCAGAACACAGTGCAGTTTGGAGGGTTGCCATCAGAGGATCCACATATGCACATAACTAATTTCTTGGAGCTGTGTGCAACATTCATATATAACGGGCATCGATGATGCTGTCGGTCGAGGCTCTTCCTTCTCACCAGGGATGAGCAAAAGTATGGTTAAATTTCCTGCCAGCTGATTCGATTTTTACATGGCAAGAGCTGGCACAGAAATTTTTGGCAAAATTCTTCCCACCATGCAAGGCAGCCAAATTGAGAGGGAAGCTGAATAATTTCTACCAAGCAGATGAAGAGTCATTATACGAAGCGTGGGAAAGATTCAAGGACCTGCAGAGGAAGTGTCCACACCACTGTATTGAGTTGTTGAACTTGGTCCACATCTTCTATAACGGGCTGAGCGGAACAACTAGAACAATTATTGATGCAGCAGCAGGTGGGACATTTATGAGGAAAACAGCCAACGAAGCTCACGATTTATTAGAAGATATGGCCACCAACAACCATGTCACAGAAGATAGACCAATGAGTGGTAGGAGAACAGTGGGAGTTCACGAGATAGATGCCATCACTGCCCTGAATGCCCAAGTTGCCACGTTGACCAAGCAACAACAACATACAAGATCGGTGAACGCGGTCAGATGCCAAAGAGATGTGAAATATGCGCGGTCCACATACATTCGATAGATGTCCTTCACCGATCCTAATAATATGCCAATCGAGCAAGCGAGTGCGAGCCATGGCAACCATCGAGGCCCCAAAACAACCCATACTCCAACACATACAATCCAGGGTGGAGGAATCACCCAAATTTTTCATGGAGACGAGACCAGGGGCAGCAGAATCAGTTTAGAGGCCAGTACCAACATCAGCAGCACCAAAATCAGCAGCCATTCACTCAGGCCCCACCTTCTCAACAATTCAATGCACCTATTCAGCCAGAAAAGCCAGACGAGCTGAGAGCAGCTTTGTTGGCACTCACCAACACCTGCACCGGGCCAGGATGTAAACTAGATCCTCGCTCAGAACTTAGAAACACAAGTGGTCAACTAGCAAAGCAATCGAACAAAGAGCCACGAGTACACCGCCAAGCAACACAGATGAATCCGAGAGAACAATGCCGGGAAGTACGGAGAAGTGGTAAACATTGGGCAAAGATTCACCTCACGTAGTTGAAAAAAGGGCATAAATAGAGAAAGAGAAGGTGGTTGAAGCTCGCCCAGTAGTAGAGAAAACTCCAGAGAAGGAGTATACTGAGAAGATCCCGTTCCCACAGAGATTGCAGCGGAAGGCAGTTGATAAACAATTCTCCAAATTTTTGGAGACGTTCAGAAAGCTACATATCAACATACCCTTTATAGAGGCGTTGGAGCAAATGCCCTCTTATTTTAAATTCATGAAGGAGATTTTGGGGAAGAAGAAGAAACTAGCAGAGTATGAGATGGTGGCGCTGACTGAGGAGTGCAGTGCCATCCTGCAGAAGAAGTTGCCCCCTAAACTAAAAGACCCAGGGAGCTTTACATTACCTTGCACAGTTGGCAAGGTAACATGCAACAGGGCCCTTTGCGATTTAGGGGCAAGTATAAATTTGATGCCTTTATCGGTGTTTAAACGGTTGGAGTTAGGTGAGGCAAAACCAACCACGGTGAGCCTGCAACTAGCCGATAGAACAGTGGTGCACCCAAGGGGGAAGATTGAGGACGTGCTTGTTAAAGTAGGAAAATTCTTTTTTCCTGCGGACTTCCTCATTCTCGACATGGAAGAGGATGCAGAGATCCCCATCATATTGGGGAGACCATTCCTGGCGACAGGGAGAGCCCTAATCGATGTAGAAAAAGGAGACCTGACGTTGAGGGTGGAGAAGGAAGAAATGGTGTTTAAAGTATTTAAACACATTATACAGCACCATCAAAACCCCCTGTGAGCCAGTGCAAGCCAAACCAAGGGAGATAAGCCCACCAACGCAGGTACGCGATGCCGAACCTCCGCCAAAGCAGGTATGTGCTCCTGAACCTTCCCTTGAAAATAATTTTAAGAAGAGAAGCAGAAGAAGAAAACGAAAAATGTGGAGAAAATGGATTGGTTGTGGGGTTAATCCACCCCACACTTCTTGAGTTAAGGAACTTGCGTCCGGCTAAAAGACGTTAAAGACAGCGCTACTTGGGAGGCAACCCAAGGTATTTTGATTTATTTTACTTTAATATAGTTAGTTTTTATTAAGAACAGTCTCACGGAGGTAGTGTTTGTGTTGTGATTGACAGGTGTAGGCCAATAAATTGGAGGGCGAAAACTGAAGAATAGCCAGGATTTCCAGAAAATGGGTGGCTACGGCTCCGGAGCAGTGGTCGCAAGCGCTAAAGAGCAAAGCGAAGTTTAAGCGCCGCGCAGAAATTCCCGAAGCTGATAAGTTGGGCGCGCGACACCAAATGCAGGGCGGCTACTAGCGAAATCGAAATTAAAAGACGCCCAAAAACCCGATTTTCCCCAATTTCAAACCAAAACCTAACCCTTCTTCTCCACAAAACCCACGAAAAATCCACACTTTACCCACAAATCCTCCATAAATCAACCAAAACTCTTAAAGTTCCTAAACCCTTAACTATTTCAACCAACAAAACTTCATCCCAGTGTCAAAAATCACCATTAGAAGCAAGAAAATTTGAAGAACATCGTAAAAAGGTAATCTTCTTCTTTTCTTGAGAGTTTTACTGTAGTCAAAAGAGGTAGTAGTTTGGAGGAGTGTTGTATTGTTGAAGTTGTGGGGTGTTGAAAAATTGGTTGTGAAAAAAGTGAGGAAGAGTATACAAGGAGGGTGTGGGTGTTGTGTAGAAGCTTCTTAAGTGAAGTTTGGGGGTAATAGGTGTTGTAACTGTTGATTGGTGAGTGATAGGGTTGGTGAACAGTGATTGACACTAAGGAAACGCTGCAAAAAGTGAATTAACCATGTCTGCCAGAAAGAGAAGAGCCTCCACATCCACCTCAGCCCCTCAATACGATGATACTAGGTTCATTAGACGACAAGCTCATGAAAGATACAAAAAACTTAGTACTAGGCCCTTAATCCCTGAAAGAGGAATGGACTATCAAAGGGATTCGCTTGGGGAGGAAGATGTCTATGAGCCCATTCGGGCGATGATTGAGATGATGGAGTGGAAGAGATTTGTAAACCCAAAAAAGATAGCACCAATGAACACAGTAATGGTGCGTGAATTCTATGATAACTTTCCGGAGAAGGTGGACAATAAATGTTTTGTGAGGGAAAAATATATGTCTGTGACGGCAGAAGGGATAAATGTGTTACTAAAAACAGCAGATGTTGAAGGAGGAGATGGTGATTGGAGTTACTTTAGAACATGGTCTAGAAGCACCACCAACATCGACTGGAATGCCGTCGCAGACACAGTGAGCTACCATGGGGCTGCATTTGATATTGCCAGAAATGGGTCAAGAGGTGGCGGTGTCGGTTCAACAAAGCGACCTGGGGTTGGATCAGATTTAAATCGCTCGCCTGATTCCATCAACGACTTTACAGTGCGAAGACGGATCAAATTGATATATGGAATCATGACGGAAGGCGATTGATGTGGGAAGGAGATAGTGCAAAGTATCAAGAAACCGGAGTTGGTAACAACATGTGGGTTGGGACATGGCTCACTTATCACTACTTTATGCGCCATGAATGGGGTCCCAATCCTACCCACTGATACTCATGAGAGAAACCAACTGCCTGTGTCATATGGGATAGTGCACGCCTTCTCAGACCCAAGTCCCCCAGCAGCAAGAAGAAGAGCACCAGCACCACCACCACCACCAGCAGAGGCCGCCATGGACGAAGATGAGCCTGAGATAGAGGCTCAATATGCGGCAAGAAGCAGCCACCAGCCACCTACAGAATCAGAACCTTCAGTGTCCATGATGGAACAGTTACTCCAAAATCAGATAAGGATGATGCAGAGTTTGGACACGGTGATACAAGGACAACAAGAAATGAGGCAGCAAATTAACGAGATGAGTTCCTTGTTCAACCAATGGTCCATGCACTATCCAATGCCACCGCCGCCGCCACCATTTTAAACCAAGTCTGTAAGTGTCCTTTTCTTTTATTGTCTTTGAGTCTTGCACACATTGAGGACAATGTGTGATTTAAGTTTGGGGGGGTGTCTTGTTATAGTATGTTTGAGTCTTTTTGATTGTTTCCGTGTATATTTTGAGTCATAAATTATTATTTTTCTCTTTTGAGTCATAATTGTCTGTCAAAGATCATGCATGCTGTAGTTACTAGAAACACCTAGTGAAGTAAGGTGGAATAATGTAATGGAATTAGAAGCAACCATCTAAACACTTAGGTTAGATATGCCAAAAACTCAGGAAATCTGTCTATTTGGAGTTTCTATTTGAATTGTGCATGATAAATGATTAGAACCTATGTGTTATGATTGCTTGCTATTTGAGGCGAAATAGTTAGAATATGCATGTTAGGGAGATAACTCAGGTGTTTCTTTGTTAGCCAATTCTTACCACTCTTTTATATCCCTGACATTAAAAATATCCCTATTCAGCCCCATTGAGCCTAAAAAATTGAACTTCTTCTTTGACACCCTGTATTTCCATACTTGTGCCATAGTAAACATGTGAAATAGTGGAATAGAATGTGTTAAAAAAGAGACAAAAAGAGCAACCAAGATTGATGCACCCCAATAAAAAAGTTATAAGAAATAAGCAAAAACCTAAGTTTGGGGGTGCTTGCTATTATGATACACTTCACGCTCACAAAACAAAAGAAGGGAAAGATAGATTTGAAGTGAAGGAAGAATCAAAAGAAAAGGGAAACACTGAAAAGCTAAAGAGCTTATGGTACACAAAAATGAGCCTAAATGCCTATTTTTTTACCTACCCGTGCCTAAGCCTACATTACAACCCTTAAAAGTCCTGAAGATCTCTTAGATGCATATCCATGATTAGTGGAGAATAGCAAGTAAAAATGCCATAGGATTTTTGAAATTAACATGCACGATTCAGTATTTTGACTTCCATTAAGCATGATAAAAATGAGTTTGCGAAATATCTAGCTTAATGTGTTTAGAATGCTAAAATTTCATGCTATATGTTCCTGCATATTATACTGCTAATCTTCATGTTTTTCTAAGTGACACTAATGCAGCAAAGTGATACATGTCATTGAGTCTTTTATTTCTCTTCTCCTTTGAGTTTTTATTTCTTTCTTTTTATCTTTGCTCGAGGGCGAGCAAATGTTAAGTTTGTGGGTATTTGATCGGTGTATTTTATATACACTTTTTGAGTCGTTTTTAGTAAGTCTTTTGTCCCTTTTTGTACAAATACGTGTCGTCTTAGGATAGATTTTCTTTCTTTTGAGTCAAATTGGTTAAAATGGCTACTTGGCGGAAAAGGAGCGAAAAGAGGGCAAAAACGGAGGTTCCAGAGCTTAAAATGCGAGAAAGTGGCAAAGGCACCGTTGCAGCGCCGCGGCGCCTCCTGCCAACAGGTCCAGGCGCCCCGGCGCCCAATATCCAGAGGGTCTCAGAAGTTCCAGCGCCGCGGCGCCTCCAGACAGTAGAGTTGCAGAGCCGCGGCGCCTCATCATCAGAGAATTTCAGAACTTCCGGCGCCGCGGCGCCAGTAGCAGGGCCGCGACGCCAGTAGCAGGGCCGCGGCGCCGACGCGGGAAAAATCAGGTTTTGACGATTTTATGGGCCAGGCCTGAAGGAAAACCTTAAGGGCGGTTTTGAGGCTATAAAAAGAGAACCCTAGGCAGTTTTCAAGAGTTCCCTTTCTTGCACAAACACAAGACTTCTTGGAGTTGAAGATTGGAGACCATTACTTAGTAATTTTCTTTTCTTTTCTTTACTTTACTTTTAGTTTATGTTGGATATTGAATTAGTTCTTGTCATGTCTATGGCTAGGAACTAATTCTAATATAGGGCTTTCCATGTCAATTCACTTGAACCTTATTTTATGAGTTAATGCATGTTTATGGTTGTTCTTCTTATTGTTGAAATTTATCCAATAATTGTTTTGAATGCTTGGTAATTAATTGATCACTAATTATCATTATTTATATGATTTCTAATCAAACTTCGAAAGGAGGAGGTTGTGACTATGCTGTAAGTTGGGTAATCATAAGTCGGATTGGGTATGAAAATACCTCAATTACTTGTGTAGCGTTAATAGGGGTTTAAATACCTAAATTCACGCAAGGTGTGTGACGATTAACAAGGTTTTTGTTCTTAATCCTCCTATAGAGTCATCCTTATCACCGAAAGGTAGAAAGGAGCGCTACTGGGGTTGAGTGTTTATATAGCCTTAACGGGAGTATAAAATGAATTAGTAAACCTGCTATCTCCAAAAGAAGAAGAACCATAATTCATTGCATTAATAAGTAATATAAGCGGATAGTTGAGACGACTTGGAAGCCCTATTTCCATCACTACTGAAGTAAACACATAGTTAATTAGTATTTATAATTGTTAGTTATAATCAACAAACTCAAATATCGGTTACCAAATAGATAACAAAGGATAGATAATTGGTACTTGAACACTAATCCTTGAGGACGATATTCGGTCTTACCTAGACTATATTACTTGTCATGATAACGTGCACTTGCGTTAAAGTGTGTGCATTAAATCGCGCATCACTAACCAGGAAGATATGTTTAAAACGTGAGAAAATAAGAAGTCAAGATTGGAAGGAAAGTGACGTGAAGACCAAGTCAATATAGTTGAGGCTGAATCGGTCCAAGATGCTACCTATTTTCTATCAACCTCCGCAACCAACCAGTGAGAATTTCAAGGAAGTTTCACACTATAAATAGAGGAGAAACTTCAGAGTATCGGTATCTAAATTACAAAGAAAAGAATCACCAAGAGAGCTCTCGGAAATTCACCATAGAAACTGGATCAAACACCAATGCCTAAAGTAGTATAACAACATCTAGTCCCACATTTCAGTTGCTACTCAGATTCTAGATCAAGTTCATTGTTTAAGCAATTGTAATGAAGATGTTGTATATTTCTTTATAGATGTTTTATCTTTAGGCTGGAGTCATCTGCGACTTCGTTTTGTTTGTAATTTTTTTTTTTTTTTAATTTATACAAATTGTAAAAAGAAATTCACTTGTATTTGTATATGATAAATACAATACTTCGGTCATTGACCATCAATGGCTATATTAAGATATACCCTTGAAAATATAAATCTTGTGTCTTTTACTTTTTTCGCTGCATTTACTCATTAAGGTTTATTATTGTTTTATCTGATGTTGTCCCAAATGTTGACGCAACACTGAAGGCAACATAAAGAAACTGTTTAGCTTTTCAAATATTCAGATTTATAGTTTTTCTACTTTTAATTGCTTATCCGTAGCCTCGGACCTAACAGAACCCATACTATCTGAGACCAAGCATTAAGCACTCTTGATTTTCATTTTCAATTGATATCTAACAAGATTGGCTAAGAGACTAACTTAAAAAATTACTTGAGTCAATTTCTTGTGATATATATTATTCGTGATCCTTCGACATTATACATAACATGTACATTATCTACGATAATAAAGTGAGTAATATTGGCTGCAAACTAGATGTGTGGGCCATACATATGGGTTATTTCCCCTAGTATCCATTAGGACTGTCCAACGGGGCAAGGTATACTGACCAGGCCCCGCCCGACCCGTCCAGACCCTTCCCGCACCTATCCGACTCTACTAGGCGGTTGACAACGGCTTTGTACCTATTTGACCATTGCGCAATGGCCAAATACCCCTCCCCCAACCCCCCTACCCCCCAATATTTATTTTTAACCCTTAAGTTATTATATTTACACTTTAATCCAATTTTTTCAACTATAAATACTTCATTTTCTCTTCATTCTTTCTCACAAATCTTTCTACAATTACAAGTCTCTCTAATAATCTCTCAATCTATCTCTCATTATCTTTACAATTTACATTGTCTTCTAAATATTCAATTTAATTTGTTCATTTGGGAATTGGGAGTGAAGTTGACAACTAGCTTGAGATCATCCGTTGAGCAAAGTTTCAATTTTCAACATCTCTCGATTACACGTCGACGTTTGGTACATTCGTTTCTTTTTTAAATTATTATTGTTTATTTATTTTAATTAGTGCACTTAATTTCATTATCTTTAACTATTTATTAGCATAAATTTTAATGAAATGAAAAAGACTAAGAGGTATGTTGGGTATGTCTGGTTCTAGTAGGGGTGACAAGGGCAATAGTCCTTCTTCTAGTCACTCCAATACATGATGATTTTATTGATACTCAAATTTTCCTGAAGTACCAGTAGATTTAGACGATGAGTTATTTTCTGGAAATCAACAAGAGTTTAATTTAGAAGAACATCTAGATGACACACCAACTAATCTAGATGACATGTCAACTAATGCACCTCAAACTGAAACGCCTCCTATTCCCCCTAGTATGAGACGAGGCCCACCAGAACGAAAATTAACATCACATGTATGGGTTTTTTTATAGAGACGTACAAAATGAAGTTGCTATATGCAAAATTTGTAAAATTGTTTATAAATTTAAAATGGGAAAAGGTCAGAGCGGGACAAGAGGTTTAACTACGCATTTGAATACCAAACACAAAGCTAGGTGGGATGAATATAAGGCTAAAATCAAGGGTGAGCCAATGCCTTCTCAGTCGGGACAAGCTTCACATACTGTCCCGCACCAAGTACAGGGTCAAATTGACCCTATGACGGGGGAAGTTTGTTAGCGATATTTCGACTGCTCACGCAAGCGTACGTATCGTTGACAAGTAATATAGTCTGATAAGACCGAATATCGTGCTCAGAGACTGGTTTCTAAGTACCGTTCATCTATTTTATGTTATCTATTTGACAATCAATAATTGAGTTTGCTTTTTATTTAACTACTAGAATAATTGCAAGAATTAACTAAACTATTTAAGTTGTAATCAATTATGAATGAATTAGGACTTCCAAAATCCTCGACTATCCACTCTATTCAATCCTTAATGCAACTAGAATGACTTATTCTTATACATTAAAATAGCGGTTAACTAAACTGTCTTATATTCCGGTTAGGACATATAATCACTCAACCCCAGTGCAGAACTCTTTTATATTTCTATGATAGGATTTACCATTTAAGAAGATTAAAAACAGTAACCTATAATGCTACACAAGTATCGGGGTACTGTCTTCCGCGATTTTAACCTATGTCTAGTCAATTACAGCATATCCAAATCTCTCCTCTCGGTTCTCAATTCGAAATCATATATATTATGATAATTAGTGATCAATTAATTATCAAGCATTTATACCAATTATTGACTAAATCTTAATCAAGTGAAGAAGAAATCAAACTACTGCATTAATTCATGAATATAAGTTTCAAGCGATTCATAAGGAAAGCCCTAATAAAGTGTTTAGCTCCAAGCCATAGTCACACTAAGAACTAACACAAAATGCATACATAAACTGAATTAAAAATGAAAGAAAAGAAATTATTGCGAACTGAGTCTTCAATTGTAGCCTTCAATCTGTGCCTTGTGTTGTGTATGTTGTAGAATGACCAACCTCCTCATAGCATTAATCCCTAGGGCTTAAATATGTTCCAAATTTCGTGCCCTATGGACCAATCTGCCCTTAGCCAATTCTTCTTCGGAACTGAGATTTTCCGCACCGGCACCGCGGTTCTGCATAACGGCACCGCGGTGCCGAAACTCCTGCAGTCTCTCAGTAATAATGGCACCGCGGTTCTGCATGTTGGCACCGCGGTGCTGAAAATCATGTGGCTTCCAAGAATATGGCACGCGGTCGATAATCTTCGTCCCCGATTTGCCAACTTTTGTCCTTTTTGCCTCGGGAGCACCTTTTCTGCCCAATTTTCGCTCCTTTTAGCCATTTTACCTTTTTGCACCGCTGTGACTCAAAAGAAAGAAAAACAACCTAACACGACACTTATTTGAATGAAAATGGGAAAATACTAACTAAAAATGACTCAAAAGGCGTATACAAATACGCCTAAAAAACACCCCCAAACTTAACCTTTGCTCGCCCTCGAGCAAAGATCAAAACAAAACAAAGACACAAAAATAAAAGACTCAAATCAAGCAGCTGCACAAGTACTTAGAAATACATGAACATCAGTTGGGATAATATGTAGGAATAGATATAACATGAATTTAGCAAACTAGAATTTCAAGTCAGATATTTCGCAAATTCATTTCAATCATAAGTAATGGAAGCATGAATACCTAACTTATGCATGTCAATTTCATTTAGTTTTATGGGCCTGTTTACTTGCTATTCTCCACTAATCATAGACATACATTCTAGAGATCATCAGGACTTTTCAGGGTTGTAATGTAGGCTTAGGAAGGGGTAAGTAAAATTAGGCATTTAGGCTCACTTTACGTACCATAAACATTTTTCTCACTCAACCATTTTGTCCTTCTTTTTGGTATTCTTTTCAGTTCATACATATATCTCCTTTCTCTTTTTGAGAGCATGAAACAATTCACATAGGCACCCCCAAACTTTAAGCTTTTGCATTTTTTTCTTCATTGGAGTGCATCACTTTTTCATTCTCTTTTTGTATATCTTTTGCACTCTTTTTCCTCCCAAATTTTCAATTACCGCTTATGGCACACGAGGGAATCATGGGGTGTCAAATAAAATAATTTGTTTTAGGCTCAAAGGGGCTGACTAGGGATACAATTTATTGCAAGGTAAGTAATGAATGGTAAGAATGGCTAAATGGCTAACAAAGAAATATCTGAGCCATATCCCTAAACATGTACATCCTAACTATTTCGCCTCAAATAACAAGTAAGCAGACTTCACAGACAATTTTCAATTGACAGCACATAGGCTAATCACCACATATTCCAAATAATCAAATTTTCATGAATTTTTGGCATATCTAACTTAAGCACACAAATTTTAGCTTCTCATTCCACTATATTATCCCACTTAGTTCACTAGGCGTTCCAGATAAGCACAACATGCATGATCATAAAAAAAATATACATAAAACACAAAAACAAACAAAAGACTCAAAAATAGATACAAAAATAAAATAAAAACTCCCCCAAAACTTAAACTACACATTGTCTCAAATGTGTAAAAGACTCAAAAATTAAAGAGGAACGACTTATAGACATACATCGACTCAATGGTGGTGGTGGCGGCGGATACTGCATTAAGACGATATCTGTGGGAGGAGATTTGTCGATTCAGGGCCTTTTTATTATTCGGAAATCGCTAATCGGCATCGCGGTTCTGCATAGTGGCACCGCGGTGCCTAAAGTACTGGGGCCTCTCTGATCTTCTGGCACCGCAGTTCTGCATATTGGCACCGCGGTGCTAAAACTCCTGATTCAGTCTTTTCCAGCATTTTTCCCTACTTCATGTCTCATTCATTCACCTGGCATCACAACACAACAAAAATACTAAATATTAGAGTGTTCTAACTAAACTAAATTGCATAATTTAAACATTAGACTGCCTCCCAAGTAGCGTTGTCTTTAACGTATTTTAGTCGGACGCAAGTTCCTTATTAAATCATTGGGGTAAATTAACCCCACAACTTATCCACTTAAGGATCATTATTCTCTTCCTCACTCTATTTTTCTTTTTCACAGTTGTAGGTTCAGTAGGATTTACCTGTTTGTCAGCTTTCGTGTCATCTACTTTTGTTGCAGCTTTCAAACTAGCATGTGGGTTCACAACTGTAGGGATGATCTCCCTAGTTTTGGTCTGAGCCTGCTGAACTGCTGTGTCAGTTGTGCTTACTGCGAAGCACTTGTTGCTGACCTGGGACTCAATGGTGGATTTGAACACCCTGAATACCATCTCTTCTTCCTGAACCCTTAGTCTCCACTCCCCCTTTTCCACATCAATTAGAGCTCTGCCCGTTGCAAGGAATGGTCTCCCCAAAATGATGGGTATTTCATCATCTTCCTCCATGTCAAGAATGAGGAAGTCTACTGGGAAGAAGAACTTTTCCACCTTGACTAACACATTTATGCCTCTAGGGTGCACCACGGTTCGGTCAACTAGTTGCACATTAACTGTGGTTAGTTTGGCTTCCCCAAAACTCAATCTCTTGAATACAGACAGAGGCATGAGATTGATATTGGCCCCTAATTCACACAGCGCCCGGTTGCATGTTACGTTGCCAATAGTACAGGGCAGGGTGAAGCTTCCTGGATCTGTCAACTTAGGAGGCAGTTTCTTTTGTAGGATGGTGCTGCACTCCTCTGTCATCGCTATTGTCTCATAATCTGCCAACCTTCTTTTCTTCCCAAGTATCTCCTTCATGAATTTGAAGTATGCGGGCATTTGTTCTAGCGCCTCAAAGGTGCTGTGGAGCTTTCTCAACTGTAGGGTGGTCCTCAGTGACTCCCTCCTTTCCTTCCTCAACTGCTTTCTCACCCCATTTCTCATGAACCACTGCGGGTTGGGGAGCAACCTGCTCCAACTGTTTTTCACTCCTTAACAACACTGTCTGACACTGCTCTCTTGGATTGACCTGTGTATTGCTTGGAAGAGTACCCTGCAGCCTGTTGGTTACCATCTTCGCTAGTTGCCCAACCTGCGTTTCCAGGTTCCTGAGAGATGACCTGGTTTCAGATATGAACTGATTCTGCGAATTAGTGAGTGTAAGGAATGCATCTTTCAGTTCATCAGGCTTCTCCTGATGCGTAGGTGGTCTAAACTGCTGGGATGAAGTAGTCTGATTCTTTCCTTGCTGGTTCTGGTAACTACCTTGATATGGTTGTTGTTGGGCCTGGTCGTTCCTCCACGAAAAGTTAGGGTGATTCCTCCACCCTGGATTGTATGTGTTGGAATTATAAGGCCGCTGAAATTTCCCAACTTCCTGAACCTGCTCCATTGACACATTATTAGGGTCCACCGCTGTGCATCTGTCAAAGGAATGCGGTCCACCACAAATCTCACAATTTACAGGCATCTGGACTGCATTCACAGACATGGTGTTCTGCTACAGTTGCTTCGTCAGAAGGGCTACATGTGCATTCAGGACAGTGATGGCGTCTAATTCATGTATACCCATAGTCTTCATGTTATTCACTGACTTGTCATCTGCTCCTTGATGATTGTTGGCAGCCATGTCTTCTAGTAACTCATGTGCCTCATTGACACTCTTTCTCATAAAGGTTCCCCCTGCTGCAACATCAATGATGGTACGAGTAGTACCACTCAGCCCATTATAAAAAATGTGGACTAACATCCACTTCTCTATGCCATGATGGGGGCATTTCCTTTGTATGTCCTTAAATCGCTCTCAGGCATCATAGAGTGACTCACCATCCACCTGGTAGAAATTGTTTAACTCTCCCCTTAACTTTGTCGCTTTTGAAGGTGGGAAGAACTCTGCAAGAAACTTTTGGGCTAGGTCCTGCCAGGTGGTAACAGAGTTGGCAGGTAGTGAGTTCATCCAGCTCTTGGCTCTGTCCCTAAGTGAGAACGGAAAAAGCCTCACTCTAATGGCATCATCTGTAACACCATTGTACTTGAAAGTGGCACACAACTCCAGAAAGTTGGCAATGTGCATGTGCGGGTCTTCATATGTCAATCCACCAAACTGTACTGTGTTCTGGATCATGCTAAGGATGGTTGACTTGATCTCAAAGTTGTTTGCCCCTATTGATGGGAGCCTGATGCATGTCTGTGTACCAGTAATCGTTGGCAAAACATAATCTCCCAAGCTCATTTCTGCAGGCGGTGGGACTTTTCCCATGGCAGCCGGTACCTCATTATTCAACCCCTCATCAGGTACCTCGTTGTTGTTCTGCTGATTTTCCATGACTAGTAAATCAGCAATTCTTTTCTCACGCCTGTTTTTCTTGCACATTTTTTCGATTGCAGGGTTGAAGGGAACAAGTGTATATGCTCTTCTCCTTCTTAGCATACACTAGATTCCTGAAATAGACCAAAATCAACAAACAAAATCAAGGCAACAGTGTTTTAATAGTAAAAATAAAAATAAGACCAAATTTGAAATAAAAATAGATGATTCGATATTAGAAGTACGCCAGTCCCCGGCAACGGCGCCAAAAACTTGTTAGTGATATTTCGACTGCTCACGCAAGCGTACGCATCGTTGACAAGTAATATAGTCTGATAAGACTGAATATCGTCATCAGAGACTGGTTTCTAAGTATCGTTCATCTATTTTTTGTTATCTATTTGGCAATCGATAATTGAGTTTGGTTTTTGTTTAACTACTAGAATAATTGCAACAATTAACTAAACTATTTAAGTTGTAATCAATTATGAATGAATTAGGGCTTCCAAAATCCTCGACTATTCACTCTATTCAATCCTTAATGCAACTAGAATGACTTCTTTTTCTACGTTAAGATAACGGTTAACTAAACTGTCTTATATTCCGGTTAGGACATATAATCACTCAACCCCAGTGCATAACCCTTTTATATTTCTATGATAAGATTTACCACATAGGAGGATTAAGATAGTAACCTATAATGCTACACAAGTATCGGGGTATTGTCGTCCGCGATTTTAACCTATGTCTAGTCAATTACAGCATATCCAAATCTCTCCTCTCGGTTCTCGATTCTAAATCATATATATTATGATAATTAGTGATCAATTAATTATCAAGCATTCATACCAATTATTGACTAAATCTTAATCAAGTGAAGAAGAAATCAAACTACTGCATTAATTCATGAATAGAAGTTTCAAGCGATTCATAAGGAAAACCCTAATAAAGTGTTTAGCTCCTAGCCATAGTCACGCTAAGAACTAACACAAAATCCATACATAAACTGAATTAAAAACGAAAGAAAAGAAATTACTGCGAACTGAGTCTCCAATTGTAGCCTTCAATCCGTGCCTTGTGTTGTGTATGTTGTAGAATGACCAACCTCCTCATAGAATTAATCCCTAAAGCTTAAATATATTCCAAATTTCGTGCCCTATGGACCAATCTGCCCTTAGCCAATTCTTCTTCGGAAGTGAGATTTTCTGACCAAGACCGCGATTCTCGATAACAAAGACACGCGGTCAAACTCTGATCTCTCAATAATAATGGCACCGCGGTTCTGCATGTTGGCACTGCGGTGCTGAAAATCCTGTGGCTTCTCAGTAAATATGGCACCGCGGTTCTGCATATTAGCACCGCGGTGCTGACAATCCTTCGTCCTGATTTGCCAACTTTCGTCCTTTTTATCTCGGGAGCACATTTTCTGCCCAATTCTCGCTCATTTTCGCCATTTTGCCGCACCGCTGTGACTCAAAAGAAAGAAAAACAACCTAACACGACACTTATTTGAACGAAAATGGGAAAATACTAACTAAAAATGACTCAAAAGATGTATACAAAATACGCATAACACAATTGTAGACCCTAAATACGATATGAAAGATAGCGAAGAATTATCAAAATTAGTTGCAGTTGAGGGTTTGCCTTTTTCATTTCATGATTCTCCTGGTTTTATTCATTATATAAGATCAATGCACAATCCTGCTTATAACGGTTTTCCTAGATCAACTGTTAGGAGAGATGTTTTTAAATTTGCACACGAATATCAACAATATTTACGTTATTATTTATATCATTACCCTGGCAAAGTATCTATCACATCTGATATAGGACGTAGTACTAACGACCATGATTATTTAACTGTAACATGTCATTGGATAGACTATAAATGGTCTATGCAAAAACGTGTTTTAGCATATAGATATATTGATGAAAGACACACTGATATTTTTATTCAAGAAAATATTTCTTCTGTTTGTGATTATTATGGCATAAGTGATAAAGTCATGACTATTACATTAAATAACGCTTCTTCTAATGTTTCTGTTGTTAGATTATTAAAAACTGTCTTAACTCCATCTTTTCTAGATCATTTTCATATAAAATGTGCATGTCATATTTATAACTCAGTTGTAAAGGATGGTATAAAACTCTTTGAAGACATTCTTGCTAAAATTCAATTTGCTATAAACTATATTTTAAAAAATATTAGAATACAACGACTAAAAGAATATAAAAAAAACTTTTCACGATTGTGGTCTACCTTACAGAAAAGTTCCCGAAGAAGTATGCACTAGATGAAATTCTTTATACAACCAACTACACGTTGCTTATGAGTATAGACAACCTATAACCCAATTTTTTAACGCTCGTAATCAAAATCCTAGTGATATGCTTATAGATTCCGATTGAGATACAATTTTAGAACTTAATGTATTTTTAGAGAAATTTTATGTAGCTACTAAAGAATTTTCCGGGATTTATTATCCTACTATTTCATCAATGTTATTTTATATAGCTCTAATATTTATATTACTTGGTGAATATATGACAAAACCAGCTTATAAGGAACCTATTAAAAAATGTTTTAAAAAATGAAAAAATATTTTATTCATATTCCCCCAGTATTTTTATTAGTGTTGTATTAACTTCGTTTATTTTGTAAAAATCTTGTTGAAACTATTTACGATAGCATAGATACACTTCCACCTCCAACTCCTAAAAATCCAAATGACCCACCAACTGTTGAAATAAATAGAGAAGATGTGTTGTCTAGCATTCAAGATGAATGTAAAAAAGTATATACGCATTACCAACAAGAAAGTGCTATCAACCAATCGGATTCCATGTCATCATCTTCTTCTTCTTCAACACAACCTCAAAAACGATATGTTGTTTCTGCGGCTAGTATTCAAAGCCTCAGACAGAGAATGTTTAGTGGTACCGTTTCTAACCAAGTTAGCGAGTTTGATGTTTTTGTTTTGCAGGGTGTTGTACCGTACCAATCAATTGAAAATGAAGAGGGACGTGAAGACTTGCTAAAATACTGGAGGGAGAATGAGAAGAATTTTCCAACACTAGCAAAGATGGCCCGAGATGTGTTGAACATTCAAGCGTCATCAACAACGTCTGAAAGAGCATTTTCTGCGGGAAGATTTCAAATAGGGGAGCACAGACATTCATTGGCAGGAGACTCATTAAAGATTGCAGTTCTATTCAGAGGCTGAATTCGTGTGGAGCGTAGGAGGTGCGACCAACCGGAGATCGACGAAGAAGAAGACTACAACTACAATGAAATTTTATCCGACGGATGTGCAAGCGACGTCGTCCAATTTGACCAAGATATACCAATTCTAACCGAAGAACCACAAGACATTATAAAGAAACTAGAAAATGTGTTTCTTAAAATGTAATTCTTTTAATTGTAATTTTACTATGTTATTTATTTGCAACTTTCAATATCACGAAGTTGCAATTTTGAAATTGTATTAACAAAAAAAAAATCATACTTCAAGTCGAATAATATAAGAGGCACAAAAACAACCTTGAGATGTTTTTATTAAACTATCTTGTTGTGTATGTGTGTTATTTATTTATTTAATTTAAAAATAAAAAAAAAATGATCCCACCCGACTCCAATCCCGACTTCTCTCGACGGATCTAAGCGTGACACCCTCCAGCCCGACCCCGCCTCTACCCTCCCCGCTGCACTCCGACCCGTCCCACCCCAACCCGTTGGCCAGCCCTAGTATCCATTATCTTTTTTTGCGCGGATTCCCGTCCTATGGTTTGGTCTTTAATTTTTGCCCATACTTCTTATTTAAAGAAAATATATGTGCCAAAGTACCATTTATTCGATGGTGTACTAAATCAGAGATTTAGGGTTCGAATCTCAACAGAGGGAAAAAAAGAAAAAAAATCACAAGACAAGATTTTCATAGAAACTATGTTTATTCGGCCAAAGTTGCATAGAAACTATCCCTTAATGTAACTATACTTGTCTAACGGGCCGAACCGGCCAGATTCTCACGGTTTAACCCGGACGATTCTGCGTCCGTTCACGACTCACGGGCCAACCGGTCAGGTTCATTACCGGATTTCAGTCGTCCATGTCCTAGTTTTTATTTTTATTTTAATTTTTTTATTTCTAGTATTTATTTTCTACAATGTAAACTAAATTCAATTAATATATAATATAGTTTTATATATTAAAATTGAAACTTTAAAGTTAACTTTCTATTTTATAGTTTATAACTTTATACTTTATAGTTTATACTTTATCTTTATTTTATAGTTTACTTTATAGTACTGTTATAGTTATACTTTATAGTTTATAACTTTATATTGTAATTATACTTTTATTAATTTATTAGATTAGTAGATATAAGTTAACAAATAAGTAATAACAAATTAACAACTAAATAGATAGTAAAATTAAAATTAATGATAAGATGTAAACTTTTGAACTTTCATAATGTTAATAAGAGTACATAATGAAGTAATAATAATTTTATTTACATATTATGCATCATTCTTGCAAGTTCTTCGTAATCTATAGGTTGATTGAATTGGTTAAGCTCCATAGCCTATAAATTTGGAGTATTAATTCCAGTCCCGCCTCCGCTCCCGCCTTCCAAAATATTGCCTATTTCTTCATCTTTCGGAGAATTAACGTCTACACATCCTTGATTTCTTCTCTCTGATCTGATCCAATCCCTTAAGCAGACTAACACTTCTAATGTGCTTCCACCCAATGAGTGACGTGTGTCTCCTATTTGATCTCGTGCTTGGCTAAATGCACTTTCAGAAGCCACTGTTAAGATCGACACATTAAGAACATCTCGTGTCATCGCTGCAAGTACCGGAAATTGCCTTTTGTTAACCTGCCACCATTGTAAAGGATCAAAACTTTTCTTCGACTCCGCTGGCTTTTGCAAATAAAATTGCATCTCATCGCAAGATCGACTTGTGGTTGCTTGTGTTGTAAAAGTGCTCCATATGTCTAAAGATTCTTCATTGTCATCTTCATTGAATCTTGAAGGTGTAGACACAGAAGCAGAACTAAAAGGAATATTAGTAGCGAAGTTGTTGTTATCATGTAATGTAGCATAATATTCATATAATGTAGTTAAATTAGTATCAAGTTTACTTATGCAATCAAATGAAGACGGAGTTTCTGTTGCACCTACTTCCATATAAGTATATAAACTACATATTAAATTATGACAATCTACTTTTTTAATAGAAGGATTTAAGACTGCAAATATTAGGAATAGGGAAAAAATATTTTTTTAAATTTTCAAACATAAGTGTAACTGCATCTTTATATTTCACATTTGATTTTAAACCATAAAGTAAATATGAAATTTCAGCTATATGAGCTAAAACATTACAAACTGTTGGGTAATAAGATCCTGAAAATTCAACAGTAGCAGTGTAAAATTTATGTAATTTTTTTTAAAAGTTACCAATTGATTTCCAATGTTCGTCGGTTAACATATACATCACGTTCTTACAATGCGCATTTGCAACATGTGTTATGGGGTCTTTATACTTATAACATTCTTTAACAATAAATAAGTATAATTCCACCGTGTAATAATCTCCTCTGACATGAATTTAGGTCTCAAATTAAATTGTTTACATTTTTCTTTAAATTCTATAATTCTATTTTTCCTATTATTACCCTGAATAACTCCAACAACTCTTTTGACAAGTTTTATTTCAGGTGCAAATAAATCAAGACCACTTTTAACAATTAAATTATAAATATGACAAACACAACGAACATGAAATATATGAGGAAGTGGTGGTTGTACTTCCACTTTTAAAAGATCTACAGCAACAATATTATTAGATGCATTATCGAATGATACACAAAGTATTTTATTATAAAAATTATATTTTTGGGCATAAGAACAAATAGTTTCGCTTATATATTTTCCAGTATGACTTTGATCCTCGTCATACGCAAAATCAATAATACGTTTTTCCATTCTAAAATTTTCATCAATTCAATGACAAGTAATTGTTAAATAATCATAACCGTTTAAAGCATGTCCAATGTCTGAAGTAAAACTAACTAGGCATAGAAGGTTAGCAAACAAATATTGCAAAAAAATAATATAATCATTATGAAGTCTAAAAATATCGGCTCTAGTAGTACTACTGTCGCGCCCATTTTCGGCCGCGACTTTATTCTAGCGAACCCTGCTTAAATAAAATGTTAGGAAATAAATAATAAAATGTTAAAATGTTTAAAAGAGTGCTTAAAAGGTGCTAGAATATTAAAAGTATTAAAATGCTAAAGGGTTGCTAGGAGTCGCCACCTAATTAATTTGGGTGAATTAAGACACCTAAATGTTAACTAGTTTAAAGTAAACATTAACTCCATTTAATGGTCTGCTAAACTTAATGAGATTCTGGGTAAGGGTTCTTTATTAATCTAGAGGGAAGGGGTTAGGCATCCTCTAAGATCCGCTAACTTGCGGTTGTCCTGCCAAACCTAGGGTAATTATTATGCTAAGATGCAATACATGTCTTGAAAAGTATTTAAGTAAAAATATAGGAAGTATTTTTGCTAGCATAAAAATGTGAGATTTATTTTAAAATGTATAAAGCTAGTTCTAGCTAAAATATGTATTATTATATGTGCAAAGATGCATTTATGACGTATTAGATAAGATACCCGTGTTGTAATAATGCAAAATCTTATTATGATGAAATGTGTACTTATAAAATAAGATGTAAAATATCTATTATGCGAAGGCTAACAAAATAATTTTTGATTATGAATGTTAGTAAGAGTTTATGAAGAAATTAATTTATTATGCTAAAGATTTAATAGCAAGTGACGCTTTAGCTACGTGAATATTTATGTCATTTTAGTATGGCTTAGGCAATGCATAACTAGTCATAAAAAATAACTAATTAAAGGAGAGTGAATTTCTAGCGTCAAACTATTTTTCTAATGACAGCCCAAAGTTTAATTATTCTAAGTGTACTATTAGTAGTGTAATGTTAGACAAATAATTACAACAAATAATAGGGTGAGGATATGAATTAATGATGACTTGAAGAAGCATGAGGCCATCTCGCCTATGGTTTGGAGTTTGTGATGCGGAGAGGATGAAGCACATAAGATGCGGGTCTTCATTTGTTGTAGCTTATGATGAGTCTCGCCGAGAGACTCTTCGTTTTGCTCCGATGCATTTCATGTAAAATAAAAGAAGATAAGGATTAGTAAATATTCCAAAGGATATAAATGAATATGTGCATATCTTAGCTAACATTTAATTAAACCAGTCCCTAAACTAATAGCAGTTGAACAAGAAGAAGGGACCGAAATCAATATGCATTTGGACATTACAGTAATGTGCACTTAAACTTACAGAGAGTAATGTACATGAGATGTGCAAGGCCATAAAACCAGAGGGAGTGACATGTCGATCAAGCACATACATGCCCCATATCGCAAGACAAAATTATGTATTTGAGATACAAACAATCACAGACAGGAATATAAACGTACATAACCATATTTAACTCAAGACCAAAGGAGAGGATAACATGCATTCCAATTTATCCCGCATGGACGACGATATTTTTTGACACCCGACAAATATGATTCTCGGCTTTTTAAAAGTAAACAGTAACATGTAAAGGGGAGGTTTAGCTTGCATATATCATAGATCAATTGGTCCATGTATTATAAGTTCCTTATGTGGCCCCTACAGCAGCTATTTTCCGGATTGGCTTATCTAGGTTATCCTCTTTGTTATATATAATTTAGCCATGTCGTTATTAGTGTCTCCTCATTCTGTATCTTACCGATTGCAGAAGAAGGCAGGCAAAATGCGACATAAATAAGCTTGGCCCCAAACACATATCAACGGGAGCACGCAGACAGACAGAAACAGGAGAGTATATATTTTTTAAAACAGGCAAAATTAATTAGCAATTCCAGCTAGCTCAACCTACACTCCTATATGCTTGCATAAAATGAAAACGACTCGCAGACACGTATTCTTAAAGAGGCAAACAGAATGCAAATAGAGACATAATGCCAATATGTTTTTTTTTAATCAATCTCAAGCAAGGAAGAGGAAAAAAACATGCATTTTGATTTACTCAACATGGATGCCATCATGTATAACTCTCGGTTTTCTATTTAATCTTTTAAAAGGATGACAAGGTAGAAGCCACATAACAGGGATTAATAAAGCGAATACTCATATTAACAAGGAACTGCAAGTATACGGTCATTACAGGAAGAATCATACATAAATCATGCCTTACCACATGAAATGGGATGATTAAGCAGAGACCATGATTCAAAGTAAATGCGGACCTCTAGGTCGAATAAGAAACTGAAGGTGGACTCTATCATTCTAGTTTATATGAAACCAACAGACAAGCAATCGCAGGCTGAACTAGGAACATATATGCCTATCCTTGCGCAGTTTAGGTGGTCAAAAACAGACGGGTGCATCGAGACAGGCTGATGGCTATGCAACAACTGATACAGAGTAAAACAGGTCGCGTACTACTACGTTAAAATTAATAGACAGCCTTCACACTGCTCTAAATGAATTCTATGTTCACATATTGAGGTATACTGATTTGATCCACATTTGCGACTGCTATGAATCATTTCTAAACCACAAGTGTTCCTAGCTGATTTTAAATGGAATTTAGCTTATTCTTCGAATCTGATTCTGGACCTAATATACAGAATGTAAAGTGCTCATAAAATCTGGAACATAAAAATCTTGAGCGAGCAAATTCAGCATATGTGTAACTAGAAGCAGAGATATATTCCTTCTTATTTAGATGGTTTCGACACTGGATTATTCCCTATACATGTACTAATATTTTAACAGGCCGAGCACTTACAAACGACTATTATAAAACCTACAATGATCATAGATTCAACGAGAATCAGTGACACAGCTCAGTCGACCCAACAAACTCGAACGATAATTACTTTCTTTAGTCATACAACAAATTCTAGTGACGCAGATTATAACCGCCGTTGCGACAAACAGGCTTAACAATAATTCAGCAAGCACACTCAGTCATCGACATCAAGTTAACGCAGGCCTAAGCAGTCGCGCAAGAATACATATTTTACCCATCGATCAAATGAAGTCTAAGAGTTAAAAGGGTGATAGATTTACCTTCTCCGGGCAGCGAACCGAGACAGCATATCAAGTCGTCGATCCACTCGGATTGTATTGCGAGGCGATTGAAAAGGGAAATGAAATTTTACCTCGTTTTTGGCTGATAATGCGAAGAAGAAAGATATGTGTTTACACTTCTGTTCCTGCTGCTATCGTTTAGGATTTCTATTGCACTTTTACTCTGATTTTTTTTCGATTTGCTTTCCCTTGCTCTTTTTTTTTTTTTAAAAAGAATTTGAAGGGGGGTTGTTCTGCGTAAAACTCCCGGTTTTTGCTGAGTTTCCAAATGTTCTTGCTGTTTCCTGGGTGGGTTCTTTTCTCTATGGAAATCCCCTCGCCCCCGATGCCTGTCCATTTGATGCCTTTGCATGTGCGTAAACCTCTCTTTATAGCCCTCATTTGGGTTTTGGTTTATGGAAAGTTTTTATGACGATTTGGACTGATTTTCTTACTGGCTTTCGTGATTTGGGTTAAGGATTTGTTACTATTTCGGGGTCGATTCGTTACATGTTTGGTGTTTATTGGTATTGATTTGGGTAGATTTGTTTGATTTGTGAGCTGATTCTTCGCGATTCGCGTAGATTAGGGGTGAGGAGATGAAGCGTGGCCAGTTCCCTTCTTTTTTAGGTTTAGGTTAGTTAGATTTTTAGGGTTGTTGGGCGATAAGGGAAAACGATGAAAGGCTGAGGGAAATGAAGGCTGGGCGTGGGCTTCTGGATTGATAGGGGAAATAAAGGGGTGTTGGGCCGCGGGAGCTGGGCCTGCGGTAGTGGGCTGGTTTTAATTAAGTATTAGTTTGTATTATTAATATAATTTAGGTGTATTATTTAATTAGTGGTAGATTAAATTATTTAAATTGTGATTAGATTATTTTAGGTGCTTTGTTAGTCTCTAAGTTTGAGATTAAAAAATAAAGACGGACGTACTATTTAATTAGTGTTTAATGTTTATAATGTGATGTCGTTATTAAGACTTATTAAATAAAAATTAGGACTTCTTAATTCTTTTATGAATGCTATTATTAAAACGCGTGTGTTAGATTATTATTTTATGTATTTATTATTTATTATTAAGAATTATGACAGGGCTCTAAGTGTGTAATTTTCTACGTAAGAAGCGGTGTTATTATTAAATTGTTTATTTATGCCTGTATTAATGTTTTATCGCTGCATTTTATTATAAGAAATTATTTTGCGAAATTAGTGTAATTTTATAGCTACTGTCTGGACGGGAGGGTCAAAATTGGGTGTCAACAGTTGTCCCTCTTTGTATGGAGATGATGGAAGAATCTTCGGACAAAGACGTTGACTCATAGCCAATTTTGTCTCGATCCTCAGAAATAAAATGTTGGGCAATTAGGCAAGGCCGACGCGGACTCAAAAAACTGTCCCAGTGTCGAGTTATGACGACACTGGGCTACCATGGTCAAAACACCAAGGCGGGCTAACGCGGACTCAAAATTTGTCCCAGTGTCGAGTTATGACGACACTGGGTATGTGGTGCTAAAAAATAAAAAATAAAAAATAAAATAAGCGCTTGAACTCGGGTATACCTGTTGACTTATGATCTTTGGGTTTTATGGTGATGTGGAACGAGTGGACCGACGTTTGAGGCCGCTTCTGCCATTTGTTGGGAAGGTTGGCCCCCCAACAAATTGCCCCGGTTCGCTGTAAGAGAAAATCTACGTTGTGCTCCATCTTTGCGGTTGTTAACGCCTCTGAATTGAAGCTAGGATAGAGGCATTAGTGCATAACTGTCAAAACAAAACAATGTAAGAATGTGAATTTGTGCTGTGGTTGTAGTCAGATTGTATATACTATATAATGAAATGATGTGATGATACGCCGCTTGTAGGCGAGATGCAGATGACGCCAGATGGGCGGAATCGTCTCGTATGGACGAAAATGCAAATTGTTCGTCGTTGTATAGACGAGATGCAGATGTTCGTCGTTGTATGGACGAGATGCAGATGTTCGTCGTTGTATGGACGAAATGCAGATGTTCGTTGTATGGGCGAAGACGCAGATGTTAAATGCGTTGTATGGACGAGATGCAGATGTTGCCAGTATGGACGAAATGCAGATGTTAACGTCAGATCGACGAGACGCAGATGTTCGCCGTTGTATAGACGACGCAGATGTTCGTCGTTGTATGGGCGAGAGGCAGATGTTCGTCGTTGTATGGACGAGATGCAGATGTCGCCGTTGTATGGACGAGATGCAGATGTTGTCGTTGTATGGACGAAATGCAGATGTTCGTCAGTATGGACGAAATGCAGATGTTAAATCGTTGTATGGACGAAATGCAGATGTTCGTCGTTGTATAGACGAGATAGATGTTCGCCGTTGTATGACGAGACGCATGTTCGCCGTTGTATGGAAGAGACGCAGATGTTCCGTTGTATGGACGAAGATGCAGATGTTCGTCGTTGTATACGAAATGCAGATGTTAAATCGTTGTATGGACGAAATGCAGATGTTAAACCGTTGTATGGACGAAATGCAGATGTTCGTCGTTGTATGGACGAAATGCAGATGTTCGCGTCAGATGCGAGACGCAGATGTTAAATCGTTGTATGGACAAAATGCGATGTCGTCGTTGTATGGACGAAATGCAGATGTTCGTCGTTGTATGGACGAAATGCAGATGTTCGTCGTTGTATGGACGAAATGCAGATGTTCGTCGTTGTATGGACGAAATGCAGATGTTCGTCGTTGTATGGACGGGATGCAGATGTTCGTCGTTGTATGGACGAAATGCAGATGTTCGTCGTTGTATAGACGAAATGCAAATGACGCCCTGTATGGGCGCTGTTGTCGTTGTATAGACGAAATGCAAATGTTCGTCGTTGTATAGACGAAATGCAAATGACGCCTTCTAGGGCATAGATAAAAATTGTTCTATTTATGGAGTTGCGTTATGCATAATCAAAGCTAGATGAAATAATTAAAGTGTAAATGATGTAGCCTGAGTAAAGAAGATGTGGCTTTTGCGAGATGTATTTGATGTAGACTTGTTGCAGATGAACTTCGTGAGCTTAATCATTTGTATTGGAATGTTGTTGTCCTCCTTGTTCTGTTGTCTGCAAAATTCACTCAAAGAAAAATTGTGAGTTCGGGGAGGGGGTCGGCCGATTTGTGTTGGCTCTTGATATTTGCACGCGTCGTCTTGTCTGGACATGTAACCCCTGTCTGATTTCAAGTCTCGGTCAAAAACATTTGTTGAAAATATTCAATCTTGAGAAAATATACTAGTAGGAAATTATGTCGATTTTTGAATAGTGACATGTTATGAAACAAAGCGAACATCCTTATCCGAAATCGGCGGTATATTCTCCCATACTCTCGGTGCTCCGTCGCCGTCAGGCTCTTTTTAAAATTTGTCCCAGTTTTGGGACATGGAACCCTTTGCAAATAAATTAACCATGTCCATTAATGTCATTTGTAGTAAAACCCTTAAAATTGTCCCAGTTTATGTCGATCTTTCGAGCATATGGAATCATATCTGTCGATGTCCTTTCGTGGTGAAGTCCTTAAAAATTGTCCCAGTTTTGACTGATGAAACTGGGTCGGATATATGTCGTTGCCTGGACATAATGTTGATAACGCCGTCGTTCGGACGTATTGATCGGGCGTCGTTGCGTGACGCACGCCGATGATGTCTTTGCTCGACATACGCGATAACGGCGTTGCTCGACGTATTGGCCGGGCGCCGTGCCGCAGACGCACGTCGATGATGTCGCGTTCGGACATACGCCGATAACGCCGCGTTCGGACGTATTGCTGATGGCGTCGTTGCGTAGACGCAATGCTGATGATGTCGTTGCCTGGACATAATGTCGATAACGTCGTTGCCTGGACGTATTGCTGATGGCGTCGTTGCGTAGACGCAATGCTGATGATGTCGTTGCCTGGACATAATGTTGCTGCTCCTATAGAATAAATGCTCCTGCAAGCCAAGCTTGAGAAAACATTAGTGTATAAGTTTAAACGAAATGATAAATACATATGAGAAGTGCAATTTTATGGGTAGAGATGTCGTCCCTGATATGCCGGATGAATACTGAGATGTTGTCCTTGCACGGACTGACGACTTGCCATAGTGCCCTTGTTGTGTGCGTGGGTTGCAACTTTGACTTTATGCCCGGGCTGATGCGACAGCCTTTGTTGCGGAATTTTGAATTTTGACTGTTGATTGTCGATGGCCCTTCGCTTCTCGCCAGTGCGGACTTTGAACTTTGATTGTCATATCCTCCGTCACGCTTTTTCTGCTTTTGCGAAGAAACTTTTTGCCATATTTTCTGCTTCGCCTATTGCACTTTCTGCTTCTGTTAATTTGAAAATCTGCGCTCAAAGAAAATTTGTGAGTTTTGGGGGGGGTGGTCGATTTGTATTTGACTTCGCCTTGTTCCTGACACCGCGTGCTCGCTTTGGACTTGCAACCCCTGTCTGGTTTCCTACCTTGTCCCAGTTTTGAAAAGGGCGTTTGGCCTAAGGTGGGTCTCAATGGAGTTGCTTGTATGTTGTGTGTATTCTCGTTATTTCAGAACGAAGGGAAAGCTTTCTAATGGTGTGACCGAAGCCAATTTAGGTCGCCTACGTATCCCCATGAGGGAATCAGGTCATGACGTAGTTCATTACAAGCGAAATTTGGTAAAATTCTAAAGGTGGGACCGAAGCCGATATGGCCGCCTACGTATCCGCCAAGGGAATCAGGTCGAACGTAGTTCCAATGGTGTAAAAGAGAAATTGGGATTTTCTAAAAGGTGGGACCGAAGCCGATATGGCCGCCTACGTATCCCCACGAGGGAATCAGGTCACACGTAGTTCCAATGGCGAGGTGTTGATCATTGGCGGTTCTCCTTTCTAATGCCTCTGCATCCTCTACAGGAATGGGAACGAGTCCTAAGTTGTTTCTGTCACACCCCGAACCCCGGGCCCGTGACTGGTGCCCTACCTGGGCACCCTGCTACCTTAACAACTAAGTATATTGCGGAAATTAATAACAGCTCATATTATTTTTTTCTTAAAACCAACGTACGTACAAGGCAAAGCCGACTAGGCTGCCATATCATATACATAAACAAAAGACACTACACTGTACACGAGTCCAATCCCACATATGAATACTGCACTTGGAGTTAAGCGAAAATATGACGGACAAGGCCTCACTGCACCCAAAATCTGCATAAAGCTCATCAAGGATAAATACCAAAAGATAAACTCCGGACAGAGGAGCTATCCAAAACCCCGAGCAGGATCCTACACTGCCGATCACCAAACAACAGACCTAAACTCATGGATGAACGCAGCCTCAAGGAGGTCGATGCGAAGAATGTACCAAGTATGTGAGCAGTAAGTACTATAATAAAATCATAACATCTAAACAAAACAGAGACATGTATGATAGCCAACCTACAAGACACAATACATAAGCGATCATATCAAGTCGTGACGCAGCCCTCAAAGTCACTACTCAAATATAACTATGGGTCTCACGCCCATAATATCAATCATGCGTGGAATCCTTCCTCACCGCGCAAATCCATGATATAACATAGCACCAATAGGCATACATGAACACCAAGTCCCACGTGTTCTAAAATCAGACGCCAAGTAGGCAAACGCAGGTGGTATAACGTCTTGGGTTTACCTCATTTATACTCGACTGGCGAGGTGGTAAAGCAGGGGTATAACGCCTTGGGCTTGCCCTCATTTATACTCTTACCGGAGAAGGTGGTATAACGTCTTGGGCTTGCCCTCATTTATACTCTTACCCTATCTCAACCTACCACAAACAACACATAAAGGTGGTACGGCCTCGGGTTTACCTCACTTATACTCTTACCCCGAGAAGGTGGTAACGCCTGGGCTTGCCTCACTTATACTCTTACCCTATCTCGACCGACCATCAAACAAGACATAAGCACTACCATGTCTTCTATAAAAATCCGGGAATTTAACCCAAGTACTACAAGTAACGGAAGCATACCCGTGGAATCCCACATCACCGCTTCAGACGTCCCAAGAACTTACAACAAGACAAACCACCTTCAACCGAGAGTCGCGGCAACTTAATAAAACATAATACTTGCACTCAAAGGTTATTACCAGCACATATAGGCAAGTTCTCAATTAACCAAGCCAAAGTACTTATCAAGGTACACATAGGATAAATTCTCATTTAACAAGCCAAGGTACTTATCCGGGCACAAATAGAATAAATTCTCATTTAACAAGCCAAAGTACTTCTCAGGGCACAAATAGAATAAATTCTCATTTAACAAGCCAAAGTACTTATCAGGGCACAAATAGAATAAATTCTCATTTAACAAGCCAAAGTACTTATCAGGGCACAAATAGAATAAATTCTCATTTAACAAGCCAAGGTACTTATCCGGGCTCAAATAGAATAAATTCTCATTTAACAAGCCAAAGTACTTATCAGGGCACAAATAGAATAAATTCTCATTTAACAAGCCAAAGTACTTATCCGGGCACAAATAGAATAAATTCTCATTTAACAAGCCAAGGTACTTATCCGGGCACAAATAGAATAAATTCTCATTTAACAAGCCAAAGTACTTATCAGGGCACAAATAGAATAAATTCTCATTTAACAAGCCAAAGTACTTATCCGGGCACAAATAGACAAATTCTCAGTTTATCAAGCCAAAGTACTACGTACGTACATTCTTTTATAAAAGACTCCTTTCTATGTAAAGCCCCAAGATACTAACACCCGTAGTATCAAGGCGTGTCTATTTTTCAAAGTAAGTTACTACACTTTTAGAAAACTCATTTCAAGTCTTGAAATCAAGTAACTCCAAATTTTCACAATCTTGGCAACTTATGCCCTTTTATCAAAATAGACAACTTTCTAAATCTTTCATAAAGCCGTTATAACCAACTTCCCATAAAGCCGTTATAACCCTTTATGATTTTAGACATATCCATACCTTCAATGACCAAGAGACTTATACTATTAAAACCAAGTATCACATACTTACAAATCAAGTTCTTAACTTTCAAAAATACTCCAAGTCTCTTAATAGTTAGAAAACAAGTTTTCTTCTACCTTTTAAACCTCAAGTAACTTCACCCTTAACACAAGTTACTTCTTAAATCATGTCATTTCTCCTCTTTTAAATCAAATAAGTAAATCACTCCTTTGACTCCCCTAAAGTCACTATAATGACCTTTAGGTTTTAGAACTAAGGCACTAGCCAAAAGATTTGGAAACCACTTCCTTTTTAAGACTACATGTACTTTAAGTAAAAATACCTTCACTTTTAAGAATCCAAACTTCATCAAGAAAATGGATTCTACAACTTACCATCCAAACATCAAAGTACACTCAAGGAAGTACATAGAACAAATTCTATTTTAGGCAATCCAAATACAACCAAGGAATGGATCATTTAGGAGTAGAACCTACTTTCTTTATCTTACGGAATCATGCTAGAAGAGAGATAGTTCACATACCTTTCGCTAAAATCCACAAGCTAAGCCGAATACGCCAGACGAGTAAGTGTCAACCTATAATGGTCACAACAAGACTATCAACTTCTAGTCTCAACGTAGAATAATACTAAGTGTTTGGTCTCTAATTCTACGGAAAATCGGGCAAAGACTTCCTTTGTTTCTACTCACTTTGCCACCTTTTCAAGGCCGAATACAATAACCAACAAGCCACTTTTAAGGCTCCAAACAACAACCAAACAAAGGGATTACACGCCTAACAATACGTGTAAAATTCCGCCCACAATTCATACAAAATAGCTTAAAACTCCAAGCCATTCTACCAACTACATACTAACAATTCAAAGTCTTTTCCAATCCTTTTCAAATTCCAAGTTCTAGGGTCTAACATGTTATATAGTCATACACAACTTCAACAACTACAATTGCCTTCCTACACAACATGCGACGACTTAAACGAATAATCAACTTGAATTTCCAAACTTAAGGCTAAACATGCTAGTTTCCGGATTAGGGTTCCAATAGCCAATAAACATATCCAACTACATAATAATTAACTCATGCTTGCAATATCCAAAGCTACAATCAATAAGTAAACTTAATTGCTAAAACGACAAAATTTATACCTTTCCAAGCCCTTAAAATTTCCAAGATTTCAAAGTCGCGCCTTAGCAATTCTTAGCTCCTTTCCTTAGGTTCCAATCCGCTCCAAGCACTCCTTAGAGGCCTATGAAGAACCCATCTTCAAGTTCCAACTTCAAAGTTGAAGAACTCCAATAGTTTCCGCCTTGCGACTAACGTGAAAATGCGTTTTTTCCGAAATCTTTCTATTGAGATATCCTTATAATACCCTTGGGGACATTGGGTTAAAGTCTTGTGAACAATGGATCAAAACTACAAAAATTTTGTGTGGATATTGCACTAAAGCCGAGAGCCTCTTCATGCTAGCTTAAGGTTCTCAAATTTTTTCTATGTGTTGGAGACTTAGTCTTGCACTAGGTTAGTATATATAACACAATGGATGGCTTAGACTTAAACAAATGTGAGGCTAGGATTAAAATCACATGGATCAAGCTTATGTGGCAAGTTGACTTGTCAACAATATCAAGCTTGCAAGACTTATCTTCCAAGATGGTAAATGACCATTATACCCTTGCATAAATTTCGACCAAGGCATGTGGGGTGCCACGTGTCGCCTCTCATTTGTCCATAAAATTAGTAACCCTCGTGGGCCCCACAAAACGTAAAATTCTCTGGGCCCCACGTGACCAAATCCGTAAAAATAAATTTCCATAATATTACTAAGTCCCATACTCTTCAAATAATGTATTTTGAGAATCCAATCAACAACGAACATTTTTCCTTTCCGACATTCGGAAGATTTTCCGTCGGAAAAACAATTCTTCCTTTCGTACTAATTTCCAAGTCTTGTTTCCTTACGTACATTCTCTTATACATGTCCTGGACTTACGGGGTGTAACAGTTTCGTTCTGGTGCCCCTGGATTAGTCATTTATTGGGTGATTGTTGATGCGCGGTAAGATGCACACACTTTAAACGCAGGTGCACGTTATCGTGACAAGTAGTATAGTCTTGATAAGACCGGATATCGTCCTCTAGGATTAGGGTTCAAGTACCAACTATCTATTTTTTGGTATCTATTTGGTAAATTGCTATTTCGAATTGTTGTTTATAACTACGAATTATAAAAGCTATTTAAATATAAAGGTTTACTTCAGTGGTGATGAGAATAGGGCTTCCATGTATCCTTACTATCCGCTTATGCTACTTACTAATGCATTAACTTATGGTATTCTTCTTTTGGAGAAAGCAGGTTTACGAAATCATTTTATACTCCCGTTAGGGTTATATAAACACTCAACCCCAGTATCGCACCTTACCTACCTTTCGGTGATAAGGATAACTTTATAGGAGGATTAAGAACAAAAACCTAGTTGACCGTCACGCACAATGCGCAAAATTAGGGTTGTTAAGCCTCTCATCAACGCTACATAAATAATTGAGGTATTTTCATCCCCAATCCAAGAATGTCTACCCAACTTACAACATATTCACAATCCCCCCCTTTCGAAATCTGATTAGAAATCATATAGTGATAATTAGTTGTCAATTAATTACCAAGAATTCAACTCAATTATTGGATAGATCTCACAATAAGAAAAATAACCATAAGCATGCATTAATTTATAACATAAGTTTCTAGCAATTCAACATGGAAAGCCCTATAAGAGAATTAGTTCCTAGCCATTGTCATGACAAGAACTAATTCAAAGTTCATCATACAAAACTGAAATAAAGAACAAGAAAGGGAAAAGAAATTACTAAACTAATGGTATCCAATCTCCAGCAAAAGTCTTGTGTTGTGCGAAGGGGAACCTCAAACCGCCTAGGGTTCTCCTTTTATAGCGCAAACCGCCTCCTCTTTTCCTTCAGGCCGCCTGAATTTCGTCAAAAGACCTAATTTTTCCGTCGGCGCCGCCTGCGACAGCGCCGCGCACGGAAGTTCTGCACTTCGTCGGGAGTTTTGGCGCCGCGCCCCGATATCGATGTCGAAGCGCGCTGGCGATCTTCGTAGCTCCTCGGATGTTTAGCGTCGCCCGCTTTTGCTTGCACGAGCGGCGGCCGAGTCTTCGACCTCTCGGATAGTGGCGCCGCTGCTCGCTGATCGCGAGAGGCCGGCTACTGGTGCAGATTTCACCTCGTTCGCCACTTTCTCTGCTTTCACTCGCATCTCTCTTTGCCCTCTTTTAGCTCCTTTTCCGCCATTTGGCCATTTTAACCACTTTAACTCAATAGAAAGGAAAACTATCCTAATACAACACTTATATGTGCAAAACGGGACAAAAGACTAACTAAAACTGACTCAAAAGGTGTATATAAAATACACCGATCAAATACCCCCAAACTTAACTGTAACGCCCCATTTCGACCGGAGTCGGAAACGGGATTACTGCTACATGGTTGATTCCTAAATTGCATTTTAAGGAGTCGCCACCTAATTATTATAGTGAATTAGGACACTAAAAATGTAGCATAAAATACTACGAATGATCTCCATTTTAAAGGTTTGTGAAACTATGTGAGACTCTAGGTAAGGGTTCTTTATTATCCTAAAGGGAAGGGGTTAGGCATCCTAAAGGATCCGCTAACTTGCGGTTGTCCGTTCAAACTTAGGTTAGTATTATTTAAAATGCATATTTAGGAGAACATGGGTTGAAAGGACGTTTGCAAATAATTATTTAAAAGATATGTATGTATATATAGTATTGCATGAAATTTGTTTGTAAAATGCAAGGAAAATATTCTATTTGAACAAAGCAATTGCATGAGGCTTGTCAAAAAAATGCAAAATAATAAAAATAGATGTTTTACTAAAAGTACGTATTATATGTAAATTTTAGTCTTTATAAAGGGTATGCAAATGGGTAGCAAGATTTTCCTCTTTTGCACTTGGTAATAAGAAAATAGATCTTTGTTATGAAAAAAGATTTGTTGTTTTTATGAAGTTTAATAAGAATTTGGAACTCATTTATTTCGATAATATCAATGAAAAGGCTAAATTATTTTAAAAAAGTTTTGAAAATGCATAACGGCCTAAAGATAGATTAAACTAGCGACACATTTTATTATTTAATTACCCGCCCTTAGTAGTTCTAGGTCTAACTATTCTAAGCATTTTCAATAATTGTATAAGGTTAGGTAACAAAAATACAAATAAAAGTAAAGTGACGGAGTTAAAGAAAGGAGATAAAATGACTAGGGCAGGTGAAGATATTATTCCGCCCTATTTATTTTAAGGTTCCGAGACCGAAGAATGCGAGAAGTGTGGATGTAAATCCTTTGCTTGACAAAGTCATGATGAGTCTCGTATGAGACTCTTCGTCGCTCCCGATGCATTTCATGTAAATAAAAGAAAGAAAAGGATTAGTAAGGGTTTCGAAATCAACGAACAATAAATAAACATTGACATGTGTAAGTCAATTTAATTTATCGTAACAGAATACAAGCAGGCCCGAATGCAATCAATGGCTACAATATATTCCTTGGTAACGCATGGGAGATCATTTATATCTATATTTTAGGCTGCACCAAATCGTATGAACCCGAATTGGATATGCTGAAGCTGCTCAAGCATATGAGCAATAATGAAAATCTAGAAACTGGACAAGGAGAACACTTAAGGAATACTATTTCACCTATGTAGATCCTGTTAAATCAGACACATCGCATTTAACTATATCTAGACATGGACACATTTCAGGACTGTATGCAAAATGGTTATCAAGCTTACTATTTTAACAGAGAACAAGCACTAAACAAATGGCAACAGTCAACTAGATATTATAGTTGAACTAGTTAAAGAACTTAAACAAGATAGGCAAGCATTCAATTTTTTGAGGTCATGAAAAGGAGCTGCCAAAACTATACCTAAAGGTCTAAATATGAATAACAATCTGAGAAGTTCAAGCAAGTAATTTTACTATAGTCTGGATCTTTAATACATAAAAGAATTAATTTTGAGTATGATGGGTAAAAATGGTGTGAAAATTAACAGCATAGTGTAAGTTATACAAAGGAGGATGAAATAATAACAGGAAAATAGATCAAGAAAAATGCCTAGGAATTCCGTTAAGAGGGGCTTTGACAACACCAAAGGATTAGGAAGATTTTCATGGTGACATTTTGTGTTTCAGTCAAATAAAATGATATTATGAGTTTGACAGGGAGACAAACATGTGACTACTTAGCCGAACCAATCTAACATCACAGTTGCATTCATATTATACAATTAGGCGTAATGATCTTTGAATAGACAAATCATACATCAAATTGAGGGGGGGGGGGGAATAACACGGATATGGTCCAAAACTCTTGATAGACATAGAATGGGATAGGAACAATATAATGTCATCATAGATCCCTTTCTATATTAAGGCAAGACAAAGCAAAGCATATGACCAATTCAGACAACACAACAATCTTAGCATGAAACAAATAAGTCACCTCTCCTTAACAGACTAAAAACTATATCATCACTGAGTATGGAATACCAAACCTGTAAAGAATTATACATTCAAACTTCACCGATCTCAAATCGTGGTTTTAAAGTGAGAAAAAGTTATCTTACTAGCCATTTCCATCTTAAACCTCACTTATACATATCGTATAGGGCTAAATCTAAACCTGAATGCCATACCTCTAGATATTAATAATCAACTGAGTATCATAATAGCATTGGCCGAAACCAAACTCTTCCCAAGTATGCATTAATCTTATATTATTCATACTAACATCTAATCGGATAACATATTAGTGCAACTCATAGTATTAATCGACCCGACTAAAAAACGATCATTTACTACGAGCATTTTTTCCATATGAGCAAACGTATACATAACCAAAGAATATTCTTAACTTACTTAAACAATCGGAATTACAGAAACAAACCTAAGATCACTTGACCTAAACTAGACATACTTAAAAATATTAACGATAAATAAAGCACATAAACACACAAACATACGAAATGCGTAGAAAGAGAGCGAGAGGAATTCGGTTTTACCTTCTCCGGGCAGCCAACCGAGGCGTTTTGACTCGTCGATTCCACTCGGAAGATTGTTGTGTTTATGAGATTGATGAAGAGTAAAAGCTTAGGGGATTAGGAACTTTGTCGAATCAATACTATGAATAAGAAAAGTTTTGAGGTCTGTTTTTCAGAAAGGTGAGCGCTTTCTTTATGAGTTTAAGCTCTGAAAATGGTGTCAACAATGTGAATCTTGTTCTTGGTTTCGGACCAGATTTTTCGATGCTTTCACAAGAAAATCTTTTGGTGAAGGAATGGAAGATATTTAGCCCAAGTACTTCGAAAATCCGGGTGTCCCCTCCAATGAAGAACGAAGGGGTCTTTTATAGGTGAAATATGGGGTTTGAATTCGAAAAATAGTTGTTAGAGGTCTGATTTCTTGGACAATTTGTTGGTTCAAATCGCGGATTTTAGGGAGATGCAGGGTATGGGCGTGTGTCGTGTGACAGAGGGGAGTTGTTTGGGACAGAGGTATGGGTATGGCAGCAGATTTTGGGGGTGATGGGAGCGAGGGAGGCTCATTGCGTGAGGTAGAGGTTTCTTGGGTTTTTCTTTTTTTGAGATTTGTTGATCGATGGGAAGGAAGTAAGAGTGAGGATGAGTTTGGGTCGGGTTAGGGCTAGGCGGTTTGGGCGACGGGTAATGTATAGGGGTTATGGGCTGGGTAGTTATTTAGGTTGTGGGTTGTGGGCTGGTAAATTATGTAATTAGGTATTAGTTTTAGGAGTTTGTTTTAGGCAAAGATTAATTAGTGGTAAATTAGGAATTAAAATTGTGATTAAATTATTTAGGTGATTTATTAATCTAAATTATTACAAAAATAAAGACGGGCGTGCTATTTAATTAGGGCTTAATATTTATAATGCGATGCCGCTATTAAAACTTATTTATTATGTGTATTCCGCGAAGTTAAATTAAAACTGAACGGGGTTTAGACTATTATTAAATTATTTAAATGCTAAATGCAAATATGATATTTAAGGACTGTTTAATGCTTTTATAAATGCGACGCTATTATTAAAATGCATGTATTAGATTAAATTAATTTAAATTACGAAATTGCCTTGCTTTTAGTAAAAAATGCGAATATTCTTTTTAACACGACGTCATTGCTAAATTACTTATTTTATGTATTTATCGTTAAGGATTATTCGAGTTTCAATTAATGGAAAATAAGGCTTAAATTACGAATGATATTAATGAAATTGCTTGTTATTAAAACGACGAATGCGGGCGTGAGACTCAAGGTGTGCTTAGTACTCTACGTAAAATGCGGTGCTATTGTTGCATTTTATTATTAAAAAATTATTAAAAATTATTGTAAAAAATAATGCAATTTTGTAGTTAACGGTCGGGCGAGAGGGTCAAAATTGGGTGTCAACAACTTGTCCCTCTTTGTATGGAGATGATGTAAGAGTATTCAGACAAAGACGTTGACTTATAGCCAATTTTGTCTCGATCTTCAGAATAAAAAAAAGGGGGCAATTAAGACAAGGCTGACGCAAAAATCAAAATTTGTCCCAGTGTCGAGTTATGACGACACTGGGCTACCATGGTCAAAACACCAAGGCGGGATAACGCGGACTCAAAATTTGTCCCAGTGTCGAGTTATGACGACACTGGGTTACCATGGTAAAACACCAAGGCGGGCTAATGCGGACTCAAAATTTATCCCAGTGTCGAGTTATGACGACACTGGGTTGATGTTATGTAAAAATAAAATAAACTAGCTTGAACTTAGGGGTGTACTGGTATTGACGGATAAAAAATGCTGGGCTTATTGGTGATGTGGAATGAGTGGACCGACGCTCGAGGCCGCACGCCATTCGTTGGAAGGTTGGCCCCAACAAATTGCCGTCAGAAGAGAAAATCCACGTTGTGCTCCTGCTCCTGCATGCTAAGACTTGAACAAACGGTTAGTGCATAACTGTTAAGGCAAAATGATGATGCATAATTTTAGAAGTAATATAACTTTGAGTGGAAAATGTTATCCTGCAAAAACGTGATGTCGGCTGTGTTGATGCGATCTTGTCGCTTTGTTTTTTAGTCATTATGCGACGCAGCGTTGCGATTGTGAATGCAGATATGTTGTCCTTGCTGCAACTGTCCCTGTAGACTAAAGCTCAAGAAATAGTTAGTGAATAACTGCTAAGACAGAGTAATAAAGCATGAATAAGAAATGCAATTTTTGAGAGTAGATGAATTGCCCTTGCGTAGATGTGATATGCTGATGATGGCGTCATTTTCGGACTTGGCGTCGTTTTCGGACTTGGCGTCGTTTTCGGACTTAGCGTCGTTTTAGGACTTGTTGCCGATAACGCCGCGTTCGGGCGTGTTGCCGGGCGTCGTTACGCAGACGCACGTCGCGATGATGTCGTTACTGGACATAATCGCCGATAACGTCGCCGCTGGACGTATTCTTTGGTGGCGTCGTTGCAGACGCCGATGATGACGACGCCGCGTTCTGGACGTGCCGCTTGTTGGCGTCGTTGCGTAGACGCAATCGCCGATGATGTCGCCGCCGACACACGCCGATAACGCGTCGTTACCGGACGTATTATTCCGGGCGTCGTTGCGTACGCACGCCGATGATGTCATTATGCGGGCGTAATCGCCGATAACGCCGTTCGGACGTATTGCCGGCGTCGTTGCGTAGACGCACGCCGCGATGATGTCGTTGCTCGACATACGCCGCCAACGCCGTTGCTTGGACGTATTCTTTGGTGGCGTTGCGTTGACGCTGCGATCGCGATGATGTCGTTGCCTTGACATAATGCTGATAGCGTCGTTGCCTGGACGTATTGCTGCTGGCGTCGTTGCGTAGACGCGATCGACGCCGCGTCGACCGGGCGTATTGCGACAACGCCGCGTTCGACGACGTTTTGATCTTTGGGCGCCGTCGTTGCGTAGACGCGATGTTGATGACGTCGTTGCCTAGACGTATTGCTGATAACGTCGTTGCGTAGACGTATTGCTGCTGCTCACGTGGAATACATGCTCTTTGTTGTGCATTTTGAACTTTGATTGTTGATCGTCGATGTCCCCTTTCTGCTTCTGCTGCGTTCCTTCCGCCTCCGCTAATATGAAGAAACCTGCGCTCAAAGAAAATTTGTGAGTTTTGGGGGTGGGGGGGAATCGGTTCGTATTGACTTGCTGTCTTGGTCCTTTCTGTCCGTGCACCTGATTTGTTTGGACCTGTAACCCCTGTCTGACCTCTTTGAGATGTTTAGTAGTGTTCCAAAAGCATTTTCCAGAACGAAATGTTTTCATGAAGTATGCACAAAAACATTTTTTAGAAATAAACATTTATATGATATGCGTTAAAAATGTAAAAGCCTTGTCGAATTTGCCGAATATGACACGTATTTTGACCAAACGAACATCTTTTGGAGTCCTTGTTATGGTCTTCTTCATGGTGCGCAAAATTGTCTCAGTTTCGTTATGTGGCGCGTGGGCGGAACTTAACTTCGGCGAGAATTTCTCATATCGCTTTTGGAATAACCAAACACATTTTGTTGCATGCAGACAAATGGGAAGATTCCTAACGGTGTGACCGAAGCCGATTTAGGCCGCCTACGTATCCCCATGAGGGAATCAGGTCATGACGTAGTTCATTACAAGCGGAATTGGGTAAAATTCTAAAAGTGGGACCGAAGCCGATATGGCCGCCTACGTATCCGCCAAGGAATCAGTCATAACGTAGTTCGACATAAGTAAAGTGCTTCCAATTTGCGTGGCGAGACTTATATGGGCTCTATCATATCCCACCGAGGAATGCACTTTTACAATGTAAAGGGGATTTCATGGAAAACAACTACTCCTAGACGTAATATCTCTTCATCAGATTCTGCGTTGATAGCTTTAGGCCATACTTCACCATCCATCTCGGCTAAGATTAGAGCCCTCCACTTAATACTCGATGAACCATGTAGGCCCTTGCCAATTAGGTGCGAACTTTCCTTTAGCTTCACTTTGATTCGAAATATCGTTTCAAAACCAATTGTCCCGCTTAAATAACCTTGGCCTTACTCTCTTGTTAAAAGCTCTAGCCATTCTGCTCGATAAAGTCGCCCATGACAGATTCAACCTTTTTCGTCAATCAACATCAATCGCCATAACGATCTCAGATCCATTCGGCCGCTCAACTCGCTTCGATGATTCTCAACGATGGTATTTCCACCTCTGGTATCACGACTTGCTCCATACACCAAAAGATACGGCGTTGCCTAGGTCCGGATTGTGGTGCGATAACCCAAAAGCGCAAAAGGCAAATTCTCACGCCAATGTTCAGTTTCCGATCATCTTGCGCAAATATCCTCTCGATGTTCTTGTTGGGCCGCTCATCGCTTCCATTCATCCGAGGCCGATGGGGTGGAATTACGGTGAGTGATCTTAAAATTTCCACATATCTCACGCATCAAGTTGTTGTTGAGGTTGGTTCCGTTGTCGGTCACAATCGATTCAGGAATCCCAAATCGGCAAATGATGTTGTTGCGAACGAAGTCGACCACCACCTTTTTCGTCACTGATCTGTGTGATGATGCTTCTACCCATTTAGTGAAATAGTCAATTGCTACGAGGATGAATCTGTGCCCATTTGAAGCAGCGGGTTCGATAGGGCCGATGACATCCATGCCCCAAGATGCGAATGGCCAAGGAGAACTTGTCACATTGAGTTCATTCGAAGGTACTCGAATCAAATCTCCATGAATCTGGCACTGCCGACATTTCTGCACAAAGCGGATGCAATCTGTTTCCATTGTCATCCAAAAATAACCTGCTCGCAGAATCTTTTTCGCCAAAGTGAAGTCGTTCATATGAGGTCCACATGTCCCTCCGTGTATCTCCTCTACTAGCTTGCTTGCCTCTTGAGCATCGACACATCTCAGTAAGCCCAGATCCGAGTCCCAGATACAACTTCCCATTCAAAAAGAAATGGTTTGCTAATCTTGAAGTGTTTTCTTACGGATGTTGGTTATGCTCGATACTCTCCGCTTTGAGGTACCTTTGATGTCATGGTACCATGGATTCCGTCTGTTTCCTCATCTATATGGGAGCAATAAGCTTGTTCCAAAGACACTCACCGTGGATCGGATCGATGTAATTTTTGTCGGATGTTGAATCATGGAGGATAAGGTTGCCAATGCATCAATTTGTTCGATCCTCGAACATGCCTAAATTCTATATTGCCGAACCTCTTCGTAATTCCTTCACGCAGCAAGTAGGAAGTATCTTCATATTCTTGGTTGCCCATTCACTTGCACTGGATGGATCAAGAAGTCCGAATCACCTATGACCGAACTCTTGTATGTTCATATCTACGCCATTCCGAGCCCTAATACGCAAGCTTCATATTCGCCATATTGTTGGTGCATGGAAATTGAGCTTCATGAGATCGGATAACGCCGACTGCTTCAAATCAAACCGCTCCAATGCCGACTCCCTTGAAATTTGATGCTCCATCGAAAAACATCCTCCAACCTGGGTAATCTTCTGAGATATCTTCTCCGACAAATAATACCTCTTCATCAGGAAATAGGTTCGAAGGGCTCGTATTCTCATCGACCGTTCTCGAAGATGATCAGCTAATACTTGTCCTTTTACGGCTTTCTGCGTGACGTAGACGATGTCAAACTCGCTCAACATAATTTGCCATTTCGCTAGTTTTCCGGTGAGCATGGGCTTCTGAAGGATATACTTAAGCGGATCCATCCTCGAAATAAGATAAGTAGTGTATCGATAGATAATGTCCGAACTTTGGGCGACCCAAGTTAATCGCAACAAATGCGTTCCAAAGAAAGTGTAACGAGCTTCATATATTGTGAACTTCTTACTCAAATAGTATATGGCCTGCTCCTTTTTCCCTGTTTCATCGTGTTGCCCCAACACGCATCCGAAATCATTTTCTAATACGGACAAATAGAGTAGCAAAGGTCTCCCTGGTTCTAGCGGTACTAGAACTGGCGGATTAGAAAGGTATTCTTGATTCTCACAAAAGCACGCTGACAACTGTTGTCCATTTGGTAGTCGTGATCTTTTTCAACAATTTGAATATCGGCTCGCATATCACGCGGGTGAGCTATGAACTCTTGATGAAGTTGAGACGACCAAGGAAGCTCATCACGTCCTTTTTGCTTCTCGGAGGAGGTAACTCTTGGATGGCTTTTATTTTCGAGGGGTCCAGCTCAATCCCCCTTCTACTCACTATAAAACCCAACAGCTTCCCAGCGGGAACGCCAAATGCACACTTTGCCGGATTCAGTTTCAGGTTATATTGTCTTAGCCGCTCGAAGAACCTCTTGAAGTTTGCCAAAACGGCCTCCGCTTTTCGTGATTTGATGATGACGTCGTCCACATAGACCTCAATTTCCTTATGGATCATGTCATGGAATATGGTAGTCATGGCTCTCATGTAGGTAGCGCCCGCGTTCTTGAGGCCGAACGGCATTACTCGATAATAGTACACCACCGGGTAGTGAATCTTTTTCAAGGCCCTCTCTCGCCATAAGGATCGATGATAACTAGAAAGCGATGATTTAACGATCGTAGTTCATGCTTCGCACAATTGTCGATGAGTATATGAATGTTTGGAAGAGGAAAGTCATCCTTCGGGCTAGCTCTGTTGAGGTCCCTTTAATCCACGCAGACTCGGACTTTTCCATCTTTCTTCTTTACCGGCACGATATTTGCTAACCAAGTAGGATACTTTGCAACTCGAATTACCTTTGCGTCGAACTGTTTAGACGCCTCCTCTTTGACTTTCAAACTCGTATACGGTTTGATCTTTCTCGGCCTTTTGTTTTACGGGGATAGGATGGCTCGATAGGCGACTTGTGTGCGGCGATGTCGTACTCAAACCCGACATGTCCTCATATGACTGTGCAAACACGTCGGTGTATTGTTTGAGCTCAATCAACTCTTTCTTACGTGACGTTTAGGTGGCGCCGACTCTAGTCTCTTTCACAATTCCTCATCGCCTAGGTTTATTAACTCGCTTTCTTCCAAATTTGGTTTAGGCCTATTCTCAAAGTTTTCCAATTTCCGGCTATGTTACGATTGACATTCCTCTTGTTCCTGGGTTATGCTCGCCATTTGAACTTTGTTCGTTGGTCTCATTACATGTCATATTCGCATTATCAACAGGTTTATTAATATGATCGCTGAAAGAAAAATGCTTAAAGAATTTAATTTAACACAAGCAAAATCTTTTAAAGCCGCAAAAAAAATATCCTGGAATTTATGATGAAAGTAAAATTGCGAGATTAAAAACATATTAAGAAACATAAATGCATGTCTGTTTTCTTTCTAGATAAAGAGTCACACTGCTAGAACTAATCATAAATTCTACCAAGCTTCTCGGACGGTCAGGACAGGGGTGCAAGTCCAATTATTCAGGTTGTATCCATGCTCTGCGTCCCAAATGGTGAGCTCCTCCTCGTGATCTCCTGCGATCATACAACAGTCTGCCTCATCTTCACCTATGAACAGATTCTGGAACCCTGCTGCAAGATCATCTGGGTCATCTTCTCTCGGCATCTGGATGGTGTAGGCTTTGACGAATGACTGACTCAGGGGCGGAATGGGCGCAGGCAAGGGAATGTATCCCTTTTTCCGGAGGTTCGCGGTCGCCAAATCCTTCGGAGGTGGCCGGTACCCCAAACCAAAAGTGTCCTTCTTCCCAAACAACCGGATAGGCTCGTGATTCCTTCATATCGGATCCAAGACCGCCGCTCGTACTCATTTCTTAGCATCTCGGCCACCATTGTGAGAGAACGTGGCAGCTGCAACGGCCTGACCCTACTGGCGCTACTGATCTCATTAACATGAAAAACCGAGCCATCCAACTGTTTCACGTCCTCATGGCGAGGATCGCATAATCGCCATTGGTGCTTCCTTTATCTCCAAATACTACCACTTCGCGGTGATTCCATATAAACTTTGAAGCGATGCAAGGTGGGCGGATCGCACTGACCTCGTGGATCCATGGCCTTCCTATCAACGAGTTGTAACATGTAGCAATATCCAATATTTGAAATTCCACAACGAATCTCGCAGTCCGATCAGCAGTGTGAGGTCCATTACGCCTTCGACTCCCCTATGGACTCCGTCTAAACCTTTGACTCTGATATGACTTTCACGAATTTTCTTACAGTCTGCCCCCAATTTCAACAGTGTCGTCATGGGACAAATGTTGACGGCTGAGCCTCCATCAATCAGCACTATTGAAACAATCTTGTCTGCGACTTGGATGGTGATATTCAATGCAAGGTTGTGTCTGACGCCGTCAGCAGGTAACTCATTATCGTGAAAGGCGATTCTGCGGTCCTCTAGTACTTGTCCGACTAAAGCTGCCAAGTTCCCGTCTGTTGTACCCTCCGGAACGTATGCATCCTTCAACACCTCCATTAATGCAGTCCTGTGTGAGGCAGAATGCATTAACAGTGAAAGTAGAGAGATATGCGCTGATGTTTTCTTTAACTGCTCTACGACGGAATACTCTTTAGTGGGCATCTTCCTCCAAAACTCCTCGACTTCAGCCTCTGTCACGGGTTTCTTTTGCGGTGCCTCCTTGGCTGCCTCTACAGGCGTGTAATACCTCACGACACAGTTATACCGCGGTGACTTCATGACTCGCTTCCCATTTTCTCTCGCGATCCACTTTGATTGGTGGCCCTTCCGGCGCCCGAGCAATCGTGATTGAACCCTTATGTCTCGGCGGTTCTTTCTAACTCAAATCACGCTTTTCGAGGATCGGTGTGGCGACGAAAGCGTATGTTCGCTCTTCCTTCACTTCGAACTGACCGGATGGTTCCCTCCAAGTTGTATTCCTCATCTAGGGTTATCAAGTGCACATTGGCATTGCCGTGGTTTGGCAAGGGATTATCATGCACGTTTGGCGAGATCCTTCACCGAATTACTCTTCTTTGATCAACGCCGATTTTGTCCTCGAGGGTGTAGAACTTCCGTGTCATGCACCGGGCTATCAGTGATACGCACAACGCTTATTCTCATCATACCATCTCGATAGGCTAGAATCCTCCCCGAATTGGTTGGATCAAGCTCGCACCGCAGCCTTTCGTATATCTGGGGTATGGGTTCAGCCAGTGGGGTGCGGGTTTTGGATGGTCTCCCTTCAAAATTCGTGTTTGGTCTAGGCGCATTGGGTGCTCTATGTTGTTGGCGGGCTTGATGAGCGGGTTGATGCGGGGCCGGATAAATGGGTGCTTGGGAAGCGTTATATATAGGTTGTGTGTGGTAGTTGGGGTGTGGGGCAGGTGTATAGTGAGGTGTGAAGTTTTGGCTGCTTGTGTGGTAGTATGGGGTTTGATAGGATGGGTTTTGGTATGTTATGAATGTTTCGGGTTTACGTTCTTGTATGAACATGGAAGGGGAAACTGTCTCTTTCTTCCTTGAAGTACTCCCGATCGTCCCTGACTGAATCGCCTTATTGGTTGCCTGCATGCCGCGATTCGTAATCTGCCGCTTTAATACCTTCTTCTACGAAGTCGCCCATTCTGACAACCTCTGCAAAATTCCGCCCGATGACGCTTATCATCCGTTCATAGTAGGTTGCGTCCTTCAAAGATTGTACGAATAGTGTGGTCATCTCACTCTCCACCATGGGTGGTTGTACCTTTGCTGCCTCTGAACGCCACCTCATGGCGTACTCCCTGAAAGTCTCCGTAGACTTCTTTTCTAACTTCATTAGATAGAACCTGTCCACACCGGTTTCTGTGTTGAATCCGAACCGCTCCACAAAGTCTTGGGCCAACGCATTCCAGCTATGCCATTTTCGCGGATCCTGGCTAGTGTACCAATCCAGTGCCTCGCCGGTCAAGCTTCGAATGAACAACTTCATAATGACTACTGGGTTCTTTCCTACCCCGATTAGCTTGTCGCAATATGATCTCAAGTGTGCACGGGGATTTCCCTTCCCATCAAATAGATCAAACTTCGGCACCTTGTACCCGCGCGGTTCCGTGCGGATGGATGCAAAGATCCTCGTAGTCTAGTCCTTCGTGACCTTTATCCGATCGCATGCCCGAATCGCTTCTTTCAACCGTGAATTTCTTTGCCACGCCTCGTCCATTTTGGCTCGGACTTCCTCTCCATTTCTTCGTAATGATCCACTTCTTGGTGAAACGCGGGGACGGTAAAAGGCTGGGTTTCTATTGTGTAAGTTAGTATGCAGGTGGTTTCTTTGAAATTTGGTAATGGGTATGGTGCGTGGGTATTGGTCGGCTGGCGATTAGGGATTGTGGGAATTAAGTAGGGGCCGAGGTACATGGGTAGTAGGAGGATCATTTTGAAGGTGGGGTTGATGATTGGTCGGGCGAGGCGGTTTGGTGAATGGCGGTCTTTGTGGGAGTTTTGGGAGGTATGTGGTGGAGGTCGCGGGGTGGTTTGCGGTAGTGGCCCTTTGCTCGCATAGGGGTATTCAAACTAATGGATAGGTTGGTCGATTCGTAGCCTCTCCATCTCAACCGCATATCGACAATTTGTTGTAGAATGCGCAATACATTCTTCCCGATCGTGACATTCCTCCTTCGAAGGTTCTGCCACTGACAGAATAATTCCCAAACCATTTGGCTCGACGCCACGAGCTACCATATCATCATTTCTTGCCTTGGACCTGGTAAAGTGTGGATGCTCCGACATTGTTGAGTCAAATACGAACCGACCTTTGGGGAAGATGATAAATCTTTCTAAAAAAATGCAACAAACGGTGTTAGCGTAATTTGCAGGCATGTAGCAGATATATTGCACATAGCACATTCAAACATTTTCTAACATGCAGGGGGACCTCTTTATGCCAGAGGTAAGCCTAAACGTCACATATGCAAGATCATGATAATAAAAATCCAAGCCTTTAGATTGATATGCTTTAGTCGGAATTAAGTTGCAATTTATAACAATAATACATCAAAAGCCTATAACTAAATTACCGACGCGCGTGAAGCTCGTGTTTTCTTTGGTATAACCCCTGCCTGTTCCAAGTATCGTACTGCATCGTGCATTAGGGCCCACATGTCTGGGGTGATGACCTTCTCCTTGAGTTGATTATCCATCATTCTGCCTTCGCAAAGAATGTCCTCAACGCCTTGCTCCTTCCCGAACTATATTCCATGCGATCTAGAAACCATGCTTGATACTGGGAGACCGCCGTCCTTCCCAACTTCCACTTGGTCAATATGATGCCATTCATACAGGATCTGCTTGGCCGAACGATGAATTCGGTCGAATTGAATTTCGAGGCTCTCATGCCGTATGAGAGGGATTACTGCGTATGGCCAAACCGTCGAGTACGCCAGAGTGGAGCATATGGTTGTAGTCCCTTTAGACCTATAAGTGCGATATAATACAATCCCTTATGTCTCAAGTAGACCGCTTTTGACCACGTGAAGCAATGGATACTTCCATCAACCTAATCGCTCATCGCGGGATGCTAAGTACTTGTACCAATCCTGCGGCCGATCGGTGACACATAACGCTTTGTTCTTTCATAAAAAGTGGAGATCTTGTTGTCCACATTGTGACATACATCGGTCATGTTTGAGCCGATAAAAATGTTCTATTGCCCACATCCGCAAAATGAGATTACCGCTTTCAAAGAAGCTTCGATTCACCTCTTCCGCATCTATTCAAAGCTCTAAATAGTTCTCGCCAAGATCACGGGCGTCGAGTGAGTCGCTTTCCACCAACATCATCGAACACCGCTCTAACCACGAACATATGCATGTATGATCCTTCCATGCTCGAGCGGAAATAAAAGAATCCCTAGAAAGCCATAGCAAATGCAATAGACGCCTAACTCTCCAATGGTGCGCAGCAAAGAAAATTCATTTTTAAACAACTCAGATCCGCCGCAACCATATCTCTCGCATAAAGTAGTCAGAAACCCAATTGTTTTCAAAGCAACGCAATTCTCTGGTTCTTTAAACCCAAATAACGGAGGAGCTTTTTCCCTGACTGGCCATGCGGAATAACTGGTTTTCTGTCGTGATATGCTAAAGCAGTAAAGTAGCTGACTTCTTCTAAGGTGGGGTTATCTCGAAATCCTCGAATTTGAAGGTAACTCGATCCGGTCCCAAAATCGATTAATGCTCACGACCAAATGTTGATCGGAGAGATGTCGATTAATGAGGTGAGGCATCCCAACCTCCTTCTGATTGCCATCTGACTACCTAAGTCGAATTTTGACCACCATGTCCTCAATTTGCTCGGAATCCCATTCACCATTCTGATCTGAGGGATAGGTTCCATCTAAAAGAAATAATACAAAAAATGAGTATGCATTTTCCCACTTTAGGCATTTCAACTTCAGGCTTGGTTTTGTTTATCATGACTATGCAACACATAATATGCTTTTGGGCCGCGGGGTTATAATAACCCGTTGACCAATTTGGTGTCTTCCTAATTGTGGTGTCAATGCCAAGGATTGATCCACCTAGGGTAAATGCATGCATGCCTTAAAAAAGGGTGGTATAGCTCTATCTTAAGTTTCTAAGATTTGGTTTTTCTAGACGCAAGGTTTCCGAGCGGACAACTCGAGCGGTAAGGCTACGCTACCGATCAGACGAACCGATCTAACTCCGCGCAGGCGCCAACTCTCCTAAAATTTGGATATTTTGAAAGAAATTTGCGGGTGCGCGAAGCACACCAACGCGTGAGTGTGTGATTGTGTGAATTTTCCAGAGTGGAAGAAATATGAGCGGAATGTCAGTTTAAGGAAAGCGGTAACAAATAGCAGTTAATACAATATGCAAATATTTATATGTAAAGTAGAATAATTTAGACAAAACATAAAAGCAAATGAATGTAAAACACAGAAGAAGCATTTTTAAACAGATAAGAAAAATAAAGCACAGTAATTAACCTATGTTTGTTATGGTTAAAAACCTAACTATCCCCAGTGGAGTCGTCATGCTGTAACGCCCCATTTCGACCGGAGTCGGAAACGGGATTACTGCTACATGGTTGATTCCTAAATTGCATTTTAAGGAGTCGCCACCTAATTATTATAGTGAATTAGGACACTAAAAATGTAGCATAAAATACTACGAATGATCTCCATTTTAAAGGTCTGTGAAACTATGTGAGATTCTAGGTAAGGGTTCTTTATTATCCTAAAGGGAAAGGGTTAGACATCCTAAAGGATCCGCTAACTTGCGGTTGTCCGTTCAAACTTAGGTTAGTATTATTTAAAATGCATATTTAGGAGAACATGGGTTGAAAGGACGTTTGCAAATAATTATTTAAAAGATATGTATGTATATATAGTATTGCATGAAATTTGTTTGTAAAATGCAAGGAAAATATTCTATTTGAACAAAGCAATTGCATGAGGCTTGTCAAAAAAATGCAAAATAATAAAAATAGACGTTTTACTAAAAGTACGTATTATATGTAAATTTTAGTCTTTATAAAGGGTATGCAAATGGGTAGCAAGATTTTCCTCTTTTGCACTTGGTAATAAGAAAATAGATCTTTGTTATGAAAAAAGATTTGTTGTTTTTATGAAGTTTAATAAGAATTTGGAACTCATTTATTTCTATAATATCAATGAAAAGGCTAAGTTATTTTTAAAAAGTTTTGAAAATGCATAACGGCCTAAAGATAGATTAAACTAGCGACACATTTTATTATTTAATTACCCGCCCTTAATAGTTCTAGGTCTAACTATTCTAAGCATTTTCAATAATTGTATAAGGTTAGGTAACAAAAATACAAATAAAAGTAAAGTGACGGAGTTAAAGAAAGGAGATAAAATGACTAGGGCAGGTGAATATATTATTCCGCCCTATTTATTTTAAGGTTCCGAGACCGAAGAATGCGAGAAGTGTGGATGTAAATCCTTTGCTTGACAAAGTCATGATGAGTCTCGTATGAGACTCTTCGTCGCTCCCGATGCATTTCATGTAAATAAAAGAAAGAAAAGGATTAGTAAGGGTTTCGAAATCAACGAACAATAAATAAACATTGACATGTGTAAGTCAATTTAATTTATCGTAACAGAATACAAGCAGGCCCGAATGCAATCAATGGCTACAATATATTCTCGTAACGCATGGGAGATCATTTATATCTATATTTTAGGCTTCACCAAATCGTATGAACCCGAATTGGATATGCTGAAGCTGCTCAAGCATATGAGCAATAATGAAAATCTAGAAACTGGACAAGGAGAACACTTAAGGAATACTATTTCACCTATGTAGATCCTCTTAAATCAGACACATCGCATTTAACTATATCTAGACATGGACACATTTCAGGACTGTATGCAAAATGGTTATCAAGCTTACTGTTTTAACAGAGAACAAGCACTAAACAAATGGCAACAGTCAACTAGATATTATAGTTGAACTAGTTAAAGAACTTAAACAAGATAGGCAAGCATTCAATTTTTTGAGGTCATGAAAAGGAGCTGCCAAAACTATACCTAAAGGTCTAAATATGAATAACAATCTGAGAAGTTCAAGCAAGTAATTTTACTATAGTCTGGATCTTTAATACATAAAAGAATTAATTTTGAGTATGATGGGTAAAAATGGTGTGAAAATTAACAGCATAGTGTAAGTTATACAAAGGAGGATGAAATAATAACAGGAAAATAGATCAAGAAAAATGCCTAGGAATTCCGTTAAGAGGGGCTTTGACAACACCAAAGGATTAGGAAGATTTTCATGGTGACATTTTGTGTTTCAGTCAAATAAAGTGATATTATGAGTTTGACAGGGAGACAAACATGTGACTACTTAGCCGAACCAATCTAACATCACAGTTGCATTCATATTATACAATTAGGCGTAATGATCTTTGAATAGACAAATCATACATCAAATTGAGGGGGGGGGGGGGGGAAATAACACGGATATGGTCCAAAACTCTTGATAGACATAGAATGGGATAGGAACAATATAATGTCATCATAGATCCCTTTCTATATTAAGGCAAGACAAAGCAAAGCATATGACCAATTCAGATAACACAACAATCTTAGCATGAAACAAATAAGTCACCTCTCCTTAACAGACTAAAAACTATATCATCACTGAGTATGGAATACCAAACCTGTAAAGAATTATACATTCAAACTTCACCGATCTCAAATCGTGGTTTTAAAGTGAGAAAAAGTTATCTTACTAGCCATTTCCATCTTAAACCTCACTTATACATATCGTATAGGGCTAAATCTAAACCTGAATGCCATACCTCTAGATATTAATAATCAACTGAGTATCATAATAGCATTGGCCGAAACCAAACTCTTCCCAAGTATGCATTAATCTTATATTATTCATACTAACATCTAATCGGATAACATATTAGTGCAACTCATAGTATTAATCGACCCGACTAAAAAACGATCATTTACTACAGAGCATTTTTTCCATATGAGCAAACGTATACATAACCAAAGAATATTCTTAACTTACTTAAACAATCGGAATTACAGAAACAAACCTAAGATCACTTGACCTAAACTAGACATACTTAAAAATATTAACGATAAATAAAGCACATAAACACACAAACATACGAAATGCGTAGAAAGAGGAGACGAGAGGAATTCGGTTTTACCTTCTCCGGGCAGCGAACCGAGGCGCGTTTTGACTCGTCGATTCCGCTCGGAAGATTGTTGTGTTTATGAGATTGATGAAGAGTAAAAGCTTAGGGGATTAGGAACTTTGTCGAATCAATACTATGAATAAGAAAAGTTTTGAGGTCTGTTTTTCAGAAAGGTGAGCGCTTTCTTTATGAGTTTAAGCTCTGAAAATGGTGTCAACAATGTGAATCTTGTTCTTGGTTTCGGACCAGATTTTTCGATGCTTTCACAAGAAAATCTTTTGGTGAAGGAATGGAAGATATTTAGCCCAAGTACTTCGAAAATCCGGGTGTCCCCTCCAATGAAGAACGAAAGGGTCTTTTATAGGTGAAATATGGGGTTTGAATTCGAAAAATAGTTGTTAGAGGTCTGATTTCTTGGACGATTTGTTGGTTCAAATCGCGGATTTTAGGGAGATGCAGGGTATGGGCGTGTGTCGTGTGACAGAGGGGAGTTGTTTGGGACAGAGGTATGGGTATGGCAGCAGATTTGGGGGTGATGGGAGCGAGGAGAGGGCATTGCGTGCGAGGTAGGGGTTTCTAGGTTTTTTTTCTTTTTGAGAAATTTGTTGATCGATGGGAAGGAAGTAAGTGGGATGAGTTTTGGGTTAGGGGCTAGGCAGTTTGGGCTTGGGCGACGGGTAATGTATAGGGGTTATGGGCTGGGTAGTTATTTAGGTTGTGGGTTGTGGGCTGGTAAATTATGTAATTAGGTATTAGTTTTAGGAGTTTGTTTTAGGCAAAGATTAATTAGTGGTAAATTAGGAATTAAAATTGTGATTAAATTATTTAGGTGATTTATTAATCTAAATTATTACAAAAATAAAGACGGGCGTGCTATTTAATTAGGGCTTAATATTTATAATGCGATGCCGCTATTAAAACTTATTTATTATGCGTATTCCGCGAAGTTAAATTAAAACTGAACGGGGTTTAGACTATTATTAAATTATTTAAATGCTAAATGCAAATATGATATTTAAGGACTGTTTAATGCTTTTATAAATGCGACGCTATTATTAAAATGCATGTATTAGATTAAATTAATTTAAATTACGAAATTGCCTTACTTTTAGTAAAAAATGCGAATATTCTTTTTAACACGACGTCATTGCTAAATTACTTATTTTATGTATTTATCGTTAAGGATTATTCGAGTTTCAATTAATGGAAAATAAGGCTTAAATTACGAATGATATTAATGAAATTGCTTGTTATTAAAACGATTTAACGCGCGTGAGACTCGAGGTGTGCTTAGTACTCTACGTAAAATGCGGTGCTATTGTTGCATTTTATTATTAAAAAATTATTAAAAATTATTGTAAAAAATAATGCAATTTTGTAGTTAACGGTCGGGCGAGAGGGTCAAAATTGGGTGTCAACATTAACCTTTGCTCGCCCTCGAGCAAAGATAGAAAGAACGAAATAAAAGACTCAAAGAAACGAAAAATAAAAGACTCACTGCCATTTATTACTTTTGCTGCAATAGTGTTAATTAGAAAAACATGAAGGTTAGCAAAATAATATGCAGGAACATATAGCATGAAATTTTCAGCACACTAAACACATGAAGCTAAATATTTCGCAAACTCATATTCATCATGCTTAATGGAAGTCAATATACTAAATCATGCATGTAGATTCAAGAATTCCTATGGCATGCTTACTTGCTATTCTCCACTAATTCTGGATATGCATAAAAGAGATCTTTAGGACTTTAAGGGTTGTAATGTAGGCTTAGGTAGGGGTTGGTAAAAATAGGCATTTAGGCTCATTTTTGTGTACCATAAGCTCTTTAGCTTTTCAGTATTTCCCTTTCCTTTTTGTTCTTTTCTTTATTTCGATTTTATCTTTCCCCTCTTTTGTTTTGGGAGAGTGAAGTATCTAATAATGACAAGCACCCCCAAACTTAGGTTTTTGCCTATTTCTTATTACTTTTGTATTGGGGTGCAACAGACTTATTCACTCTTTTTGTCTCTTTTTTAAAACAATGTATTCCACTATTTCATATTTTCACTTATGGTACAATTTGTGGGAATATAGGGTGTCAAAGAAGAAGTTTCAAATTTAGGCTCAATGGGGCTGACTAAGGATATTTTTAAAGTACAGGATAGAAAAGAATGGTAAGAATTGGCTATCAAAGAAATGCCTGAGTCATCTCCCTAACATGCATATCCTAACTATTTCGCCTCAAATAGCAAGCAATCATAACACATAAGCCTTTATCATTTAGCATGCATAACTCAAGCAAGAAACTCCAAATAGACAGATTCTGTGAGTTTTTGGCATATCTAACCTAAGTGTTTAGATAGTTGCTTCAATTCCTTTACATTATTCCACTTTACTTCACTAGGTGTTTCTAGCAACTACAGCATACATGATCTTTGACAGGCAATTATGACTCAAAAAAGAAAAAAATTTGGTGACTCAAAATAAACATAAACAATCAAAAAGACTTAAATAAAACATAACATGACACACAAATAAAACACAAGTAAACACCCCCAAACTTAAATCACACATTGTCCCCAATGTGTGTAGACTCAAAGACAGTAAAAGAAATAAGACACTTACAAACTTTGGCTAAAATGGTGGTGGTGGCGGTGGATAATGCATCGACCATTGGTTGAACAAGGAACTCAACTCGTTGATTTGTTGCCTTGTTTCTTCCGCCTTGTACTCGCGGTCCAAGGTCTGCATCATCCTCATCGATTTTGATACAATTGCTCCATTGTGGGCGTTGGAGGTTCTCGCTCGTGGTTGGTCGGTGGCTAGGTCCGCCTCATTGAGCCCCCTATTTCAGGCTCATCTTCGTCCCATGGCGGCCTTCGCCGCCGCTGGTTGTACTCTCCGTCTTTGGGGGCTTGGGTCTGGGAAAGAGTGCACTATCCCATAGGACACGGGCAGTTGGTTTCTCTCATGAGTATCCGTGGGTAGGATTGGGACCGCACTCATGTGACATAGCTTTGTGATAACTGAGCCATGTCCCAATCCGCCTGTTGTTACCAACCTGCTGATTTCCTCAATGCTCTGCACTATTTCTTTCCCCACATCAATCGTCAATCCCCTCATAATTCCATATATCAGTTTAATCATATCCTCTGGCACTCTGGTGAAGTGTGTGGATGGAATCATGCGGGCGCTGACGAAATATAGCCAACCTTTGGCTACTTTGTTGAATTGGCACATGTTCAGTGCTCTTGACCCATTTCTTCCAATATCAAAAAACCCGTGGTAGCTCATCGTGTTTGCGATTGGTATCCCGCTTATGTTGTCGCTCTGGCCATGTTCTAAAATGGCTCCGATCACCAATTCCTCCTTCAACATCAACTGTTTTCAATTGTATATTTATATCCTCTGCTGTCACAGGCAGATAGTGTCCCCTTACAAAGCATCCCCTTTCCACCTTCTCCGGAAAGTTGGCATAAAATTCACGCACCATTGTTGTGTTTACTGGTGCTATCTTCTCTGGATTCACAAATTTCCTCCACTCCCTTAACTCAATCATCGCCCGAATGGGCTCATAAATATTTTCTTCCCCATATGACTCCCTCTGGTAGTCCATTCCCCTTTCTGGTATTATGGGTCTGGTATTAAGTTTTTTGTATCTTTGGCAGGCTTGGTAGCTCACAACCCTATTTTCATCGTATTGTGGGGTTGGGGTGGATGTGGAGCCTCTTCTCTTCCTGGTGGCCATGGTTTAAAATAGTTTCTGGAGCTTTCAATTTAGTGGCACAAATGTTTCCTACACAATCTACAACTAGCAGCGAACACAACACCCCCAAACTTCAATTCTTCCACCCACTACCCACACTCCTTTTCTACTCATTTCTCCAAACTTCACAATCAACTTTTTAGTACCCAACTACTTCAACTACAATACTCCTTCAAACTACTACCTCCTGTGACTTCAGTAAGGGATTCAAGAACAGAAAAAAATTACCTTTTTATGAGAAGCTTCAAGCTGTTCTTGTTTCTAATGGTGGTTTGAGGCTATGGAATGGAGCTTTGTTGGTTGAGATGGCTAAGGGTTTTTAGGAATTTAAGAGTTTTGGTTGTGGTTGGGTTTAATTTGTGGAGGATTTGTGGGCAAATTTTTGGAATTTCGTGGGTTTTTGGAGAGGAAGGGTTAGGTTTTTGAAATTGGATTTGGGGAAAATCTGATTCTGGGCGTTTTAAGTTCTGGATTCCCGCTTCGGCGCCGCGGCGCCAAATCTCCTGCGCTCCTTCGGGACTTTCTGCGCCGCGGCCCTGATGCGGGGCGCCGCGGCGCCTAAACTTGGCATATTTTTCTGGAATTTTGCCGCCGCGGCGCTTAAACTTCAGCGCCTGTTCAGTTCTTTTGGCGCCGCGGCCCTGCTCCTGGGCGCCGCGGCGCTTACCCGATTTTCTGGAAATTCTGGCTTTTCTTCAGTTTTTCGCCTTCAGTTTATTTCCCTGTACCTATCAATCACAACACAAACACAAGAACCCAAGACCGTGAGATTGTTCTAGACAAAATAAAATAAACTAAAGACAGAAATTAAAATAACATAATTGAAAACGTTGGGTTGCCTCCCAAGTAGCGCTGTCTTTAACGTCTTTTAGCCGGACGCAAGTTCCTTAGCCTTAATAACCCTGGGGTGGATTAAGCCCCCAACCTATCCATTTCCTCCACATCTGGCGTTTTCTTTTTCTTCTTTTCTTCTTAGCATTATCGATGGGGAGTTCAGGAATACTTACCTCCTTTAGTGGCATTTCAGCAAACCATGCCTGCTTTCTTGGGCTCATCGCTCTTTGGTTGACTTGTATTGGCTCGCATGGGGGTTTGATGGTGCTGATTGCAAAGCACCCACTCATTGTTGGTGGCTCAATGATGTGTTTAAAAACTTTAAACACCATTTCTTCAGACTCCACCCTTAATGTTAACTCTCCTCTTTCAACATCAATCAAAGCTCTCCCGCCGCTAGAATGGCCTCCCGATATGATAGGTATTTCCGCATCTTCTTCCATATCGAGAATGAGAAATCTGCGGGAAAGAAGAATTTTCCTACTTTCACAATCACGCCCTCAATCTTGCTCAGTGGATGAACCACCGCCCCGTCGGCCGACTGCGCTTCTTGGTTGGTTTGGCCTCCCCCAACTCCAATCTTTTAAATACTGACAAGGGCATCAGATTTATACTCGCCCCTAAATCACACAAAGCTCTGTTGCAAGTCACTCTGCCCACTGTGCAAGGTAGTGTAAAGCTTCCAGGATCCTTTAGCTTTGGTGGCAACTTTTTCTGCAAGATAGCACTACACTCTTCTGTTAGTGCTACTATTTCATATTCTGCCAGCTTTTTCTTCTTCCCCAAAATCTCCTTCATAAACTTGAAATAGGAGGGCATCTGCTCTAATGCTTCTATGAAAGGTATGTTGATATGCAGGTTTCTGAATGTCTCCAAAAATTTGGAGAATTTTTTATCAACCGCCTTTCGCTGTAGTCTCTGGGGGGAAAGGGATCTTATCTGTATACTCCTTCTCTGGAGTTTTCTCTACTGATGGGCTAGGCTCAATCACCTTCTCTTTTTCTAACTCTGCTTTCTTCTACTCTTTGGTGAGGTGATTTTGCCGCTGTCTTCCACTTCTCAACCGCATCTGCTGACATCGCTTCCTGATTTACCTGCTGTATTGCTAGGCAATGTCGCAGCAACTCTTGTTTTCTGTGTTGCTGTGACCACCTGTGTCTCCAAGTTACGAGCGAGGATCAACACATGATCTAGCTAGCTTCGCAATCGCGCTCTTGTTTCGGCTCATCAGCTTTCGCTTTTGCGAATGCATTGAGCGCTGTGGGGCTTGAATGAAGGTTCTTGACTCACTCGCTCTTGGTTTTGCATCGCCCTATACCGATTCTCGATGCCTCTGATCGTTCTGCGCCCATGGTACGGTCTGCGCCGCGTAAATGCGGTCTGCGCCTGGTCTCCTTTCCATGAGAAATTTGGGTGATTCCTCCATCACGGATTATAAGTGTTGGAGTAGGGGTTGTTCTGTTGCCTCGATAATTACATGGCTTGACATTCGCCGCTCCATTGGTATATTGTTGGGATCCAAAGGACACCTATCAAATGTATGTGGGCCACCACATATCTTACGACTTTTAGGCATCTGTCGCATTCATCGACATCGTATGTTGCCGCGAATCGTTTTCGCTAGAAGGGCCACTGGGCATTCAAGGCAACAATAGCATCTATTTCGTGGACTCAACGTTTTCTTCTCCCATTTGTCGACCTCTCTTCCGTGACATGGTTGTTAGTGGCCATATCTTCTAATAACTCACGAGCGCCGTGGCTGTTTTCCTCATGAATGCTCCACCGCCGCATCTATGATGGTTACGGTTGTCCGCTCGATCAGTTGTAGAAGATGTGACCAAGTTCCACAACTCAATGCAATGGTGTGGGCACTTTCTCTGTAGATCTTTGAACCTTTCCCAAGCTTCATAAGGACTCTCCATCCGCTGGTAAAGTTGTTCAACTCCTCTCGATTTCTTTGCTTTACACGGGGAAAGAACTTGGCTAGGAATTTCGCGAGCTTTTGCCATGTAAAAATCGAATCGGGCAGGAATTCAACCATACTTTTGCTCTATCCCTAAGTGAGAAGGAAAGAGCCTCAACTGACCAAGATCATCAAGAACGCCGTATATCTGAACGTTGCACATAGCTCCAAGAAATTAGCTATGTGCATATGTGATCCTCCGATGGCGATCTCCGACCGTGCCTTTGTGCACTACATGCTGAATTGCGGTTTTATCTCGAAGTTGTTGGCTCCTGTGCAGGAGCCTAATGCACGATGTGCTCCATTTACTCGTGGCGACATAGTCTCTCAAACTTCTTTCGGGCCGACTTGGACTCTCTTCCACGCCTATCGGGCGCTTGCCTAGGTATTCCTGGATGGGGTTGATTCTCTCCTAACCCTTCTCCCATCCCGTTGTTGTTCTGAACGCCGTTCATCTCTAACAAGGTTGCAATCCACGATTCTTTCTCGTTTTGCAGGTTTTCTCAATTTCTGGATTGAAGGGAACAAGAGTGTCTGCTCCTCTTCTCCTTCGCATAAACTGACTTCCTGGAATAGATCAAAAACAGACAACAAATCACGACACCTCGAATTTTCAAAAGAAAAACCTAAAAAAAAATTAAAAATTAAAATAAAAACCAAATTAGAAATTAAAAATAGATAAATTCGATATTGAACTATGCCTAATCCCCGGCAACGGCGCCAAAAACTTGATGCGCGGTAAGATGCACACACTTTAAACGCAAGTGCACGTTATCGTGACAAGTAGTATAGTCTTGATAAGACCGAATATCGTCCTCTAGGATTAGGGTTCAAGTACCAACTATCTATTTTTTGGTATCTATTTGGTAAATTGCTATTTCGAATTGTTGTTTATAACTACGAATTATAAAAGCTATTTAAATATAAAGGTTTACTTCAGTGGTGATGAGAATAGGGCTTCCATGTATCCTTACTATCCGCTTATGCTACTTACTAATGCATTAACTTATGGTATTCTTCTTTTGGAGAAAGCAGGTTTACGAAATCGTTTTATACTCCCGTTAGGGTTATATAAACACTCAACCCCAAGATCGCACCTTACCTACCTTTCTGATAAGGATAACTTTATATGAGGATTAAGAACAAAAACCTAGTTGGCCGTCACGCACAATGCGCAAAATTAGGGTTGTTAAGCCTCTCATCAACGCTTACATAAATAATTGAGGTATTTTCATCCCCAATCCAAGAATGTCTACCCAACTTACAAAGATATTCACAATCCCCTTCTAACTGATTAGAAATCATATAGTGATAATTAGTTGTCAATTAATTACCAAGAATTCAACTCAATTATTGGATAGATCTCACAATAAGAAAAATAACCAAAAGCATGCATTAATTTATAGCATAAGTTTCTAGCAATTCAACATGGAAAGCCCTATAATAGAATTAGTTTCTAGCCATTGACATGACAAGAACTAATTCAAAGTTCATCATACAAAATCAAAATAAAGAACAAGAAAGGGAAAAGAAATTACTAAACTAATGGTATCCAATCTCCAAGCAAAGTCTTGTGTTGTGCAAGGGGAACCTCAAAATCGCATAGGGTTCTCCTTTTATAGCCGCAAACCGCCTCCTCTTTCCTTCGTGCCCGCCTAATTTCATCAAAGACCTAATTTTTCAGCGTCGCGCGGCGCGCAGACAGCGCGCGCCGGAAGTTCGCAATCCGTCGGGTGTTTTGGCGCCGCGGCCGATATTCGCTGTCAAGGCACCGCGGCTGCATCTTCAGCTCGGATGTTTAGGCGCCGCGCCTCGCTTTGCTCGAGGCGCCGCGCCCGCTTTTGCTCGAGGCGTCGCGGCGCTGAGTCTTCTGACCTCTCTGGATAGTGGGTGTCGCGCCTCGCTGATCGCGAGGCCGCGGCGCTGGTCCGGATTTCTGCCTCGTTCGCCACTTTCTGTTTCGGCCGCATCTCTCTTTGCCCTCTTTTAGCTCCTTTTCCGTCATTTGGCCATTTTAACCACTTTGACTCAATAGAAAGGAAAACTATCCTAATACAACACTTATATGTGCAAAACGGGACAAAAGACTAACTAAAACTGACTCAAAAGGTGTATATAAAATACACCGATCAATTGTGCTACTACCAGTCAACGCGAATCAACCTTTTGGGGATAAGCTAGGCAAAAAATAACCCTTTAACAAATGAAGCAAACCAAGTTAGTATAATATGCAAAAAGTTGCAGGCAATATATACTAATAAGCAAATTGCAAATCAAGTGCGTGTTCTAACATGTTTGGGACCTCTTTATGCCAGAGGTAGGCCTAAACGTCAAATATGCGAGGTAATGATGGATTTGTCCAAGCCGCCCAACTGTAATGCTTTTGTTGGAAATGGCGACCAAATGACGGTGCACTTTTTCCAATTTCAGCATGACATGATTAGGTTTGGATTTGTCTATCATTGTCACGCTACACATAATATGCTGGTTGGTCGTTGGGTTGAGAAACCCGTCGACAAGTTTGGTGTCTTCCTAATTGTGGTGTCGATGCCAAGGACCGACCCACCTAAGGTAAATGCATGCATGCCCTAAAATAAGGGTGGTATAGCTCTATCTTAAGTCTCTAAGATTTGGCTTTTCTAGACGCAAGGTTCCCGAGTGGACAACTCGAGTGAGAAGGCTACGCGGCCATCGGTTAGACCGGACACTCCACGTATGTTACCAACTCTCCTAAATTTGGGTTTTGAAGAAAGAATTTTGCTGATGCACCATGCGCACCTCGCATGTAGTGTGTGATTGTGTGAATTTTCCAGAGTGGAAGAAATATGAGCGGAATGTCAGTTTAAGGAAAGCAGTAAAGCAGGTAGCAATTAAAATAAATAAAACAAAATACAGCACACAAAATTAAATGCAAAAAGTAATGCCAAATAATAACCCTAGGTCTGTTGTGGTTAAGAACCTAAAATCCCCAGTGGAGTCGCCATTCTGTCGCGCCCATTTTCGGCCGCGACTTTATTCTAGCGAACCCTGCTTAAATAAAATGTTAGGAAATAAATAATAAAATGTTAAAATGTTTAAAAGAGTGCTTAAAAGGTGCTAGAATATTAAAAGTGTTAAAATGCTAAAGGGTTGCTAGGAGTCGCCACCTAATTAATTTGGGTGAATTAGGACACCTAAATGTTAACTAGTTTAAAGTAAACATTAACTCTATTTAATGGTCTGCTAAACTTAATGAGATTCTGGGTAAGGGTTCTTTATTAATCTAGAGGGAAGGGGTTAGGCACCCTCTAAGATCCGCTAACTTGTGGTTGTTCTGCCAAACCTAGGGTAATTATTATGCTAAGATGCAATACATGTCTTGAAAAGTATTTAAGTAAAAATATAGGAAGTATTTTTGCTAGCATAAAAATGTGAGATTTATTTTAAAATGTATAAAGCTAGTTCTAGCTAAAATATGTATTATTATATGTGCAAAGATGCATTTATGACGTATTAGATAAGATACCCGTGTTGTAATAATGCAAAATCTTATTATGATGAAATGTGTACTTATAAAATAAGATGTAAAATATCTATTATGCGAAGGCTAACAAAATAATTTTTGATTATGAATGTTAGTAAGAGTTTATGAAGAAATTAATTTATTATGCTAAAGATTTAATAGCAAGTGACGCTTTAGCTACGTGAATATTTATGTCATTTTAGTATGGCTTAGGCAATGCATAACTAGTCATAAAAAATAACTAATTAAAGGAGAGTGAATTTCTAGCGTCAAACTATTTTTCTAATGACAGCCCAAAGTTTAATTATTCTAAGTGTACTATTAGTAGCGTAATGTTAGACAAATAATTACAACAAATAATAGGGTGAGGATATGAATTAATGATGACTTGAAGAAACGGCGAGGCCATCTCGCCTATGGTTTGGAGTTTGTGATGCGGAGAGGATGAAGCACATAAGATGCGGGTCTTCATTTGTTGTAGCTTATGATGAGTCTCGCCGGGAGACTCTTCGTTTTGCTCCGATGCATTTCATGTAAAATAAAAGAAGATAAGGATTAGTAAATATTCCAAAGGATATAAATGAATATGTGCATATCTTAGCTAACATTTAATTAAATCAGTCCCTAAACTAATAGCAGTTGAACAAGAAGAAGGGACCGAAATCAATATGCATTTGGACATTACAGTAATGTGCACTTAAACTTACAGAGAGTAATGTACATGAGATGTGCAAGGCCATAAAACCAGAGGGAGTGACATGTCGATCAAGCACATACAGGCCCCATATCGCAAGACAAAATTATGTATTTGAGGTACAAACAATCACAGACTGGAATATAAACGTACATGACCAGATTTAACTCAAGACCAAAGGAGAGGATAACATGCATTCCAATTTATCCCGCATGGACGACGATATTTTTTGACACCCGACAAATATGATTCTCGGCTTTTTAAAAGTAAACAGTAACATGTAAAGGGGAGGTTTAGCTTGCATATATCATAGATCAATTGGTCCATGTATTATAAGTTCCTTCTGTGGCCCCTACATCAGCTATTTTCCGGATTGGCTTATCTAGGTTATCCTCTTTGTTTTATATAATTTAGCCATGTCGTTATTAGTGTCTCCTCATTCCGTATCTTACCGATTGCAGAAGAAGGCAGGCAAAATGCGACATAAATAAGCTTGGCCCCAAACACATATCAACGGGAGCACGCATGAGCGTAAACAAGAGTATATATTTTTAAAACAAAAATTAATTAGCAATTCCTAGCTCAACCTACACTCTATATGCTTGCGTAAAATGAAAACGACTTCATGACACGTATTCTTAAAGAGGCAAAGAATGCAAATAGAGACATAATGCCAATATGTTTTTTTAATCAATCTCAGCGAGGAAGAGGAAAAACATGCATTTTGATTTACTCAACATGGATGCCATCATGTATAACTCTCGGTTTTCTATTTAATCTTTTAAAAGGAGGACAATGTAGAAGCCACATAACAGGATTAATAAAGCGAATACTCGTATTAACGAGGCTGCAAGTATACGGTCATTACAGAAGAATCATACATAAATCATGCCTTACCACATGAAATGGGATGATTAGCAGACCGTGATTCAAAGTAAATGCGGACCTCAGTCGAATAAGAAATCAGGTGGACTCTATCATTCTAGTTTATATGAAACCAACGAAGCAATCGCAGTGAACTAGGAACATATATGCCTATCCTTGCAGTTTAGGTGGTAAAAAAATGACGGTGCATCGAGACAGTGATGGCTATGCAACAAGCGTCTGAGTAAAGCAGTCGCGATTACTACATTAAAATTAATAGACAGCCTTCATACTGCTCTAAATGAATTCTATGTTCACATATTGAGGTATACTGATTTGATCCACATTTGCGACTGCTATGAATCATTTCTAAACCACAAGTGTTCCTAGCTGATTTTAAATGGAATTTAGCTTATTCTTGAATCGATTGACCTAATATACGAATGTAAAGTGCTCATAAAATGGAACATAAAAATCTTGGCGAGCAAATTCGATATGTGTAACTAGAAGCGAGATATATTCCTTCTTATTTAGATGGTTTTAACCTTTGGATTATTCCCTATACATGTACTAATATTTTAACGGTAGAGCAACAAGCGACTATTATAAAACCTCTGATGATCATAGATTCAACGAGAATCGATGACGGCTTCGATCGACAACAAACTCGAACGATAATTACTTTCTTTAGTCATACAACAAATTCTAGTGACGCAGATTATAACCGCCGTTGCGACAAACAGGCTTAACAATAATTCAGCAAGCACACTCAGTCATCGACATCAAGTTAACGCATGCCTAAGCAGTCGCGCAAGAATACATATTTTACCCATCGATCAAATGAAGTCTAAGAGTTAAAAGGGTGATAGATTTACCTTCTCGGCAATAACCGAGAAAGATATCAAGTCGTCGATCCACTGATTGTATGAGGCGATTGAAAAGGGAAATGAAATTTTACCTCGTTCTTGGCTGATAATGCGAAGAAGAAAGATATGTGTTTACACTTCTGTTCCTGTTGCTATCGTTTAGGATTTCTATTGCACTTTTACTCTGATTTTTTTTCGATTTGCTTTCCCTTGCTCTTTTTTTTTTTTTAAAAGAATTTGAAGGGGGGTTGTTCTGCGTAAAACTCCCGGTTTTTGCTGAGTTTCCAAATGTTCTTGCTGTTTCCTAGGTGGGTTCTTTTCTCTATGGAAATCCCCTCGCCCTCGATGCCTGTCCATTTGATGCCTTTGCATGTGCGTAAACCTCTCTTTATAGCCCTCATTTGGGTTTTGGTTTATGGAAAGTTTTTATGACGATTTGGACTGATTTTCTTACTGGCTTTCGTGATTTGGGTTAAGGATTTGTTACTATTTCGGGGTCGATTCGTTACATGTTTGGTGTTTATTGGTATTGATTTGGGTAGATTTGTTTGATTTGTGAGCTGATTCTTCGCGATTCGCGGCGAGATTGTCGGGGTGAGGGAGATGAAGGCAGCGGCGGTTCCCTTCTTTTTTAGGTTTAGGTTAGTTAGATTTTTAGGGTTGTTGGGCGATAAGGGAAAACGATGAAAGATTTGAGGAAATGAAGAATTTGGCGTGGGCTTCGGATTGATAGGAAATAAAGGGTGTTGGGCGCGGAGCTGGGCTGATGAAATGGGTCGGTTTTAATTAAGTATTAGTTTGTATTATTAATATAATTTAGGTGTATTATTTAATTAGTGGTAGATTAAATTATTTAAATTGTGATTAGATTATTTTAGGTGCTTTGTTAGTCTCTAAGTTTGAGATTAAAAAATAAAGACGGACGTGCTATTTAATTAGTGTTTAATGTTTATAATGTGATGTCGTTATTAAGACTTATTAAATAAAAATTAGGACTTCTTAATTCTTTTATGAATGCTATTATTAAAACGCGTGTGTTAGATTATTATTTTATGTATTTATTATTTATTATTAAGAATTATGACAGGGCTCTAAGTGTGTAATTTTCTACGTAAGAAGCGGTGTTATTATTAAATTGTTTATTTATGCCTGTATTAATGTTTTATCGCTGCATTTTATTATAAGAAATTATTTTGCGAAATTAGTGTAATTTTATAGCTACTCTCTGGACGGGAGGGTCAAAATTGGGTGTCAACAACTACGAGGAACACCTTTAAAAAAAGGATTATATACTCTTTGAATATATGTAAATAAATATGAAGAAGAAGCAAAAGAAAAAGGTAAACAACCTCCGACAATCATTTTTGCTAATTCAATGCGATCCTTTTTTGGATCGTACTTAGCCACCCCCCAGTTAATGGATTAAGTTGTTGTTGACCGGGTTCTAAATCAGAGACAACATTTCATTGTGTCGTATGATCGTTTTTTATATGTCTACCTATAGTGTCCGTCCCCCCGTCACCACCCCTGTCTTATGTTTATAAGTTCTCCCACAAATATTACATCTAACTCTATCAGTGCCCACAACTTTATCATAAAAGAGCCACACTTTACTCTTTTTTTTTCTTACTTCTGGTTCTGGTAAAGGAGGTCTACGACTACCACTAGCAGTATCAACATTGACAGAAGGAACACTAGTAGGTGTAGGAGGTTCATTTTCTTCAAGTTCAACAATATTATCTAATTGAACGTTATCATATTCATTATCTTCTATTCCAAAATCTTCTTGCATTTGATCATAATCTATATTTTGATTAGATGATGAAGAACCTATAGATTTTTTACCCCTTGAACTAGATTTACGGCATAGTCCCGACAAATTTGCCCTTATCGAAGACATTATAAAATATTTAAATAATCAACAAATAAATATGACAATTTAATAAAATAATTAGAGAATGAAATGAGTGTACCAAACTTCGGGATTCAGAATTCAATTGAAACTCGAAGCTCGAAGTCTTGCGTCTTGCTACTTTGAATTTAAAAACTAATAATAATAATAACTTGAAAATTGATAATAAAGATAATTAAGAAAGTATGATAAATTGAGAATAAGAGAATTGTTGTGTGATAAAAATGAAAAAAATGTAGAGAATTTATAGATTTTTTAAAGGGTAAAAATGTAATTAAAATAATAAATAAACAAAACAAAAAAAAAAAAAAAAAATTGAAATGACCGCTGAACCCCACCACCCCCCACCCTCCCAAACGGTAATTTTTTTAATTTTTGTGTTCTGGTCCCGACCGACACCCAGAATGTAATCCTGCTGCACGGGTCTAACCGGTCTGGCCTTACCGGGTTTTTATATAACCCGTGCGGGTTGGGGGCCAACCCAACCCCCAACCCGGTAAGCCCTTAACGGTCCGGTCCGGACCGGTTAGACATGTTTAAATGTAACTAGCCGGACAAGACATACTCTTAATTTTTAATGAAACTTTGCCTTCAGACATAATTATATTGATACTATGTGTCTTAAAACATAATCTCTATACAACTTTGTCGAATATTCCTAATTTCTATTAAATTTTGTCTTGTTTTTTTTTACTCTCATACTCACAACCTTATGATTTTTTATTTTTTAAGCGAATGACAAAAATTAAAAACATTCTAAAATAGGGGCAATTGCCCATCCATTATTTTGTCAAAGCCTAACATCCCAAAAGCCCAATACGGGCGCTTCATATTTGGCCCATGCCCTCAGCTTAGTATTTAATAGATTGAAACCCCAGCCCCATTGCATTCTAGGATTAGGGTTTTCCGAAGCGTAGTAGACGTTCAACTTCTCTGTCGCCATGAGAGCTAAGGTACAGTTTTTTCGCAACATTGAAGTTAAATCATGCATTAATTGCTTCTATTTTGATCACGTTAACTAAGCTTTTGTATGTATAATTTGTTTATGGATTGATAAATTAAAATTGTGTGGATAATTATTTACAGTGGAAGAAGAAGAGAATGAGGAGGTTGAAGAGGAAGCGCAGAAAGATGAGGCAGAGATCCAAGTAGTTCGTTCGTGCCGTTTCATTGCTTTTGTTCTAAAGTTTTGGATCTTATTTTGTCTTAAATTTGTCAGTTATGTATGAAAAACTTGAGCTTGTTATGCACTTTCTATTTGAACCTTATTTTGATAGCTTTGACAATTTTTTGCTGCTCCAGTTTCATTATTATGGTAAATCTTTATGATTTATTAAATAATAGTTCCAATGTGATGTTTGGTGATTAGAATATGAATCCTGGGCAAGCTTATCTTTTGGAGTTGGTCTGTGTAGAACTTAAGACTAGTTGATTATCGTCAAGTTGTCTGCTGTTAATTTGCTTCTATAATGTTGAACCGGAGTTAAGGTCTCCAGGTAACAGCACCTCTACCTTTCAAGGTGGAGGTATACTCATGGGATTTCACTGAGTATGTTGTTGTTGTAATGTTGAACTGGATTCTCTAGGGGTCGTGTTGGTTACCAGGATGGAATAGACAAGGATATCCTTGAGGTTAGCTATCCCACCTTCTATAAGGGATAGCTAATCAGACCATTTTAGTACAAAATAGTTCCTGAGATTAATTAATATCACGTGTTTTATCCCAAGATTGTTTTCCCTTATTCCACCAACCAAACAAACCCCTAAAGAAGTCTTTATAGTTATAGAAGTTTTCCTCCTTGGATGATTTATTAAGAAGTTGGCTTCTCTTGAGAGGAGATGAAAATGGTTAGCTTTAGCAACTACTCCCTTCTAGAACCTTTAGTTGCCATTCTGGTTGGTGTTTGTCTTTGTTCTCTTTATTGATTTATGTTAGTTTTGATTCTTGAGTTGGCCAATGATTTTCCCCCTTTTGTTTCTTAATTATTATTCATTTGATGTCTTTCTTGTATCTTGTCTAAAGCATCCTTCTTCAAGGATATACACCCATCTGGTTAAGCAGTTAACCAGTGAAATACTTTTTAGATTCTATAGTTCTTCAAGCAAATGGTCCATTTTTTGACCAAGTAATTTAGAAGAAATTAGTTACCAGTGAAGGAGTTGAATAGTAGATTTAGCGAATCCATAGTTGCTATGAGATCAAAGATTATTTAGTAATGAAATGAAGTGGACCTGCTCAGCTCTTAACTAATATGGATTTTGATTTGGTTGATGGCTTATTCTCTATTTGTTGAATATTGGAGTTCACTTGAGAAAATAATAACACCAAACTTTGATATCAACGTATATACTCACTCAGCTAGACGACAATATTATTTGTTTTTATCGGGCTTGGTACTTGTATCCAGATTTGAGATGTGTCTTGGGATGTTGCAATTTACTGCCCTATCTTTGCCTTGAATGTAAATGGGATTAATGTGATACTATCCATAGTTAAGTCTGCAGTTTTCAAAAAAAGTGGCAAATCTGTTATCAATTATCATTAGATAGATGGGATAAGCCAAGGAACGAAACATTAAGTTATCCTAACGATGTTTGAGATTTGCAAATGAGAATGTTGCTGGCTTTGTCCATAGTGCAATTGTTTTTTGTCATTACCCTGCCTGCAAAGGGTTGCTTTTATGCCTTGTTTTAACCTTTACTAGTGCAAAATAGTTTTGAAGTGGTATATGAAAATCTTTATGAGTAATTGTTTATATCGAGACAAAGTTGGTAATATATAGCCTAGCTGTGCTAGAGTTAGCGGTTTGAATAAACAAGAGCAAATGTTCTATTCGGCCTTTTGAAATGTTTTTCTTAATTTTATTTCTTCCTTCATCTTTAAACCCCCTACCCCCAAAAAAAGGAAGTTAAATTTTGTACTTTCCCTTTATCTTCTTCCATTCCAAATCTCTTTTTCTTTTTTCCATCCCTTGTAATCCAATGATAATCCAATGATCATTTGAAACGTTTTCTTTCATAGGTATGGAATATTTGCTATAGAAGTACATGTGTTTTTTTTCCAATAGTAAAATTGAGATATTATTAGTAATAACTAATTACTACTAAGCTGAGCCATTTTGGAGGGAACACTGTCCCATCACAGTTACAGATTACAATACAAACATAGGACGGTAATACAGGGGAAGGAGTCTGTTGGGCGGTAACTGAGAATAATGTTTGCTGCCTTTAGTTAAAATATTACTCCATCCGTTACACATTACTCGGTCACATTATTAAAAATATCCGTTACAAACTACTTGATCACTTTTTATAAACAAGATAGAATAAGTTTTTTCTACTTTGCCTTTGACATTAATTGTTTTTAAAGTAATCAATATTGATTAGAGTGCAATTAATTGGAGAGATAATAGTAATATAGTAAAACTATTTTTCTTATTTATGATTTCTTAAAACATGTGTAAAAGATAAAGTGGTTAAGGTGGTGTTTGATCAAACTTCTGGAAATGTTTCTGTTCACCCTCTTTCCAGAAGTAGAAACACTTTTTTCAGAAGCCAAAAAGTGTTTCTAGATGGGAAGAGAAGCAGAAACACCAATTTGATGCTTCTGGAGAAGTGCAATGGGGTGGGGGTGGGGGTAGGGCGGAGTTAAGAAAAAAATTTATATTTTCAATCAATTTTTATAAAAATAACAAAAAATATGAAATATAAATTTGAGGATGTGGTAGGGCAATGGGGTGGGGTTGAAGGTAGGGGAGGGGGGTAGGGGGATGTTAGCTCAGGTTCTCGCTTAATGATGTGTCCTTTGCTTTTAGATTGGACAAAGTGGCAATTCTTATTATGACAGTTGAGTTCGAAGAAGAAAGAAATAAGAGGAATCAGAAATTCATACTAGAATCAGGTCAAAACGATTGAATTCATTATCTTCATGCATGAGGATACTCTAAACCTGTTATGACTATTCGACAAATATGATACTGGTAAAATGAATGGACTTATTAAAACCCAAAATCTAATCGGAAGGTGTTAAGAGTCCCACATCAGAAATGAAATAAGAACATGGACTCCTTATATGGACTTGGAAAATTCTCACCCTACAAGTTAGCTTTTGGGGTTGTTTTAGGTCCAACATCCATTCTTTACATTGAAAGTATGTGTATGTCCTAGAGTCAAATGCATCTCTAGAGTTTACAAGGTTATTAATAATGTGAGAGATTAATATTATAACGTAAACTCTTAAACTGCCTCGACTAATGATCATCGAAAATGGATATCGATGATATGCGATATGTACGACATGTGGTCTGCATCATATCCTTAGGGGATGTAGTATGTCTCACTTGCTACGAGTTATGACGACTCGTGATGGACACATGGATACTTGTTAAAGTATTGGTATACCCTGCTGATGCATTATTTGTTATATGTCTAAAGCGTCATCGGCGTGTGGGAGATAGAAGTCCTTAGACTTGAGGTCGATACCACCTTGTTTACAGAGTAATGTACTTTGATCATGTCCAAAGCTCAAATGCCTTATAGGTTGAGACGCGACTTATTTTGGGTACATTGTGAAATATATTAAAGGTGGTAGTTGAGCCAAGATTAGGATTCATTCCTTGAATGTATCTTCGAGAGAACACTCAGATTCTCATATGGTATTAGGTTGACTAAGTCGTTGGCTAACGTAATGGACATGTCTTTGATATGGTCCTGTTGTTAACTAATATAGATGAGAAATAATGATCAAGCCATTTGGATAGACACTTGACAAATCCTAAGCTTGATTGAGTGTGTCGTGAATGAAAGGATTTTATCTTCCCACATAGAGGTTCAATTCACAGGTTTCGTGTAACTATACTTCACATATTGAGTTTGTATTCCGGCGCAGTCTAGGAATTCCGTGTAGACCCTAATGTTATTAGTGTCGATATGTGAAGGCATGAAGGGTAACACTAAGTCACGTGTTCCGTCGATTCAAGGATGTAATTAGAAGAGATTATATATATGTTCGGTTTATAATCGAGACATTAAAAAAAATAGAAAACAAGGCAGAAATGGAATAGGGTCGCGGCTCCAGAGTGCGTCAGCGCCGCGGCGCTAAGTGTCCAGCGGGTCCGCGATGACCCACTCTGCTGAGGTTTTATGGGCTGACCCATTTGGGGAACCCTAGTTGTCCTCTTCAACTATAAATAAGAGGGTTCCTCTCACATATTTTCTACCCCAAAACCAATAGAGTATTTTCTTCTAAAACTCTGCTGGAATTCCTAGCATTTCAAGAGTTAGAAATTACATCAAAGTTTTCAGAACTTGCAAATCGAGGAACATTTGCGTGCACTCGGCGTACACAAAAGCTTGAAGATTCCGAGATTGCTACAAATGTAAGTCTTCGTTCAAAGTATTACATTTATTTTGTGCTTTACATTATATAATCATACTACAGTTTGACTGTCATGTCAGGTTTGAAACATAAATTTTCAAATTCCGCTGCGTGTATGAATTCGACAAAACGCCTACAGTGGTATCAGAGTCTGAGCTATTTTGTGTGATTATATGATGAATATTAATGATAATATGGGTTAGATTTGCTTAGATCTAAATTTTATGTCGTTAAGAAGCTTTAAAATCCTAATCTTAAGAACGCATTGAAATGAAGAACGAGAAGGGATTGGATGATGGTCGATGAACGTGTTGTATGATGGTCAAGGAGATACGAGGATAAATTTGAAAATCTGACTCTAAACGAATTTTGGGCTTCGGATTTTCGGTATTTGCGTTTCTGGGGTTGAGGCGCCGCGGCTCCACGATGGAGCGCCGCGGCGCTGTTCATCCAGAAGGCTTAAAATAAATTTTCGGACTTACGACATCTGAGGCGCCACGACGCCACCTTTTAGGGCCGCGACGCTGACGATAATTTTTACAGGATCTGCTCTTTGCTTTAGAGGCGCTGCGGCGCCACCTGTTAGGGCCGCGACGCGATTTAACATTTTGCGTAACTGGTCATCGCCTACGAGCCATGGCCGGTGATGATTTTTTAATTAAAATCGGAATCAGAAACTGAAGTTTATAATATTCAAATTCTGATTCTGAAGTTTCTAAAATGACAGAATCTGAAAATATAACTTTTAATTGGATAGATTTGGTCCTTTTAGACAGATCTGTAATTAAAGAAAGTTTCTGAAAATTGTTTTTAAATTTGAAAATTGCAAACAGGTCCCTGAAACCTGAAAATATTTTCTGAGAGTTAAAATTGTATTTTTTGAATTTAATAGGGTTCAAATTGAATTTTAAATTCTTGAGGGACTAAACTGTAAATATTAAAAGTTTACAGAATTCATGAAAATCAGAATTTTAAAATTAGAAAATATTTAGGGACTGTTTGTCATAGACATAGATTTTAGAATTTAGACAAATAGACCCATGATTATCATTAATGGTATATTATTGTATAATATACAACTGTGCTAAGTGTTTTGAATGTGAGACATTTAAATTATTAGCATAGCGTCCGCAATTATTGTCTGGATAGGCGGCACTCAGTAATTATTTACTTTAAATGACCGAAATAACTGTCTGGGTAGGCGGCACCCAATAGTTGATTAAAACCATTTTTTATCATGCCTAATGGGTTGATGGTTTCTCATCTAAATGTGTTCAGAAATTGCATGATAGGATGTCATATGATGTATGACATATTTGTTGATCTTGGTTGAAATCCCCGAAAACTGAAAATGTTCCCCAAACATTAAATACAAGTCTAAATTAAAACGTGTCGTCCATTATAATTGTTAAGGTGCAAAATCCTTTTCGGCGATATGAGTATTTATGTCAAATCATTTGCTCTAAGTCTACGAGGACTCAGACCCTTTCATAGATGTGTTAAAGTAAAAGTAGATGATAATTTTTTGTGGGTATTTACACCAAAGTTCTTGCTCACAAAGGCCAAATTTACTTAGGTACTTAACGTAGTCGCGTAATGGGGTTGACTTGTTTAGATGAATCTTGACGCCAAAGTGTCGGACTAATCTAAAGACGCAAGATTAAAATGAAAGATATTTAATCAAACCAGGAGTTGCGAATAAGCTTTGCAATTGGTTGAGGACCTACCGAAATGTGCTATTGAAGTTATCAGCCAAAGCAAATGCGGATATAACATAAGTTTGGATCTTAGCCCATTATGACCTTAAAATGAGTTTGGTTCGTATTCTACATTGGGGTCGTAGAAGTATGCTAAAATAGTGGAAGATAATTAAACAAAAGACCTTGTTAAATTAGTTCATAAGGAATGTGTATAATAATGAGAATGAATTTTGATTGCATTTTCCTCTTTATCTATATCTTCAGATCTTCAGAATGTCGAATTTCTCATTAAAAATGCTGATGGAATCGAACAGATTGACTGGACCCAATTATATCGATTGACTCAGGAATGTTAGGATCGTCCTAAGACAAGAGAAAATTGAGTATGTGTTGGACAGGGTATTCCCTACAGAGCCTGCTGAAAACTCTGTCGAGTATGCCACATTTGATAAAGTTGCTTATGAGAAGCATTATGATGACGCCACTTCGGCACAATGTTTGATGCTGTCTTCCATGTCACCAGAGTTACAGAGACAACATGAGAACATGGGTCCCAATGAAATGTTAGAGCATTTAAAGAGTCTCTATGACTCTCAGTCTCAGACCATGGAGTATGAGCTGCTTATAGAGCTCTTTAAATGTAGACTCAATGAAGGGGGCCATGTGTCTCCACATGTGCTGAAAATGATTGGGTTGATCGAAAGGTTGGCCTCCATTGATATAAAGTTTCACGACAGAGTTGCTTCCACCCTTATCCTAGATTCACTTCCACGTTCGTTTGAGAGTTTCATCATAAACTATAATATGAATGGAACTAAAGCGAAATTGCTGGAGTTGCACAATATGTTGAAGACCTTCGAATCTTCGATCTCCAAGAGCAAACATATGCTCATGGTTGGGTCCTCTAGTCATCTCAAACCGAAAGGTAAGGGACCTCAGAAGAGGAAGGGCAAAGTTGTCGCTGCACCCACATCAATGAAATCCGAAGGAGGAGCGAAGAAGAAGAAACTCCCGGCAGTAGATGTATGCATGAACTGCAATAGGAAAGGGCAGTGGAGGAAGGAATGTACTTCTCCAGGAGGAGGGAAGGCACATGGTGCTCCCGCCTCTAGTGGACAAGGTATGTTTGTAATTGAAATAAAACTATCTATTAATGATTCTCATTTCTGGGTACTAGATACCGCTTGTGGCTCACACATTTATACAAATGTGCAGGGCTAACTGAGAGCAGGAAGGTCGGGCCTCGAGTGGTGGACCTGCGCGTTGGAAATAGAGCACGTGTTGATGCTGAGCATGTGGGAACTTATAGATTAGATTTACCTTCCGACAAAGTTTTAATGTTAAACAATTATTTTTATGTTCCCTCATTAACGAGGAACATTATATCCATTCCTGTTTTAGACACTGAGGGATTTTCCTCAAGCATTTCTAATGACAATATGATTTTGGCTTTTGATGATGTTGTGTATGGAAATGCGCCTCTTGTGAATGGATTGTATACATTAAACTACAGCCGGGAAATTTTTAATATACAAAACAAAAGAGCTAAGATAAGTGAAAGAAATTCTACCTACATGTGGCATTGTAGACTTGATCATATCAATCAAACAATGATAGAACGGTTGAGGAAATTAAATTACCTTGAACCATTTGACTTACAATCTTATGGTAACTGCGAATCCTGTTTGAAAGGTAAGATGACCATTAAACCTATTTCTGGAAAAGGGATCTGTGCCAAGGAGGTGCTTGAGTTGATACCTACTGATGTATGTGGACCATTTTTTACTCAAGCTAGAGAAGGTTTCTCCTACTTTATCACTTTTACAAACGACTTGACAAGGTATGGATATGTGTATCTTATGAGACGTAAATCCGAGGCCTTCGATAAGTTTAAGGAGTATAAATGCGAAGTGGAAAAATAACTCCCAAAGAGTAACAAGACTCTTCGATCTGATCGAGGAGGTGAATACTTAATAAAGAATTTTTAGATTACTTAAAGCTACATGGAGTTCATTCAGAATGGACACCTCCTGGAACACCATAGATGAATGGTGTTGCCGAGAGGAGAAACCGAACCTTGATTGACATGGTTCGTTCCATGATGAGCTTTTCAACTCTACCTACATACCTTTGGGGATACGCTTTACAAACCTCGATATATGTTCTGAACAGAGTTCCTTCTAACTCAGTTGAAAAGATGTCATATGAGGTATGGTGTTGCAAGAAGCCATCACTTAGACACATGAGGCCCTGGGGGTATCCTGCATATGTCAAGAAGTTGATCATTGATAAGTTGGAGTCAAAGAGTGAGAAATGTTACTTCGTAGGGTATCCAAAGGAAACTAAGGGATACTATTTCTATCTTCCCGGAGAACATAAGATAATTATTTCCAGGAATGCAACTTTTCTTGAAGATGAATAAGTCTTCAAGGAAGAGAGTTGCACAGAGATGGAACTTGAAGAAATTCAAGAACAAAGTAACATAGAGGTTGAATCCTTGTCGAGTGAACAAGGCAAGGATTCAGTGGGAGCTTTTGGAGAAGATTGGATACTTAGGGTACGCCCTTCGGCCAGTGGGAGTGCTACAAGGAATAATGCAGAAATGCACGATCCTCCTGCACAGACCTTGGGAGAAAGTGCATCAGTTGCACCACCTCCCATTCAGGAAAGACATGAAAATGATATTCCTGAAAGCTCTAATGTTGGTGGATCAACCAACACACAAGAACCTTCACACAATCAGAACATACCTGGAACTGAACTGCAAGACACTCAACTCTGTAGGTCTACTAGAACTCATCGTCCTCCGGAAATACTAAATCTACTTGTGGAAACATAAAATGAGTTAGATATTCCCGATGATGATGAGCCTACAACCTGTTACACCCCATAGTTCCAGGACATGTGTTTAAGAGAATAGACGCGAGAACACAAGACTTGAAAATTGGTACGAAAGAAAGAATTATTTTTCAGAAGGAAAATCTTCCGAACGTCGGAAAGGAAAAATGTTCGTTGATGAGAATTAGATTCTCAAAACGCATTATTTGAGGAGTATAAAATTTATTATCATTGTGGAAATGTATTTTATAGATTTGGTCACGTAGGGCCCACCCGAGAAATTTTACATTTTGTAGGGCCCACGAGGGTTACGAAATTTTATGGACGAATGGGAGGGCGACACGTGTCACACCCACATAGGCTTGTTCGAAGTGGACCAAGGGCAAAGAGGTCATTTGACCAAGAGTTGGATGAACAAGTCTTGCAAGCTCAAGCTTGGGATTGTTGACTAAGTCAAGAGCCCACTTGGCCTGATATTTAAATCCCTTCATCTAAGACCACACAAGTGTTATAATCTTGACCCTCCATTGTTTTATATATACTACACTAGTGCAAGATAAGTCTTCAACAGTTAGAAAAAAAATTAGAGAACTTGAGCTAGGGAAATGTTGCTCTCGGGTTTAGCCTTTTTCCCACACAAAAATTTTGCAATTTTGGATCATAATTCACAATACTTTAACCCAAGGTTCCTAGGGGTATTGTAATGATATCTCAATAGAAATCTCGAAAAACCGACGTTTTCACATTAGTCACAAAGTGAAAACCTAAGGTGTTCTTCAACTTTGAAGATGGAACTTGAAGAGGAGTTCTTCATGAGCTTCTAAGGAGTTCTTGGAGTGGATTGGAACATAAGAAGAGGAGCTAAAAGTTGCTAAGGATAGACTTTTACGCTTGGACATTATTAGGGCTTATTGAGGTAAAATCTTCATCTTCTTAATGTAATTGAAGATTACATGTTATAGTAGTTAAGAAATGAGCACGTGGTATATAGAATGAAATTTGAAAAGATTTGGATCATGTCGACATGTTAAAACCGAAAATGGACAAGTTAGTCATTAATGTTGTAATCAATTTGGTCGATAGTTACAATCGTCGCATGTTAAGGAAGAAAAGATTTATAGTTGTTGTAATTGTTATTATGTATATGACATATTGGAATAACAACTTGGATTGAAAAAGGAATTGAAAGGAAATTGATAATTGTTGTGACAATGGTAGCCGATTATGACTTGGAAATATTGGACAGTTTTTTATTGATTGTGGGGCAGAATTTTACACGTCTTATTAGGCGTGTAATCCCCTTTTTATTGCTGAATTGTTGGGCCTTAAATGTGGCATTTGGTTATTGATTTTCGGGCCTTGAAAAAGGTGGAAAAGTACGTAGAAACAAAGGAAGTGCTGCCCGATTTTCCGTAGAATAAGAGACCTTACACTTAGTATGATTCTACGTTAAAAGGTTAGGAGTTGATAGACATGTTATGATTAATATAGGTTGAAGTACTACGAGTAGCGTATTCTACTCAAAGAATGGAATAGCTATCAAGGTTGAAGTACTTTGGAGCATTTTGCTACTTGTCGATAATCGTCGCGAGGTATGTGAACCTCTTCCTCCTTTTGGCATGATTCTATGTATGAAATATACATGTGGTGTTATTTCACGATTCCTTCTACTCTTAGAAGTTAAGAGGTATGTATGTTGATTTACTCTATGTAAAAGTTATGTCTAAGTTATCCTAATTTCTTACCAATTCTTATGGGGGATGTTGGTAAGAGTCGTTAGAAGTATTTGGAGTCGAGTTGACTTTGCTAATTTACTGCACGAATGAGAATAAGTATCGAACAAGTCATTGCAGCGTTAATAAAAGAAAATATATCGACAATCAATTATATTAAAATGAGTAGAATTCTCCATCTGCATAGAAACTAAGATAAGACAAAATTGTATTACATTTTCTAGATCATGGCTGCCTTAATAAGATCGTTATAAACGAGTATAACCTATTCACAACGCATAAAAATATATGTTACTTAATTTAACGAGTTTACGTTATGAAGTTTTAAGACTATGAACCTTGAATTCTTAAAAAGTTAAGAGACTTTATTTTTCAAGTTATGGGACTTGATTCTTAAAGGAAGGAATGACTTGATTTAAAAGTATAGAATACTTGATTTGGAAAGTATTGATTTCTTGATATTCTAAAGATAAAGAGACTTGATTTCTAAAGTTAAGAAACTTGATTTCTAAAGATAAGGGACTTAAAGTATTTTGAAAGTTATGCAACTTGATTTGAAAGTATAAGCCTCTTGGTTATAAAAAGAATGGATTTGTCTAAACCATAAAGAGTTATACGACTTTATGGGAAGTTAGTTATAACGACTTTATGGAAGGTTAAGAGAGTTGTCTATTTTGATTGATAGGCATGAGTTGACTAGGTTGTGAAATTAGAAGTTACTTGGTTTCAAAGTCTTGAAATGAATTCCTAAAAGTGTAGTAACTTAATTTGAAAAATAGACATGCCTTGTTACTACGGGTGTTAGTATCTCGGGGTTTTATATAAAAATGAGTCTTTTGAAAAGAATGGAAGTACGTAGTAGTTTGGGTTAAATTCCCGGATTTTTATGTGAAACGAAAGTGCCTTGAGTTTATAAAATGAAATTCATTTTTGTATGATAATGAAAGTCTAAAGATTTTATGAACTTGCCTATGCTTGCTTGTGATAGCCTTTGAGTGCAAGTATTATATTTTTACGCTGCCGTGACTCTCGGTTGGAGGGCCGACTGTCTTGTTGTGAATTTACTTGGACGTACCGGTAGTGACGGAGGATTCCACGGGTATGCTTCCATTGTGATTGATCCTTGGACATGCTTATACGATGAGGGATTCCGGGGCATGCAACCAGGATGCGGGTTAAATTCCCGGATGCTATTATTACCCCATGGCCATGCTTATACGATGAGGGATTCCGGGGCATGCGACCATGTTATGTACTATTACTCCATGGACTAGCTCCCCATGAAGACATGTACCCGAGATGAGGGATTCCACGGGCATGTTATATACGATTATTACTCCATGGACTAGCTCCCCATGAAGACATGTACCCGAGATGAGGGATTCCACGGGCATGTTATAAACGATTATTACCCCATGGATTAGCTCTCCATGAAGTTATGTACCCGAGATGAGGGATTCCACGGACATGAGATATATATATATATATTGCATATGTGTGTACGCCGACAGTGAGGTAGGATGCCACGGGCGCGTCACATGGTTATATTTACGATTCTGTTTAGGCGATGATGTGGGATTCCACGGGCAGGAGATATATATATATATATATGTATTATATGTGTGTACGCCGACAGTGAGGTAGGATGCCACGGGCGCGTCACATAGTTATATTTTACACTTACAGCTGTCGGCAGTGATGGGGGATTCCACGGGCACACTTTGATATTTGAGGGCTTGAGACCCTTACTGGATTGTGTGATGATATTTGAGGGATTGTATCCATAGCCCTAGTGTTACTATTGTTCATGTGTTTAAATAGTGCATAAGGTAAAATCGACTTTCATTACTTTCACTTGCAAGGCACGATTATCGTTATTTTGGTTATCATACATGTCTCGACTTTATTATAGATCGTTATGATTTCATTACGATATTTCGGGCCACATACTTGGTACATATTTCGTCTTGACCTCCTTCGGGCCGCTCATGCCGCAGTTGAGGTACATAGCTTGCCGATCCTCATTCTGTGGTCATTGTTCACTGGTTGAAAGCTCCATTATTTTGAGGCTTTGTATTTTGTCTGATTCTCGAGGTCATAGATTTGTGTACATTCAGGGGTATGGCGGAGCCCTGTCCCATCACAGTTGTTATGTCAAGAATTCTTAGAGGTCTGTAGTCATATCTTGTGGATTGGGTTGTGTAAAGAAAAAAAAAGAGGTAACTGCTTTTTGGGTTATGTGTATATTTTTGGAAGGTGGCCTTATCGGCTAGCCTGTTATTTATTTCCTGTTAAGTTTATGTATGTTCCGCTGATTATCTCTGATGTATACATGTAAGGGTGCCCAGGTAGGGCACCAGTCGCGGGCCCGGGGTCGGGTCGTGACACAACCTACAGCGAAGCAATGCTAGACATTGATTAGAAGAGATGGCAAGAAGCCATGAAATCCGAAATGAAATCTATGTATATCAATCAAGTGGGAACTTGGTTGATTTGCCAAATGGGGTTAAACCCATAGGATGCAAATGGGTCTTCAAGAAGAAGATTGATGCATTTGGCAAGATTCAAACTTATAAGGCTAGACTAGTGGCTAAATGTTTCAATCAACATCCTGGTGTGGATTATGATGAAACCTTTTCACCGGTTGCTAAGATTAAGTCTATTCGAATTTTGCTTGCGATAGCTGCACATTATGATTATGACATTGTTGACACCCAATTTTGACCCTCCCGTCCAGACAGTAGCTATAAAATTACACTAATTTTGTAAAATAATTTTTTATGATTTTTATAATAAAATGCAGCAATAAAACATTAATACATGCATAAATAAACAATTTAATAATGGCACCTCGTCTTACGTAGAAAATTACGCACTTAGAGTCTCGCGCCCATATTTATTAATTTTAAGTCCTGTCATAATTCTTAATAATAAATAATAAATAATAAATACATAAAATAATAATCTAACACACGCGTTTTAATAATAGCATTCATAAAAGAATTAAGAAGTCATATCTGCATGTAACATTTAAATAACTCAATTTTTATTTAATAAATTTTAATAACGACATCGCATTATAAATATCAAGCACTAATTAAATAGCACACTCGCATTTATTATTGTAATAATTTTAAAACTCAGACTAATAAAACATCTAAATAATCTAATCATAATTTAAATAACTTACCACTAATTAAATACCTAAAACTAATTCCTAAAACTAACACTTTAAACTAATACCCATAAAACGCAGCCCACGACCCAGCACAGGCCCAATGCCCGCAGGCCCAACTCCCCCTTCAGCCTTTTAGTCCAGCCCACGCCCAGCAGCCCTCATCTTCATCCCTAACAACCTTAAACACAAAATATATACACTAAACCTAAGAACCCTAAAAATCGCCACTCACACTCTAAGCAAATCGCCGCCATGCCCGGATTTCTCGCCGGAGAATCCGGGGTTTACCTTTAACCAGCTCCCTTACCTTCTCCTTCTCCAACGGTTTCTTACCATAAACACACCCCAAATCTTGCCCAAATCGTTGCCAAATCAAGCACGAATCGAGACCAAATCGTCTTCAAAATCACCCGACAAATACACCAAAATCAGTCCCAAATCAAAGCTACCCTTCTTAAGAAACCGAATAATCCTCGAATCAGTACGAAATCATAACCAAAATCGCGATAAAATCAGTCTAAAATCATGATACTATTACCAAAATCAGAATCCACAAAAGAACTATATATACGGGTGTTTATTAACTTCAAAGGCATCGATCTTGGGGGGCAAAACCAGTGCATGCATCCAGACAGAGATCAAAAACAGAAAAAGAACAAGAACAAAACCAAACTCTCTATTTTCGCACAACCAGCAATCCAGACCTCCTTTCCTTTTCAATTAACAAAAGCCGATCGACATACATGCAATGACATCTTCTATCGTCCAGAACCTAGCACCTTTCTGAAATCCTGTCATAGAACGTAGGGGAAATTTGAGGGAACCTGTTAGCATCCTTTAGCCGAAACCCTTTCTTTCAATATCAGTCAAGAAATCAGCAAACAAGCTTTGCCCTTTTATTCGCATCGCAAAATCAAAACCCGAGCGGATCGACAACTTGATACGCTGCCTCGGTTCGCTGCCCGGAGAAGGTAAATTCATCACTTTTCCCAGCTTTCTTTTAATTTATAGTTTTTTACGTCTGTGTGATGTCTACTGATTGAGAAATATGTTGGTATAAGCGTCGTTTGTTACTTAGGTATGTTAAACTAATGTGAAGCATGTTTTGTGGGTGTATGAATACTGTAATGCTCTTTGACTATATTTGCCAATGTTATAATACTTATACCAATCCAGAAATAGTGTATTTATATTCACAGTACATAGGGAAGAACTTGTGTAACTAGAAGCATGAATACTTGAGGCTTAAAGTTGTCCTTCTGTGTTTGGTTTGACATGAACCCACGTATAATGTACTCACTATCACTGAAAGTTGTATTAAATATTATGTTAGCTTGCTACCATAGGATTTGGTGTCCTAACCAGTCCCTTTAAAACTTTTGGCAAAGTGGCGAAAGCTTTGTAATCTACGTGCATTTGTGTGGTGCAATTGGCTGATTACAGATCTTATGTGGTGTATTGTTGACTTGAGTAAATAGCTTGGTAGACTGTATGAATCTGCAAAATGTTCGAATCAGTTTTTTGTGAGTCCTTGTTCATTAAATATAAATTATACAAATGAAGAACTAGAATTGTGCTTAAAAATGTCTAAATGAGTATGTAGTCAGGATCGATGAATCCCCTTCTTCCTTTGATAGGTGAAACTCCCATCCCGAAACATGTCTTCTGAATTATCCATTCATTGGCATTTATCTATCTAAATGCTGAAATTATGCCCGTGATAATATACAGTACCTCCTGAGTCATTCGGTTTGCCATGTCAGTCCATTGGATGGTCTGGATATATGTATTTGGTTTAAGTTGATTGCATGTCTATATACTTTGTTACCATTGATCATTTGTTTGTACATATAGGCTCCAGTGATATTTGTCTTTTATTACACAGTGCATCATCATTTAACCTTTTGTCATAGCTATAGATTATTGGCAGTAGGTATTAGTTTTCCTACGCCTACTGAAGTTGTTTATACCATGTCAAGTATTAAGCTTGTATAAATTTACATTGTCTCAGGGATCGAAATAATTGGTAGGATTGAGCGTGTTTAAACATGTTGCCTCAAGTATTCGATGAGAAATATCTGAATTTGACACGCGGACTTATCCCTTGATACGAATACATCTTTCCTTATTTTGCATGTATATCTTCCGGGTATATCAAATAATATCATGTATATTTTGTATGCTATTGAGTGCATCATACCTATAGATTTTAATTGGTCCGTAAACATGCTTGTCTTTGTCTGTCTAAGTGTTGAATAGCTGGCAGTATCCCCAAGCCATTTTTTTTAAAATGTATTTTTACCTTTAAATTGTTTGGGAAATGTTTGGGACCAGTCCCTGATCAACGGAATATCTGGGCCAGCCTACTCCTTTTTGTGTTTAAAGAAATGGACTATCTGAGGCTTCACCTGCCATGGTTGTCAACTTGTCATGGTTGTGTGTAAGGTGTTTGGGCTGAAACCTAATTTGTGCATAAAGGAATTTGGGCCCCTTAGGCTTCACTGTCCAGGCTATGACAATACATAAACTGTCCTATATCAGTTTTTCTTGCATGGACATTTGGTGATTATGTGTTTAGGCCTTACGCCAATTTATAATTTGATAAAGATATAAAGCATATACTAATCCTTATCTTCTTATCTTTTGCATGACACACATCGGAGCTAAACGAAGAGTCTCATTGCGAGACTCCTCATGAGTTACAACAAACGAGGACCTACATCTATGTGCATCTTCATCCCTGTCTCGAAAACTCCAAGCCACCGGCTAATGTTGTCGCCATCCCCTTGAGTCACTATTATTTCCTTTATCTTGCCCATTCATTTATTATAAATTAATTGTCTAACATTACGTTATTAGTAGAACTCTTAGAATGCCAAACCTTAAGTCAATAGATTAGAAAGTAGTTAATTAGCAATTTGTTTCCCTTCGAATTAAATATTTTAGATTATCCATACATAGTTTAAGCTATATTAAACCACCTAATAATCTTAACTTGCATAATTAATCATGTAGCTAGGATATTATTTTTCAACATCCCTAAACCATTTGCTATAAAATCCATATATAAATCTTATTTTTATATATATACTAAGGAAGCCCCCTTTTAAGCATGTAGTATACTAATCAAGATAGGCAAATGTATACATTTAGTCAATAAGTCAAAATTTTTATAAATGCATGCTCTTAAACTTTACACATATAGCACTAGTCGTGTAATTTCTTAATACGAGACAAAATACATTCTTTTACTAAAACACCCTCTACATTGCATCTTAGCATAAATAATTAACCCTAGGTTTGGCAGGACAACCGCAAGTTAGCGGATCTTAGAGGGTGCCTAACCCCTTCCCTCTAGATTAATAAAGAACCCTTACACAGAATCTCATTAAGTTTAGCAGACCATTAAAATGGAGTTAATGTTTACTTTAAACTAGTTAACATTTAGGTGTCCTAATTCACCCAAATTAATTAGGTGGCGACTCCGCGAACCCTTTAGCATTTAGCACTTTTAGCACTTTTAATATTCTAGTACCTTTTAAGCACCCTCCTTAACATTTTAGCATTCGTTTGCACATTTAACATTTTATTTATTTTTCTAACATTTACTTAAGCAGGAGATTCGCCAAAAAAATGTCGCGGTCGGAAATGGGTGCGACAGAATGGCGACATCTGTAACACCCCATTTTAACCGGAGCCGAAACGGGAGTACTACGTATGGTTGATTCCTAAATGTATTTAAAGGAGTCGCCACCTAATTATTTAGTGAATTAGGACACTTATTAAATAGCAAAAAAATGCTATAAATGATCTCCATTTAATGGTCTACGAAATTAATGAGATTCTGGATTAGGGTTCTTTATTATCCTAAAGGGAAGGGATTATACATCCTTTAAGATCCGCTAACTTGCGGTTATCCGTTCAAACCTAGGTTAATTATGTATTGGTTTTTATTCTACCTATTCTAAGCATTTTTTACAATAATTTACAATTAAAATAAAATGCAATACAGAATAATAAAAACTAAAATTAAATGTGACATAAGATAAAACTCCGGGACATCTTTAGCCCTTTTTAGGCCTTCTGCACAAAATGATCTCCGGGTACAGTGATTTCAACAACACAAAAGGCAGCGGGCAGCGAGCAGCGGCGTCACTTCCACGACGAGAACAGCGGGTGGCGGTGAAGGTTTGCCGGTTGGGGGTGGCGATGAAGGTTTGCCGGTTGGGGGTGACGGGATGAGGGGTCGACAGTGGTGAGGTGTGTGGCAGTGAGGGTGTTATACCCCGTATTTCCAGAGTATGTATGTAAGAACGTACGCACAATTGTGTAAGCCCGATTTATGTTAGGGACGAAAAATTGTGGGCTCCTACGAAAAGAATTGTTTTTCCGACGGAAAATTTTCCGAACCTTGTAAGGGAATTTTACGTTTTCAAGAATTTATTTATTTTGGATTTTTTTCCGAGAGATGAAATATTTTGGACCAACGAGAGGGCGACATGTGTCACCCTCAAGTGGACGGTTTAGGTGGGGAATTGTTGGCACGTTTTTTGTGTTTTAAAGGCCAAAAATGTTTGGTCAAAGTCTTGAAGATATTTGTGTAGTAGATAGATAAGGTAGGACTTGTCCAAATCTCCACCATCCACATGCTTGAATCTTGGCCCTTGAAAGTCCTATCAATACCCCCCTTGATAGCAAGACTTCTTCATCCACAAAAATATTTTCCAAGTCTCAAAAAACTCCCTTCTCCCTTTGTGAGCTTTCGTCCAAGCTCTTCCTCCCTTCCGTGTTCTCGTGAAACACCCCCTTGGTAGAAAAATATTCCCCAAGTATTGTTGTTATTCCAAAATACCTTAGCCCAGATACCTTGTAGTATTCCAAAGTTACCTCTATACAAAAAGCCCGGAAATGCTACTTTATATCCCTTAGTCACAAAACGAAGCCCTAGGAAAATCTTCATAGTTGGTTGAAGTATTAAGTAGAAGTTGTTTAGAACTTCTAAGGGTTTCTTGGTGCGAATTGAAGCGTACAGAATATGAGCTAAACCTTGCTCAGGATCGACTTTAATCTTGGATAATTTTGGGCTTATCGAGGTAAATATCTTTGTCCTTCTATTGTAATTGGAAATTACATATAGTAGTTTAGAATTGAGTATAAGATATAGAAGGATGGTGTATAAGAAGAGAATTGAACTGTACTTACATTGGGCTGTATTTACAGTAGACTTGTGTAGCTTTACGGGTAGGGAAATGCTGCCCAAATTTCCGTAGAAATAAGAACCTTCTGCTTAGAATATTCTACAGAGTAGTCTAGATGTTGATAGACGTATTTGACTATTATAGGTTGATACTCTGCGCGCGACATATTCGACTTGGCAGGTGGATTTCGCCGAGGAGGTATGTGATTCTTCCTATCCTCTTGAGCATGATATTTTAAAAGTATATATATAGTACGGTAGACGTACGTGTGTTAACTGAACGTGGTTTTACTTCGACGTCTTTTGACTTGAGTTTTAATTAATAAAAATCTTGAAGTATTTCAAAAGAATTAAGAATCGTTTTTTAAAGAAGAGTAATACTTGGTTTTAAAAGCTTAAGAGTTATACTAGCTTTATGGGAAGTTAGGTATAACAACTTAAGAGAAATAAAAGGAACGGTTTACTTAATTGTTTATGAAAGCCTTGTATTGATTTCGGAAATGAGAATAAGTATCGAACAAACCATCATAGCTAATAAAGGAAAATGTATTGACTAATTAAGTATTATTAAAACCAGTAGAAACCTCCATCTGCATAGAAGCTAAGATAAGACAAAATTGTATTACATTTCCTAGATCATGGCTGCTTTAATAAGATCATTAATAAACAAGTTTTGATTTTCTTAAAATTTCAAAGTAAGGACTTGATTTTATAAAAGACAAATACTTGAAAATTTGAAGTGTTTTCGTTTAAAAAGGAAGACATGCTTTTGTCTTAAGTTGGTTCAAAAAGAAGGTAGGGAAATTGTTTTGGTTTACTTAAAAAGATAGTCACTCTATTTTGATACTACGGGTATCGTGTGACTCTTGTGAAAGAAACGGATCTTTTTAAAGAGTTAATGTATGAAGTACTTTGGGGATAAAAACCCGAACTTGTTGACATAAAATAGAAAGTACCTTGTGTGAATAACTTGACTATGTTGGTTTGTGATAGCCTTGTAATACTTTCTTGTTGGTTTGATAAGTAAACATGTTAGGATGCTACGTGTGTTAGTGTCTTGTGATGTTTGTGTAAAGGGGTTTCCCTTGATTGTGCTTATGTTGTTTAACGATAAGCCGTTATGTTAGTATTGTACCACTCACCTCTTGACATGATATACCGGGGTTAGTTGCCCCGACGCGAGGATACCTCACGCGGTCGAGGGACCTACGCGAGCTACGAGAGTTCCGTGTTAGTGTCCGGGAATACCTCATGCGGTCTATGTGGCCATGCGGACTACGAGAGTCCAGGACGATGCCGAGGAGTAGCTACCCTCGATGCGGGGAATACCTCATGCGGGCCTAGGTGGCCTATGCGGAGCTGCGGTGAGTTCCAGGATTTGACGCGCACATTGATCACGGCGAGTGGCGGGCCGCTTCGATCATGTGGCGCGTCTAGAAAGACCTCGTGATACGCTTTTATAGCATTGTTGGTACTGTGGGTTTTAGTAGTCGGCTATGCCTTCGCATTTACCGTCTGATGTTATTATGACACAGTGGGACACAGTGTTCATGTGTATTCCTCGTGCTTTTATATCATGGATCGCCGTGATGAGGAAGGAATTTCACGGGCATGATTGATATTGTGGGCATGAGACCCATGGTTATATTTGAGTGATGACCTTAGGCGTGAGTCACGACTTGACATACGCATCACATGTGTATCGTAAATTGGTTATCATATATGTCTTATGTTTTATATAGACTATTATGATTTCATTCTGATATGATTTTCGCCACATACTTGGTACTGTTATCTCGACCTCCTTCGGGGCTGCGTTCATGCCGCAGTGAGGTACACGATTGTTGATCCTCGCTCATAGGTCACAGTTCAGCTTTGGGAAGCTCCGTGTCTGCGAGGCTTATCTTTGGTATAGTCCCATGTCGTTGTAGGTACTTTCATTCGTGGTATGGCGGCCCTGTCCCGCCATTGTTGTTATAACATTCTTAAGTGCATGTAATGTTGTAAGCGTGGTTTGTAAAAGGGATGTAATCGTTCAAGTTTTTATATATATATGGCGAAAGACAACTTTTCTCGATAAACTGCTTTCCACTTCATATTGTTTCATGTCTTGTTTTATATTCCATTGGTTACTCGATGTATGTCTACTGGTGCGGGTAGAACCGATCACGCCCGGTTCGGTCGTGACAAAAGTGGTATCGAGCGATTAATCCTCGGAAAGTGTCTACGCCGTATCTAGTAAGTCTTGATTATCGGTGTGTTGTGCACCACACCAATAATCGAGAGGCTATAGGATATTTAGGATTGGTTTCCATTCTTCTCACTCGAGATCGTGCCTTAGAGGCGTGTTATAAGTTAGACCTCTAACGTATTCCTTTCCCTTACCGTTATGCCTCCGCGAAGGCAACCCGCCCGAAGGCAAGGCAGCCGGCGAGCCGCGAGTAGAGCACGAGGGTTACGATGGCACGAGCCCAATCATCACTGGTGGTGCTTCATTCGGGAGTTCTGCGGCGTCGCCCGGCCCATCGAGTCTAGCACGGCGGCAGTTCCTCTGCGGCCATGATATTTGAACCTTCGCCCACGACCGATGCGTAAAGTATGGATTGCAAAGAGACGACCACATTAGCTAGGGATTTAGCAACGCAGAGTATATTATGTACCGATTTATCACGGGTCTTGATGATTATCTAAGAGAGGGTTGTGCAAGAGTAGCTCTTCAGTCAGGCATGAGCATGGCCTGCGTACGGGCTTATGCGCAGCAGGCCAAGAAACGTAGGGATCGACGAGTTAACCAAGATCAGCAGAAGAGGCGAGCAGGTCCTTTGGTAACTTTCGAGGCGGACCTTCCGATGCGATCGTTATGCGCCTCCGCTGGTCTGAGTGGTCCTCCGAGGTTCAGGACGTTCGGGGTATGCAGGAGTTGGTCAGAGCTCCAGGGCTTCTGGTTCACAGATACACGTAGGTTCGGCCACCGGATTCGATTTTCCTCGGTGTTGCGGTGTGGCGCCATCCCGGGAATGTCGTATTTTTATTGGTGCTTGTTTTACCTGCGTCCGTCAGGGCCATGTGACGAGATAATGTTCAAGCAGGAGGGATGCAGGTAGGAGGACTCAGCCTACCAGATTAGTTGCGGATTTTGTGGTTCGGAGAGGAAGGGGTGTTAGCCAGAGGAGGCCACCCCCACCTCGGTGTGGCCGTTGTGGTAGGTGTCATTGTGGGGAGTGTCGTACTACTTCGACAACTTGTTATGCTTGCGGCAGCGGGCCATTTTGCGAGAAAGTGTCAGGCAGGTGGCGCGGATGTAGAGACTCACCTTCGGGATGAGTGGCTGGTTCATCACCTTCCTAGCTATGCGCCAACAGAGGGGATTGATTAGAACGACAAAGGGGAGTGAAGCAGTAGATACAGGTATATCCTTAACCCTCTAGAGATTAGTATGTGTGATGAGATGAGTATATCTTAAGTGTTATGTTCAGATAGCATTGTGTTAATTGTTATTGGGAATCATGGTTAGTAAAAAGGGTAAGATTGGGGATAGGTAAATTGTGAGCTTTAGAAGATTATACGTGGAGACCTTAGAGGCGAGGCCATCTCGAGTAAAAGTTTTTTTTTTTATGTTTGACCCTTATCGGAGTGCATAGTATACGTGAGATATGTTTGTGTGATAAGTCCCTGAGTAGTGTGAAATGAAAGAGGGTAGTTGAGCTAAGAAGACCACTAGGTTTTCGTGACTCGATGGTGAGATTGTTCCGGATCGGGAAACAAGAGCTTGGCGCGATAAATGGGTCGGGTTGAGGCCAGATTGCGGGTCAACCCGCAGCCCGGTTTGAAGTAAGGAAAATTTTTGGTGGTCCCGCTTTGTGATAGGGTCACGAGGGTGTTAGGCCCAAGTTTAGGTAACCATCGTACGAGTTCGTGGATGCGTTCGACCAGTAGTCGGGCCGATGAGGTCAGCCCATCTTGTCTTTCAGTCAGAATTGTTTACTCGGCAGAGGGTTATGCGAGATGTTATATATCAGGAAGGTTGTAAGACTGCACGGGGTTCCTACTTTTACTTATGACAGGCAGTGGAGCCCAGTTTACGGCTATTTCTTTTTATGGAGGTTTTACCAGGCAAGGTTAGGAACTCAGGCGAGTCTCAGTATTGCATTCACCCTCAGGCCGGTGTTTTTGATTTTTCAGAGGTAGCTGTAAGGATTATTCACCTCTTGTTGAGTGAGTATTATAATAGCTACCATTTCAGTATTCGGATGTCACCTTATGAAGCCTTGTATGGGAGGTAGTGTAGGTTGCCGGTCGATTGGTTCGATGTTGGCAAGGTTCAGATTGTTGGTTCATACTTGATTCAGCAGGATGTGGATAGGGTGAAGCTTATCCAGGAGAGGTTATTGACAGCGCAGAGTTAACAGAAGTCGTGCGGATAATCGACGTCAACACTTGGAGTTTAGGTTGACGGTGGGCCTTCTTGAAGGTACCACCCCGGAAGGGTGTGACGAGATTGGGAAAGCAGGGGAAACTTAGCCCGAGTTACTTTGGGCCTTTTCAGATCATGTGAAGAATAGGCCAGGTTACCTATATGTTAGCATTTGCCGTCCGACTTAGGAGGCAGTACGTCCGGTCTTTCGTGTTGCTATGTTCGGAAAAGTATCGGAGATCCACCCAGAGTGTTCCAAGATAATGATGACCAAGTTGGAGATAGTAACCCTGAGATTTTGGAAACTGAAGCAATAACAGAAATGTGGTAAGTTTTTTTTTGAGAGTTCGAGTGTACGAGGAGGGTACGACGAGTAAGAGAATAGAAGTGATCATTACTTTTGTGAAGTAAAGGTGCGAAAGGAATATCTTTTAGACCTTGGGTGGGAGCTTTGGTGATGCTAGAGGTGATTCCTTGTGGACTTGGATTTAAGTATTTTGCGCGTGTTGTATTATGGCCATGTGTGGCATTTGCAAACTGTTTAAGTTATGAGGAACTTTATCGTTACCTGTCTTGGGAAGGAACATTCGGGACGAATGTTTCTAAGGAGGGGAGAATGTTATACCCCGTATTTCCAGAGTATGTATGTAAGAACGTACGTACAATTGTGTAAGCCCGATTTATGTTAGGGACGAAAAATTGTGGGCTCCTACGAAAAGAATTGTTTTTCCGACGGAAAATTTTCCGAACCTTGTAAGGGAATTTTACGTTTTCAAGAATTTATTTATTTTGGATTTTTTTCCGAGAGATGAAATATTTTGGACCAACGAGAGGGCGACATGTGTCACCCTCAAGTGGACGGTTTAGGTGGGGAATTGTTGGCACGTTTTTTGTGTTTTAAAGGCCAAAAATGTTTGGTCAAAGTCTTGAAGATATTTGTGTAGTAGATAGATAAGGTAGCACTTGTCCAAATCTCCACCATCCACATGCTTGAATCTTGGCCCTTGAAAGTCCTATAAATACCCCCCTTGATAGCAAGACTTCTTCATCCACAAAAATATTTTCCAAGTCTCAAAAAACTCCCTTCTCCCTTTGTGAGCTTTCGTCCAAGCTCTTCCCCTCTCCTTCCTTGTGTTCTCGCCGAAACACACCCCCCCCCCTTGGTAGAAAAATATTCCCCAAGTATTGTTGTTATTCCAAAATACCTTAGCCCAGATACCTTGTAGTATTCCAAAGTTACCTCTATACAAAAAGCCCGGAAATGCTACTTTATATCCCTTAGTCACAAAACGAAGCCCTAGGAAAATCTTCAAAGTTGGTTGAAGTATTAAGTAGAAGTTGTTTAGAACTTCTAAGGGTTTCTTGGTGCGAATTGGAGTGTACAGAATAGGAGCTAAACCTTGCTCAGGATCGACTTTAATCTTGGATAATTTTGGGCTTATCGAGGTAAATATCTTTGTCCTTCTATTGTAATTGGAAATTACATATAGTAGTTTAGAATTGAGTATAAGATATAGAAGGATGGTATATAAGAAGAGAATTGAACTGTACTTACATTGGGCTGTATTTACAGTAGATTTGTGTAGCTTTATGGGTAGGGAAGTGCTGCCCAAATTTCCGTAGAAATAAGAACCTTCTGCTTAGAATATTCTACAGAGTAGTCTAGACGTTGATAGACGTATTTGACTATTATAGGTTGATACTCTGCGCGCGACATATTCGACTTGGCAGGTGGATTTCGCCGAGGAGGTATGTGATTCTTCCTATCCTCTTGAGCATGATATTTTAAAAGTATATATATAGTACGGTAGACGTACGTGTGTTAACTGAACGTGGTTTTACTTCGACGTCTTTTGACTTGAGTTTTAATTAATAAGAATCTTGAAGTATTTCAAAAGAATTAAGAATCGTTTTTTAAAGAAGAGTAATACTTGGTTTTAAAAGCTTAAGAGTTATACTAGCTTTATGGGAAGTTAGGTATAACAACTTAAGAGAAATAAAAGGCAGTTTACTTAATTGTTTATGAAAGCCTTGTATTGATTTGGAAATGAGAATAAGTATCGAACAAACCAACTGCGCTAATAAAGGAAAATGTATTGACTAATTAAGTATTATTAAAACCAGTAGAAACCTCCATCTGCATAGAAGCTAAGATAAGACAAAATTATATTACATTTCCTAGATCATGGCTGCTTTAATAAGATCATTAATAAACAAGTTTTGATTTTCTTAAAATTTCAAAGTAAGGACTTGATTTTATAAAAGACAAAGACTTGAAAATTTGAAGTGTTTTCGTTTAAAAAGGAAGGCATGCTTTTGTCTTAAGTTGGTTCAAAAAGAAGGTAGGGAAATTGTTTTGGTTTACTTAAAAAGATAGTCACTCTATTTTGATACTACGGGTATCGTGTGACTCTTGTGAAAGAAACGGATCTTTTTAAAGAGTTAATGTATGAAGTACTTTGGGGATAAAAACCCGAACTTGTTGACATAAAATAGAAAGTACCTTGTGTGAATAACTTGACTATGTTGGTTTGTGATAGCCTTGTAATACTTTCTTGTTGGTTTGATAAGTAAACATGTTAGGATGCTACGTGTGTTAGTGTCTTGTGATGTTTGTGTAAAGGGGTTTCCCTTGATTGTGCTTATGTTGTTTAACGATAAGCCGTTATGTTAGTATTGTACCACTCACCTCTTGACATGATATACCGGGGGTTAAGCTTCCCCCCGATGCGAGGGATGCCTCATGCGGGTCCAGGGGACCTATGCGGAGCTACGAGAGTTCCAGGTTAGTGTGCGGGGAATACCTCATGCGGTCTATGTGGCCATGCGGACTACGAGAGTCCAGGACGATGCCGAGGAGTAGCTACCCTCGATGCGGGCCTAGGTGGCCTATGCGGAGCTGCGGTGAGTTCCAGGATTTGACGCGCACATTGATACTGAGGGCGAGTGGCGGCCGATCATGTGGGCGCGATGCAGAAAGACCTCGTGATACAGTTTTATAGCATTGTTGGTACTGTGGGTTTTAGTAGTCGGCTATGCCTTCGTACTTACCCCGTACAGTGTTATTATGACACAGGTGGGACCTGGTGTTCATGTGTATTCCTTGGTGCTTTTATATCATGGACTGCCGGCAGTGAGGAAGGAATTCCACGGGCATGATTGATATTGTGGGCATGAGACCCATGGTTATATTTGAGTGATGACTTTAAGGGCGTGAGTCACGACTTGACATATACATATTGTGTATCGTAAATTGGTTATCATATATGTCTTACATTTTATATAGACTATTATGATTTCATTTCTGATATTTCGCCACATACTTGGTACTGTTATCGACCTCCTTGGGCCGCGTTCACGCCGCAGTAGAGGTACACGATTGTTGATCCTCGCTCATGGGTCACAGCGTTGGGAAGCTCCGTGTCTCCGGAGGCTTATCTTTGGTATAGTCCCCTGTCGTTGTAGGTACTTACATTCAGGGATATGGCGGGGCCCTGTCCCGCCATTGTTGTTATAACATTCTTAGAGGTCTGTAGTACTGTTGTGGGCAGGGTTTGTAAAAGGGATGTAACTGTTCAAGTTTTTATATATATATATGGCGAAAGATAACTTTTCTCAGATAAACTGTTTCCCACTTCATATTGTTTCATGTCTTGTTTTATATTCTGCTGGTTACGCTGATGTATGTCTACTTGGGTGCCCGGGTAAGGCACGATCAGGCAGGTTGGTCGTGACAGGTGAAGGCAATAGCGATATTGTGGGTGTTCGCGGTGTGGTTGTGTGACGGGAGATGGTGGTCGACGGGAGTTGCAGGGAGTAAAGGTAGAGAGAGGGGAGGGACCAGGGAGAGACGAGGGAGCAGGGGTAGAAGTAGGGTGAGAGACGGTTGTGTCTGGGTAGTAAAGTAGGGTAGGTTTAAAAGGGAGTGTTGCGGCTGGCTCCTGAAGTAGGGTTAGGTAGCTGGGCAGGGGTGTGTGTGACGGGAGAGGTGAGGGAGATGATGCTGAAGGTTTAAAGGGTTGAGTGTGCGGCTGATAAATTGTAATGTAATGTAGGGTGTGGGCTGCTGGTGTTATTTAATTAGGGGTAGAGTTTAAGTGTATTAGTTTTAGGTATTATTAATTAGTGGTAAATTAAATAAATTGTGATTAAATTATTTTAGGTGCTTTGAGCTTGAGTTTAAATTATTAATAAAACTAACGACGGACATGCTATTTAATTAGTGCTTAATATTTTATAATGCGACGCTATTATTAAAACTTATTTATTATTGCGATGTTATATTATTAAATTGAATGGGGTTTAGATTAAACTATTAAATTATTTAAATGCTAGATGCAGGTATGATATTTAAGGATTGCTTAATGCTTTTACTTAAAATGCGGTGCTATTATTAAATTGCTTATTTACGCATGTATTAATGTATTATTGTCGCATTTTATTATAAAAACATTTTTAAATATTATGTTATTATTGTTGCGCGATCATTTTGTTTTACTAATTTTGCATCTCTTTAAATAATTAACTGACATTCCGTCTTTACTTTTAATGGGGTGTTACAGATTCCGCCCAACCCAAGCCCTAACAGATTTAACCTACAGCCCTTCCATCGTCTCTCCCGTCACACCCACTAGTGGCGAACACACCACTGTTCCATCATCTCAACCTCATTAACCCCTTAAAAAAACTCTCAGCCGAAACACCTCTAACCTCTCTTCTCTAAGCCACATACCACTGTCTCCCTTTTTAAATTTTTTGGACCGCCCCTTTTCTCATCAGAACCTTATCCGTCGCCGCCACCCTTCGCTAACTCCGGTGAATCCCCGTGCAACGGAAAGTTTGGATTCCACCATTTCTTGGGTCCTGGATTGTTTTGTGCTCCATTTTTGGGGGTTCTAAGTATGCTCGAGCATGTTCATACGAAGAACTGTAGAAGGTTCATCCTGCGGAATTCACTTTAGAGCCTCATTCTTTGGATCTGACAGCCAGGTGTATCCTATCCTTAGCTTTATCTGTATTATTCCATATTCCCTACTTTTGTATGATTTAAGTTCTGTTAGTCTTCCTCATTCAAGTGTACTGCTTTATCTTGTGTGTATTTGTTTTTTCTCAACGTTCTTGTGTGGTCATGTGATCTTACGTCGTTGTCCCTAACTTATTTCCTATTGTTGCTACAACGCCTTACCTATTTCATTTGTAACACTTCACACTAGTTCTTATGTTGTCAACTATTACCTGTGCTCGCATATCTAGTTTAGTGGATTGCTCTATTTATGTGTTAACTCATAAATTCTGTATTGTATCTTTGTCGAGGTCATTAGTATTTTTATTTTACTAGCTTAGTTGATCTTAAGTGTTCTTTGTGTTTTTGTCGTGTCCGTGTCCTTCACCGACCGTAGTTGTCCTCTTTCGATTCATTAGCTTAATATTTGTGTCCCATGTCTCTCGGGTCTCTCTCGAATGTCGGTTTGCTTTCCTTGCTTTTAGCCTATTTATTGTCGGGCCAATATAGTGAAAATGTGATTGTTCCTATCCTTATTAGCAGTGGAATCTAGAGGGTTAAAAGTTATTGTGGTTAAACCGGCTTTCTTTGAGAATTTCGTGATACTGTCACCTATTGTACTTTCAACTGTGATGTATTTGCATTAATTTATTTTTGTTGAAGCTGCTTTATTTGTTTTATTGTTGAGCCAATTGGTAGCAAATGACCGGTTTTTATCCTTCTACATAGAAGGAAATGACTCATAAAATGGTCATAATCGTGATATTCTTTGACTCCCAGGTGGATCGCCCCTTGTTATTTTATTGATAATGAATAGATACTACACTGGCTGATGAAGGAATCTCCGTCTGATTTCCAAGGCCTCCTCTGTGCAAAAGACGGATTTATTTTTGCTTTATTAATTCTTGCTATTACTTTAAAATTATTTATTCTATTACTAACATTTTTTACTAAGTGTTTATGCAGGTATCCGGAGATGCATTTCAAAAGAACGTCTCGGAGTTTTATTTTGTGTCGCACTTAATTTTAGTTTTTATTATTTTGTATTGCATACCCTTCTTTACTACCCAGACACAGCCGTCTCTCACCCTACTTCTACCCCTGCTCCCTCGTCTCTCCCTGGTCCCTCCCCTCTCTCTACCTTTACTCCCTGCAACTCCCGTCGACCACCATCTCCCGTCGCCGTCAACCACAGCCGGCGAAACACCCCACAATATCAGCAGCCGTCTCTCACCCTCACTCGCCCGTCGACCACCACCATTGAACATTCCCGTCGCAAATAACCGACGTCGCCATCACACACCACCACCGCTGCCATCGCCCCAAATCGAGCGGCGTCGCTCCGACGTTCGCCGTGGAAGTGACACCGTCACTATCGCTGCCTGGGTTTGGTTCCATTTTTAGATTTATTGGCATGTTTTTATTTCGGACTGATTTCCTTTATTTTTGAATCTCGCCGGAGTTTGAGAAACTCCGTGATGGTTATTGCTTCGCATTTGTTGGTTTAGCTGGTGGGCTGATTTTCTGATTTTGTTGATATCTCGCTGGAGTTTTTTTTTGGCGACTGTGTTGGTTTCGTTTTGTTGGTATCCGGCTATGTTCTTGAATTTTCCGGCGAGTTTTGTGGGCTACTCCATTGTTTTTTACCGTTTGTTAGACTGATTCTTTGGGCCATTTTGTTGGACTGATGTTGCCATTGTCTACTGGTTTTGTCGGACTGATTCACAGTTTCGTTGTTGCTGTTTACCATCGTTTCGGACCTTTCGGTTATTGGACTGATTTTGACGATTCGCTCTTTTGTTGTTCATTTTACTAAACTGATTTGAACAATTTGTTACACTTGTTGGTATTCAACTGATTTGAACAAATACTACACTTGATTGGCCAATGAAAAAGTTATCCGTCGATTTTTGAGGCCTCCACAATTGCAAAGACGGAAAATAAAATAAATGAAGCTTTCTGGGCAATGATGATTTCTTCCACTTACACCGGATAACCAACATGCGCTGGCAAGGCGAATTCTCGCAGCCGCACTTGTTTAGGCTGTCCTACTTTATATTTTCTACATATCTGAGCCCTCCGTGTTTAAAACTATTACTGTTTTGGCGCGGATCCGAATGTTTTATTTATTTTATTATTTTTGGCAATAATGGCCGATGAAGGAATCTCCGTCTGATTTCCAAGGCCTTCCCTGTACAAAGACGGATTTATTTTTGGCTTTATTTATTAATTATTGCTATTACTTTAAAAATTATTTATTTTATTACTAACACTTTTACTAAGTGTCTATACAGGTACCCGAAAATCATCTTGTGCAGAAAGCATAAAAAGGGTTAAAGATGTCCCGGATTCTTATCTCATGTCTCATTCAATTTTAGTTTTACTTTTGTATTGCATTTTATTTTAATTGTAAATTATGTAAAAATGCTTAGAATGGGTAGAATAAAAGCCAATATATAATTAACCTAGGTTTGAACGGATAACCGCAAGTTAGCGGATCCTATAGGATGCCTGACCCCTTCCCTTTAGGATAATAAAGAACCCTTACCTAGAATCTCACATAGCTTTCGCAGACCTTTAAATGGAGATCATTAATTGCAGTATTTTTATTGCAATAAATCAAGTGTCCTAATTCACTTAAATAATTAGGTGGCGACTCCTTAAATACATCTAGGAATCAACCATACGTATTACTCCCGTTTCGACTCCGGTCCACATTGTTTGAAAAATCCATAAAAATCCTCATTTATTGCATCAGGAACTACGTGTGACCTGATTCCCTCGTGGGGATACGTAGGCGGCCATATCGGCTTCGGTCCCACCTTTTAGAAAATCTCAATTTCTCTTTTGCTTGTAATGAACTACGTCATGATCTGATTCCCTCATGGGGATACGTAGGCGGCCTAAATCGGCTTCGGTCACACCATTAGGAAACTTTCCCTTCATTCTGAAAATAACAAGAATACACATAATATACAAGCAACCCCATTGAGACCCACTTTAGGCCAAACGCCCTTTGCATATTCAAAACTGGGACAAGGTAGGAAACCAGACAGGGATTGCAGGTCCAAGCAGGCCAAGCACGCAGATGTCAAGGAACAAGGCGGCGAAGTCAAATACGAATCGACCCCCCCAAAAACTCACAAATTTTCTTTGAGCGCAGGTTTTTCATATTAACAGAAGCAGAAAGTGCAACAGCCGAAGCAGAAAATACGGCAAAAAGTTTCTTCGCAGAAGCAGAAAGAAGTAGCAGAGGCAGAAGATATGACAACAATCCAAAGTTCAAAGTCCGCACTAGAAGCAGCAGAAACAGAAAGGGCCATCGACAATCAGCAGTCGAAATTCAAAGTTCCGCAACAAAGCCTAGCGCATCAACTCGGGCATAAAGTCAAACTTGCAACCCACGCATCGCACACAACAAAGGCATCATGGCAATTCGTCAGTTGCAGCGTTTAGCATGTCCGTGCAAGGACAACATCTCAGTATTCATCAGGCGTATCAGGGACGACATCTCTACCCCTAGAATTGCACTTCTCATATGTATTTATCATTTCATTTAAACAGGTATACACTAATTTTTCTCAAACTTAGCTTGCAGGAGCATTTATTCTACATGAGCATCATCAACACGTCCAGGCAACGACGTTATCAGCACAACAAGTCCAAAAACGACGCCAACAACAACATTCCAATACGACAGATTCGCTCACAAAGTCAAACTAGCAACCCTTTAGCATTTCTAGCCCCTTTAGCACCTTTAGCACATTTTGCCTTTAACTTTAACACCCCTTTTAAAATATTTAACATTTTAGCATTTTTAGCACCTTTTAAGCCCTTTTAGCATTTTTTAGCATTTATTTTATTTTCTAACATTTTATTTAAGCAGGAGATTCGCCAAAAAAATGTCGCGGTCGGAAATGGGTGCGACAGAATGGCGACTCCGCTGGGGATTTAAGGCTCTTAACCACAACAGACCTAGGGTTATTATTTGGCATTATTTTTTGCATTTAATTTTTATGTATTGTATTTTGTTTATTTGCTTTAATTGCTATGTGCTTTACTGCTTTCCTTAAACTGGCATTCCGCTCATACTTCCTCCCTTATGGAAAATTCACACTATCACACACAACACGCGGGTGTGCTTCGCGCACCTGCAAATTTCTTTCAAACACCCAAATTTAAGAGAGTTGGCGTTTTGCGCGGAGAATCCGGTCCAACCAGTGGCCGCGTAGCCTTCTCACTCGAGTTGTCCGCTCGGGAACCTTGCGTCTAGAAAAGCCAAATCTTAGAAACTTAAGATAGAGCTATACCACCCTTTATTTTAGGGCATGCATGCATTTACCTTAGGTGGGTCGGTCCTTGGCATCGACACCACAATTAGGAAGACACCAAACTTGTCGACGGGTTTCTCAACCCAACGACCAACCAGCATATTATGTGTAGCGTGACAATGATAGACAAATCCAAGCCTAATCATGATATGCTGAAATTGGAAAAAGTGCACCGTCATTTGGTCGCCATTTCCAACAAAAGCATTACAGTTGGACGGCTTGGACAAATCCATCATGACCTCGCATATGTGACGTTTAGGCTTACCTCTGGCATAAAGGGGTTCCCAAACATGTTAGAACACACACTTGCTTATTATTATATATTGCCTGCAACTTTTTGCATATGATACTAACTTGGTTTGCTTCATTTGTTAGAGGGTTATTTTGCCTAGCTTATCCCCAAAAGGTTGATTCGCGTTGACTGGTAGAAGAACAATCATAAACGACTAATCCAGAGGAACCAGAACGAAACAACTTAGGACTCGTTCCCATTCCTGTAGAGGATGCAGAGGCATTAGAAAGGAGAAACACCAATGATCAACATATCGCCAAAATGGAACTACGTTCGACCTGATTCCCTTGGCGGATACGTAGGCGGCCATATCGGCTTCGGTCCCACCTTTAGAATTTTACCCAATTTCTCTTGTAATGAACTACGTCATGACCTGATTCCCTCATGAGGATACGTACGCGGCCTAAATCGGCTTCGGTCACACCATTAAGAAACTTTCCCTTCGTTCTGAAAATAACGAGAATACACACAACATACAAGCAACTCCATTAAGACCTACTTTAGGCCAAACACCCTTTGCGCATTCAAAACTGGGACAATGTAGGAAACCAGGCAGGGGTTATGAGTCCAAACAAGGCAGACGTCCGAGCATCAAGAGTCAAAACTACAAAGTCAATGCGAATCAACCGCCCCAAACTCACAAGTTTTCTTTGAGCGCAGTTCTTCGTATTAGCGTAAGCAGGCGCATATACATCAACAATCAAATCCCGCAACAAAGTCTAGCGCATCAGCTCGGGCCTAGAGTCAAATTGCAACCCATGCAGTGCACAACAAAGACATCATGACAATCCATATGGTTCACAAATGCATCACAACAAAGGCATCATGGCAATTCGTCAGTGGCATCATCTAGCATGTCCGCCCAAGGACAACATCTCAGCATTCACAACACCCCACATATCATACAGGGATGACATCCCTATTCACATAATTGCATTTCTCATATATTTATCATCTTGTTTTTACAGTTATACACTAATTTTTCTCAAGCTTAGCTTGCAGGAGCATTTATTCTACAGGAGCAGCAGCAACACGTCCGAAAACGACGTCAAGTCCGAAAACGACGCCAAGTCCGAAAACGACGCCACGTCCGAAAACGACGCCACGTCCGAAAACGACGCCAAGTCCGAAAACGACGCTAAGTCCGAAAACGACGCCACGTCCGAAAACGACGCCACGTCCGAAAACGACTCCGAGTCCGAAAACGACTCAGTCCAAACGACCACGCCCAAACGACGCCACGTCCAAAAACGACGCCACGTCCTAAACGACGCCAAGTCCCAAAAAGACGCCAAGTCAAAACGACGCCACGTCGAAAACGACGCCACGCCCAAAACGACGCCACGCCCAAAACGACGCCACGTTCAAAACGACGCCAAGTCCAAACGACGCCAAGTCCAAAACGACGCCACGCCCGAAACCGCCGCCACGTCCGAAAACGACGCCAAGTCCGAAAACGACGCCAAGTCCGAAAACGACGCCAAGTCCGAAAACGACGCCAAGTCCGAAAACGACGCCACGTCCGAAAACGACGCCCAGTCCGAAAACGACGCCGAGTCCGAAAACGACGCCGAGTCCGAAAACGACGCCAGCAAACGACGCCGCGAAAACGACGCCGTCAAAACGACGCCAAGGCCCGAACGACGCCGCGTCCGAAAACGACGCCAAGTCCGAAAACGACGCCACGTCCGAAAATGACGCCACGTCCGAAAACGACGCCCGTACACGATGCTACGTCCAAAACGGCGTCATCAACACACCATATCTACGCAAGGACAATTTCTCTACTCTCAAATTTGCATTTCTTATTCATGTTTTATTATTCTGTCTTAGCAGTTATGCACTAACCTTTTCTATGAGCTTTAGTCTACATGACTTCAATCTAAAAGGGCAGTCGCAGCAAGGACAACATATCTGCATTCACAATCGCAACACATCTGTGCAAGGAAGAAAGTCACAGCATTTGCGGCATCGCATCAACACAACATGCATCACATTTTTGCAGGATAATATTTTCTACTCACATTTACATTGCTTTTAAAATTATGCATCATCATTTTGTCTTAACAGTTATGCACTAACCGTTCGCTTAAGTCTTAGCATGCAGGAGCAGGAGCACAACGTGGATTTTCTCTTACAGCGAACCGGGGCAATTTGTTGGGGGGCCAATCTTCCAACAAATGGCAGAAGCGGCCTCAAGCGTCGGTCCACTCGTTCCACATCACCATACACCCAGCAACATAAGTCGATACCGGTACACCCCAGGTTCAAGCCAGTTTATTTTTACTTATTTTTAGCGCCACAGCCCAGTGTCGTCATAACTCGACACTGGGACAAATTTTGAGTCCGCGTTAGCCCGCCTTGGTGTTTTGACCATGGTAGCCCAGTGTCGTCATAACTCGACACTGGGACAAATTTTGAGTCCGCGTTAGCCCGCCTTGGTGTTTGACCATGGTAGCCCAGTGTCGTCATAACTCGACACTGGGACAAATTTTGATTTTTTTGCGTCAGCCTTGCCTAAATTTCCCAACATTTTAATTTTGAGGATCGAGACAAAATTGGCTATGAGTCAACGTCTTTGTCCGAAGATTCTTCCATCATCTCCATACAAAGAGGGACAACTGTTGACATCCAATTTTGACCCTCCCGTCCAGACAGTAGCTATAAAATTACACTAATTTTACAAAATAATTTTTCCGAACTACGCGTGTCTGATTCTCACCACACGGTGTGATATGTAGGCAACCCATCTAGGGTTCGACACCACCACAAAAAAAAAATGGGACATTTGGTTCACCCATTCATTGCATTTATCCAATCACGCACATTCATTCATGCATTTCACAGTCATTCATTTTTCTTTTCATTACATTTTTTACTTTGCATTAGTCTTATAGTGAATAATCATTTATTTTGCACAACTTTTACTTTTGCATCTCTTTCATGAATAAATTCTTTTTAAATCATAGTTTTATAACATATCTGAACGAACTACACACACCTGATTCTCGTCAAAGATGAGATACGTAGGCGACCACTACTGGTTCTGCACTTTTTAAAAAAAAAAAAAAACAAAAACAAAGCTCTTTTAAGTATCATTGTTTGACTTGGTTGATACCAACACAGTTATGAGTGTGCATGGAAGGACCGAGTAATAAATCAGTATGGGTTGACTTCGTGGTAAACCATATATTCTTTTGGTACCTCTTATTCACCCGTAAATGACATTGTCCTGCATGCTTCTAAGATAAGAACGAGACAAACCTCATTGTTTCATGTGCATTGTGTGGTGAGTTTTAGAATAAGTTCAATTGCATTGCATTGTGATCTAGAACTTGGCCCGTGTGTTTGTTGAGGCGAAATCCTGAGTAACACTTGGTGTGGGAAATGATCGTAGGCTTTCTTTGACCGCTTTGAGCCTTTTTCAAATTTACCAAATAACATTATCCGTAGTACACCCATTTTGAGCCTAAAGCCTATTCTTTTGACAACCGTGATATTACACCTATACTTTCTCGAGTGCGCACGCACTATCACTCTCTTGCCCGACCTCGAGCGCTTTGGAAATGTGCAAGTGGTCGACGTAAATTCTGCGTCGAAGTTTGCAAAGACGAATTGTCAAATTCCCAAAAGGGAAAAGAAAACACAGAGGCGACTTCACAAAGAAGAAATCAAAAGCCGACAAAAAGAATGCGAGAATAGCTTTGGAAAAGCGGGCTCCAAACGAAAGATTCAAAAGAAGTCGATGCAAAAGCGGGACAAAAAAAGGAGAAAAGGAAAAGAAAGCGGATCGATTAAAGCACACAAATATCAAGCACGGACGTAGTCCAACGCTCGAGGAAGGATTAGTCACTTTTACCCAAATGATATCCGTACCTTTCCCCAAACCTACATTACAAGCCCGTGGTAAGCCCTACATGATCTTATACTGAGGGTTCTCACATTAGTGGATACTTACATGACGGCCAAGCCTATGGTATCACAATTGCATGCATTGAACATCCTTTTGAGTGCGAAGGCATTTCTAAACGTCCCAAAAATTCAAAATACTGGAATATGTGTGAGAAATGGGACTTTCTTTCAGTGAGGGCATTTGAAACGTGAGATTACGTGTAGTTCGAAACCTTGGCTGCAAGCAAGTGTGTCGATACTTATGTGTCTGAGGCACCATTTGAAACTATAGGAATTACCAAGAAGTCAGTCTTGGTTAGACTGGAAGTGAATAACGGAATTCCTAAGCACAATACTAATTGTTGGTATGAACTGAAGTCAGAACGTGATGCTGTCTTTCCATTTTTCAAAAAAATGCATATAAAATCATTATTTTTTTGCATCATGAACTACGTCCTGACCTGATTCCCTCGGCGGGATATGTAGGCAGCCACATTGGCTTCGGTCTCATTTTTGAAAATTGTACAGTCATTTTTTGCATCACGAACTACGTCTTGACCTGATTCCCTCAGCGGGATACGTAGGCGGCCTAAATCGGCTTCAGTCACACCATTAGAAATATTCTCATTGGCTCGCGTGCGACAAATGCGTTTGATTATTCTGAAAAAAAAAGATATGAGCAATTTCCGCCAGAGTTAAGTCTTGCCCATGCGCCCCACATAACGAAAACTGGGACAATTTTGGGAAATGCACCATGAAGAGATCATAATAAGGATTCCAAAAGCAATCAACAATCGCAGCATTCAGCAAGCATTCGCAGCATCCAGCAAGTCCGCACAGAGACTGCATCAGCACTCGCAGCTTTTAGATCTTCATATCAGCAAAGGCGGGAGCACAACAATAAGCCCATGCGGGTTACAAACGCACAACGTCTATGCAATGACGTTATCTCAACCCAGGCGAGTCACAAGGCAGGTACGTCCATAAAATGACACCATTTCATTGTAAGTCTATGCAACAGCTTCATTCATGCTTCGTCTATACAACGACGAACATTTGCATCTCGTCCATACAAGAAGAAAACGCCCATACAAGGCGTCATTTGCATATCGTCCATACAAGACGACAACGCCCATACAAGGCGTAATCTGCATCTCGTCCATACAAGACGACAACGCCCATACAAGGCGTCATCTGCATCTCGTCCATACAAGACGACAACGCCCATACAAGGCGTCATTTACATTTCGTCCATACAAGACGACAACGCCCATACAAGGCGTCATCTGCATTTCGTCCATACAAGACGACAACGCCCATACAAGGCGTCATCTGTATTTCGTCCATACAAGACGACAACGCCCATACAAGGCGTCATCTGCATTTCGTCCATACAAGACGACAACGCCCATACAAGGCGTCATCTGCATTACGTCCATACAAGACGACAATGCCCATACAAGGCGTCATTTGCATTTCGTCCATACAAGACGACAACGCCCATACACGGCGTCATCTGCATTTCGTCCATACAAGACGACAACGCCCATACAAGGCGTCATCTGCATTTCGTCCATACAAGATGACAACGCCCATACAAGGCGTCATCTGCATTTCGTCCATACAAGACGACAACGCCCATACAAGGCGTCATCTGCATATCGTCCATACAAGACGACAACGCCCATACAAGGCGTCATCTGCATATCGTCCATACAAGACGACAACGCCCATACAAGGCGTCATCTGCATTTCTTCCATACAAGACGACAACGCCCATCTGGCGTCATCCGTGATTTCGTCCATACAAGACGACAACGCCCATACAAGGCGTCATTTGCATTTCGTCCATACAAGACGACAACGCCCATACAAGGCATCATCTGCATTTCGTCCATACAAGACGACAACGCCCATACAAGGCGTCATCTGCATTTCGTCCATACAAGACGACAACGCCCATACAAGGCGTCATCTGCATTTCGTCCATACAAGACGACAACGCCCATACAAGGCGTCATCTGCATATCGTCCATACAAGACGACAACGCCCATACAAGGCGTCATTTGCATTTCGTCCATACAAGGCGTCATTTGCATTTCGTCCATACAAGACGACAACGCCCATACAAGGCGTCATTTGCATTTCGTCCATACTGAGCGATAACGCCATACAAGTCGTCATCTGCATTTCGTCCATACAAGCCGAAAACGCCCATACAAGGCGTCATTTGCATTTCGTCCATACAAGACGATTCCGCCCATACAAGGCGTCATCTGCATTTCGTCCATACAAGACGATAACGCCCATACAAGGCGTCATTTGCATTTCGTCCATACAAGACGATAACGCCCATACAAGGCGTCATTTGCATTTCGTCCATACAAGACGATAACACCCATACAAGGCGTCATTTGCATTTCGTCCATACAAGACGATAACGCCCATACAAGGCGTCATTTGCATTTCGTCCATACAAGACGATTCCGCCCATACAAGGCGTCATTTGCATTTCGTCCATACAAGATGATTCCGCCCATACAAGGCGTCATTTGCATTTCGTCCATACAAGACGATAACGCCCATACAAGGCGTCATTTGCATTTCGTCCATACAAGACGATTCCGCCCATACAAGGCGTCATTTGCATTTCGTCCATACAAGACGATAACGCCCATACAAGGCGTCATTTGCATTTCGTCCATACAAGACGACAACGCCCATACAAGGCGTCATTTGCATTTCGTCCATACAAGACGATTCCGCCCATACAAGGCGTCATTTGCATTTCGTCCATACAAGACGACAACGCCCATACAAGGCGTCATTTGCATTTCGTCCATACAAGTCTACAACGCGAATACAAGGCGTCATTTGCATTTCGTCCATACATGACGATAACGCCCATACAAGACGACAACGCCCATACAAGGCGTCATTTGCATTGGTCCATACAAGACGATTCCGCCCATACAAGGCGTCATTTGCATTTCGTCCATACAAGACGATAACGCCCATACAAGGCGTCATTTGCATTTCGTCCATACAAGACGATAACGCCCATACACGGCGTCATTTGCATTTCGTCCATGCAAGACGATAACGCCCATACAAGGCGTCATTGGCATTTCGTCCATGCAAAGATTTATTCCGCCATACAAGGCGTCATTTGAATTTCGCCCATACAAGACGATAACGCCCATACAAGGCGTCATTTGTATTTCGTCCATACAAGACGATAACGCCCATACAAGGCGTCATTTGCATTTCGTCCATACATGACGATTCCGCCCATACAAGGCGTCATTTGCATTTCGTCCATACAAGACGATAACGCCCATACAAGGCGTCATTTGCATTTCGTCCATACAAGACGATAACGCCATACAAGGCGTCATTTGCATTTCGTCCATACAAGACGATAACGCCCATACAAGGCGTCATTTGCATTTCGTCCATACAAGACGATTCCGCCCATACAAGGCGTCATTTGCATTTCGTCCATACAAGACGATAACGCCCATACAAGGCGTCATTTGCATTTCGTCCATACAAGCATTTATCTCCGCCATACTGGCCATCTCAGATTTCGTCCATACAAGACGATAACGCCCATACAAGGCGTCATTTGCATTTCGTCCATACAAGACGATAACGCCCATACAAGGCGTCATTTGCATTTCGTCCATACAAGACGATAACGCCCATACAAGGCGTCATTTGCATTTCGTCCATACAAGACGATTCCGCCCATACAAGGCGTCATTTGCATTTCGTCCATACAAGACGATAACGCCCATACAAGGCGTCATTTGCATTTCGTCCATACAAGACGATTCCGCCCATACAAGGCGTCATTTGCATTTCGTCCATACAAGACGATAACGCCCATACAAGGCGTCATTTACATTTCGTCCATACAAGACGATAACGCCCATACAAGGCGTCATTTGCATTTCGTCCATACAAGACGATAATGCCCATACAAGGCGTCATTTGCATTTCGTCCATACAAGACGACAACGCCCACACAAGGCGTCATCTGCATCTCGCCTATACAAGACGGCGTATCATCACACCATATAGTATATACGATTTGACTACAACCACAACACAAAATTCACATTCTTACATTGTTTTGTTTTGACAGGTATGCACTAATGCTTCTATCTTAGCTTCAATCTACAGGAACTGCAAAAGATGGAGCACAACGTGGATTTTCTCTTACAGCGAACCGGGGCAATTTGTTGGGGGGCCAACCTTTCCAACAAATGGCAGAAGCGGCCTCAAGCGTCGGTCCACTCGTTCCACATCACCATAAAACCCAGCATAATAAGTCGACACCGGTACACCCCAGGTTCAAGCCAGTTATTTTATTTTCTTTATTTTTTATTTTTAGCACCACATACCCAGTGTCGTCATAACTCGACACTGGGACAAATTTTGAGTCCGCATTAGCCCGCTTTGGTGTTTTGACCATGGTAGCCCAGTGTCGTCATAACTCGACACTGGGACAAATTTTGAGTCCGCATTAGCCCGCCTTGGTGTTTTGACCATGGTAGCCCAGTGTCGTCATAACTCGACACTGGGACAAATTTTGAGTCCGCGTTAGCCCGCCTTGGTGTTTGACCATGGTAGCCCAGTGTCGTCTTAACTCGACACTGGGACAGTTTGAGTCCGCGTCAGCCTTGTTTTTTTTTTTTTTTTCTTCCCCAACATTTTTAATTCTGATGATCGAGACAAAATTGGCTATGAGTTAACGTCTTTGTCCGAAGATTCTTCCATCATCTCCATACAAAGAGGGACAACTGTTGACACCCAATTTTGACCCTCCCGTCCAGACAGTAGCTATAAAATTACACTAATTTTGTAAAATAATTTTTTATGATTTTTATAATAAAATGCAGCAATAAAACATTAATACAAGCATAAATAAACAATTTAATAATGGCACCGCGTCTTACGTAGAAAATTACGCACTTAGAGTCTCGCGCCCATATTTATTAATTTTAAGTCCTGTCATAATTCTTAATAATAAATAATAAATACATAAAATAATAATCTAACACACGCTTTTTAATAATAGCATTCATAAAAGAATTAAGAAGTCATATCTGCATGTAGCATTTAAATAACTCAATTTTTATTTAATAAATTTTAATAACGGCATCGCATTATAAATATCAAGCACTAATTAAATAGCACACTCGCATTTATTATTGTAATAATTTTAAAACTCAGACTAATAAAACATCTAAATAATCTAATCATAATTTAAATAACTTACCACTAATTAAATACCTAAAACTAATTCCTAAAACTAATCTTTTGCTTTGACAAGGCTATCAAATCTTTTGATTTAGTCAGAAGCAAAGAGGATCCTTGTGTTTATCAAACGCAAGGATGTGGGTATTGTTTTCATTGTTATATATGTTGATGTTATATTGATAATGGGAGACAATAAGACTCTCATGCAGTCTAAAAGGAATGGTTGTCCAAAACCTTCATGATGAAGGACTTAGGTGAAAAGCCTGCTAGGAATTAGTATATATATAGATAGACCTAATAGATTGTTGGGGCTATCACAGTCAATCTACATAGACGAAGTGCTTAGACGTTTTTCCATGGAGAATTCCAAGAAAGGCTGTCACACGACCACCGGGTCGCAACAGTGCCTCACCGGCACCGTCAGTATACATCGAGAGAATAGCAATGAACATACATAACACATAAACCTGTATATAGTAAACATCACTGGCTAAGGCCGCCTTCCATAGAATATACTTAACCAAAAGTAAAACAGTACAACTTTGTTCTTACAGCCCAAACCACAAACGTGACTACGCACTCAGAATAACAAGCGTGGCGGACAGGCTCCGCCATACCCCTGAATGTACATAATACCTATAGCATCAGGGAAAAACCGTACCAACAAAACAAGCCTCCGGAGGAATGGAGCTTCTGACACCCGACCAGTGATCCTAAGAATGAGGATCCACCACCTGCTTACCCTTACCTGCGGCATAAACGCAGCCCCCGAGAAGGGGTGTCAGTACACAATATGTACTAAGTATGCGAAACTGGAAAATACTGAAAATACCTCATAAGTCTAAAATAACTGGAGACATGTATGATAATCAATTTACAGAACACTGTGCCTTACTAATAATGAGAATATCAAGCATATACTATCCTGCATGAAAATAGGAAGCTCATGATCAAAGAAAGGTCACCCACCCGCAATATCATTAAGCAATCCTACTCCTGGAACTATTTCACCCGCATGGGTCGTGTGGACCCGCATGAGGTATTCCTCGCATAGGCTATACACTCCCGCATGGGACTATTTCACCCGCATGAGCCCTACGGACTCGCATGAGGTATTCCTCGCATCGTGGGTAGCAAATCCACGGAATATGAAAATGCCACAACCCGGGTCCAAGGATCAACCACAATGGAAGCATACCCGTGGAATCCCACATCACCGTCGGTACGTCCAGGTAAACTCATACTGCATGCCTTGGGATCCCTCATCGTAAGCATGTCCAAGGTGCATACCCGTGGAATCCCACCTCACTGTCGGTACGTCCAAGTAAGCTCATACTACGACAATGGAAGCATACCCGTGGAATCCCACATCACTGTCGGTACGTCCAAGTAAACTCATACTAAGACAATGGAAGCATACCCGTGGAATCCCACATCACTGTCGGTACGTCCAAGTAAACTTCATAACTTCTTTAGACTTTCATTAATCTACAAAATGAATCTCATTTTTTACCTTAAGGCACCTTCTTATTGCTTAATCAAATCCGGAGAATTTAACCCGAAGTACTATGTACTTCTACTCTTTCAAAAGATCCCTTTTTCACATAAAAAAATCCCCATTTTACACTCTAAGCAATTGATGCCTTTAAATCAAATTGCCCTACTTAATTTCGATTCTTTCATCTTTGTTTACCTTACTCAAGAAGACCATTCCTTTAACCTTCCATAAAGTTATTATAACCAACTCCCCATAAAGCCGTTATACTAACTTTATGCTTTAGAAATTAAGACATTCTTATCCTTTCATAAGACCGTTATAACTAACTTCCCATAAAGCCGTTATAACTCCTTATATCTCAAACAATTTCGTTCTTTTATTAACCAAGAGACTTATACTTCAAATCCGTTTACACAATTTTCAAAATACTTTTTCCTGTCAAGAAATCCTTGTCTACCTTATTAGAATAAACCATTCCTCAAGAACAAGTGAGTTAACTCTCTAACTCAACCAACTTAGACATTCTTTAAAAATAAGTTAAGTATACCAAAGGATTTACTTTATTTAAATCACGTACGTCTACCGTACTATACAGTTATAACTACTCATGCTCAAGAGATAGGAAAGTTCCACATACCTCTTCGATCAATCCACTTGCTAAGTCCAATATACCGCACGTAGTACGTCAACCTACAATGACCATAATACGTTTATTAATCTCTAGCTTCAACGTAGAATATTCCAAGTGCAAAGTCACTAAATTCTACGGAAAATCGGACAACATTTTCCTTTGTTTCTACATACTTTGCCACCTTTTCAAGGTCCGAATTCAACATCCAAACGCCACTTTTAAGGCCCAATAATCCAAACAATTCAAAGGGGATTACACACCTAATCTTGGATGTGTAAAATTCTGCCCCACAATGCATATTTAACAAAATCAATAAGCTAAAGGTAATATCTAGGCTATAACATGCTTACATATCATTCTTATCCAATCCTTTCATATCCAAACCATATTTCCTACATGCAATGTATCTAAGAGCTATATTTACCACTACAAGTTCTTTCTTCTTCACATGCAACACCATAAACTAGCAAAAAGAGAAAGAATTGTTACCTTAGAGCTTACCCAAAATTAATCCAACAAGTTCACTAGCCTCCTTTCCACAATCACCACCACAAAACTCCTACAAGCTTGCCAACAAGTTTCCTTCTTGCCACATTTTCAGATTTTTCTCAAGCCTTGATTTCCTCTTGATTTTCTAGAGAGAAGGGAGAGCTTTTAATTTTTAGAGAGAGAGAAGAGCTTGAAGAATGACCAAGTCTTCAAGACTTGGTCAATAAATAGGACATGCAAAATCAGATGGGGGGGAACACTTGTCACCCACCCATGGCCTTTTATAAAACAAAACAGTTCAGATTTTCCCCCCCAGCCTCGCAGAACCCGCCGCGGCCCTGCAGCCGGCGCCGCGACGCTGAAACCTCCGCCACCTCTCAGAACTTCCGGCGCCGCGGCCCTGCTTTCCGGCGTTGTGGCGCTATGGCCCCTGACCGATGTTGCTTTTCTGCTCGACTGCGCACTGAACTTGTAACCTCCATAACTTTCTACTCCGATACCCTATCGACGAACGGTTGGTTGCATTGGAAACTAGACTCAACGAAATACATGCTAGGCCTTATAAACACCTGCAAACTCTGGATGAACTAGGAGCTATGCCGCTCCAAAGTTGACCAAAACCTGTCCGAATCATTCTGACAACCTATCTTTCTAAAATTTTAAATCTTAACTCCTGTCGTACGTTCTCATAGCATGACCTGAATTACGGGGTGTAACAAAGGCGGTCTTTCAATAAGTCAAGGCATCAAGTTATCTAAGAAGGGTTGCCCTTCTAGTGCTGTAGAATTTGAGCGCATGAAGAGGATCCCATATGTTTTGTCTATATGATCAATCATGTATTCCATGACCTATATTAGGCCAAATGTGACCTTTGCACTTAGTATGACTTGCAAGTTCCAGCAGAATCCTGGAGAGGAACACTGGAAGGCAGTCAAAAGTATTCTTAAGTATCTAAGACGTACTAAAGATTATTTTTAGTCTATGGTGGAGATAGTAAGTTGGTTGCCACTGGGTATACTAATGCTAGTTTCCAAACAGATGTTGATGATTTCAAATATCAGTCTGGTTACACGTTCATTTTCAATGGAGGAGCAGTGAGCTGGAAGAATTCCAAATAAGCTACAACTGCTGATTCGACTACTGAAGCTGAGTATATTGCTGGATAGGTAGCTTCTAAAGAAGCTGTCACAATTTTTGAGTTCCTGAAGGAGCTAGAGGTAGTTCCGAGTGCTAGTTATCCAATAACCATTTATTATGACAACACTGGTGCAATTGCACAAGCAAAGGAACCAAGAACAACAAACAGAAACAAACATATACCAATGAAGTACCACATTCTCAGAGAGATGGTGGAGGCTGAAGATATTAGATTAGATTATGTTCCCACAGACAATAATCTAACAAACCCATTTACTAAACTATTAATCTTGGTTAAACATAATGGTTATTTTGAGAACATGGGTATTAGATATGTTGGTGATTGACTCTAGGACAAGTGGGAGATTGAAAGTATATGTATGTCCTAGAGACAATCAGTATTAGGACAAAATATACTTTATTAACATTTTTATTTATTTTAATGATGATTAATATTATGACATATGCATTTGTTGAATTATTAGTTGATTGTTTATAATATTCTATAAATGTATCCCTAGAGTTTACGTGGTTATTAATAATGTGAGAGATTAATATTATAACGTAAACTCTTAAACTGCCTCGACTAATGATCATCGAAAATGGATATCGATGATATGCGATACGTCCACATGTGGTCTGCATCATATCCTTAGGGGATGTAGTATGTCTCACTTGCTACGAGTTATGGCGACTCGTGATGGACACATGGATACTTGTTGAAGTATTGATATACCCTGCTGATGCACTGTTTGTTATATGTCTAAAGTGTCATCGGCGTGTGGGAGATAGAAGCCCTTAGACTTGAGGTCGATACCACATTATTTACGGAGTAATGTACTTTGATCCTGTCCTGAGTTCAAATGTCTTATAGGTTGAGACGCGGTTTGTTTTGGGTACATTGCGAACTATATTAAATGTGGTAGTTGAGCCAAGATTAGGATTCATTCCTTGAATGTATCTTCGAGAGAACACTCAGATTCTCATATGGTATTAGGTTGACTAAGTCATTGGCCAACGCAATGGACATGTCTTTGATATGGTCCTGTTGTTAACTAATATAGATAAGAAATAATGATCAAGCAATTTGGATAGACACTTGACAAATCCTAAGCTTGATTGAGTGTGTTGTGAATGAAAGAATTTTATCTTCCCACATAGAGGTTCAGTTCACAGGTTTCGTGTAACTATACTTCACATATTGAGTTCGTCTTCCGGCGCAGTCTAGGAGTTCCGTGTAGACCCTAATGCTATTAGTGTCGATATGTGAAGGCCTGAAGGGTAACACTAAGTCAAGTGTTTCGTCGATTCAAGGATATAATTAGAAGAGATTATATATATGTTCGGTTTATAATCGAGACAATAAAAGAAAATAGAAAACAAGGCAGAAAATGGAATAGGGCCGCGGTGCCAGAGAGCGTCAGCGCCGCGACGCTAATTGTCCAGCGGGTCCGCGATGGCCCAGTCTGCTGAGATTTTATGGGCTGGCTCATTTGGGGAACCCTAGCCGTCCTCTTCATCTATAAATAAGAGGGTTCCCTTCACATATTTTCTACCCCAAAACCAAAAGAGTATTCTCTTCTAAAACTCTGCTGGAATTCCTAGAATTCCAAGAGTTAGAAATTACATCAAAGTTTTCAGAACTTGCAAATCGAGGAACATTTGCGTGCACACCCTCGGCGTACACAAAAGCTTGAAGATTTCGAGATTACTACAAATATAAGTCTTCGTTCGAAGTATTACATTTTACTTTGTGCTTTACATTATATAATCATACTACAGTTTGACCGCCATGTCGGGTTTGAAACATAAATTTTTAAAGTCCGCTGCGTGTACGAACCCGACAAAACGCCTACATACATGGTATCAGAGCCAGACCCATTCCAATTCTTTGTTCACCGATATTGGGCCCCCAAATTATATTGTCCACGCTCCAGTTAATGAGGTCTGGGCGTGCGGGGGAGTGTTAAGAGTCCCACATCGGAAATGGAATGAGAACATGGACTCCTTATATGGACTTGGACATTCCTCACCTTACAAGCTAGCTTTTGGGGTTGAGTTAGGCCCAAAATCCATTCTTTACAGAAGGTAGCAGTTATTTCACGAAATTAGTTTAAGTGCACGCAAACTGTTCAAGACACTATATTTATACAAAATACAACAAAAATATAGTTACTTAATTGATTTCGAAAGACTCCTAAGCCACATCCAATGTTGGCTCTCGGATAAAGCGCTTGCTTTAAGCTCCAGATTTTTTGGTGCCCCATTTTTCAAAGTTCACTAACCAAGTATTAACAAAAAATAGTATTTTAAAATAAAACATACAACTTTTTAATAAAATGGAAAAGAAAATTTCAAAATAGATTCAGACAATTCGAATTAAGAAAACATCTCCTTAGCCTCGGAAGAACCTTAAAACATAATAATAATGGCTTAGACATATTTTCAGAACTTACCAGCCATCCCCAACCAACATGAATGGACTATGAAGGGGTCAAAGTGTTAAAAGAAATAATATAAGTAGAAGATAATATTTTAATTAATATACTCAATGAGATATAAAAAAAACTGATTTTTTTTCATATGCTCATAAAAGAAATTGTAAGATGATATTAATCTCCATTGAGGAGTCTTTCTCATTAATATCAATATATATAGTGTACAATGTTTATCCTTTATACAAGAGGAATCCTAGTCCTAATTACAAGAGGAATTCTAGTCTTACCATAATTACATTTACATATTATATGAAATATATTCTAATTATGGGTAGGGATTTTATTATACTACTATACACGTTTACACACCCCCTCAGTCAGAGCAGGAGGAGGCCGGACGTTGAGACTAGATCTGAAGTCAAGAAATAACTGTCTGAAAAGTCCTTTGGTAATATATTTGCATACTGATATGATGAGGGAACATGTAACACCCGGACATGGCCTAGCGCAATTTTCTCACGAACGAAATGTATGTCCATCTCAACGTGCTTGGTTCACTGATGTTGAACCGGGTTGTGAGAAATATTGCAGAGATGTTATCACAGTACACAATAGATGCCTGACGCAAAGGACACTGAAGTTCTAACAGTAAATTTTTTAGTCAACAAATCTCAGCTACCACATTTGCAACGCCTCTGTATTCAGCCTCAACACTGGAAAAAGATAGGGTGGCCTGTCACTTGGCAGACCATAAAATCAGATTATCCCCTAAAAAACACAAAAGTCGGAGGTGGAGCGTCGCGTGTCCGGACACCCTGCCCAATCTGCATCCGTATACGACAACAACTTGTTTGGTGCAGAGGGGTAAAGGTGCAAACCATAATCAAGTGTGCCCTTAATGTATTTGATGATACGCTTAAGGGCAGTGAAATGAGACTCTCTGGGGGCATGCATAAATAGGCATACCTGCTGAACAACATAAGCAATGTCTGATCTTGTAAATGTGAGATATTAAAGTGCACCTGCAAGACTCCTATACAGAGTAGGATTAGAGGCTGGAGCACCATCCATAGCACTGAGCTTAGATTTTGAATCAACTAGAGTAGGCATAACTTTGCAATTCGTCATTTAGCCCTGTACACAATCTCTTCTGCATACTTACGCTGACACAAGAATATGTAGTTGACAGACCTGATCACTGATATTCCCAAGAAATAACTCAACTTGCCCAAATCAATCATTGTAAATTCGGTCTTAAGCAAAACAATAATCTCATTTTCAACCCACCGGAGGAGGCAGTAAGAACAATATCATCCACATACAGTAATAAGTAAGCAATGCTACTACCACGATGAAAAATGAAGAGTAATGTATCACTTTTGCTGCATACAAACCCAATATGCAAAATATACATGGAAAAACGATCATACCACGCACGGGGGGCCTGCTTTAGGCCATATAGTGACTTACGGAGACGACACACATAGTGAGGGACTGCTGGATGGGTGAACCCAGACGGCTGATGCATGTAGACTGTTTCTCTCAGGTCCCCATGTAAAAATGCATTCTTCACATCAAGTTGATGTATCGGCCAGTGTTTTCCTATGGCTATGCTCAGAACTGTGCGAATGGTAGCCGGTTTGACAACCGGGCTGAATATCTCACCACAATCAATGCTCTCCTGCTGATTTGTGCCATTAGCCATGTTACACCTCGTAGTTCTAAGGCCATAATTGAGAACGTAATTAGGAAAGTAAGATTCGAATATTGGATATAAAGTATATTTATATATGCTAATCCAGAAATTAATGTACAAAGGATGTGATCTTGGAATAATCTTGAATACAACTAATGTGGCGATGAGAATTAATAATAGTAGTTGTGTACTTCCAATGGGGTTATGGACTGGTGTTGTATTATTAAAAATGTTGTCATCGAGGATATGTGGTGTTATGAAATTTTCAGGATGTTAATAAGATAGATTATGTGGGAGATTGATTTATTAATTGTGGGATTAATTTAAGTTGAGAGGATGATGATAAGTGGGAACTTGTGCCAGCATGCTAAAGAAAAATAGCTCACTTAAACCACTGTTTCATCTCATTCCAATACACTTTAATTCAAAATTTCTCCCTCAAGGGGACAATCATGTGGCACAACGTGTAGAATGCCCCCAACATGCAAGACTTTGTTTTATTTTCATCACATTAACCTAATAACCCTTTCATCTCCCCACATTTCAATTCAAAAACCCTCTATCACACTCCCTCACCTCTCCAGCCGATACACCCCATATCCCATAGCCAAAGTGAAGATTAAATCAACTCCTTTCTTCCTAGATAAATTCTTCTACTAATTTCTAAGCAATGGTAATTCCAAAACAGTGAGTAAATCGACACTGCTGGACCGAGATATAGCCAGGGAATTGTGGATTGAAAGATGAATATTTTGGAAGAAAAATATGTAAGAATGATGGATTAAACTTATAGAATACTTGCATGTCAATTTAAGTTGAAGAAATGGTGAAAATGGTGCAAAACAAATGGAGCAGTGACCGAGACTTTAGGGACTATTTTGGGCTAAACTAAGGTAAAATGTCTTCTTATTACTTAAGTTATTGGAATTAAATGATGTTGTGGTTGTTACACCCCGTAGTTCCAGGGCATATAAGTGAGAACATAAGTAAGACAATAAGATGTAAAGGTTGGAAGGAAAGTATATTTACATTTTCGGATATGAAAAAATTATGGATAAACAAATGTGACGACGAGAATTAATATTAGTGATTGAATTCTTTTCAATTGGAGTTATGGACTTTGGATTGTATTACTAAATCTTGGGATTAAGAATATGAGCCAATTGAAAATTTCACAATTTGGGGGGGGGGGGGGGGGGTTCCATCGAAAATAGTAAGATTTGGCTAAGTGTTGGATTAATATTTTGTGAAGAGATTAGTGTGGATTAATTAAGTCTTGGTATTATGAAGTGTGTCCATCGAAATTATTGAGAAATGACTAAGTGTGGGAGACATTTTATGTATTGCAAGATTGGATTAGTGTGGAAGATATTTTCATACAAGTGGACAAGTGGGTCCCCCATCCACTTGGCTTGTGCACACATTATAGATACAAGTGATTGCAAGACTTCTTTGACTTAGCTCACAACTATCTTCATCTTCAAACCCTCATATCTCTTTCTCTCCTTGAGGTTCTCGAAAATCTTGAGCAAAAGTGAATAACAAGTGTAAGTTATTTTTCAAGATTAAGCTACCTAACCAAGTTTTAAGCCAAGTTAACTCTCCATAATAGTGGGACATGGTGTTGGCCGAATCTGTCCAAGAAATCCTAAGCTTGGAGATGAACTTTTTGGAAGTAAAACAAGAAGGGAAGATGGTTACAAGCTTGTAGAGGTTACATGTGTGTGATTGGAACTTGAAGAAGTGGAGTTAAGACAAACTGTGTGCCGAAAGTTAGTGGACTATTTTGGGCAATATTTAAGGTAAGATTCTTCTTCCTCTTGAAGTAATTGGATATTACATGTTGTTATAGTTAATAGATGAGCTTGTGATTAAGAAGAATAGAGAATAAGAAGTGCATGTGACATTTGGCATGTTAGCCTATTTAATGGACAATTTTGGTGTTGTCGGATTCGTTGGTTATTGTTGTTCTTATCGTCACTACTTGTTTGTTAAAATGAAGGAAATCTTGTTATTACAAGTGGATGTGTTTTATATATAAGTATTGGAATGTAAATTGGATTATAAGAAGTTATGGAAATGACTTTGGTTGTAGTAGTTGGCCGAAAAACTACATGAAACTGTGAGACGTTGTTGTGCTGTTTTAGGGACTGTTTTGTGGCGTTGGAATGCTGGAAATTTTAACCACCAATATGCATGTTTAAATTTAGTAATTGCTAATGAAAGTCCTAAGGGAATAAGGGTGTGGAAAGGTGTTTAAAGACTTCACATTTTACCCTCGTTGTTGTTGGATTGTGGACTGTTTTTATGGACTGTTTTAAGTGATTAAGAGGCTGTTTTTACATGAGAAATAGGTGTGTGAATCACCTTGGTTAACTGTTGGTTGTGCCCTTAATTGGTGCCTTGGTTATTCATGAAATTGGTCTTATTGAAAGGTGGAAAAGTACGTATAAATACGTGGATCATGTGCTCAGACAGTTGAGGATATGCTTCGTGCATATGTTATTGATTTCAGGGGTAGCTGGGAGGATCATTTACCTTTTGTTGAGTTTGCATATAATAACAGCTACCATTCCAGTAATCAGATGACCCCGTATGAGGCCTTGTATGGCAGGAAGTGTAGGTCACCGATTGGTTGGTTCGATATTGGGGAGGTTCAGTTAGTTGGCCCAGACTTGATCCAGCAGGCTGTGGATAAGGTGAAGCTTATCCAGGAGAGGTTATTAGCAGTTCAGAGTCGACAAAAGTCTTATGCAGATAATCGACGTCGACACTTGGAGTTCCAGATTGACTATTGGGTCTTCTTGAAGGTGTCACCCATGAAGGGTGTGATGAGGTTTGGGAAGAAGGGGAAACTTATCCCGAGGTACATTGGGCCATACCAGATTATTCGTAGAGTAGGCCAGGTTGTCTATGAGTTAGATCTGCCATCCGATCTGGAAGCAGTACATCCGGTCTTCTATGTTTTTATGTTACAGAAGTGTATCAGAGATCCATCCAGTTTTCCCGGTTAGTGATGCACAGGTGACAGAGGGGTTATCGTATGAGGAGAGTCCTATAGCGATACTTGATCGCCAGGTCAGACGACTACGGACTAAGGACATGGCTACCGTCAAGGTCTTGTGGCAGAATGATAATAGAGAGGAGATGACTTGGGAGGCAGATAAGGACATGATGAAGAAGTATCCTCACTTGTTCCCTACACCTGCAGGTAATCCGCTTCCCTACTTGTCAATTTTAATTGACGTATTTACATAAGTGTTATTATGTGGCCATGTCTTGCATATTTGATTGTTTTGGGTATAGTTAAAGGGGACTATACCGATATCTATTTAGATAGAACTTCGAAGGAATATTCGGGACAAATGTTTTTAAGGGGGGAGAATGTTACACCCCGTATTTCCAAAAAGATGAGAACGTACGTAAGGAAATAAGATTTGCAAAAAGGTTGGTAGAATGTTTTTGGACAGATTTTTAGTCAAATTTGTAGCGGTATATCTCCTAGTATATTATGAGTTTTTAGGTGTTTCGAAAGCCTAAGATGAAGTTCGTCGAGTATAGTTTCCAACGCAACAAACCTCTCATCGATAGAACACCAGAGTAGAGAATTATGGACATTACAAGTTCAGCTGACAGAAGAGAAGAAAGAAGGTTTCAGTCAGGCGCCACGACGCCGTATCTCAGGGCCGTGGCTCCGTAAGTCCTGAAGGCATAAGCAGTTTCAGCGCCACGGCGCCGGGCTGCAGGGCCGTAGCGCCGACGCAGGATTTTGCGAAAATCTGACTAAGTCTAAGAAGATATTTGTTGTAAGGGCCTATGAGAGGGTGACAAGTGTCTCTCCCAACTTGTAGAGCAAGCAAAGCCATTATATTGACTAAGTCTCGGAAGACTTAGCCATTTGTTAGCTAAACTTCATCCAAATACACTTTCTCTCTTTTCTCTCTAATTTTTTTTTAAACCCTAAGGTGTTCTTCACTTTTTGGTATTAAAGCAAGAATAGAAGTTGGTTAGAAGCTTCTAAGGGTCACTAATTGCGGATTGGAATGTAAAGAAGAGGAGTTAAAGTTGCTAAGGATCGACTGTTAAATCTTGGATTATATTTGGTCTTATTGAGGTAATGATCCTTGTCTTCCTAATGTAATTGAAGATTGCATGTTATAGTTGTATATAAATGAGCTTGTGATATAAGGAATGAAGATTAGAAATGTTTGGGTCATTGGAATGTTAAAATCGAAATATGGCATGATAGCCATTAAAGTTGCTAATCAATTTAGTTGTTAGTTATAATCGTTACATGTTATATAAGGAAGGGGAATAGAGTTGTTATAATTGTTATGACTTATATAACATTTTGGAATAACGACTTGGATTAGAAAGGAATTGAAAAGGGTTATATGTTGGCATGTTGTAGCCGAGAATTGCCTTAGAATTATTGGACTATTATATATGAATTGTGGGGCAGAATTTTACACGTCCTGTTAGGCGTGTAATCTCATTTGATTTGTTGAGCCTTAAATGTGACATATTGATTATTGATTTTAGGCCTTGAAAAAGGTGGAAAAGTACGTAGAAACAGGGGAAATGCTGCCCAATTTTCCGTAGAATAATAGACTTTATACTTAAAAATATTCTACCTTAGAAAGCTAGAAGTTGATAGACGTATTATGGTCATTATAGGTTGACATTCTACGTGTTACACCCCGTAACTCCAGGACATGTTTAAGAGAACGTACGTAAGGAATCAGGACTTGAAAGTTTGAACGAAAGAATTGTCTCCCAAAGGAAAAATCTTCCGAACCTCGGGAAGGAAAAATGTTTATCGGTAAGAATTGGGTTCTCAGAATTATTATTTGAGACTGATGGAATTTATCGGAACTATGGAATTTCATTTTCAGAGTTGGATATATGGGGCCCACCCGAGAAATCTTACGTTTTGTGGGGCCCACAAGGTTTCCGATATTTTGACCAATTATGGAAATTTCGGAAAATGAAATTTTATGGACGAATGGGAGGGCGACACGTGTCACCCCCCCTTGCATAGTCTTGGTCGAAATGGACCAAGGGTATGATGGTCAAATGACCAAGGAAGATGATCAAGTCTTGACAAACCAAAGCTTAATAAAATTGACTAAGTCAAATAAGGCCACTTGACTAGATATTTAGATTTCTTCATCCAAGCCACACAAGTGTTTTAATCTAGGCCCTCCATTGTGTTATATATACTACACTAGTAGCAAGACTTATCTCAACACTTGGAAAATTTCAAGACTTCATTCTTGTTCATTAAGGAGCTCTGGGTTCATGCCTATTCCCACACAAAAAAATTTCGTTTGTGGTTCATAATTCACCATACTTTAACCCAAGGTTCCTAGGGGTATTATAAGGTATCTCAATAGAAAGATCCCGGAAAAACGACGTTTTCACGTTAGTCTCAAGATGAAAACCTAAGTTGTTTTCATAGGTTTTGATTGGAAAGTGAAGGGAAGTTGTTTGTGAACTTCTAAGGGCTTCAAATAGTGGATTGGAGCGTGAAGGAAAGGAGCTAAGATTGCTAAGGAGCGACTTTGAATCTTGGAATTTTATAAGGGCTTATCAAGGTAACAATCTTGTCGTTTTAATGATTGAAGATTACTTATTGTTGTAGTTATGGATATAGACAAGCATGAGATATGTATAATGAAGATTGATAAGTGTTATGGATATTAGAACCACTAATCCGAAACTAGCATGTTTAGCCTTTGAGATTGCAATTCAATTTGGTTATTAGTTTAGTCGTCGCATATTATATAAAGAAGGATTTATAGTTGTTAAAGTTGTTTACGACTATATAACATGGTTGACTTAACAACTTGGATTGAAAAAGAATTGTAAAGGACTTTACATTGTGGTGTATGTTAGCCGAGAATGGCATTGGCGATTGAACTACTTGGTATGAATTGTGGGGCAAAATTTTACACATATTGTAAGGCATGTAATCCCCTTTGATTGGTTGATGTGTTGAGCCTTAAATGTGGAATATTGGTTATTGATTTTGAGCCTTGAAAAAGGTGGAAAAGTACGTAGAAACAAAGGAAGTGCTGCCCAATTTTTCGTAGAATAAGAGACCGTATACTTAGTATCATTCTACGTTAGAAACTAGAAGTTGATAGTCATGTTGTGGTCATTATAGGTTGACAATTCTACGTGCGGCGTATTCGACTTAGCTTGTGGATTAAGTCGAAAAGGTATGTGAACCATATCCTCTTCTTCTAGCATGATTCCTTATGGTAAAGTAAGTAAGTCCTACTCCTTAAATGATCTACTCCTTGATTGTACTTGGACTGCCTAATATAGAAGTTATTCTATATACTTCCTTTATTGTACTTGGATTGCCTAATATAGAAGTTGTTCTATATACTTCCTTGATTGTACTTTGGATGTTTAAATTAGAAGTTGTTATAATCCATTCCCTTAATAAAGTTGGATTTTCAAAAGTGAAGGTTGTTTTACTTGAAGTACTTAGAGTCTTAAAAAGGAAGTGGTTGGATAATGCCTTAGTTTCAAAACCTAAAGGTTGTTATAATGGCTTTATGGGAAGTTAGTTATAACGACTTTAGGGGAGTCAAATGAGTGATTTACTTAATTGATTTAAAAGAGGAGAAATGACATGATTTAAAGAGAAATAACTTGTTTTAAAAGCGTGAGTTACTTGGGATTTAAAAGTAGAAGCTACTTGATTTCAAAACCTTGAATTGAAGTTTTAAAAGTGTAGTTTGATTTGAAAAAAATAGAAGTGGCTTGATACTACAAGTGTTAGTGTAATAGGGGTCATAAATGAATTTTGGCTTCATTATTGTACATAAAAGAAGTGACTAGAATATAAAGAATGTAAGCCACTTAATTTGAAGAATATGTAACTTGATGTTGCAAGGCTAGGGCCTTGGGATTTTATGAAAAAGATAAAGAACGTGCGGCGGACGTACGTAGTACTTTGGCTTGCTTAAAGGAGAATTTTTCTATTTGTGCCTTGATAGTACTTTGGCTTGCATAAATGAGAACTATTCTATTTGTGCCTTGATAGTACTTTGGCTTGATTAAATAAGAATTATTCTATTTGTGCCTTGATAGTACTTTGGCTTGCTTAAATGAGAATTACTCTTAGTTTGTTAAAAAGGAAGGCATGGTAATTTTCTTGGTTTATGTAAAAAGGAAAGGCATGGTATTGTCTTGGTTTATGTAAAAAGGAAGGCATGATATTGTCTTGGTTTGTGTAAAAAGGAAAGGCATGGTATTGTTTTGGTTTGCTAAAATGTTGGTTTATTCATTTTATAAATAAAGGTCAAGAATGGTTTGCTTGCATATGGGTTGCTCATATAGACATTCATGCAAGTGTCGTATTTCCACATCTCCGCGTCCCTCCATAAAGAGTCGGCAACTTGGTTCAAGATATATCATGGAGTAGCTCCCCATGGTGTGAGTGGTACACACTCACGGCGAGTCGGATAGACTCGGGCGGGTTAAATTCCCGGGATATAAGTCATGGATTAGCTATCCGTGATGCGAGTATCGTGTACCGATGACTCATTGCGGGTCCACAGGACATATGCGGGTGAAATAGTCCCTTGCGGGTGAAATAGTCCTATGATAGGTTGCATTATAATACAGAGGGTGGTTGACCCTGGCACTGGCACAACCTTCATGTTTTGAAACGGTAGTGATTTCATTAATGAAAGGGTGCAGTGTGTTTATGATTTAAGGTGGAACAGTTAATCTCATTGTTAAAGGCATAACTTAAAAGGTAAAAATGATTGCATTAATCTCATGTTTGCAAGGTTCAGTGTGCTGTTGTTCTGAGTTATCATACTTGCTTCCTGTTATATGTGGACTGTGTGATCTCCTTTACAATACTTATTGTTTCATATACTTGGTACATTCTTCGTACTGACCCCTTTCTCCGGGGGGCTGCGTTCATGTCGCAGGTTTAGGTACGCAGTTCGGTGATCTGCAAGTGTAGGACCCTTTCTCAGAGTTTTGGATAGCTCCATCTGTTCAGGAGCTTATCATTTTGGTATAGATCTTTCAGTACAGGCTTTTGTATAGTTATGGGTACGGCGGGGCCTTGTCCCATCATAGTTCAGTAAAACTCTTAGAGATCTGTATTCATATGTGAGATTGGACTCGTGTACAGTGTAGTGCATTTTGATTAAGTATATTATATGGCAGCCTTGTCGGCTTTGCCCTTGAATGTTCGTTTGTTTCTTTTTTAAAAGACGAGGTGCTATTTAGTTCCGCGGTTTAATTGTGTCATTTAGGTAGAAGGGTGCCCAGGTAGAGCACCAGTCACAGGCCCGGGGTTCGGAGCGTGACACTACGTGCGGCATATTCAACTTAGCAAGTGGATTAAGACGAAGAGGTATGTAGAACTTTCTCTATCTTCTTGAGCATGAAGCTTATAAATTTATAGTACGGTTGACGTACATGTCTTAAATGAATTCGATTTCATTTTGGTACCATTGATTTGATTTAAAAAGGTACAAGTTTAGTTGAGTTGGAAGGTTAAACTCACTTGGTTTTTAAATGATGTAAATGCCTTAGTATTTCTAAAAACATAAAGTGTTATAATGACTTTATGGTAAGTTAGTTATAACGACTTTATGGAAAGTTAAACGAGTGGTTTACTCGAATGATTTAAAAGAGAATAAATGATTTGATTTTGAAAGTATATGATACTTGATTTAAAGGGTAAAAATAACTTGATTTAAAAGTATAGGTTACTTGAGTTTGGAAAGTAGAAGTTACTTGGTTTCAAAGGCTTGAAATGAATTTCTAAAGGTGTAGTAACTTGATTTGGAAGATTGACATACCTTGATACTATGGGTGTTAGTATCTTGTGGCTTTTATATGAAAATGGTTCTTTTTGGAGGAATAGAAGTATGCAGTACTTTGGGGTTAAATTCCCGGATTTTACATGATAGTGTCTTACGTTTAATTAATGAGAGTTAAAGATTGCTAACTTGCATATGTTGTTCATGGTGGTCGTTAGTGCTAGTGTTATATTATTTATTACGGGGTCAATCCCAGGATCATTTTACATTTTGCATTTTCGTGAATTTGCTCCCTACGATGCGAGTATGACGTATATGCTCATGCGAGTCCGTAGGTCTCATGCGGGTGAAATAGTCCTATGCGGGTGAAATAGTTCTATGCGAGGAAATTACCTCATGCGGGTCCACATGACCTATGCGGGTGAAATAGTCCCAGGAGTAGGATTGCATAATGATTCTACGGGCGGGTGGCCCTAATTTGATCATAAGCTTCCTATTATTAAACGGTAAAGTGTACTCCTATTTACTCTCATTATTAATAAGGCACAGTGTACTGTTAATTTGATTATCATACATGTCTCCAGCTTTATTTTAGACTATATGATTTAATTACAGTACTTTCAGTCTCACATACTTGGTACATATTTTGTACTGACCCCCTTGCGCGGGGGCTGCGTTCATGCCGCAGGTAGAGGTAGACAGGTTGATGATCCTCACTATTAGGATCACTGTTCAGCTTTTGAGAAGCTTCATTACTCCGGAGGCTTGTCTTTTGTTACGGATCCCTGTTGTTGTAGGTTTACGTACATTTCAGGGGTATGGCGGGGCCCTGTCCCATCACAGTTTTTATGTCAAAACTCTTAGACGTCTGTAGTCATGTTTTGTGGGTTGGACTTGTAAAAGATGTATCTCTTACGTTATGTATATATGCAGAAAGGTGGCCTTATCGGCTAGCCTGTTTCTTTATTTCACAGTACTGCATGTCTATGAGCTTTATTTATATTCCGCTGATTATCTCTGATGTATACCTGTAAGGGTGCCTAGGTAGGACACCGGTCGCGGGTCTGGGGTCGGGTCATGACAAAAGTGGTATCAGAGCCAGGTTGTCCTCGGAAAGTGTCTACATACCGTGTCTAGTAGAGTCTTGATTATCGGTGTGTTGTGCACCACATCTATAATCAGGAGGCTACATAATATTTAGGATTGGTTTCCATTCTTCTCATTCTGAGATCGTGCAGTAGAGCTGTGTTATTAGGTTGAACCCTCTCTGACGTATTTTTATGTATCAGTTATGCCTCCACGGAAGGCAACAACAGCCCAGAACGACAAGTCAGCAGTAGGAGCTGCTAGTAGGACGCAGAGAGTTACTAGGGCTCAGGCCCAGACTATGCCTGATATTGTGGCCCAGTCGGCGAGTTCGGTTACACCGATAGTGCCAGAGGAGCTTAGAGCAGCTGCGACTCTAGAGGTTCCGATACCTGAGCCTCCAGTTCCTCAGCCAGAGACAGAGGATCGGGACTACAGAGATACAATCCGGTTACTGGCCAGGATAGTGGCAAGACAGGACAAACAGGAGTCGATAGCTAACCCTAAAGCAGACAGTTTGAGGGTTAGGGATTTTCTGGGTTGCAATCCGCCAGAGTTCTATGGTTCGAGACCTGAGGTTGATCCTCAGGAGTTCATTAGGCAGATGCAGCGGACTATGAGGTTGATTAAGGCCTCAGAGGCCGAGTCAGTTGTACTAGCTTCTTACCGGTTACGTGATGTTCCAGTGAACTGGTTTGAGTCGTCCGAACTGTCCAGAGGCGTGGGTGCTCCTCCAGCTGTTTGGGACGAGTTCACAGAGGCCTTCTTAGACCACTTCTTGCCTCCTGAGATGAGGAGAGCCCGGGTTGATAGGTTCTTGACGTTGAGGCAGGGTGGGAGGACCATCAGAGAGTATAACCTAGAGTTCGACTCATTGGCTAGGTATGTGTTACACCCCGTAGTTCCAGGGTATGTATACGAGGACGTACGTACGAGAATACGACAGTAAAATTGGAAAGGAAGAAAGATGTGATTTTTCGACGGAAAAGTTTCCGGATTTTGTGAAGGAAAAATGTTCGTTAAAGGGAATTGGATTCCCAGATTTGGTATTTGGACTTTTTGGAATATTTGAGAATTATGAAATTTTATTTCCGAAATTGGTCATGTGGGGCCCACGGGAAAATTTACGGTTTTGTGGGGCCCACTTTATTTTCAGATTTTTGGCATTACGGATATTTTCGGAAGATGAAATATTTTGGACGAGTAGGGGGGCGACACGTGTCACCCCCGTGTGGCCATGTTGGCCGAATTGGAGAAGGACAAGTGGGACGTTTTTTTGGTGGACAAGTGGCCCATTTTTGTGGTGGCCACTTGTCCCATTTTTGTGGTAGCCAAATGGTTGACCAACTACCCACACACATGTACCCCATCCTCACCATCCACTTGCCTAGATCTTGGCCATTGATTTCCCTATAAATACCCCTTGTGTGCAAGACTTTATTTCATCCACATTAGAAAGTTTCCAAGGCAAAAAATTCCCCTCCCTCCCTTAGTGAGTTCTCGTCCAAACACCCCCCCACCTTGAGTAGAATTCTTCAAGTATTGTTGTTATTCCAAATACTTTAGCCTAAATCCCTTGTGGTATTCCAAAGAAATCCCAACATAAGAGCCCGGAAATACTACTTTATTCCATAGTCGCAAAATGAAGCCCTAGAAAAATCTTCATAGCTTAGATGAAGTGTTAAGAGAAGTTGTTTAGAAACTTCTAAGGGTTGCTTGGAGCGGGTTGGAGCGTAAGGAATTGGAGCTAAACGTTGCTCAGGATCGACTTATATCTTGGATAATTTTGGGCTTATCGAGGTAATTATCTTTGTCCCCCTATTGTAATTGGATATTACATGTTGTAGTAATGTATAGTTGAGTATACTATATGTAGAATGAATATGGATAAGAATTGAACTGTATTTACATTGGACTGTATTTACAGTAGACTTGTAGTATTATTGTGGGGCAGTGTTGTACACGTCCGGTTAGACGTGTAACCCCCCTAGGAGTTGTTGGCTTGGTAGAGGGCCTTGATAGAGGAGGAGATTTATGTTGTTACGGGGGGAGGTGCTGCCGAATATTCCGTAGAATAAGGAATCTTGTATTTAGAATATTCTACGAAGAGATCTAGAAGTTGATAGACATTTTATGGCCATTATAGGTGGAAGTACTAGAGTAGCGTATTCTACTTGAAGGGTGGAAAAGGCTAGCAGAGTGATAGTACTTTGGAGCGTTTTGCTAATTGTCGATAATCGTCGCGAGGTATGTGAACTTCTTCCTATCTTTTCTAGCATGATTGTGTGAACTATGTAGTACGGTGAGCGACGTGTGCTAAACGAATTTGATTGGTTTAAAACATAAAGTGTTATAACGACTTTATGGGAAGTTTGTTATAACAACTTTATGTAAGTAAAGAAATGGTCTGTGATTTTTAAAAGATAAGAGACTTGACTTATAAATGACTTGATGTGAAATATTAAGGACTTGGTTTGTGTTAAAAAGTTGTGAAACCGCATTTATGATAAATGGGTAATTGAGTTTTAAAAGGAATAAGTTATATTGATTTCGGAAATGAGAATAAGTATCGAACAAACCATCTGCACGTTAATAAAGAAAAATGTATTGACAAATAATTAATTATATTAAAACCAGAGAAACCTCCATGGCATAGAAGCTAAGATAAGACAAAATTGTATTACATTTCCTAGATCATGGTCGCTTTAATAAGATCATTAATAACAAGTATTGATTTTCTTAAATTCCAAAGTAAGGAACTTGTTTTCTAAAAGAAATGAGACTTGAGGAATTTGAAGTGTTTTGGTTTAAAAGAAAGGCATGGTTTTGTCTTAAATTGTTTAAAACATAAAGTGTTATAACACTTTATGGGAAGTTAGTTATAACGACTTTATGAAAACAAAGGATGGTTTTATTATTGGATTTAAAATGGTAATCGGACTTTGGGAGAAATGATTTGGTTTAAAAGAAAGTATGAAAATTGTTTTGGTTTACTTACAAAGACATTACTCTATTTTTGATACTACGTATCGTGTGACTTTGTGTGAAAGAAATGGATCTTTTAAAGAGTTAAAATCGTAGTACCTTGGGGTTAAAACCGGATTTGTGTTCATAAAAGAATGTCTAAAAGTATGTTGAACTTGCCTATGCTTGTGGTGATAGCTTTTGTTGTGCAAGTGTTGTGTTTACGCTACCGCGTCTCGCGTTGGAGGGCTATCCGTTGATTGATGGACATACCGACACGGGTGGCCCACGTATGCTTCCACTATATCGATCCTTTTGGACATACCGACACGATGGGTGGCCCACGGGTATGCTCCATTAGGAGTGTTATTACATTATTTGCTTTGGACATATCGACACGATGGGCCCACGAGTATGCTTCCACTATGATTGTTATCTTGTTATTTCCTTTTGGACAAGCCCGACACGATGGGTGGCCCACGTATGCTTCCATTAGGAGTGTTATTACATTATTTGCTTTGGACATACCGACACGATGGGTGGCCCACGAGTATCTTCCACTATGATTGTTATCTTGTTATTTATTTTTGGACATACCGACACGATGGGTGGCCTACGTACGCTTCCATTAGGAGTGTTATTCATTATTTGCTTTGGACATATCGACACACGATGGGTGGCCCACGAGTATCTTCCACTATGATTGTTATCTTGTTATTTCCTCGACATACCGACACGATGGGTGGCCCACGTATGCTTCCATTAGAGTGTTATTCATTATTTGCTTTGGACATACCGACACGATGGGTGGCCCACGAGTATGCTTCCATTATGATTGTTATCTTGTTATTTCCTTTGACATACCGACATCGATGGGTGCCCAGGTATGCTTCCATTAGGACGGTTCCATGGCCACGCTTATACCGAGGTAAGACGCCGGCACGCGCGTCAGCGAGTTAAATTCCCGTTATATTTGAGTAATGACTTTACGGGCGTGAGTTCTGACTTGACACGATTGCTAATATATATTGTGAATCGTAGTTTGGTTATCATACATGTCTCTCGCTTTTATATAGACTATTATGATTTCATTTACTGATTTTCGCCACATACTGTACTGTTAGCTCGACCTCCTTGGGCCGCGTTCATGCCGCAGTAGGTACACCGGTTGTTGATCCTCGCTCATAGGATCACGATCAAAGATTGGGAAGCTCCGTTTCTCGAGGCTTATCTTTTAGTATGATTCACGAGTTTGTAGGTTCTTGTACATTCAGGGGTATGGCGGGGCCCTGTCCCGTCATAGTTGTTATAAAATTCGTAGAGGTCTGTAGTACTGTTGTGGGCAGGGTTTGTAAGGGATTTAACTGTTCAATTTTGATTTATATACAGGAAGGTAACCGTTTTGGTTAGCCTATTGCTTATTTTATGTCTTGTTCATGTTTAAGTTTTTATTTCCGCTGATTTTCTCTGATGTTGTATCACTAGGGTGCCCGGGGTAAGGCACCAGTCGCGGGTCCGAGGTCGGGTCATCACAAAAGTGATATCAGAGCAGTTAATCCTCGGAAAGTGTATACAGACCGTTTCTAGTAGAGTCTTGATTATCGGTGTGTTGTGCACCACACCTATAATCAGAAGGCTGCAGGATATTTAGGATTGGTTTCCATTCTTCTCACTCTGAGATCGTGCCTTAGAGTTGTGTTATAAGTTGGACTCCCTCTGGCGTATTCGTTTGTGCTAGTTATGCCTCTACGCAAGGCAACCAGGGCCCAGATGGGCAAGGCAGCGGAGGGAGCTACGAGTAAAACACGGAGGGTTACGAGGGCACAGGCCTGGTCATTACCTGAGATAGTGCTTCATTCAGGGAGTTCGGCGACGCCGCTAGCCCCAGGAGAGTTTAGAGCGGCAGTAGAGCGCAGAGACCACGATACCTGAGTCTTCAGTTCCACGGCCAGGAACAAAGGATATGAGTTACAAGGAGATGACCCAGTTACTAGCTAGTCTGGTGGCTGGTAATGAGGACGGACGGGAGCCGGTGGTTCCGGCAGTACCAGTAGTTCACCCTAGATCCGATAGTTTTGAGACTTCGGGACTTCTTGAGTTGCAGAGGAGGCCACCCCCACCTCGGTATGGTCGTTGTGGTAGGGGTTCTTATGGGGAGTGTCGTACTACTTAAATAGCTTGTTAGGCTTGCGGCCAGCAGGGCCATTTTGCGAGAAATTGTCCGAACAGAGGTGGCGCGGATGTTACGACTCAGCCTTCGGGATCAGTGGCTGGTTCATCACCTTCTGTAGTTATGCGCCCAGCAGAGCAAGATTTGATTAGAGCGGCAAAGGGAAAGTGAGGCAGTAGTTACAGGGAGATCTTCAGCCTTAAGAGACTTGTTTAGGTCGTTATGGTAGATTCATGTGGAGTGCTATGTTCGGTTAGCATGGTGTAAGTTGTGATAAATCCATGGGTAGTGTGAGATGGAAGTAGTAGCTTTCATGACGTGAACTGGTAAGATTGTTCCGGATCGGGGAACGAGAGTTTAGTACGAAGTGGGTCGGGTTGAGGCCATTTCGCGAGTCAACCCGCAGCCCGGAATGTGGTGGGGTCAGTTTGAGGTGGTCCCGCTAGATGATAGGGTCACGAGGGTGTTAAGCCCAAGTTTAGGTAACCGTTGTACGAGTTCGTGGATGCGTTCGACCAGAATCGGATCGTGAAGGCCGGGAAGGGCCTTAAAGGAATTTGAGGCTAGAAAAATGACCAAGTTTGGAGGTAGTGACTCTAAGGTTTTGGAACCGGCGATGATCTGAGTGCGACGTGTACTAGAGAGAGTTCGGGTGTACGAGAAGGGTATGACGAGTAAGGAAAGGAGTGAACGTGTGTTAACAGAATAAAAGAAATCATTTTGTTGTGAAGTGAAGATGCGAAGGGAGTATCCTTTAAACCATAGGTGGAAGCTTTTGTAATGTTAGAGGTGATTTCTCGTTGGCTTGGATTTGAGTTGTTGCGCGTGTGTTGTATTATGGCAATATGGGGCATAGTTGGTTTCGTGAGTATAGTAGTGAAGACTATACCGACGCATGTACGATTGGAGACTTAGAAGGAACATTCGGGACGAATGTTTCTAAGGGGGAAAGAATGTTACACCCCGTAGTTCCAGGGTATGTATTGATGCGCGGTAAGATGCACACACTTTAAACGCAAGTGCACGTTATCGTATCAAGTAGTATAGTCTTAGATAAGACCGAATATCGTCCTCTAGGATTAGGGTTCAAGTACCAACTATCTATTTTCTAGTATCTATTTGGTGAATTAATAGTTGATTGTTTGGTTTATGACTAAGAATTATGAAAGATATTTAAATATAAAGAATTACTTCAGATGTGATGAGAATAGGGCTTCTATGTATCCTCACTATCCGCTTATGCTACTTACTAATGCATTACTTATGGTATTCTTCTTTTGGAGAAAGCAGTTTATTTAAATCGCTTTATACTCCCGTTAGGGTTATATAAACACTCAACCCCAAAGATCGTTCCTTACCTACCTTTCGGTGATAAGGGTAACTTTATAGGAGGATTAAGAACAAAAACCTAGTTGACCGTCACGCACAATGCACAAAATTAGGGTTGTTAAGCCTCTCATCAACGCTACAAAACTAATTGAGGTATTTTCATCCCCAATTCAAGCCTGTCTACCCAACTTACAGCATATTCACAATCCCCCCTTTTCAGAATCTGATTAGAAATCATATAGTGATAACTAGTTGTCAATTAGTTACCAAGAATTCAACTCAATTATTGGATAGATCTCTCAATAAGAAAAACAACCATAGGCATGCATTAATTTATAGCATAAGTTTCAAGAAATTCAACATAGAAAGCCCTATACGGGAATTAGTTCCTAGCCATTGACATGACAAGAACTAATTCCATGTTCATCATACAAAACTGAAAATAAAGTAAAGAAAAGGAAAAGAAAGTACTAAGTTAATGGTATCCAATCTCCAAGCCAAAATCTTGAGTTGTGCAAGAAGGGGAACCCTTGAAAACTGCCTAGGGTTCTCCTTTTATAGGTTTAAAAATGCCTCATTCTTTTCCTTCAGCTGGCGATTTTTCGTCAAAGACCTAATTTTTCGTCGGCGCGCGCCTTCGCAGCATGGCCGCGGCCAAGTTCGCAATCCGTCGGATGTTTGCGCCGCCTCGATATTCGCTGCTCGCAGCCGCGCCGCAACTACTGCGTGGCTTCTGATGTTTAGCGCCGCGTCTCGCATTTGCCGTTCGAGCGCCGCGCGCTAAGTCTTCGCAGCCTCTCGAATGGTGGCGTCGCGCTCGCTGATCGCAGGAGGCGCCGCGACTGTCCGATTTTTGCCTCGTTCGCCACTTTCTCTGTTTTCAGCTCTGACATCTCCTCTTTTGCCCTCTTTTTGCTCCTTTACCGCCATTTGGCCATTTTAACCACTTTGACTCAAAAGAAAGAAAAACTATCCTAACACGACACTTATATGTGCAAAATGGGACAAAAGACTAACTAAAACTGACTCAAAAGGTGTATATAAAATACACCGATCAAATACCCCCAAACTTAACCTTTGCTCCCCCTCGAGCAAAGATAGAAATAAATAAACTAAAAGACTCAAAGAACGAAAAAATAAAAGACTCCCTGTCATTAATCACTTTTGCTGCATAAATGTTAACTAGAAAAAAAACATGAAGGTTAGCAGAATAATATGCAGGAACATATAGCATGAAATTTTCAGCACACTAAACACATGAAGCTAAATATTTCGCAAACTCATATTCATCATGCTTAATGGAAGTCAATATACTAAATCATGCATATAAATTCAAGAATTCCTATGGCATGCTTACTTGCTATTCTCCACTAATTCTGAATATGCATAAAAGAGATCTTCAGGACTTTGAGGGTTGTAATGTAGGCTTAGGTAGGGGTTGGTAAAGATAGGCATTTAGGCTCATTTTTCTGTACCATAAGCTCTTTGACTTTTTAATTTTTCCCTTTTTCTTTTGATTCTTTCTTTCACTTCAATTCTATCCTTCTCCTCTTTTGTTTTGGGAGAGTGAAGTGTATTATACTAATAGGCACCCCCAAACTTAGGCTTTTGCCTCTTTCTTATTACTTTTCCATTGGGGTGCATCAAACTTGTTCACTCTTTTTGTTTCTTCTTTTTAACACAATGTACTCCACTATTTCATATTTTCACTTATGGCACAATTTGTGGGAATATAGGGTGTCAAAGAAGAAGTTTCAAATTTAGGCTCAATGGGGCTGACTAGGGATATTTTTAAAGTACGGGATAGAAAAGAATGGTAAGAATTGGCTATCAAAGAAATGCCTGAGTCATCTCCCTAACATGCATATCCTAACTATTTCGCCTCAAATAGCAAGCAATCATAACACATAAGCATTTATCATTTAGCATGCATAACTCAAGCAAGAAACTCCAAATAGACAGATTCTGTGAGTTTTTGGCATATCTAACCTAAGTGTTTAGATAGTTGCTTCAATTCCTTTACATTATTCCACCTTACTTCACTAGGTGTTTCTAGCAACTACAGCATACATGATCTTTGACAGGCAATTATGACTCAAAAAGAAAAAATTTTGGTGACTCAAAATAAACATAAAACAAATAAAAAGACTTAAATAAAACATAACATGACACACAAATAAAACACCCCCAAACTTAAATCACACATTGTCCCCAATGTGTGCAAGACTCAAAGAAAATAAAAGAAAAAGACACTTACAGACTTTGGCTAAAATGGTGGTGGTGGCGGTGGATAATGCATCGACCATTGGTTGAATAAGGCACTCAGCTCGTTGATTTGTTGCCTTGTTTCTTGCTGTCCTTGTACTACTGTTTGCAAGGTCTGCATCATCTCCCTCTGATGTTGGTACAATTGCCCCATTGTGGGCTCTGAAGGTTCTCGCTTGTGGTTGGCCGGCCGGGTCTCGCTCATATTGAGCCCCTATTTCAGGCTCATCTTCATCCATGGCGGCCTCTGCTGCTGCTGCTGCTGGGGGTTGTACTCTCCGTCTGCCTGCTGGGGGGCTGGGGTCTGGGAAATAGTGCACTATCCCATAGGACACCGGCAGTTAGTTTCTTTCATGAGTATATGTGGGTAGTTGTGGGACCGCACTCATGTGGCATAGACTGGTAATAAGCGAGCCGTATCCCAATCCACCTGTTGTCACCAACCTGCTGATTACTTCAATGCTCTGCACTATTTCTTTCCCCACATCAATTGTCAGCCCCCTCATAATTCCATAAATCAACTTAATCCTATCTTACGCATTACGGTGAAGCGTGGATGGAATCACGCGGCATCGATGAATCTGACCAAGCCTTGGTCGCCTTGTTGAATTGGCACCGCCGGTGCTCTAGATCCATTTCTTCCAATCTCAAAAGCTCTGTGGTAGCGACGGTGTTTGCAATCGATCCCGTTGATGTTGTTGGTGCTCCTAGACCATGTTCTAAAATGGCCCGATCACCAATTCCTCCTTCAACATCAACCGCCTCCACTTGTGCATTTACTCCTCGCATCACGCACATAAACTCCCTTACAAAGCACCCCTTTCCACTCTCTCTGGAAAGTTCGCATAAAATTCACGCACCATTGTTGTGTTTACTGGTGCTATCTTCGCCGGATTGACAAATCTCTTCCACCCCCTTAGCTCAATCATAGCCCGGATGGGCTCATAAACGTCTTCTTCCCCATATGACCCCTACGGTAGTCCATTCCCCTTTCTCGGTATTAGGGTCCGTATCGCTTTTGTATCTTTGGTAGGCTTGTAGCTCACAAACCTATTTTCCGTATTGTGGGGTCAGTGGATGTGGAGCCTCTTCTCTTCCTGGTGGCCATGGTTTAAAATAGTTTCTGGATCTTTCAATTTAGTGGCACAAATGACTCCTACACAATCTACAACTAGCAGCGAACACAACACCCCAAAACTTCAACTTTTCTACTCAATACCCACAACCTCCTCTTCTACTCTTTTCTCCAACTTCACAATCACTTTTCGGCACCCAAACTATTCCAACTACAATACTCCTCCAAACTACTACATCCTATAACTTCAGTAAAAGGATTCAAGAACAAAGAAAGGGATTACCTTTTTATGAGAGCTTCAAGCTGTTCTTGTTTCAATTGGTAGGTTGAGGCTATGGAATGGAGCTTTGTTGTTTGGGATAGTTGGGGTTTTTGAGGAATTTAAGAGTTTAGGTTGTGGTTGTGTTGGATTTATGGAGGATTTGTGGGCAAATTTCTGGAATTTCGTGGGTTTTTGGAGAGGGAAAGTTAGGTTTTTGATTTTTGGAATTGGGGAAAATCTGATTTTTGGGCATTTTAAGTTTCTGGATTTCCGCCGCCATGCTTTCGCTAGCCGCGGCGCCAAACATCTGCGCCTTCGGGACTTTCGCGCGCCACATCGGCGCGCTTAAACTTCAAAGACTCTTCAGATATTTTGGCGCCGCGCCTCGCTCCGGGAGCCGCGGCTAAACTGCAAACCTTCGAATCTACCGCGCGCTCCTCGGCGCCGCCTGCGCATCGGCACCGCGGCGCTACCCGCTTTCTGGAAATCCTTGCTTTTCTTCAGTTTATTTCCCTGTACCTGTCAATCACAACTCAAACACAAGCCCCCAAGACCGTGAGATTGTTCTAGACAAAATAAAATAAACTAAAGACAGAAATTAAAATGACATAATTGAAAAACGTTGGGTTGCCTCCCAACTAGCGCTGTCTTTAACGTCTTTTAGCCGGACGCAAGTTCCTTAGCCTTAATAACCTTGGGGTGGATTAAGCCCCCAACCTATCCATTTCCTCCACATTTGGCGTTTCCTTTTTCTTCTTTTCTTTTTAGCATTATCAGTAATAGGGAGTTCAGGAACACTTACCTCCTTTAGTGGCATTTCAGCAAACCATGCCTGCTTTCTTGGGCTCATCGCTCTTTGGTTGACTTGTAATGGCTCGCATGGGGGTTTGATGGTGCTGATTGCAAAGCACCTACTCATGGGTGGTGGTTCGATGACATGTTTAAACACTTTAAACACCATTTCTTCATTCTCCACCCTTAGTGTTAGTTCCCCTCTTTCCACATCAATCAAAGCTCTCCCCGTTGCTAGGAATGGCCTCCCCAATATGATAGGGATTTCCGCGTCTTCTTCCATGTCGAGGATGAGGAAATCTGCAGGAAAGAAGAATTTCCCTACTTTCACAATTACGTCCTCGATCTTGCCTCTTGGATGAACCATCGCCCGCTGGCTAGCCGCAGCTTATCGCGTTGGTTTGGCCTCACCCAACTCCAATCTCTTGAATACTGATAGGGGCATTAGATTTATACTTGCCCCTAAATCACATAGCGCTCTGTTGCAAGTTACCCTGCCCACTGTGCAAGGTAGTGTGAAGCTCCCTGGATCTTTTAGCTTAGGTGGCAACTTCTTCTGTAAGATAGCACTACACTCTTCTGTTAGTGCTACTATTTCGTACTCTGCCAGCTTTTTCTTCTTCCCCAAAATCTCCTTCATAAACTTGAAATAGGAGGGCATCTGCTCTAATGCTTCTATGAAAGGTATGTTGATATGCAGCTTTCTGAATGTCTCCAAAAATTTGGAGAATTGTTTATCAACCGCCTTTCGTTGTAGTCTCTGGGGGAAAGGGATCTTCTCTGTATACTCCTTCTCTGGAGTTTTCTCTACTGCTGGGCTAGGCTCAATCACCTTCTCTTTTTCTAACTCTGCTTTCTTCTCAACTACTGGCTGAGGTGGCTGCTGCTCCAATTGTCTTCCACTTCTCAACTGCACTGCCTTACATTGCTCCCTCGGATTTACCTCTGTATTGCTTGGCAATGTCCTCGTGGCTCGATGTTTACCGCTTTGCTAGCCGCCCTACTTGTGTTTCAAGTTTCGAATGAGGATCTAGCTTCGTCATGAATCGCTCGGGCGGGCAAGTGCCGCTACAATGCCACTCATCCGTTTTTCACGACCCGGTATCAATCGCTGAGGCCGTGGGGCTTGAATGAAGCGGTCCGCTGATTCTGCCGGTTCTGCTGCATCGCCTCGTATTGGTTTTGCGCCTCGGTATTGGTTCTGCCCTTGATATTGATTCTGCGCCGCTCGGATCTGCTCACGCACGATATTGATTCTGCCGCCCCGATCTCCTTTCCATGAAATTGGGTGATTCCTCCACCGGATTATAAGTGTTTGAGTAGGGTTGTTCTGCCGCTTATGGTAATTACTCACCGCTGACACTCGCCTGTTCCATTGGTATATTGTTAGGATCCGAAGGACACCTATCAAATGTATGTGGCCACCACATATCTCATGCCTTAGGCATCCGTATCGCATTCATCGACATCGTATGTTGTCACGCAATCGCTTTCGCTAGGCGGCCACTGGGCATTCAAGGCAGAATAGCATCTATCTCGTGGACTCCTACGCTTCTTCTCCCACTTGTCGCCTCTCTCTTGATGACATGGTTGTTAGTGGCCATATCTTCTAATAACTCACGAGCATCGTGTCGCTTTCTCATGAATGCTCCACTGCCACAGATCTATGATGGTCCCGTTGTCAGACCGCCACTTGTAGAAGATGTGGACCAAGTTCCACAACTCAATGCAATGGTGTGGGCATTTTCTGTAGATCCTTGAACCTTTCCCAAGCTTCATATAAGGACTCTCCATCACCTGGTAAAAGTTGTTCAACTCCTCTCGATTTCTTTGCCGCTACATGGGAAAGAACTTGGCTAGAAATTTATGCCACCGTACGTGTGAATATCGAATCGGTGGGAATTCAACCATACTTTTGCTCTATCCCCGAGTGAGAAGGGAAAGAGCCTCAACTCGACGCAGATCATCGTGAACGCCGTTATATTCGAAAGTGGCACATAGCTCCAAGAAATTAGCTATGCGTATATGTGGATCCTCCGATGGCGCCTCCGAATTGCACCGTGCTGTACCATGCTCGTAATCGCGGTTTTATTTGAAGTTGTTGGCTCTATCATGGGAGCCTAATGCATGTTTGTGCTCCATTCACTGGCAAAGACATAGTCTCCCAAACTTCGCTCGGGCCGACTTGGACTCTCTCTTCCACATCTATGGTGCTTGCTCGGTATTCCTGGGTTATGTTGATTTTCACCTAACCCTTCTCCCATTATGTTATTGTTGTGAGCACCGTCCATTTCTATCAACGTTGCAATTCGCTGATTCTTTCTGTTCTGTTTGCAAGCTTTCTCAATTTCTGGATTGAAGGGAACAAGAGTGTCAGCTCCTCTTCTCCTTCGCATAAACTGATTTCCTGAGAAAGATCAAAAACAAACAAAGAATCACGGCACCCTGATTTTTTTTCGAAAAATAACAAAAAACGTAAAAAGTAAAAATAACAAATTAGAAACCAAATTAGAAGTTAAAAATAGATAATTTTGATATTGAACTAATGCCTAATCCCCGGCAACGGCGCCAAAAACTTGATGCGCGGTAAGATGCACACACTTTAAACGCAAGTGCACGTTATCGTATCAAGTAGTATAGTCTTAGATAAGACCGAATATCGTCCTCTAGGATTAGGGTTCAAGTACCAACTATCTATTTTCTAGTATCTATTTGGTGAATTAATAGTTGATTGTTTGGTTTATGACTAAGAATTATGAAAGATATTTAAATATAAAGAATTACTTCAGATGTGATGAGAATAGGGCTTCTATGTATCCTCACTATCCGCTTATGCTACTTACTAATGCATTACTTATGATATTCTTCTTTTGGAGAAAGCAGGTTTACGAAATCGTTTTATACTCCCGTTAGGGTTATATAAACACTCAACCCCAGTATCGTTCCTTACCTACCTTTCGGTGATAAGGGTAACTTTATAGGAGGATTAAGAACAAAAACCTAGTTGATCGTCACGCACAATGCGCAAAATTAGGGTTGTTAAGCCTCTCATCAACGCTTACAAACTAATTGAGGTATTTTCATCCCCAATTCAAGCACTGTCTACCCAACTTACAAAGATATTCACAATCCCCTTTCGTAACTGATTAGAAATCATATAGTGATAACTAGTTGTCAATTAGTTACCAAGAATTCAACTCAATTATTGGATAGATCTCTCAATAAGAAAAACAACCATAGGCATGCATTAATTTATAGCATAAGTTTCAAGAAATTCAACATAGAAAGTTTTATACGGAATTAGTTCCTAGCCATTGACATGACAAGAACTAATTCCATGTTCATCATACAAAACTGAAAATAAAGTAAAGAAAAGGAAAAGAAAGTACTAAGTTAATGGTATCCAATCTCCAAGCCAAAATCTTGAGTTGTGCAAGAAGGGGAACCCTTGAAACCGCCTAGGTTCTCCTTTTATAGGTTTAAAATGCCTCATTCTTTTCCTTCGTGCTCGCCCGATTTTTCACAAAGACCTAATTTTTCCAGCGTCGCCGCGGCATGTAGCCGCGGCGGAAGTTCTCGCAATCCGTCGGATGTTTTGGCGCCGCGCCCGATATCTGTCATGGCGCCATCGCAACTTCATCGTGGCTTTCGGATGTTTAGCGCCGCGCCCAGATTTCTTGCTCGAGCCGCGCGCTAAGTCTTCGCAGCCTCTTCGAATGGGCGTCGCGGCCGCTGATCGCAGTGAGGCCATGGGCTAGTCCGATTTTAGCCTCGTTCGCCACTTTCTCTGTTTTCAGCTCTGGCATCTCCTCTTTTGCCCTCTTTTTGCTCCTTTACCGCCATTTGGCCATTTTAACCACTTTGACTCAAAAGAAAGAAAAACTATCCTAACACGACACTTATATGTGCAAAATGGGACAAAAGACTAACTAAAACTAACTCAAAAGGTGTATATAAAATACACCGATCATGTATACGAGGACGTACGTACGAGAATACGACAGTAAAATTGGAAAGGAAGAAAGATGTGATTTTTTCGACGGAAAAGTTTCCGGATTTTGTGAAGGAAAAATGTTCGTTAAAGGGAATTGGATTCCCAGATTTGGTATTTGGACTTTTTGGAATATTTGAGAATTATGAAATTTTATTTCCGAGATTGGTCATGGGCCCAGGAAAATTTACGTTTTGGGCCCACTTTATTTTCAGATTTTTGGCATTACGGATATTTTGGAAGATGAAATATTTTGGGCGTAGGGCGACACGTGTCACCCCGTGTGGCCATGTTTAATCGAGGAGAAGGAAGTGGACGTTTTTGGTGGACAAGTGGCCCATTTTTGTGGTGGCCACTTGTCCCATTTTTGTGGTAGCCAAATGGTTGACCAACTACCCACACACATGTACCCCATCCTCACCATCCACTTGCCTAGATCTTGGCCATTGATTTCCCTATAAATACCGCTCAGGTGCAAGACTTTATTTCATCCACATTAGAAAGTTTCCAAGGCAAAAAATTCCTCCCTCCCTTAGTGAGTTCTCGTCCAAACACCCCCCCACCTTGAGTAGAATTCTTCAAGTATTGTTGTTATTCCAAATACTTTAGCCTAAATCCCTTGTGGTATTCCAAAGAAATCCCAACATAAGAGCCCGGAAATACTACTTTATTCCATAGTCGCAAAATGAAGCCCTAGAAAAATCTTCATAGCTTAGATGAAGTGTTAAGAGAAGTTGTTTAGAAACTTCTAAGGGTTGCTTGGAGCGGGTTGGAGCGTAAGGCAATGGAGCTAAACGTTGCTCAGGATCGACTTATATCTTGGATAATTTTGGGCTTATCGAGGTAATTATCTTTGTCCCCCTATTGTAATTGGATATTACATGTTGTAGTAATGTATAGTTGAGTATACTATATGTAGAATGAATATGGATAAGAATTGAATCAGATTTACATTGACCGTATTCTGATGAGACTTGTAGTATTATTGTGGGGCAGTGTTGTACACGTCCGGTTAGACGTGTAACCCCCCTAAGAGTTGTTGGCTTGGTAGCGGGCCTTGATAAAGGAGGAGGAGATTGTGGTGGTTATGGGGGGGGAGGTGCTGCCGAATTTTCCGTAGAATAAGGAATCTTGTATTTAGAATATTCTACGAAGAGATCTAGAAGTTGATAGACATTTTATGGCCATTATAGGTGGAAGTACTAGGAGTAGCGTATTCTACTTGAAGGGTGGAAAAGGCTAGCAGAGTGATAGTACTTTGGAGCGTTTTGCTAATTGTCGATAATCGTCGCGAGGTATGTGAACCTCTTCCTATCTTTTCTAGCATGATTGTGTGAACTATGTAGTACGGTAGAAGTACGTGTGCTAAACGAATTTGATTGGTTTAAAACATAAAGTGTTATAACGACTTTATGGAAGTTTGTTATAACAACTTTATGTAGGTAAAGAAATGGTCTGTGATTTTTAAAAGATAAGAGACTTGACTTATAAATGACTTGATGTGAAATATTAAGGACTTGGTTTGTGTTAAAAAGTTGTGAACCCGCATTTATGATAAATGGGTAATTGAGTTTTAAAAGGAATAAGTTATATTGATTTCTAAATGAGAATAAGTATCGAACAAACCAACTGCAGTTAATAAAGAAAAATGTATTGACAAATAATTAATTATATTAAAACCAGAGAAACCTCCATGGCATAGAAGCTAAGATAAGACAAAATTGTATTACATTTCCTAGATCATGGTCGCTTTAATAAGATCATTAATAACAAGTATTGATTTTTCTTAAATTCCAAAGTAAGGAACTTGTTTTCTAAAAGAAATGAGACTTGAGGAATTTGAAGTGTTTTGGTTTAAAAGAAAGGCATGGTTTTGTCTTAAATTGTTTAAAACATAAAGTGTTATAACACTTTATGGGAAGTTAGTTATAACGACTTTATGAAAACAAAAGGATGGTTTTATTATTGGATTTAAAATGGTAATCGGACTTTAAAGGAGAAATGATTTGGTTTAAAAAGAAAGTATGAAAATTGTTTTGGTTTACTTACAAAGACAAGCATTTATTTTTTTGATACTACGTATCGTGTGACTTTGTGTGAAAGAAATGGATCTTTTAAAGAGTTAAAATACGTAGTACCTTGGGGTTAAAACCGGATTTGTGTTCATAAAAGAATGTCTAAAAGTATGTTGAACTTGCCTATGCTTGTGTGATAGCTTTTGTTGTGCAAGTGTTGTGTTTACGTGCTACCGCGTCTCTCGCCGAGGCCGCTTATCCGTTGATTTTTGGACATACTGACACGATGGGTGGCCCACGGGTATGCTTCCACTAGGAGTGTTATTCTGTTATTTGCTTTGGACATACTGACACGATGGGCCCACGAGTACGCTTCCACTATGATTGTTATCTTGTTATTTCCTTTTGGACATACCGACACGATGGGTGGCCCACGTACGCTTCCATTAGGAGTGTTATTCGTTATTTGCTTTGGACATACCGACACGATGGGTGGCCCACGAGTGCTTCCACTATGATTGTTATCTTGTTATTTCTTTTGGACATACCGACACGATGGGTGGCCCACGTACGCTCCATTGGAGTGTTATTACATTATTTGCTTTGGACATACTGACACGATGGGTGGCCCACGAGTATGCTTCCACTATGATTGTTATATTGTTATTTCCTTTGGACATACCGACACGACGGGTGGCCCAGTACGCTTCCATTGTGAGTGTTATTACATTATTTGCTTTGACATACCGACACGATGGGTGGCCCACGAGTATGCTCCACTATGATTGTTATCTTGTTATTTCTTTTGGACATACCGACACGATGGGTGGCCCACGTATGCTTCCATTGTGAGTGTTATTCTGTTATTTGCTTTGGACATACCGACACGATGGGTGGCCCACGTACGCTTCCATTGTGAGTGTTATTCATTATTTGCTTTGGACATACTGACACGATGGGTGGCCCACGAGTATGCTTCCATTATGATTGTTATCTTGTTATTTCCTTTGGACATACTGACACGATGGGTGGCCCACGGGTATGCTTCTATTAGGATGGTTCCATGGCCATGCTTATACCGAGGTAAGATGCCGGCACGCACGTATGCAGTTAAATTCCCGGTTATATTTGATTGATGACTTTATGGGCGTGAGTCCTCGACTTGACATGATTGCTAATATATATCAGGAATCGTAGTTTGGTTATCATACATGTCTCTGCTTTATATAGACTATTATGATTTCATTTACTGATTTTCGCCACATACTTGGTACTGTTATCGACCTCTCGGCTGCGTTCATGCCGCAGTAGAGGTACACCGGTTGTTGATCCTCGCCATAGGATCACAGCCAAGATTTTGGGAAGCTCCGTTTCTCGAGGCTTATCTTTGTATGATTCTCGAGTTTGTAGGTTCTTGTACATTCGTGGTATGAAGTGGCCCCGTCCCGTCATAGTTGTTATAAAATTCGTAGAGGTCTATAGTACTGTTGTGGGCAGGATTTGTAAGGGATTTAACTGTTCAATTTTGATTTATATATACAGAAAGGTAACCGTTTTGGTTAGCCTATTGCTTATTTTATATCTTGTTCATGTTTAAGTTTTTATTTCCGCTGATGTTCTCTGATGTTGTATCACTAGGGTGCCCGGTAAGGCACGATGCCCGAGGTCGGAGTCGTCACAAAGTGGTATCGTGAGCGCTTATTCCTGAAAGTGTCTATGCACCGCTTCTAGTAGAGTCTTGATTATCGGTGTGTTGTGCACCACACCTATAATCGGGAGGTCGCAAGATATTTAGGATTGGTTTCATTCTTCTCACTCGAGATCGTGCCTTAGAGCTGTGTTATAAGTTGGACTCCTGGCGTATTCGTTTGTGCTAGTTACGCCACGCAGGCAACCAGGGCCCAGATGGGCAAGGCAGCGGAGGGAGCTACGAGTAAAACACGGAGGGTTACGAGGGCACAGGCCTGGTCATTACGTGAGATAGTGCTTCATTCAGGGAGTTCGGCGACGCCGCTAGCCCAAGGAGAGTTTAGAGCAGCAGCAGTAGCTACAGAGACCACGATACCTGAGTCTTCAGTTCCACGGCCAGGAACAAAGGATATGAGTTACAAGGAGATGGCGATTACTAGTCTCGTGGTGGGAATGAGGACGACGAGCCGTGGTTCCGGCAGCATCGTGAGTTCACCCTAGATCCGATAGTTTTGAGACTTGGACTTCGAGTCATCCACCCGAGTCCTATGGATTGAGGACTGAGGAAGATCATCAGGAGTTTATTCGACAGTTGCAGCGGATCATGAAAGTGATCAAGACCTCAGAGGCATTTCTTACACACTTCTTGCCATCGGCATAGAAGCTAAGATAAGACAAAATTGTATTACATTTCCTAGATCATGGCTGCTTTAATAAGATCATTAATAACAAGTATTGATTTTTCTTAAATTCCAAAGTAAGGAACTTGTTTTCTAAAAGAAATGAGACTTGAGGAATTTGAAGTGTTTTGGTTTAAAAGAAAGGCATGGTTTTGTCTTAAATTGGTTTAAAACATAAAGTGTTATAACAGCTTTATGGGAAGTTAGTTATAACGACTTTATGAAAACAAAAGGATGGTTTTATTAATGGATTTAAAATGGTAACTGGACTTTAAAGGGAGAAATGATTTGGTTTAAAAAGAAAGTATGAAAATTGTTTTGGTTTACTTACAAAGACAGTTACTCTATTTTTGATACTACGGGTATCGTGTGACTTTGTGTGAAAGAAATGGATCTTTTAAAGAGTTAAAATCGTAGTACCGGGGGTTAAAACCCGGATTTGTGTTCATAAAAGAATGTCTAAAAGTATGTTGAACTTGCCTATGCTTGTGGTGATATCTTTTGTTGTGCAAGTGTTGTGTTTACGGCTACCGCGTCTCGTTGGAGGGCCATTATCCGGTTGATTGATGGACATACCGACACGATGGGTGGCCCACGGGTATGCTTCCACTATATCGATCCTTTTGGACATACCGACACGATGGGTGGCCCGGGTACGCTTCCATTGTGAGTGTTATTACGTTATTTGCTTTGGACAAAATGACACGATGGGTGGCCCACAGTATGCTTCCACTATGATTGTTATCTTGTTATTTCCTTTTGACATACCGACACGATGGGTGGCCCACGGTATGCTTCCATTAGGAGTGTTATTACATTATTTGCTCGACATATCGACACGATGGGTGGCCCACGAGTATCTTCCACTATGATTGTTATCTTGTTATTTCCTTTTGGACATACCGACACGATGGGTGGCCCACGAGTATGCTTCCATTGGAGTGTTATTCTGTTATTTGCTTTGGACATACCGACACGATGGGTGGCCCACGAGTATGCTTCCATTATGATTGTTATCTTGTTATTTCCTTCGACATACCGACATCGACGATGGGTGGCCCACGGGTATGCTTTCATTAGGATGGTTCCATGGCCATGCTTATACCGAGGTAAGATGCGGGCATGCGGCATGCGGGTTAAATTCGGGTTATATTTGAGTGATAACTTTACGGCGTGAGTCACGACTTGACATATCGCTAATATATATTGTGAATTGTAGTTTTGTTATCATACATGTCTCGCTTTATATAGACTATTATGATTTCATTTCGATTTTCGATTACATACTGTACTGTTATCGACCTCCTTCGGGGGGCTGCGTTCATGCCGCAGGTAGGGGTACACCGGTTATTGATCCTCGCTCATAGGATCACCAAAGATTGGGAAGCTCCGTTTCTCGAGGCTTATCTTTTGGTATGATTCCACGAGTTTGTAGGTTCTTGTACATTCTGTGGTATGGCGGGCCCCGTCCGTCATAGTTGTTATAAAATTGCAGAGGTCTGTAGTAATCAAGTGTGGGTTTGTAAGGGATTTAACTGTTCAATTTTGATTTATATATACAGGAAGGTAACCGTTTTGGTTAGCCTATTGCTTATTTTATGTCTTGTTCATGTTTAAGTTTTTATTTCCGCTGATTTTCTCTGATGTTGTATCACTAGGGTGCCCGGGGTAAGGCACCAGTCGCGGGCCCGAGGTTGGGTCGTGACAGTATGCACCTACTATTTTGACTGACATGGCGGATAGAGTTCATCGCTATGTGGTAGGACTAGATCCTTATCTTATTGACGGGTGCATGGCTGTTGCTCTTCAGCCGGGCATGGACATTGCCCATATTCAGGCTTACGCACAGGGAGTCGAGGATCGACAGAGAGGTCGACGATTTGATAGAGATCAGCCCAAGAGGGCCAGGACGGCGGGATTTTCGGATAACTTTGGCGGATGACCTCGAGCAAAGCTAGTCCAGATCTCACCAAAGATAGAGTGCTCATTTCCAGTCTTTAGGCGCAGTTTGATCACGGGTTATTGAGAGCAGTCGTGGCTCCAGTGGCTTGAGTTTCAGGGACAGGGGTCCTAGCCGATCGAGACCACCCTTACCTCGGTGTGTTCGATGTGGTAGATCCCATCCTGGGAAGTGTCGTATATCTTCGGGAGCTTGTTTCTCTTGCGGCCGTCAGGGCCATTTGGCGAAGGATTGTCCGACCAGAGGTGGCACAGGTAGTATGGCTCAGCCTATAAGGTCAGTTGTCGGGTCATCGTCTTCTATGGTTATGCACCCCGGAGGGCATGGTGGTTATGGGCCAGCAGGCCGCGGCAGAGGTCATGGCAGGGGTCCTAGTTCTAGCGGTCCTCAGAACCGCATCTATGCCTTAGCCAGCCGGCAGGACCATGAGGCTTCTCCGGATGTCGTCACATGTATATTATTGATTTCATGATGTGACGTTTATGCTTTGATAGATCCGGGTTCTACTTTGTCCTATATATCTCCTCTTATTGCTGGTAGAGTAGGAATAGAACTTGTATCGATAGAACCTTTCGAGGTAGCTAAGCCGGTAGGTGATTCGGTGGTAGTTGAGCGGGTGTATAAAAACTGCCCAATGTTCATACACAGTCGTCAGACCCTAACAGACTTGATAGAGTTGGAGATGACAAATTTTGATGTCATTATGGGTATGGACTGGTTGACTTCTTGTTATGCCAATGTTGACTGTAGAGACAGATTGGTTCGATTCCAATTTTCTGGCGAGCTGGCTATTGAGTGGAAATGGGATACTGCGTCGCCGAGGGGTTGGTTTATTTCCTACCTCAAGGCTAGGAAGATGGTTCAGAAATGGTATATTTATCATCTTATTCGGGTGTTCGATAAAGAGGGAAGTGTCAGTTCTTCAGTCAGTTCCGGTTGTTAGAGAATTTCCAGATGTATTCCCAGATGATCTCCCAGGTATTCCTCCAGAGAGGGAGATAGAGTTTTGTATTGATGTTCTGCCAAATACTCGGCTTATATCTATTCTGCCGTACAGAATGGCACCTGTTGAGTTGAAGGAGTTGAAGGACCAGCTGAAAGACTTGCTGGAGAAAGGCTTTATTAAGCCTAGTACTTCACCTTGGGGAGCGCCGGTATTGTTTGTGAAGAAGAATGATGGGACGCTGCGTATGTGTATTGACTACAGGCAGCTGAACAAGGTAACCATAAAAAATAGATATCCCCTACCCAGGATTGATGATTTGTTTGATCAGTTGCAGGGTGCGAAGTGTTTTTCCAAGATAGACCTGCGATCCGGTTATCATCAGGTACGAGTTAGGGAGGCAGATATCCCGAAGAATGCATTCAGGACCCGGTACGGGCATTATGAGTTCAGGATGATGTCTTTCGGTTTGACTAATTCTCCAGCGGTATTCATGGATTTGATGAACCGGGTGTTCAAGTCATTTCTGGATACATTTGTTATAGTATTCATTGATGACATCCTAGTTTATTCTCGCACGGAGCAGGAGCATGCGGACCATTTGAGGACGATACTAGGAGTCCTCCGGAGCCGGCAGTTGTATGCCAAGTTCTCCAAGTGTGAGTTTTGATTGGCCTCGGTGGCATTCTTGGGACACATTATCGGGGCCGACAGTATTCATGTTGATACGGCGAAGATAGAGGCAGTAAAGACTTGGCCTAGACCTACTACACCGACTAGGGTGCGCATCTTTTTTAGGCCTTGTGGGTTATTACTGGAGACTTGTGGAAAAGTTCGCTTCGATCTCAGCGCCTTTGACTAGGCTTACTCAGAAAACGGCTAAGTTCCAGTGGACGGATGCTTGTGAGAAGGGCTTACAGTTATTGAAGGAGAAATTGACAACGACTCCAGTTTTTACTCTTCCCGAGGGATTAGAGGGTTATGTGGTTTAATGTGATGCTTCGGTTGTCGGGCTTGGTTGTGTGTTGATGCAGCATGGTAAGGTTATAGCTTACGCATTCCGACAACTCAGGAAACATGAGAGGAACTACACTACTCATGATTTGGAGTTAGCGGCAGTGATACATGCTTTGAAGATTTGGAGGCATTACTTATATGGGGTTCATGTGGATATTTATACAGACCACAAGAGCCTCCAGTATATCTTCAGACAGAGGGAACTGAACTTGCGGCAGAGACGGTGGTTAGAGTTACTTAAGGATTATGATGTTGATATTCTATACCACCCAGGGAAGGCCAATGTAGTTGCAGATGCTCTTTGTCGTAGATCTCTGGGTAGTCTGTCAGATGTACAACCAGATAGACGGGACATGGTCTGTGAGATTCATCAGCTAGCGAGCCTTGGGGTTCGGTTGATTCCGATGATAATGGAGTCCGGATTCGAGAGGTTGCCGAGTCTTCCATCGTTGAGGAGGTGAGGAGGCGACAGTACGAGGATCCGGTTCTGGTACGGTATCGAGATACAGCTCTCCGAGAGGAGAAGAGTTTATTCGAGGTAGCACCTGATGGGGTGCTAAGGTACGAGGGCAGGTTGTGTGTACCCGATGTTGCAGTTTGTCAGCAGGTTCTAGGGGAGGCACACAACGCTCGTTACTCTATTCATCCGGGGTCGATTAAGATGTACCACGACCTTAGATATGTTTATTAGTGGGATGACCTGAAGAGGGACGTAGCAGAGTTCGTTGCTCAGTGTCCGAATTATCAGCAGGTCAAGGTTGAGCACCAGAAGCCTGGTGGGCTATTACAGACGATTGAGATTCCGACGTAGAAGTGGGAGGTGATCAACATGGATTTTGTTACAGAGTTACCTCGTACTCAGAGGAAGTGTGATTTTGTCTGGGTTATAGTAGACATGCTGACGAAATCAACCAATTTTCTTCCGGTCGGACTACTTACTCGACTGAGGATTATGTTAGACTTTATATCCGGGAGATTGTGAGAATGCAAGGAGTTCCTACATCTATTATATCGCATGCACTGACCAAGCTCAAGAATGGTGCCCTACACGGCACCGCATGTATACATCGAGATAATCTGAATATAAATAAAACTCATAGACATGCAGTACTGTGAAATAAAGAAACAGACTAGCCGATAAGGCCACATTTCTGCATATATACATAACCAAAGAGATACATCTTTTCCAAGTCCAACCCACAAAACATGACTACAGACCTCTAAGAGTTTTGATATAACAACTGTGAAGGGACAGAGCCCCGCCATACCCCTGAAATGTACGTAACCCTACAACAACAGGGATCCGTACCAAAAGACAAGCCTCCAGAGTAATGGAGCTTCTCAAAAGCTGAACAGTGATCCTAAGAGTGAGGATCAACAACCTGTCTACCTCTACCTGCGGCATAAACGCAGCCCCCGCGGAAGGGGGTCAATACAAAATATGTACCAAGTATGTGAAACTGAAAGTACAGTAATTAAATCATATAGTCTAAAATAAAGCTGGAGACATGTATGATAATCAAATTAACACTACATTGTGCCTTATTAATAATGAGAATAAATAGGAGTACACTTTACCGTTTAATAATAGGAAGCTTATGATCAAATTAGGTCACCCGCCCGTAGAATCATTATGCAATCCTACTCCTGGGACTATTTCACCCGCATAGGTCATGTGGACCCGCATGAGGTAATTTCCTCGCATAGGACTATTTCACCCGCATACGACTATTTCACCCGCATGAGCCCTACGGACTCGCATGAGCATATACGTCATACTCGCATTGTGGGGAGCAAATCCACGAAAATGTAAAATGTAAAATGACCCGGGGATTGACCCCGTAATAAATAATATAACACTAGCACTAATGGCCACCATGAACAACATATGCAAGTTAGCAATCTTTAACTCTCATTAATTAAACGTAAGGCACTATTATGTAAAATCCGGGAATTTAACCCCAAAGTACTACGTACTTCTATTCCTCCAAAATGAACCCTTTTCATATAAAAGCCACAAGATACTAACACCCGTAGTATCAAGGCATGTCTATATTCCAAATCAAGTTACTACACCTTTAGAAATTCATTTCAAGGCTTTGAAACCAAGTAACTTCTACTTCCCGAACTCAAGTAACCTATACCTTTAAATCAAGTTACTTATACCCTTTAAATCAAGTATTGTATACTTTCAAAATCAAATCATTTATTCTCTTTTAAATGATTCGAGTAAACCACTCGTTTAACTTCCCATAAAGTCGTTATAACTAACTTCCCATAAAGTCATTATAACACTTTATGTTTTTAGAAATTCTAAGGCATTTACATCCTTTAAAAACCAAGTGAGTTTAACCTTCCAACTCAACTAAACATGTACCTTTTTAAATCAAATCAATGGTACCAAAATGAAACTGAATTCATTTAAGACATGTACGTCAACCGTACTATACATTTATAAGATTCATGCTCAAGAAGATAGGAAAATTTCCACATACCTCTTCGACTTAATCCACTTGCTAAGTTGAATATGCCGCACGTAGAATGTCAACCTATAATGACCATAATACATCTATCAACTTCTAGCTTTCTAAGGTAGAATATTTCTAAGTATAAAGTCTCTTATCTACGGAAATTGGGCAGCATTTTCTCTGTTTCTACGTACTTTTCCACCTTTTTCAAGGCCTGAAATTAATTATCAATATGCCACATTTAAGGCTCAACAAATCAACTAATCAAAGGGGATTATACGCCTAACAGGACGTGTAAAATTCTGCCCCATAATTCATATATAATAGTCCAATAATTCTAAGGCAATTCTCGGCTACAACATGCCAACATATAACCCTTTTCAATTCCTTTCTAATCCAAGTCGTTATTCCAATCATGTTATATAAGTCATAACAATTATAACAACTCTATTCCCCTTCATTATATAACATGTAACGATTATAACTAACAACTAAATTGATTAGCAACTTCAATGGCTATCATGCCATATTTCGATTTTTAACATTCCAATGACCCAAACATTTCTAATATTCATTCCTTATATCACAAGCTCATTTATATACAACTATAACATGTAATCTTCAATTACATTAGGAAAACAAGGATCATTACCTCAATAAGCCCAAAAATAATCCAAAATTTAAAAGTCGATCCTTAGCAACTTTAACTCATCTTCTTTACGTTCCAATCCGAAATTAGTAACCCTTAGAAGCTTCTAACCAACTTCTATTCTTGCTTTAATACCAAAAGTGAAGAACACGTTAGGTTTTAAAAAAATTTAGAGAGAAAAGAAAGCAAGTGTATTTGGATGAAGTTTAGCTAACAAATGGCTAAGTCTTCCAAGACTTAGCCAATATAATGGCTTTGCTTGCTCTACAAATTGGGAGGGACACTTTTCACCCTCTCATAGGCCCTTACAACAAATATCTTCTTAGACTTAGTCAGATTTTCGCAAAATCCCGCGTTGGCGCCACGACCCTGCAGCCCAGCGCCGTGGCGCTGAAACTGCTGATGCCTTCAGTACTTACGGAGCCACGGCCCTGAGATACGACGTCGTGGCGCCTGACTAAAACCTTATTCCTTCTCTTCTGTCAGCTGAACTTGTAACGTCCATAATTCTGTACTCTGATATCCTATCGATGAGCGGTTTGTTGCGTTGGAAACTAGACTCGACGAAATTCATCTTAGGCTTTTGAAACACCTAAAAACTCCTAATATACTAGGAGATATACCGCTCCAAATTGATTAAAAATCTATCCAAAAACATTCTGCCAACCTTTTTTCCAAATTCAAATCTTATTTCCTTACGTACGTTCTCATCTCATCTTCTTGGAAATACGGGGTGTAACAAGAAAAGAGAGCCATTACTTGGTATATGTCTTACACTAGTATCATGGAGTTGATAGGCGAGTTGTTGTCATTATAGGTTGAAGTACCTATTTGGGACGTATTCTACTTGTCGTGTTGGTTAGTCGTCAATAAGGTATGTGAACGTCTTCTTTCTTTCTTTTGGAATGTTCTACGTGTGAACCATAACGTGGTATTGTTTCAAAAGTTATTCTACTCTTAGAAGTTAAAGAGTATTCATGTTGTTGATTCTATGCTAAAGGCATGTCTAAATTATTCTTAAGTCCTTACCAAGTCTTATGGGAGATGTTGGTAAGAGTTTTTACTAAGCTTTGGCATCGAGTTGATCTTGCTAAGCTATAGAACTAATAAGTATTAAGTGTTGAGACCGAATTTGGTAAACGTGTTAAAACAAGTCATTGCAGCATTAAATGAAAAAGGAATCGAACAAGCCATTGTGTTAAATGAAAAAGATATCGACAATCAATTATATTGAAATGAGTAGAATTTCCATCTGCATAGAAGCTAAGATATAACCAGTTCATTTTACATTTTCTAGGTTCATAACTGATTAGATAAGATCATTATTAAATATATAACCTACTAACGGCTCATAAAATAGATTAATTTGGTAATTCGGATCGGTTATCACCATTCAAATGTTTCCATAATGTTAGCCAAAGGAGCGAGACGAATTTAGATTATCGAGTTGGTACAGACGACAAGTGTTAGTATGTGACTCTTCCTTTCTTCTTTGAGCATGAACTTGATAAAATGAGTGTACGGTGGACGTACGTGTTTTAAATGAATCTAGATTTCATGTGGTACATGAGGTGATAGTAACTTGATTTTAAAAGTATATTTGACTTGATTTTAAAAGTATAAGTCACTTGGTTGTAAAAGTGTAAGTGTCTTGATTTTCCAAAAGAGGATTTAAAATGATACTTGATATGATAAGTGTCTTGAGTTTCCAAATGAGGATTTAAAAATGAAAGGTATGAGAGTGCCTCGATATTTCTAAAAAGGAAGGCATGGTATTGCCTTGGTATTTCTAAAAAGGAAGGCATGGTATTGCCTTGGTTTGTCTAAAATGAGAGGCATAGTGTTGTCTCGGTTTTTCCCGAAAATGGAAGGCATAGTATTGCCTTGGTTTGTCTAAAATGAGAGGCATAGTGTTGTCTCGGTTTTTCCCGAAAAATAGAAGGCATGGTATTGCCTTGGTTTCTCTAAAATGAAAGTTCATTTTATATGATTATATGGAGAGTCAAAGTGGTGATTTAAATTACATATGGTTGCTCATGATATCTATTCGTGCAAGTGATATATCCCCACATCACCGCGTCCCTCGCTAGAGGGCCGACAACATTATTGTATTATTTACATGGACATGATTACATGATGTTGGAATTCCATGGGCATGCTTCCTTTATATGGTTTACATGGACATGCTTACATGATGTTGGAATTCCATGGGCATGCTTCCGTTATATATTCCATGGACTAGCTTTCCATGATGCGGGTTCGAGTCCCATGATATTATATTATTCCATGGACTAGCTTTCCATGATGCGGGTTCGAGTCTCATGATATTATATTATTCCATGGACTAGCTCTTTATGATGCGGGTTTGAGTCCAATGCGGGTGAAATAGTCCCATGAATAGGATCTGCATAATGATTCTGAGGGCAGGTGTCCCTGATTTTGACATGACTTTCATATTTTGAAAATGTATGGTTGATTTTATATTTTGATAATGTACAGTTTACTCTCATTACAGCGAGTCCCACAAAAGGGTCGGGCAGTATATGGCAAAGTGTTTACCGCGTCCCTCAATAAAGGGTCGGGACATGTTACACTGATGATTCCACCTAGTCCCTTACTAAAGGGCCGGGATGCGTTATATGAAAAAAGATACGATGACTCTCATTTTTACAATGGTACAGTGGTACAGTGATACAAGGTACATTTGGCTCTTATTTTATATGGCACGGTAGGATCGGGTATTTGATTTTTACTTGTCCCTATCTTTCTTTTGTACAGTTATGATCTTATTTATTTTGATTCATGTTTACATACTTGGTACCTTGTTGTACTGACCCCCTTCAGGGGGCTGCGTTCACGCCCACAGGTATAGGTACTCAGTTTGGCGATCCTCGAGCTTAGGATCCCTGCCCAACTTTTGAGATAGCTCCACTGTTCTGGAGTTTGTCATTATGGTATAGGTCTTACATTATGGCTTATGTATATTCAGGGGTATGGCGGGGCCTTGTCCCGTCATAGTTGTTGTGATACTCTTAGAGGTCTGTAGACATGTGTGGGTGGTTAATGTGTATTTGGGCATATGTACAATTGTAGTCCGTCTGGACAATTCTATGTAAAGTGGCGGCCTTATCGGCTTGTCTGTTTTATTAAAATGAGTTTTTCTTAAGCTTCCGCTAGTGATATGTGATGTATGGGTATAAGGGTGCCCAGGTAGGGCACCAGTCGTGGGCCCGGGGTTCGGGTCGTGACAAAAGTGGTATCAGAGCTGTTAGTCCTCGGAATATCTACAGATCGTGTCTAGTAGAGTCTTGGTTATCGGTGTGTTGTGCACCACACCTATAAACAAGAGGCTACAGTACATTTAGGATTGGTTTCTATTCTTTTTACTCTAAGATCGTGCGGTAGAGCCATGTTGTTAGGGTAGTCCCTCCCTAACGTATTATTGTGGTTGCAACTATGAGAAAGCGACAGCGGCCCAGAAGGGGAATATATGGACTTTGTATCCAGGTTGGTAAAAATTATTATATAGTTGGTGTGATAATAATGTACATCTATACGGACATAATTAGTAGGGTCATGTGTGTGTTGCCTAATGTGATTGTAGATTATCATGAGTTGGTTAAGCTTTGATAATGGCTTGGAAGGTATAAAACAGTTTAATGAATCCACATCAAGGTTATATATGTGCTAATTTGGAATAATTAGGAGGTGGTGAGCTGTCGGAGAGGGTGATGAACCCTTAAAGGATCATGTTTAATTGACTTAATGGCATACCATGTTGTTAGATTAAGTTGTGTTGTATGCTTAAGAGAGATGCACAAATAATATTGGTATGGAGTAAATAGGGTTGTTTTGATTAAGACAACATGATTTTGAGATATTGAGAAGATATCTTGCCCGTATATGGGGAGAGATAATGTAAGCTTAGGACATGAAATATTTGAGGATCTTGGAGTATTGGATAATCGTTGAGACCTTAGATAGACAAGACCTTCAAGAGTAAAGTATTTTATGTATGATCGTGGTTAAAGTACATAGTATATGTGAAGTATATTAGTGGTCATGATTCATTGGTTTAAGTATAAATCACTTGTGATTGTTGTTGGTGAAAGAGACTATGCGTTATATTGTGGCCCGATGTGGCATCAGTGGGTTTCTGAGTATTGTGGAACTTGTAGAAAAAGAAGAGATTAAGTGAAAAATGTGTGCTATGAATTTCAAGCCTGCCATATGAAGCGACAAGATCGCAGCGGTCAAACTTCGTAAAGTCGCAGAATTCCACCACCGCGGTGCCGACATGCAGGACCGCGGTGCTGACACTAACAAGTATTGGTTGATAGGTATAGTTAAAGGAGACTATGCCGAAATTTGTATATCTTGAGACCTTCGATGAACATTTGAGGACGAATGTTTCTAAGGGGGGAAGAATGTTACACCCCGTAGTTCCATGACATATAAGTGAGAACGTAAGTAAGGAAATAAGATGTGAAGGTTGGAAGGACAGTATATTTACATTTTCGGATAGGGAAAAATTTTGGATAAAAAAAATTTGACGACGAGAATTAATATTAGTCGTTGAATTCTTTCTAAATGAAGTTATGGACTTTGGATTGTATTACTAAATCTTGGGATTAAGAATATGAGCCAATTGAAAATTTCACAATTTTGGGGGGGGGGGGGGGGGGTTTCCATCGAAAAGAGTAAGATTTGGCTAAGTGTTGGATTGATATTTTGTGAAAAGATTAGTGTGGATTAATTAAGTCTTGGTATTATGGAGTGTGTCCATCGAAATTATTGAGAAATGACTAAGTGTGGGAGACATTTTATGTATTGCAAGATTGGATTAGTGTGGAAGATATTTTCATACAAGTGGACAAGTGGGTACCCATCCACTTGGCTTGTGCACACATTATAGATACAAGTCATTGCAAGACTTCTTTGCCTTAGCTCACAAATATCTTCATCTTCAAACCCTCAAATCTCTTTATCTCATTGAGGTTCTCGAAAATCTTGAGCAAAAGTGAAGAACAAGTGTAAGTTATTTTCCAAGATTAAACTACCTAACCAAGTTCTAAGCCAAGTTAACTCTCCATAATAGTGGTACATGGTGTTGGCCGAATCTGTCCAAGAAATCCTAAGCTTGGAGATGAACTTTTTGAAAGTAAAACAAGAAGGGAAGATGATTACAAGCTTGTAGAGGTTACATGTGTGTGATTGGAACTTGAAGAAGTGGAGCTAAGACAAACTGTGGGCCGAAAGTTAGTGGACTGTTTTGGGCAATATTTAAGGTAAGATTCTTCTTCCTCTTGAATTGGATATTACATGTTGTTATAGCTAATAGATGAGCTTGTGATTAAGAAGAATAGAGAATAAGAAGTTCATGTGACATTTGGCATGTTAGCCGATTTAATGGACAGTTTTGGTGTTATCGGATTCGTTGGTTATTTTGTTCTTATCGTCACTACTTGCTTGTTAAAATGAAGGAAATCTTGTTATTACAAGTGGATGTATTTTATATATAAGTGTTGGAATGTAAATTGGATTATAAGAAGTTATGGAAATGGCTTTGGTTGTAGTAGTTGGCCGAAAAACTACATGAAACTGTGAGACGTTGTTGTGCTATTTTAGGGACTGTTTTGTGGCGTTGGAATGCTGGAAATTTTAACCACCAATATGTATGTTTAAATGTAGTAATTGCTAATGAAAGTTCTAAGGGAATAAGGGTGTGGGAAGGTATTGAAAGGCTTCACAGTTTACCCTCGTTGTTGTTAGATTGTGGAATGTCTTTAGGGACTGTTTTACGTGATTAAGAGGCTATTTTTACGTGAGAAATAGGTGTGTGAATCACCTTGGTTAACTGTTGGTTGTGTCCTTAATTGGTGCCTTGGTTATTGATGAAATTGGTCTTATTGAAAGGTGGAAAAGTACGTATAAATAGGGGAAGTGCTGCCCAAATTTTTATAAGAAAAGAGAGTCATTACTTGGTATATGTCTTACACTAGTATCATGGAGTTGATAGGCGTTTGTTGTCATTATAGGTTGAAGTACCTATTTGGGACGTATTCTACTTGTCATGTTGGTTAGTCGTCAATAAGGTATGTGAACCTATTCTTTCTTTCTTTTGGCATGTTCTATGTGTGAACCATAACTGTGGTATTGTTTCAAAAGTTATTCTACTCTTAGAAGTTAAAGAGTATTCATGTTGTTGATTCTATGCTAAAGGCATGTCTAAATTATTCTTAAGTCTTTACCAAGTCTTATGGGAGATGTTGGTAAGAGTTTTTAGTAAGCTTTGGGGTCGAGTTGATCTTGCTAAGCTACAACACTAATAAGTATTAAGCGTTGAGACCGATTTTGGTAAACGTGTTAAAACAAGCCATTGCAACGTTAAATGAAAAAGGTATCGAACAAGTCATTGCAGCGTTAAATGAAAAAGATATCGACAATCAATTATATTGAAATGAGTAGAATTTCCATCTGCATAGAAGCTAAGATATAACCAGTTCATTTTACATTTTCTAGGTTCACAACTGATTAGATAAGATCATTATTAAATATATAACCTACTAACGGCTCATAAAATAGATTAATTTGGTAATTCGGATCGGTTATCACCATTCAAATGTTTCCATAATGTTAGCCAGAGGAGCGAGACAAATTTAGATTATCAAGTTGGTACAGACGACAAGTCTTAGTATGTGACTCTTCCTTTCTTCTTTGAGCATGAACTTGATAAAATGAGTGTACGGTGGACGTACATGTTTTATATGAATCTAGATTTCATGTGGTACATGAGGTGATAGTAACTTGATTTTAAAAGTATACTTAACTTGATTTTAAAAGTATAAGTCACTTGGTTGTAAAAGTGTAAGTGTCTTGATTTTTCCAAAAAAGTATTTAAAATGATACTTGATATGATAAGTGTCTTGATTTTCCAAATGAGGATTTAAAAATGAAATGTATGAGAGTGTGACGGTATTTCTAAAAAGGAAGGCATGTTATTACCTCGGTTTATTCTAAAAAGGAAGGCATGGTATTTCCTTGATATTTCTAAAAAGGATGGTATGGTATTGCCTTGGTTTGTCTAAAATGAGAGGCATAGTGTTGTCTCGGTTTTTCCCAAAAAATGGAAGGCATGGTATTGCCTTGGTTTCTCTAAATTGAAAGTTCATTTTATATGATTATATGGAGAGTCAAAGTGGTGATTTAAATTGCATATGGTTGCTCATGATAACTATTCGTGCAAGTGTTATATCCCCACATCACCGCGTCCCTCGCTAGAGGGCCGACAACATTATTGTATTATTTACATGAACATGCTTACATGATGTTGGAATTCCATGGGCAGGCTTCCGTTATATATTCCATGGACTAGTTTTCCATGATGCGGGTTCGAGTCCCATGATATTATATTATTCCATGGACTAGCTTTCCATGATGCGGGTTCGAGTCCCATGATATTATATTATTCCATGGACTAGCTCTCTATGATGCGGGTTCAAGTCCTATGTGGGTGAAATAGTCTCATGAATAGGATCTGCATAATGATTCTGAGGGCAGGTGTCCCTGATTTTGACATAACTTTCATATTTTGAAAAGGTACGGTTGATTTTCTATTTTGAAAATGAACAGTTTACTCTCATTACGTCGAGTCCCACAAATGGGCTGGGCAGTATATGGCAAAGTGTTTACGGCGTCCCTCAATAAAGGGTCGGGACATGTTACACTGATGATTCCACCAAGTCCCTCACTAAAGGGCCGGGATGCGTTATATGAAAACAGATATGATGACTTTCATTTTGACAATGGTACAGTGGTACAGTGATACAAAGTACAATTGACTCTTATTTTATATGGCACGGTAGGATCGGGTATTTGATTTTCATATTTGTCCCTGTCATTCTTTTGTACAGTTATGATCTTATTTACTGTGCTTCATGTTTACATACTTGGTACCTTGTTGTACTGACCCCCTTCGGGGGGCTGCATTCATTCCTGCAGGCATATGTACTCAGTTTGGCTATCCTCGAGCTTTGGATCCTTGCCCAGCTTTTGAGATAGCTCAACTGTTCTGGAGCTTGTCATTTTGGTACAGGTCTTCCATTATGGCTTATGTATATTCATGGGTACGGCGGGGCCTTGTCCCGTCATAGTTGTTGTGACTGTTTTTATGGCCTGTTTTATGTGATTAAGTGGTTGTTTTTATGTGAGAAATAGGTGTGTGAATCACCTTGGTTAACTGTTGGTTGTGCCCTTAATTGGTGTTTTGGTTATTGATGAAATTGGCCTTATTGAAAGGTTGAAAAGTACGTATAAATAAGGGTAGTGTTGCCCACATTTTTATAATAAAAGAGAGTCATTACTTGGTATATGTCTTACACTAGTATCATGGAGTTGATAGGCGTGTTGTTGTCATTATAGGTTGAAGTAACTATTTAGGACGTATTCTACTTGTCATGTTGGTTAATCGTCAATAAGGTATGTGAACCTCTTCTTTCTTTCTTTTGGCATGTTCTACGTGTGAACCATAACTGCTGTATTGTTTCAAAAGTTATTCTACTCTTAGAAGTTAAGGAGTATTCATGTTGTTGATTCTATGCTAAAGGTATGTCTAAATTATTCTTAAGTCCTTACCAAGTCTTATGGGAGATGTTGGTAAGAGTTTTTAGTAAGCTTTGGGGTCGAGTTGATCTTGCTAAGCTACAACACTAATAAGTATTAAGCGTTGAGACCAACTTTGGTAAACGTGTTAAAACAAGCCATTGCAGCTTTAAATAAAAAAGGTATCGAACAAGCCATTGCAGCGTTAAATGAAAAAGATATCGACAATCAATTATATTGAAATGAGTAGAATTTCCATCTGCATAGAAGCTAAGATATAACCAGTTCGTTTTACATTTTCTAGGTTCACAACTGATTAGATAAGATCATTATTAAATCATAACCTACTAACGGCTCATAAAATGGATTAATTTGGTAATTCAGATCGGTTATCACCATTCAAATGTTTCCATAATGTTAGCCAGAGGAGCGGGACGAATTTAGATTATCGAGTTGTTACAGACGACAAGTGTTAGTATGTGACTTTTTCTTTCTTCTTTGAGCATGAACTTGATAAAATGAGTGCACCGTGGACGTACTTGTTTTAAATGAATCTAGATTTCATGTGGTACATGAGGTGATAGTAACTTTATTTTAAAAGTATACTTGACTTGATTTTAAAAGTATAAGTCACTTGGTTATAAAAGTGTAAGTGTCTTGATTTTTCCAAAAGAGGATTTAAAATGATACTTGATATGATAAGTGTCTTGATTTTCCAAATAAAGATTTAAAAATGAAAGGTATGAGAGTGCCTTAGTATTTCTAAAAAGGAAGACATGGTATTGCCTTGGTATTTCTAAAAAGGAAGGCATGGTATTGCCTTGATTTATTCTATAAAGGAAGGCATGATATTGCCTTTATTTATTCTAAAAAGGAAGGCATGGTATTGCCTTGATTTATTCTAAAAGGAAGGCATGGTATTGCCTTGGTATTTCTAAAAAGAAAGGCATGGTATTGCCGTGGTTTGTCTAAAATGAGAGGCATAGTGTTGTCTCGGTTTTTCCCGAAAAATGGAAGGCATGGTATTGCCTTGGTTTCTCTAAAATAAAAGTTCATTTTATATGATTATATGGAGAGTCAAAGTGGTGATTTAAATTGCATATGGTTGTTCATGCAAGTGTTATATCCCCACATCACCGCGTCCTTTGCTAGAGAGCCGACAATATTATTGTATTATTTACATGGACATGCTTACATGATGTTGGAATTTCATGGGCGTGCTTCCTTTATATTGTTTACATGGACATGCTTACATGATGTTGGAATTCCATGGGCATGCTTCCGTTATATATTTCATGGACTAGCTTTCCACGATGTGGGTTTGAGTCTCATGATATTATATTATTCAATGGACTAGCTTTCCATGATGCGAGTTCGAGTCCCATGATATTATATTATTCCATGGACTAGCTCTCCATGATACGGGTTCGAGTCTCATGCGGGTGAAATAGTCTCATGAATAGGATCTGCATAATGATTCTGAGGGCAAGTGTCCTTGATTTGGACATGACTTTCATATTTTGAAAAGGTACGATTGATTTTCAATTTTGAAAATGTATAGTTTACTCTCTTTACACCGAGTCCCACAAATGGGTCGGGCAGTATATGGCAAAGTGTTTACCGCGTCCCTCACTAAAGGGCCAGGACATGTTACACTGATGATTCCACTGAGTCCCTCACTAAAGGGCCGAGATGCGTTATATGTAAACAAATACGATGACTCTCATTTTTACAATGGTACAGTGGTACAGTGATACAAGGTACAATTGGCTCTTATTTTATATGGCACGGTAGGATCTGGTATTTGATTTTCATACTTGTCTCTGTCATTCTTTTGTACAGTTATGATCTTGTTTACTGTGCTTCATGTTTACATACTTGGTACCTTGTTGTACTGACCCCCTTCGGGGGGCTGCATTCATTCCTGCAGGCATATGTACTCAGTTTGGCTATCCTCGAGCTTTGGATCCCTGCCCAGCTTTTGAGATAGCTCAACTGTTCTGGAGCTTGTCATTTTGGTACAGGTCTTCCATTATGGCTTATGTATATTCATGGGTACGGCGGGGCCTTGTCCCGTCATAGTTGTTGTGATACTCTTATAGGTCTGTAGACAGGTGTGGGTGGTTAATGTGTATTTGGGCATATATGCAGTTGTAGTCTATCTGGACAATTCTATGTAAAGTGGTGGCCTTGTCGACTTGCCTGTTTTATTAAAATGAGTTTTTTTTAAGCTTCCACTGGTGATATGTGATGTATGGGTATAAGGGTGCTCAGGTAGAGCACCAGTCGCGGGCCCGGGGTTCGGGTCGTGACAGTAGATAAGAGATAAACTCATGTTAAAGAAGAATTGGAAATAAGAGATTGCATGTGATTGTTGTTGATGTTGTTGAGCCGATTGGAATTATGATTACTGATTTTTGGGGACTGTTTTGGTATACCTTGGATTTGATTGTTGTTATTGTTATCATTGTTACTAATTGCATGTTGAAATTGAAGGAAACATTGATATTTAAAGTTGTAATTAGTTATATGGAAGTGTTGAAACATGAATTGGATTTTAAGGAAGTTATGAGAAGAGTTATGGATTTTGTGGGTGGACCGTGAAATTCAAATTGTTGGACATTGTTGTGATGTATTAGGGGTTGTTTTTGTTAAATTATAATGCTAGAAATATAAGTTATGAACATGTATATACGTTGTGGTAATTACTAATACATGTCTTAAAGGAATTAAAGTGTTGAAAGGTGTTATGTTGCAAACTATAAAACTTGCACTCTTGTTGTTGTTGCTAGAATTGATGGACTGTTTTTAAAGGATGTTTTAATGTGGGTTAAGGGGCTGAATTAACAAGAGAAATAAGTGTATTAATCACCTTGGCTGTTGTAGTTGTTGTCTTCCATGAACGTAAAAAGAAAGAATGTATTATGATGACGTATATGGAGTATTTGGGATTGTTTTGGTTATATCTTTAAGTTGCATCTTGTTATTGGTATTGTTGGCTTTGTTTGTAAGTTGTGGATGTGCATATAAATAGGGGAGGTGCTGCCCAAATTTCTATAGAAAAGAGAGTCGTCATTCGACATAAGTTATACTAGAAATCATAGAGTTGACGAACAAATTACTATTGTTATAGGTCGAGGTGCTAATCGAGACACACATTAATTATAGAGTTGGTTAGTTCGACAATAAGGTATGTGAAACTATCCTTTCTTCTTTTGGCATGATTTATATAAAATGAGTGTACGGCGGACATACATAATTCTATGGAATCTTAATTCTTAATGATACATGATATGATAGTGCCTTGATTTTCTAAGTGATAGTTATTCTATTTATTCCATTGTGAGTCAAATGATGATTTAAATTGTATAAAGTTATTCATGATATTCTATTCGTGCTGGATATGATTATATGAATTCACCGAGTCCCATGCCGGGTATGTATATATATATATGATGATTTTACCGAGTCCTAGAATGAGCCGGGTACGATATAAATGGACAGGCATCCACGGTTTGTGGACAGGTATCCATAATTTATGGACAGGTATCCATGTATGACTTCATTCACCGAGTCCCATAATAAGCCGGGTACGGTATGTATATATATATGACTTCATTCACCGAGTCCCATAATGAGCCGGGTACGGTATGTATATGTGTATGACTTCATTCACCAAGTCCCATAATGGCCGGGTACAATATGTATATGTATATGACTTCATTTACCGAGTCTCATAATGGGTCGGGTACGGTATGTATATGTATATGATGATTCTATGGACATGCATCCATGATTTTGATATGACTCTCATTTTATAAGGCACAGTTGACTCTCATTTTATAAGGCACAGTTGTATTGATATTGGATTATTATATTTGTCTTCTGACATCTCTTGGCCAGTTATGATCTTATTTACAGTACTTCATGTTTTACATACTCAGTACATTTTGTACTGACCCCCTTTCCTCTGGGGGGCTGCATTCATGCCCGCAGGTACATTTACTCAGTTTTGTGATCCTCCAGTCTAGGATTCCTATTCAGCTGTTTGGAGAGCTCCATTGATTCGGAGCCTAGTCATTTTGGTACAGAACCTTATTTTTTACTTATGCATATTTAGGGGCACGACAGGGCCCTGTACCGTCATATTTCATTATCGTACTCCTAGAGGTCTGTAGACAGGTGTGGGTGGTAGATATGTGTTTGGATATGTTTACGGTTGTGATTCGTTTTGGATATCTCTATGTACAGTGGCGACCTTGTCGTCTTGCCTATTTTGTTATATGAATTAGCTATGACTCCTCAGGTGACAGTTCACCCATATACATATTGCGTTATCAGTATTCTGGTACAGGTTGACTATGTTTCCCTTAGTATCAGTCTGATTATATGTGACAGGTCAGTATAAAGGATGTACAATTAGGGCATCGGGTCGCGGCCCGTCGGATCGGGTCGTGACATTTAGTGATATCAGAGCAGTTCGTTCTCGGAATGTCTACAGACCGTGTCTAGTAGAGTCTTGTGTATGGATATGTTGTGCACCATACTTATACACAGGAGGCTGCCAGATATTTAGGATTGGTTTCTATCCTTCTTACTCTAATATCGTGCGATAGAGCTATGTTATTAGGATAATTCCTTTCTAAACGAATTATTGTGTTTTCAGTTATGCCGCCAAAGAAGGCGACAACCGCCCAGAAGGGCAAATCAGTAGCAGGAGCTACTAGCCAGACCCGGAGAGTTACTAGGGCTCGTGACCAGTCTATGCCTGAGACTGTACCCCAGTCGGCGAGCTCTGCTACACCATCACCTCCAGAGGAGCTTAGAGCAGCAGCAGCCCCGACACCTGAGCCTCCAGCTCCTCAGCCAGGGGCAGAGGACAGAGCCATGAGAGATGCAGTTCAGCTGCTGACCAGATTAGTGGCAGGACAGACTCACAGACAGGGACTGAAAGTTGACCATAGATCTGACAGTTTGAGGATTCATAATTTCTTGAGTTGTAATCCTCCAGAGTTTTTCGAGTCAAAGCCCGAGGATGACCCGCAGGAGTTTATCCGACAGATGCAGCGTACATTGAGGGTGATCAAGGCTTCGGAGACTAAGTCTGTTGAGTTGGCTTCGTATCGGATGCGGGATGTAGCTATTAATTGGTATGAGTCTTGGGAGTTATCTAGAGGCGAGGGTGCTCCTCCAGCTGTGTGGGATGAGTTTACAGAGGCTTTCCTTGGCCACTTTCTTCCTCCAGAGATGAGACGAGCTAGAGTTGATAGATTCCTACACTTGAGACAGAATGATAGGAGCATTCGAGAGTATAGTCTCGAGTTTGATTCATTGGCTAGGTATGCGCCTACTATTGTGGCTGATATGGCGGACAGAGTGCATCACTTTGTGATGGGGCTGGATCACTATTTGATTGATGGTTGTATGGTGGTGTTTCTTCATCCAGGTATGGATATTGCCCGGATACAAGCATATGCACAGGGGGTAGAAGACCGACATAGAGGGCATCAGCCGAATAGGGATCACGACAGAGGCCAGCATAAGAGGGATAGATTGGCTGGGTATTCGGGTGAGTCTCGAGGCGGGCAGCCTCAACAACATGTCAGATATTCTTCCCAGCCAACACAGAGTGCACCCCCACAGTCTATAGGTAGGAGATTTGACCGCACGGGATATTTAGGAGTTGGTCAGAGCTCAAGATCTGCAGGTTCACAGGTGAACAGAGGTTCGAGTCAGTCGAGGCCACCTTTGCCTCGGTGTTCTTGGTGTGGTAGGTCCCATTTTGGGGAATGCCGTTTTACTACGGGTAGGAGTGCACAAAAGGTTAAAATCGGACCGAACCGGACCGAAGATCGAAAATCGAGATTACTAGGACCGAAGACCGAACCGAATTTCTCAGTCCGGTCGAGGTCATTTTCGGTCCGATCCAGTTTTTCGGACCGAATGCACCAGTCCCCCCCCCCCCCCTCCGCCATCCCGGACGTATTGACATATCAAATATAGGTTGTAAATTGATCAAACTTTATATGGTCATAACTTTACGCTCGGACGTCCGTTTTACCTATTTGTTTTTTTGATTTCACGTATTTTTTCGATACGGGGGTGGCCAAATGCTGAAGCGGTTTGATTTGGCTGATTTTTCCAAAAACGTCCATCTTGCCCCTCAATTTCACTTTTTCCCCAAATCGTTACGTTTTTTCCCTTTTCAAATTTAAATATCTCGCGATATACAATAGATTTCAACGTACAAATTTCGTGGTAATGTGTCCGAGAATGTCAATTTCAGTATTGGAAATTCAATTTTTTTAAAAATCGCCCTAACCCACCTAATTATATATATTATATATTAGGAATTTAGAAAATTAGGAATTATATATATTAGAAATTATATAATTCAATATATATTATAAATTATATATATTATAAATTATATATATTAGGAATTATATAATTCAACATATATTAGGAATTATATATATTATAAAAAAAAAAAATCGTTCCGGACTATTGAATTATATATATTATATATTAGGAATTTAGAAAATTAGGAATTATATATATTAGGAAAACCGGACCGGACCAAAAACCGAAAACTCAAATTCTGAGGACCGAAGACCGGACCGAATTCTCGATCCGGTTCGATCCGGTCCGGTCCAATTTTTCGGTCCGGACCGATTTTTGTGCAGCCCTAACTACGGGTGCTTGTTTTTCTTGCGGCCGTCAAGACCATATGATGAGAGAGTGTCCATATAGAGGTGGTACAGGTGGTATGGCTCAGCCTACTGGATCGGTTGCTGGTTCATCATATTCTATAGTTATGCGCCCCGCAGGGCAGGGTGTTCATATGCCAGCAGGCCGTGGTAGAAGTTGTGGTGGAGTTTCTAGTTCTGGCGGTCCCTTGAACCACATTTATGCTTTGACTAGTAGGCAGGATCAGGAGGAGTCACCAAATGTGGTTACAGGTATATTATCGATCTTTTTTCGAGACGTATATGCATTGATAGATCCAAATTGTTGGAAGTTGTAATTAGTTATATGGAAGTGTTTAAACATGAATTGGATTTTAAGAAAGTTATGAGAAGAGTTATGGATTTTGTGGGTGGACCGTGAAATTCAAATTGTTGGACATTGTTGTGATGTATTAGGGGCTGTTTTTGTTAAGTTATAATGCTGGAAATATAAGTTATGAACATGTATATACGTTGTGGTAATGGGTCGGTACGGTATGTATATGTATATGATGATTCTAAGGACAGACATCCATGATTTTGATATGACTCTCATTTTATAAGGCACAGTTGACTCTCATTTCATAAGGCACAGTTGTATTGATATTTGGATTATTATATTTGTTTCCTGACATCTCTTGGCCAGTTATGATCTTATTTACAGTACTTCATGTTTTACATACTCAGTACATTATTTTGTACTGACCCCCTTTCCTCGGGGGGCTGCATTCATGCCCGCAGGTACAGGTACTCAGTTTGGTGATCCTCCAGTCTAGGATTCCTGTTCAGCTGTTTGGAGAGCTCAATTGATTCGGAGCCTAGTCATTTTGGTACAGAACCTTATTTTATACTTATGCATATTTAGGGGACACGACGGGGCCCTGTCCCGTCATATTTTATTATCGTACTCCTAAAGGTCTGTAGATAGGTGTGGATGATAGATATGTATTTGGATATGTGTACGGTTGTGATTCATTTTGGATATCTCTATGTACAGTGGCGGCCTTGTCGGCTTGCCTATATTGTTATATGAATTAGCTGTGACTCCTCATGTGACAGGTTCACCCATATATATATTGTGTTATCAGTATTCTGGTATAGTTTTTCTATGTTGCCCTTAGTATCAGTCTGATTATATGTGACAGGTCAGTATAAGGATGTCCAATTAGGGCATCGGGTCGCGGCCCGTCGGGTCGGGTCGTGACAAGCCACAAGTCGTGCCTTATACCTCTCAAGATCTCTACTGTCTCTGAATTTGTGATGAAAAATCTACATACAACGGATCACATTCACCCCCTCCGGCCTAGGTACTAGATCCCACATGTGCTGCTTAGTCAAAGCATTGAACTCCTCATGCATTTCTGCATTCTAATTAGGGTCTTGTTTGGCCAATTTGGGGTTCTTGGGAAGTGGAGAGATGGTTTAGGTAGACATTGGGTTTGAAGATCCCGTGTTTGGCACGAGTTTCCATATGGTGAGTGGGGACAGTGGGTGTCTATGGTGGTTGAGTGGTGGGATCCGATACATAGGGTAAGGTAGGATAAGACGAGGGTGGATCAAATGCAGTCGAAGGCATCGCGGCGCCTGATGTACAATGCTCTCTGAAGTTTTGACACTACGACGCCTCACCTTGAGGCCGCGGCCCTGATGACGGTGAAAAATTAGTTTGCTCACTGGAAGATTGGGGCTGTGGCACTGATGACACTGATGATGGATCACTGGGCAGAGAAGGTTATTTTCAGTGGTGCTATGATCTAGTTGACTGAGAATGAGAGGAGAGATGGCAGACTCATCTAGAAAGGAGTAATCCGGTTTCTGGAATTTTTGAGGATTCGAGAACGGGAATGTGGTCTCGTCGAATGTGACGTGATGAGAAATATGAATTTGATGAGTGGACAAGTCATAGCAGAGATAGCCCTTATGGTTAGGCGGGAAGCCTAGGTAGACACATGGAGTGGACCGGGAGACTAGTTTGTGAGAGGCGGTAGAGGCAAGGTTAGGATAACATAGACAGTCGAATATCCGTAGATGATCGTAAGAGGGTACTCTATGATAGAGGATTTCGGTAGGGGTCATGTTGTGAAGGGTGCTAGTTGGGAGAATATTTAGAATGTATTCTGACATCTTAGCAGTATATACCCAGAAGGACGGAGGTAGGAAGACATGAATCAATAGAGTGCAAATCATATTATTGATTGTGCGAATGATTCGTTCAGCTTTACCATTTTGTGGGGAAGTGTAAGGGCAAGAGAAGCGAAAGACCATGTCATTATTAGTACAAAAGCGGTGACACATAGAGTTGTTGAACTCATGACCATTATCGCATTGAAATGATTTTATATCTTTTTCAAATTGTATTTGAATGAATGTTCGAAACTCAAGAAATTTGACAAACACTTCCGATTTAAATTTTAGAGGATATAACCAAATATAGTGGGAAAAATCATCTAGCAAGACAAGATAATATTTATGACCGAGGGAACTAGCAATAGGTGATGTCCATAAATCGGCATGTATAATATCAAATAGTGCAAATGTAACACTAGTAGATGATTTAAATGGAAGACAATTATGTTTACCTAAAGAACAAGAAACACAATGTTAGGCAGGCTTCCCATTATTACAAGGAATGAAATTATTTTCTCTAAGAAAGTTAAAAATTGGGGCTCCTGGATGACCAAGCCTACCATGCCACGTGGATGGAGAGATAGCCGCTAGAGAGACGGGAGAGCAAGATCCGACAGCGGAGGTGGATGAGAATGGATAGAGATCCCCCATGTTATTGCATCTCGTAAGAGTTGTCCTCGTATAACGATCTTTCACAGTGAAACCAATAAGGTCAAAGTAAACAGAGACAGAGTTATTACGAGTAAATTTGCGGACAGAAATTAGGTTCTTAATGATGTGTGGGGCATATAAGACATTTTTAAGGGAGAAGGGTGGATGAGAAGGTTGTTTGTAAGATGTACCATAGCCATTTATTGGAATGCGGTGGCCATTGCCAACTATAATAAATTGAGGATGCTTTAAACTAAACATTTTAGGAATGTTACCTGCAGACCGGGTGAGGTGAGATGTGGCACCGGAGTCCATGATCCAATTGTTGTCCGGTTGTTGCAGGTTGAGGCTGCTGAAAGCCTGACCCAAGTCAGAGGGGGCCATGCCGGAAGCGGGCTGCTGTAATTGGCCTTGCATGAAGTGGGCTTGCTGCGGGTGCTGGGCTAGCCGGGGGGCTGGAGCTGGGCCCAACAACCCATGTTGAGAATAAGGAGAGAAGGGCTGCTGGAACTGGAATTGCGACGGTGGCTAGGTTGTCATATTCCCCTTTAGGTAGACCTGCAATTAGTTGTAACACCATCTTTGTTTTAGACACGGGCGTACCAACATTGGTCAATTAGTCTGCCACAAGTTTCAACTGTCGACAGTATTCTGGCATATTGGAATAATTTTTCAGACGTGTGTTGTTGAATTGCTCCTCCAAGTACACAGCACGAGTGTTCTTGTTGTCTTGGAAAATTTCGTACAATCTTGTCCATAATTCGTAGGCAGAAGCCCCCGTTTTCATGATGGTACGAAGTAGGTCTTTGGATACAGTGACATAGATCCATTGTTTAACTACGACATCAAGACGACGCCAACTTGTGTCATTAATCTCCGGGGGACGAGGAACAAACTCGCCGATGTGGTCAATCACATTGTAAACACATGCATGAATTTTAAAGAGTTCGACCCATGAATAGTATTGACCATCTTCCTGATCAAGAATGAGAGGGATGAAATTCTTGATGTTTGTAACAGCGAGAGCTGGATGGAAAGATGGTGAGGAATTGGTGGTGGGAAGAGGTGTGGAAGCGGAAGCATCATAATGTGTGAGAGATACATGAGGATCCATCTAGAGAAGAGAGGAAAGGAGGAAAAAACCCCGAAATTTGGAGAGGGAGCCCCAGTCTTGGGGAGGGGGACAATGACTGAAAAATTTCTAGGGTTCTTTAGTTGTGTCTCTTGATACCATGTAAGATTATATTAATCTCCCTTGGGGAGTCTCTCATTAATATCAATATATATAGTGTACAATGTTCATCCCTTATACAAGAAGAATCCTAGTCCTAATTACAAGAGGAATCTCAGTTTTACCATAATTATATTTACACAATATATGAAATATATTCTAATTATGGGTAGAGATTTTATTATACTACTATACACGTTTACAGAAATTAATTATAAATATATTATTATAATTTTATATCTCAAAAAGTTAAGATGATATATTTGAGTTTTAAGCAAATACTATAATATTTAAGGCCCCATCAAATTTTGGCTTAGACCATCAATTTTGTTGAGCCGTCCTGACTACATTCAATAATCAATTTCCTAAGTTTAATTAGATTAAATACACAAAAAAGTTACTATGTATATTTCTCCTATCAAATTTAGTGGAAAACAATACATTCCAAGATGTGAAATAGTAACAAAAACAGGGTTAAAAAAAAGAAGAGAGGAATGAAAACAAAAGCTCTAAACTGAACTTTGCATATTTTGATAATCATGAAACTAATTCTGTAGGTAATTATGTTTTAGCCTATTCATTGTTTATTTATTTTGTATATTCGTTTCGCTCTATTAAGTATTGACGGTTGGAATTGAGCGGAGCGAATATAGAGGATTGATTGAAATTAGAAAAGGATTAAGCAAAGCCCACAATGATAATATTGGTGGGAGCTACTGTTATGCGAGTCTCCACCCCACCCTTGGCTTCGTATTTGCCAAGTCAGTTGCTATTTTGTTTCTGTTTGGAAATTTATTAACGTGGAATAAAGTTTATCTCATTATTTATGATTCGAACAATTTGAGTTTCGCATGTCGGAAATGTCATTTTCACATACGTGCACACGTTGTACTAAGGATCATAAATTTCCTTAGTGAAAAAGATATTGGTACGTAAGTAAAATGTTTGAGACATAAAATGATGGACGGTCATTGGCTAAATGACGAGATCACGTTGGTAAAGGAAGTAAGATGTGTGTGAAATGTAAGATTGGAACGGGTCGGAAAAGGGTCGCGGAGCCGGGGCGCCTCATTGGATGAGCCGTGGCGCTAATTGGTCAGTCGGCTACTGGAGTCGCGGCGCCTCCGAGGGCCAGCCGCGGCACTTCCGAGGCAGTGTCTGTGCGACGGAAGTCCAAAAGTTTGGCTGATTATGAAGACGTTTTGGGGAATTAAGATGTCAGTTTTTCCTCCATAAATCAACCATTATGTGGCTGCATAACTTGGTGAATTAAGTGGCCATTACATGACATTTAAATGACCATTACATGGGCACTTGAAGAGGCCACTCTTACACTACTATAAATTGAGGCCTTTGGCTCAATTGTTCAACACTCAGAAATTTTCAGAACTTCTTCCTCTCTAACAACCTTCAAACACCCAAAGTTCTTCTCTAAAAACACTCGAGTTTCATTTGCTCATTTGTTAGTTGCTGTTTTATCTTGAGAGACTATTGCTCATTAATGTAAAAAGATATATACGGTGTAATATTGTCTTAAGTACAGAGTGAACATCACCCGATTCAGCAAAGCTTATATTTGTTCTTGTTTCCTGCTTGTAATCTTTGTAATATTTACTTACTTTCCGTTCATTGCAATTGTTGTAAGATAATATTTGTTGTAAGTGAAAAGAAAGATGACTGAGGAGAACATTTCTCTTTCGAATCTGATGCTGCTACTCAAGGCACAACTAGTGCATTCCCCATTACTGCTCAAGGCACACCCAGTGCCTTCCCCACTACTGCGCAAGGCTCACACAACGCCTTTCCTGTTTCTCAAGGGAATGTTACAGTTCCTCCACCCTCTGGATTCCACCATGAACGCCCAGCGAAGTTCATGGGCTCCAACTTTAAGAGATGGCAGCAGAAGATGCTATTTTATCTGACTATTATAGGAATGACTCGTTTTTAACAGAAGATCCTCCACAAACTGGAGATGAAATGGACCCTCAGCCAAGTGAAATAGTTGGAGGGGGCCAAGGTATCCATATCGTTAATGACATGAATATGGTTCTTGATGCATGGAGTCACAATGACTTCATGTGTAAGAATTATATTCTGAACTGTCTGTCTGACCCTCTCTACACGATGTATTGCACCGTAGGCACCGCCAAAAAGTTATAGGAAAGACTGCAGAAAAAGTACAACGCACAAGATGCTGGTACAAAGAAATTCATCATTGAAAATTCCTGAAATTTCAAATGGTGATAGCTAAACAGTGATGTCCCAAGTCCAGGAATTCTAAATTATTCTACATCACCTGGATTTCGAAGGTATGAAACCAAATGAGCAGTTTTTAGTTGCATCACTAATAGAAATTACCTCCCTCGTAGAATGAGTTCATGAGTTACTTAAAACTCAAGACAAAGGAAATGACCTTTGAGGAACTTATTATCAAACTCCAAATTCGGGAAGATAATAAGAAGGCATTGCCTAAGTGAAATCAACACGCTGAGGCAAATGCAAATCTGGCTGAGGCCAAAGGGAACATAAGCAAGAAGCGCAAGTTCCGGAAAGACAGCAAGACCCAGACGACGGAGAAGTTCAAGGGGAACTGCCACTACTGTGGATAACCTGGTCACATGATCAAGGACTGCCACAAGCTCAAGACTGAGCAAAAATAGAAGGCCAAAGATAAGAAACATGATAACATTGTCGAAGACACGCTTCTTGATGACATGATTGAGGATTTCTCTGTGGTGGTGCTTGAAGTAAACCTAATTGAGAATCCTATGCTATGGTGGATGGAAACGGGTGCTACCCGTCACATATGTTCCAATAGAGATGTCTTCTCCATGTATATTCCAGTTATGGATATGAAGTTGTTCATGGGTAACAACGATTCCTCTAATGTGTTAGGGGTAGGGAAGGTGGTCCTGAAGATGACTTCTGGCAAGGAGCTTACTCTGAATGAGGTAATGTATGTCCCTGATATTATAAGGAATTTAATTTCAGGCCGTTTATTGGTTAATGCTGGTTTTAGGCCAGTGTTTGAGTCCAATAAATTTGTAATCACCAAGAATGGAACTTTTGTGGGAAGGGGTTTCGTCTGTGAAGGCCTCTTCAAGGTTAACGCTGTGTCTGTAATGCCTTCTATCAATAAAATTAAAACTTATTATTATTTGCTTGAGTCTTCTAATTTATGACATCATAGATTAGGACATGTAAACTATCAATCTATCCAAAGGTTGGTAAAGTTGGAGTTGTCGTCGTCTATCAACGTAAGTGTGAGGTGTGCGTAGAGGGAAAACTGACAAAGACTCCCTTTAGATCCGTCGAAAGGTACACCGCTCCTTCAGAACTTATTCACACAGATATATGTGATTTGAAGTTTGCACAAACTAAGGGGAACAAGTATTTTGTGACTTTCATAGATGATAGCATAAGATATTGTTAGCTTTACTTATTGAAAAGTAAGGATGAAGTATTTGAAGCGTTCAGACGCTACAAAGTAGAAGTTGAAAACAATTAAGCATACAGATTAAATCAATTTGTAGCGATAGAGGGGGAGAATACGTAGCACTGTTTAAAGAATATTATGCCCAATCGGGCATTGTTCATCAAACGACGGCTCCATATTCACCTCAATCAAACAGTGTCATTGAACGCAAGAACCGTACATTGAAGGAAATGATGAATGTCTTGCTCATAAATTATGGTCTTCCCCAAAACATGTGGGAGAATTTGTCCTTACCGCTAATACGATCCTTAATAGAGTCCCACATAAGGGTAAGGACAAAACTCCATACGAGCTATGGAAGGAAAAGAAACTCACCTACAAATACTTGAAGGTATGAGGTTATTTGGCAAAGGTTGAAGTACCTAAGCTAAAGCAGGTCAAGATTGGGCCTAAGACTGTAGATTGCATTTTCATCGGATATGCAAATAATAGTAGTGTTTATCGCTTTATAGTGCATAAGTCAGGTGTACCGAATATCCACGGGGGTACAATCATGGAATGCCCAATTCTTTGAGGATACATTTTCTAGAAAGGAAAAACACATAACCTCTCGCAAACGAAGTTATGAACAAAGATCTCAAGATCCCGGAGTCGTTGACTGCCTAGATCTAGGTGGTTTAGATCTAGTAGACTCTAAAGTGGCTGAATATCTGGAATCTAGTGTTCCAGATTCTCAGAACTTAGAGGCTCCGGAGATGGAACCAAGAAAAAGTAAAAGGGCCAGAAAGGATACGTCATTTGGTCCTGACTATATGGCTTATATGGTTCATGACGAACCACGGACAATTGTTGAAGCATTGTTAACTCCAGAAGCATCGCTCTGGAAAAAAGCTTTTGAGAGTGAAATAGACTTCATCCTGTACAACCATACTTGAGAGTTGGTTGATCTTCCTCCGGGAAATAAACCATTGGGTGGAAAATGGATACTCAAACCGAAGTATAAAGTAGATGGTTCTATAGATAAGTACAAGGCTAGGTTGGTAGTCAAGGGCTATCGACAGAAGAAAGGCCTTGACTATTTTGACACGTATTCCCCGATGTCTAGAATGACGTACATACGAGTATTCATTGTGATCATCACATTATGGGACCTTGAGATACATCAAATTGATGTCAAGACAACCTTCATAAATAGTAATTTGGAAGAAGAAATCTATATGGACCAACTCGAGGGGTATGTGGTTCCAGGACAAAAGAAGAAAGTCTGTCGGCTTGTCAAATCTCTGTACGGGCTGAAACAGGCCCCGAGGCAATGACACTAAAAATTTGGTAGTACTCTACTATCGAAGGGTATCGCCATTAATGAGTATGACAAATGTGTCAACATGAAAGGTAATACTGACTCGTTCGTCATGATATGCCTTTACATAGACGACATGTTGATCACATGGATAAATCCTAGCTTGATCCTAGAGACAAAGAACATGTTGAAATAATATTTTGACATGAAAGATATGGGTATTGCAGATGTCATCTTAGGGATCTGACATACTGGTCTTATCTCAGTCTCACTACATCGGGGTTGTGTTGAGAAAGTTTGAGATGATTGATAATTCGCCAATAGTGTCACCACTGGATATGAATCAGAAGATTGATAAAAATTGTGGTGTGCCCGTATGCCAGGAGCGATATGCGCAGGTAATTAGTAGTTTGATGTACATAACAAACTGCACCCGACCTGATATAGCTTATGAAATCAAAAAGTTGGCTAGGTTTACCCATAATCCAAGTGATAGTCATTGGAAAGCATTTAATCGAGTACTACGGTACCTAAAATACACGCTAACTTACGGGTTGCATTATTCGAGATATCCAACTGTACTAGAGGGGTACATGGATGAAAACTAGATATCTGATATGATATAGAGAACACAAAGTCCACCAGTAGGTATATATTTACAATTAGTGGTGGGGCTGTGTCTTGTAAATCCTCTAAGCAAACTTATATCGCCCAATCTACGATGGAGTTGGAGTTTATCGCTTTAGACAAAGCATGAGAAGAAGTTGAGTGACTTCATGACTTCTTAGAGGATGTCCCTTGTTGGTATAAACTCGTACCTTCTGTAATGATCCATTGCGACAACCAGTCAGCTCTAGGAAGGGCACGGAGTTCTATGTACAACAACAAATCTCAGAGACATAAGATCGTTAGGCAGCTGGTCACCATTGGTATTATTTCCATTGATTATGTAAAATCAAATGAGAACATAGCAGACCCTTTAACTAGGGACATACCTAGAGATCAGATGTTCTGCATGTCCAGGGGAATGGGCTTAAATCCCAAACAATAAGGATTGATATGGTGGTAACCCAACCTTACTGATTGGAGATCCCAGGAATGAGGTTCAACGGGAAAACTAATCTGTAAAGGTTCAATTGAGGACTTCGGGTTTTGATTTATGTAAGGAACATAAACCCAAAGTCGTTCCTGCGATAGGCATTAAGTGTTATCTGCAGTGTGGGTAGAGGTTAAGTTTTCAAAAACTTTAATGATCTTCAACGGTTGATGTTAGGTTTGTGGAAACTTTTAATGGTTCCTAACACTTGTGAAGTGGGGTATAGTAGGATACCTTGTAGGAGACCACCTATTTAAGTGCGAGGACAAACCGCCTCAAATGAACGTACTTAAGAATCCAAGAAGTGTCCACGGCCACAACAAACAAAACATTAAAGAAGAACAAAGTAAGGAAAGTTGTTGTGTTGGTATCGCTGACTTGTCTTACACTAAACAATGACGGTTCAAGACATCACATTCACCACGCAGTAAGTAAGTCCGATGGTTTCAACTAAGGAAGGTTCAAAGCGGAAGCTACCTCTCCTGATGCAACATCGGTCCGCCGAAATGTTACTAGAAAGACACCTTGTGAGTGCACCAAAATCTCTTACAATAGGAGATTGTTGGAAATTTATTAATGTGGAATAAAGTTTATCCCATTTATGAATCGAACAATTGAGGCCCCGCACGTCGGAAATGTCATTTCACACACGTGCACACGTTGTATCAAGGATCGTAAATTTCCTTAGTGAAGAGATATTGGTACGTAAGTAAAATATTTGAGACATAGAATGATAGAAGGTCATTGGATAAATGATGAGTGTTTCACGTTGGTAAATGAAGGAAGAAGTGTGCGAAGTGTAAGATTAGAATGGGTCAGAAAAGGGTCGCAGCGCCACCACCACCTAGGTCGCGATGCCGCGGTTCCTCAATGGCTAAGCCGTGGTGCTAATTGGACAGTCAAATACTAGAGCCACGGCGCCTCCGGGAGTCAGTCGCGGCACTTCCGAGGCAGTGTCTATGCGATGGAAGTCCAAAAATTTAGTTGATTATGGAGACATTTTGGCGAATAAGATGACAGTTTTTCCTACATAAACCAGTCATTATGTGGTTGCATAACTTGGTGAATTAAGTGACAATTACATGGCAGACCATTACATGGGAACTTGAAGAGGCCACTCTTACATTACTATAATTTAAGGCATTTGGCTCAATTGTTCAACACTCAGTTATTTTCAGAACTTTTCCCTCTCTGGCAACCTTCAAACACTCAAAGTTCTTCTTTAGAAACACTCGAGTTTCCTTTGGTCATTTGTTAGTTGATGTTTTATCTTAGGAGACTATTGTCCTTTAATGTAAAAGGATATATACGGTGCAATTTTGTCTTAAGGACAGAGTGAACATCACTCGACTAAGCAAAAACTTATATTTGTTCTTGTTTCCTGCTTGTAATATTTGTAATATTTACTTACGTCCCGTTAATTGCAATTGTTGTACTCACAATTTCTTTGTAATAATAATATTTGTTTGATGAAAGGCCTCAATGGGTTCCTATGTATGCCTTTGACATCCCAAAAGATAACAACAACAACATCCCATAGAGTGGGGTCTTGGGAGGTAGATAGGTTGCTTCGGATAGACCCTCGGCATAACGACAAACAATTCAAAATAGTATGGAAAAATAATATTTATTAAATATACATAAGTATACATATGATATAAACGTGTATACTTATGTATATTGGACCGTCATCTTGGAGCATGAAGAAACAACCCATAACGGGCTTGGGCAGTAGAAGCCCATCACGGGATTGGTAGAATATTATGTGTATATTGTTGTAATATTATAGTGTAAACTTTACCTTAATTAGCATTGTACACTTACCATAGTTGTAGGAGTCTTGTACTACTAGAATAGGGTTTTGGGATTAGAATAGGAATAGGTTTTCTATTATGGTAATTTGTAAATTGCATATATGATCTTTCACTAATTAGAATAATCAAAGTAATTCACTTCCCTTTATCAAGCCCGCTCCATGCTTACTTTGGAAGAAGCCGGTTTGGCTAAGAAGGAGGCTACCGGTACTAGCCCCGTAGTCATGATGACTTCCTCCACAAATTCTTCGAGTTTTGATGATAATTCACGCCAAAGCCGTGCTCACGGTGGCGGAAAAAATAATCGTAAAAATAACGTCAAAAATCATGGCGGCAAACGCGACGATTCTGACGGCGTTAACGGCGCCAGTGAGTCGAGCCCCAATAGCAGTGGGCCACGACCTAATTAGTCCCAGCCTTGGGCCCCCTGGCTGTGAGCCCGGACCAGTGGGAAGTGGCCCACAACCACTAGTCGATTCTAGCGCACCGGTTCCCATCGGTAGGTTGGCGGCCGATTCGTCCCAATTTGATGCTTCGGTGGGTTGAGGCGTAGCGAGGGTTCTTGGGCCTCGACCTCCGTAGGATCATCATGCAGCAGGCCCCACCTCTATCGACATCGAAGTTGTGATGCACACACTTGGATTGAATCATCTGTACCTGAATTGGTACATGGACACCGGCGCCACTACCCACATGACATCCGACCAAGGTACTCTCTCATCTTATTCCAATTTGATCAGTAATCGGGGTGTAATTATTGGTAATGGTTGTTCAATTTCAATTTGCGGTTATGGTCAGAAAACTTTGTCTCCCCCCATCCACCACTTGTCTTACAAAATACCTTTCATGCCCCTAAATTGATTAATTTTTTTGTGTATGTCCGTAAATTCACCACTGATAATTATGTTTCTATTGAATTTGATCAGATTGGGTTTTCTGTGAAGGATTTCAAGATGGGGAGACCTCTCATGAGGTGTGATTGTAGGAGAGATCTTTATCCTATCATGCCAAGTTTCGATTTCTCAAGTCAAGTTGTGCCATCGACTCTTTTGCAGCTCTTGCTCCTTCCTTGTGGCATGCTCGGCTAGTTCATCCGGGGTCATCTATTTAGTCTTCCTTAGATAAAATAAGTTTATTTCTTGTAAGGGTACGCATAGTACTCCAAATTGTCAATCTTGTTCTTTAAGAAAAATTATTAGGTTGTCATTTGTAGACTCTAATTCTCATACTTTAATGACATTTGATATTATTCATAGCGATTTATGGACATCTCTCGTTCTCAGTTCTTTGGGTCATCGTTATTATGCTCTATTTTTTGATGATTATTCTAATTTTTATGGACGTTCCCTATAGCGAAAAAATCTCAAGTTTTTCTACTTTCTTAAAATTTAGAGCTTTCATTAAAATCCAATTAGAATGGGAAATAAAAAATATTCAATGTGCTAATGACAAAGAGTATGATAATGGGGTGTTTCGGGAATTTTGTGCTAATAATGAGATTAATTTTCTTTTTTTGTGTCCTCATACATCTTCGCAAAATGGAAAAGCTGAAACAAAAATTTGAACCATCAATAACATTATCCGAACATTGTTGCTTCATGCTTATGTACCTCATATTTTTTAGCATCATGCACTACAAATGGCTATGTATCTCCTTAATATACTTCCTATAAAAGACTTGACGTATTTCTCCCCTCTTCAAATCTTATATAATAAGATCCCTTTGTATTCACATCTTAGGGTCTTTGGGTGATTATGTTATTCACTATTTTCGTCCACCACCATTAATAAACTTCAGGCTCGGTCTACCCCTTGTGTGTTTTTAGGTTATCCGTCAAATTATAGTGGTTACAAATGTTTTGATTTATCATCTAATAAAATCATCATTAGTCACCATGTAATTTTTTATGAATATCAATTTTCGTTTGCTAAGGTAAGTAATCCCGTACCTAGTTCATATAAATTTTTAGATGATGGTATATCCCCGTATATTATTCACCATCCCACTTCCCGTTGGCCCCTCTGTACCGTCTGTGAACATCATTCTTGGACAAGTAATGTAATCCAGTTCCACAACTGGGCCAGTGACGGTCAATGGGCCAGTCTCCCAACCCATTACCGCCACTATTCAAGCCATAAATCCCCATTTTTTTGTGTTGGGCCAGCAGTCATCCGTCACGTGTTCCGATATTTTATAAAATCTGCCCAATTCTCCTCCGAGTCAAAGATTAGTCACTCATAGTCAACGGGGTATTTTTAAACCAAAAAGATATTTTAATTTAAATTTGAATGTTCTTAAATCACCCTTACCCCGTAATCATGTATCTATTTTAAATGATCCAAATTGGAAAATTACTATGACAAACGAATATAACGCTCTTATTTTTAATAAGATGTGGGAGTTGGTGCCCCGTCCTTTTGGTGTTAATATTATTCGATCTATGTGGATTTTTGCTCATAAGGACAATTCTGACGGTTCTTTTGTGAGGCATAAGACTCGTCTTGTAGGTGTGGTAAGACTCAGCAGGTTGGTATGGATTGTGGTGAGATATTTAGCCGGTGGTCAAGGTGGCTACCATTCGCATTGTGCTCATCTTGGCTCTTTCGAAAGCATGGTCCATTCATCAGTTAGACGTGAAGAATGTTTTCCTACATGTAGATCTCAAAGAGACAGTATATATGCATCAACCCTTGGGGTTTAGTGATACTCGATATCCTCATCATGTCTGTTTGTTGAAGAAGTCCTTGTATGGGCTTAATCAGTCCCCACGGGCATGGTATAAGAGGTTTGCAGACTATGTTTCGACTATTTAGTTCTCTTACAGCAGGTCTGATAATTCATTGTTCATATATCGTTGTGGTTTTTCCTTGGCTTATATACTATTATATGTGGATGATATTATCTTGACTACCTCTTCTGATGCATTGCACCAGTCTATCATGACAATGCTCAGTTCTGAGTTTGCTATGAAAGACTTGGGGCCCTTGAGTTACTTTTAGGGGATTGATGTCACTCGTCATGTAGGTGGGTTTCTCTTATCATAGAGGAAGTATGCAACAAAGATCATTAAGAGGGCTAGGATGTCATCTTGTAAGTCCACTTCTACTCCAGTTGATACTAAATCCAAACTGGGTGCTGCAGCTGGTTCCTCTTATGAGGATTCGACCCGATATCGCAGTCTTGCAAAGGCCCTTCAGTATCTTACTTTCACGAGACCGGACATTACGTATGTCGTATAACAGGTGTGTTTGTTTATGCATGATCCCAGGGCTGAGCACATGAATGCGCTTAAACACATCATTAGGTACATCTAGGGGACACTTGACTATGGCTTACATTTATATCTTTCATCGATGTCTACACTTGTCTCGTATACAGATGCTGATTGGGGTGACTGCCAAGATATCAGCCGATCTACGTTTGGCTATTATATGTTTCTTGGAAATAACTTGGTCTCGTGGTCTGCGAAGCATCAGCCGACATTATCACACTCGAGTGCAGAGGCTGAGTATTGAGGGGTAGCCAATGTGGTCTCTGAATCAGTTTGGTTATGTAATCTTCTATTAGAGCTTCATTGTCTTATTCAGAAAGCTACTTTGGTTTATTGTGATAATGTTAGTGTCATCTACCTTTCTGAAAATCCGGTTCAGCACCAGCGCACTAAACATATCGAGATGGACATTCACTTTGTTCGCGAAAAGGTAGCTCATGGATAAGTACGCGTCTGTCATGTCTCATCCAGGTATCAAATTGCAGACATCTTTACAAAGGGTCTTCCGTCGGTCTGTTTTGAAGATTTTAGGGACAATCTCAGCGTTTGAAGACCGCTATGACTGCGGTTGTGTGTTAAATATACATAAGTATACACACGGTATACACGTGTATACTTATGTATATTGGACCGCCATCTTGGAGCATGAAGAAACAACCCATTACGTGTTTGGGCAGTAGAAGCCCATCACGGGATTGGCAGAATATTATGTGTATATTGTTGTAATATTGTAGTGTAAAGGCTACAATAATTAGCATTGTACACTTACCATAGTTGTAGGAGTCTTATACTACTAGAATAGGGTTTTGGGATTAGAATAGGAATAGGTTTTCTATTATGGTAATTTATAAATTGTATATATACTACTTCATTAATGAGAATAATCAATGGGGATTATTTCTTTCAATAACAAAAGCGAATAAGTCATCCCAAAAGACAACATTATTACTATTTTCCTTTTGGATATGATGTTTTCAGATAACAACAACATACTCATTGTAGTCCCACAAGTAGAATCTTGACCTTACTCCTATATTGTGGGGTAGAGAGGTTGTTTCCGGTAGACCCTCAGCTATTTCTACGCATAAAATATGCACGAATCCACAAGAAAATTAGATGAGTTGATCCTTGTACTCTGAACTCTGCCATTCTTTTTGGAGTGAAGAGGATATCATTGCTAGTTGTTTACAATATGCATGTCTGTGTTGATAGGTCTTGGGAATCTGCTACTAGCTCATTAAGATATACTCTCTCCGTCCCATTTTAACTGTAGTATTAGCTTGAAAAAAATTATCCCAAAATAAGTGTCACTTTAGGAATTTAAGACTAGAGTTAGAAAATGTTTTCAACTATGCCCTTAATATTAAAGAAGTAGTCCATTTTAATATTACTCAACTCTCAAAAAACATCTAATAAATAGGGGTCTCAAGAAACATCTACTCCCTCCGTCCCAAAAAGATTGGTCTTGTTTGACTTGTCACGAATTTTAAAAAATAAATGAAGACTTTTAAAATGTGTGGTCGAAGACAAGCCTTAAATATTTTTGTGGTTGTAAATCATCTCATAAAGTTGAATTGTTTCTAAATATATAAATGTGTCAATCTTTTTGGGACAAAATAATAAGAAAAGTAGGTCTTTTTGGGACAGAAAGAGTAATAAACAGGGGTAACTTAGTAAATTATAATTTATATTTATTTTTTTCTTAATGGGCGTGAAAATAGCTAAAATGACGGTTAAAATGGGACAGAGAGCATGAAACACAGAAAGTTTCAAGGTGAATTAAGAAGGCTGCTTTTTGTTTGGGTCCTGGGCTAGTTAGTGCACATGGTTCATAGATTCATTAAATCTGAAAATGATATTCGGAATTAGAATTTTGTTCAATTTCACTTTCCCTAGAGTAGGAAAGTGTTCTGTAACCTCCCGTTTACGCTCTTCTTCCCAAGCCCCTCATCACTTGTACTAGTAATGAAGTGTTATTTTGTAGTTGTCCAACCTGGGTGGAATAGCATAGCTTTACAATTTCACACGTGTATACAACAAGTCAGGGACGTCCTTGGGCGGTCGAGTGGTCGCCCTTGGGGCCGAGCGTGAGCTTCCGCTGAATTTTTATTTTTATTTTATATGTTTCAAATATTAAGATATGTATTAAAAATGTCTTTAATCTTATCAGTGAGATTTGTAAGTTAGTAGATGAGGGCTCTTTCCAAAAGTCACTCCCTAGTGAGAGGTCGTGTGTTCTCGAATCCAATGAACAACGCAATCACAACTTCCAAGTAAAGATCTTTTTGGTAAGTTATTGTTTTGAGAATTATTTTTCTCTAATTCACTATTAGCATGGATTGATTGTATCAATGTTTATACCATTTTGTTTAGGGTTTCAAATTTCTCGAATCTCAATATTATATTTAATTTAGGGTTCTCAATATTACATTAAATTAATTGTGTTTAGCTTAGATTTTACATTACTTTTATTGGTAATGTATGTAATGGATGACTTGTATTTTACATGATTACATTAAATTTGGGTTGTCTTTTTATTTCAATAGGAGAATTACAAATGCCTCATACCCGAAAATATACGTCTGAACATTAAAAACGTAAAAAAAACACGAAGAAGAGTTCATCAAATATCAAAAAGGGGCATTAGATATATTTGTCCAGACATTCTTGATTATGAAATATTGTTTGATGACTTTGCATATAAAATGCAAGGATATCAATTTTCTATGTCTAATGCAATGATAGTTTTTCTTATAAATTTTTCATGTAATGACATTAAGGTATCTCTTTCGTAGCATTATAATTTATTGTACTGAATTTGAAAACATTGAATCAAATATAGTGTTTACTATACATTTATTTGATATTTTGATCAATAATTTTTTTAATATTGATTAATTAGTTAATTTTAATTTTTCATGTGAATAAAAAATGGTCTCTTTTTATTTCTCGCACAGGGCCCTGCCCTGCCCTGCAATAAGTTTATGTTTTTCTTGCTGAGAATGTTTTCTTTTGCTGATTATTAGAAGCTGGAGCATGTTAATGTTTATCTTTTATAGTTTATAGTACTGTCGCTACACCTCGTAGATCATTAAATGGAAAACTATGCAAAGACCTGCTATTAGGATGTTATTGTCTCACTTTGGAAATTTGACAAGTTCTATTTGCTATTGCAGGATACCATTGGGAATGGAAAGGCTGGGACAAAGAACCAATGCTCGATAGGTGCAGCTAGTGCGCTAACGGAAGGAAAAGGTGTATTTATAGATAGATGCAACTTAGATAGAGAACAGCGGGCCGACTTCGTGAAGCTTGTTGGTCCAGAAGTGGAGAAGCATGTTGTGGCACTTCATCTTCCAGCTAAGCTTTGTATTTCTCGGTCATTTAAGAGGACTGGGCGTGAAGGAAACTTTCAAAGTGGGAAAGCTGCTGTAGTTGTGAATAGGAAGTTGCAAAAGAAAGAGTTGCCTAAGCTGAATGAAGGATATGCTCGAATTATAGTTTGCCAAGATGAAAAAATATATTCAAGCTGCTATCAATACGTACAGTGCACTTGGTCCATCAGATAAACTTCCACCAGGCTTTTTTGGCCAGAAGAACTCAGATGCCAAAGTTCAACTTGGTATAATGAAGTTCCTCAAGAAAAAGGGTCCTCCTGGATGTTCTGATACTGACGAATGTCTCTCCCGAGAATATTCGATCTCATGCCACCAACGAAAATGACTCTAACCAAGTACTAGAGAGATGTGAAGGACCGAAAAAGGCATCTGTTGGCAGTAGCATTTCTTTAGAAAATGCCCCCACACTTGCATTTCCATCTATTTCTACAGCAGATTTCTATTTCAATCTTGATAAAGCATCTGATATAATAGTTGAAAAGTGTTGAAATAAACATAAAGATATAAGGAGAGTTAGTTACAAATGTTGTTAAATGGGTAGTTACAAGGAGGAGCCTATAGGGAGTCTATGGAGAGTTAGCTACTTGTATAAATAGCCTTCATTATCTCATTATGTAAACAAATTTTATGAAAGCAATAATAAACTTCTTCTCTCTTCTTCCTTCATCGATCTTCTTCTTCTTTTCTTTTCTTGCTTCGTGTACACAGTCAAATGTATACTATGTATATTGAATAGTATATTCAGTGTATATCACAACAAAGTTCTTCAATCTCCATCAAACTTATATCAGAGCGGGCGATCGATGTGTCAGTTAATCACATCAGCACTGGTGTGTTTGAAGAAAAACTGTGTGTTTGAAGAAAATCTGTAAGGGAAAAATTGATTTCAAATTTCACTTCTTCTATATTATGTGTACTTACTGAATGTGTATACCCTGGCTGGGCATATCTCTGAATACATCTTCGTAAGAAAACTCTGAATCTCTCTGAAATCTATGAAACATTACTCTTATGTATATTGTTGTTGTCTTGTGATCTGAGATCCCGCAAATAAATCACCAAGACTGGAGAAGACCTTTTTTCTTGATTCTTATTTCTGATCTTACTTCTTTCTTGCTACTGGTTCTTGATTCCTATTTGTGAAGTTAACAGAATTCTGCAAGATTCTACAGAAAAGGTCATAATATAGTGATATTATCATCCTGATACTACATATGTGGATTCTCCATAAAATCAGTGAAGACATAATTTCAGTCTTCATTCTTGTTCTTATCTTTAAAGAGTTACCAAGAAATACAACTTCTTAAAAATGAGTACTGACTCATGTCCTGAAGGCAACCCTACTCCCACAACTTTTCCTGAAGGCACCCCTACTCCCACAACTTCCATACAACCAATACCAAGAGAAAGTGCAGAAATTTCCTCTGTCACCACAGTATTTGATCACAACCATCCCCTATACTTACAAGCCTCTGATGTAAGTGGAGTCTCCTTAATATCTTTTCAAATCTTGGGATCTAAGAATTATATAGTATGGAGTAAGTCCATGAGGATAGCCTTGCTAGGTAAAAACAAGTTGGATTTGTGAATGGAAAATGCACCAAGGATCAGTATGAGATGGAACTGTGGGACCAATGGGACAGGGTTAATGCAGTTGTACAAGCATGGTTGATAAATGTTGTGTCTAACAGTCTACTAAGTGGGGTATTTTATGGAGAATCAACGTATGAAGTGTGGGAAGATTTGAGGGAAAGGTTCGACAAGGTGGATGAATCAAGAACCTATGATTTGCATAGGAAAATTGATACTCTAACACAAGGGAATAGTAGTGTTGCTGAATATTTTACTAAGATGAAGACATTGTGGGTGGAGTTTCAGGCATTAGTCCCACCCCCTAACTGTGCATGCCCTACATCTAAAGAGTTCACAGACTATTTACAAAGGCAGAAGTTGTATCAGTTTCTCATGGGTCTAAATGAAAGCTATATGCAGGCTAGATCACAGATCTTACCCATGTCACCCCTTCCTACAGTAAACAAAGCTTACTCTATGATTGTTAGTGATGAAAATTAAAAGGGCATAAGTGTCAAATATGTAGGTCTGCTTGGTGTTGGGCTAAGTATTGTGGTACACAATGGTAGTATAAACTCTGCAGGCCTGTATTCTAAGACAGCAGGTAAACCTCAATTCAAAAGGAATACCAACATATTTTGTGATGTGTGCAAGATGAGGGGGCACACAAAGGAATTCTGCTATAGAGTATTTGGTTACCCTCCTGGTTTTAAGTCAAAAAGAAAGGAGCATGATGCTCACAATGTCTGTGCATGGGGTACTGAACACACTCATAGTTCTGGGAACAACACTCAGGGCTATATTCCTGTAAACACATGTGCTAATTGGCAAGTTGAAGGAGCACCAGTGTTCTCTCAAGACCAATATGAGCATATTGTGAAGCTGCTGAATCAGAACAAAGGCCAGACTACTACAATTCAGAATGTTGATTCTCAAGGTGACAAATCTTCTGCAAATACTGTAGGTATGACTGAACTTAAAGCCTTAAAAGTATATGATATAATCAAGAAATGGATAATAGATACAAGTACCACAAATCATATGCTTTCTGATTTAGATATGCTAGAAAAAGTAACTAATGTAGGAGATGATACTACAACTACTAAAAAGGTATTTCTGCCAAATGGAGAGATTGTCAAAGTCACTCACACTGGTACAAGTAATTTGTTTTCCAGAAGCATACTTAGTAATGTTTTCTACTTGCCTCAGTTCAGATATAATTTGCTATCTGTGTCTCAACTTACTAGAGAATTAAAGTGTGCAGCTACATTTTATCCTGATTTCTGTCTGTTTCAGGATCTCTTCAGTGGGAGGGTGAAGGAGATTGGTAGACTCCAGGATGGTCTCTATGTGTTAGTGAATCATTCAAGTACTATACAGGATCCAAGGAAGTTAGGACTAAATGTAAAAGCTAAAGAGAATGATACAATTTCAGAGGAATATATTAAACTGTGGCATAGAAGGTTGGTCACACTTCTAGTAAAGTACTAAGCAAATTGATTACTACTAGTACTGATGTTATAGCTAAAACAATAAAGACTTGTAATGTGTGTCCTTGTGCAAAGCAATGTAGACTACCATTTTCTGATAGCAACATTTGCAGTAGTTCAAGATTTGATATTTTGCATATAGATGTATGGGGTCCTTATAAAGTTGAAACACATAATAGCAAGAAATACTTCTTAAATATAGTAGATGACTATTCTAGAATGACTTGGATATATCTGCTTAGATTGAAATCAGAAGTATGTGTGTTTATTAATCAATTTCTTAGTTATGTATCTACTCAATTTAACCAAATAGTTAAGGTAGTTAGAACTGATCATGGCACAGAATTTGTAAATGATATATGCAACAGCCTATTTCAGAAGTTAGGGATCATCTATCAAAAATCTTGTGCCTACACACCACAGCAAAATATTGTGGCTGAAAGAAAACATAGGCACATACTAGAGGTGACTAGAGCCATAAGACTTCAGGCTAATATCCCTATTAAGTTCTGGGGTCTATGTGTACAGGCTGCAGTATACTTAATAAATAGATTATTGTCTTTCATTACTGGGGTAACACCTTATGAAAGCCTATATCAACTTAAGCCCTCCATAGGTCATATAAGAACTATAGGTTGCTTATGCTTTGCTAATGATCTGACAATCACAGATAAGTTACAATACAGAGTTAGATGTTGTGTACTGATGGGATTTTAAGAAACACAAAAGGAATATATATTATATGATTTGAACTCTAAAGTCTTCCTAGTTAGTAGAGATGTTAAGTTCAGAGAGACAGAATATCTTTTTAAGAACAATATAGCCAGTATACCTGTTTTCCAAAATCTGCAGAATGGTACCTATCAATTTCAATCTGAAGTTATACCACAAAGTATTACACAGAGTAGACTAGCTGAACCACATAGTGAACTTCCTGATACTACAACCATACCTAATACAGATGAAACTCCTAACTATGCTGAAAATAATACAGATAATGTGCAAGTTTTAAATAACAATCCTGACAATCCTGAGGTCCCTCAACAACCTGATAATACTTTAGTTATTAGAAAGTCAAGCAGACCTAAACAACCTCCAATATGACTTAAAGACTTTGTTACTCCTAATGCTAATAGTGTGCTCTATCCAATTAGTAACTATCTGTCTTATGAACACTTAAGTACCAAATATCAAGCTTTCTTACTTCATTCTCTAAAATCACAGAACCTGGGAGTTATAATGAGGCTTCAAAAGATCCTAGATGGGTGGAAGCCATGAAAGCATAAATAAAATCCTTACAAGATAACCAAACTTAAGAAATTGTTCCCTTACCTGAAGGTAAGAATCCAATAGGTTGTAAATGGATTTATAAAATAAAATACAAGGATACTGGTGAAATAGAAAGACTAAAGGCTAGGTTAGTAGCAAAAGGATACAACCAACAGGAATGGATAGATTATCAAGAAATCTTCTCTCCAGTGGTGAAAATGGTAAATGTAAGGTCTGTACTATCTATTGTAGCTTCTAGAGGCTGGCACATTCATCAAATGGATGTATATAATGCCTTTCTTCAAGGTGATTTGTATGATAAAATATTTATGGAACTCCCACAAGGATCCATTAGTCAAGGGGGGAAACAAGTGTGTAGACTAATTAAGTCCTTGTATGGTCTCAAGCAAGCACCTAGGCAATGGAATTTCAAACTCACAGAGGCCTTAGTTCATATGAAATTCATACAGTCTCATTATGATCACTCATTGTTTATAAAATAAACTAACCAAAGTATTATCATTTTACTAGTGTATGTGGATGACATGTTAATTACAGGGGGGAATATGAGTTTAATAAAGGAGACAAAATAGTCACTTCAAGATGCTCTTAAGATGAAGGACCTAGGAGAACTAAGATATTTTTTAGGAATAGAATTTACTAGGTCTAGTAAAGGGATTCTAATGCATCAAAGAAAGTATGCATTGGAACTCATATCTGAGTCAGGATTAGCTACTGCTAAACCAATCAACACACCTACTGATTGTAATATCAAGATGACCACAAAAGAATAAGATGAGTTTTTAGCCAAACAGACATAAGACAGCAGGAAACAAAGAAAATGAAAACAGCCACTGAAGATGAACTCCTAAATGACATAAGTGTCTATCAAAGATTAATTGGTAAGTTGTTATATCTCACTATTACAATACCAGATATAGATTATAGTGTTCAAACACTTAGTCAGTTTTTACAACAACCAAAGAAGTCACATCTAAGTGCAACTTTAAGAATAGTAAGATATGTTAAAAACTAGCCTGGACAAGGAATATCTATGTCTTAGTAATAAACAAAAAATACTAACTGCTTATTGTGATGCAGACTGGGTTATTTGCCCACATACAAGAAAATCTATTACAGGTTATTTGGTCAAATTTGGTGATTCTCTCATTTCTTGGAAATCGAAGAAGCAAACTACAATCTCAAGAAGTTCTGCTGAGTCAGAATACAAGAGTCTAGCTAGTACGATTGCTGAATTAACTTGGATAGTTGGCCAAATGAAAGACATTGGCATCAACATCAAACAACCAGTCACAGTGTTTACAAACAACAAATCCGCAATACAAATAGCAGCAAACCCAGTGTTTCATGAAAGAACCAAAAACATAGAGATTGATCTACATTTTATAAGAGAGAAGATCCAGAAAGGATTGGTAAAGACCGAGTATATACCTACTGTAGAACAACCATCAGACTTGCTTACGTCTAAACAGAGTCCAGCACCTTCATCTTTGTTCCTAGCTTGAATTGCTGAACATCTTCCAGCATCCAGCTTGAGGGAGCCTGTTGAAATAAACATAAAGATATAAGGAGAGTTAGTTACAAAAGTTGTTAAATGAGTAGTTACAAGGAGGAGCCTATAGGGAGCCTATGGAGAGTTAACTACTTGTATAAATAGTCTTCATTATCTCATTATGTAAACAGATTTTCTGAAAGCAATAATAAACTTCTTCTCTCTTCCTCCTTCATCGATCTTCTTCTTCTTTTCTTTTCTTACTTCGTGTACACAGTCAAATGTATACTGTGTATATTGAATAGTATACTCAGTGTATATGATAACAAAGTTCTTCAATCTCTCTCAAACTTCTTCAAAAAGGTTGAGGAATATGTAAATAAACTTGGAAATTCTAGGCTTGTCTTGGTGGATTTGTCTCAGAATTCAAAAATATTGTCCCTTGTCAGGGCTAAAGCTGCAGAAATGAATATCGACTCCAAAAAGTTCTCTTTACATTTGCGGGGAATATAACTAAACTTTACTCAGAAGGAGGTTTGCACTGAAACGTGATTGCTAATGGCACTAACTGGTAATTCTTTGCGCCATTATACCGTCCTAGTGAAAATGAAAAAATGATGTAATTCTGCAAGAGGCTTACCAAAAACTTCTCTTTTTCCTTCTGTTTGAATGTTCTGTTGTGGAGATTTTTATTTAGTGACAATAAAGTTTGTGTTGGAAATTTATTAAACGTGAAATAAAGTTAATCCTATTAATTATGACTCGAACAATTGGGGCCCCGCACGTCGGAAACGTTGTTTCCACACACGTTGTACCGAGGATCGTAAATTTCCCTAATGGAAGAGATATTGATACGTATACAAAATGTTTGAGATATAAGATAATAGACGGTTATTGGCCAAATGACAATGGTTTCACGTTGGTAAATGAAGGAAGAAGTGTACAATATGTTAAAAGATTAACGGAGTCATAAATCGTCGCGGAGCGGAGAAGGGCCGCGACGCCTACGACGGGATTGGATACTAGAATTCAGCGCTTAAGTTCCAGTAGCTACTGGAATTTAGGCGCCTCAGCGTCTCCCCGAAGGGCCGCTGCTCTAAATGACGTTTTGTGTTCCAGTGACTCACTGGACGTGAAGCGACGCAGCGCCTCCCCGAAGGACATCGACTTTAAATGACGTGTTGAGTTCCCATGATCTACTGAACGTAAAGCGCCGCGGCACCCCAGTGAGGGCCGCTGCGCTTGGCTTCCAGAAGTCACAAACGGGAGATGAAAAGACATGACTCTTGGGCTGGTTTTGAGGCATTAAACTTCTATTACATCCCATATTAATTCAGTCATTATTTGGCTGAATTATAACTCCACATTTAAGGCCATTACATGATCATTCAAAGTCTTTACTTGGCTATGTGGAAGGTCATTTTCTCCACACTATAAAATGAAGTCATGGGTTCATTTGCAAATCACTCAACACTTCAGAAATTATCTTCTTCTCTAGCAACATTCCATATACTCAAAAATCTTTCTTTCTTAAACGAACACTTGAGTCTCCTTTGCTCACTTATTTGATTGTGTTTTATCTTGGGAGATAAGTTGTCATCACACCGTTAAAGGAATATACGGGACAATATTATCTTAAGGATAAATTGAAAATCAATCGACTCAGCAAGCCATCTTCTTTATTTTATTTTCAGATTTCTAACATTTTTATTGTTGTTGTTCTCATTCGCATTTCCTTGTTACCACACATTTAAGTCACAAGTTTGTCAGGGCGAGCAAGTAGTAAATACATTAACTTCATTTGAATACCATCTTTTCTGGAGGCTTCAAAATTTACCTATAGGTTCAGATGCAAAAGAAAGTATTCCAAAAAATTTAATGAGATGAAGTTATATTTTTTAAATGGCAAACGGTTTTAAGGTAGGTTGATGGCATGTTAAACAAATGAAACAATGTGTAGTCTTGTGCCTGAAATAACCTTCTTTTTCCAGAGGTCCAATATGGAGGATAGACATCCAGCAGAAATCTACTTTCATTGATTCATGAGTCAATTTGGTATGCGTGCATGGTTTTGATGATGACTTGTGTGCATGCAACGCCATTAAATAGCAGGGTGTTAAAAATGTAGCAGATATTTCAATTTTCTAATAATGTCCAGCAGGTCCTTGATACAAATTAATTGTTAACTCACCAACTCGTCATAATACAATACTCAGTCAACACATTCTTTCTGTGTTTTTACCTGACGCATTTAGCTTCCCAAGATATTATGTGTTATTTTTTTGGATGCCATCTAAAAGCCAACTTTTTTTCAGGCGACTAAAACCAGGAGGTGGAGATGTAAATGCTGCTATATTTAGTGCCGCTGGTCCTGCCCTTGAAACCACAACCAAAATAGAGCTGGATCCCTTAGTTCTGGAAAACCTGTTGTTGTCCCTCTTCCTTCATCCGATACCATGAAAGAATTAATCTCTTGATTATTCTTATTAATGAAAGACATATATACACAAATTACAATATGATGATCATTTTCCTATTCTACTTCTAAATCTCTATTCTATAAGGAGACTAATAATACAACTATGATAATATTACAATTCTAATTAAGATACAAGACTAATGCTAAATATATACCATATACAATACCTACAATGCCCGTGTGGGCCCCATATATTTCCGTATCCAAATATATTGGGCTGGCCCAATATATTTAACAATCTGCTCCCTTGTTTAGTAGGGAAGGAGTTACTCATGTCATACATGTCCTTGGACCAAATATGAATCCCCAGAGAACAAACTGTCTCAACAATGACTACAACAAGGGCTGTAAAATACTCCGGGAAACTTACTCATCACTTTTTGATGGTTTTGTTGGAAATTTACTAATGTGAAATTAATATTATTTCATTATTTATGACTCGAACAATTGGGATCCCGCACGTCGGAAACGTCGTTTTCACACACATACACACGTAGTGCCAAGTATCGTATATTTCATTAGTGAAAAAGATATTGGTACGTGAGTAAACGTTTGAGACATGAAATGATGGACGGTCGTTGGTTAAATGACACGTGTTCCACGTTGGTAAGTGAAGGAAGAAGTATACAACGTGTAAAAGATGAAACGAGTCGGAAATTGCCGCGGAGCCTCGAAGGGCCGCGGCGCAGAACCGTCGGAGCCGCGGCGCCTCCCAGGCAGAGCCGCGGCACTTCGGAGGCAGAATGGTCGACGGAAGATGAAAAGTTTCCGACTTTTGGGCTGGTTTTGGAGAATTGATCATTCATTACTTGGCACTTGAATTCCATTATTTGGCTGAATTATAACCCATCAATAAGTGTCATTACATGGCTTTGATTGCCATTAGTTAACTAGATGAGAGGTCATCTTACACTACACTATAAATTGAGCCTTTAGGCTCAATTGAAGAACACACCTCACTCTTGTATAGTTTAGATATTTCTGAACTTCTTCCTCTCTAGCATATTTTTCAAATACTCAAAGGTTCTTCTTTAGATCCACTACAAAAAAAAGGCCTACCGTGACGAATTTTAACTATCACGAAGGACGAAGGGGTTTTATGACGATTTTTCTAAGTGTCACGGTAGTTATTGTCACAAATTCGTGACGGTTGTTGTGACGTTGTTGTGGCGGTTATAAAAACAGTCACAAAATGTGATGTTTGACTTTGACTTTTTCCTCTTTTTTTAAATTTTTCCGCGAAATTATTAATTAAATAATATTTTTTGGCTGGAAATTTTAAATAAAATTAATATAAATTGGCGGAATGTTTTTATTAAATTTGATTTAAATTGGCGGGAAAATTAGTTTTTGACATTTGTTTTATATTTTAATTTTAATTTATTAAATAAAAATAAATTATAATTGCAAATATATTATAACTAAAATGTTACCCACATAATGAAATTGTTCTAATACATTAAATCGAAACATTATAAATTATTTTTCAAAACATCTAATGTTATCATCAAATACAACCAAAAAACATAATATTGTTTTAACTTCAAAAAGTACAAATATTGTCTAAATCATCATAAAAATGACACAACTATGCAGCACGAAACCCGCAAGGGTAGCCAAGTTGGTGTAGCAGTAGAGCGCGGGACCGCAAGGTCACGAGTTCGATCCCCTGCATAAACCTTCTTGGTTGAGTCTGTCACACATGGCTTGCCAAGTGTGGTTTACATGGCTGACGTGGTTTGCAGGCTACTGCGTCAGTCCGGGGTTTACCTTGTGCGCACTCGAAAGAGTAGCGGCTGCGGGTTCCTTCGTCAATAAAAAAAAAAAAAAAACTATGCAGCACGAAGAATCTTTGAAACATGTTGCGCCCACTCGATCCGAACTTCATCAAGGTCATGCTGCGAAAAATATTCTTTGTCATTGTACTGTAACACACAACAGAGATCATTTAAATTTTCTCAAAATAATTGAGGCTAAAAAGACTTTATATATATAGAATTAGAATGACGTACTGAGGATTATATGGCTGTTCGTCGTCTCTTATCGTTTAAACATAGTAATATTGTCTTTGGACTTCAGGCGGAGATACGTCAATCCTGTCTTCTTTCGCCTTTGTAGTTATTTCCTTGCAAAAAAAAGTAAAAGAAAAGATCGTTAGTAATGAATGAATGCAAATAGAAAAACCTCCGGATCCGCACAAAACCGTATAGGTTTTGATTACGCAGGGCTCAAATCTATATATTGTAAAGGGACATCCCAAACAAGTCATGGTTGCGAACTAGTGACTCGGCAATCAATCTAGTCGTCTTGCCAAGCATGTCGGTATCCGGTATATATATGTGAAAAGAATCCATAAGTGTCATCATCGCCCTTTTCCGAAGGAAAGCAAATCGAGGGACAACCTTTCCGGAAGGGTCATGGCCTCAAATTAATTATTCTCATCGGCCCAAGTATAACATCGTGTTCAAATCAGGGGAATACTTGAAGTACATCAGCTGTCCAAAACAGCCTCAAAGTAACAGGCTTTTAGCCAATAAATCCACTAGCAGTTAGGCTAAAAAATACAGCAGCGATGAACATCAAATATGCTAAAAAATGCAGCAGTAATTTAGCCAGAATGTTGCAGTTGTTTAGCTTGAAACACAACATCAGCTTGTTTATCAAATGCAGCATCCGCAGTAAACCGACTCAAATATGGCCATAAAACAGCAGTTGTTTAGCTTAAAATGCAGCAACAACAGATTTAAAAACAGAGCAACAGTGAGCTCGAGAACACAGCGAAAACCATGTGTAGTATCTGTTCAAATCAGTAAATTTCAGAAGTATTGCAGCTATCTGAAACAGTCCTAAAACAATAATTTTTTGCCAAGACACTAGCAACTGGGCAAAAAATACAGCGAAAAATATGCTCACCAAGTTTAGCAAGAATAACGAAAAGAGAAAGTTATGAACAATATGATTACCAAGAAGGAGAGAAATATTATCGAATGGATAATATGCTCACCAAGTTTGTTGCTTTGAGAATATATGACATCATTAACTTCATGTCTTACAAGGACAGCACCAATTGGCATATATCCAGAAGAAAGAGCCTAAAAGCATAGTTAAGGGGAGATAATTTGGAATCCAGATATAAGTTAAAATTTGCATAGATCGTACACATTTAAAATCTACCTTTGCTACAGAGACAAGATCAGGTTTAATGTTGTACTTTTCACATCCGAACATTGTCCCAAGCCTTCCAAATCCACATATGACCTCATCCGCGATGACAAGAATGTCGTACTTCTTGAGTACATCTTGAATCTAAAAACGAGTAGTATGAAAATTATTGTTTCAGCTACTGATAAGCATAATCCCTAGGAAGAAAAATGAAAAGCGTATTTTTATCGAAAAGAATTAAAAAGTACAAGGAAAATGGACCTTATCAAAGTAGGTCGCTGGAGGAGGTATGACACCTCCTGCACTCTGGTTCAGCGATGAAAGAAACTATCTAGTTGATGAACAAGTAAATTAACCAAAAAACATTTCATCATCTATATATGATGCAATTAAAGGAAACACGATAAGTGATAAAAAGTTGATAGAAGTTACTGTATCAGGTCCCTCTTAGTATAAGATTTTCCAAATTATTCGTCAACCTAGTCGAGAACTCCTCTCCCGTCTCACCTAACAAACACACATCACATTTTCCTAAAAAGTTCATATTTTGTGCACCGACTGATATAAGATCAGGATACAATAAGAAGTAGCGGTTAATAAAAACCTGGCAGATGAAAGCGCCAATAATGAGAGCAGTCGGTGTGCAGAACAAATGGAGCTGGTAGATCAAATTTCTGATGTAGTGCAGGAATACTACAATAGAAAATATTAGCATAACGAATACTTGAAACGAATAATAAATGATCGCCCAGAATTGATAAGTTTATTACCCAGAAAGACTGGCAGAAATGAGAGTTGACCCGTAGATGCAAATTCGAATAGCAGCATGTATGTATGTCAAGAACATATAGCCAGAATGTATGTCAAGAACAATGTAGATGCAAATTCGAATAATTTTTCATCTCAGCGCGATTGTAAATGCACACACACTAGAAATGAACAAAAATACTGTAGTATTTTATCAAAATTCCCAACAAAACATGGATTTTTCTTTCTATTATTTAGCAAGTTAATTGTGTAAAAACATGTGTGTCATTGGCTTCTGATCCACTGTTTGTGAAAAACGCTTTCGCCATTTTATTTGCAGTAAACAGATCTAGGAGTTCCTTTTGCCAGATCCTGTACGTTTGAAAATACAATCAGTCTGAGATCTAAGTAAAACTTAAAGCGAAACCTGGACAGCTAGGAGATTTTTTTGTCTTTCGTGATAAGATAACTACTTAGAATTTTACGTACCAAAGAAGGTTTTGTGGTACGATTCCAAAATAAATGATAAAAGGGAAACTCGTTGAGTTGTTTAGTTGCAGCGGCAACAAGACGAGGCTCATTTCTACCTACAATAATATGTAACAAGACATCTATGTGTTAAATATTTTGAGGAAAAAAGTGGTAACTAAAAATAGTGCAAATAGGGATTGTAAGCTATGTTGCTTGGACACTCCAAAAATATTATCGCACCCGTGTCGGATCCTAAAGAAATGTACTACTTTGGAGGATCCAAAACCCACATGTCTGCATTTTTGAAGAATTGAGCAACATAAATTGTAAGTACCTAAGGATGTGCACCACAAGCCAGCTAGAGCATCGAGTTATTTCTTCCCGTTAATGTCATAGACATAAGAACCCTATGACACATGCAAAAAATGTTAAACAGAGAAGTAGTTTCTCGAGTAGATAGCCAAAGAAAGATGCAAATCTAACCTCGGATTTTTGTATAACTAAAGGTTCCAAATCAGTAGTATGCCACCCGGCAATGAAGGGTGCCAACATATCATGTCCCTTATATTTGCAAATGTAAAGTCAAGTAATCTTACTAACAAATTTGTAAACTTGTAATATATCATGTGTACTGAAATACAAAGTTATTGGCAATATAGCATGATAGGTGAAAATCCAAATCAAAAAGTAAGAAAGCAAAACAAAATTCACCCTCTATAGTCAGTTGCTGAAAGATCATTCTTCAAAGATGGCTCGGTGCTACTCCATCTGACCTGTGTTGGGTCGCAAGCGATTTGTTTCTGCAAATTGCTAACAGTAGGGATATGCTTTACATGGGAACCAACCTGTAAAACGCAATAAATTAAGAATCACAACAAAATTGAAGATTATAAAATAAGATACATTCGGATGAAAAAGATGCATAGATGTTGTTATAAAGAAATCAGTTTCCTTAGCTATAGAATCTTGCAACTAAAACAAAATATAAGATATCAATATGAAGAAAAAAATAAACATAGATCACTATTCAGCTGGAACTTATCGAACAATTTATCACAGTATTGAGAAAATAGTTGGGGATGAATCGAGACCAAATAATTAGTGTAGAATGAAGAGGAGACTATGACGAATCTATTGGTACCACATTCAAGCACACCTTTGCCGGAACACGTCGGAAACTCAGATCGCGATTTGTGAAAACTCAATCTGAAAGTTGACCCAAAATAACTTGAATCGAAGTAAGAAGGTAGGTGCAAAGTATAGATCTAATATAGATGAACACAAAGACACCACTCTCAACCTTCGAGTCGACCGGAGTTAGCCGGAAAGTACAAATCGTCATCGGGGGTAAAACTGTCCAGATTTTTGCGGGCTAAAATTGACGGGGTTTGGAGTTGAATCGAAGGTCGAGACTGGTATAGATTTGAAGATGGTGTTGAGACGAGTCTAATGGATGTGTTCTCAGTGGCAATAGCCGCCGGAGTTGGCCGAAAAGGCAAAACTCCGGCGAAGTCACTGTAGCGGCGCAAAAATTGCCATTCTATCATAAGTTTCACATTTTGGGATAGGCTTCACGCTTAAGCAACAGATGGCTGCGTTTGGTTTTTGTGGAGAAGGAGTAAAGAAATGTATCTGATTTGGATTTAGTTTTAAGGGATATTGGGTTTAGAAATAAAATGGGTATAAATTATTTATAATAAAAATTAAATTCGTATTTTAAAAACCATCACAAAAATATGTGACTGTTGAAATAACTGTCACACAGCTGTCACAAAGCTGTAACTGTTAATAAAATCGTCACACATCTGTCACGAATGTCCATTGATCAGAAAGTCAATGCTAAAACCGTCATAACGTGTGACGATTTTAAAAACCGTCACACCCAAACTGTCACGGTATGTCCTTTTGTTTTGTAGTGAGAAATACTTGAGTTTTCTTTGCTCATTTGTTTGATGATGTTTTATCTTGGAAGACAGTTGCCCATAAATGTAAAAGGATATATACGGGGCAATAATGTCTTAAGGACAGAGTGCTAACACTCGACTGAACACAATTGTAACAAGTAGGGATTTAGTGTCTCTTGGTTTCAGGCTATCAAGATCAAGGAGCTTGTTGCAATAGAAATGAATATTCAGGACGACAGATCCAAGATTGATACAAGACAGAAGATCAAGATCACAAAACTCATTGTTGTTGTCACAACACTTGTTAGGCTTCAAGACTGTTATATTGTAATTCATTATTATTTATCCTTTCGGAGCACTAGTAGTAGTTGTATACTATTTCCGTACATCCATTGTGTAACTCACAATCTTAAGACATTATTTGTATTAGTGCTAGAAAGATGTATGCGAGTAGATATGGTCCCAGATCTGGCTGAGGCTTTCTTGTTGAAACTAATTCTGTTGACAGTTCTATAAATAGTTCAAACACTGTCTCTGTCAACAAATCTGGTTCAAGTTTTGAATCTCTCTTTGACAATAGTTACATATCTGCTTCCGTCAAATAGGAGATTTTGTCTCTGATGATGAGCTTGAAGATACTATTGATAGTCATGCTAGCAAGGCTAAGGGTCAAGGAATAGTTAATGTCACCACTCCCGAGAGTGATGGAAACAAGCGCCCATGAGAGTTGGAGGATATCAACTGGGACAAGAGGAGAAGGCTGAATATGTTATTCTATCTTATGGCAGAGGGCCTATATCTGTCCCAAACAAAGGATCCAAACCATGGAAAAGAGGATTTGGACACGTAACTGACATGGGCCAGAATACAAAAAGTATGAGTTAACTATTTATTCCTTGTCAAAAATGAGATTAAAAGATGTCTGATTAAAATGAATAAAATAAGGCTATAAATATGAAAGTGGCTTCCATATATTTCTTACGCCTTAAAATCAGAAGTTTAATCTTACTTTCCTTCCCGTTTAACGATTGGACTATGATAAATAACAGTTTAAAATGATATGGACTTAGGTTGTAATAAATTGGATTTATGGACAATCCTAAGTAATCGCCAGGAATTTCCCTGGGCACCAATCAAAAGGGAAGAGGACTAGAGGACTAAAGACAAGGACTAGAGACAACCTGTCACCGTTTCCGATAGAAGGTCCGTCTTTTGATACGATAGTATTGGAAACTAGTCATACAAAGCCTACGGACGACTGGAGTGGGCTAGAGTTTCTAGATCTTAAATGATCTGAAGGGCACAAAAAGGTAGAAAAGAAATTGGACAGTTAGTCTGCCAAGGCAACTAGAGTGGGCCAGAGTACCTAGATCACTTATGATCCGATTACGCCCTAATCACGAGTAAGAGGTTGCTCATGTGAAACAATGCCACCTCCAAAGTAAAAGGAGTTGAAGAGGTTTCCCTCAAAGAATTTCAGGGAATGAGATCACACTAACAAGAGGTGATACAAGTCCCAAACTTGATTTCAATGATGATGTTGGTCAAGCTGGTTTGAGACTAGTCCAACAGGTCTGTAATAACTAAGAATGGTACAGTTTGTCTCTAGCCAAGTGAATAATGTATTTGTAATCCGTGCATCTATGCCTTCATAGATTAAGACACATATAAAGTTATTCAAAACTAAATAAGTTAAGATTATTGTCGTCTGTCGACATAAACCCTCAAATGATTAGAGGTAGGCGAAGAGGCAAAAACATTTTTATATTCCGTCGAGGAATAACAAAGGAATCATCGCTCCTCTATAACATAGTCACGTCTACGTGGGTGATTTGACTCTTATACAAATAGAGGGGGGAGACAAGTACGTTGTGATCTTCATTGACGATGGTATAACGTATTGCATCTTTTGTTGAAGAACAAAAATGAATTTGTTGAAGCGGATGAGCGCTACAAAGCAGAAGTTGCAAAACTACCAAGTCTACGGATTGAGAAATTCGTAGTGATAGAGGGGGAGACTGCGAAGCATCGTTTATTAATCGACTGCTTCTGACTCACCTCAGTCTAACGGTGTTAGCCAAGCGCAAAGCCATACTCCCAAGGTATGTGGGAAAGGTGATCCTTACCGCTAATGCGAGTTTTAATGAGAACTCTGCATAAGGATAATGATAACCCTTCATATGAAGCATGGAAAGGAGCACATCTACAAATATTGTGGTATGGGGTAGTGTGGAAAGTGTTGAAATATCAAATCCAAAGTGGGTCAAGCTGGACCTAAGACTGTAGATTGCATATCCACTGGATCTGCAAATAACATTAGTGCGTATCGCATCTTGGCGTCAAGAGTGCTGAATTCTTTGAAGATAACTTTCTTTAAGAAGGAAAAGAAAGAGATAATTGCTCAAGGTTAACAAAAACCCGCGAGTGAATGGTTGTACGAAACTAGACGTTTCAGATCTATAGGACTCGAAAGTTGCTGACTATCCGGAACTTAATGTTTCAGATCTACAGAACTCAGGGAGTTTAGATGTTGAATCGAGACAGAGCAAAAAGAGGGGACAAATACTTGTTTCAGGCCTTCTAGCTTATATAGTTGAGAATGAACCATGGACAATTAAGAAGGAATTGTCATCTCCAGAAGCGCTGCTTTGGAAAGAAGCTACAGAGAGAGAAATATACACTATTAGATAGAACCACACTTGTGTGATGGTTGATCTTCCACCGGGAAAAGAACCTCTGAGTTGTAAAAGTGGATACTCAAAGTGAGTATAAAGTAGATTGATCTACTGACGAGTATAAGGCCTCGGCTACTTGGACATGTGCTCCTATGTGAATAACTTAACCTCCAGGGTCACCGCAGTCTTGCGTGACATGGATGTTGAGACAACCTTCCTAACCGGAGAGTTGGTTTTTGTGGACTGTTGGGCTTCTTCCTGGACTTCTATTCTGGTCCCTGAAATGTTTACATTTTGTTCCTGGAAGTTTACGATAAAACAGAAACAATGAATCTGACTACAGAAACATTGACTCTGAGGCTAGAAATCCAAAAGTTGGAAAACCAAAAGTCCGAAAGTGGAAGAAGATAGTAATACGAAACAACCCAAGGAGTATGTGGTTCCAGGGAAGAGAAGAAAGTCTGTCAACTTATCAAATCTCTGTGCGGGCTGAAACAGGCCCCGAAGCAATGACATGAAAGTTATTGTGTTGGTACCGTTTTCTTGGCTTACACAAAACACTGACGGTTTAAGACATCACGTTCACCGCATAGTAAGTAAGTCTGATGATATTCAACTATGGAAGGTTCAAAGCCACGACTACCTATCTAGATGCAACATCGGTCCGCCAAAAGATTTCTAGAAAGGCACCTTGTGAGTGCGCGAAAATCTCTCGAGAGGGGATTGTTGGAAATTTACTACCGTGGAATTAAGATTATCCCATTATTTATGACTCGAACAATTGAGATCCCGCACGTCGGAAACGTCGTTTCCACACACGTGCACACGTAGTGTCAAGTATCGTAAATTTCATTAGTGAAAGAGATATTGGTACATGATAAATGTTTGAAACATGAAATGATGGACGTTCGTTGGTTAAATAACATGTGTTCAACGTTGGTAAGTGAAGAAAGAAGTATACGATGTGTAAAGATGATATGAATCAGAAATTGTCGCGGAGCCTCGAAGAGCCGCGGCGCTAATGTTGGTTTTGGTCACTGGAGCCGAGGCACCTCCCAGGCATATTCGCAGCGCTTCGGAGGCAGAATGGTTGACGGAAGATGGAAAGTTTCTGACTTTTGGGCTGATTTGAAATTCGAGTTATTTCACGGAATAACACTCGTATATATTGAGCTCCTCGTAGTCCGTCAGCTTCTTTCTCAGGTAGTAATCTTTCCTCAATAATGTTCGCAATCATACCTTAGTTCAGGAAAGATCAATTCAATTCTCGATGGAAACAGAATTTTGCGAATTCTCCCCCGAACTGGAAGATCATTTCGAGATCTTCGAACATATTCGAGGGTTCAAACGGTAAAGCTTATCTGATTTTGGAAAGGCTCTTAGCATGGGAAGGAGCTCAGACTCTGGTTTTGGAGCATTGATCTTCCATTACGTAGCACTTGAATTCAGCCATTATTTGGCTGAATAATAACCTCTCAATAAGTGTCATTACATATCTTTGATTGTCATTAGTTAGCTAGATGAGAGATCTTCTTATACCCACTATAAATTGAGGTCTTAGGCTCAATTGAAGAACACACCTCACTCTTGTATAGTTTAGATTTTTCTGAACTTCTTCCTCTCTAGCATATCTTTCAAACACTCATTCTTCTTTAGAAACACTTGAGTTTTCTTTGCTCATTTATTTGATGTTGTTTTATCTTGGGAGATAGTTTCCCATAAACATAAAAGGATATATACGGGACAATAATGTCTTAAGGGCAGAGTGCTAACACTCGACTCAGCACAGTTGTAACAAGTAGGGATTTAGTGTCTCTTGGTTTCAGGCTATCAAGATCAAGAAGCTTGTTGCAATAGAAACGAAGATTCAGGACGGCATATTCAAGATTGATACAAGACAGAAGATCAAGATCACAAAACTTATTGTTTTTGTCACAACACTTGCTAGGCTTCAAGCCTGTTATATTGTAATTCATTATTGTTTATCCTTTCGAAGGACTAGTAGTAGTTGTATACTATTCTCGTACATCCATTGTGCAACTCACAGGTTTTGCATCTACCGTTAGAGTAAGGATAATTTTGAAAAAGAATTTAAAGGAGAAGTTCAACTAGAGCAAGGTTCTAAAAATAGTGATCAGAAAGTCAAGAATGAAGTTGTCTGTGAAGCGAACATGAACAAGAAGTATAAAAGCTTTGTGAAAGAACTCGGACTGAATGTTGGAAGTTCTGAAAATGGAAACACTGGTGGACAGACAATAAAGGCATGGGGTGGATAGGCTCAAGCTCTTTATGACACTGCAATGCATCCTGAGAGGCATAATTAGAATATAATAGAGATATCAGAAGATGTTGTGGTACTGCATGATCTTTATCCAAAGGTTTACTTCCTCTATCTCTCCCTCTCCGCCCGCTTTATGGTCCTTCTCCCTTGTGAATGTGACAAATACATATATGGTTTATTTCCTCTTGCAGGCTCAGAAGCACCTCTTAGTGTTGGCACATGTTGAAGGTCTTGACCGTCTTGCAGATGTTCAGAAGGAGCACGCCACATTATTAAAGACAATGCACATTGTTGGCTTGAAGTGGGCAGAAAATTTTCTATCTGAAAATAATTCATTGATATTCTGCCTTGGATATCATTCGGTACATTCAACCATCTTCAAATGTTATATGTTTAGACATACACACACCCCACACACACACACATATATATGGGACTTGTTTTTGTGAGAACAAATGGTAGTAACAAGGAAATTGGAATGTAACAACAACAACAAATATGTTAGAAATCTGGAAATCAACAAAGTAATTAGCTTACTGAGTCGATTGAATTTTCAATCTATCTTTAATATAATATTGCCTCGTATATTCCTTTCAACGGTGTAATGGCAACTTATCTCTCAAGATAAAACAGTAATCAAGCAAATGAGCAAAAGAGACTCAAGTGTTCTCTTAGAAAGAAAGATCTTAGAGTGTTTGAAGATTGCAAGAGAAGAAGAATGTATTCTGAAAATGTGTGTTTTCTAATGATGCTAATGGCATCAATTTATAGGTTGATGAACATGTCTTCTCAATTAACAAAATAAATGGCCATCAATGTCAAGTAATGACCATTGATTTTGAGCTTAATTCAGTCTAGTAATGGTTGAATTCATGAGTCAACTAATGGAGAGTTATTGCTCCAAAATCAGCCCAAGAATCAGTTTCAATTTGCCTCCAACGGACTGAAAAATAGTCGAAGTGCCTCGGCCCTTCGGGAAGGCGTCGCGGCTCTAAATGCCCCGTAACTCACTGGAGCTGAGGAGTCGCGGCCCTTCGGGAAGGCGCCGCGGCGCCTAAGCTCCAGTAACTTCCTAGGGATTTTCCCGTCACCGGAGTCGCGACGCTGTTATAGTCGAGGCCTTGACTTGGTCGCGTCGCGGCCATCTCGGCTCCGCGGCGATTTCTGATTCGTTTTATCTTTTACACATTGTACTATTCTTCCTTTCATTTACCAACGTGTAACCATTGTCATTTGACCAATAACCGTCTATTATTTTACGTCTTAACAATCCGTATACGTACCAATATCTCTTCCATTAAGGAAATTACGATCTTGGCACTTTATGTGCACGTGTGTGGAAACCATATTTCCGACGTGCCCCCCAATTATTCGAGTCATAATTAATAGTATTAACTATATTTCACGTTTGGAAACTTATCTTTTACCCCTCTACAGGTTGCACTTTATGTCTATCACGAGAACGACCTTGGATTATGTTTCTTAAGAAGAAATCATTATTTGAAGCGCTCAACTGAACCTTTACAGTTTAATTTTCCCATTGAACCTTACTCCTGGGATCTCCAGTCTGTAAGGTTGGGTGTCCATTATATTGGTTCTTATTGATTAGGTTTTAAGTCCATTCCTCTAGACAGGCAGAACATCTGATCTCTGGGTATTCCCTTCGTCAAGGGATCTGTGATATTCTCCTTAGATTTTACGTAATCAATAGAAATAACACCCGAGGTGATCAGCTACCTAATAGACTCATGTCTCCGTCGAATATGATGAGATTTGCCGTTGTACATAGAACTTCGTGCCCTTCCTAGAGCCAACTGACTATCGCAGTGGATCGTTACAGAAGACACGGGTTTATCCCAACATGGGACATCCTCTAGAAAACCATAAAGTCACTCAGCAACACCGTTTGATTGAGGTGAGTAAGGAGTCGTCGTTTGATAAACTATACCCTATTGGGTACAAAATTCTTCAAAAGACGCTACATATTCTCCCCCTTTATCGCTACGGATTGCTTTAATCCGTCCGCTTAGTTGGTTCTCAACTTCAGCTTTGTAACGTTTGAACGCTTCAAAGGCTTCATCTTTACTTTTTAGTAAGTAAAGGTAACAATACCTTATGTCATCATCTATGAAAGTCACAAAGTGTTTGTTCCTCCCTCTAGTTTGAGCGAACTTCAAATCACATATATCAGTGTGTATGAGTCTAGAGGAGTGGTTTCCCTTTCGACGGATCTAAAGGGACTCTTGGAAAGTTTTGCCTCTACTCATACCTCACACTTATGTTGAGGGTTTATGTTGATAGACGACAATAATTCCAACTTTACCAAACTTTGGATAGATTAATAGTTAACATGTCCTAATTTATGATGCCATAAATTAGATGACTCAATAAAATAAGTAGAAGGCTCAATTTTATTGATAGTTGAAACATAAGGCATTACAGGTGCATCATTAAACTTAAAGAGGTCTTCACAGACGAAGCTCCTTCCTACAAAAGTCCCGTTTCTAGTGATTACAAATTTATTGGTTTCTAACACTAGCCTAAAACCAGCATTAACCAACAAAGGTCCAGAAATTAGATTTTTACGAATTTCCAGGACGTGCTTCCTTTAGAGTCCGCTCCTTTTCGGACGTCATCTTTCGGACGTCATCTTTCGGATCACATTTCCTACCCCCAGCACCTCTGATGAAGAATTGTTTACAATGAACAATTTTTTATCTGTGATTGGTGTATATGTGGAGAAGACATCTTTATTAGAACAAATGTGACGGGTAGCACCCGTGTCTAACCACCATTGCACCGATTCTCAACGAGGTTAGCTTTCAGCACCACCGCTGAGTATTCTTCAATCATATCGTATAGGAGCGTGTCTTTGACGATGTTAGCATTTGCCTTGTCTTTGGCCTTCTCTCTATTCTCATGTTTGAGCTTGCGGTAGTCCTTGGCCATGTAACCACTTTACCACAGTGATGGCAAGTACCTTTAAACTTTTCAGTTGTTTGGGACTTACCTGTTATACCCCGTGGTTCGGGCCTGGACCGCGGTCAGTCGAGTCAGCGCGCCGGAGGCGAACGCAGCGCCAAGGCGCGGTGAAGTGCGAGGCGCTGAAGTTCCAGCCGTGGCCGGGAAGCGTGGCTGGCCGAAAAGATCCGAGGGTCCGCAGGAGTTGCGGCGCCGCGGCGCCGGGAAGCAGGGCCGCGGCGCCGAGGCGGGAAATTTGGGCGGAAAAACTTAGAAAGTCTGTTTTTTGTTTTAAAAGAGGCCATGGGAGGGTGACAAGTGTTCCACATCCGATTTACGCATGCATTATATTGACCAAGACTTGGTCATTTCTTTCAACTTTTCATCTTTACACTCCATCTCTCTCTAAGTTAAAAGCTCATCCTTCTCTCTAAATTCCCAAGAGGAATTCTAGCCTAAGGGAAAAATCTGAAAAGTGTAATAGGAGGGAAAGGTTATTACAAGCTTGTGAAGACTATTGTGGTGGTGTTCTTGGAGAAAAAGGCTAGCAAGGTGTTGGAATAAGTTTGGCTAAAACTTAAGGTAACACTTCTTCTCTTGTAGTTGGTATTGGGTGTTGCATGTTTAATAGGAAGAACTTGTAGTTGGGAAAAAAATGCACTTAGAGTAGTTGCATGTAAGAAATGGGGTTTGATTATGAAAGAATTGGTTAGGGGGATATTATGAGCATGTTGTTGCCTAAATACTACATTAGACTTGTTGGGTTAGTTGTTGTAACTTGTGGGGCTGAATTTTACACACCAAAATTTAGGTGTGTAATCCCCAGTGTTGGTTGGTTGTTGAGCCTTAAACATGGCATTTGAGCGTTAAAAATCGACCTTGGAAAGGTGGAAAAGTATGTAGAAACAAAGGAAACGCGCGATTTTAGTAGGAAATTGGTGACTTTAACTTGGAAAAATTCTGCATTATAAATTAGAGCTTGATAAACGTATTGTGGTCATTTTAGGTTGACATACTACGTGCGGTAAATTGGACTTAGCTTGTGGATTGACCGAAGAGGTATGTGGAGCTTTCTTATCTCTTGAGCATGATTAGTTGTACATGTAATGCGGTGAGCGTACAAGATTTGGAAATCTTCGTTTGTTATAGGTATTTGATACTTGCTTCGTTTTAAAAGAAAGTATAAAAATCCCTTGGACTTAAGGGAATGTGTTTTACTATTGTTTAACTCTAATATAACGGCTTTATGGGGAGTTGGTTATATTAGTTTGTGAAAGTTTAATGGAGAAAGGTTTTGATGATTTGAACTTGTGGAAGGAAAATGGTTTTAAGGCATGCATTGCCTAAGGTTTTACAAGAAATGAAGTCACTTAATTTAGAAGTTTGAGATAGTTTTAAAAGGAAATGTGACTTGTTTTGAAAAGAAATCGTAACTTGATACTATGGTGATTAGTATCTTGGAATTTTTGTATAAAAAAAGAGTTATTTCTTAAAAGGTTAGAGGTACATGATACTTGGGTTAAATTCCCGGATTTTTATTAAAAGACATGATCGTGCCTTAGGTATACTAAAATGAGAGGATGTATTAATACTATTAATAAGAAGTTAGGTGATTCTTAACTTGCTTAAGTTATGATAGGTCGGTAGTGCTTACGTTGTGATGTGATAGGCCGGTAGTGCTTATGTTATGTTTAATAGCCGGATGAGCTATGTTATGTATATTTATATTGTTACGGGTAAACCCCGGGTTATTATTTATGCCATGGATTTGCTACCCATGATGCGAGTGCGGCGCTTGTACTCATGCGGATCTGGACCATAGGATCCATGCGGGTGAAATAGTCCCATGCGAGTACGCGATGGTACTCATGCGGATCCACAGGATCCATGCGGGTGAAATAGTCCCATGCGGGTGAAATAGTCCTATGACGAGGCGGATGACCTCATGCGGGTCCACAGGACCTATGCGGGTGAAATAGTCCCAGGAGTAGGATTGCTTAATGATACTAGGCGAGGTACCTGTTTTGATCATGAGCCTCCTATTTTTATGATATAAAATGTATACTTGTTACTCATTATTAGTAAGGCACGTCTGCAACATAATTTGGTTTTATCTATAACTTTAATGTATTTTGGACTTATGATATTACTACGAGTATTTTCCGATTTTACATACTTGGTGCGTTGTGTCGACCCCTTCCGGGGCTGCGTTCATCTGCAGTGGAAGCAGGTGGTAGATCCTCGTTCCTAGGATCTTGTACTCAGGTGTCAGGAGCTCCATTTCTTCGGAGGCTCGACTTTTGGTATGGTTCTCCCTGGAGTCGTTGGTATTTTGTACATTCAGGGGCATGACGGGGCCCTGTCCCGTCATAGTGTTATTCATTCTTAGAGGCCTGTAGTCTTGTCAGAACTTGGTTCGGTAAGGATGTAATCGTATTCGGTTTATGTACTTTTAGGTTAGCTTGATTTGGGCTAGACTATTCTATATCTTAATAGTTGTTTATCTTGAGTTTACATTCCGCTGGTTTTCTCTGATGTTGTGTCACTAGGGTGCCCGGGTTAAGGCACCGGTCACGGGTCCGGGTTCGGGTCGTGACATTACCAACCTTCTAAAACTTTTGCTTCTTGCTTGGGTTCCCTTTGACTTCCGCCAGGTTCGCCTTAGCCTCAGCAGGTTGTTTCCCCTTTAGCATGGCCTTCTTATTATCTTCCTGAATTTGGAGTTTGATAATAAGCCCATCTAAGGTCATCTCCTTCGTCTTGAGTTTCAAGTAATTCATAAACTCAATCCACGAAGGAGACAGCTTCTCGATCAACGCCCCAACCAAGAATTGCTTGTTGGGCTTCAATCCTTCCAAGTTCAGGTGATGTATAATCATTTGGAATACCTGGACTTGGGATGACACACTTTTGTTGTCCACCATTTTAAATTTCAGAAATTTTCCAATGATGAACTTTTTGGCACCCGCATCTTGGGTGTTGTATTTCTTTTGCAATTTGTCCCACAATTCCTTAGTTGTCCCAATGGTGCAGTATACCGTGTACAAAGGATCAGACAAACTATTCAGAATATAGTTCTTGCACATGAAATCACTATGATTTCATGCATCTCGAACCATCTTTATGTCGTTAACGACATGGATACATTGGCCCCCTCCCGCCATTTCAATTGGCTGAGGGTCCGTGTCTTCCCCAACTTGTGGAGGATCTTCGGTTAGGAAACGTGACATTCCCAGAACCGTCAAGAAGAACAACATCTTTTGCTGCCTGTCACGCCCTTTTCCGATCGCGACATTATTAGCGAATCTCCTGCTTAATGAAAAGGTTAGAAAATAAATAAACATGCTAAAAAGGGTTAAAATGTTTAAAAGGGTGCTTAAATATTAAAAGTGCTAAAAGGGGCTAGAAATGCTAAAGGGTTCGCGGAGTCGCCACCTAATTAATTGGGTGAATTAGGACACCTAAATGTTAACTAGTTTAAAGTAAACATTAACTCTATTTTAATGGTCTGCTAAACTTAATGAGATTCTGGGTAAGGGTTCTTTATTAATCTAGAGGGAAGGGGTTAGGCACCCTCTAAGATCCGCTAACTTGCGGTTGTCCTGCCAAACCTAGGGTAATTATTATGTTTAAAAATGCGTGTTTTGAAAATATAAAAGATGCTTCAAAATATTTTATAAAAGGAGGCATGTTGATAAAAGTTTATAAGACTAAGGCCAAAAATGTAAATGATGCAAAGGTTATTTATGGACTAATTATGTGTACATGCAAAAGTTATTTATGAACTAATTATGTGTACTGCTAGCTAAATTAATTTTGCTTAACCTGCGTATAATATATTATATAAAAAGTACTTAAGATGATTCTTAAGAGTTTAGGAGAAAATTTGTTATGGATTTAATAAGAAACAAAACGTTGGTTTTATGATGCAAGTTAAATTATTAGATTACTTTGGTAAAATTTAGACATGCATGACAATCCTAAAAGACACATAAAGTAGAAGTGCTCTAATTTTAAATTACCTTTCCCCTTATGTGTTCAAAGGCTAATTGTTCTTGGTTCCCTATTAATTACAAAGTTATATAATAAAATTACAATAACAAATAAAAATGAGATAAGGAGGTTAAGAGAGTAAGGGATTGAAGTGGATGACTCCGTCCTATTTGTTTTTCTAGGAATTGCCGAAGAGGGAACTCGATGGATGTAGATGCGGGTTGCCATTTGAAGTAGCTCGTGATGAGTCTCGCCATGAGACTCTTCATTTCTTTCGGTGCATTTCATGTAACAAAAAGAAAGATAAGGATTAGTACACGTTAAGCCAAATGAACGATTACATACTCAAACATGCTTATGATTTAATTACTAAAATCAAACGAGATGGCAGGTCCAAAATATAAAGCCCAAAAAAAATGTTGTCTTACCCAGGTGTTTAGTCCTGGTACAGACAGAGAATCCAGATGTGAAGACATATCAGGCATGCGATTTTCAGAAAGAAAATTAAGAGAAGTGGGCCGCATATGATTTTCAGCAGTAAGGAGTAGGTTGGCCCAATATATATATAATAGGCCACTTTATCCTGATTTATTATCATAGATGTTCAGAGAAGGGATTCTCATCCATTACAAGATTAGGAGCAAGCACTAAGATATTATCATATTAGGCATTGAAGTCTTTTAAACTTAAGCTATAACGTGACTACTGGTTCATTTTAACAGAAGCCAAATAAGCACATTGATTTTTTTCTACCTCTTTCAACTAAAAGATATGATGCAAATCATTTCCTAGTTGAAAATACACATTAATGCATTCAGCCCTGATTTCAACAAGTGAGCATATCAAACTTAAGCCAGCACAAGATTAATCTATACATGTGATTCAAAGCAAGGAACATGATGCACATATGCAAGACAAAACTTCAATAGGGATGCATGGCTACTTGGTTTAAAACTTAACAGTTAGCAGACCTAAGATGAACTCATATAAAATTCAGAGGCTCCATATGCATCATCTCAAACAGGAACGTCAATCGGGTTACTTAACAAAGTATAAATCTATATGAATGTGTACATAGCATATTTGTATGTGACACTATGCTATTAACAGTCCAGGTATAAAATGAGCACAATATGGGTTCTGAACTTGACAAGAAACACAAGGTAAACGCATACGAGCCACCATAACTTGGACACAATAAGGTTTGGAGATCATAAGCCATATAGCGAATTTTGACTATCATATCTTATAAATACTAACATCTTACTAGGGTGAACCAATTAAGAAGAGTAGCAAAATAAGGCATGATTCCATATTATCTGACTCTAACATAATCGGCAAGTATCCAGGATCTCATTTAGTTGAGACTAGCATCAGACAGTGTGTCGACTTAATACACCACAGGTCATACCACTTAAATCTAAGCCACACACTCAACACAATCACACATTAACACCCCAATTGAGAATGTCAATAACAGTTAACATTAACTAAGCAAGTTCAGTGATTCGCTAAGCATAAGCAGTTGTAAATATTGATTTAACACATACTCAACTAATCGCACAGAGAGGCATATTTCACGCACTGATATTGAACAACATTAATATTGAAAGGGTAATGGTTTTACCTTCTCCGGGCAGCGAACCGAGGCAGCGTATCAAGTCGTCGATCCGCTCGGAGGTTTTATGTTATGCGACTAAGGCTGTGCGAAAACTAGTGTTTTTTAAGTGTTCTTGCGGTTATCTTTCAGTTGCATTGAAGGGGGGGTTTCACTGTCCGCCATGGATGCCAATGCCTGCGGATGCTGAAGGTTTATTCATTTTTCTGTGTGCCCTTCCTTTGTGTTTTTTTAGCGGGTATCTGTTCCCGTCCAGCTATGTTCCTTTCGTTCTGCCTTTGCATGTGCTTTATATGGTCATTGTTTGGGTTCTAATGTTGGTAAGTAATCAAGGTGCGATTTTGGCTGATTTTGGATGAGATTTGTGCTTGATTCGTAAGTGATTTAGTACTGATTTCGTGCGATTTGAACATGTTATGGTAAGGTAAACGATTTAAAGGATTTGGTTTAGTTATGCCGGATTTTCCACCCTGAAAATCCGGCGAGATTCGCGGGTAAAGGGGAGGGGTGTATGCGGCGGTTGCTTTAGGTTAGGTTTAGGGCTGCGTTTTTTATTTTTTAGGGCTGTTGATGATGGGAGAAAGGGCGACGGTGAAAGGTAAAGAAAAGGCTGAGGGGCTTTGGGCTGATGGGGGGAAGGAAATAGGGGCTGGGCGAACTGGGCCTTACGGGTTGGGCTGCGGGTGTGGGGTGATGTTGGGCTGGGCGATTGGGTAGACTTTATTTAATTAGGTATGTGTTTTAATTTTAGGTGTATTGGTTAATTAATGGTAAATAAATGAAATCTAAATTGTGATTAAATTATTTAGGTGATTTATTAGTCTATGTTTGAGATTAAAAAATAAAGACTGACGTGCTATTTAATTAGTGCTTAATTTTTATAATGCGATGCTGTTATTAAAACTTATTTATTATGCGTATTTTATTATTTAAGCTAAGATTAAATTATCTTAATATGACTTCAGGTGCTACAATAATTATGAAATTGTTTTGCGTATTAATAAATGCGACTATGCTATTTAACACGACGTCATTGTCGAATTATTTATTTTATGTATTTATTTATTTTATTATCGTTTAAGAATTATGACAGGGCTTAAAATTAATCAATGCGGGCGCGGGACTCTAAGTGCTTAATACTCTACGTAAAATGTGGTGTTATTATTAAATTGCTTATTTATGTCTGTATTAATATTTTATCGCTGCATTTTTTATTATTTAAAATTATTTAAAAATTGGTGTAATTTTATAGTTAATGACTGAGCGGGAGGGTCAAAATTGGGTGTCAACACTGTCATCTTTTGAAATGCACACCCATGAACTTTTTAGGACGTTCATGGTGGAATCCGACGGGGGTTGGAGCAGTGGCGCTCCCTTGAGCAGTAGCAATGACGTTTGGAACGCCTTGAGCAGCGGTAGTATTGACACTTGTTGTGCCAAAACCAGTGGTGTTGAAGGCATTAGGATTGCCTTGAGGAGTGGTGGTGAAGGCAGTGGAATTATCTTGAGCATTGGTGGAATTTTTAGCGTTCAATTGATCTTGTCCAGTCATGTTGTCGTTGAAACAGCGAATATTATCTTAAGCTTGTGAGAACAAATGGTAGTAACAAGCAAATGGGAATGTAACAACAACAACAAATGTGTTAGTAATCTGGAAATCAACAAAGTAATTGGCTTGCTGAGTCGATTGAATTTTCAATCTATCCATAAGATATTATTACCCTGTATATTTCTTTCAACGGTGTAATGACAACTTATCTCCCAAGATAAAACAGTAATCAAACAAATGAGCAAAGAAGACTCAAGTGTTCGCTTAGGAAGAAAGATCTTAGGTTATTTGAAGATTGCAGGAGATGAAGAATGTATTCTGAAAATGTGTGTTTTCCAATGATACCAATGGCATCAATTTATAGGTTGATGAACATGTCCTCTCAATTAACCAAATAAATGTCATCAATGTCAAGTAATGACCATTGATTTTGAAGTTAATTCAGCCTAGTAATGACTGAATTCATGAGCCAAATAATGTAGAGTTATTGCTCCAAAGTCAGCCCAAGAATCAGTTTTAAGTCGCCTTCAACGGACTGAAAAACAGTCTAAGCGTCTCGTCCCTTGTGTGGATGAGAAGTTCACCAGGCACCAGTCCGCTAGGGATACTGGTAGTTTAAATAGAATGACGTGGTTTCAGTATGCATCTAATGGTGGTGATCATATAACAAGGGCCAGGTCAACATATCTGAACTGTGAAGTTGAGTAAATAGCACTAGTTTCTGTTTATATTGGTTGGCGTATACATGGACAATGTATTGGGGAACAATGTCTTGGGTGTTGGATTTTTATTAGCATTCTAACACCATCTTCTTTACTCGAGTCATGCATGCCATAAATGCAGATTCAGAATTTAAATTTGATGAGTTCAACCTTTAAATTTGTAGCTTTGTACCCATTCTGCTTTTGAATTTATTGCTTCAAAATTAAATATTTTTTGAAATTTTAGTATCTTTTCATGAATATATTTATGCTAGGTATCAAAGATACTAGGTACGCCTATGCACTGATCCCTTCCTCGTTCAACCCCGATCATTTGTTTCTCTTCTTGAATCCCTTCCCTCGCATCGAGTCAAAATGCTCAAGTCTTTGTTCTTCTACATCTACAATTTATTTTTTTGAACTTCTTTCTGTGTAGGTTCCTTCAATGCGTCAACTGCATCTTAATGTGATAAGCCAAGACTTTGATTCCAATCATCTGAAGAATAAGAAGCATTGGAACCCTTTCAACATCTTCATGCAATCGACGAAGTTAGTCAAAATGGGATGGCCATGTTGAAGGATGAGAATATCCTTTCCATGGAGCTAAGGTGTCATCGATGTCAAAGTGCACATCCAAACATTCCTCAGCTTAAAGCACATATTAGTTCTGAAAGTATATGTATGTCCTAGAGACAATTTGTATTAGGACACAATGTACTTTATACACATTCGTATTTATATTAATGATGATTAATATTATGTCATTTGCATTTGTTGAATTATTAATTGATTGTTTATAATATTCTATAAATGTAACCCCCTAGTTTACGTGTTTATTAATGATGTGAGAATTAATGTTATAACGTAACTCTTAAATTACCTCGACTAATGATCATCGAGATTGGGTCGATGATATGCGATACGTCGACATGTGGTCTGCATCATATCCTTAGAGATGTAGTATGTCTCACTTGCTACGAGTTATGGCAACTCATGAGGGACACATGGATACTTGTTGAAGTATTGGTATACCATACTGATGCACTATTTGTTATATGTCTATAATGTCATCAGCATGTGGGAGATAGAAGTCCTTAGACTTGAAGTCAATATCACATTGTTTACGGAGTAATGTACTTTGATAGGTCTTAAGCTCAAATACCTTATAGGTTGAGACTCGGCTTGTTTTGGGTGCATTACGAAGTAGATTAAAGGTGGTGTGTGAGCCAAGATTAGGATTCATTCCTTGAATATATATTCAAGTGAACACTCAGATACTCATATGGTATTAGGTTGACTAAGTCATTGGCCAATGCAATGGACATGTCTGTGATATGGTCCTGTTGTCAACTAATATAGATGAGTTATAATAATCAAGTCATTTGGATAGACACTTGACAGATTCTAAGCTTGATTGAGTGTGTCATGAATGAAAGGATTTTATCTTCTCACATAGAGGTTCAGTTCACATGTTTTGTGTAAGCTAAACTTTACATATTGGGTTCGTCTTCCGGCGCAGTCTAGGAGTTCCGTGAAGATCCTAATGTTATTAGTGACGATATGTAAAGGCCTGAAAGGTAACACTAAGTCAAATGCTCTGTCGATTGAAGGATGTAATTAGAAGGAGATTAAATATATGTTCGGTTGATGACCGGAACATTAGAAATGGGAACAAGGCTGAAAATTGGGACAGGACCGCAGTGCCTTTGATTTAGGACCGCGGTGCCGAAATACGTGTAGGCACCGCGGTGCCGAAACACGTGTAGGCACCGCGGTGCCACGTACTTTGGGCCGCGGTGGCGATGCGTTTCGGGTAGTCCAAATTTTAGCCAGTCCGTTTTCTGTTGGGTCTGGCCCCATGGAAACCCTAGAATCCTCTATTCTTAATTATAAATAGAGGGCTTCCCCTCTCTTTTCAGACACACTAATTGCAAGAGACAAATCTCTTCTAAAGCTCTGTCGTAATTTCTAGCATTCTAGACTTAGCAATTACATCAAAGCTTCCAGAATTTGCAAATCGAGGGACGTTTGCGAGTGCACACTCAGACTAAACAAAACTTGAAGATTCAACAGCTTGGATTGCTTTCTTCAAAATTTAAGTCTTCGTTCGAAGTTTTACATTTTCTATGTGCTTATCTTACATTATATATCATACTACAGTTTGACCTCATATGTCGGGTTTGAAACATAAATTTTCAAATTTCGTTGCGTGTACGAACCCGACGTAAACACCTACAGTGGTATCAGAGCATGGGCTGTTTCGTGTGATATGTAATGAATATTAATGATAATATGGGTTAGGATTTGTTTAGATCTATATTTTATGTTGTTAAAAGCTTTAAAATCCTAAATCTTTAGAACACATGGTCCTTATGCCCAGATCTGTTAAAACAATTATGTATTCGAGAAAATCAATCCAATAAATAACTCTTCTAAGTTGATATGTGTTATCCGGCTTAAAGCATGGTGCATTGAAACAAAGAACGAGAAGAAAATTGGATTAGATGGTCGATGAACATGTTGTGTTAACAGTAATGGAGATATAAGTGATTCATCTGAAAATTGGACTATAAACCAATTTTAGGAGTTTGGAATTTCGGGATTTGTGTTTCTGGAGGTAAGGCACCGCGGTTCCATGATGGAGCACCGCGGTGCTGCTAGGGTTTTTGGCGGCGGCACCGCGGCTCCATTATGGAGCATCGCGGTCGCTTAGACGAAGCAGGCACCGCGTCCCGTTTCATGGAGCCGCGGTCGCTCATCTAAGCTTAAAATTAATTTTTCGGACATTCTGCCTTCGAGACACTGTGGTTTCACCTGTTAGGACCGCGATGCTTGTGACGGTAATTTATGAGGCACCGCGGTGCCCCTGTTAGGACCGCGGTGCTAATTAATTTGAAGATTCCAGTAGCTCACTGCCTCAGAGGCACCGCGGTGCCACAAGTTGGAACCGCGATGCCGATGACGGTATTTTTTTAAAAAAAAATCGAAAATCAGAAACAGAACTTCGAAAGTTTCAGATTCTGAATCTGAAGTTTTAAAAGTCTCAGTTTCTGAAAATAAATTTTTGAATCGAACAGATTTGATCCTTTCGGGCAAATCTGTGATTAAAATAAGTTTCTGAAAATTGCAAACAGGTCCCAGAAACTTGAAAATATTTTCTGAGGTTTTAAAATTGTATTTTCTGAATTTATTGGGGTTCAGAATTGAACTTTTAAATTTTTAAAGGACTAAACTGTAAATATTAAAAGTTTACAGAATTTCTGAAAATCAGAATTTTGAAATCAGAAAATGTTTAGGGACTGTTTGGCATAGATATAGATTATAGAGTTTAGACAAATAGACTCATGATTATCATTAATGGTATATTATTATATAATATACAACTGTGCTAAGTGATTGAATGTGATGCATTTAAATTATTAGCATAGCGTCCGCAATTATTGTCTTAGTAGGCGGCGCCCAGTAATTATTTAAATTTAAATGACCGCTATAACTGTCTGGGTAGACGGCGCCCCGTATGTGTTTAAAACCATATTTTATCATGCATATTGTGTCTAATGGTTACCCATCTAATTGTGTTTAGAAATTGCATGATAGGAAGTCATATGATGTATGACTTGATTGTTGATCTTGAATGAATCCCTGAAAACTGAAAATGTTCCCCAAACATTAAATACAAGTCTAATTATAACACGTCGTCCATTATAATTGTTAGGGTGCTAAATCCTTTTCGGCGATACAAGTATTTATGTCAAAGCATTTGTTCTAAGTCTAAGAGGACCAAGGTCCTTTCATAGATGTGTTAAAATGAAAGTAGTTAATAAACTTTTGTAGGTATTTTCACCAAAGTGTTTGCTTGCAAAGGCTAAATTTACTTAGGCATTTAAACACAGTCGTGTAATGGGGTTGGCTTGTTTAGATGAATCTTGGTGTCAAAGTGTCGGGCTAGTTTAAAGACGTAAGATTAAAATGAAAGATATTTAATCAAACCAAGAGTTGTAGAGTTGCTTTACAATTGGTTGAGAACCTACCAAAGTGTGATATTGAAGTTATCAGCCAAAGCAAACGCGGATATAGCATATGTTTGGATCTTGACCCATTATGATCTTTATATTAATTTTGGTCCGTATTCTACCTTGGGATCGTAGAAGTATGCAAAATAGTGGGAGCTAATTAAACAAAAGGTCATGTTAAATTAGAATATAATGAATGTGTATAAATTAGGAGAATGAATTATGATTGCATTTTCCTGTTCTATCCATATCTTCAGATCTTCAGAATGTCAAATTTTTCGTTGAAAATGCTTATGGAGTCCAACAAACTTACTGGACCCAACTTCATAGACTGGCTCAGGAATGTCAGAATTGTCCTGAGACAAGAAGAGATTGAGTATACATTGGACAAGGTATTCCCCACCGCTCCGGCGGAGGACTCTGCGGAGTATGCAACTTTCGACAAGGTTGCTTACCAGAAACATTATAAGGATGCCACATCAGCTCAATGTCTAATGTTGTCTTCTATGTTACAACCATTGCAAAGACATCATAAAACTATGGGTCCAACGAAATGTTAGCCCATTTGAAGAGTCTCTATGATTCGCAGTCTCAGACAATAGAGTATGACCTGCTAATAGAACTCTTCAAGTGTAGGCTAAATGAAGGGGGCCAAGTTTCACCTCATGTGTTGAGGATGATTGAGAGGTTGGCTTCCATAGAATTTCAAGACAGAATCTCCACCACCCTCATCCTGCACTCACTTCCTAGGTCGTTTGAGAGTTTCATTGTTAATTATAATATGAATGGAACTAAAGCGACATTGTCGGAGTTACATAAAATGCTGAGAACTTTTGAATCTTCAACCTCTAAGAGCAAACCTATTCTGATGGTTGGCTCCTCTAGTCTCCCCAAATCGAAAGGTAAGGGACAACAGAAGGGGAAGGGAAAAGTTGTTGCTCCGACAGCAACAATGAAGCCCAAAGGAGAGGCGAAGAAGAAGAAGAAATTGTCGGCATCGGACGTTTACATGAATTGTAACAGGAAGGGGCATTGGAGAAAGGATTGTACTGCTCCAGGCAGAGGAATGACACAAGGTTCTCCAGCACCTGGCATGCAAGGTATGTTTGTAATTGAAATTAATCTATCTATAAATGATTCTCACTCATGGGTACTTGATACCGTTTGTGGCTCACACATTTGTACAAATGTGCAGGGGCTAACTGATAGCAGGAAGGTCGGGCTCAAGAGGTGGACCTGCGCGTTGGAAACGGAGCACGAGTTGTTGTTGAGCGTGTGGGAACTTATAGGATAGATTTACCTTCCGATAAAGTTTTGATATTAAACAATTGTTTTTATGTTCCTTCTTTGACAAGGAACATTATTTTCATTCACGTACTAGATTCATAAGGTTTTTCCTCAAACACATTTAATGGCAATATGGTTTTGACTTTTGATGATGTTGTGTATTGAATTGCGCCTCTTGTGAATGGATTGTATACATTAAACTGCCGCAGGGAAATTTTCAATGTACAAAATAAAATAGCTAAGTAAAAATAAAAGAAATTCTACCTACTTGTGGCATTACAGACTTGATCATATCAATCAAACAAGGATAGAACTTTTTTTGGGTTGAGGAAATTAAATTACCTCAAACCATTTGACTTACAATCTTATGGTAACTGTGAATCCTGTTTGAAAGGTAAGATGGCCATTAAACCTCTTTCTGGAAAAGGGATCCGTGCCAAGGAGGTGTTTGAGTTGGTACATACGGACGTATGTGGACCATTTCGGACTCAAGCTAGAGAAGGTTTCTCGTACTCCATCACTTTCACAGACGACTTATCAAGGTTTGGATATGTGTATCTTATGAGACACAAATCTGAGACTTTTGAGAAGTTTAAGGAGTTTAAGTGTGAAGTTTAGAGACAACTCTCAAAGAGTATCAAGACTCTCCGATCTGATCGTGGGGGTGAATACTTAAGTAAAGAATTTCTTGGCTACTTAAAGCTTCATGAAGTTCATCCCGAATTGACACCTCATGGAACACCACAGATAAATGGTGTTCCCGAGAGGAGAAACCGAACCTTGCTTGACATGGTTCGTTCCATGATGAGCTTTTCATCTCTTCCAACATACCTTTGGGGATACGCTATTTTAACCTCAATATATGTTCTAAACAGAGTTCCTTCTAAATCAATTGAAAAGACATCATATGAAGTATGGTGTGGCAAGAAGTCATCACTTAGACACATGAGGCCCTGGGGGTGTCCTGCATATATCAAGAAGTTGATCACTGATACGTTGAAATCTAAAAGTGAGAAATGTTACTTTGTTTGGTATCCAAAGGAAACTAAGGGATACTATTTCTATCTTCCTGGAGAACATAAGATATTTGTTTCCAGGAATGCAACTTTCCTTGAAGATGAGTATGTTTACAAGGATGAGAGTTGCATAGAGATAGAACTTGAAGAAATTCAAGAACAAGGTAATATAGAGGTTGAATCATTGCCGATGATGAAGGCAAGAATTCAGTGGGAGCATCTGGCGAAGATTTGGTATTTAGGGTACCCCCTTCGGCTAGTGGGAGTGTTATGAGGAATAATGCAGAAATGCATGATCTTTCTGCATAGACCTTGGGAGCAAGTGTACCAGTTGCACCTCCTCCCATTCAGGAAAGACATGAAAATGATATTCCTGAAAGCTCCAATGTTGGTGGATCGACCAGCGCACAAGAACCTACTCACAGTCAGAACATACATGTAACTAAACTGCAAGACACTCAACTCCGTAGGTCTGTTAGAACTCATCATCCTCCGGAAATCTACTTGTGGAAACAAAATGAGCTAGATATTCCAGATGATGACGAGCCTAGAACTTACAACGAAGTAATGCTAGACATTGATTCGAAGAGATGGCAAGAAGCCATGAAATCCGAAATGGAATCTATGCATATCAATCAAGTGTGGAACTTGATTGATTTGCCAAATGGGGTTAAACTCATAGGATGCAAATGGGTCTTCAAGAATAAGATTGATGCATCTGGCAAGGTTCAGACTTATAAAGCTAGACTAGTGGCTAAAGGTTTTACTCAGCTTCCTGGTGTGAATTATGTTGAAACCTTTTCACCGATGGCTAAGATAAAGTATATTCTGATTTTGTTTGCGATAGCTGCATATTATGATTATGACATTTGGCAGATGGACGTCAAAACTGCATTTCTCAATGGTAATCTAATTGAGGAAGTGTATAAGAAACAACCCGAGGGTTTTTCATATGAGTCCAGACCAAATGATGTGTGCAGGCTACAGAAGTCCATTTATGGACTTAATCAAGTCTCTAGGAGTTGGAACATTTGTTTTTACAAGGCTATCAAGTCATTTGATTTCGTCAGAAGCAAAGAGGATTCTTGTGTTTATAGCAAACACAAAGATGAGGTATTGTATTCATTATTATATATGTTGATGACATATTGATAATGGGATACAATAAGACTCTCATGCCGTCAGTTAAGGATTGGTTGTCCAAGACCTTCATGATGAAGGATTTAGGTGAAGCCTGCTACATTCTGGGAATTAGGATCTATAGAGATAGACCTAATAGATTGTTGGGGCTGTCACAGTCAATCTACATAGACAAAGTTCTTAGACGTTTTTCAATGGAGAATTCCAAGAAAGGTGGTCTTCCGATGGGTCAAGGCATCAACTTATCTAAAAGAGATTGCCCTTCTAGTGCTGTAGAACTTAAGCGCATGAAGAAGATCCCATATTCTTCGGCTATAGGATCGATCATGTATGTCATGACTTGTACTAGGCCAGATGTGGCATTTGCACTTAGTATGACTTGCAAGTTCCAGCATAATTCTGGCGAGGAACACTAGAAAGCAGTCAAGAGTATTCTTAAGTACCTCAGACGTACTAAAGATTACTTCTTAGTCTATGGTGGGAGTAATGAGTTGGTTGTTACAGATGCTAGTTTCCAGACAGATGTTGATGATTTCAAATCTCAGTCTGGTTACACGTTTATTTTCAACGGAGGAGCAGTAAGCTGGAAGAGTTCCAAACAAGCTACTACTGCAAACTCGACTACTAAAGCAGAGTACATTGTTGGATCGGAAGCTGCTAAAGAAGCTGTCGCGATTTCTAAGTTCCTGAAGGAACTAGAGGTTGTTCCGAGTGCTAATTATCCAATAACCATTTATTGAGACAACATTGGTGCAATTGCACAGGCAAAGGAACCAATATCAACGAACAGAAACAAACATGTACCAAGGAAGTACCACATCCTGAGAGAGATGGTGGAAGCTAAAGATATCAAGATAGATTATATTCACACAGACAATAATCTAGCAGACCCGTTTACTAAACCATTAAGCTTGGTGAAACATAATTGTCATTTTGATAACACGAGTATTAGATATGTTGGTGATTGGCTCTAGGCCAAATGGAAGATTGAAAGTATATGTATGTCCTAGAGACAATCTGTATTAGGACACAATGTACTTTATATACACTCGTATTTATATTAATGATGATTAATATTATGGCATTTGCATTTATTGATTTATTAATTGATTGTTTATAATATTCTATAAATGCATCCCTAGAGTTTACGTGTTTATTAATGATGTGAGAATTAATGTTATAACGTAACTCTTAAATTACCTCGACTAATGATCATCGAGATTGGGACATCGATGATATGCGATACGTCGACATGTGGTCTGCATCATATCCTTAGGGGGTGTAGTATGTCTCACTTGCTACGAGTTATGGCAACTCATGATGGACAGATGGATACTTGTTGAAGTATTGGTATACCCTGCTGATGCACTATTTGTTATATGTCTATAATGTCATCAGTATGTGGGAGATAAAAGTCCTTAGACTTGAGATCAATATCACCTTGTTTACGGAGTAATGTACTTTGATCCTGTCCTAAGCTCAACTACCTTATAGGTTGAGACTCGGCTTGTTTTGGGTGCATTACGAAGTAGATTAAAGGTGGTGTGTGAGCCAAGATTAGGATTCATTCCTTGAATATATATTCAAGTGAACACTCAGATACTCATATGGTATTAGGTTGACTAAGTCATTGGCCAATGCAATGGACATGTCTGGGATATGGTCCTGTTGTCAAATAATATAGATGGGTTATAATAATCAAGTCATTTGGATAGACACTTGGCATATTCTAAGCTTGATTGAGTGTGTTATGAATGAAAGGATTTTATCTTCTCACATAGAGGTTCAGTTCACATGTTTTGTGTAAGCTAAACTTTACATATTGGGTTCGTCTTTCGGCGCAGTCTAGGAGTTCCGTGAAGATCCTAATGTTATTAGTGACGATATGTAAAGGCCTGAAAGGTAACACTAAGTCAAATGCTCCGTCGATTGAAGTATGTAATTAGAAGGAGATTAAATGTTCGGTTGATGACCAGGACATTAGAAATGGGAGCAAGGCTGAAAATTGGGACAGGACCGTGGTTCCTTTGATTTATGACCGCGGTGCCGAAACACGTGTAGGCACTGCGGTGCCACTTACTTTGGGTCGTGGTGCCGATGTGTTTCGGGCAGTCCAAAATTTTAGCCAGTCCGTTTTCTGCTGGGCCTGTCCCCATGGAAACCCTATATGCCTCTATTCTTAATTATAAATAGAGGGTTTCCCTTTCCTTTTCAGACACACTAATTGCAAGAGACAAATCTCTTCTAAAGCTCTGTCGGAATCCCTAGTATTCTAGACTTAGCAATTACATCAAAGTTTCTAGAACTTGCAAATCGAGGGACGTTTGTGTGTGCACCCTCGGACTACACAAAGCTTGAAGATTCAACAGCTTGGATTTCTTGCTTCAAAATGTAAGTCTTCGTTCGAAGTTTTATATTTTCTATGTGCTTATCTTACATTATATATCATACTACAGTTTGACCGCATATGTCGGGTTTGAAACATAAATTTTCAAATTTCGCTGTGTGTACGAACCCGATGTAAATACCTACAAGTTCTTGTCAGGCCCCTTTCCTGCATTTCTGCTGCAAAATGGTCGTTTAGTTTTCTTAGAAGGTAAAAATGCTAATTGGGTTCAGACACTATGTTGAGCTGTTTGAAGTTGGGACAACATATATGTATATACAAGTTTGAAAAATAGTTGTCCCCCGGGGCACAGTCCAGTGGCAAAAGAGGGTGCTTAAGGTGCTCTGTACACTTGCAGCGTGGGATCGATTCCCAGTGAGAGCATTCTGCTCTCTTCTGGAGTTGATCCTTGTAGGTGCTATCAGTTGTCCGTTCTCAAACCCTGGTTATTGGAGCACATCCCGCGATTTACTGGTAGTAGTGTTGAGAGACCGGTACTACTACCTACAGGACTAGTCTGGCGCAAGCCAGAAACCTAAATGTCAAAAAATGGAAAATAGTTGTCTTAGGGTGTTGGGTAGATAATGTGAACAATTTCCATTACTTTTCTCAACCCCCCGGTAACTTTCATGCTTATGTCCCTTTCAATGAAGTTACAATATTCGGCAAAAAAAAACCTAATGCCATTTTTTTACCATTTATGTACCAAACTACCACTACTTTCTATTTATGTACCAAAATATCACTCTTTGAGTCTTTTCTTTCTTTTCTTCTAATAATGACTTTTTTGATTTTTTTTTATTTGTTCAATATATTTTATAAAGAATGTTTTGGTTTAAATTAATTTTCATGTTTTGTATTAGATAGTCAACTAAAATTTTAATTAAATAATTAGGTACTTTAAATTCTTTTATTTAAATAACTCATATTTTGTATTAAATAACCAATCCAAATGTTAATAAGATAATCAACTACTTAATTTAATGGTCTAACTGAATAAAAAAAATTAGACATAAAATTTATTTATTTATTCAATTTAAGATATAATTATTAAAGAACAAAGTGGGAACAAATTGCACACTTAAATAAATATTATCGATTACAACAATTAGATAGTTAATTTCACACTTAAATAAATTTACAATGGTTTAGTTTTCTCTAGAAACATTGATACGGTTAGGGCAATTTCTCTGGCTATGTCCCTCATTCCGGCACAGACCACATCTGTTTCGGTGCCTACTCTTCTCCCTTTGATCTATTTCAGTACGGATCCGAGTAGATTGGGGACGACCTTTTGAATCTCTCCTCATCGTTGGATTGTGGCACAATTCAGTTCCAGTGTATTCTGACCAGTATGAATCATGAGGCACTGTTGGGAACTCTTCCAAGTAGGTGTTGAAACATACTGTAATGTGTACTCGGGAGGCACATAAGTCATGTAGTCATGGTGGATAGATGAACAAGCAGCGATGGCATGTGAACACGGATAGTGTAATGCTTGAAATTCGTCACAATCACACCTTTGCCTTTCGAGGTCTACCGTGAATGTTTTAGGTGGTCGGTCGCTTGGTGGGCGAACCAACTCTTTGACTCTGAAAACAGTTTGTGCTCGGTTGTGAATGTGGACTTCATATGAGTTCGATATTGCTCGTTCTTTATCAAGGTATTCCATTACTTTGTCGGAGTAGATCATACCAGATGTCATCATTGCTTGTGCCTGCCTCCCTCTCTCGACAAATTTTTCGGTCAACCTGTAGTAGGTTGCCTGCACCAAGGAACTGATAGGAAGATTGCGTGTCCCCTTTAATACGTTGTTGATGCACTCAGCAAGGTTAGTCGTCATGTGCCCCCAACGTCTCCCTTCATCATGTGTCTGAAGCCATTGTTCCTTAGGAATATTGTCGACCCACTTCACTGCATCTTCATTATCAAGTTCGCTCCGATAATAAGCAACGGTCGGTTTAGTCATGGCGTATCCTGAAGTAGCAAAAGTTAATCCTCGTAAGGTTAGGGATAAAAAAGTGTGAAATGTGTATATAGAAGACTAACCCAAACCTTTTTAATCTCCCAAACCTTTGATTTATTGCTAAGAAGAATTCTACACCTCCACTTGCAGTTTTCGTTGGAACAAACCATCTAGTTGTATCAGAGTAATCTACCACGAAGTCTGGGGACTTGTTTAGGTGGTATTCTTGTATGCACCGCTTAGCCATCTCTTTTGTGGAAAATCTCATACCAATTTGGAGGTTTTCATGGTCCTGAACAGTGAACGATTGGTTTCGGTCCATAGAGTGGATAAAATCATCGCCAACGTACTCTATGTCATCGGAAGTTACGTTGCGAAAGTGAGAGGGAGGGTCAGAGTAACGCATAGTAGTTGATGGGCCCTCATCATCAGCGTCATGTTGAGCAATGATGTCATCTTCATTCTCACTGAAGTCACTGACTTCCTCATTATGGACAACAGCCACAACACTTCTATGAACAACAGTTGGGTTGTCCATATGGAGTGGTGTGTTTAGGTCAAAGCCATCAATGGGTGGTGAAGTGAGTTGAGCTGATGAAGATGGTATGCAACTATGTGTTTCTGTGAAAGGGTATGAAGAGGGTACGGAGTGAGGGTATGATGAGGGTATGGAGTGAGAGTATGATGAGGGAATGGATTTATGGTGTGAATGTGGTACGGTTTGATGGTAAGATGATGGTGGTTGTTCAATAAATGGTGGATCTAGTTGGGTGTCAAAATCGAGAGCATCTGCCAACCTTGCATATACTTCCATTGTTGAAATACCAAGGTGTTTACAAGCCTTGAACATGTCAAACATCATATGGACCTCCTCATCTCCTATCAGATTTAAGGACTCATACCGAACAAGGCCTTGTGCAAGGGTTGTCGGATATCGATAAATAAGTTCAAAAACTCTTTTGGAGTTGTCGGGATGAATCTTTGACTGGATAGACCGGATAAGCCCATCTAATTTTGTGTTTTTTTTCACCTTCAATAGGGATGAATTGGTGCATGCAAATATAATACCTTCCGTGTTAGTCCTTTCAACATTTTCATTGTAATAGACTTGGACAAATAATCCTACTGGTGCCATAATAAAAGAGTTTTGAATTTTTGTGGTGCAATGAATGAATAGAGGATCATTCCTATTTATATTGTTTGGGTGAGTGGTGTTGGTCTGATCTGGACCATTGAAAGTGTCGGTCAAATCTGAACTACTTTTTCTACTCTCCTCAGCTCCACATCTTTTTCTGGCATATAGGACGAAAACATCAATATCTTTGGTCCTACACTCCTCACAACCACTACTTTTACTGACACATAGGACAAAGACATCAGTGTATTTGGCTCTACTCTTCTCATATATCCACATTTCAATAATTACATCCTTAACTAAATAAAATAATTAATTGTGTCTATTTTTTTTATTTAATTAGACTATTAATTAAATAGCTAATTATTTAATTAAAATTTTAGTTGACTATCTAATACAAAACATGAATTTATTTAATTAATTAAGTAGCTAATTATTTAATTAAAATTTTAGTTGACTATCTAATACAAAACATGAAAATTAATTTAAACCAAAACATTCTTTATAAAATATGTTGAACAAATAAAAAAACAAAAAAATCATTATTAAAAAAAAAAAAAACTCAAAGAATGGTATTTTGATATATAAATAGAAAGTAATGGTAGTTTGGTACATAAATGGAAAATAAAATGACGTTATTAACCGTAGTAGGATCCAAGATTCGTGTCAACTAAGATTTAACTCGGGGAAATCATTCACAAGTACTAAAGAATGTGGCGCAGCGCATGTGGCTGCTCTTTTCTTAGCTAGAGATTTGGATTCGAATTCTGCTAATAAAAAAAATCTTTGGTAGGAATTAATGAGCCTTACACTGCGCTAATCAAGCTTTTGAAAATGAATACATCAAATCTTGAGGTTTGCTAGTAAAATATGGGCATATTTAAGCTATTTACTAAATGCGAAGAGTATTTTTTGTCCTATTTTAAATAATTCAAAGATACTTTTGGACCAAAAACCAAACAGAAGACAATTTTATCCTATTTTCAATAATTCAGAAGCATTTTTAGTTAGTTTTATTTTACTTATAAACAACTAATAAGCAAATGCAAATCACAAATTCAAGCCTAGTATTCAAGTGAAGTAGAATACGGACGCGAATTTGCTACCTCTTACAGATTTCTCGTTATCTTCTCATCCATCACTACAGGAACGGTAAACAGAGTCAAAAGTGCTTCATAAACGTAGATGAACAAGCTTAACAAAAGCAACAACACCGTATTGTATAATCTCACAAATAGAATCTGGAAAGCGTGGAGTATACGCATACCTTGACAGATAGAAATGTTGTTTCTAATAAACTCACAGCTCAATGCTCAATGAAATGCAAACACAAACAATCGAACAAAGAAATAACAAAAATAAAAAAAACACCATATCAAATATAATCCCATAAGTGGGATCTTGAAAGTGTAGAGTGTACGACTTGACATATAGAGATGTTGTTTCTAATAAACCCACGGCTCAATGAAAAGCAAACACAAACAATCAAACAAAGAAATAACAAAAATAAAAAAACAACAGGTAATAAGCTTAACAAAAACAATGGACAAAATTACAAATGTACCACGTATGGTACAGGTAATACTTGGTGGAATACTAGGAACTCAGAAACTAAACATGACAACACAGTTGCAATTTCCAAATTGCAAGACATTTTTGCAGTACATTAAGAAAAATACATTTTTGCAACTAGAGATTTTACTGTGGATTTGGTGGACGACTATTAGCAGCTGAAACTCTAGAACCCCATTCAAGCAGCTCTTTGCTTGTGTCATCTTTGTGAACAATCACTTCAATGAAACATAAGCAATCTTTCTTTACTCCGCTTGCTGTTTCAATTGCTTCCACCAGCTCCTCTTCACAATAAACCTACATAAAATAGAGACGTTCAATATTTTCCGTTAAGTCAACATCTTGATTGAAAGTTTGAACTTTCACTCACCTTAGTTGTCCAACATTTTCCTTCTCCGTTATGGATTGCATCGACTAGTCCAGTGTAGTTCCAATTCTTGATCACATTGTAAGGTCCATCATGGATCTCAACTTCAATAGTATAACCAAGATTGTTTATCAAGAAGATAATGGTCCTTTGCCCGTACCTTAGCATCGTTGAAATATCCTGAGCAGTCACCTGCAAGTGTTTAATTTGAGATAACGTTGGATTAGACACACCGATTCATTCTCTATTCAATTCAAACAGAGTCTATATACCTGAAAGCTACCATCACCGATGCACGCAATGACCCGCTTTTCTGGTGCAGCTTGTGCATACCCAAGAGTTGCACCAACAGACCAACCGATGGATCCGTACTGCATTTGGAACTCATAACTGAATGACAACCAAGAACAACACAACTCATTATTATGATCATGGAAATAAATACCAAAGGACAGAGATTTTCCATGTTTGCATTGATTTATCCGGTTCTCACCTGCATCCTTGTGGCAATTTCAGCTTCTGACAATTGAACCACGAGTCCCCTGTCTCAGCAATCACAGCGCTGTCACCAGACAACATATTCTGAATGTGCTGAAATAAAATATTAACCCTTAATGCTTCCTTCGGCTCACATTTGAGAGGATGTCCCTCGGGAACATAAATCCTATGATAATTATCATAAGAAGTTGGATTATGCTTTAATCTCTTTGCTAATGCAGAAAGAAAATCCCTCATCAGAACACAACCGAACGCAGGTCCGTTCCCGATCGTCACACGGTCGGGCTGGACAATGATCGCTTTCTCTTTCTTGAGAAGCATGGAATAACCAACAGAGCTATAGTCATTAAAAATCGGTCCAGCGAACAAGTACGCATCAGCAGATTCCACAATTTCAGCACAGAAGGCCGAGCTCACCGCACCCCAGTAAGTTCCGATAAAATGTGGATGGTGTTCCGGAACCAACCCCTTAGCGGCTGGCATCACCGCGACCGCATAACCACAGCCGTCAGCCAACTCAACAAAAGCATCACATGCCCTTGCAACTCGCATTTTTTGCCCTCCAACAAGCACTGGCTTTACTGCTTTGTTCAAGAACTCAGCCGCCGCTTCCACCGCCGCTTCCAAACCCATCATATTACTTAATCTATACCCGGAAAAAACAACACCAAAATAAGTAACTCGCATACATAAACAGAGACGGATACAACATATAAGGAGAGTGATATACATGCATCAACTGTTCAAGATTTAAACCCTAGCTTACATATGCATCTTTAAAAAATCAAATAGAATAAAATATGTATATAACAAGAGATGCATCCACAACCTTTCAAATCTTGGATCCATGAACAAACAACATCAGTGACATTAAATATATTTCTATACAATTTAGCAAAAAGAACAGATATTTTTGTATTTAAACGACTTCAATACAAAAAAAGTCTTAAAAGGGCAGCCGTGCACTAAGCACCCGCTATGCGCGGGGTACAGGAAAGGCCGGACAACAAGGGTCTATTGTACGCAGTCTTACGAAAAAACAGTCTATAATCATTAAATTTAAATATAAATGCTCAAGAATATATTACCTGGGAGAGAGGACAAATGGAACTGGATCATGACTGAAAGTAGGGTGTGGAATCCCTGGCAAATTACAGCTTATACTTATATATACCGGTTTACTCTCTTTCAAAGATGTCGAAATTGCAGTGTCAATCATTTCATGTGCATCCTCTAAATTATTCACCACAGCCTGAAAAAAAACCCAAACCCAGAAAATATTAGAAAAAAATATTCTAAAGAAAACAATAGTATCACATAAAATGCAACAAACTATAAAATAAAAAACTAAAATTAGTTACGAACTTCATCACTAATTCATTCCTAAATTACTCATAGCTAACAAAATATTTGATAATCCAACGTTTAATCTGTCACTAAATAGAATTAACAACTGATGTTATTGTTTAACTAAAGAATTTGTCTATTTTTGCAATATTAAATACTCCCTTTATCGTAATTTATGTGACACTTTTTATTCGTCGAGAATCAAAATGAAATACCCTAACAAATACCTACAATATATGAAAAATGGCTCACAAATATCATCCTTCCACTTTTCGGCTTTCGAGAATCTGGATTTGCATTTCACTCTCAAGTTTAGCATCCTTTCAAGTAAAACTCACTATATTACTTATTTACAAAGTACCAAACAAGTAGAGATATAAAGTATAACAAGACAAAGTGTTGCATAAAACGCCATCGATAATGGAGCGGTGGGATTATTCATATTATCGAATATGTACCAAGTGAGATTTCATGCCATCTTATACTTTTGTATATTTACCCTTTGTATTATTTTAATCTGATTTTTCCTTCCTCAAATCAAGATTTAGTAATAATCGTAACCTTTTTGTGTTTCTTCCTCGTATAGTTATACTATTTCAGGTAATTCTAAAAGTGTTTTGTGTTATCATGATCGGGTTATTGCAAATGAAATCAACATTTTTGGAAGATACTCTCATATCTTCAAGATACTACATAGTATCTTTAAACTAGCTACTTAGGTTCATAGATGTTAGAGATTCACTACAAAACTATCCGTGATTGGATTTGACATCCCTAATCTCGAGTCAAATAAAAAATATAATTTATTTGTATACCCTTTAAATATTTTAAATTACCAGTCATCGTAAATTATAATACCTTTTATGTCCTCTCTAAATATATAAATTATTTTCAAAAAAATAATTGTATGTCCAAATTCACTATTAAAATAAAATAAAAACTTGACTGACTAAATATGTGACATGAATTGGGACGGAGGTAACAAGTAAAGTTGAAAATACCTGGTTGCAAGTGACGGTTTGAAAGCAACGAAGCTCCTGGTTAAAATCATGCAACCCAATAGTATGATGAAGTACCCTGTTGGTCCCATAATCATTCGAATTAGGTCCACCAACAATACATATCAACGGAAGATTCTCACTATAAGCACCAGCTATGGCATTAAGAACACTAAGTCCACCAACAGTAAATGTAACAACACATGCACCAACACCTCGTGCTCTTGCATATCCATCAGCAGCATATCCAGCATTTAGCTCATTACAACAACCTATTATAACATAATTATTCATAAGTTTGCATCGACTTCAAATAAAAAATAAAGAAAACGAAAAAGAAAAAAAAAGTTTCAAATTTGACGTTAGGCCGCTAATAATATTGAGCTGCCTCTGACTATTAACAATTAAGCCGTCGGGTTCAAATTTGACTTTAGGCCACTAATAATATCGAGTTATGCGTTTAGTTTATTAAACTTGGGACAATCTACTACTCTGGAACCAACTGAACTACTTCCAGACTTTAGTTTATTACACTAACCTACGAGGTTGAGTTCGGGTTCAGCTACGAGGTGGTCAAGAAGAGTTAAGTTGAAGTCGCCGGGAACGGAGAAAACGTCGGTGATTCCGATTTGGACTAAACGGCGGGCGAGGTGACGGCCGAGTGTTGTGTCAGGGGAGTTGAATAAGGAGGCGGTGGGGGTTTGGATTGTAACGGCGTTAGTGGTCGGTAAGTTTGCTACGTCGTTGTTTAAAGGCTTACACGTGTCAATTGGACCGATCTTGAAGTCCATTTTGAAGGTGATGAAGAATAATTTTTGGATTACTACTATGTTTTTTGGTTGTATGATGAGTGAGACTAAGATTTGACAAGGTTTATATAGTGTAACAATAAACAGGGGGGCGGTTTTGGGTTTTTAAAATTTTACGTGGGTGGGTTGTCTTGTTTTAGCCTTATATTTTGTTTCTGCAAAAGGTGAAAAGATCAGTTAAACCATCTCCGATGTAAATAATGGAAATCACTTTTACCAGCTAAATCAAATTATTCATATGTCACATCATCAAATATCTCTATTATCACATATATTTCATAACATGGAATATTTCATAAAATAATTTATTTTGTCTTTCTTCCATATCAATACATATACCCCACCATATATATTCATTTTATCTCATTTTCTATTTTGTATATGATATTATTCTTGTAATTCATATTATTACACATATAATAATAAAATTATAAATTTTGTGAACGTTGAATATTGGAATTTTGTAGTTGGTTAGTAAATATAAAATTTAGATGAAGATTAAAATTTTGATTATCATTCATATTAAAAAAATAAATAATTTAAAAGAAGATAGAAATTTAGAGAAAATAGCTAAAATATTTCGGTGTCCAAATGAAGTAAACTTATCTTTTTATAGATCTTAAAAAATAAAAATTTGGTGTTTTTTTTTTTAATTCGGTCAAATTATTAATAAAAAATAACAATTAAAGTAGTGGTGGAAAAAATAAATTTGTGGCAGCCAATCGATAGCTGCCACATGGCGCGAACAAATTAATTTGTCATTTCACCTTATCCAGCAGGGAACATTGTCTCCACGTGACAGAATTATCTTCTATATATTCAATAATTCTCATTTTAATTCACCTCAATATTTCATTCAAATTATCTCCTACTGTAGAAAATTATTGATGAGATTGTCTCCGGAAATAATCTTATGATGAAATTAATAAAAAGATTGAAGTATAAGCTAAATACAAGAAAAGATTAAAAAAAATGCGTCCAACCCTTATAAGTTATAAACTTCTTCAATTAGCACGGTGAAGCGTATAAATAAATAACTAAATAAGTACTTACATGTATTCTCAACAAAATAGGAATATAAAGGATTTCACTTGAGATATAGCCCTTTTTTTTGTGAAGCTTCTAAAATTAATTTATTTTGAAAAGTATTTTGAGAAGCGTTTTGTTTTTGGGCAACTAATTTAAAAACTATTTTTTGAGCATTAATTAATATTTGACTATATTTTTAAAAAGTGTTTCTAAATGTATTTTTCTCAAAAGTGTTTACATGAAAAGGCTATTTTTTAGCTTCTGAAAAACAATTTCTGTTACTTTCCGAAAGCACTTATTTTCACTCAAAGCTTAGTCAAACACCTCACTTGTAAAAAATAAACATTTTTAAAGAAAAATAAGTTTGGCCAAACATGTTTTTGGTTTAGTGGTCGGGGCTAGGGATGACAATGGATCGGATCTGAACCGGATTCTATTAGACTAGATCCATTTTTCATACATAGATTCAGATTCATCGGGTCCATAAAAATCAGATCCAAATCTAAATCCACTAAGTCTACTAATCGAATATGGATTTACATGTAAAAATAAATTGCCAAAGAATATTGAGACAATTATCAATCTAGCTTCGGGGAAACATATAGATGAAACACACCAAAAACTAAACTAATTTAAACTAGGTGCAAACAGTAGGCATTCCTCAGATTTATCAAAAGTATTTTTTTCTATTCCAAATCAGGATAAATAGCAACAAAAGTCAAACAAAAACAAGTAGCATAGTACTTATGAAATCCTCGACAACATGTTAATAGTGTTTAGAAAAAAAATAGTTTTCAATATCATTTCCTAAAACCTCAAAGGGAAACACTGGCAGAACCTTTAAAAGAGACCAACAACTCATATTAACCTATTGATAACTCAAATACATAACTAGGTAAATGTAATAAAATTTTATCCAAAAACAGTAAGCACGTATCAATTATCGGATTTTACAGAAATTATGAAAATACATAAATTATGAAAAAAATTAAGAAAATATTTATAAAATTACATTCTAGGTTATAGATATATTTAATAAAAAAACGGATTCACGGATCGGATCTATATCGGATACGGATCTCAAATACAATATCCAGATCCGATCCGCCATAAATGGATCCGGGTCCGATCCGGATTCGTTGGATCCAAATTTTAAAAATTCATATCCTATAAAACGGATCTGGATCCACCGGATCCCGGATCCACTGCCCTCTCTAGTCAGGGCCTTAATTAAAGAATATTGAACCTCTCACCTCTTATGTATACGGTAAACATTAAGTAAACCAGTCGGCTTTAACTATTTTAGTATCATTAAATTAAAAATGAGTAATGAGTAATGAGTAATGAGTATTTTTTGGGTCTTGGAAAAGAATAATTTCAGCAAACTCAAAATATTAGTTTTGGAAAAAGTAATTATCATTTTCTGCAAATTAAAATAGCAATTTCTAAAAACTATTTTGTGTTTTTAAATATAATATTTTAATAATTTATTCATTTATATACTCCTTTAAATAGCTTACGAAAAACTGTATAAGCCATTATCAATTAATTTTATCTTTCAAAATGAAATAATTTTAGAGACATCCCTTCAATTAATATTATGTTGTAATAACAATTCTTTTAATATATTTATTATTAATGTAAGAATAAAATTTAGGACTATTTTAATCAATCATTGGTGTCTAGAGAAGTGTTAGGTATGTGGAATTAGAAGAGAAAGGCGGAGATAAGAAGTTGTACAAACTAGCCAAGGTAAGGAAAAGAAGGGCTCGTGACTTGGATCACGTGAGGTGCATTAAGGACGAGGACGACAAAGTACTGGTGGAGGAAATGCATATTAGGCGGAGATGGCAATCTTACTTCCATAAACTCTTGAACGAAAAAGGAGATGGAGACATTGTGCTGGGAGATCTGGAGCATTCTGGTAGGTACCGGGATATTGGGTAATGTAGAAACATTAAGGTTAATGAGGTTAATGGTGTTATTCGCAGGATGCGCAGGGGACGAGCGACCGGGCCTGATAAGATTTCAGTTGAATTTCGGAAGAGCGCAGTCAGTGCAGGTTTGAAGTGGTTGACTGAGTTGTTTAACGTCATTTTTAAGACGACAAGAATGCCGAAAGAATGGAGGTGGAGTACAATGATTCCCTTGTACAAAAACAAAGGTGATATCCAGAGTTGCAACAACTATAGGGGTATCAAGCTGTTGAACCACACTATGAAAGTTTGGAAAAAGATCGTGGAGATGAGGGTGAGAAAATATGTATCTATTTCTGAGAACCGGTTTGGATTCATTCTGGGAATTTCGACTATCGAAGTCATTCATCTTATTAGGAGGTTGGTGGAGCAATATAAGGAGAGAAAGAAAGATTTACATATGATTTTCATCGACCTCGAGAAGGCATATGACAAAGTCCTAGGGAGGTTCTATGGAGATGTTTGGAGGTTAAAGGTGTACATGTGGCGTACACTAGGGCTATCAATGATATGTATGATGGAGCCAAGACTAAGGTATGATTAGTAGATGAGACTCGGAGCACTTTTCAATGACGATAGGGCTGCACCAGGGATCAACTCTTAGCCCATTCCTATTTGTCTTGGTCATGGACGGACGGAAAAGAAAAATCAATGGCGGGTACCATGGTTTATGTTATTCGCAAACGACATAGTCTTGATTGATGAGACTCACAACGGAGTGAACGCCAAACTGGAGGTTTGAAGACAGACTCTGGAGTTTAAAGAGTTCAAGTTGAGTAGGACCAAGACATAATTTTTGGAGTGCAAGTTCAGCAACGGGAGCGATCCTAAGACATGTGTGTAGATGAGGCTTGATACTCAGGTCATTTTGAAGAAACGAAGCTTCAAATACTTAGGGTCTATTATCTAAGGGAATGGAGAGATTGATGACGATGTCACACGTCGTATTGGGGCAGGGCGAATGAATTTGAGGCTCGCATCTGGAGTCTTGTGCGACAAAAAGGTGCCAGCTAAACTAAGAGGCAAGTTCTGTAGGGCGGTGGTTAGACCAACTATGTTTTATGGGGAAGAGTGTTGGTCAGTCAATACTTCGCACATACAAAAGATGAGAGTTACTGAGATGAGGATACTGAGATGGATGTGTGGCATACAAGGAGAGATGGGATTAGGAATGATGATATCCGGGATAAAGTGGGAGTGACCTCGGTGGAGGATAAGATGCGGACAGCGAGGTTGAGATTGCTCGGACATGTGCAGAGGAGAGACACAGATGCCACAAAGGCGCGTGGAGAGGTTGGCTGGACGGATTCGAAGGTAGAGGAGTAGACGAGAAGTATTGGGAGATGTGATTAGGCGGAAATGCGCAGTGAAACTATCGAGGACATGACCTTAGATATGGGGTTGTGGAAGACACACATTACGGTAGAAAGGTAGTAGGTAGTCGAGTGTAGTCCTCTTTACGCTTACAAAATGATAGTTTATTGTTATTACTGTAGGCTCGATTAGTCTATCACACTTATAGGCGCATTATTGCTCTATAGTACTATGTAGTTTGATTCATGCTGCTATGTGTTCTTTAGTGTAATTTATTTATCTTATTTAGTTGTGTTAGCTATTGCTTCCTGCTAGCTACTGCTTCATGTTGTTAGAATGCGCTACCATTGCGTATTTGATTTTTACTATCTGCATGTCCACAATGTTTTAATTTCTCGTTTGAGTCTGACCGTTTTGCATACTTTATTTTATTTTGCCTGATTATGCTTTGTCTTGAGCCGAGGGTCTCCCGAAAATAGCCGCTACCTACCAAGGTGGAGGTGAAGTCTGTGTACATTATACCCTCTTCAGACCCCACATTGTAGGATTTCACTGGATATGTTGTTGTTGTTGTTGTTGTTGTTTTTACATTTTAATATTTTTAAAAAAATATTAGATCTTACGTAAGTATGACATGAAAATAGAATAGTCCTTACACAAATCAAATAGTTGAAGTAAAACTAAAACGATCAAGACAACTTGATGCTCTGCAAAAAATAAATCCATGGAGCAAAATGAGGCTTTGAAAATCCAAAAATAAAACTGAAGGAGAAAAGGTGAGGTTTGAGATTTTAATTTCTATGTAATTATATTGCTTGAAACTTTAAAATATTTATAAAAGTATATACTATAATTAATATTAGTTGAGAGATTGTTTTGACATTGTAAAAATATATGTAACGACCCAACTTATATCTAATAGTTGATTTAAGTTTAAAATAGTCTATTATCACATTCAAAAAAGAAGGGGGTTAAATAAAATTTATTCAATTTAAAATGATGAGTTTTCTACGTAACACACTATTTCAAAAAATACCTCTATATATCGAACTATTGTATCTAATTGTGTACATCGTATTCTCAAAAGTTAGATAATGTTAGTATTAAATAATAAAAATTTGTAAAAACACGTAAAAAGACTGTGACCTGTCTGAAATGCCTAAGTTGGTTGGCAAAATGTTAACCAAGTTGACTAGAATCAAATCATAGTTGAGCACTATTGCCATTGAAGTTAACTGTTGAGTTGCTTTACACGTTTTTCTTTCCCTTTCTTGAATGCCATCGCGGATTTAAGTGTAAAAATTGGGTCAACGTAAATCCATCATCATATTAAACTTTGTATACTATGTGTTTAAAATATGTCTAATATTATCTGAAGAAATTCATGATCAAAAGAAATTGGGTAGTGCACTAGTTAAGATGTTGAATTTAATTCCTAAAGGTCAAGGGATCAAACTGACAACTTACTGCATTACAACTTTATTTTCATCTTATCTTAAAAATAATGGTGCACCCACTGGTGTGCTCATTTCACGCTCACTCTAATTGATTTGTTATAGAGTAAGGTATCTTCCTTATAGCCATGAGAAAGAATACAAAGATTTCAGCCAAAAGAATGAAAGAGATTATTTTGATTGTTCAAGATTACAAGTTACAAGATATGAATTTGAAGTTTGCATCTCAGGGCGACTTAGCGATGGCCGATTTGTTCTGCGAATATTGCGAAATATTCGGAGTGGGTGTTGATGGGTTATTAGCAGATCGGAGGTGTTCTTGGTGTGCAGAGGTCGTGATGGTGGTCTTGGGGTGAAAGCGACTCTTGGTTTCTCCCAACCTTCGGTGGTAACCTCGGCTAGTGTTCGGTTGATAAGATTCACAATGGAGGGTTTACGGGTCTTGTGGATTTCGTGTCAAACGCGGGGCAATTGGGTGGTCACGGGTTGCGGGTGGTCGTGATGGTGATAAAGGGTTGTGGTTGAATCCGCGGTTCACCGCTCAATTGTCTTTGAATCCATGGAAGCTTTTCGTGACTCGGCTTAGAAGTCGGGAGGCTGCTGCGATTCCGATAGCACTCGTGCCTCGAGGTGTTTGCGGTTCTTGATGGTGACCCGGTCAGCCGGGTATGGAGGTGGGCCGGTGCAGGGGGTAGTGTTGATGTTCATGGTTTGAGGCTTGATGCCTTGGGCCTCCGTTCGGTTTCGAGTGCAGGGTTTTTTCCGGCGACCACTTTGGATGCTAAGGGATCTTGGTCTCGGTTTGTCACGGGTTGACGGCGGTGGTGGGTGGACATGGGTCTGGGAAAGTCCATGGGCCACCAGACTTTAGTGGTTGACTCCGAGAATGTTTCATTTCCAATTGACCTTGGAAATGCTAAGGTTGTGGAAGCCGAGGGGTTTTTTAGCCATAAGAGGTCTAGTAATTTGATACATTCTTGTGTTGCGGATGTCAATGGCACGCCTCACTCGTTTTGTGCTACAAATTTAATTGCTGAAAGTACCAAGGAAACATCTCATTCAATGGGACTTCGAAACTTGAAAAGGGGGAGAACCGAAGAGTCATCTCTCCTAATGTATTCAATGGTTACGGAAACCAAAGGGGCAGCTCGTCAAAAGAGGTTTAGAAACTTGGAGACTACGGGATTCGAAAGGGCTCCTCTTCAAACGACGTTTGACATTGGTGTTGAGTTCGAGTATGTTTCTTTTCCTATTAGCCTAGGAAATGCTATGGTTTTAGAAGTCGAGGGGGTTTTTATCCAAAAGAGGTCTAGGTTTTTGATACATTCAATGGGTGCGGATGTCAATGGCACGCCTCATTCAATTGATGCAGTTGTCATTAACACGCCTCATTCATTAGGTACAACTTTCGGTGTTGAGGTTGTTGGGAATTCAAGTGTCGCGGTTTCCGAAACGTCACCCCCTCTCGATGGATTGACGGGTAGCTTGGGTGGGCACGGGTCTATGGCGTTTCTGGAGGGTGGTTCCGGGTTGAAGGTAGGACTTAAGGGTGGTCGGGATCTGATTGGTCTTTTGGTGGTCGCGGGTCTAGACGAAGCCCGGCGGCCATCGGTTCAAGATTGTAGGTCGGAAGTTGGTTCACTTTCCATGGCTCTCCGTATTGCAAGCCGCGGAAGTTGAGCGACTACTCTACAAACGAGACTTGGTAACTGGGCAATTTATTTCCGAGATAACCAAGGAAGATCTCATTCATTGGGACATCGTGAATTGATAAGGGTGGAAACCAAGAGTCAATCGTTTCAATGAATTTAATGGTTGCGGAAATCAAAGGGGCAGCCCGTCCAAAGTGGTTTGAAAACTTGATGGCTACGGGAACCACGAATTCAACTATTGCACCTTATGAGCGTGCAAATGATACTGATTAATTAAATAAAGATACTATCTTGGAATGCACCGGATAGTAAGAATTTAATTTTTATGATTTAACCTCCCATTGTAACGTCACCTTTGGGTTGACGTCCCATCCCCCCTCTCTTTCATTTCTTGTTTACTGCTTACGTTGAGGATTGAGAACCCTCGACGAATGATTGTAGCTACCTGTTTTTCCGTTTTTCTTTATAATATTAGCATTTACCTGGAAAAAAAAAAAAAAAAAATGGTGCACCCACCCTGTTAAAAATTTGAATTCGCCTATGTTTAAATGAATTTAAAAAAGGATACTTGATATTAAAGGACTTGAAGATAAAAAGTGTTGAAACGTCAAATAACATGTACTCCCTTAGATTTACATGTTCCTTCATGAATATTAAAAAGACAGTTCGGTGCACTAAAATTTCATTATGCACATGATCTGAAAAATCTTCGGCAACATATGATTAAATTAAAACTATAGAGAATATTAATACGCCCCTGCGTAAAAATAACACCCACAAATCAAGAAATAATCATTAAATTCGTCAAATAGAAGAAAAAAATCTCTTATCATAATTTGAAATTGAAACGATACAAAAAAATTAGCATGATCCTGCATTAGAATAATACGCCCAAATAGAAAAACTATCCTTAGATTCGTCAAATAAAAACACAAATTTATTTTTTAATTTGACAAGCAACTCCTAATAATTGAAACGATATAGAGAAAATTAGCATAATCATGTGTAAGAATAACACGTCTCGGAAACAGTCGTTCTACCTACCAAAGTAGAGTTAAGGTATGCATACACTTTACTCTTGTTGATGTTGGATGAATGTTGTGACAACATCTGTAAACGCCCAGGACAACATCACTTATGAACATAAGGATGTTGCTTGCGATGTTATGACAACATCTCTGTAAACGATTTGTCTATTCTTTCGGCCAAAACAGGTTGCGTTACTGAGTTAAAAATGACCTAGGAAAGCTTACAATGAAGTTGTGTTTAAAACGTGGGAAAATAAGCAGTCAAGCTTGGAGGAGAAGCAGCGTGAAGACCAAGTCCAGATCGTTGAGCTTTTCATGGAGAAAGAACCGGTCCAAGCTGCAGCCTTCTTTTACTCAACTCCCGCAACCAACAGTGAGGATTTCAAGAGAAGTTTCACACTATAAATCGAGAGGAAACTTCTGAGTATTGACATCCAGAATTAAACGGGAATAATCACCAAGAGAGCTCTCGTATATTCACCTTAGAAACTGGATCAACACCTAGCCTAAAGTAGTATAACAACATCTAGTCTCACATTACTATTGCTGCCCAGATTCTAGATCAAGCTTATAGTTGAAGCAATTGTAATGAAGATGTTGTATTTGTCTTTTTTTAGATTTTTTAACTTTAGGCTGAAGTCATCTGCGACTTCATTTTTATTTGTAATTTCTTTTTCGTTTGTATTGCTCAATTTGTAAAAATAAATTCAATTGTAATTGTATATAATATATACAATACTTTGGTCATTGACCATCCGGAAATATATTAATATATAGCCTTGAAAATATAAACCTTGTATTTTTTATTTTTTCGCTGTATTTACTCTTTAAAGATTTATAATTATTGTATCACAATGTTGCCTCAGATGTTGACACAACATTGAAGGCAACATCCAGAAATTGTTTTTGTTATTCAAGTTGTTTCGCTTTTAATCTTACTTAAATTTGTTTATCTGTAGCCCCGGACCCCAACAAGTGATATCAGAGCCGACACTTATACAATAAGTGCTTGATTCTGAATTTTACGGCTATGGACTCAGCTATACAAAATGTTGGTAGACTTTCAATTCATGTTGGAACCAATTATGTTTATTGAAAGATTCATCTTCGTTCTCACATCAAGTCAATTGATGTTCGAGCATGGAGATCTATCTCCGAAGGGTATGTGGTCCCCAAATATCCAGCAGACGAGGACGGTGATGTTTTTACCAAACCCGAGTCTGAATGGACCGCAGAAGAAATCAACAGTGCTAGCTTTAATGAAAAGACCCTAAATGCTATATTTGGATGGGTAGATCTCTACATGTTCAAATTCATCCAGAATTGTACAACGGCCAAGGACGCTTGGGAGGCCTTACAAACTCATTATGAAGGTACCTCAAGTGTACGACGTATAAAGCTACACATGATTTTGAGCCAATATGAACGCTTGAAGATGGAAGAATCTGAGGACATAAAATCCTACTTTGAAAAGTTAATTGAGATTGTCAATCAGTGTCAAGTGCTTGGTTCTCCTTTGACCAATACACAACTTGTGGATAAAGCCCTCAGATCTCTCTCTGAAAGATTTAATACAAAGATTTGTGCTATTGAAGAGGCCCATAATCTTGCTACTATGGATCTACATGCTTTGATGAGCATCTTTCAAACTTATGAGATGAACATGAAGAGATAAAGAGATCTATATCAAGACAAGACATTGGCACTCCAAGGACAAACCTCGGAAACTGAATTTGAAAACGAGGAAGAAAACCTGGAGGAACTAGGAAGTGGTGCAACTGTTGCCTTACTCACTCGTCGATTTAATTCGATGGTGAGAAAGATCAACAATGATTGCAATAAGGCTAAATTTAAACAACACCAAAATCCACTCTTCAATAAACAGCCAACTAGGTCACCTCATGAGCAAAGAAATCACAATCCACTGAGGAAATTCAACTCCGACAATACCAACTTTAATCTCAAACAACTCGAGGGAGTGTAGTGTCATGCATGCTCGGGTTGGGGACACTATGCTAATGAGTGTGAAAACACCCTTAGAAAAATTGATAAGGTTATGTGGGTAACCCTCAGTGATGATGAGAACAAAGATGAGGAAGGAAATCAAGAAGAAGAATCACAGGCAATGATGGTAGCAATGTCCGAACACTCACTGTCCGACGATGAAGATGTTGTTGACAATGTTGCGACAACATCAGGAACAACATTGGGCACAATATCTGAAATGTCTGCAACATCAGAGAGGTATGTATACTTCGACTATTATGATGTTAATTGTTTTAGTGATTTTATTTCTTCATCTGAGGCTGTATATTTAGATCTAGTTAATTCCAAAGACGACGTGATAAATGAATTACAAGATCTTTGTAAAGCCTTGATCACATAATCTGAGCAACTAGACTCAAAAGCAAAATCAGTGGCTCTAGAGAATAGCAATCTGAAAGGCACAGTCAGCCGATTAGATGTGGAACTTACCAAGAAGGACCTAGAACTTGGTAAGATTCGTGCACGATTAAACTTAGCTGAGACCACCTTTCAAATGCTCAACACGGGAACCTCCAAACTGGATGAAATCTTGAACTTCAGTAAACATGCAAGGGCAGGGCTTGGGTATCAATCACCTATTAAAACAAATACTTTCAGGATCCATAGTAAATCTGAGAGGATAAAGTTTGTCAAAGAATATGCTAATAATAACTCTCAGAACACTAAGAATAGATCAAAGTTTGGATGCAACTACTGCAAAAAGACAGGATATCTTATGTCCTACTGCTACAAACTTCAAAACTCTGCACTCAGGTCATTGTCAACAATGTCATCAGCAAGTTGCCCAACATCACTGATAATATTCGAAGCAACCAGCCTGAGAGCAGAAGAAAGAAAAGGTTTGAAAAGATGTGGGTACCTAAACTGAACCTGAGGTGTAATATGTGCATAACTGCTTTGCATACTAACATTACATGTTCTTGGTATTTCGATAGTGGATGTTCACGTCACATGACAGGTACCAAAAGTCTATTGAAGGAGTATGAAGCATTCAATGGAGCATACGTGACCTTTGAAGGAGGAAGTAAGAGTAAGATAATTGGTAGATGAACTCTCAATGTTCCGGATATACCAGCCTTGAAAAATGTCCTTCATGTAGAAGGTTTGGCTGCTAATCTTCTTAGCATAAGCCAACTGTGTGGTGATGTTCTCGAGGTGAAATTCAACAAGCTTGGATGCAAGGTTACAAATTCTGCAAATAACTGTGTCATATCAGGGACCCGAACTGGAGATAATTGTTATCTCGTCGGTGGACAAGAATTTTGCAATTCTGCGAGGTAAGTGACTTGACACTTTGGCATCAAAAGTTGGGACATGTTAACTACAGCACCTTGGAGAAACTAATCTCGTTTGAAGCTGTTAAAGGCATTCCCAGGATTTGACATATTTAGAACACTTTACTCTAAAATTAGGAATTTGTTTTGTTCTTCAATTTTCATAATCAGATCTGATCATGGAAAGGAATTTAAAAATCAAATTTGCAAAATTTTGTGAAAAGAAAGGCATATTCCATGAATTCTCGGCACCAAAGACACCTCAACAAAATGGGGTTGCCGAGAGAAAGAACAAAATTTTACAAGAAATGACTAGAGTTATGTTAAGTTCTAAGTAATTGTCAAAGAGGTTTTGGGCAGAAGCTTTGAACACTACATGTCACATAACTAACAGAGTCTATTTAAGGCCAGAGACCAAGATGACACCTTATGAACTGCCAAATAGAAAAAAAATAAACATTGCATTACTTTCATATCTTTGGGTGTGTGTGTTATATTCTTAATGACAGGGATTAACTGGCTAAATTTGACTCTAAAAGTGACAAGGAAATATTCGTTGGCTACTCTCAGAATAGTCATGCTTACCGAATATACAATCTAAGGACGAAGACCATACATGAGTTTGTTAATGTTATTTTTGATGATCTACTAGATATCTCTGGTAAATCATCAGAAAATAACATTGTGGTTGCAGTTGAAAAGGAGCAACCTGCTGAAGAAACAAATATTGTCCCACCATCAGAGGAAACATCTAAACCATCAAAAGAGATCACAGGGAACAAAGTTGATGAGGAGCCTGCTACTGAACTGAATGATCAAGTGAAGAGAGACCTTCCATCAAGGATTAGAAGGAACCATCCACCAAACCAGGTGATAGAGGGAGTTTTTGAGAAGATGCGTACAAGAGAGAAAGAGACATTTAATTATCGTGAAATGGTAAGGTATGTGTGTATGTCCACCATATACCAACATGTTAGTCTTTCTTGTCTTACATCTACTTTGGAACCTAAAAATATTGGGGAGGCATTAAAAGATAATTTTTAAATTCAAGCAATGCAAGAAGAGCTTGAGCAATTTATCCGAAATGAGGTTTGAGACTTGGTACCATGACCCAACAACACAAATGTTATTGAGACCAAGTGGATATTCAAAAACAAATCATATGAGTTAGGGAAGATTGTTAGAAACAAAGCTCGACTTGTTGCTCAAGGCTATACACAAGTGGAAGAAATTGATTATGATAAGACCTTCGCTCCCGTGGCTAGAATTGAGTCAATAAGATTGCTTTTTGCCATTGTCTGCTATTTAAAGATTACCTTGCACCAAATGGACGTTAAAGGTGTCTTCCTCAATGGATACTTGGAGAAAGAAGTGTACGTTGAACAACCAAAGGGATTTGAGGATCCTCACCATCCACATCATGTATACAAGCTCAAGAAAGCTTTGTATGGATTGAAATAAACATCGCGTGCATGGTATGGTCGTCTAACTAAATTTCTTGTTGAGTTTGATTTTACCCGTAGAGAAGCTGACAGAACCTTATTCATCAAAAGACACGGTGTAAATGTAATAATAGCTAAAATCTATGTTGATGATATTGTATTTGGCTCGACTTCAGAATCATTCTTGAAGTCTTTTGTCGAAGCAATGTCGACAACATTTGAGATGAGCATGTTTGGAGAACTACGTTTTTTCTTAGGCTTGCAGATTAAATAGAATGAAGAGGGGATCTTTGTATCTCAAAGAAAGTACGCCAAGAATCTGGTGAGAAAATTTGGTCTGGAAAATTCTAAACACGTGAAGACTCATTTGGGCTCTACGCAACATGTATGTGAAGATGATGTTGGACAAGATGTTGACCCAACATTGTACCAAGACAGTCCCAAGGTATCTCACCTTAATGCCATGAAACGTATTATTCGATATGTTGCCGGTACAAGTGACTTGGGAATTTGGTACTCCAAAGACACTAATCCTAATCTAATAGGATATAATGACTCGAATTGGGTCGGTGATGTAGATGATAGAAAAAGTACTAGTGGTGAGTGTTTCTATCTTGGCAATAATCTAGTCTCATAGTAGAGTCGTAAACAAAATTATGTATTACTCTCGACTGCCGAATCTGAATATGTGGCAGCCGGAAGTTGTTGTGCTCAACTGATTTGGTTACGACATATGCTAGATGACTGTGACTTTTCTAACAACTCCATGATTTTGTATTGTGATAATCTGAGTGCTATTAATATTTTTAAAAATCCGGTTCAACATTTACGTACAAAACATATAGACATACTACATCATTTTTAAGAGACTTAGTGGGAAAATAGCTAGTTCAAATCGAACATTTTTACCAAACCTTTAGATCATGAGAGATTTTTCAGCTTGAAGAAATCTCTTGGTCTTTGTTTTCTTTAAAAGATAAGACATGCTGGGTAAATATTATCTTGAAATGTTGTTCTAACATTCCGGGTAACATTTACTGTTGAGTCAATATACATGATAAGTGTTGTGATGATGTTGCGCAGTTTTTTCAATTTAATCAAGCATGACTCTGTGAGGACAAGTTCTGAATGTGATATCGTTCTCTGCGATGATATATAAAAAACAATTATGCATATCATAAAAATGAAGTATCATGAGAAGGTGAAGCCTCTACTAAAGATTTGAATATATACAAAAAGAGCAAAGCTCTAAGGTTGGTATTGTTCCTATTCTATAGGAGTACCGTGTGATTAAAAGAAGAAAAAAAAGGTTAAAAATACCTCAAGAAATTTATGTATGTGTTCAACTAAGTTGATTAAGGACAATGAAAAAATGTAACATTAGTCCAGAGATCAGTCTCATAGGGAACATATACATAAAATTAAATGTCAAATCAGTAAATCCTTGGAGTCTCATATTGCTTGTCTTAATTTGAAATGTTGCCAACATCATTAACAACACCGTCTTCCAGTATATTGATTAATTATGCTTATCTAATTTTATTTTGGTATGTTGCACGTCTCTAGTTTTTTCAAAACAACTAATTCAAACAAATTTGGATTGAAAGAGCCATTATTTTTTAAAATGATATTGTGAAATCCCTTTGTTTTAGGTGTAAAGAGTTTCAATTCTTCTACACAATCTAAATTTAAGGGAAAATGAGTTGAAGCGTGCTTATAATTTGCCATAATGAAACCTCCCATTTTTATCTTGAAATTGTCACATCACAGCAGAAATTCAATCCATCAAATCGATGGAAGTCCAAACACCACCATCATTTCTTCCAAACCAAAAGGTCTCCAACACACCCAATTCTCCAAATCCCTCTTCCATATCCATTTCCCCAAAGTCCTCCAACACCAAAGATTACTCTCCAATGTCGACCAGTCCATCAACTAATAACAAGGTTTACAACATTATGTACCCATTAATGATTTGAGGTCAGTTCAGGAAGACTACACACAAGCAATGATTCTGTTAGGTTTAGAGGAGCCATTACAGATAAGCTATCCAGGTGACACTGAAAACTCCATTGATGTTGATGTAACATCAGATTTTTCAAATCTTGCGTCAAGACAGCCTTCATCAACATTTCCTACGAGAAGGTCAAAAAGGGTTTTCGAACACCGATTTAGTGATAATCAATTGCTAAAAGGTCAAGGGCAGAATCGACTTTTCCTGTTGACACTACCACTGACAGCAGAACTGACACCGACTTCAGTATGCACAGTCTTCCCGGAACACCTTCAAGGAAGAAGAAGAGATGTCAGACGACACACCTATGAAGAACTTCATTCCAAAAATGGTCCGCAGAACCTACAGAAATGTTGCTGCAAATGTTGCCTCAGCATCAAGGGTAACAAACGATAAAGTGGACCCAGACTATGTTGCCCCAACATCCGAGGCAACATATGCATCTACTCCATCAGAACACAACAATACAGAATCTGAATCAGATTCTGAGGTAATGTCCTACTCTCTTTTGTTTCAAACAAAATCATGCTTTATTAATTGGAATTGGTTTAAGAATAGAGCGATTAGAGGAGAGAAGGTTATAGACCTAAGTTCATTCTCCAACAACGGTTGAATTGATTTTTTAAGCAGTCGGAAGGACATGAGTACTGTGAGAAAGTGATTAGGTGTTTTATGCGAACCTGACACATGTTTTCAAGAACACTACCTCAAAGAAATTCGTGAAAGTGTACATATACAACAATGTATACAATTTTACACCTGCAATCATTAACTCCACTCTTGGGATAACTGTAAGTGAAAGACCTCTTCAATCCAATCCCACTACGGAGGAACTCAATTTTATGATCAAGTACCTTACGGGGAATTTGATTACGTTTTGGACACCCCGCAGTCCTGTGTCTAAGCTCACTGCTCTGTTTCCTACATTGCACAAACTCTCTATCTATAACTGGCTACCTTCTTTTAAGAGACTGTAGTAACTCTTGACCAAACATCACTACTTTTTAAAATTGGATGGAATGAAAGAGTTGACTTGGAAACTATCATATTCGAACATATTGCCAACATGGCTGAAAGAAAAAACAACTCTGCCCTTCCATACCCCTATTTGATTTACCAAATTCTGTTCAACCAAGGGTTTAAGATCCCAAAAGGATAAAAGTTGAGTCCAGCCTTAGAGGTATACTCAGTGCAACAAGCAGTTGTTAATAGTAGGGACATAATTATTGATCTGCCCTGAAAGAAAGAAGAATGGGACACAGAAACATCAACAGATGCTGCCCACATTTCAGGAAACATTGATCAAGGTAAGATCCCAGTGTCCAAAGGATGGCTCCAGAGGCACATTGCTGAACTTGACAGACAGATTCAGGAACTAGTAAGAGCCAAATATTATTATGTGGACATTCTTTCTTCACAAAAGGGGGACATGATGATGATGTTGATACTGCTGGAAGCAAAGAGATAGAGAGAGCTGATGATATTGCAGGGCCAAGCAGTAACACAGTGGGAGAGGAGAGAAGATGATGACTGTTGCTGCCTGTTAGCGATATTTCGAATTCTCACGCAAGCGTATGCATTGTTGACAAGTAATATAGTCTGATAAGACCGAATATCGTCCTCAGAGATTGGTTCTAATTACCGTTCATATACTTTATGTTATCTATTTGGCAATCGATATTTGAGTTGGATTTTTATTTAACTACTAGAATAATTGCAAGAATTACTGAACTAGTTAAGTTGTAATCAGTTATGAATGAATTAGGGCTTCCAAAATCCTCGACTATCCACTCTATTCAATCCTTAATGCAACTAGAATGACTTCTTTTTCTACGTTAAGATAGCAGTTAACTAACCTGTCTTATATTCCGATTAGGGCATATAACCACTCAACCCCAGTGCAGAACCCTTCTATATTTCTATGATAGGATTTACCATATAGGAGAATTAAAGCGATGAACTATAATGTTACACAAGTATCGAGAATCTGTCCGCGATTTTAACATATGTCTAGTCAATTACAGCATATTCAAATCTCTCCTCTCGGTTCTTGATTCGAAATTATATATATTATGATAATTAGTGATCAATTAATTATCAAACATTCATACTAATTATTGACTAAATCTTAATCAAGTGAAGAAGAAATCAAACTACTGCATTAATTCATGAATAGAAGTTCATGCGATTCATAAGGAAAATCCTAATAAAGTGTTTAACTCCTAGTCATAGTCACGTTAAGAACTAACACAAAATCCATACATAAACTGAATTAAAAACCAAAGAAAAGAAATTACTGCGAACTAAGTCTCCAATTGTAGCCTCCCTTGTCTTGTGTTGTGTTATGTTGCAGAATGACCAAACTCTCATAGCATTAATCCCTAGGGCTTAAATATGTTCCAAATTTCATGCCCTATGGACCAATCTGCCCTTAGCCAATTCTTTTTCGGAACTGAGATTTTCCGCACCGGCACTGCAGTTCTGCATAATGGCACCGCGGTGCCGAAAATTATGCACCTTCTCAGTAAATATGACACTGTGGTTCTGCATAGTGGCATCGCGGTGCTGAAAGTCCTGTGGCTCCTCAGTAAATGTGGCACCGCGGTTCTGCATATTGGCACTACGGTGCTGAAAGTTCTTCGTACTGATGTGCCAACTTTCGTCCTTTTTGTCTCGGGAGCACATTTTCTGTCCAATTCTCGCTCCTTTTCGCCATTTTGTCTTTTGAAACCGCTGTGACTCAAAAGAAAGAAAAACAAACCTAATACTATACTAAACACAACAAAAACGAGTAAAATACTAACTAAAAATGACTCAAAAGGCGTATACACAATACGTCTAACAAACACCCCCAAACTTAACTTTTGCTCGCCCTCGAGCAAAGATCAAAACAAGACAAAGACACAAAAACAAAAGACTCAAAGACTCAAATCAAGCAGCTACACAAGTACTTAGAAACACATGAACGTCAGTTGGAATAATATGTAGGAACAAATATAGCATGAATTTAGCAATCTAGAATTTCAAGTCAGATATTTCACAAATTCATTTCAATCATAAGTAATGGAAGCATGAATATCTAACCTATGCATATCAATTTCATTTAGTTCTATGGGCATGTTTACTTGTTATTCTCCACTAATCATAGACATACATTCTAGAGATTATCATGACTTTTCAGGGTTGTAATGTAGGCTTAGGCAGAGGTAGGTAAAATTAGGCATTTAGGTTCAATTTGCGTACCATAAGCATTTTTCTTATTCAAACATTTTGTCCTTCTTTTTGGTATTATTTTCAGTTCATACCTATCATTCCCCTTTCCATTTTTTGAGAGCATGAAACAATTCACATAGGCACCCCCAAACTTTAACTTTTTACATCTTTTTCATTGAGGTGCATCAATTTTTCACTCTCTTTTTGTATTTCTTTTTCACTATTTTTCATCCTTTTATTCAACTATTGCTTATGACACACGGAGGAATTATGGGGTGTCAAAGAAAACAACTTATTTTAGGTTCAACGGGGCTGACTAGGGATACAATTTATTGCAAGGTAGGTAATGAATGGTAAGAAGGACTAACAAAGAAATGTCTGAATCATCTCTCTAACATGTACATCTTAACTATTTCGCCTCAAATAACAAGCAAGCAGACTTCACAGAAATTTTTCAATTGACAACACATAGGCTAAGCACCAAATATTCCAAATTTTCATGAATTTTTGGCATATCTAACTTAAGCACACAGATTTTAGCTTCTCATTCCATTACATTATCCCACTTAGTTCTCTAGGCATTCCAAATAAGCATAACATGCATGCTCATAAAAAAATTGTCTCACATAAAACACAAAAACAAATAAAAGACTCAAAAATAGACACAAATATAAAATAACCCCCCCCCCCCCCAAACTTAAACTACATATTGTCCCAAATGTGTAAAAGAATCAAAATTAAAAAGGGACAACTTACAGACATACAACGGCTCAAATTGATGGTGGTGGCGGCGGATACTGCATTGACCATTGAGTAAACATGAAACTCAAATTATCAACACGCTGGGTCAGGTGTTGATGATCTTGCATCATTTGCTCTTGATTTTTCAGCATCCTTTGTTGGTTCAAGAGCATCTGCTCCATCATTGGCATTGAGGCTCGATGACAGTGAGGTCACGGTCGCTACCGCTTATCTGTGCCGCCGTGCTCTTCATCATTCATGGCTCTGCTGCTGCTGGGCCCCTTCTTGCTGTTGGTCCTGGATTTGGGTCAAGGAAAGAGTGCACTAAATTGTAAGTCACAGGAGACTGACTCTTCTCAAGAATATCTGTGGAGAATGTTGGGACTACATACCTATCACATAAAGCAGAAATGAGTTACCTATGTCCCAACCCGCCAGTAGTAGTCAGTCTGCTAATCTCCCTTATGTTTTGCACTATTTCTCTCCCAACGTCAATTGTCTTGTCCGTCATGATGTCATAGATGAGCTTGATTCTGTATGTGGGCACATTAGTGAAATAAGTTGACGGAATCAGGCGAGCACTTACGAAATATAGCTATCCTCTTGCTGTTCTGTTAAATTGGCACTGGGCAAGTCTTCTGGATCCGTTGCGGGCAAAATTAAACTCAGCGTCTGGGTAGCACAATGTCTCCGCAACTACATTCCACATGATGTGGTTTATGTTTCTTGACCAACAACTGAAGTGGTATGGATTATTGCCTTGGTCATCAACGTCATAGGTCCTCAGTAGCGCATTCACAACTTCAGAACTCACTGACACATATTTCCCTCTAACAAAGCATCTCCCATCCCTTTGCTCGGGATAATTCACATAGAATTTCCTCATAAGGCTAGAATTCTGAAGTGGGATCCTCTCCGGAATGGTGAACCTTTTCCACCCATTTGCCTCAATAATGACCCTAATAGGCTCGTAGTCATCATCATCATCAAATGTCATGGCCTGGTAGTCCATGCCTCTTTCTGGTATCAATGCCCTAGTACTAATCTTGTTAATATATCGATCTTCCGCCTGTTTGTTGGTAAATCGAGTAACATCATAGTTTGGGGATGATGGAGATGAGGTGGTTCAGGCGGTTCTTTTCCTATAAGTCATTGTGAAGGTTATTGGAAAAAATTTGGCAGTGTTTCATTTGTTTCCTCGAGGTGTCCCAACAACTAACACTTCACACAATCAACAATAACCAACCAAAAATCGGTCCACAACAGCAATACACAACAACTACACCACAATACGCCTCAATCCACACAACTACACAATGAACAACCACCGCAGCAAACACCCACAACTACACAATACCCTACCACCACAGTACGTACCACCCCCAAACTTGCAAGTTACTTTCCCTACTAGCCTTGAAATTGCAAGAACAATGATGAAGATTACCTTTTTAAAGAGTCATTTTTCACCAATTTCTTGACCCAAATGGAAGGAATGATGATGGTGTAAGATATGAGGATTCTTAATGGGGTGGTGTGTAGGGATTTTTGAAGAATTTGGTGGAGTTTATGGGAATTTTTGTGGATAGAATGAGAGAAATTTCGGAATTTGTAGAGAGAAGAAGGGTTTGTGTTTGAGTGGGAAAGGATTTGGGGATTTAGGGCTTTTTAATTCTGAATCTCGTCTCGGCACCGCGGTACTGCCTAACTAGACCGTGGTGCCAAAAGTATTGTGGCCCCTCTGATCATTCGGCACCGCGGTATTGCATAATGGCACCGCGGTGCATAAACTCATCTTCTCTACGAACATTTGCACCATGATCCTGTGATAGCACCGGTGCTTCCCCGATTCCGTGTTTTCCATCCTTTTTTTCGTGCTTAGTCTCCAACTTCTTCACCTGGCATCACAACACAACAAAAAATACCAAAAGTGAGACTGTTTTAATTAAACTAAATTGCATAATTTATACATTGGGTTGCCTCCCAAGTAGCGTTGTCTTTAATATCTTGTAGCCGGACGCAAGTTCTTTATCAAATCATTAGGGTAAATTAACCCCACAACCTATCCACTTAAAAATCATTCTCCTCTTCCTCACTCTATTTTTCTTCTTCACCGTAGTAGGTTCAGTAGGATTTACCTGTTTGTCAGCTTTCATGTCATCTACTTTTGTTGCAGCTTTCAAACTAGCCTGTGGGTTCACAATTGTAGGGATGATCTCCCTAGTTTTGGTATGAGCCTGCTGAACTGTTGTGTCAGTTGTTCTTACTGCGAAGCACTTGTTACTGGCCTGTGACTCAATGGTGGATTTAAACACCTTGAATACCATTTCTTCTTCCTGAACCCTTAGCCTCAATTCTCCCTTCTCCACATCAATTAGGGCTCTACCAGTAGCTAGGAACGGTCTCTCCAAAATGATGGGTATTTCATCATCTTCCTCCTTGTCAAGAATGAGGAAGTCTGCTGTCAGCGTAGGATGGTGTTACACTTAGGAGGCAGTTTCTTTTGTAGGATGGCGTTGCACTCCTCTGTCAGCGCTACTGTCTCAAAATCCGCCAACATTCTTTTCTTCCCAAGTATCTCCTTCATGAATTTGAAGTATGCATGCATTTGTTCTAACGCCTCAATGAAGGGGATATTAATGTGCAGCTTCTTAAATACCTCCAAGAACTTGGAGAACTGCTTATCTATGGCCTTCTTATGGAGCCTCTGATAGTAAGGTATTCTATCAGTGTATTCCCTCAAAGATGCTGGTGGAGCTTTCTCAACTGTAGGGTGGTCCTCAGTGACTCCCTCATTTACTTTCTAAACTGCTTTCTAATAAACCACTGCGGGTTGGGGAGCAACCTGCTCTAACTGTTTTCCACTCCTTAACAACACTGCCTGACACTGCTCTCTTGGATTGACCTCTGTATTGCTTGGTAGTATACCCTGCGGCCTGTTGGTTATCATCTTTGCCAGTTTCCCAACCTGTGTTTCTAGGTTCATGAGAGAGGATCTGGTTTCAGACATGAACTGATTCTGCGAATTAGTGAGTGTAAGAAATGCAGCCCTCAGCTCATCAGGCTTCTCCTCCTGTATAGGTAGTCCAAACTGATGGGATGAGGTAGCCTAATTTTGTCCTTGCTGGTTCTGGTAACTACCTTGATATGGTTGTTGCTGGTCCTGGTCGTTCCTCCATGAAAAGTTAGGGTGGTTTCTCCACCCTGGACTGTCTGTGTTGGAATTATAAGGCCGCTGAAAGTTCCCAACTGCCTGAACCTGCTCTATTGACACATTATTGGGATCCACCACTGTGCATCTGTCAAAGGAGTGCGGTCCACCATAAATCTAACAATTTACTGGCATCTGGACTGCATTCACAGACATAGTGTTCTGCTGCAGTTGCTTCGCCAGAAGGGCTACCTGTGCATTCAGGGCAGTGATAACATCTAATTCATGTATGCCCATAGTCTTCCTGTTATTCATTGACCTTGCATCTGCTCTTTGATGATTGTTGACATCCATGTCTTCTAGTAACTCATATGCCTCATTGGCACTCTTTCTCATAAAGGCTCCCTTGCTGCAGCATCAATGATGGTACGAGTAGTACCACTCATCCCATTATAAAAAATGTGTACTAACATCCACTTCTCTATGCCATGATGTGGGCATTTCCTTTGCAGATCCTTAAATCGCTCTCATGCATCATAGAGTGACTCACCATCTACCTGGTAAAAATTGTTTAACTCTTCCCTTAACTTTGACGCTTTTGAAGGTGGGAAGAACTTTGCAAGAAACTTTTGGGCTAGGTCCTGCCAGGTAGTGACGGAATTGGCAGGTAGTGAGTTTAACCATCTCTTGGCTCTGTCCCTAAGTGAGAACGGGAAGAGCCTCAGTATAATGGCATTGTCAGTAACGCCATTGTATTTGAAAGTGGCACACAGCTCCAGAAAGTTGGCAATGTGCATGTGGGGGTCTTCAGATGACAATCCCTCAAACTGTACTGTGTTTTGGACCATGCCCATGATGGATGACTTGATCTCAAAGTTGTTTTTCCCTATTGCTGGGAGCCTGATGCATGTCTGTGCACCAGTAACCGTGGGAAAAACATAATCTCCCAAGCTCATTTCTGCAGGTGGTGGAAATTGTTCCATGACAGCCGGTACCTCATTATTCAACCCCTCGTCAGGTACCCCATTGTTGTTCTGCTGATTTTCCATGGCTAGTAAATCAGCAATTCTTTTCTCACGCCTGTTTTGCTTGCACAATTTTTCGATTTCAGGGTTGAAGGGAACAAATGTATCTGCTCCTCTCCTTCTTCGCATACACTAGATTTCTGAAATAGACCAAAATCAACAAACAAAATCAAGGCAACAGGGTTCTAATAGTAAAAATAAAAATAAAAATAAGGCCAAATTAGAAATAAAAATAGATGGTTCGATATTAGAAGTACGTCAGTCCCCGACAACGGTGCCAAAAACTTATTAGCGATATTTCGAATGCTCACGCAAGCGTACACATCGTTGACAAGTAATATAGTCTGATAAGACCGAATATCGTCCTCGGAGACTGGTTTCTAATTACCGTTCATCTACTTTATGTTATCTATTTGAAAATCGATATTTAAGTTGGGTTTTTGTTTAACTACTAGAATAATTGCAAGAATTACTGAACTACTTAAGTTTTAATCAGTTATGAATGAATTAGGGCTTCCAAAATCCTCGACTATCCACTCTATTCAATCCTTAATGCAACTAGAATGACTTTTTTTTCTACGTTAAGATATCGGTTAACTAAACTGTCTTATATTCCGGTTAGGACATATAATCACTCAACCCTAGTACAGAATCCTTCTATATTTCTATGATAGGATTTACCACATAAGAGGATTAAGAACAGTAACCAATAATGCTACACAAGTATCGGGGTACTGTCGTCCGCGATTTTAACCTATGTCTAGTCAATTACAGCATATTCAAATCTCTCCTCTCGGTTTTTGATTCGAAATCATATATATTATGATAATTAGTGATCAATTAATTATCAAACATTCATACCAATTATTGACTAAATCTTAATCAAGTGGAAAACAAATCAAACTACTGCATAAATTTATGAATAGAAGTTCAAGCAATTCATAAGGAAAGCCCTACTAAAGTGTTTAGCTCCTAGCTATAGTCACGCTAAGAACTAACACAAAATCCATACATAAACTGAATTAAAAACAAAAGAAAAGAAATTACTGCGAACTAAGTCTCCAATTGTAGCCTCCCTTGTTGTCTTATGTTGTGCTATGTTGTAGAATGACCAACCTCTTATATCATTAATCCCTAGGGCTTAAATATATTCCAAATTTCGTGTCCTTAGCCAATTCTTCTTCGAAACTGAAATTTTCCACACCGGCACCGCGGTGCCGAAACTCCTGCACTTTCTTAGCAAATATGGCACCGCGGTTCTGCATAGTGGCACAGCGGTGCTGAAAGTCCTGTGACTTCTCAGTAAATGTGGTACCGCGGTTCTGCATATTGGCACCGCGATGCTGAAAGTCCTTCGTCCTGATGTGCCAATTTTCGTCCTTTTTGCCCCGGGAGCACCTTTTCTACCCAATTCTCGCTCATTTTCGTCATTTTGTCTTTTGGAACCGCTGTGACTCAAAAGAAAGAAAAACAAACCTAATACTATACTAAACACAACAAAAACGAGTAAAATACTAACTAAAAATGACTCAAAATGCGTATACAAAATACGCCTAACACTGCCACCAATGGAGAAGGAGAAGGAGATGCTGCACAGATTGATTGTTCACAGAAAGCGGCTGAAAGCTACTGTGGCATGATCAATCTAGTCAAGGGTTTCAGACCAATGGAGCTGTGATTGTTGATCAATGAAAGAAGATATTGTTGTTTGATGGAACTTGTTTATTTGTTTCTTATATCCTGACATTTGGATTATTAATTTTTCTTTGGTTTGTATTATTTTCTTTTGGGATATTGGTTTGTTCTAACAGACATAATTATGCTCTCTGAGCTATTTATATATGTTTGCTTACTGTGGATTGTTAACTATTGACTAATTACACACATGTTGTAAGGAAGTCACGATCAACAGGACATAACCCATTTCTAATCAAATCGTCAATACAACATTACTTGGAATTTATTACTGCATGTTAAGGGGGAGCATGGCCCTGACATTACTGAATGTCTGATTGTTAGGATTGCATCAATAATCAATATCCTAGTCATTTTTGTTTTGTATGGAGTTTTGTGAAGAAAGGAAAAAAGGGGGAGATTGTTGATGTTGGATGGATGTTGTGACAACATCTGTAAACGCCCAAGACAAAATCGCTTATGAACATAAGGATGTTGTCTGCGATGTTGTGACAACATCACTGACAATATCTCTGTAAACGATTTTGTCTATTCTTTCAGTCAAAACAGGTTGTGTTACTGTGAATTAAAAATGACATACACAAGCTTATAATAAATTTGTGTTTAATACGTGGGAAAAGAAGAAGTCAAGATTGGAGGAGAAGCATCGTGAAGACCAAGTCCAGATCGTTGAGCTTTTCATGGAGAAAGAACCGGTCCAAGATGCAGGCTTCTTTTACTCAACTCCCGCAACCAACAGTGAGGATTTCAAGAGAAGTTTCACACTATAAATAGGGGGAAACTTCAGAGTATTGACATCCAGAATTAAACGAGAAGAATCATCAAGAGAGCTCTCGGATATTCACCTTAGAAACTGGATTAACACCTAGCCTAGTCTCACATTACTTGTCTATAGATCCATCAGCTTTGTACTTACGTTTAAGTACCCACTACCAGCCTAGTGGTTTATTTGCCGGAGGAAGATCAACCAACACCAGGTGTGATTTTAGATGATGGACTCTATCTCACTTTCCATAGCTTCTTTCCAGAGTGGTGCTTCTGGAGTTGACAATGTCTCTGCAATTTTCTGTGGTTCATTCTCAACCAAGTAAGCTAGAAGTCCGGACTAAAATACTTCTCTTTCCTGGCCCTTTTTCTTCGCCTAGGTTCTGTTTCAGGATCAGTTGGATTCTCATCCACGTCTGTATCCATTTGGTCAGACTCGTCAGATCCCGGGGAATCATGACTCCTTTTGCGCGAGGCGACTTCATTTTCCTTCTTAGGAAAGACTGTCTCAAAGAATTCAGCATTTCTTGACTCTATGATTGTACTCCCGTGGATATCTGGTATATTTGACTTATGTACCAGAAAGAGATAAGCACTACTGTTAGTTGTGTATCCAATGAAGATGCAATCTACAATCTTAGGTCCTATCTTGACCTGTTTTGGCTTAGGTACCTCGACCTTGGCCAAACAACCCCATACCCTTAGGTAGTTGTAAGAGGGTATCTTTCCTTTCCATAGTTCATATGGAGTTTTCTCCCTGCTTCTGTGAGGGACTCTATTGAGTATCATGTTGGCAGTAAGAACTGCCTCTCCCCACATATTTTGCGCAAGGTCGGAATCGATAAGCAATGTGTTCATCATTTCCTTTAGTGTATGGTTCTTGCGTTTATCCACATCGTCTGACTGTGGAGAATATGGTGCAGTCGTTTGATGGATTATTCCGGATTGGGTACAGTATTCCTCAAACGGAGCAACATACTCTCTCCATCTATCGCTATGAATCGCTTTAATTCGTAGACTTAGTAGGTTTTCAACCTCGACTTTATAACGCTTAAAGGTATCGAACACTTCGTCCTTACTTTTGAGTAAGTAAAGGTAGCAACACCTTGTACTATCATCTATGAAAGTCACAAAGTACTTATTCCCCCTTCTAGTTTGAGCGAACTTTAGATCACAAATGTCCGTGTGTATAAGTTTTAGAGGGGCGGTATCTCGTTCTACGGAACGGAAAGCCAACTTGGTATGTTTTGCCTCTACACATACGTCACATTTGAATTGAGGGTTTATAGTGTCAGACGACAATAACTCCAACTTTACCAATCGTTTAATTGACTGATAGTTTACGTGTTCCAGTCTATGATGTCATAGACTGGGTGACTCAAGCAAGTAAGAAGATGCACTTTCATTAACATTACGATTTACAGACATGGCGTTTAATTTGAAGAGACCTTCACAGGCGAACCCCCTTCCTACAAACACGTCATTCTTAGTAATAACAAACATTCCGGATTCGAACACTACTCAAAATCCGGCTTGAACTAAAACATTAACAGAAATTAAATTCTTCCGGATGTCCGGAACATGCATGATGTTCTTCAACTTGAGGTATTTTCCAGAAGACATCTTGAGTACTACAATGCCTTCTCCCAGCACATCTGAGGTATCATTGTTTCCCATGTATAGCTTCTTACCGTCAACTTCTGCATAGGTAGAGAAAGAATTGCGGTCGGAGCATATATGACGGGTTGCACCCGTAGCCAGCCACCACTGTTTTGGGTTTTCAATCAGTTTTGCTTCTAGCACGACGGCCGAGAAGTCTTCACAGAGATCATTAAGGATCTTGTCTTCAACCATGTTGGCTTTGACCTTCTTCTTTCCTTTGGCCTTCTCCTGCTGCTCGCGCTTCAACTGGAGACAGTCTTTGACCATGTGACCAACTTTGCCACAATGATGACAGTTTCCCTTGAAGTTTTCAACGGACGGAGCCTTTTCATCTTTCACAAACTTGTAATTTCTTACTCGGGTTTCCTTTGGTCTCAACCAAGTTAGCCTTGACATCAGTTGTTTCCTTGCCTTTGATCAAGGTCTTCTTGTTGTCTTCATGGATATGAAGTTTGATGACAAGTTTTTCAAAACTCATTTCCTTGAATTTGAGTTTGAGATAACTAGTGAACTCACCCCACGAGGGAGACATTTTCTCAATAAGTGAAGCGACCAAGAATGATTCATTGGGCTTCATACTTTCTAGATTCAGATCATGGATGATTAACTGGAACTCCTGCACTTGTGACATGACTGATTTGTCATTCACCATTTGGTACTTTAGAAACTTTCCAACTATAAATTTCTTAGCACCCGCATCATGAGTGATGTACTTCTTCTGCAACAGATTCCATAACTCTTTTGTGGTATTTGTAGTGCAATATACCGTGTAGAGTGGATCGCACAGACAATTCAGGATGTAGTTCCTGCACATATAGTCGTTTTGACTCCAGGGGTCAAATTTCATCATCGTGCCACCAAGAGTTCAGGTATCTCGCTTCGTCGAACCGTGTTATCGGTTTGGACGTCCATGTCATCTCCAACAGTAGGAGGATCTTCATATAAGTATTTTGCCATACCTAGTACGGTGAGATAAAACAATATCTTTTTCTACCACCTTTTGAAGTTGGTGCCCGCAAACTTCTCGGGTCTTTCGGCTTGAAAGTTGGGAGGAATCATAGTATTTCCAATGATACCAAAAGTGATACCAACGGCGGTAGCAATGCGAGAGGATGTGGCGTTGTTGGAAGCAGAGACTTGTTCCTTTCCATTCACCATCTTTAGTTCTTCGTAATAATAATTTTGTCTTAAATTGTAGTAAACTTGTGGTCTGAACGGAAACGGAAGAACTGAAATAGTGAACAAAGAAAGCTAATTGTAATGTTGTCGAGTCGAGTGTTATCACTCTTTCCTTAAGAGAAAATTACCCCCGTATATTATGGCTTACGGTAGATGGGTAATAGTCTCCCAAGATAAAACGACAGTACTTTCTCAAGCACAAGCCAAATACTTGAGAACTCTTGCAGAAGAAACAAGAACAAAAGATTGCTAGAATAGAAGAGAAGCTCTCAACAATTTTCAGATTTTTGTGTTGTGAATGGATATTCTAAATCTGAATTTTGAGGCTCCTTTTATAGTTGCAATATGATCATTCACATACTATGTGAAAGCACTAAATGGGGTGCATAGATTTCACCAAAAGACACCTTGATCATGCCAAGAATTGACTGATCTTTGGCCCTTCAAATCAGTCCATGAATCAGAAGATTTTAAACAATTTTTTATTCTCTGAACCTGGAGCGCCGCGGCGCCGAGACGACATAATCTGACAGTGACCTCAGAACTTTTGGCACCGCGACCCTTGAGCAGGAGCGTCGCGGCGCTTCCTCATTTTTTTTGTATTTTACACATTTCTTCTTTTCGTATACCGTCGTGTGAGACACGTTAATTTGGCCAATTAATCGTCCATCCTTACCTAACTTAAGAACACTTTAACATGTGTACCAACATCTCTTTCACTACGTGAAATTTAGCTAGACGTTGTACGACGTATGCATGTGTATAAAAATCATATTTCCGATATGTGGATCCCCATGTGTTCAAGTCATTAAGAACGGGATAAATTCAATCCCACTATGTAAATTTACCAACAATTACAAGTCCCTTTCATAATTTGGCAGCCAACTCCCATTTATGGCAGTGGGTCACTTGACAAAACTCGGGCATCACCCGATTTCATTCTTTTCAGCAGGGGAAAATAAAAAGAGATTCATATAGGGATGACAAATAGGCGGGTTAGGGCGGGTTAAGATGGGACAAGCTTTTACCTATTCATAATTTGTCTTGCATTGTCCTGTCCGTTTAACTTTGTCTAAAAAAAATGCTCTGCCATGTCCCGCTAAATGCTGCCCCGCCCCGTTTGTGTTTTATCATTGCAGTTTTCTCCCTTTACTGCCAAATAATCAAGAAGCCAATGATAACTGAATTCTGATTAATATTTTAGTGTACTTTACTGAATTTGTCATATGGTTTATGAGTATCTAACTTTTAATTTTAAAGCTAGACCTCAAATTCACCTAATTAGGTCAAAATTTAAAGAAATGATTACGTTGAAAGGTTCTTCCCAAATTGGGGCTTAAAAATGAAACAGACTTCAACAATGTTTGGTATAGGCGAGTGATTGAAATTAATGGAATGCAAATGTCTCTCCAGAAATGGAGTCCATATTTCAAGCCTGAAGAAGATGTTCCTATGGCCTTGACATGGATACTATTACCAGGTTTGTCGTATCATTTACATTTTTGGCACTTTATTAAACAATTATTAAGATTTAAAATTTTCTTTCAAAACCCACCGTCTGTTTTGCCTTATTTCAATTTTTAACAAAATTAATTTTGTCCTATCCCACCCTACCCTACCCGTTTAAATCTTTTCCTGTCCCGTTAAGAGTTCGCTCTGCCCTACCTCTCCCAATTGTCATCCCTAGCTACATACACTATAATATGATGAATAAATTATATTTAATTAAATACATAATAAAATAATCTTATTAAATAATTTTAATTCAAATTTATATAAAAATCAGTATCTATTCTCACGTCTCTTATATATATAAATTAATCATTTAAAATATATCACATCTTTTAATTTTTACACATTAATCTCAATAAGTCATAAAAATTCCAGACATTCCTAATTGAAACAGATAGTGTATAATAAAATGAGATAACATATTTCATGTGGTAAACTTATTTACAGCATTAACACTTAAAAATACTTAGACAATTTTAAAAAATAAAGAATGTTCAATAAAAATATTTTAAAATATATTCAATAAAAATATATCATAATTTGTGTATTTAAATAATAAATGTTAATATATTCCACCAATAAACTTATAAAAGTATATAAAACACGTAGATTTGATTTCCATAGTTTTTCTGCTGATGAATGTGGGTGATGAAAGGTGGACATGGCAGATTTGGGCCAGCACAAAGAATGTGACGGTGTAGGGAAACGGATCAAAAATTTAAATTTTATAAATTAATTTTTTTTTAAATTTTAGCATTGTATTTATTATATATTTTTAAATTTATGAATATATATTTATTATTATTATAATATTTTTAATAAGTTCTTATATATAAATTTATGCAACTTGTGGAAAACTAGGTGTTCAATTAAACCCCTAATTAATACTCATATTACATCCGCCGTTGAGGTGTGACCTGTCTAACTCATGAATTTGACTTGTAGCTCCAGGTATTCTGTTCTCTGGAACCTACACGTGTCCTCCATGCAGACGTTTGGCGTAATGAGTTCTTTTACTAAGAACAGCGGTGCCAAGTTTCGTTCATTAATAGGCAACGCAGTTCATTATATTCAAGAATCTTGGTCGCCGAGAAAGGCCAAACGAAATCAGAATACTACTGACTACCAGGGGCAGTGTTTTGACCGATGCGAGGTGTGCCACCGCACAGACTCTCGAAAAGTGAAAAATTTAGGACTTTTTATTTTTATTTTTTATTAATTAATATTAATTAAATTTTAATGTAAAAATCTATAATTCATAGATCTTAACTTTTTAAAAGCTTATTTTTACGAATTAGAACCTGACCCTAAAAATATTTAAGACAAACCTGATGTCTACCCAGATTGTTTTTCAAAGTGGAATGAAAAGTTCAACTTTTAGGGTGTGTTCTACTGGTCAAAATTTTAAAAAACATTTTGTATAAAAAAATAAGTTAATTAAAAATAAAAAGATGATTTTTTAATTAAAATAAAAAAAATAAATTCTATATGGCATTGCATATTAATTATCTCTTCTCACCCTTAAACACACTTCATTTTGACCTCACTTGTTATCCCTATGCATGCGCACCACACCTAGGACGGTTAGCGGTCCGGATACTCCCAGTAATTATCCGAGAATTGGATCGATAAATCCGGACCGATACTCGAACCGAAACCTTAACGATCCGGATACGAGTACTAAAAAAATACCAGGACCGATAAGAAGTCGGACCGTTAACCTCAGAAATACCCAGAATAACACCCCAACTCCCACACACCCCACCCCACCTCGCCCCTCCAAACACCCTCGCACCTCTAATTAGTTGTAAATTAATGAAACTTTAAATTGTCATAACTTTGCGCTCGGATGTCCGCTTGACCTAATGTTTTTGATTTCGCGATTTTTTCGAGATAGGCCTGACAAACAACTAAAGCGATTTGGAGCAAATGGCTTTCAAAAACATCCGTCTTGCCAATCAATTTCACTTTTACCCCAAATTGTTATCAATTGTCCATTTTCAAATCTAAATATCTCGAGCTATACAATATATTTCAACGTAAAAATTTCGTGGTAATGTGTCCGAGAATGTCAATTTCAGTATTGGAAATTCAATTTAAAAAAAAAAATTGGTCCGACTCGGAAAATTCTTGCCGGTCCGGACCGGTAAGCTTATCGGTCCGGGACCGGTAAATGGATACCCGGACCGGACCGAACCGATAACACCATTAACCACACCCCAAAATCCATCATTCCCAACCACCACCCACTCTACCCCTATTCCACCACCAGAGGCGGACCCACATAGGAGAGATGGCATGTGCACTTGTTAACTTCAGAATTTTTTTGTATATAAATATGTATATATCTTGAAAAAATCTCAACTGTGAACTCTTAGAAATAAAAGCTCATTTAGCACTGCTCACACTATCAGTTACCAGTATTAGTTCGACACTGCCATTATCCCTCAGTCGTTATTAGTAATTTAGCTAGCGTTTATGTTAAGATAATCATGCAACCACAATTTTAAATTTTAAGTCCGCCTATACCTATCACCCACCATCCATCTTCACTCCTACAGGCTACATGCTACAACCTGTTGAAGATAGCATACATTAGTTTCTATTTTGTAGTAGTGGTCAATATACACTCAGTATACACTAGTATACACTTTCCATATTTCAGTTTCTAGTCATTTCGATTTTAGCATATGTGTAACTTTAGCATTTGGCTATATTTGTAATGTGGCTAGCCATGCAAAGCCATAACTATAAATACCCTCAGGCTATTGAATGAAAATAACGGAAAATTCCCACAAAATGACCTTCCATCGTCTTCTTCATGTTTCTCGCGATTTCCTTCCACACTGCTCCATCTTCAGAGATGGATGCAGTGATTTATACCTTTAGATTTGCGCATTTAACATGGTATCAGAGCCATGCAAGATGAATCCAGAGGAAATTCTGTCACATTAAGGACAGGGACCGAGAGATTCAACACTTGCGAGGTTTAGTAGTTACGATTCTCGAATTGAGGTTGATTTCGTATTTCCGTTATATTCATTGTTTGTTTTGATTGTATCACTTACGATTTGTCTATTGTCTACCTGAACCAAACAAATCTGTGAATCTGTATCACTGGTTGCGACTTGTGAATCTGTATCACTGGTTGCGACATCGTATTAGATCTGAATTTTTTGATTAAGCTTCTTTTGGAATTTGTTATACACTGAAAATTGAAGATATGGAGAACATAACGACAACACCTTCTGTTACATTAGAGGAGAGTTCAACCTCTAATATGGATATTATTGATCACAATCATCCCTTGTTTCTAAATGCATCTGATACAGTAGGTGCGATTCAAATTGAAATTCAGTTAGCAGGAATGGAGAACTATACACTTTGGAGCAGAGCTATGCAGTTAGTGTTATTGACGAGAAACAAAATTGGATTTGTTGATGGATCTATAAGGCGCGACACATATGGACCTAATCATGCTAGACAATGGGACAGGTGCAATGCTTTGGTGATGTCGTGGATAATGAGAAGTGTAGATAAGAACTTGCTAAGTGGGATTCTATATCGTACCAGTGCTGCTGCAGTTTGGAAGGATCTTAAGGAGAGATTTGATAAGATCAATCTCTCAAGAGTCTTCCAACTAAGGAAGGAGTTGACAATGCTAGTTCAAGGGGCCTTACCAGTATCCCAATATTACTCAAGAATGAAAGATTTATGGGATGAATTAGACTCAATCATACCACCACCTACATGTGAATGCCTAAATCCTAGAGAGTACATCACACATTTAGGAAACCAGAGATTATTGGAGTTTCTTATGGGATTGAATGATGGATACAATCAAGCAAAGAGTCATATCTTGTTGATGTCACCTATACCTAGTGTGAACCAAGCATTTTCTATGATAGCACAAGATGAAAGCCAAAAGAGTATCTCATCTCTAGGGAATTCTATTGACAACTTAGCAATGACCAGCAGGGCATCATTTGGAAAGAATAGGAAATTTGCCTTTTGTGATCATTGCAATATGAAGGGACATAGTAGAGAAGGCTGCCACAAGTTGCTCTACTTTTGTGATTACTGTAAGAAGCAAGGACATGTTCAGGAGAAATGTTATAAGTTGATGGGATACCCTTCGATTGAGAGAAAGAATAAGGCTAATCGCCATGGTACCTCGCGAGCAAAGTATGCAGGGTATGGAGCCAACTATGGTGGTTGTGCAGATGGTGAAATAACTCGAGGCGATCCAGCAAAGAACCATTACTACTTACCAACAAAGAAGAACTACGCAGATGGTCGAACTTGCACCTGCACAAATTGGAGATGATGCTGTCTATGACCAACCAGAATAAAGGATCGTGCATGTGCCATAAAGCGTCAGCATACCAGTATGGCGGTAAATATAATGAAGGTATTAGTAATCCTTGATAGTAGATTCAGAGCTACTAACCACGTGGTTAAAAATAGAAGTATGATTGAGACTCGCCCTAATCGGTCAACAATGAATTCAGGCAAGTGCAACTACCAAATGGAGGCAGTGCCCCAATTACACATACTGGGGAATGTATATTGACAGGAGGTGAACTCATAAAACATGTGTTGTGTGTGCCAAGTTTTCAGTTTAATTTACTTTCAGTGTCAAAATTGACCAAGAACTCAATGCGGTGTTAGGTTCTTTCCGACTTCTTTGTAAGACGCAGATCTCCTCACCGGGAAGTGAAGGAGATTGCAGAGAAGTGGACGGGTCAGATGTGCTAGATTCCACAAGAAAGCGGGAAGGATTGATAGCAACTAACTCACAAAGCTCAAGATAGAGAAGTGAAGGCAACCCTATGACATAAGAGATCGGGACACGTGCAACGAGTGTCCTTAGAAAAATAAATGCCTTCAGTAATAGTTCTAACTTTGTGATTCAACACTGTGATGTATGCCCTATGGCAAGACAAACTAGATTACCTTTTTCTACTAGTCAAAGTATGAGTATGCTTCCATTTGATATGTTACATCTTGATGTTTGGGGACCATACAAAATCCCTACTTATAATGGTATGAGATTCTTTCTTACTGTGGTAGATGACTTTACTAGATGGACATGGGTATTTCTTTTACACATTAAGTCAGATGTTCCTACTATACTCAAAGATTTATGTCTACTGATCAAAACACAATTTGGTTCCAAGGTTAAATGTATCAGGTCAGATAATGGCTCAGAGTTTATAAACAGCTCATGTAGGGATCTGTTTGCACAACTAGGGATCATACATCAAACATCATGTCCATACAGTCCTCAGCAAAATGGTGTAGTTGAGAGAAGGCATAGGCACATACTAGAGCTTGCCAGAGCCATAAAGTTTCAAAGTTGTCTACCTGCCAGGTTCTGGGGAGAATGTGTTGAAGCAGCTGTCTACATTATGAACAGACTGCCCTCTGTGGTTCTGGGGAATATCTCCCCATATGAGAAACTATATAAGAAGCACTGCTCTATCACATCTAAGAGTGGTTGGTCATGCGTGTTATGCTACCAATCAGTGAAGGTCGATAAATTTGACACTGTGGCCATCAAGGCGCCCATCGGGATACTCTTCAGATGTAAGGGATACAAGCTCTTAAATCTATCTAACAATGTCTTATTTGTAAGCAGGGATGTTGCCTTTCATGAGGATATCTTTCCTTTTAAAATGTAGAACAAGTCGGAGTTGATATCGGTTGCCTGCAGGCAGTGAGGCCGATATTTTCCATTATGAACCCGAGCTGTTATCAACCACCACCACTGGATCGGACCATATTGAAGAGTCTCGTGAGATCGCACAGGCGGACTTCAAGAGAACACTGGCATTCATCCCACATTTCAGCCAGATGATGTACCAACCGGCCGAATCTCCACCACCATTAAGGAGGTCAAGCAGTAGAAGGCAACCGCTGATGACGATTTTGTTCAAATGCCACAAACAGCATACGGGAGGAAGACAAGAGTGTTTGTATCCATGGCTATGCCTAAGCTATCTTTGGATGAATGCAAGATACAAGAGCTACATTGCAAAGATTGAGCTTGAACATGAGCCAAGTTCATACTCTGCTGCAGTGAAGGACACCAGATGGGTCGAGGCTATGAAGCTTGAAATGCAGGCTTTGGAAAGCAACAAGACATGGGAAGTGACAGATCTTCCTGCTCACAAGAAGGCCATTGGATGTAAATGGGTTTATAAGATCAAGTATAATGCAAATGGTGAAGTAGAAAGGTTTAAAGCAAGGCTTGTGGCCAAGGGCTACAACCAAAAGGAAGGAGTTGATTATCAAGATACCTTCTCACCAGTGGCAAAAATGGTAACTGTAAGGACAGTAATCTCAGTGGCAGCTTCCAGAAATTGGCACATCTATCAAATGGATGTTTATAATGCATTCCTCCAAGGTGACCTTAATGAGGAAGTATACATGACCATGCCTCAAGGATTTGATCAGAAGCAAGGGAAGGTATGCAAATTAGTCAAGTCACTATATGGACTAAAACAAGCATCTCGGCAGTGGAATATCAAATTGACCACAGCTTTGCAAGCTTCAGGGTTTTCTCAAAGTCAACTTGATCATTCCTTACTTACCAAGAAGGTTGATGACAAAATAGTGGTGGTACTAGTTTATGTAGATGACTTGCTCATCACTGGGAATGATGAGACTCTTATTCAGGAAACAAAACTGAATTTACAGCAGAATTTTAGAATCAAGGACTTGGGTTATCTGAGATATTTCCTAGGCTTCGAATTTGCTAGGAATAATAGTGGCATAGTAATGCACCAAAGGAAGTACACTGTTGAGTTGATCTCTGATCTTGGGTTGTCTGCTGGAAAACCAGTGAGATCACCTCTGGAACTTAATGTCAAGTTAACTTCTACATTATATGATCATCACCTTACTGCTGAGTCCACTAAAGTTGCTGAGTCTTCCAATGTCAAAGATACATTGCTAGCTGATCCAACCAGTTATCAAAGGCTCATTGGCAGATTACTATACTTGACAAACACCAGGCCCGACATATCCTTTGCTGTCCAGTGTCTCAGCCAATTTATGCAGCATCCAAAGACCTCACATCTCTTGGCAGCACAGCGAGTTGTTCGATATCTAAAACAGGCTCCAGGTTTGGGTCTGCTTATGTCTTCTGGCACCACCAATGATCTATCTGTGTACTGTGATGCTGATTGGGCTTCATGCCCTAACACAAGAAGGTCAGTTACTGGTTACTTAGTATTCTTTGGGAATTCCCTCATTTCCTGGAAATCGAAGAAGCAATCCACTGTTTCCCGAAGCTCAGCTGAGGCAGAGTATCGCAGCTTGGCTTCTGCAGTTGCTGAGGTGATTTGGCTCACTGGTTTGTTCTCGACTCTGACTATTCCTCTTACGCTTCCCATTCCAGTCCACAGCGATAGTAAGTCTGCCTTACAGATCGCTGCCAATCCTGTGTTTCACGAGAGGACCAAACATATTGATATAGACTGCCATTTCATTCGTGAGAAGCTGCAACAAGGACTGATTTCCACACATTATTTGTCCACCGATGAGCAGCCTGCCGATGTTCTTACCAAGGGCTTGACGATTGGTCGACACGACTATCTATTGTCCAAGCTAGGCTTCACTAACTTGTTTCGTGTTCCTAGCTTGAGGGGGCGTGTTGAAGATAGCATACATTAGTTTCTATTTTGTAGTAGTGGTCAATATACACTCAGTATACACTAGTATACACTTTCCATATTTCAGTTTCTAGTCATTTCGATTTTAGCATATGTGTAACTTTAGCATTTGGCTATATTTGTAATGTGGCTAGCCATGCAAAGCCATAACTATAAATACCCTCAGGCTATTGAATGAAAATAACAGAAAATTCCCACAAAATGAACTTCCATCGTCTTCTTCATGTTTCTCGCGATTTCCTTCCACACTGCTCCATCTTCAGAGATGGATGCAGTGATTTATACCTTTAGATTTGCGCATTTAACACAACCCAACCCCATCCCATCTTATATTATGATCCTGGTGTCTAGCTAAATTATATACAAATAATAATAATAGTTTTTGCTACGTATCAAATATAAAAAATAAAAAATAAATCATTTTTTTGTATAAAAATATTTACACAAAAACATTTTCCTTCATACGGAACACCGTCAAATACTATCTTTTTCCCCCATTTCAATTACAAAAATTATTCTTTTTCCAATTTCAACTACATTTATATTCAAATGCCCACCAGATATCTATTCCTTCAGTTCAAAGTAAGTGTAATTTAAGAAATTGATGCACCCATGAAAAAAGTATAATGATATTTAATTATAAATTATTTGATAAAATCTTCTCATACAGTTTAGAAACTATGAGTTACAATTTACAGGTATTCGAACTTGTGACCAAGCTCTCCCACACCACCCAATGAGGATACCTTCTGCCTTCAAGACCAACTGGTCTAGGGCTTCAGATACTTTTACTCCTTCCGTTTCATTATAACGGTTGCTTTAGCTTTTTTTTACACCTATAAAAAATACAAGATATAGTTTACTAAATTATCTTATTTAATAAGTAGGTTAATTTCTTCCTCTTAAATGTTATGCAATTAAAGGTACAATTGAAAATAATTATCAACTTTAGATTTAGATTCATAATTATTTGAAATATTTTTTAAAGTTAAAGTGACTATTAATATGGGAGGGAGAGAGCATATTTAGTTTTAATAAGTATATTTTATGAAAAAGTTATAGATTTTTTTTATTCGGTGTTCGATATCCATATTGAAGTCCATATCTGAATTCGCGTCATGTAAGGTCCATTCGGTGAAAGCGTTAGCTATCAAGAATTTTTTCAGACTCTAACTAAGAGGAGCAACTTCATCCATTGCACCATATCTTTTGCGTATCCTCATTAGATGCACCAAATCTTTTGGTGTGGAGAAAGTTCTAGATCCAATAACACACTAAACATTAGAAGAGTTTGTCCTAACTGTATTCTAGAACCCTTTTGCATTTTAATTAATTAGTTTATAAATTGTACCTCCTCGGTTATAAATTACTTGTCATTTTATTGAAAATTAAGTTAAATTTTTTAAACTAAATTAGATTAGATTAATTTAATGTTTTTTAAAATTAAAGTTTAGATATTTTAAAACTATACAAAAAATGACTACATCTTGCAATTCTTCTCATATCAATATAGTGAAAAGACACATCTTAAAATATTGATTAAAATACACATAGTTTGAATCTCAAGAAGCGAAAAGTGATAAGTATTTTGAGACATATAGAATAGTAATTAATAATTACACTTAAAATAAAATATTTCGTCCGAAGGCTTTAAATTTGTCAACAATCGGACTCAGGATTTCAATTTTAGAATGACAACTTCAAGTGCTAAAAATTATATTTTAAATTTAATATACATGCATATCTAATAAAATTCTTAATACAAATTTAATATATAAGCAAAAATTCCTGGTTTTGGATGAACTAGCTGAGCATCTGAACAACTTGTGGTTTGACTGGAAACCATGAGATGAAACCATTATTAAAACCATTGTACTAGTAACTAAATTACTACTTGCTGAATTTGATCTCTTTAATTTTTGTTCGTTTGGGCCCAAATAATAAATGAAACCGCATTCAAATTTAATTATGTACTGGGAATTAAAAGCGTTTGATGAATGAAAGAAATAATCTCTTGATTATTTTCATTAATTGAAAGACAATATATACACTTTACATATTTTCATAATAGGAAAATTCTATTCCTATTCTACTCCTAAAATCTTATCTATTTGGAGACTAACTATATAATTATGGTAAGTGTACAAGACTAATTACACTAAATTATTACATTACATAATTATACACAAACTTCCCAAACTCGGGCTGCTACAATGAATTCCGAGAATAATATACATGAGTATACACAATATGTGTATACTCAAGTATATTTAACACACCCCCATAGTCATAGCAGACGGTCTTCGAACACTGAGACTGTTCCTAAAATCTTCAAAAAAGACTGAGGGAAGACCATTTATAAAGATGTCTGCAATTTGATACCTGGAAGGGACATGACAGACGCGGACTTGTCCACGAGCTACCTTAACAAAGTGAATGTACATCTCAATATGTTTAGTGCGCTGGTGCTGAACCGGATTACCAGAAAGGTATATGGCACTAACATTATCACAATAAACCAAGGTAGCTTTCTGAATAGGACAATGAAGTTCTAATAGAAGATTACGTAACCAACGAGACTCAGAGACCACATTGGCTACCCCTCGATACTCGGCCTCTGCACTCGAGTGTGATAAAGTCGACTGACGCTTTGCAGACTATGAGACCAAGTTATTACCAAGAAATATACAATAGCCAGACGTAGATCGGTTGGTGTCTGGACATCCACCCCAATCAACATCCGTATACGAGACAAGTGTAGATGTCGACGAAGGATATAAATGTAAGCCATAGTCAAGTGTCCCTTGGATATACCGAATGATGCGTGAGGATCATGCATAAACAAACACACTTGTTGTACGGCATACGTAATATCTGGTCTTGTGAATGTAAGATACTGAAGGGCAACTGCGATATCGGGTCAGATCCTCATAGGGTGAGCCAACCGCATCACCCAACTTGAGTTTAGTATCAACTGGAGTGGAAGTGGACTTACATGATGACTTCACGTCCCTCTCAATGATCTCAGCTGCATACTTCCTCTGGGATAAGAACAACCCACATGCATGACGAGTGACATGGATCCCCAAAAAGTAACTCAAGGGCCCCAAGTCTTTCATAGCAAACTCAGAACTGAGCATTGTCATGATAGACTGACGTAATGCATCAGAAGAAGCAGTCAAGATAATATCATCTACATATAAGAGTATATAAGCCAAGGAAGATCCATGATGATATATGAACAACGAATTATCAGATCTGCTGTGAGAGAACCCAATAGTCAAAACATAGTCTGCAAACCTCATATATCAAGCCCGTGGATACTGCTTAAGTCCATACAAGAACTTCTTCAACAAACAGACATGATGAGGATATTTGGGATCCATAAACTCCAAGGGCTGATGCATATAAACTGTCTCCTTGAGATCACCATGTAAGAAAGCATTCTTCACAACTAACTGATGAATAGGCCATGCTTTCGAAAGAGTCAAGTTGAGCACAGTGTGAATGGTAGCCAGCTTGACCACCGGACTAAACGTCTCACCACAATCAACACCAACCTACTGAGACTTACTGTCACCTACAAGACGAGTCTTATGCCTCGCAAAAGAACCGTCATAATTGTCCTTATGAGCAAAACTTCACATAGACCGAATATTATTAACACCAGAAGTACGGGGCACCAACTCTCACGTCTTATTATCAATAAGAGCATTATATTCGTCAGTCATATCAATTTTCCAATTTAGGTCATTTAAAACAGACACAGGATTACGGGGTAGCGGTGATTTAAGAACATTAGAATTTAAATTAAATATCTTTTTAGTTTAAAAACACCCCGTTGACTTTGAGTGACTGATCTATGACTCGGGGCACGAGATGGGCTGGCCAATTTGGATCCGAGGGATTTATTCCAAGTGAGTGCATAGCCACCTCAATATCGGTTGGAGTGGGAGCCACTGCATGATGGGACTGAGGAGGTCAGGGCCCAAGCACACCGACTTGCTACCCCGGCCCATAACTAGGCCAAAATCATGTTGGCCGAGAAATCGGCTGGGCAGAATCGCCACCACCCGCCGACATCAGACGCTGGACCGTAGTGGCTTGCCATCGCTAATCGCCCATGCCCGCGACAGGGGCCGTGGGACCACAAGGGCGGCCACTACCAGCATTTTGTCCACCGGAACCGCCGCGTTTTTTCCCGCAATTTTTGCCATTATTTTTCTGAGTATTCTTGCCGCCCCCCTGTGACCGATTTTGGTTCGAATGATCACCAAAATTCGGAGACGTAAGGGAGGATGTTATCATGACTATGAGACTAGCACTCGTAGCCACATTTTTAGCCAAGCTGACTTCTTCCAAGATAAGCATGGAGCGGGTTTGATAAAACTTCGGAAGAGGATTACTTTGACGAAGGATAGTTCAAATGCCACTATAGGCCTCGGAGAGGCCGACAACCATCTGTAAAACAAGACCATCGTCACTCATGGGCGCACCAACATTGTGGAGTTGGTCCTCCAATTCTTTTAACCTTTTGCAATAAGCTGAAACGTTCGGAAAATTTTCCATGTTGACGTGAGAAAATTTATGCTCAAGTGTAACAACTCTGGAGTTCTGATTATCTTGGAATATATCATGCAACCTATCCCAAGCATCCATTTTTATAGCGTCCGACTCAATAATCATTTGCAACAGGTCGGTAGAGATAGTGGAGTAAATCCACTGAAGGACGGTGGCATCAAGAGTCGTCCACAACTTAGGATCATCCTTGCGTTTTGGCACCTCCGTATCCTCAGGAGCCGCGAGAATTATGTGATGGATGGCTTGATGCGAGCGCGTGGTCCTTTTTGGCATTTCACGCCCCAACCACTCACCGCCAACCATCACTCAATCATTAAATGACGTGGATCAACTAGAGAGCGAGTGGTCCAACATCACCCATCTCTCAATTAATCTGGGTAACGTAAGATTATTTTTAATTGTTAAGAATCTCACGTCGGAAATGAAATGGAAACATGAACTCCTTATATGGATTCAAAAAATGTCCGTCTTGCCAATCGATTTCACTTTTTCCCTAAATTGGATCTAATTTTTCCTTTTCTTTGCTAAATATCTCGCCATATACAATAGATTTCAACGTCCAAATTTCGTGATAATGTGTCCGAGAATATCAATTTCAATATTAAATTGATAATATGTAGGAGACATTGTAAATAAAGATCACAAAAGACAATCTTTCAATTTGCAATTATCGTCAAGAACATACTGAACGTTTATTATCACATCACTTCAAGAACAAACTAAAGGTTAGAAATTTTACCTCAAATTATCTCAAGTATGTTTACCCCATCAATCATCATACTATCAAGAGTTCATGTTAAAATAATGTGAAAAATCGACATACTATCTTAAAAAATTGTTTGCCAAAAATAACGGCGGGTTTTTATTTTGAAAGGAAATATATATTATTAGTGTTTATGTATATTAGTTTAAAATAAATAGTAAATGATGATTTTATCTATTATATAATTTTTTAATGAAAAACAAAAGATTCAATCAAAATATCTAAATTTTTAGTGTTTTTAATATAAAATAGATAGATTAGTACAAAAAGTACTTTTATGAAGTATACAGATCTCTCTGTAACCTCACTTTTGATTTAATTGGACGGTTTATACTGGCTGATTTCACCTAGATTAAGACAATTCGCACTACTTGAGTTCCAAGGCAAATTAATTAAAGGACATATTCACAGTGCTCATGTGAAAAGAATTGGAACACATTCAATGTTTTACTACTTGTTTTCGAATGAAACAGAAATTGTGGGCGAGGTGTTAGTTTTATGTTAACAGCACTCTCAAGGATAATCTTCACATTAAGTTCTTGATACAATATTTGATTTGATCCTATAAGAAAAAATAAACATTGTATAATTAATGTATTATTTCATCCGGCTTATATTAGTTATCATGTTTTATTTTTAAAAAATTAAAAAATAAAAGTACTTTACTACTTTTTACCATTTTTCATTCTTCATAAATAAGATAATCTTGTTGGTATCTAAACAACAACAATCATATCTCATTGATTCTTCGTTTTTTTTTTGTTTTATTTTTCTTTTAAAGCTTTAAGAAAAAACTAAAAAAAACTAAATATTAAATATTATTTATTTATTCTCAAATTATTTTTTATTATTTTTTCATCACATTAATCTTTCTTCACATTTATTAAGTAAAAGTAAAGGTTTAAAATAATAATTAATTATATCTTGATTTCTAAAATGACAATCATTTTAGACCATCTAGTTTACTTTTTTACTGCATCCGTCTCAAATTATTTATCGTGATTATAAAAAATAGTTGTATCAAATTATTTGGCGTTTTAGAAGTTCAAGACATAATTAATTATTTTTTCTCCATCTTACTCTTTGTCATTAATGAAGATGCCACATAAATAAAATAAATATTTAATGAAGAGATATTATAACTTAGACATAAATAAGAATAATGTAGCTCAATTATGAAATACCCCTTTTAATTAATATTCTTAAGAAACGTTGTCTCATGATTTATATCCTGATTTGTCAAACGCATTCAAGAAAGACTGCTGCTTCGACGCATCCAAAAGTGTGTAGGAAACCGTATCTCTTGGGCTGTCTGTCGTCTTGATAATGATTTTTGAGAGACCTAAAGATGGCAACATTTGAGTCACAAAACAGTTAAATCTGGTGTATTTCCTACGAGCGAACAAAGTATATCATAAATCTCCCAATGTATGATACTCCGGATTAGTCGGTCCCCAATGCAGATACCGGACACCGGATGGAGATAAAAAAAACAAAGTATATCATAAATAACTAAAGAAAGTCCATACAGTTGATGACTTAACGATAACATAACTTTTTCTAGCTTATCCCTTGCTTTGGATGACCTGAAGACACCAATCACACAAACAAGAGTTTTCTCCCCACAAATGTCATTGAAATTAGAGCCTGTAAGTACTGGTACTTGCTTAGCCTCTGGTTTACTCTGCTCTCTTTTACTCTACGTTGAAGCTGCCTTCTTATTTTTCTTTTCAAAGTTGTTCAGTAAATCACTTAGATATTGAATTGCTGACTTTAGATCTTTTACAGAAATTCCTGTTCTCAAAACCCGATTCTCCCCATTGGATAGCCAGCTAACAATGACAGGTAGAGCTTCAACTCCCAACCTTCGGACAACAGGATCAGATACATCACGAACCTATTAAACAAGACACATGCTTTAAGTGCAAAAATTACAAAGACTACAGTGCAGTTAAGTTCAAACCCAAATTTAAGTTACAATATTTGATTATTCTGTTAGTCAATAATAATGGACAACACATAATGGGCAGCAATAACCCATGTGAAAATGTTTTCTTTGATGTCACCAATGACATCAAGACGAGGTAGTTTGATGTCACTCATGACATCAAAAGGAAGTCTCACCCCTATAAATAGATGCACTCCTTAACTTGTAGAAAGCATCCAAAAACAAGAGAAAAAAAACTAAGAGAAATACTCTTAGTGAAAAACTTAAGCAAGAGAAGCTTTTGAGAGATTTTGGTGAGAAAATTCTTGGATGTAATTGAGATTGGGGTTGTGAGGTTGAGTGTTGTAAACACTGTTGTAATATTTCTCCTTTAATAAGATCTGTAGCAGCAAAATGGACATAGCTCGCACATTTAAAGTGAATCACTATAAATCTGTGTGTGTTATTTGTTCTTCGCTTATATCACAACGTAAGTAGGTTCTGTCTAAGGAGGTTGGTATTTAAGTGGTCCATTTGTGACCCTCCAATCTTTCCTGAGAACTTGCTTAGAGAGGATGTCGGATTTGGAAAACAAATCCTAACAATTGGTATCAGAGCAACATGTTATGTTGCGATTCAGAAACGATGGGAGGCGAAGATGGTTCGACGCACGACATCGGTAAATTCGATGGTACAGATTTTGCGTTCTGGAGAATGCAAATTGAAGATTATTTGTATGGAAAAAAACTTCATGAACCGCTGAGTCCGAAGCTAGAGGAGATCAAAGATGCAGACTGGAATCTCCTTGATAGACAGGTTCTGAGAATCATTCGACTGACACTGTAGAAAAACATTGCTCACAATGTGGCGAAGGAGAAAACCACCATAGACATGATGAATGTATTGTCCAACATGTATGAGAACCTTCGACAAATAATAAGATATTTCTCATAAAGAAACTCTTTCATCTAAATATGAGGGAATGTGTTCCTATTGCTGAATTAAACACTATTGTAAATTAACTGTCATCGGTGAAAATTAAGTTTGACGATGAACTTCAGGCCCTTATTTTGTTGGCGTCTCTACCGAATAGTTGAGAGTCAATGAGAGTAGCGGTTAGTAATTCTGTTGGCAGTGTTAAACTGAAATTTAACGATGTTAGAGATCGTATCCTTGCTGAGGAGGTTCGCAGGATAGATTCTGGAGAGGCATCGACGAGTTCTGCTTTTAATGTTGACAACAGAAGCAAAAATTATGATAGAAATTACAACATAAATAAGGGCAAGTCAAAGTTAAGGAATGACAGGAGTCAATCCAGACCTGGGCGAACACTTGAGTGTTGGAACTGTGGAAAACCAGGTCACCTCAAGAAGGATTGCAGGGCACAGAAGAAGGATGACAACAAGGGGAATGGAGTCAATATTGCCACTAAAGACATTGGCGATGCATTGTTATTGTCGATTGATAGCCCAATCGATTGTTGGGTGCTTGACTCAGGAACATCTTTTCACACCACCCCACATCATGATATAATGATGAATTACGTTGCTGAGTATCTCGGAAAAGTCTATTTGACAGATGGTAAGCCTTTAGACATTGTCGACATTGGAGACATCAATTTGAAGATGCCAAATGAAAACGTATGGAAGATCACAAAAGTCAGACATGTGCCTGATTTAAAGAGCAATCTTATCTCAATGAGTCAGCTTGATGGCGAGGGACATAGTCTCAACTTTGGTAATGCATCCTGGAAGGTGACGAAGGGTGCCATGGTAGTTGGTCAAGGCAAAAAAACTAATAGTCTTTATATGATGATGAGCTGTCGTGATACAGTTGATGTTGTCGGCAATACCAAGAAGACAGAGTTGTGGCATTGTCGGCTGGGGCACATGAGCCAGAAGGGAATGAAGTTGTTGGTGACAAATGGCATGATTCCGGAGCTGAAGTCGGTGGACCTTCATATGTGTGAGAGTTGCATTCTCGGAAAACAGAAGCGAGTAAGCTTCTCAAATGCAGACAGAGAATTGAAGGTCGAGAAGATGGAATTGGTGCACACGGATGTGTGGGGACCCGCCACTGTCCTCTACTCGGAGGATCACACTACTACGTGACTTTCATTGATGACTAAACCAGAAAGGTATGGGTTTATTTTATGAAAAATAAATCTGATGTGTTCAGTGTATTCAAGAGATGGAAATCCATGGTCGAGAATTCGCAAACCTCAAAGTTAAGAAAATGAAGACTATTTCGAGAACGCCCCAACAAAACGGAATATCGGAAAGAATGAATCGAACATTGAACAAGCGTGCTCGGAGCATGAGAATACACACTAGAGTGCCCAAGACATTCTGGGCAGATGCAATCAATACCACAACCTTCTTGATTAACAGAGGACCGTCTGTTTCTTTGGGTTTCAGAATTACAGAAGAATCCTGGAGTGGTAAGAAGGTAAATCTTTCATTTCTGAAAGTGTTCGGTAGCTTATCGTATGTTCATGTTGATGCTACGATTAGAAGTAAGCTTGATCAGAAATCCAAAAAGTGTTACTTTATTGGCTATGGTGACACTGAGTTCGACTACCGATTTTGGGATAAACAAAATTAGAAGGTCATCCGAAGCAGGGATGTCGTCTTCAACGAACAGGCTTTGTACAAGGACAAGTTGCGGGAGAATTCAGAATGTCAGGACAATGAATCAGAGATAACCAATTTGAGGGACTTCTCGACACCAGAACCACCACCAGGTGCAGCTGAGGTAGAGGAACAAACAGCCCGAGAAGGTGCTGATCCTGAAACAAATGCTGATACTAAAACAAATAAGCAGACGCCGATCACAGAATTATGCATATCATCCAGGATCAGTAGGCCGACTCAGAAGTTCTCTTCTTCCCTCAACTACATTATGCTCACTGACAAAGGGGAGCCGAAATGTTATAATAAAGTAATACAAGTTGATGAATAGACTAAGTAGGAGCTGGCGATGAAAGATACGATGGACTCACTATCGGCAAACCATACATGGGAGTTACCCGATTTGCAGATGTGCATGTTGCAAAAAATTTGGGACGTGGGGGAGTGGGAGGTAAATGGGGAATGTGTCCAAGCCCAAGGGCAATAGCAGACATTGTTGAATTAGCTGACAGAAGAAGCGAATGGTCTTCTGATTTAAGTTCGCCCAATCCTCGCTCTAAAGGCTAAGCTTGATAGACATCCCTCTTCTATATGAAGAATAACTATACACTTATGGTAATATTACAATCATAATTAAGGTACAAGACTAACATGGAGAATATAATAAATATACCAAAATATACAAAAGTGGACTTCACAGATCGGATGGGCCTTGGCCCTATTATTTAACATACCCCCGCATTTATAGCGGGAGGTCTTCGTATGCTGAGTCTGTCTTTAAAATCTTTAAAAAGGACCGAGGGAAAACCCTTTGTAAAGATTGTAGCGACATTTCTAGATGCTTACGCAAGTATACGTATCGTTCAAGTAATAAAGATATGTAAGACCGAATTATAGTCCACAGAGTCTGGTTTAACAAGTACCGAATATCTAATCTATGGTATCTATTTGGCAATTGTTCTTTTGTTTGAGTTTATAACTAAGAACTATAATTAAAGTAAATGCAGGAATTAAACTAAAGATGATAATACTTTAGGTTTAAAAACAGTTATGAAGGAAATAGGGCTTTCAATCTCCTCAACTATCCACTCTTTCACGTGTTAATGCAATGTTAATGATTCTTCTTATTATTAAGATAGTAGGTTAACTAACATGTTCTATATTCCGTTAGGACATATAAAAACTCAATCTTATACAGAAATCTTCTATATTTCTATGATATATTTTATCACACAGGAGGATTAAGAACAATAACCTTAAATACTACACAAGTATAGAGGTACTTTCATCCACGATTTTAACCTATGTCTAAACAACTACAACATATTCAAATCTCCCCTCTCGGATCTCGATTCGAAATCATAAAAGTTATGACAATTAATGGTCAGTCAATTATCATACAATCACAACAATATTGAATAGAGCTTAATAAAGTTGAAGAAGAAATCAATAATTATGCATTAACTGAAAGAGTTTCAAGAAGATTCGACGGAAAACCCTAATAAAGTAATTAGCTCCTAAATATTGTCATGTCAAGAATTAATTTACAATCCAACATAAACTGAAATTAAAATAAATGAAAGAAAAAGAACTTGAACAAGAGTTATCTCCAATCTTGTGTCTTGCCTCCTTTCCTACCTCCAAGGTATCCCTCCAAATAATGAAAGGGTTTAAGGGTTTTATATCTGAGAAAAACTATGTTTCAGACCCTTTTACCTTTCTGAAATTCTCAGTTTCGCAAAATCTCGCATCGGCGCCGTAGCCCTGCATTTTGGCGCCACTGCGCCAAAACTACTGCAACTTCTTTGAACTTCTGCCGTCGTGGCCCTGCATTCTGGTTCCACGACGTTTTAAGCCTGTAGACCCCTCACGGTTTACAATGTATTTTTTTGTCCGAATTTCGTTTGATTTCTTCTATACTTCCCGGGACTTCTTGGGCTTCATTTCTTGGACTTTTCTAGTGCAATTTCATCCTCAAAAGTAGTATCTTCTCCTTTATGATTGACGTTACACAAATGAAAGAAAAACATACATAACACTATACAAAATGCCAAATAAAAGAGTAAAATACTAACTAAAAAGGACTCAAAAGAGTGTATAAAATACACTCAACAAACACCCCCAAACTTACACTTTACTCGCCCTCGAGTAAAGCACAAAACAAAAATAAAAACAAAATCAAATAAAAGACTCAATGAAATTGATCAAATAGTTATAGCAATGCTTTCTCAAAATCATGGACGAAAACTGAGATAATATGTTAGAACATACATAGCATGAATATTTGGCAATCTAGAATTTCAAGTTAGATATTTCACAAATTCAATTATATCATAATCACAGGAAATACAAACACTTAACCTATGCATGCCAATTTCATTCCACCTTTCCCAAAGTTCTATATACCTGTTTTCTTGTTATTCTCCACTAATCATAGACATACACATTAGAGATCATCAGGACTTTCAAGAGTTGTAATGTAGGCTTAGGCAGAGGTAGGTAAAAGTAGGCATTTAGGCTCAACTAAGCACCATAAGCATTTTTCATTCACCCATTTTCCCTTCTTTTTGACTTCCTTTTTAGTCTCATACCTATTTTCTCTCCTCTTTTCTTTTGAGAGAATGAGACACATTATAAATAACAAGCACCCCCAAACTTAGATTTTTGCATATTTTTCATTGGGGTGCATCAAATTTTCACTCTATTCTTATTGCTTTTTCAACACTTCTCATTCAAATACTTTTCCATCATTACTTGTGGCACAACATAGGAATCATAAGGTGTCAAACAAAGATATTATTTAGGCTCAAAGGGGCTGACTAGTGATACAATTTATGTCAGGATAGGTAATGAATGGTCAGAAGGGCTATCAAAAAATGCATGAATCATCTCTCTAAGCATGTATATCTTAACTATTTCGCCTCAAATAACAAGCAAACAAATTTTCTAGACATTTTTTCCAACCTTTCTTTTCATAACTGACACACATAGGCTAAGTACAAATATCCCAAATAATTAGATTTCATGAATTTTTGACATATCTAACTTAAGCACACAAATTTGTTTGCTTTCAATTCCATTACATTATCCCACTTAATCCACTCAATATCTTCAGCCACTATAACATACATGATCTAGAAAAAAAAATTATGACTCACAAACACATCAAACACAACCAAAAAGACAACACAAGAACTCAAAACAAAATAACAAAACAAAATAAGACACCCCCCAAACTTAATCGACACATTGTCCCCAATGTGTGAAGACTAAAAATAAAAGGGACAACTTACAGACACAACACAACAATCATAATGGAGGTATGGGAGGAATGTTTTTGAAATTACACAGCATCTGGGCTCTCTGAACTTTTGGCGCCGTGGCACTGCATTTTGGCGCCACGACGCTGTACTCACTTTTCCGAATTTCAGCACCACCTGACATCAAAACATAGATCAAGAAGCCAAGAATGTGAGACTGTTCAAGAACAAAATAAAACAAACTAAAATAAAAATTGAAATAGCATAATTAAAACATTGGGTTACCTCTCAAGTAGCGTTGTCTTTAACGTCATTTAGCCGGACGCAATTTTCTTACTTACACAAGGGGGTTGATTACCCCCGCAGCATATCTATTTCAGCACCATTCTCTTTCTCCCTCTCCTTTTCTTCTTCACAGGGCTAAGGTCAGAAGAGTTCATTCTTTTTTCATCATTTGCTGGTTCAGAAGTCTTACTCTCATGTTCTACATACTGTTTTAATGGGACCTCACGAGCATCAGTACTTGTGCGACTTTTCTCAGGCACAACCTTGTCAACTATCCCAATAGCAAAGCATCTATCATTGTCTTGTGGCTCAAGGGGTGGTCTGCAAACTTTGAATATCATTTTCTCACCTTGGACTCTGAGCTTTAACTCCCCCTTTTCAATATCAATGAAGGTTCTCCCTGTGGCTAGGAACGGTCTCTCAAGGATCATTGACATATTCTTATCTTCCTCCATATCAAGAATGAAGAAATTAATAGGTAAGATAAATTTTCCCACTTTCACCAATACGTCTTCAATTATTCCATGGGGATGTACGATAAAGCGATCCGCTAGCTGCAAATTGACTGTGGTTGGCTTTGTTTCCCCCAAATCAAGTCTTTTAAACACAGAGAAGGGCATAAGATTGATACTTGCCCCCAAATCACACAACGCCCGCTTACATGTCACCTTTCCTATATTGTGCAAGGTATAGTGAAACTTCCTGGGTCTCGCAACTTGGGGGGAAGTTTCTTCTGTAAGATCGCACTGCACTCCTCTGTCAGCATCACTATCTCATAGTCTGCCAATTTCCTCTTTTTAAATAGGAGGTCTTTCATAAACTTCACATATGTTGGCATTTTCTCCAAGGCTTCAATGAACGGAAGATTGATGTGCAGCTTTTTGAAGACCTCCAAAAACTTAGAAAACTGCTTGTCAAGAGATTTCTTCACAAGTCTTTGAGAGTATGAAATTTTGTCTATATACTCCCTCATAACTGCTGGTGGAGCCTTCTCTAAAATAGGGCGGTCATCAGTAACCTGTCACGACCCAACCCGATTGGCCGCGATTGGTGTGCCCTACTTGGACACCCGTATACGAACCTGTTACATATAATCAGACTGATACCAAGGACAATGTAGAAATCTGTAAAAGTACACTACTGACTCATAACGCTACATATCAAAATGAACATGTCTCCTGAGGAGTCACAACTAATCAATCATAACAAAATAGGCAAGCCGACAAGGCCGCCACTATACATAGGAATATCCAAAACGAACAACAACCGTACAGCTGACCAAAACACAACTACAACCCACACATGTCCAAAACACATCTACCACCCTGTCTAACAGACCTCTAAGAGTATAACAGTGAAATATGGCGGGACAAGGCCCCGCCGTACCCCTGAATGTGCATAAGTCTATGCCAAAGGATCTGTACCAAAATGACTAGGCTCCGGAACAATGGAGCTTTACAAAAAGCTGCGCAGAAATCCTAAGCTGGAGGATCACCAAACAGAGTATCTGTACCTGCGGGCATGAAACGCAGCCCCCCCGGAGAAAGGGGGTCAGTACGAAAAAATGTACCGAGTATATAAAACATGAAGTACTGTAAAGAGGATCATACTGACAAGTATAATAATCAAAGATACCAATGCACCTGTGCCTTATGAAATGAGAGTCAAAACATGTCCATATCATATACCGTATCCGGCCCATTATGGGACTCGGTGAATGAAGTCATATCCGTGGATACCTGTCCACATATATATATGTGGATACCTATCCACATATATCGTACCCGGCCCATTTTGGGACTCGGTAAAATCATCATATATATACATACCGTACCCGACCCTCTAGTGAGGGACTCGGTGAACAATGCAAAGCTGCGCACGAACATACCCGGCCCGGGACTCGGTGAAATGATCTAATCACATCAAGCACGAATAGAATATCATGAGTAACCATATGCAAATTAAATCATCATCTGACTCTCAATGGAATAAATAGAATGAACTATCACTGGAAAATCAAGGCAACTATCATATCAAGTATCACTAGGAATTAGGATTCATTGGAACTATGTAAGTCCGTCGTACATTCATTTATGTAACTCATGCCAAAAAGAAAGAAGGGATAGTTTCACATACCACTTGTCGTCTATACCAACTCGATAATTAGAATACGTCTCAATTAGCACTTCAACCTATAACAATAATAACATATTCATCAACTCTATGATTACTAGCATACGTTATATATCGAATGATGACTCTCTTTTTTATAAAACAAATTGGGCAGCACTTCCCCTGCTTATACACACATCCGCAATTCACACACAAGGTCGACAACATCGATAACAAGACATAACTCAAGGATATAACCAAAACAGCCCCAAATACTCCATATACGCCATCGTTATACATTCTTTCTTTTTACGTCCATGGAGTACAACGACCACAACAACCAAGGTAATTACTACACCTATTTCTCATGTTAATCCAGACCCTTTAATCATATCAAAACAGTCTTTAAAAACAGTCCATACTCCCGCAACAACAAGAATACAATGTAACACTTTCTACACCTTTATTTCCTTTAGGACATATATCCGCAACTACAACAATGTACATGCATATTCTTAACAAAAATTCCAGCATTCTAACCAACAAGAACAACCCCTAAATACCATGCAACAATGCCCACGATTTCATGGGTGTCACGGCTCACAAGGAACAATACCATAGCTTTTCTCCTAACCTTTTAAAATTCAATTCACATTTCAACACTTTCATATAAACAACTACAATTTTAAATATCAAGATTTCCTTCAATTTTAACATGCAATCAATGACAACGATAGCAACGACAACAATCAAACCCAATGTAATTAAAACAACCCCAAATCGGTAAAAACAATTCCAATCGGCTCAACTACAACACTAATACAATCACATGCATTTCCTTACTTCTACTTTCTCTTAACACGGGTTCATCTTTTAACTACAACATCATTTAACTCCAATTACTCTATAAGAAGAAGAGTTCTTACCTTAACTTAGCCAAAACAGTCCCTAGTTGCATTCGACACTCACTGCTCTAATTTGCACAATTTTTTCAAGTTACAATGACATGCATGCATCCTTTACAAGTTTAAAATCATCTTACTTGCATGTTTTTCTTCCAAATAACTTATCTTCAAAGCTAAAGTTTTCAAGTATTCTCGCCAAGATTGCCGAAACGGCCGCAAAGTATGAGTTTACCTCGCTTAAAAATTAGTAGAAGGACTTAATCTTGGAAGAGAGAGTTAATTTGGTCTTTAACTTGGCTTTGGAGTTGGTCGAAATCTGTGGGAGAAGAGAGAGGATATGAGGGATAAGTGAAGGAGAGGTTTTCGAAAATAAGGTGAGGGAAATGAGTGGGCATGGGTATATGTGAGCATGAAATCTATTTGGCATGCTTGTGTCTTGTTCCACGCGTGGCACAAGTCTCCATAATTGTCCACTAGTTTCCACTTATCATCCTCTCTACTAAAATTAATCCCAAAATTAATTAATCTAGGACCCCTCTTTGTTTAAATCCTGAAAATTTCGTAATGTTCAACTATAATAATCAATTCTCATCGTCACACTCGTTGGGTAAAAAAATATTCCGGGATTACATTCTTTGTATACTAATTTCCAATACTCGAATCTTATTTTCTTAATTACATTCTCAACTTATTACCTTAAAATTACGAGGTGTAACATCCTTCCCCCCTTAGAAACATTCGTCCTCGAATGTTCTTAACAGGTCTCATGCTATAAAAATTCCGGCAGAGTCTCATTTATAACTATACCTACCAACCTATATTCAACAAACCCAAAGATGTCTCTCAGGGCCACAATATATCACATATATTATTTACTAATCTATATAATCAAGTAAGGAATCAATAAGAAACAAGTGAGGATACTTATTCTTCATCTCGTTTTCTGCTTCCCAAGTCACCTCTTCTCTATTATTGTTTCGCCATAATATTTTGACGGAAGACAATCCTTTGTACGTAACCTTCTAACCTGGCGATCAAGTATAGCTATGGGACTCTCCTCATAAGACAACTCCTCTGTTACCTGAACATCATCTACAGGGAATACACTAAAAGGATCACCAATACATTTACGCAGCATCGATACATGAAAGACTGGATGAACCGCTTCCAAATCAGATGGTAGGTCCAACTCATAGGCAACCTTGCCTACCTTACGAATAATTTGATAAGGTCCAATGTATCTCGGGCTAAGCTCCCCCTTCTTACCGAATCTCATCACACACTTTATGGGTGACACCTTCAAGAAAACCCAATCACCAATCGAAACTCTAAGTGTCGACGTCGATTATCTGCATATGACTTCTGCCGACTCTGGCCTGCCAATAATCTCTCCTGAATAAGTTTCACCTTATCAACAGCTTGCTGAATCATGTATGGGCCGATTAACTTAGTCTCATCTACATCGAACCAATCGATATGTGACATGCACTTCCTCCTATATAAAGCCTCATACGGTGCCATCTGGATACTAGAATTGTAGTTATTATTATAAGAATAACTCAATAAGTGGTAAATGATCATCCCAACTACCTCTGAAGTCAATGATACAAGCTCGAAACATATCTTCTAATGTCTGAATAGCACGCTCAGCCTGTCCATCAGTATGAGGATGAAATGTCGTGCTAAGACTCACCTGTGTCCCCAATCTCTTCTGGAACGATCTCCAAAAGTAGCTGTAAACTGAGCTCCTCTGTCCGATATGATAGATATGGGAACCCCATGAAGTCACAATATCTCCCTGATGTACAATCTCTCATAGTCTTTAGCTGAATACGTAGTCCTGACTGGAAGAAAATGAGATGATTTCGTCAGCCTATCCACAATAACCCATATAGAGTCACACTTCCATTGAGTGCGAGGTAAGCCTGTAATGAAATCCATATTAATAACTTCCCATTTCCAAGTTGGGATCTCTATCTACTGCAGTAATCCACCAGGCTTCTGGTGCTCGACCTTAACCTGTTGACAATTCGGGCACTGAGCAACAAACTCCGCTATATCTCTTTTCATGTCATCCCACCAATATAAACATCTGAGGTCATGATACATCTTCGTTGACCCTGGATGAATCGAATAACGGGCATAGTGTACCTCTCCCATAATTTGTCGTCGTAGACCTGCAATATCAGGTACACACAATCTGTTGTCATACCGTAGCACCCCATCAGGTGCAACCTCGAATAGGGTCTTCTCCCTTCGAAGAGCTGCATCTCTCTACTGTGCCAGAACAGGGTCATCGTACTGATGTCTCTTTACCTCTTCCACGATAGAGGACTCAACAACTCCTCGAACAAAAACTCCACTATCTCCAGAATTAGCCAAATGGACTCCAAGGCTAGCTAGCTAGTATATCTCACGAACCATCTCCTTTATTTCTAGTGGCACATCCGTCAAGCTACCCATAGATCTACGACTAAGTGCATATGCCACAACATTTGCTTTCCCTGGATGGTATAGAATATCAACATCATAATCCTTTAGTAACTCTAGCCACCATCTCTGTCGTAAATTCAGCTCTTTCTGCTTAAAGATATATTGGAGACTCTTGTGATTCATATAAATATCAACATGAACTGTATATCTTCAAAGCGTGAAATACTGCTGCTAACTCCAGATCATGAGTAGGATAATTCTTCTCGTGCTTCCTGAGCTGTCGGGAGGCATAAGCTATAACCCTGCCATGCTGCATCAACACACAACCTAGTCCAATACCTGAAGCATCACAATAAATAACATAACCATCTGGTCCCTCAGGAAGAGTTAGAACTGGAGCCGTAGTCAAATTGTCTTTCAACAACTAGAAGCTTTTCTCATAAGCACCAATCCACTGGAACTTAGCTGCCTTCTGAGTTAGCCTTGTTAAAGGCGCTGAAATTGAGGCAAATTTCTCTACAAATCTCCGGTAATATCCTGCTAGCCTTAGAAAACTGCGTACCTCAGTAGGCGTCGTAGGTCTGGGCCAAGTCTTTACCGCCTCAATCTTCTGCGTATCTACCCGAATACCATCAGCTCCGATAATATGCCCCAAGAATGCTACCGAAGTCAACCAGAATTCGCATTTAGAAAATTTTGCATACAACTTCTGGTGTTGGAGTACCCTAAGCACCGTCCTCAAATGGTCTGCATGCTCCTCTTCTGAATGTGAATAAACCAGAATATCATCAATGAATACAATAACGAACATATCTAGGAATGGATTGAATACTCGGTTCATCAAATCCATAAATAATGCTGGAACATTGGTCAACCCAAAAGACATCACTCTAAACTCATAATGCCCGTATCGGGTCACGAATCTTGTCTTGGGATATCCGCCTTTACCTGCACTGATGATAACTCCGAGTAAGTCTATCTTCGAAAAACACTTAGCACCCTGCAACTGGTCAAATAAATCATCAATCCTGGGGAGGGGATACATGTTCTTTATTGTTACCTTATTCAACTGCCTATAATCAATACACATTCGCAGCAATCCATCTTTCTTTCTCACAAACAGTACCGGGGCTCCCCAAGGTGATGTACTAGTCTCGATGAAGCTTTTTTCCAACAAGTCTCTCAGTTTCTCCTTTAACTCCTTCAGCTCTGCCGGTGCCATTCTATAAGGAGAAATAAATATGGGTCGGGTATCTGGTAGTACATCTATAATGAACTCTATCTCCCGTTCTGGAGGAAGACCTGGAAGATCATCCGGGAATACACCTGGAAATTCATTAACTACCGGAACTGACCGAAGAGTCGGTACCTCTCCTTCCATATCATGCACTCGAACCAAATGATAGATATAACCTTTTCTAACCATCTTCCTTGCCTTGAGGTATGAAATAAACTTACCCCTCGACGATGTTGTGTTCACTTTCCATTCTATAATTGGCTAGCCTGAAAACTGAAATCGAACCATCTTCTCTCTACAATCGACATTAGCATAACAAGAAGTCAACCAATCCATACCCATAATAACATCAAATTCAGTCATGTCTAACTCTATCAAATCTGCTATGGTACGACGACTATATATAACCACGGAACAATTTCTATATACTCACTTAGCTATGACAGAATCTCCTACCAGTGTAGCTACCTCAAATGGTTCTATCGACTCAGATTCTATTCCGATTCTACTAGCAACAAAGGGAGATATATATGATAAGGTAGAACCTGGATCTATCAATGCATATACGTCTCGGAAAAAGATCGATAATATACCTGTAACCACATTTGGTGACGCCTCATGATCCTTCCTACTAGCCAAATCATATATGCGGTTCGAGAGACCGCTAGAACTGGAAGCTCCACCATGACCTCTACCACGGCCTGCTGGCATATGAATACCCTGCCCTGTGGGGCACATAGCTATAGAAGAAGATGAACCCGCAACCGATCCAGTAGGCCGAGTCATACCACTTGTACCACTTCCATAAGGATATTCTCTCATCATATGGCCTTGACGGCCGCAAGAAAAATAAACTCATATAGTAAGATGACTTTCCCCAAAATGGGACCTACCATACCGAGAACACCGAGGCAAAGGTGGCCTCGACTGACTCGAACCCCTATTCATCTGTGAACCTGAAGCCCTGGAGCTCTGACCAACTCTTGAATACCCTGTGAGGTCAAATCTCCTACCTGTGGACTGTGGGGGTGCACTCTGTGCTGGCTGGGAAGAATACCTAACATGCTGCTGAGGCTACCCACCTCAAAACTCACCAGGATAACCAGCTGATCTAGCTCTCTTATGCTGTCATCTGTCATGATCTATATCTGGCTGACGTCCTCTGTGTCGATCCTCTACTCCCTGTGCATAGGCCTGTACCCGGGAAATAACCATACCTGGCTGAAGAGCCACTGCCATACATTCATCAATCAAATAGTGATCTAGTCCCATCACGTTACGATGCACTCTATCTGTCATATCAGCTACAATCGTAGGCGCATATCTAGCCAACAAATCAAACTCCAGACTATACTCGCGAATGCTCTTGCCATTCTGCCTCAAATGTAAGAATCTATCAACTCTAGCTCTCCTTATCTCTGGAGGCAGGAAGTGTCCAAGGAAGGCCTCTGCAAACTCATTCCATACTGGTGGAGGAGCACCCTCTCCCCTAGATAAATCCCAAGATTCAGACCAATTAGTAGCTACATCCCGCAATCGATATGAAGCCAACTCAACATACTCAATCTCAGAAGCCTTGATTATCCTCAACGTACGCTGTATCTGCCGAATAAACTTATGTGGATCATCCTCGGGCTTTGACCTGAAAAACTCTGGAGGATTACAACTTAAGAAGTCACGAACCCTCAAACTATCAGATCGATAGTCAACTCCTAGTCCCTGCCTGCGGGTCTGCCCTGCCACTAATCTGGTCAGCAGCTGAACTGCATCTCTCATGGCACTATCCTCCGCCCCTGGCTGAGGAGCTGGAGGCTCAGGTGCTGAGGCTTCGGGAGCTGGCGGTGATGCTGCCCTCTGAACTGGAGTCGCTTCTGCTCTACACTCCTCTAGAGGTGGCGGTGTAGCAGAACTCGCCGACTGGAGTACAATCTCAGGCGTAGACTGGGCATGGGCAACTATCATATCAAGTATCACTAGGAATTAGGATTCATTGGAACTATGTACGTCCGCCGTACATTCATTTATGTAACTTATGCCAAAAAGAAAGAAGGGATAGTTTCATTGTCGTCTATACCAACTCGATAATTAGAATACGTCTCAATTAGCACTTCAACCTATAATAATAATAACATGTCCATCAACTCTATGATTACTACCATACGTTATATATCGAATGATGACTTTTTTTTATAAAACAAATTGGGCAGCACTTCCCCTGCTTATACACACATCCGCAATTCACACACAAGGTCGACAACATCGATAACAAGACATAACTCAAGCATATAACCAAAACAGTCTCAAATACTCCATATACGACATCGTTATACATTCTTTCTTTTTACGTCCACAGAGTACAACGCCCACAACAACCAAGGTAATTACTACACCTATTTCTCATGTTAATCCAACCCCTTTAATCATATCAAAACAGTCTTTAAAAACAGTTCATACTCCCGCAACAACAAGAATAAAATGTAACACTTTCTACACCTTTATTTCCTTTAGGACATATATCCGCAACTACAACAATGTACATGCATATTCCTAACAAAAATTCCAGCATTCTAACCAACAAGAACATCCCCTAAATACCATACAACAATGCCCACGATTTCATGGGTGTCACGGCTCACAAGGCACAATACCATAGCTCTTATCCTAACCTCTTAAAATCCAATTCACATTTCAATACTTTCATATAAACAACTACAACTTTAAATATCAAGATTTCCTTCAATTTTAACATGCAATCAATGACAACGATAGCAACAACAATAATCAAACCCAATGTAATTAAAACATCCCCAAATCGGTAAAAACAATTACAATCGGCTCAACTACAACACCAATATAATCACATGCATTTCCTTACTTCTAATTTCTCTTAACACGAGTTCATCTTTTAACTACAATATCATTTAACTCCAATTACTCTATAAGAAGAAGAGTTCTTACCTTAACTTAGCCAAAACAGTCCCTAGTTACATTCGACACTCACTGCTCCAATTTGCACCATTTCTTCAAGTTAAAATGACATGCATGCATCCTTTACAAGTTTAAAACCATCTTACTTGCATGTTTTTCTTCCAAATAACTTATCTTCAAAGCTAAAGTTTTCTGGGCAGATTCTCGGCCAGCATTGCCGAAATGGCTGTGGGTGAGGAGTTTACCTTGGCTTAAAAATTAGTAGAAGGACTTAATCTTGGAAGAGAGAGTTAATTTGGTCTTTAACTTGGCTATGGAGTTGGTCGAAATCTGTGGGAGAAGAGAGAGGATATGAGGGATAAGTGAATGAGAGGTTTTCGAAAATAAGGTGAGGGAAATGAGTGGGCATGGGTATATGTGAGCATGAAATCTATTTGTCATGCTTGTGTCTTGTTCCACGCGTGGCACAAGTCTCCATAATTGTCCATTAGTTTCCACTTATTATCTTCTCTACTAAAATTAATCTCACAATTAATTAATCTAGGACCCCTCTTTGTTTAAATCCTGAAAATTTCGTAATGTTCAATTATAATAATCAATTCTCATCGTCACACTCGTTGGGTCAAAAAATATTCCGGGATTACATTCTTTGTATACTAATTTTCAATACTCGAATCTTATTTTCTTAATTACGTTCTCAACTTACTGCCTTAAAATTATGAGGTGTAACATAACCCCATATTTCTCCGCATCAACTATCTCATCCACTTCATTCTCCTTCTCAACCACTGGTGGGGGTGCATCCTGCTCTAACTGCTTCTCACTCCTCAAGCTGATTGCTTGACACTGCTCTCTTGGGTTCATTGCTGTGTTATAGGGAGAGTCCCCTGAGGTCTGTCATTCAATTTTCCTGCCAACTGCCCCATTTATGTTTCTATGTTCCTAATAGATGACCTAGTCTCGGTCATGAATTGCTTGGTTTCTGCCATAAACTGTGTCTGAGAGTTGGCTAAGGTTGAAAGTGAGGACCTGGTTTCTGCCATGAATTGAGTCTGAGAGTTGGCCAAGGTCAACAGTGTTGCTCTCACTTCATCTGGCTTTTCTTGTGGATATGGTGTGCTGAACTGTTGAGAGGAAGAGGCCTGATTCTGTGGCTGTTGGTTCTGATTTTGGCTCTGAAACTGAGATTGTTGCCCTTGGTCATTCCTCCATGAAAAATTTGGATGATTTCTCCACCCCTGATTATATGTGTTGGAGAATGCATTGTTGTAGTGCCTCTGAAAATTCCCAACTGCCTGAACCTGCTTCATAGGCACATTGTTAGGGTCCACTGATGTGCACCTATCCAAAGTATGGGGACCCCCACAAATCTCATATCTCACTGGTGTCTGAACAGCTTTAACGAACATGGTACTCTGCTGCATCTACTTTGTCAAAGTGCCAACCTGGGCAGTCAATGCAGTGATAGAATCCAACTCATGAATCCCAGCAACTTTCCTGCTGTTTGTAGCTCTCTCATCGGCCCCCTGATGGTTGTTTGTGGCCATGTCTTCTAGCAAATCATGTGCCTCATTGACACTCTTTCTCATAACGTCCCTCCAGCTGCAGCAACAATAATGGTATGTGTTGTACCACACAGCCCATTGTAGAATATGTGGACTAGCATCCACTTTTCAATCTCATGATGTGGGCACTTCCTCTGTAAATCTTTAAATCGCTCCCATGCATCATATAGTGATTCTCCCTCCAGCTGATAAAAGTTATTCAATCCTCCTCCGAGCCTTGCTGCTTTGGATGGAGGGAAGAATTTGGCAAGAAACTTTTGGGCCAAGTCTTGACACGTGGTAATGGAGTTCGCCTGTAGTGAGTTCAACTAGCTCTTTGCTCTATCCCTGAGTGAGAATGGAAAGAGTCTCAACCGAATGACATCATCAGTAACACCATTGTACTTAAAAGTTGCACACAGCTCCAGGAAGTTTGCTAGATGCATATGGGGATCTTCAGACGGTAATCCCTCAAATTGAACTGAGCCTTGAACATGTGCAAGATTGCTGGTTTGATTTCAAAATTATTAGCTTCCACAGCTGAAAGACTGATGCAAGTCTGCACCCCTGTAATTGTCGGCATCACATAGTCCCCTAAGTTCCTCTCTGCAGGATGCGGGACTTGTCTCATCACAGTCGGTAACTCATCATTTCCCACATTATTGTGTTGCTGATCTTCCATTGCTAAAGAATCAGCAATTCTCTTGTCTTTCCTGTCTGTCTGCACAATCTTTCAATCTCAGGGTTCAGAGGGATAAGAGTGTCATCTCCTCTCCTACTTCGCATAAACTAAGCTCCTGAAATCGATCAAAAATAAGCAAACAATTCAAAGCAAAATGTTCTAAAAGAAAAATAAAATAAAAACCAAATTAGAAATAAGAATAGATAATTCGATATTGAAAGTACGTCAGTCCCCGACAACGGCGCCAAAAACTTGTTGCGATATTTCTAGATGCTTACGCAAGTGTACGTATCGTTTAAGTAATAAAGATCTGTAAGATCGAGTTATCGTCCACAGAGATTGGTTTAACAAGTACCGAATATCTAATCTATGGTATCTATTTGGCAATCGTTCTTTTGTTTGAGTTTATAACTAAGAACTATAATTAAAGTAAATGCAGGAATTAAACTAAAGATGATAATACTTTGGGTTTAAAAACAGTTCTGAAGGAAATAGGGCTTCCAATCTCCTCAACTATCCACTCTTTCACGTGTTAATGCAATGCTAATGATTCTTCTTCTTATTAAGATAGCAGGTTAACTAACATGTTCTATATTCCGGTTAGGACATATAAAAACTCACCTTATGCAGAAACCTTCTATATTTCTATGAGAGGTTTTACCACACAGGAGGATTAAGAACAATAACCTTAAATACTACACAAGTATCGGGGTACTTTCATCCACGATTTTAACCTATGTCTGAACAACTACAACATATTCAAATCTCCCCTCTCGGATCTCGATTCGAAATCGTACAAGTTATGACAATTAATGGTCAGTCAATTATCATACAATCACAACAATATTGAATAGATCTTAATAAAGCTGAAGAAGAAATCAATAACTCTGCATTAACTGTTGTTGCAATATTTCTAAGTGTTCACGCAAGTGTACGTATCGTTCAAATAATAAAGATCTGTAAGACCGAGTTTATCATCCACAGAGACTGGTTTATTAAGTACCGATTATCTATCCTATGGTAACTATTTGGTTGACGTTCTTTAGTTTGAGGATTATAACTAAGAATTATAACTAATTGAAGAAAATAAACTAAAGATTATAAGATTTTGGGTTTATAACAGTTATGAAGGAAATAGGGTTCCAATCTCCTCAACTATCCACTCTTTCATGTGTTAATGCAATGCTAATAATTCTTCTTCTTTTTAAGATAGCAGGTTAACTAATCTGTCATTATATTCCGGTTAGGACATACAAGAGCTCAACCTTGTGCAGAAACCTTCTATATTTCTATGATAAGTTTTACCACACAGGAGGATTAAGAACAATAACCTTAAATACTACACAGGTATCGGGGTACTTTCGTCCACGATTTTAACCTATGTCTAGACAATTACAGCATATTCAAATCTCAACTTTCAGACTTTTGATTCGAAATCATATAAGTGATGACAATTAATAGTTAGTTAATTATCAAGCAATCATAACAATATTGAATAGATCTTAATACGCTGAAGAAGAACTCAAAAACTAATGCATTAACTATATGAAAGAGCTTCAAGAAGATTCGATGGAAACCCTACTAAAGTAATTAGCTCCTAAACATTGTCATATCAAGAACTAAATTACAATTTAATATAAACTGAAATAAAATAAGCGAAAGAAAGTAACTTGAACAATAAGATGTCTCTAATTGTCGCTTGTAGCCGTCGTTCTCCTCTCCAAAGTATGATCCTCTAATAATGACAGAGTTTAGGGTATTTATATATGAGAAAAACATTGCTTCGAACCTTTTTACCCTTGTCAAAAATCGACTCGGAATCTGATTTTTACGCGTCGGCTGCATGATTAGTTGGCGGCAGCGGTGCTTATTCACCGAAATCATCAGAGCTTCACGGAAATATGGTACCGCAGTTCCATGGCCAGGCACCGCGGTGCCTTCGACGGTGTTTCAGTTTCCGACTTTCGGCAGTTTTTACGCCTCGATGCTAATTTTTCTGACCGCGGTTCTATGGCACCGCGGTGCCTCTTTGATTTTTGTCCGGAATCTGTCAGATTTCTTCTATTCTTTGTGGCACTTTTAGGCTTCATTTCTTGGGCTGTGCTTGTGCAATTTGCATCTAAATTAAGCTTATTTCGTCCTCAAAAGTGGTATTTCTTCTTTATGACCGCTGTGACACAAAATGAAGGAAAAACACACCTAACACTATACTAAACGCAAAATAAAAGAGTAAAATACTAACTAAAAATGACTCAAAAGTGTATACAAAATACACTTAACAAACACCCCCAAACTTACACTTTACTCGCCCTCGAGTAAAGCACAAAACAAAAACAAAAATAAAAACAAAGTTAAATAAAAGACTCTATGCAATGGATCAAATAGTTATAGGAATGCTTCTTCAAAATCATGAATGAAAGTTGAGATAATATGTTAGAACATACATAGCATGAATAATTAGTAATCTAGAATTTCAAGTTAGATATTTCGCAAATTCACTTAGATCATGATCAATTGGAAATACAAATATCTAACATATGCATGTCAATCTCATTCCATATTTTCCAAACGCTACAGATCTGTTTACTTGCTATTCTCCACTAATCATAGACATACATATTAAATATCATCAGGAATTTCACTGGTTGTAATGTAGGCTTAGGCAGGGGTAGATAAAAGTAGGCATTTAGGCTCAATTAAGTACCATAAACATTTTCATTCAACTCTTTTTCCTTCTTTTTGACTTTCTTTTCAATATCATACGTATTTTTATTCTCTCTTTTCTTTTGAGATCATGGGATACATTATAAATAACAAGCACCCCCAAACATAGACTTTTGCATATTTTTTATTGGGGTGCATCAAATTTTCACTCTCTTCTTGTTTCTTTTTTAACATTTTTCATCCCACTAACTTGCAATTATTACTTATGGCACAAACATGAAATCATAGGGTGTCAAATAAAGATCTTATTTTAGGCTCAAAGGGTATGACTAGTGATACAATTTATGTCAGGATAGGTAATGAATGGTAAGAAGGACTAACAAAGAAATGCCTGAATCATCTCCCTAAATATGTACATCTTAACTATTTCGCCTCAAATAACAAGCAAATATATTTTCTAGACGTTTTTCAACCTTCCTTTCCATAACCAACACACATAGGCTAAGCACCAATATCCCAAATAATTAGATGTCATGAATTTTTGGCATATCTAACTTAAGCACACAAATTTTTGCTTTCAATTACATTATATTATCTCAGTTTATCCACTCAATATCATTAGCAACTACAACATGCATTATCCATAAAAAAAATTATGACTCAAAACACGTAAAACAATATAAAAATAAATAAAAAAGACTCAAAAACAAAAAAAGAACAATAAGACACACCCTCAAACTTAATCGACACATTATCCCCAATGTGAGAAGACTAAAAATAACGGGACAACTTACTGACATAACACATCGGTCATAACGGAGGTCTGGGAGGAAGGCCAAATTACTGTGCACAAAGCCGAAGGAGGCACCACGGTTCTGCTCAAAGCACCGCGGTGCTAATTGCCGAAAAATTCCAGTGTCTTCAGTTTTCTGCATTGTTAACCATTCGCCCTTCGGAGTGAGTCCTGCCCTTCATCTGTCATCCAAAAACACTAACATACCAGATCGTGAGACTGTTCAAGACAAAATAAAACAAACTAAAACAAAAAATTGAAATAACATAATTAAAACCATTGGGTTGCCTCCCAAGTAGCGATGTCTTTAATGTCTTTTAGCCGGACACATGTTACTTACTAAATCAAGGGGGTAGAGTGTCCCCTCCGCATATCCATTTTAACACCATTTTTCTCCTCCTTCTCTTTTTCTTTTTCACAGGGCTTATTTCAGGAGGATTCATTCCCAGGTTCTCATCCACCACATCATTTACGAGTGCATAATTCTTACCATCAAGGGCATCAGTACCCTTGGAACTTTCATGAGGACCCTTTTTATTAACTACACCAATAGCAAAGCAATTAGCATCGATTTGAGGTTCAGTGGGCTGCTTGAAAACTTTAAACACTATTTCCTCACATTGAACTCTGAGCTTTAACTCTCCTTTTTCAAAATCAATGAGGGCTCTCCCTGTGGCTAGGAATGGTCTCCAAAGGATCATGAGCATATTTTCATCTTCATCCATCTCTAAAATGAGGAAATCAGCAAGAAAGATGAATTTACCCACTTGTACTAACACATCTTCAATAATTCCTTGGGGATGCACAACTGAGCGATCAACTAGCTGCAATGTGACTGTGATTGGTCTTGCCTCCCCCAAACCAAGTTTTTTGAACACATATAGGGGCATTAGGTTGACACTTACCCCCAAATCACATAAGACTTGCTTGCATGTTACATTCCCTATGGTGCAAGGTAGGGTGAAACTCCCTGGATCTTTCAACTTAGGGGGGAGTTTCTTCTGCAAGATAGCACTGCACTCCTCTGTCAGCGCTATTGTCTCATAGTCCACCAGCTTTATCTTTTTAAACAGGATGTCTTTCATGAATTTCACATAAGCTGGCATCTGCTCCAAAGCTTCAATGAATGAGAGATTGATATGAAGCTTTTTGAAGACCTCTAAAAATTTGGAAAATTGCTTGTCTAAGGACTTCTTTTGCAGTCTTTGAGGGTAAGGAATTTTGTCAGTATACTCCCCCATCACTGCGGGTCTCCGCCTTCTCTAAAATAGGGCGGTCATCAGTAACCTCATCCTTCTCTGCCTCAACTGCTTTCTCCAACTCTCTCTCTCTTTTTCAGCCACTGATTTGGGTGCAACCTGTTCTAACTATTTTCCGCTCCTTGGGTTATTGCCTGACACTGCTCCCTTGGATTCACCACAGTATCGCTGGGGAGGTTTCCTTATTCTCTATTGTTCAACATGTTTGCCAACTGTCCAACATGTGCCTCCAAATTTCGGATAGATGATCTAGTTTCTGTCATGAACTAGGTCTGCGAATTTGTAAGTGTTAGCAATGCTGATTTTAGTTCATCAGGATTCTCTTGTGGCTGTTGGTTCTGGTTTTGGCCTTGACTATGCTTGCTGCCCTTATTCATTCCTCAAAGCAAAGTTTGGGTGATTTCTCCACCCCTGATTATATGTGTTGGAGTAAGGGTTGTTGTAGGGCCTCTGAAAATTTCCCACTGCCTGAACCTGCTCCATAGACATATTATTCGGATCCACTGCTGTGCACCTATCAAAAGTATGGGGACCCCCACAAATCTCATAGCTTATTAGTGTCTGAACTGCTTTAACTGTCATGGTACTCTGCTGCATCTGTTTGGTCAAAGTAGCTACATGCGCAGTCAATGCAGTGATAGCATCTAGCTCATAAACCCCATCCACTTTCCTACTGTTCATTGTTCTCTCATCGGCCCCCTGATGGTTGTTTGTGGCCATATATCTCATGAACGTACCTCCTGCTGCAGCATCAATGATGGTACGAGTTGTGCCACACAGCCCATTGTAAAATATGTGGACTAACATCCACTTCTTAATCCCATGATGTGGGCACTTTCTCTGCAAGTCTTTAAACCTCTCCCATGCATCATAGAGTGACTCTCCATCCATCTGATAGTAATTATTAAGTTCTCCTTTAAGCTTTGCTGCTTTGGATGGAGGGAAGAACTTGGCAAGGAACTTCTGGGCTAAGTCTTTCCATGTAGTGATTGAGTTCACCTGTAATGAGTTCAGCCAGCACTTTGCTTTATCCATGAGTGAGAATGGGAAAAGTCTCAATCGAATAACGTCATGAGTAACATCATTGTATTTAAACGTTGCACACAGCTCCAGGAAGTTTTCTAGATGCAGATGAAGATCTTCAGACGACAACCCCCAAACTGAACTGAGCTCTGAACCATGTGCAATATGGCTGGTTTGATCTCGAAATTATTGGCTTCAACCGCTGGAAGACGGATGCAAGTCTGTACTCCTATAATGGTTGGCATCACATAGTCCCCCAAGCTTTTTTCTGCAGGGACTTGTCTTAAAACAGGCGGTAACTCATCATCCCCCACATTATTGTTTCGCTGATCTCCCATTGCTAAGGAATCAGCTGCTCTTTTCTCTTTCCTGTTCTGTCTACACAATCTCTCAATCTTCGGGTTCAGAGGGATAGGAATGTCAGCTCCTCTCCTACTTCGCATAAACTAAGTTCTTGAGACTAATAAAAAACAGCAAACAGATCACGGTAAACAGCGCTAAAGCAAAATAAAAGAAAAAAGAAAATAAACTGAAAATAAAAACCAAATTAGAAATATGAATAGATACATCGATATTAACAGTACACCAGTCCCCGGCAACGGCGCCAAAAACTTGTTGGGATATTTCTAAGTGCTCACGCAAGTGTACGTATCGTTCAAGTAATAAAGATCTGTAAGACCGAGTTTATCGTCCACAGAGACTGGTTTATTAAGTACCGATTATCTATCCTATGGTATCTATTTGGTTGAAGTTCTTTAGTTTAAGGATTATAACTAATTGCAGAAAATAAACTAAAGATTATAAGATTTTGGGTTTATAACAGATATGAAGGAAATAGGGTTTCAATCTCTTCAACTATCCACTCTTTCACGTGTTAATGCAATGTTAATGATTCTTCTTCTTTTTAAGATAGCAGGTTAACTAATCTGTCATTATATTCCGGTTAGGACATACAAGAGCTCAACCTTGTGCAGAAACCTTCTATATTTCTATGACAAGTTTACCACACAGGAGGATTAAGAACAATAACCTTAAATACTACACAAGTATCGGGGTACTTTCGTCCATGATTTTAACATATGTCTAGACAATTATAGCATATTCAAATCTCACCTTTCAGACTTTTGATTCGAAATCATATAAGTGATGACAATTAATAGCTAGTTAATTATCAAGCAATCATAACAATATTGAATAGATCTTAATACGCTGAAGAAGAACTCAAAAACTAATGCATTTTATATGAAAGAGCTTCAAGAAGATTCGATGAAAACCCTACTAAAGTAATTAGCTCCTAAACATTGTCATGTCAAGAACTAAATTACAATTCAACATAAACTGAAATAAAATAAGGGAAAGAAAGTAACTTGAACAATAAGATGTCCCCAATTGTCGCTTGTAGCCGCCGTTCTCCTCTCCAAAGTATGATCCTCTAATAATGACAAGGTTTAAGGTATTTATATCTGAGAAAACCTTGCTTCGTACCCTTTTACCCTTGTCAAAAATCGACTCGGAATATGATTTTTACGCGTCGGCACCGCGGTTCCTTTGGCAGGCACCGCAGTGCTTATTCAGCCGAAATCACTGTAGCTCCCTGGAAATATGGCACCGCTGTTCCATGGCCAGGCACCGCGGTTCCATGGCCAGGCACCGCGGTGCCTTTGACGGTGTTTCAGTTTCGGACTTTCGGCAATTTTTACGCCTCGGTGCTAATTTTCCCGACCGCGGTTTCATGGCACCGCGGTGCTACTTGGCCAGGCACCGCGATGCCTCTTTGATTTTTGTCCGAAATCTACCAGATTTCTTCTATTCTTCGTGGCACTTTTTAGGCTTCATTCCTTGGGCTGTGCTTGTGCAATTTGCATCTCAATGAAGGAAAAACACATCTAACACTATACTAAATGCAAAATAAAAGAATAAAATATTAACTAAAAATGACTCAAAACTGTATACAAAATACACTTAACAACTGTATGAAAGAGTTTCAAGAAGATTCGACGGGAAACCCTAATAAAGTAATTAGCTCCTAAATATTTTCATGTCAAGACTAATTTACAATCAAACATAAACTGAAATTAAAATAAAGGAAAGAGAAAGAACTTGAACAAGAGTAGTCTCTAATCTTGTGTCATGCCTCATTTGCTAGCCTCCAAGGTATCCCTCCAAATAATGAAAGGGTTTCAGGGTTTTATATCTGAGAAAAACTGCGTTTCAGACTCTTTTACCCTTCTGAAATTTGGCCTAGTTTCGCAAAATCCCGTGTCACGCCCTGAACCCCGGGCCCGCGACTGGTGCCCTACCTAGGCACCCTTCTACCCATACATGACATATAACTAGCGGAAGCTAAAGAAAACTCATTTTTTAAAACAAGCAAAGTCAAAGCCGCCATTATATATAACAACCAAAACGGAACTACAACTGTACAATAATATATACACCCCGAGCCAGTACATCCCACATATGAATACATACCTCTAAGAGTTTGGACAACAACCTCTGACGGGACAAGGCCCCGCCGTACCCATAAATGCACATAAACGTCTCTAGACAAAACTGTACCGCAATGATAGGCTCCGGAGCAATGGGGCTATCCTAAGAGGTGAGTCAAGATCCTAACCACGAGGACCACCCAATTGAGTACCTATGCCTGCGAACATGAACGCAGCCCCCCGAAGGGGGTCAGTACAACAAGGTACCAAGTATGTAAACATGAAGTACAGTAAACAAGATCATAACTGTACAAAAGAATGACAGGGGCAAGTATGAAAATCAAATACCAGATCCTACCGTGCCATATAAAATAAGAGCCAACTGTACCTTGTACCACTGTATCACTGTATCACTGTATCACTGTACTTTTTCAAAGTAGGGAAGCCATGTCAAAATCATGAACGTCTGTCTATATAAACAAATATTGTCATGGGAGTTGAACCCACATACATATATAAATAACGTATCATACTCCATACATATAACGTGTCCCGGCCCTTTAGGGAGGGACCCGGTGGAATCATGTAATTGTTGGCACATAACGTATCTCGGCCCATTCTGGGACTCGGTGTCTTTTCACACATAACATAACCCGACCCATTTGTGGGACTCGGTGTCTCTTTACACATAACATAACCCGGCCCATTTGTGGGACTCGGTGTCTCTTTACACATAACATAACCCAACACATTTGTGGGATTCGATGTATCACATAACGTAACCCGACCTATTTGTAGGACTCGGTGTATCACATAACATAACCCGACCCATTTTTGGGACTCGGTGTATCACATAACGTAACTCGGCCTATTTGTAAGACTCGATGTATCACATAACGTAACCCGACCCATTTGTGGGACTCGGTGTATCACATAACATAACCCGACCCATTTGTGGGACTCGGTGTATCACATAACGTAACCCGACCCATTTGTGGGACTCGGTGTATCACATAACGTAACCCAGCCCATTTGTGGGACTCAGTGTATCAATGCAACCATATGACATTTTAAGCCATCATTTGACTTCTCACAAAGCCGTTATAACAAACTTCCCATAAAGCCATTATACACATCTTTCTTTTTAAACAAACCAAGGCACTACCACCTATTTCCTTTTAATAAAACCAAGGCATTATCATGTCATGTAAAATTAGGGAAATTGAACACAAAGTACTATGTACATCTATTCTTATAAAAGAATCACATCATGCAATATAAGAGAGTTGGACCCAAAAGTACTATGTACATTCACCGTACATATCATGTAATATTAGGGAGTTGAACCCCAAAGTACTATGTACGTCCTCCGTACATCCTTTCCTTTATAAAGCCCCAAAGTACTATGTGCGTCCGTGATGCGCGATTTATGCACACACTAAACGCAAGTGCACGTATCGTTACAAGTAATATAGTCTAGGTAAGACCGAATATCGTCCTCAAGGACTGGTTTTCAAGTACCGATTATCTATGCTTTAGTTTCTATTTGGTTAACGTTCATTGAGTTGGAATTCTAAACTAATAATGCAGGAAATAAACTAATTATGAAAATACTTTGATTTAAATCAGTTATGATGGAGAATTAGGGCTTCCAAGATCATCAACTATCCACTCTATTCAATCTTTAATACAATTAGACTAACTTCTTCTTCTACGTTAAGATAGCAGGTTAACTAGACCGTTTTATACTCCTGTTAAGGTAATATAAACACTCAACCCCAATGGAGAACCCTTCTACCTTTCGGTGACAAGATTGACTACAAATGAGGATTAAGAGCAATAACCTATTAAGCTACACAAGTATCAGGGTACTTTTGTCCACGATTTAACCTATGTTTATTCAACTATAGCATATTCATAATCTCCCCTTTCGGCTTTCGATTAGAAATCATATAGATTATGATAATTAGTGATCAATTAATTATCAAGCAATCAAAACAACTATTGAATAAATCTTAAATAAGTGAAGAAGAAACCAACTAATATATTAATTCATGAATAAGAGTTTCAAGAGAATCACAAGGAAATCTCTAACAAAGTAATTAGCTCCTAGCCATAGTCACGCTAAGAACTGATATAATCTCCATACATGAACTGAAATAAACAAAGCAAAAGAAAGAAAAGAAAATACTCAAGAACAAGTCTACAAGCCTTCGAGCATCCAAGGATTGTGTTGTGGAATATTTACAAGATGGAATGGAATGGAATGGTGGATGGATTGTTGGATGGTGAATGGGATGTAGGATGGGTGGAATATAGAATGAATTCTTCTAATGATGTAGAGACTATTTATAGACCAAGAATCCTTTAGGTAAAGGGTTAGGGATTATGTAGGTATGAAAGGTTATGAAATCCTTTTAGGTAAAGGGTTTAGGAAAAGTTATGGAAAAGGGTTAAGGAATATGTAGGTAGGAAAAGTTATCCCTTTTGGACTCTGAAAATGTGTCAAAATTCGGCCCAAAACTCAGAAATCCCGCGTCGGCGCCGCGGCGTCCAAACTTCTGCGACCTTCAGCGCCGCAGCGCCTGAGGCGTTTTTCTGGCGGATTTTCGTTTCGTCGTCCTTTTTCCGTCCGGTCTTTGTCTGATATCTTCTATATTTCCCGGAACTCTTTAGGCTTCATTTCTTGGCCCTTTAGTGTGCAATTTCATCTTATTTATGCTCATTTCATCTCCTTTTCGCCATTTCTCCATTTCTGACCGCTGTGACACAAAAGTAAGGAAAACGACCCTAATACTATACTAAACATAAATGAAATGAGTAAAATATAACTAAAAATGACTCAAAAGGTGTATATCAAATACACCGATCAGTCCGCCGTACATCCTTTCCTTTATAAAGCCTCAAAGTTGTTATACCCCGTAGTTCTGACCCTACGTATGAGAGCGTACGAAAGCATGTAAGACTTAAAATTTTCAAAGGATAGGTTGACGGATTATTCCGGACAGGTTTTAGTCAACTTTGAGGCGGGTTATGACTCGATACATTGAGAGTTCCTAAGTGTTTCAAAGGCCAAGGGCGTAGTTCGTGGAGTCTATATTCCAACGCAACCAACCGTTCGTCGATAGGACGTCGGAGTAGAAAGTTATGAGAGTTACAAGTTTAGTGCGCAGTCGGACAGAAATGTGTTTCGGACAAAGCGCGAGGGCGCCGGATGCAGGGCGCTGAGAAATGCGAGGGTCGCTGAAGTTGCAGCGCCGTGGCTGGCTGAGCAGGGCGCGCGAAGTTCGAGAGAGGTCATGAGGTTTTAGCCAGCCATGGCCGAGGCGGATTTTTGGAGGAAAGACTTAGGAAAAGTCAGATTTTTCTTTTAAAATACCTAGGGAGGGTGACAAGTGTCCCCCCCATCTGATTTCTTGCATGCAATATATTGACCAAGTCTTCAAGACTTGGTCATCTTCCAATTTATCTCTCTCTCTAAAGCTTAAGCTCCCCCTTCTCTCTAAATTCCAAGAGATATTTTAGCCTTAGGAGAAATCTGAAAAGTAAAAGGCAAGAAGGAAACTTGTGGCTAACTTGTGAAGGTTGTTGTGGTGGTATTCTTGGAAAGGAGGCTAGCAAAATTGTTGGAATAAATTTGGCTAAAGCTCTAAGGTAATGGTTCCTCCTTTATAATTAGTTTTTAGTGTTGCATGTTAAGAAGAAAGAACTTGTGGTAGTAAATAATGCTCTTAGACTCATTGCATGTAAGAACTATGGTTTGAATGGGAAGGAATTGGTTAAGAAGATATTATGAGCATGTTGTAGCCTAAAAACTACCTTAGAATTGTTAAGTGAATTGTTGTACCTTATGGGGCAGAATTTTACACACCCAAGTTAGGTGTGTAATCCCCTTTGAAATGTTGGATTGTTGAGCCTTAAATGTGGCACTTGGATGATAAATTCGGCCTTGTGAAAGGTGACAAAGTATGTAGAAACAAAGGAAATGCTGCCCAATTTTCCATAGAATTTAGTGGCTTTGAGTTTAGATTATTCTACATTGAAATTAGAGGTTAATAAACGTATCATGGTTATTTTAGGTTGACATATTACTTGCGGTAGTTGAGCTTAGCAAGTGGATTGATCAAAAAGGTATGTGAAGCTTTCCTATCTCTTGAGCATGAATAGATGAAACTATGTAGTACGGTAGACGTACAAGATTTGGTATTCTTACTTGTTTTAAGTATATAATGACTTATTTCGTTTTAAGAATGTATAAGTCCCTTGGTTAGGGGAAAAGTAACATTTTACTAAAGTGTAGAGTTAATATAACAACTTTATGGGAAGTTGGTTTATTAGCTTCATAAAAGGTTAATGAGAAGAGATTTACTCTAAGTAAGATAAGTATATGAAGAGACAAATTGGTTTTAAGGCATAAATTGCCCAAGGGTTTTTATGTATAAAGAAGAGTCATTTTTTTTTAAAAGAGTTGAAGCATGTAGTACTTGGGTTAAATTCCCGGAGTTCTTTTATTAAAGATGTAATTAAGTGCCTTAAGTAAACTAAAATGAGAGAGTATATGAACAAGACTAATAAGAAGTTATAAGTTTTCTTAACTTATTTATGATTATGATATGATGACAGTTTGAGCTAGGGTAAGAGTATATCCGAGGCAAGCCCCAGATCGTTATACCACTTCTCGAGGGTAAGAGTATGCGAGGGCAAGCCCCAAGATCTTCATACCACCTTCTTGTGTAAGAGTATATCGAGGCAAGCCCAGATCGTTATACCATCTTGATGTAGAGTATATCGAGGAAAGTCCCCAAGATCGTTATACAATCTTGAGTAGAGTATATCGAGGGTAAGTCCCAAGATCGTTATACCACTGTTCAGTGGATTTGCTACCCATGATCACGAGGAATACCTCACGCGAGTCCTTATGGGCTTATGCGGGTGAAATAGTCCCACGCGGTGGGTACATCTATGCGAGGAATACCTAATGCGGGTCCACGGGACTATGCGGGTGAAATAGTCGAGGAGTAGGGTGCTTATTGATACTACGGGCGAGGTACCCTGTTTTGATCCTAAGTCCCCTATTTTATGCAGTAGTATATATATATACTTGTCACTCTCATTGTTAGTAAGGCACAGTAAAAGGTATTTTGATTGTCTTCCATGACTCCAGCTTATTCTTAGACTTATGGTATCATTATTACAGTATTTTCCAGCTTTACATACTTGGTACATATTGTGTACTGACCCCCTTCCTCGGGGCTGCGTTAAATCCGCAGGTAAGGGTAGCGGTGTGGATCCTCGTTCTTAGGATCACTATTAGGTGTCGAAGCTCCGTTCCTCGGAAGCTTGTTTATTAATGCGGATATTCCCTGATGCTATGGGTATTTTGTACATTCAGGGGTATGGCGGGGCCCTGTCCCGCCATAGTTGCTATCTTTAGAGGTCTGTGGTCACCTATGTGTTTTGGGCTATAAGAACCAGTTGTACTACTATACTTTTGTTTAAGAATGTTTTATGGAAAGCGACCTTATCGGTGGCGGTGATGTTACCTTTTTATAAGTTATGGGTTATGTATGTTCATTGCTATTCTCGACATATACGACAGGTACCGGTAGGGTACGATCGTGACCAGTCGGTCGTGACAAAAGTGGTATCGAGCGATTAGTCCTCGGAAAGTGTCCACGCATCGTGTCTAGTAGAGTCTTGATTATCGGTGTGTCATGCGCCACATCTATAATCGGGAGTGCAGGATATTTAGGATTGGTTTCCATTCTTTCACTCTAAGATCGTGCAATAGAGTGAGTTATAGGTTGAACCTCCTCGATGTTTTTCTTTATGTATCGATTATGCCTCCCGTAAGGCAACCGCGGCCCGAGAAGGGCAAAGCGGTGAGAGTCTTTGCTAGTGGGGCAGCGGAGAGTCACGAGGCACAGGCGATCCTTACGAGAGATGATGTTTAGGCGGCGAGTTCACGTCGTCGCCCGGCCTCAGCGAGTTCGAGGCGGGACGCGACTACGAGACCGCGATGCAGAGCCTCGATCCACGATCGGTGCAGTACGAGATTATGAAACGGTCGATTCTTGGCCGGCGTAGTGGCGGCGGCGGCCAAGCGGGGCGGCGGCCAACCCTAGAGGCGATTTCTGGATTAGGGATTTCTTGGGTTGTCACCCACCCGAGTTCTATGGTTCGAGATTTGAGGAGGATCGCGAGAGTTTGTCCGGCGATTCTGTGGACCATGCAGTCATAGGGCGTCGGGGCCCGAGTGCATTATACTAGCTTTCTACGGTTCGCGATATTGCGTTGGCTAGTTTGAGTCGTGGTATTGTCGATGGGTGAGGATGCTCTTCCGGTGATTGGGAGGAGTTCACGAGGCGTTCTAGACCACTTCTTGCCTCACGAGGTGAGGAGAGCCCGCGTAGATAGGTTCTTGACCTTGAGACAGGACGGGAGGACTATCGGGAGTCTGACACGGAGTTCGACTCCTTGGCGAATATCGCACACCATAGTAGGCGACATGGCGACTTGGTTCATCGATATGTGATGAGGTTAGACGCCATATGATTCTGCATGCTTGGGGTGGCTCTTGGCCGAGGATGGATATTGCGGAGATGCGTCGCAGACGCGAGGATCGAGGCGAGAGAGCGGGATCGGCTAGATTTGGGCGGCCAAGAGGCGGGGCAGCGAGTTCTCGAGCGATTTTGGCGGCGGCCTGGCGAACTAAGTCCACATTCCGGCCCGGCCGAGTGCTCCTTCCGATTTCGGCGGGAAGTCGTCAGCGAGGTTATTCGAGGCGGTCGGGCTCGGGACTTGAGTTTCGAGGAGGCGAGCGGCCAATCGAGACCACCTACCTCTCGGTGCGTTTGATGCGGTAGGTCTCATCCGGGCGAGTGCCGTATGGGTTCGGGAGCATGCTACTCTTGTGGCGCGAGGCCATCGAAGAAGGATTGTCCGTCATGGCGGCGGGGCGTTACGATTCAGCCGATAAGTGCATTCTTTGGATCTTCATCTTCGATGGTTACACGCCGGAGGCGAGGTACTTATGGGCGGCAGCGCGGCGGTCGTGGTAGGGGTTCGATTCTAGCGGTCCTCGAGCCGCATATATGCTATGTCGGTCAGCGGGACCGGGCGTCCCGGATGTCGTCACGAGTACATTATTGGTTTCTTCTTTGTGATGTATATGCTTTGATAGATCGAGTTCTACCTTGTCCTACATTTCTCCTCATGTTGCGATAGAATAGGGATGAGCCGAGTCCATAAGACCTTTTGAGGTGGCTACGCGATAGGTGTTGATGGTAGTGGCGGGTGTATAAGGCTTGCCTGTGACTATAGATAGTCGCCGGACTCTGGCGACTTGATAGAGTTGGATATAGGACTTTGATGTGATTATGGGTATGGATTGGCTAGCATCATGCTATGCCAGCGTGGGCTAGAGAGAGATTAGTTCGGTTCGGTTTCGTGGCCGTTATCGAGTGGAAGGGGAATCTTGCATCGAGAGGTAAGTTTATTTCTTACCTCAAGGCTAGGAAGATAGTGCGGAAGGGTATATCTACCATATGGTTGGGTATTCGACACGAGGTGAGTCTGGACCTTGATCGATCCGATCGTTAGAGAGTTTCGGATGTATTCTCGGATGAGCAGGGTATCCTCACGAGAGGAGATTGAGTTTTGCATTGATTTGGCGCGGATACTTGGCCGATATCTATTAGCCATACAGGATGGCACTGCCGAGTGAAGGAGTTGAAGGACCGGTGAAAGATTTCTTTGGAGAAAGGCTTTATTAGACCAAGTGTTTCTCCTGAGGAGCACCGGTGTTATTTGTAAAGAAGAAGGATGGGGCCATTTGTGTATGTGTATTGATTACGAGCGGTGAACAAGGTAACTATCAAAGCAGATATCCCTCCCGAGATTGGCGATTTGTTTGACGATTGCGGGGTGCAAAGTGTTTTTCCAAGATAGACATGCGGTCTAGTTATCATCAGGTGCGAGTTAGAGAGATAGATATCCCAAAGACTACATTCAGGACCCGGTATGGGCACTATGAGTTCAGGGTGATGTCTTTCGGTTTGACCAACGCCCGGTATTCATGGATTTGATGAATAGGGTGTTGAGCCATTCTTGAATATGTTCATTATAGTGTTCATTGATGATATCTTGGTGTATTCGCGCGCGAGCATGAGCGTCTGGTCATTTGAGGGCGGTATTAGAGTCCTCAGAGGCCGTGATTGTATGCTAAGTTCTCGAAGTGCGAGTTACGGTTGGCGTCGATGGCTTTCTTAGGACATGTTATCGGGGCGATGGTATTCGGGTTGATCTGGCGAAGATTGAAGCGATCGAACTTGGCGGACCAGCTACAAGCGGAGTGCGCGGCTTTTGGGCCTTGCGAGTTATTATCGGAGGTTTGTAGAAGTTTGCTTCTATTTCACACCTTTGACTAAGTGACTCGGAAAGCGGCTATGTTCGGTGACGGATACTTGTGAGAAAGTTTCGATTGCTAAAGGAGAAGTTGACCGCCCGATTCTTACTCTTCCGAGGGCTTAGATGGATATGTGGTTTATTGTGGCGCGTCAGTGTCGGTCTTGGGTGCGTCGATGCGGACGGCGGAGTTATAGCTTATGCATCTCGGCGGCTTAGGAAGCATGAGAAGAACTATCCGCGTGACTTGGAGTTAGCGTGATGATTCATGCTTTGAAGATGCGGAGACATTACTTATATGGAGTTCATATGGACATTTACGGACCACAAGAGTCTCGGCACATCTTGACGGAGGAGGCTGAACTTGCGGCGAAGGCGGTGGTTGGAGCTACTTATGGATTACGATGTTGATATTCGTACCCAGGAAGGCGATGTAGTTGCAGATGCCTTAGTCGCAGATCGATGGGTAGTGCATGCGATGTTGAGCGGAGAAAGGGATATGGTCAGAGTTACATCATTAGCGAGCCTTGGGGTTCGTTTGGTTGATTCTGTTAGTGACGGAATTCGGGTTCGAGAGGTTTCCGAGTCTTCCATCGTCGAGGAGGTGATAAATATGGATTTTATTACAGGGCTACCTACCACTCAGAGGAAGCATGATTCCATTTGGGTAATTGTCGGCGGTGTCGAAATCGGCCCATTTCTTCGGTCGAGCAGCGTTCTCGGTGAGACTATGCCGATTATATATTAGAGAGATTGTGAGGCGCACGGAGTCGGTGTCGATTATATCAGATAGAGGCAGTTCTCGGCTAACCACGGAGGTCTTTTGAAGGGATTAGGGACACAGTGAGTCTCGATGCGGCGTTTCATCCTCGGGCCGACGGGCGGTAGCGCACTATCGAACAACGAGGATATCTTTGCGGGCTTGTGTTATTGATTCGAGGGTAGTGGGAGGATCATTTGCCTCTTGTAGGTTGCTTACAACAACGGCTACCATTCGGATTCGGATGGCGCCTTATGAGGCCTTATACGGGAGGAAGTGCGGCACCGATAAATTGGTTCGAGTGGGAGAAGTTGATTAGTCGGGCGGACTTAGTTCAGCGATGGATAAGGTGAAGCTTATCGGGAGCGGTTGTTAGCAACTCGAGTCGGCGAGTCGTATCAGATCATCGGCGTCGACACTTGGAATTTGAGATAGATGATTGGGTTTCTAAAGGTATCGCCCGTGAAGGCGTGATGAGATTTGAAAGAAGGAAAGCTTAGCCCAAGTACATTGGGCCATATCAGTTGTCAGTAGGGTAGGCGGGGTTGCTATGAGTTAGATCTGCCGTCCGATTTGGGCGGTACATCGATTTTCCATGTGTCCATATTGCGGAAATGTATTGGAGATCCATCTAGAGTGCACCGGTTTATGATGTCCAAGTGTGGAGGAGTTATCGTATGAGGAGAGTCCCATAGCGATACTCGATCGTCGAGTTAGGCGACCGGACGAAAAGCGTGGCTTCCATCAAGGTCTATGGCGAACGAGAACATGGAGGAAATGACATGGGAAGCGAGAGGATGACATGATGAAGAAGTACCCTCACCTATTTCCTATACCTCGGGTAACCCACTTTCGCTTGTTAGTTTTGATTTAGCATTTATGCTTGATATGTTGTGGCTCGTGGAGCTTCTTTATTTGCAAAAGAATAGTTAAGAGGGTCTATGTCGATGTTGTGATTTGAGTAAGCCTAGAAGGAACATTCGGACGAATGTTTCTAAGAGGAGAATGTTATACCTCGTAGTTCTGACCTACGTATGAGGCGTCTGAAAGCATGTAAGACTTAAAATTTTCAAAAGATAGGTTGTGGATTATTAGGACAGGTTTTAGTCAACTTTGAGGCGGGTTATGACCTGATACATTGAGAGTTCTAAGTGTTTCAAAGGCCTAGGGCGTAGTTTGTGAGTCTATATTCAACGCAACCAACCGTTAAATCGATAGGGCGTCGGAGTAGAAAGTTATGAGTTACAAGTTCGGTCGTGATCGGACAGAAATGTGTTTGGACAAAGCGACGGCGCGGCGCGGATGCGAGGCGCGGCACGAAATCTTGGTCGCTGAAGTTGCAGCGCCCAGCTGGCGCCAGGAGCAGCGCGCGCGAAAGTTGAGAAGGCTGCGGAGGTTTCAGCCGCGTGCATGGCCAGCAGCGGGATTCTGGGCGGAAAAACTTATAAAAAGTCATTTTTTATTTTAAAAGACCTTGGGTGGGTTACAAGTGTCCCCCCCCCCCCCCCATCTGATTTCTTGCATGCAATATATTGACCAAGTCTTGAAGACTTGGTCATCTTCCAATTTCTCTCTCTCTCTAAAGCTTAAGCTCCCCCTTCTCTCTAAATTCCAAGAGATATTTTAGCCTTAGGAGAAATCTGAAAAGTAAAAGGCAAGAAGGAAACTTGTGGCTAACTTGTGAAGGTTGTTGTGGTGGTATTCTTGGAAAGGAGGCTAGCAAAATTGTTGGAATAAATTTGGCTAAAGCTCTAAGGTAATGGTTCCTCCTTTATAATTAGTTTTTAGTGTTGCATGTTAAGAAGAAAGAACTTGTGGTAGTAAATAATGCTCTTAGACTCATTGCATGTAAGAACTATGGTTTGAATGGGAAGGAATTGGTTAAGAAGATATTATGAGCATGTTGTAGCCTAAAAGCTACCTTAGAATTGTTAAGTGAATTGTTGTACCTTATGGGGCAGAATTTTACACACCCAAGTTAGGTGTGTAATCCCCTTTGAAATGTTGGATTGTTGAGCCTTAAATGTGGCGTTTGGATGATAAATTCGGCCTTGTGAAAGGTGGCAAAGTATGTAGAAACAAAGGAAATGCTGCCCAATTTTCCATAGAATTTAGTGGCTTTGAGTTTAGATTATTCTACATTGAAATTAGAGGTTAATAAACGTATCATGGTTATTTTAGGTTGACATATTACTTGCGGTAGTTGAGCTTAGCAAGTGGATTGATCAAAAAGGTATATGAAGCTTTCCTATCTCTTGAGCATGAATAGATGAAACTATGTAGTACGGTAGACGTACAAGATTTGGTATTCTTACTTGTTTTAAGTATATAATGACTTGTTTCGTTTTAAGAATGTATAAGTCCCTTGGTTAGGAGAAAAGTAACATTTTACTAAAGTGTAGAGTTAATATAACAACTTTATGGGAAGTTGGTTTATTAGCTTCATAAAAGGTTAATGAGAAGAGATTTACTCTAAGTAAGATAAGTATATGAAGAGACAAATTGGTTTTAAGGCATAAATTGCCCAAGGGTTTTTATGTATAAAGAAGAGTCATTTTTTTTAAAAGAGTTGAAGCATGTAGTACTTGGGTTAAATTCCCGGAGTTTTTTTATTAAAGATGTAATTAAGTGCCTTAAGTAAACTAAAATGAGAGAGTATATGAACAAGACTAATAAGAAGTTATAAGTTTTCTTAACTTATTTATGATTATGATATGATGTGATTTGAGCTAGGGTAAGAGTATATCCGAGGCAAGCCCCAAGATCGTTATACCACCTTCTTGTGGTAAGAGTATGTCGAGGCAAGCCCCAAGATCGCCATACCACCTTCTTGATGTAAGAGTATATCGAGGGCAAGCCCCAAGATCGTTATACCATGCCTTGATGTAAGAGTATATCCGAGGAAAGTCCCCAAGATCGTTATACCATCGCCGGGGTAAGAGTATATCGAGGGTAAGTCCATAAGATCGTTATACCACATTCGTGGATTTGCTACCCATGATGCGAGGAATACCTCATGCGAGTCCTTATGGGCTTATGCGGGTGAAATAGTCCCGTGCGGTAGTCTGACTATCACGAATACCGAATACCTCATGCGGGTCCACAGGACCTATGCGGGTGAAATAGTCCCAGGAGTAGGGGTGCTTATTGATACTACGGGCGAGGTACCATGTTCTGATCCTGAGGCCCCTATTTTATGCAGTAGTATATATATATACTTGTCACTCATTGTTAGTAAGGCCTGATAAAATGTATTTTGATTGTCTTCCATGACTCCAACTTATTCTTAGACTTATGGTATCATTATTACAGTATTTTCCAGCTTTACATACTTGGTACATATTGTGTACTGACCCCCTTCCTCGGGGGCTGCGTTCATGCCGCAGGTAAGGGTAAGCGGTGGATCCTCGTTCTTAGGATCACTATTAGGTGTCGAAGCTCCATTCCTCGGAAGCTTGTTTATTAATACGGATATTCCACGATGCTATGGGTATTTTGTACATTCAGGGTATGGCGGGGCCTGTCATACGATTGATATCTTTAGAGTGCATGGTCACTATGTGTTTTGGGCTATAAGAACCGGTTGTACTACTATACTTTTGTTTAAGAATGTTTTATGGAAGCGACTTATCGGTGGCGGTGATGTTTACCTTTTATAAGTTATGGGTTATGTATGTTCATTGCTATTCTCGACATATACTGACAAGTACCGGTAAGAGTACGATCCCCAGTCGAGTCGTGACAAAAGTACTAACCTTGCCACGTTAAGTCACGCCTTCTAAAATCAAGTCACGTGTCTCATATAATCAAATCTCATATACTTTCAAATAAAGTCTCATATATTCTCAAATAAAGTCTCACATACTTTCAAGTAAAGTCTCATATACTTTCAAGTAAAGTCTCATATACTTTGCAAATCAAGTCACATAGCTTTCAAATAAATCAAGTCTCATAACTTTCAAAATAAATCAAGTCTCATAATCTTTCAAAATCAAGTCTCATAACTTTCAAGTAGATCAAGTCTCATAACTTTCAAATAAATCAAATCTCATATACTTTCAAGATCAAGTCTCATAACTTTCAAATAAATCAAGTCTCGTAACTTTCAAATAAATCAAATCTCATATACTTTCAAGATCAAGTCTCATAACTTTCAAAATAAATCAAGCTCATAATCTTTCAAAATCAAGTCTCATAACTTTCAAGTAGATCAAGTCTCATAACTTTCAAATAAATCAAATCTCATATACTTTCAAGATCAAGTCTCATAACTTTCAAAATAAATCATGTCATAAGAAGGAAGGACAATTCACATACCTCGTTGACTACTAACCAACACGACAAGTAGAATACGCCTCTATGTACTTCAACCTTGTCGGCTATTCCACATGCCAAGTAGAATATGTCACACGTAGTACCTCAACCTAAAATGACAATAGCATTTCTATCAACTTCAAGCTTCCAAGTGTAAGACCTATACCAAATAATGGCCCTCTTATTCTACGGAAATTTGGGCAGCACTTCCTTTGTTTCTACGTACTTTTCCACCTTTTCCAAGGCCCGATTTCAACACAAATCAAGCCACACTAAGGGCATAACCAACAGTTAACCAAATGGGATTAGACGCCTAAATTTACGTGTAAATTTCTGCCCCATAATCACATTAAAATAGTCCACAAAACAGCCCATAATTAACCAACATTACCGGTACAATATGAAGCCTTTAACACCCTTATTCCTTAGGACTTTCATTAGCCATTTTACCACATTAATCATGCATATTAGGGGCTGATTTTCAGCACATATACACGTCCAACACAGTCCATAAAATGACACGACGACGTCTAATATTTGGGCAGTTTTCAGCCAACAACAACTACAACAATCCAAAGTTCTTTTCCATAATCCATTTTATTCCAATTCAAGTTCCAACACTTATATACAAGTCTCGTCAACTTATCAAAAACATTATTACTTCATTATTACATGCAATAGGTGGTGCTAACAACGACAATAATCAACGAAATCCGATAACACCAAATTCTGCCCCAATTCGGCCCAACCCTAAAAAATTGGCCAAACCCTTTTTAATCTTCATCCTTTTTAGTACAAGCTCATCCATACATATCAACAATAAGTAATATCCAATTACTTTAAAAGAAGAAGAATCATTACCTTATTTAAGCCCAAAAACGTCCAAAACAGCCCTGGGAAGATTGGCCCGCAGTTTACGTTTCACTCCACTTCTTCAAATTTCAATCATATATTTGTGACCCCTACAACCTTAGGAGCAACTTCCCTTCACATTTCGCTTCCAAAAAGTCGACGGAACCCCTAGGGTTCCAAACCCTCTTCTCGGCCCAATGAAGATTTGAGGTTAGTGGTGTGTTATCTTGGCTAATCACTAGGTTAGAAACCTTAATCTTGTATCAATGGACAAAGCTTGGAAGTTTAAGGATTTTTGTTCAAGAAAAAGGGCCAAAGTCGTGAGCCCTTAAGAGATGGAAATATATTTTGCTCTTGAAATAACTCTAAGTGTGGATGATCTTGCAAGCCCTCTAGGTGTGTATATTATAAAGTATTACAAGGCATGGGACGATGACAAATGTAGGGCAAGATGGTGGACAAGTGTGGGTGGGACCCACTTGTCCACTTGTCTTCATTTTCATTAAAATATCTAAGTTCAAGTCAACGACAAGTGGCGGGGTGACACTTGTCACCCTCCTATTTGTCCAAAATTATTTCTTCACCAAAAACGTCTATATTTGGTCAAAATATCTCGAAACTTTGTGGGTCCCACAAAACCGTAAAATATTCCGGTGGGCCCCACATGACCAAATCCGAAATTTAAAAATCCAAAATTATAATATATTCCATTAATCCAAAATACCAAATTTGAGAATCAAATTCCAATTAATAAACTTTTTTCCTTCACAATGTTCGGAAAATTCTCCTTAGGAAAAGGTAATTTTTCTTTCGTTCCAACATTAAAGTCTTGTTTTCCCACGTACGTTCTCATCTCACCTCTTGGAAATACGGGGTGTAACATCCCGCGTCGGCGCCGTGGCCCTGTATTTTGGTGCCATGGCGCCGAAACTACTGCAGCTTCTCTGAACTTCTGGCGACATGGCCCTGCATTCTGGCGCCACAACGCTTTAAGCCTGTAGACCCCTCGCGGTTTTACAGTGTATTTTTTTGTCCGGATTTCGTCTGATTTCTTCTATGCTTCCCGGGACTTCTTAGGTTTCATTTCTTGGACTTTTCTAGTGCAATTTCATCCTCAAAAGTAGTATCTTCTCCATTATGACTGCTGTGACACAAATGAAAGAAAAACACACTTAACGCTATACTAAACGCCAAATAAAAGAGTAAAATACTAACTAAAAAGGACTCAAAAGAGTGTATAAAATACACTCAACAAAGATGTCTTCAATTTGATATCTGGAACGGACATGGCAAACGCGTACTCGTCCTTTAGCTACATTCTCTCGAACAAAGTGAATATCCATATCTATGTGTTTAGTACGCTGGTGCTGAACTGGATTACCAGAAAGGTACATGTCATTTATATTATTACAATATACTAAGGTAACCTTCTGAATCGGACAATGAAGCTCTAAAAGAAAATTTTGTAACCAACATGACTCAGAAACCACATTGGCTAGCCCTCGATACTCGGCCTCTGAACTTGAACGTGAAAGCGTGGATTGACGCTTGGCAGACCTTGAGACCAAGTTATTACCTAAAAACATAACAATAGCCAGACGTAGACCATCTGGTGTCTGGACAACCACCCTAATCAGCATCTGCATAGGAGACAAATGTAGACGTCGAATAAGGATACAAATGCAAGCCATAATCAAGTGTTTCATGAATGTACCTAAGAATGCATATGAGCGCATTCATATGTTCAACTCTGGGATCATGCATAAACAAGCACACTTGCTGGATGACATATGCAATATCAGGTCCTGTGAACGTAAGATACTGAAGGGCGCCTGCAAGACTATGATAGCGGGTCAGATCCTCATAAGGAGAGCCAGCTACAACACCCAACTTGGGTTTAGTATCAACTAGAGTAGAAGTGGACTTACAGGATGACATCCTAGCCCTCTCAATGATCTCTTCTGCATACTTTCTCTGTGATAAGAACAATCCATCTGCATGACGAGTGACAGCAATCCCTAAAAAATAACTCAATGGCCCCAAGTCTTTCATGACAAACTCAGAACTGAGCATTGTCATAATAGACTTTCACAAAGCATCAGAAGAGGCAGTCAAGATAATATCATCCATATATAATAGTATATAAGCCATAGAAGAACCCCAACGATATATGAATAATGAATTATTAGTCCTGTTGTGAGAGAAATTCATAGTCGAAACATAGTCAACAAACCTCTTATATCAAGTCCGTGGAGACTGCTTAAGTCCATACAAATACTTCTTCAATATACAAACATGATTAGTATATCTAGTATCCTTAAACCCCCAAGGGCTGATGCATATGCACTGTCTCCTTGAGATCACCATGTAGGAAATCATTCTTCACATTTAGCTGATGCATAGGCCATGATTTAGAAAGTGCCAAGCTGAGCACCATGCGAATGGTAGTCGACTTGACTACCGGGCTAAATATCTCACCACAATCCACACCAATCTGTTGAGTCTTACCATCACCTACAAACCGAGCCTTATGCATTGCAAACGAACCGTCCGAATTTTCCTTATAAGCAAAAATCCATATAGATCGAATAATATTAACACCAGATGGATGGAGTACTAACTCCCACGTCTTATTATCAATAAGAGCATTATATTACTCAGTCATGGCAATTTTTCAATTAGGGTCATTTAAGGCAGACACAGGATTACGGGGTAAGGGTGATTTAAGAACATTAGAATTTAAATTAAAATGTCTTTTTGATGTAAAAATACCCGTTTATTTGCGGTGGTGGACCATGACTCGTATTGGATGGTGTGAATTTTGGGAATTTTGGGAGACGGCATGCCAGCAGTGGGCTCGGCCCATTTTCAAATTACCGTCGAGGCCGCGCCGCGATCAGCCGCGACTCTTCGTTCGGTGCCTCATCGGAACTTAGGCACCGCGGGGCCTCCCCGAAGGGCTGCGACGTGACGACGAGGAAACAACCTCCTGACTATTGGATGATTGGTGCCGCGGTGCCTCCCCTAAGGGATGCGGTGCTGAAGACTAATTTTGGGACAGATCCGAAAAATGACGGAGAATATAGGGGGAGATATCATCATCCAAAGAATCATACGAACTAGGCACGAGTGTTTCTACTTTAAAAAATGGAAATTGGGACTCATAAAAAATGACATGACGACTAAGAATGATTCGTTTAGATTACAAATCAAAGCATTTGTAACCACGGTGATTTGACGGTTAACCCAAAAACACACAAGGGGTAGAACGTGCCTGAAGTTTGTTAATTATGGTGGATGGAAATAGTGGATAAAACAAGAACCCAAAGACTCTAAGACGTGTATACGAGAGAGTCTTATTATATAAAATTTGAAGAGGGGACGAATATGTCAAACCTTTGGAAGAAATAATGTTAAGAATATCGGTAGCCTTTTGTAGAGCATGATGCCAAAAATATAGGGGTACGGAAGCATGAAAGTTCGGAAAATATTATTAATGGTACGAATTTTGCTTTCGACTTTTCCATTTTGTGAAGATGTATGAGGACAAGAAAAATAAAAATTGATTTCATTATTAGCATAAAATTTCTGAAACTCCCCATTGTCATATTCTTTGTCATTATCACATTGGATATTCTTGATTTCTCGTTTGAATTGGATTTTAATGAAAGCTTTAAATTTCTGGAAGATGGAAAAAACTTGGGATTTCTTCGTTATTGGAAACGTCCATAAAAATTTAGAATAATCATCTAAAAATAGAACATAACAACGGTGACCCAAAGAACTAAGAACAAGAGATGTCCATAAATCACTATGAATAATATCAAATGGCATTGAAGTAGTAGAAGTAGAGGCGACAAATAACAACTTAACAATTTTTCCTAAGGAACAAGATTGACAATTCAGAGTACTATGCGTACTCTTACACGAAATAAGTTTATTTTTATCTAAGACAGACAAGATAGACGACCCTGGATGACCTAGACGGGCATGCCACAAGGAAGGAGCAAGAGCTGCAAAAGTGGAAGGCATGGCTAGACGCGAGGAACCGAGACTTGGTGTGATTGGATAAAGACCCTCCATACTGTCACACCTCATGAGAGGACTCCCCGTCTTGACATCTTTCACAGAAAATCCAAACAGATTAAATCAATAGAAACCCAATTATCAGTGGTGAATTTGCGGACAGACACCAAATTTTTAATTAGTTTTGGGGCATGAAGAGTATTTTTCAAGACAAGTGGTGGATGAGGAGGGGGCATCGTTTTATGACCATAACCCATAATTGGAAACTGTGAGGGCATGATGAAACATGTTTTTATCAGTCATGTTGAATAAAACACGAATATTCAGAGAAGAAAAATTGGGAGGAAGAATTTTAGGAATAAGGGTGATCTCGGGTTTGGGAATTCCGAGAGGAGTGGGGGACTAAACACGATATTTTGGAGAGAAAAGAGGAGTGGAAGCAAGGTAAAAACAACCTATACTCTTGATATCATGAAAGAATTAATCATTTGATTATTCTTATTGATGAAAGGCATATATATACAAGTTACAATAGGAGAATCATATTCCTACTTTACATCTAAATCTCTATTCTACATGAAGAATAAATATACACTTGTAATAATACATTTCTAATTAAGGTACAAGACTAATATGAAGAATATAACAAATATATCAAAATATACAAAAGTGGACTTCACGGATCGGATGGGCCTTGGCCCTATTATTTAACAAATTATTCACTTTAAAATAAAAACTAGTACTTTTTTCAAATTTCACGGCCAAACGGGCCATAAAGAATTTTGTTTTATAAGTCAGCATCATTAATCACCATAACTAATAAGGAATGAATAGGAGAACATCAACAATTAATTATCAATATTCAATCTATCCCGTAATTCTACACTGGAGTGATGCGCATAGAACAATGCCTATTGAAATTCGTCGGGTCAAAATATAATCTATCGGGGCGAGAATTTCAAGTTAGTAGTGAATTGAGTTGAGAGAGAAGAAGACAATCGTGACGGGGCTCACGAGTTTACTGGCTTAGTGCACCGGGCTGTCAGATTTTAGATTTCTTTCATCTGTTGTTATAAATAGTTATATTTGATTTGGAAATTTTCTAAAAAGATAAGGGTTGATTAAATTAATCATTTAATTTCAGATATTTTTCTTATAATTTAAAGTCAAGCACTTATATCTTACGTTATGAAAATTTGACATAACTGAAAGAAATAATCCCTTGATTATTCTTATTAATGAAGAGCATATATATACAAGTTACAAGGAAGATCTTCTTCCTATTCTACCTAGAAATTCATATTCTATAAGAATACTAACTTTATAATTATGGTGATATTACACTACTAATTAAGGTACAAACCTAAACCTAAGTTTAATATTCACCAAATATACAAAGGAAAGGAAAGGGCCCCACATGGGAGACTCTCGACTGGGCTGCTGCCAAATTGGGCTCTGGCCCAATATACTTTAACACACCCCCGCCCTCATAGCGGGCGGTTTTCGTACGCTGAGACTATCTCTAAAATCTTCAAAAAGGACCGAGGGAAGGCCATTTGTAAAGATGTCTGCAATTTGATATCTTGAAGGGACATGGCAGGCGTACTTGTCCTTTGGCTACATTCTCTCTAACAAAGTGAATATTCATCTCTATGTGTTTAGTACGCTGGTGCTGAACTGGATTACCAGAAAGGTAGATGAAACTTATATTATCACAATACAACAAGGTAGCCTTCTCAATAGGACAATGAAGTTCTAACTGTAGATTTCGTAATCAACATGACTCAGAAACCACATTGACTACCCCTTTATACTCGGCCTCTGCACTTGAACGTGAAAGCGTTGATTGACTCTTGACAGACCATGAGACCAAGTTATTACCTAAAAACATGCAATTGCCAGACGTAGACCTGGTGTCAGGACAACCACCCCAATCAACATCTGTATATGAGACAAGTGTAGACGTCGACGAAGGGTACAAATGCAACCCATAAATCAAGTGTTCTTTGAATGTACCTAAGGATGCGTTTGAGCGCATTCATATGTTCAACTCTGGAATCATGCATATACAAACACACATGCTGGACTGCATATATAATCTGGTCTCGTGAACGTAAGATACTGAAGGGCGTCTGCAAGACTACGATAGCGGTCGAATCCTCATACGGAGAGCCAGCTGCAACACCCAACTTGGGGTTAGTATCAACTGGAGCATACATGATGTCATCCCAACCCTCTCAATGATCTCTGATGCATACTTTCTCTCTGTGTTAAGAACAATCCATCTGCATGACGAGTGACTGCAATTCCCAAAAAATAGCTCAAGGGGCCCAAGTCTTTCATGGCAAACTCAGAACTGAGAAGTGTCATAATAGACTTTCTCAAAGCATCAGATGAGGCAGTCAAGATAATAGCATCCACATATAACAATATATAAGCCATGGAAGAACCCCGACGATATATGAACAATGAATTATCAGACCTGTTATGAGAAAAAGCCACAGTCGAAACAAAATCAGCAAATCTATTATACCAAGCCCGTAGAGATTGCTTAAGCTCATATAAGGACTTCTTCAATAGACAAACATGATTAGAATATCTAGTATCCCTAAAACCCAAAGGTTGATGCATATAAACTGTCTCCTGAAAATCACCATGTAGGAAATCATTCTTCACATCTAGCTGATGAATGAGCCATGATTTTGAAAGAGCCAAGCTGAGCATCGTGTGAATGGTAGTCGGCTTGACTACCGGCTAAATGTCTCACCACAATCCATACCAACCTGCTGAGTCTTACCATCACCTACAAGTCTAGCCTTATGCCTTGCAAATGAACCATCAGAATTTTCCTTATGAACAAAAATACACATAGACCGAATAATATTAACACCAGCTGGACGGAGTACCAACTCCCACGTCTTATTATCAATAAAAGCATTATATTTCTCGGTCATGACAATTTTCCAATTAGGGTCATTTAAGGCAGACACGTGATTACGGGGTAAGGGAGATTTTGAAACATTAGAATTCAAATTAAAATGTATTTTTGGTTTAAAAATACCCCATTGACTACGAGTGACTGGACCATGACTCTCGGCTGGATTAGATGAATTTTGGGAATTTCTGGAATGACCGTTGAAGGAGCTGCGGCGCCAGAAGAGCTGCAAAGCTCTCTGAAGTTTTGGCGCCGTGGCGCCTCTGTGCAGAGCCGCGGCGCTGACTCGCAGATGTTTCGGCGCCGCGGCGCTGACGGTGTTTTTTCGGATAAATCTGAAAAATGACGTAGAACATACGGGGAGATAGGATCATCCAAGAAATCATAAGAACTAGGCACGGGTTGTTCTACTTTAAAAAATGGAAATTGAGATTTTGATAGACATGACGATTAATGATGATTCGTTTAGAGGACACATCAAAGTATTTATAACCACGGTGATTTTATGGATAGCCCAAAAATACACAAGGAGTAGAACGTGCCTGAAGTTTGTTGATTGTAATGGATGAGAATAAGACGAAGTTTTATTGTATAACACTTGAAGATGGGAGGAATATGTCAAACTTTTAGAGGGAAGAATATTAAGTAGGTCAGTAGTTTGTAGCGCATGATGCCAAAACAATGGAGGGACGGAACAATGAACCAATAATGTGCGAATAATGTTATTTATGCTACGATTTTTTCGTTCTGCTTTCCCATTTTGCGAGGACGTATGAGGACAAGAAAAATGAAAATTTATCCCATTTTATGCACAAAACTCCCTAAATTCCCCATTATCATACTCTTTACCATTGTCACATTGAATGTTCTTTATTTTCCGTTCGAATTGGGTTCTGATGAAAGCTCTAAATTTTGTGAAGATGGAAAAAACTTGTGATTTTTTCGCAATTGAAAAAGTCCATAAAAATTTAGAATAGTCATCCAAAAATAACACATAATAACGATGACCCATAGAACTGAGAATGGGAGATGTCCATAGATCGCTATGAATAATATCAAATGACATTGAAGTATGAGAATTCGAAGCTACAAACGGTAACTTAATAAATTTCCCTAAAGAACAAGATTGACAATTTGGAGTACTACGCGTACCCTTACAAGAAATAATTTATTCTTATCTAAAACAGATAAAATTGACGACCCTGGATAACCTAGACGAGCATGCCACATGGAAGGAGCAAGAGCTGCAAAAGTGGATGGCATAGCTTGACGCGAGATGCTGAGACTTGGAGTGATTGGATAAAGATCACCCCCACTGTTACACCTCATGAGATGACTCCCCGTCTTGAAATCCTTCACAGAAAACCCAAACGGATCAAAATTAATAGAAACTCAATTACCAGTGGTGAATTTATGGACATACACCAAATTTTTAATCCGTTTTGGGGCATGAATGGTATGTTTCAGGAAAAGTGGTGGATGAGGATGGGACAAAGTTTTATGACTATAACCCTTAATTGGAATAGAATTGTCATTATCAATAGTTATACCACGATTAGTGCTCAAATTGGAATAAGACGAGAGAGTACCTTGGTCGGATGTCATGTGGGTAGTGGCGCCGGTGTCCATGTACCAATTAGGGTCTGGTTGAGTCAATCCAAGCGTGTGCATCGCTGCTTCAATGTCGGTCTGAGTGGGGCCCGCTGCGTGGTGGGCCTGATGGGGGCGAGGCCCAAGTATACTGGGTTGCTGGTGCTGCCCATACGCTGGTCTGAAACCTGGAGTCTGGCCTGGGTAGAAGCTGGGCCGCGGTGCTTGCACTGGCTGATACTGAGGCGCCAAGGCGTCAGAAGACCGAGTCGCGACGTCATCGCAGAGTCGTGGCGTTGTCTTGGCCAGGACCCACCGCCACTCTGGGGACCTGGACACTGCTGCTGACGGTTGCCCGCATTGTTGCCGCCGCGATTCTTGTCATTATTCTTCCAATTTTGGCCCTTCTTACCACCCTCGTTGTTGTGATTTTGGGTCACGTTGGTTGGATTGGAAGGGGAGAAATTGAAAGTATTCATCATGGCGACTGGATTTGCTCCGATCGATGCTCTTTTAGCCAAACTTGTTTCTTCCAAAGTGAGCATGGAGCGGACTTGATAGAACGCCGACAGGGGGTTACTTTGATGAATAACAGAAGCAACCCCTGTATAGGCCTCAATAGACCGGCAACCATCTGAAGAACCAGACGACTATCAGAAACAGGAGAACCCACGTTCCGAAGTTGGTCTGCCAAGTCCTTGAGGCGTTTGCAATAAGAAGAAACGTTTGGAAAATTCCCCATAGAAACTTGAGAAAATTCCTGCTCAAGGAGAACAATACGAGAATTACTGTTATCTTGGAAGATGTCGCGCAATCGATTCCATACCGCCATAGTTGTGGAGTTAGGTTCCATAATCGTCTGTAAAAGATATCCAAGGAGATAGTTGATGCGTGATTTATGCACACACTTAACGCAAGTGCACGTATCGTTACAAGTAATATAGTCTAGGTAAGACCGAATATCGTCCTCAAGGACTGGTTTTCAAGTACCGATTATCTATGCTTTAGTTTCTATTTGGTTAACGTTAATTGAGTTGGAATTCTAAACTAATAATGCAGAAAATAAACTAATTATGAAAATACTTTGATTTAAATCAGTTATGATGGAGAATTAGGGCTTCCAAGATCATCAACTATCCACTCTATTCAATCCTTAATACAATTAGACTGACTTCTTCTTCTACGTTAAGATAGCAGGTTAACTAAGTCGTTTTATACTCCTGTTAAGGTAATATAAACACTCAACCCCAATGGAGAATCCTTCTACCTTTCGGTGACAAGATTGACTACAAATGAGGATTAAGAGCAATAACCTATTAAGCTACACAAGTATCGGGGTACTTTCGTCCACGATTTAAACCTATGTTTATTCAACTATAGCATATTCACAATCTCCCCTTTCGGCTTTCGATTAGAAATCATATAAGTGATGATAATTAGTGATCAATTAATTACCAAACAATCAAAACAACTATTGAATAAATCTTAAATAAGTGAAGAAGAAACCAACCTAATATATTAATTCATGAATAGAGTTTCAAGTGAATCACAAGAAAATCCCTAACAAAGTAATTAGCTCCTAGCCATAGTCACGCTAAGAACTAATATAATCTCCATACATGAACTGAAATAAATAAAGCAAAAAGAAAGAAAAGAAAAATACTCAAGAACAAGTCTCCAAGTCTTCGAGCATCCAAGGATTGTGTTGTGGAATATTTACAAGATGGAATGTGGTAGAATGATGGATAGAGAATGGGATGGGTGATGGGATGTAGGATGGTCTGTTTCTTCTAATGATGTAGACTATTTATAGCCCAAGAATCTTTTAGGTAAAGGGTTAGGGATTATGTAGGTAGGAAAGGTTATGGAATCCTTTTAGGTAAAGGGTTTAGGAAAAGTTATGGAATCCTGTAGGTAGGAAAAGTTATCCCTTTTGGACCCTGAAAATGTGTCAAATTCGGCCCAAAACTCAGAATTCAGCGCGCCGTGTAGCCTATGATCGGCGCGCTGAGCGTTTTACGCGGATTTCGCTTCGTCGTCCATTTTCATCCGGGCTTCGTCTGATCTTATCTATATTTTCCGGGACTTCTTAGACTTCATTTATTGGCCCCTTTTATTGTGCAATTCCATCTCATTTATGCTCATTTCATCTCCTTTTTGTCATTTCTCCATTTCTGACCGCTGTGACACAAAAGAAAGGAAAACGACTCTAATACTATACTAAACATAAATGAAATGAGTAAAATACTAACTAAAAATGACTCAAAAGGTGTATATAAAATACACCGATCAATAGTGACATAAATCCACTGAAGAACTTTGACGTCAAGCATGACCCATAATTCTGGATCTGCTTCTTTAGTGGGCACAACCGTCGTAGAAGTAGACGTCGTATCACCCTCCTTTGGAGGAGTTGGAGGAATGACATGGTGGAGGACTTTATGTGCCAAATCATGAGTCTTAGAAACTGTGAGGGCGGAATGAAAATTGTTCTTATCAGCCATAGGGAATAGAACAATCAAGATTCGGAGAAGAGAATTGGTGAGGGAGGTTTTTGGAGGAGAATAAACTCAGTTTTTGTTAAACAGGAAAGAACAAAAAATCGAGAAATTTTAGGTCAAAATTCTAAAAAGAAGAGAGGAAATTTTGAAGAGAGGAAGCAAGGTAAAGAGAACCTAGACTATTGATACCATGAAAGAAATAATCTCTTGATTATTCTTATTAATGAAATACATATATATACAAGTTACGATCCTCTTCCTATTCTACCTAAGAATTCATATTCTATAAGAATACTAACTTTACAATTATGATAATATTACACTACTAATTAAGGTACAAACCTAAGTCTAATATTCACCAAATATACAAAGGAAAGAAAAGGGTCCCACATGGGAGACTCTCGGCTGGGCTGCTGTCGAATTGGGCTCTGGTCCAGTATACTTTAACAATAACTGGTAGCCTTGATAATATTTTATTTTAATTTTTCATTATTTTGTTGTTTTAAATTTACTTTATTAGATGAAGATTCTTTTACTTAGAATTTTCATCATATAAGAGTTTTAAACGTTTTTAGAAAAAATAATTTTAAGTACGTTGCATTGCACATGTAATTTAATACAAGATAATTTATATGTAATGATGAACAATTTAATTTAATTAATTGTCAGTTTGTATATTTAAATCTCATTGAATACTGTTCCAAATAATAAAAAGAAAATCTTAAACCTTTTTAAACGAGTTTTTTCTTGGCATAATAAATCTTGACACATTTTATTGTACATATCTAAACTATTTTTTATCTAAATTAATGTTGACACCCTATTTTGATCCTTCACATTTTTAATTAAATAGTCAAGCTTCTAAAATTTCAAATAGAGTGAAATATATATTAATAAAACCAAAAAATATTTTCTCAAGTGTTCTGGTGTTATTTTACCATTTTAAGTATTAATTATGTCCAAAATAAGTGTTTTGAGTGTTTTACGGTTTAATTATGGCAATTAGCTTATTTTCGCAAATAAACATTTTACTTTGTTAAGTTAAATAGACTTGTTTTTGTTATAATTGACATGAGAAAAGTTATTTTATAAATTCAAACTCCTAAAAGAGCATCATTTAAAGCTCTTTCACAAACCCCTTTTGTCCAATTCAATTCCCCTAAATCAGCAACTCCCCAGCCCAAATCCTTAAATCAACCCGGCCCATCAAAGTCTCAGTCTGTTCGCTGTTCCGCAACAGACTCCTTTCCACATTATATGTTGGGCTCAGCCTCCAAGGATTGGGCCTTCAGCCCAAAATAACCATCAGCAACGGTAAAGTGGGATTCACGAAAATGGGCCAAACCCATATAGTATTAGTTTTCTCTACTCTACTCTTTCACAATAACATACCCAGTGAAATCTCACACCGTGTGGTCTGAAAAGGGTAGAGTATATACAGACCTTACCTTCACCTTGGTAGATATAGCGGTTGTTTTCGGATGACCCTAGGCTTATTCTTTTTTCTTTGAAAATTCCAGATTTTTTTCCCGATATAACATGTCTTTTTGAAGAGGAAGTGGAAAGGTCCCATTCTGTGGAAAATTGAAAGCAGATCTTTTAAAATTTGGCCTAAGGCCCAAACGTTATAAAAAGGCCTAAAGGGAATTTCAGAAACTGATTTCTAAAGACCCAATATTATGAATTAATTCACTTGTTAAGTTAATGAAGTAATTGAAATGCTAAAAATGATTTTTAAAAGTAAAACGCTTTTAAAGTTCATTTTTCAAATAAAATATTTTTTTTAGTTAGCATGTCACGACCCGACCCGACGGGTCGCGACCCGGTGCCCTACCTAGACACTCTTATACCCACCTGTCACATATAATCACACAGATACCAAGGATAATGTAAACATCGGTAATAAAACTGTCTCCCAAGGAGTCACAGCTAATTCATATAACAAAATAGGCAAGCCGACGAGGGCGCCACTGTACATAGAGATATCCAAAACTGCTCACAACCGTACACATATACAAAAATACATCTACCACCCACAACTGTCTACAGACATCTAATAATACGATAATGAAATATGACGGGACAGGGCCCCGTCGTGCCCCTTAATATGCATAAGTCAGAAAATAAGGTTTTGTATCAAAATGACTAAGCTCTGAATCAATGAGCTCTCTGAATCAATGGAGCTCTCCAACCAGCTGAACAAGAATCCTAGACCGGAGGATCACCAAACTGAGTACCTGTACCTGCGGGCATGTGTTGACACCCAATTTTGACCCTCCCGTCCAGTCATTAGCTATAAAATTAGACTAATTTTGTTAAATAATTTTCAGGTAATTTTTGTAATAAAATACAGCAAACAAAACATTAATACAGGCATAAATAAGCAATTTAATAATAACACCGCATTTTACGTAGAGCATTAAGTACTTAGAGTCCCGCGCCCGCATTAATTAATTTTAAACCCTGTCATGATAATTGACGCCGTGTCAAGTAGCATAGTTGCATTTATTAATACGCAAAGCAATTTCATAACTTATTTTGAATAATAATGCACAATAATAAAGATTTTAATAATAGCGCCGCATTTTAAAATATTAAGCATTAATTAAATAGCACGCCCGTCTTTATTCTTTATAATAATTCAAACTAAAGCACTAATTAAATAGCACGTCCGCATCTATAATAATTAGACTAATTTAGCACCTAAATAATTAACTAATTAAGCACCTAAAATTAAATACCTAACTAATACCCTAATTAATTAACCAACCCAGCCCACTCCCTACCTAAATTATAACACTAACCATTTTTGCCCATCCATTCTGCGCGTGGCTCGTGGCCCAACACCCTTTATTTCCTACCCGATCAACCCGAACCTCGCGGCGATACGCGACCGCAGCCCAACCCCAGCCAACTCGCCCCTTATCACCCGCATACGCCCATCCCGTCGACAACAAGAACAAAACGCGACTCTGAACCTAAACCTAAAAGCTCCAATCGCGCACTCGTCCCAACACCCACGCCGGATTCTCGCGGAGAATCCGCTGAATCGCTACCATATCAACACTTTCCTTTATCCGCGCTTTGACCAACGTGTTCTTACCATAACCAAAACCAGATCTTCCGAGAAATCGCAACTTACCATAACTGCTCAAATCCTTAACAAATCAAGAACACCTGATTCGTCCAAAAATAAAGCGATAAGAATCAATCTGAAATCGATACAAATCTCACCAAAATCTCACTCGATTATTTACCAACTTGGAGCCCAAAATCCTAGCTATAAATATAGAACCACTATGCATGCAATAGGCATCGATTGGGGATTCGAGAAGGCATCGAGGAAAAAATCGATGAGCAACTAATTCATTGAGAGATAGGGAAATCGGGAGGCATCAAAACCGATAGGCATCGATTCGTCCTCTGCAGCGATCATCGATTGAGCACGAAGGCATCGGAGTCGTGAGTCGGCACTCGAGAATTAGCATCGCAAGAATAAAGGTTCGAATCCCTTTCCTTTAGTTCCAGCAAAGAACCCAGCACCATAAACTTCGCCCTTCTATTCGCATCGCAAACCGAAACGCCGAGTGGACCGACGACTTGATACGCTGCCCCGGGTCGCTGCCCGGAGAAGGTAAACTCGCTTTCCTGTCGAATTTCGGTTTCTTATGTGAATTCATGTGTTTTCTGTCATATGCTTCTCGACTGTATTTGTTGACATTATCATGTCATGTTTGATATGTCGTAGCCTATCTAAGCAGGTGTCGATTTGAAGTTATTGATTAGGAGCTATGTTCATTAATCCTATCACGTTGCTTGATATGTGCTGTAATATTAATCTGTTAAGTCTGATGCTTATGTGATTACTGGTTTGAACTTTGTTTTGAATTATTCAGGATCTATTGGCCATCTTGCTTGTGTTTGGATCTTTTGGCTTAATATGCTTAGCGAGAAGTCAGTGTTATGTACTGTGTTTGACATAAGCTAAGGGCATTAGTTTGTATCAGTCGTAATTAGTTAGTCCGGTATGAAGAATCTTTGAATGTCTTCCTTATACTAATGTCTGAAACTTGTAAGCTTGGATAGTCAATATGTGTTTATGGATCAGATTGTATTGTTCAAACCAGGGCAAAGATCCTAATATGCCTATCAAAGTTGATCTATCCTAGGTGATATAAATCAATGTGATACTTGTCCCTGTCTGTTTCTAGCATGATTTATATACTATCGTGAGATCACCTGAAAGCATATTACCCAATACATGTGCTTGACTCAAACCTTGTGGTCACTGCCTTAGGAAATCTGTTTTAGCTTAGGTGAGCCCTCTGTGAATATATCCCGCCCCTGCAACACATAATCAGGTCTTGTTAGCTTAAACATTATTTGGGATGGTTTGTTTGGTTGTCAAAGGTCTAAGCATGCTCATTAAATCAGCCCATTATTTTCTAAGTGAATACTTCTCTATGCTGAAAATCTAAACCAATAAAATAGGCCTCTATGTTCCTATTTCATCTAAAAAATGCTCACCCTGCTTTCAAATAAGTGGAAATGTGTGTGTTTGATAACGATTTCTTATCCATCCCTATTCATATTTTAAGCTACGATCTACTGCGTACTTGTAATTCTCCTGTTTGGATGAAGGTCTTGCTTTGTTTGCCTAAATTGTCCACTGTATGCTGTTTGACTATCTGCATTCCCTGTTTGCTGCCATGACACATGTTTAATGACTATCTGCATCTCCTGTTTGCTGCCATGACACATGTTTTAAAAGGAAACTGGACTCTGAGGCATCGTGGAGGGCCTTGTTATTTCTTTTCTGGCTTGAATCGGTGATTCATTGCTGCTTGGCTTTTCTCTTGTTTCTCTGATGCGTGTTCTTTGTATAATCGTATATGAGTGTAGTCTCTTTGGAAATCTGGAAAATAATGCTGGTAATTGTAGAGGTTTCAGTTATATCTCCTGCCTAAGAAAATACATTTAACTAATCGATCAACGTAGTATATTATGGTATATGGGTCGTATGCTACTTATATTCCATGTATATAAATCTAGTATATTGTTTGTGCATGCCCAATGTTTCATGTTGCCTCTTCCTGTTTGCTTTTCATTTCTTAAGATAGGCGGGGCCGTGTGCACGATTTCAAAATCGCACGCTCTTAGCATGGATCATGCCAAACTCCTTTTAATTTTAGATCAGTCCAGGTGTAAACCATTCTTATTTATCGGACTATATGCCTTCACTGTTAAATGTTGTTATCTCTGGCGTCGTTGACCAATAGGATAAAAGAAATAGTCAATGTGTGATACTTTTATTTGGTGAGATAGCATGAATGAATACTAATCCTTATCTCTCTTTATTTTTTACATGGCACGCACCGGAGCAACAAAGAGTCTCATAGTGAAACTCATCGTGGCAAACGTAAAGGCATGCATATACATCCATCGAGTTCCCTCTTCGGCAATTCCTAGAAAAACAAATAGGACGGGGTCATCCGCTTCAATCCCTTACTCTCTTACCTCATCCTTATCTTACTTTATTTGTTATTGTAATTTATAACTTTGTAATTAATAGGAGAACTTCTAGCAATTAGCCTTTGAACATATAAGGTGGGAAGGTAATTTAAACTTAGAAACGCACCTCTACTTTATTTGTCTTTTAGGGCTGTTAGGCATGTCTAAATTCTGCAAAAAATAATCTAAATGATCTAACTTGCATGATAAAACCAACATTTTTCTTAAACCCATAACACATTTTTTCTAAACTCTCAAGATCATCTTAAGCACTTTTTTTTACTACACGCAGATTAGGCAAGATTAATTTAGCTAGCGGTACACATAAATAACCTTTGCATGCATACATAATTAGTCCATAAATAACCTTTGCATCACTTACATTTTGGGGCCTTAGTCTTATAAACTTTATCAACATGCATTTTTATAAAACATTCTGGAGCATCTTTTGTATTTTCAAGACAAGCATTTTTTAATAATAATTACCCTAGGTTTGGCAGGACAACCGCAAGTTAGCGGATCTTAGAGGGTGCCTAACCCCTTCCCTCTAGATTAATAAAGAACCCTTACCCAGAACCTCATTATGTTTAGCAGACCATTAAAATGGAGTTAATGTTTTACTTTAAACTAGTTAAACATTTAGGTGTCCTAATTCACCCAAACTAATTAGGTGGCGACTCCGCGAACCCTTAGCACCTTAGCATTTCTAACATTTTAATATTTTAGCATTTTAGCACCTTTTTGCATTCTTTAGCACTTTAGCATTCTAGCAACCTTTAGCACTTTTAACACTTAGCACCTTAGCACTTTTAATATTTTAGCACCTTTTTAAACTTTTAACATCTTTTTAACATTTTAAGCATTTTTTAGCATTTTATTGTCTAACACTTTTTATTGAGCAGGAGCCATTTTATTTAAAAAATGTCGCGGTCGGAAAAGGGCGCGACAGAAATGGCGACTTCACTGGGGATTTTAGGTTCTTAACCACAACAGACCTAGGGTTATTATTTGGCAATTATTTTTGCATTTAATTTTTGTGTGTTGTATTTTGTTTTATTTATTTTTAATTGCTATTTGCTTTACTGCTTTCCTTAAACTGGCATTCTGCTCATATTTCTCTCATTCTGGGAAAACTCACACAATCACACACTGCATGCGAGGTGCGCTTGGTGCATCAGCAAAATTCTTTCTTCAAAACCCAAATTTAGGAGAGTTGGTAACATACGTGGAGTGCGGTCTAACAGGTGGCGCGTGAGCCTTCTCACTCGAGTTGTCAGCCGGGAACCTTGCGCCTAGAAAAGCCAAATCTTAGAAACTTAAAATAGAGCTATACCACCCTTATTTTAGGGCATGCATTTACCTTAGGTGGGTCTGCCTCGCATCGACACCACAATTAGGAAGACACCAAACTTGTCGACGGGTTTCTCAACCCAACGACCAACCAAAGTATTATGTAGCGTGGCGGTGATAGACAAATCCAAACCTAATCATGTCATGCTGAAATTGGGAAAAGTGCACGCCATTTGGTCGCCATTTCCAACAAAAGCATTCTGATTGGGCGATTTGGACAAGTCTATCATGACCTCGCATACGTGACGTTAGGCAGCCTCGGCATAATGAGGTCCCCATGCATGTTAGGACTCGCTTGCGATATGACAATTTATGTGCAACATGTACTTGCTAAATGTTTCTTTTGCAAAATCACGTGATTTACACTAACGCAGTTTGCTACATGTTGTCTAAAGGATTTATCATCTCCCCCAAAGGTCGATTTGTATTTGGTCGAGCAATGTGAGCATCAATATTTCACAAGATCAAAGGCACGGTCCAACGACATGACCGATTCAAGGCATTCGGCGAGCAGTCGGAACTGTCTTGGTTCCTATAGGCAAAACAGGGGTCTCAGAAAAGAAAAGCAGCATAGATCCGATCGAGCACCTCGCCCAGTTACCGCAGCAAATGGCAACCCTACAGGCCGAAATCAGAAGGCCCAGAAACATCATTAAATACAAACAACTTTATTGAGACCCACTTTAGGTCAAACGCCCTTGCATATTCAAAACTGGGACAAGGTAGGAAACCAGACAGGGGTTGCAGGTCCAAGCAGGCCAGACACGCAGATGTCAAGGAACAAGGCGGCGAAGTCAAATATGAATCGACCCCCCCCCCCCCCCAAAAAAAACTCACAACTTTTCTTTGAGCGCAGGCCTTTTCATATTAACAGAAGCAGAGAGTGCAATAGCCGAAGTAGAAAATACGGCAAAAGTTTCTTCGCAGAAGCAGAAAGAAGCAGCAAAAGCAGAGGACGACAACTATCCAAAGTCCGCAGCAAAAGCAGCAGCAGCAGAAAGGGGCATCAACAATCAGCAGTCAAAGTTCAAAGTTCCGCAACAAAACCAAGCGCATCAACTCGGGCATAAAGTCAAATTGGCAACCAACGCATCGCACCCAACAAAGGCATCATGGCAATTCGTCAGTTGCAACATTTAGCATGTCCGTGCAAGGACGACATTACAGTATTCATCTGGCGTATCAGGGACAACATCTCTACCCATAAAATTGCACTTCTCATATGTATTTATCATTTCGTTTAAACAGGTATACACTAACGTTTTCTCAAGCTTAGCCTGCAGGAGCATTTATTCTACATTGCGGCAAAGAACACGCTCAGTAACGACGTTATCAAAGACAAAGAAGTCTCACGCAATGACGCCAGCAACAACACGTCCAGGCAACGACGTTATCAGCACAGCAAGTCTACGCAACGACGCCAAGAAGAACACGCCCAGCAACGACGCGATCGGCGACAACAAGTCTCGCAACGACGCCAAAGCGCACCTCCAGTAACGACGTTATCAACACAAAGAAGTCCACGCGCGACGCCGGCGAAGATATCGCCCAGTAACGGCAAGTTATCACGCAGCTATTGAACGACGCCAGAAGAACATCGCCCAGTAACGACGTTATCGACAAAGCAAGTCTACGCAACGACGCCCGAAGAACATCGCCCAGCAATGACGTTATCGCGACAACAAGTCTACGCAACGACGCCAAGAAGAATATCGCCCAGTAACGACGCGACAAGAAGTCTACGCAACGACGCCAAGAAGAACACGTCGTGCAACGACGTTATCGCGACAACAAGTCTACGCAACGACGCCAAGAAGAACATCGCCCAGTAACGACGTTATCGACAGCAAAGTCTACGCAACGACGCCAAAGAAGAACACGCCCAGCAACGACGTTATCGACGCGGCAAGTCTACGCAACGACGCCAAAGAATAACACGCCCAGTAACGGCGTTATCGACACGCAGCAAGTCACGCAACGACGCCAGCAAAGAACACGCCCAGTAACGACGTTATCAAGACAAAGAAGTCTACGCAACGACGCCAAGAAGAATATCGCCCAGTAACGACGTTATCAAAGACAGAAGTCTACGCAACGACGCCAAAAGAACATCGCCCGTGCAACGACGTTATCAAGCCACAAAGAAGTCTACGCAACGACGCCAACAAAGAAGACGCCTGGCATTATCAAGCAATAAGTCCGAACGACGCCATCATCAAGATATCACATCCACGCAGTGATCTATTTCTATACTTGCAGCACTCACGCTTATTATTCGGCCTTAGCAGCTTACGCACAATCTCTTTCGAGCTCTAGCTTCTACAGTAGGCAGCGGCGCTATCGCATTCGCTATCGCAACACGCCCGCAAGGCGAATCACAAAGATCGCATCAACACAATGCAGACATCACATTTGCAGATAACCTTTTACTCACGCTGCATTACTTTTAAAATTATGCATCATCATTTTGCCTTATGATTATGCACTAACCGCTTGTTTAAGTCTTAGCATGCGGGAAGCGAGAGCACAACGTGAATTTTCTCTTACAAATGACCGGGCAATTTGTTGAAGTCAACCTTCCCAATGAAGCGTAAGCGGCCTCAGCGTCGGTCCACTCGCTCACATCACCATGAAACCAGACCATAAACCATAGCGGTACACCCTGAGTTCAAGCCGATTATTTTGTTTTTACTTTTTGCACCATAGCGGTGTCATCATAACTCGACACTAGGACGGCTTTCAGTCGCGTTAGCCCGCCGTGTTTTGACCACGGTAGCCAGTCGTCATAACTCGACACTGGGACAGCTTTGAGTCCGCATTAGCCCGGCTTGGTGTTTTGACCATGGTAGCCCAGTGTCGTCATAACTCGACCTGGACAGCCTGAGTCCGTGTTAGCGCCCGCGGTGTTTCGACCATGGTAACCCAAGGTCGCCATAACTCGACATCGGGACATATTTTGATTTTTGCGTCGGCCTTGTCTACTTGCCCGGATTTTTGCAATCGAAGATCGAGACAAAATTGGCATGAGTCAACGTCTTTGTCCAAGATTCTTCCATCATCTCCATACAAAGAGGGGCGGTATTGACACCCAATTTTGACCTCGTCCGGTCATTAGCTATAAAATTAGACTAATTTTGTTAAATAATTTTCAGGTAATTTTTGTAATAAAATACAGCAAACAAAACATTAATACAGGCATAAATAAGCAATTTAATAATAACACCGCATTTTACGTAGAGCATTAAGTACTTAGAGTCCCGCGCCCGCATTAATTAATTTTAAGCCCTGTCATGATAATTGACGCCGTGTCAAGTAGCATAGTTGCATTTATTAATACGCAAAGCAATTTCATAACTTATTTTGAATAATAATGCACAATAATAAAGATTTTAATAATAGCGCCGCATTTTAAAATATTAAGCATTAATTAAATAGCACACCCGTCTTTATTCTTTATAATAATTCAAACTAAAGCACTAATTAAATAGCACGCCCGCATCTATAATAATTAGACTAATTTAGCACCTAAATAATTAACTAATTAAGCACCTAAAATTAAATACCTAACTAATACCCTAATTAATTAACCAACCCAGCCCACTCCCTACCTAAATTATAACACTAACCATTTTCGCCCAGCCCACTACCGCATGGCCCAGCTCCCGTGGCCCAACACCCCCTTTATTTCCCCTTCTACCCGATCAGCCCAGCTTCTCCTGGCCAATACCCGCGACCCGCAGGCCCAACCCCCGCAGCCCAACTCGCCCCTTATCAGCCCGCATACGCCCATCCCCATCGTCTACAACAAGAACAAAACGCAGCTCTAGACCTAAACCTAAAAGCTCCAATCGCCGCACCTCGTCCCAACACCCATGCCGGGATTCTCGCCGGAGAATCCGGCGAATCGGCTACCATATCAACACTTTCCTTTATCCCCGCACCCCAGCCAACGTGTTCTTACCATAACCAAAACCAGATCTTCCAGAAATCGCAACTTACCATAATCTGTTCGAAATCCTTAACAAATCAGTAACACCCAGATTCGTCCAAAAATAAAACAGTAAGAATCAATACGAAATCGATACAAATCTCAGCCAAAATCTCAGCCTCGATTATTTACCAACTTGGAGCCCAAAATCCTAGCTATAAATATAGAACCACTATGCATGCAATAGGCATCGATTGGGGGATTCAGAAAGGCATCGAGGGAAAAAATCAGTGAGCAACTAATTCATTGAGAGATAGGGGAAATCAGGAGGCATCCAAAACCGATAGGCATCGATTTACGTCCTCTAGCAACAGTCATCGATTCAGAGCACAGTAAGGCATCGGGAGTCAGGGAGTCAGCACTCAGAGAATTAGCATCGCAAGAATAAAGGTTCGAATCCCTTTCCTTTAGTTCCAAAGAAAGAACCCGGACCATAAACTTCGCCCTTCTATTCGCATCGCAAACCCGAAACACGTCGAGTGGACCGACGACTTGATACGCTGCCCCGGGTCGCTGCCCGGAGAAGGTAAACTCGCTTTCCTGTCGAATTTCGGTTTCTTATGTGAATTCATGTGTTTTCTGTCATATGCTTCTCGACTGTATTTGTTGACATTATCATGTCATGTTTGATATGTCGTAGCCTATCTAAGCAGGTGTCGATTTGAAGTTATTGATTAGGAGCTATGTTCATTAATCCTATCACGTTGCTTGATATGTCGTAATATTAATCTGTTAAGTCTGATGCTTATGTGATTACTGGTTTGAACTTTGTTTTGAATTATTCAGGATCTATTGACGGCTACTGCTTGTGTTTGGATCTTTTGGCTTAATATGCTTAGCCAAGAAGTCAGTGTTATGTGCCTGTGTTTGACATAAGCTAAGGGCATTAGTTTGTATCGAGTCGTAATTAGTTAGTCTGGTATGAAGATACTGAATGTCTTCCCTTATACTAATGTCTGAAACTTGTAAGCTTGGATAGTCAATATGTGTTTATGGATCAGATTGTATTGTTCAAACCAGGGCAAAGATCCTAATATGCCTATCAAAGTTGATCTAGCCTAGGTGATATAAATCAATGTGATACTTGTCCCTGTCTGTTTCTAGAATGATTTATATACTATCGTGAGATCACCTGAAAGCATATTACCCAATACATGTGCTTGACTCAAACCTTGTGGTCACTGCCTTAGGAAATCTGTTTTAGCTTAGGTGAGCCCTCGTGAATATATCCCCGCACACATAATCAGTCTTGTTAGCTTAAACATTATTCGGGATGGTTTGTTTGGTTGTCAAAGGTCTAAGCATGCTCATTAAATCACCCATTATTTTCTAAGTGAATACTTCTCTGTCTTTGAAAATCTAAATCAATAAAATAGGCCTCATGTTCCTATTTCATCTAAAAATGCTCACCTCGTTTTCAAATAAGCCGAAATGTGTGTGTTTGATATCCGATTTCTTATCCATCCCTATTCATATTTTAAGCTATGCACGATCTCTGCGTTGTAATTCTCTGCTTGGATGAAGGTGCTTTGTTTGCCTAAATTGTCCATCAGTATCTTTGTTTGACTATCTGCATTCTGCTTGTCGCCATGACACATGTTTAATGACTATCTGCATCTCTGTTTCACGCCATGACACATGTTTTAAAGAAGCGGACTCGAGGCATCGTGGAGGCCTTGTTATTTCTTTCTCGCAATCGAATCTTGGCGATTCATTGCTGCTTGGCTTTTCTCTTGTTTCCTCTGTCTGTGTTGCTGTATAACTGTATAACAGAGTGTAGTCTCTTTGGAAATCGGAAAATAATCTTGGTAATTGTAGGTTTGCTTATATCTCCTGCCTAAGAAAATACATTTAACTAATCGATCAACGTAGTATATTATGGTATATGGGTCGTATGCTACTTATATTCCATGTATATAAATCTAGTATATTGTTTGTGCATGCCCAATGTTTCATGTTGCCTCTTCCTGTTTGCTTTTCATTTCTTAAGACTGGGCAGGGCCATGTGCCTGATGGCCTTTCGAAAATCAGTGGCTGCTCTTAGCATGGATCATGCCAAACTCCTTTTAATTTTAGATCAGTCCAGGTGTAAACCATTCTTATTTATCGGACTATATGCCTTCACTGTTAAATGTTGTTATCTCTGGCGTCGTTGACCAATAGGATAAAAGAAATAGTCAATGTGTGATACTTTTATTTGGTGAGATAGCATGAATGAATACTAATCCTTATCTCTCTTTATTTTTTACATGGCACGCACCGGAGCAACAAAGAGTCTCATAGTGAAACTCATCGTGGCAAACGTAAAGGCATGCATATACATCCATCGAGTTCCCTCTTCGGCAATTCCTAGAAAAACAACAGGGCGGGTCATCCGCTTCAATCCCTTACTCTCTTACCTCATCCTTATCTTACTTTATTTGTTATTGTAATTTATAACTTTGTAATTAATAGGAGAACTTCTAGCAATTAGCCTTTGAACATATAAGGTGGGAAGGTAATTTAAACTTAGAAACGCACATCTACTTTATTTGTCTTTTAGGGCTGTTAGGCATGTCTAAATTCTGCAAAAAATAATCTAAATGATCTAACTTGCATGATAAAACCAACATTTTTCTTAAACCCATAACACATTTTTTCTAAACTCTCAAGATCATCTTAAGCACTTTTTTTTACTACACGCAGGTTAGGCAAAATTAATTTAGCTAGCGGTACACATAAATAACCTTTGCATGCATACATAATTAGTCCATAAATAACATTTGCATCACTTACATTTTGGGGCCTTAGTCTTATAAACTTTATCAACATGCATTTTTATAAAACATTCTGGAGCATCTTTTGTATTTTCAAGACAAGCATTTTTTAATAATAATTACCCTAGGTTTGGCAGGACAACCGCAAGTTAGCGGATCTTAGAGGGTGCCTAACCCCTTCCCTCTAGATTAATAAAGAACCCTTACCCAGAACCTCATTAAGTTTAGCAGACCATTAAAATGGAGTTAATGTTTTACTTTAAACTAGTTAAACATTTAGGTGTCCTAATTCACCCAAACTAATTAGGTGGCGACTCCGCGAACCCTTAGCACCTTAGCATTTCTAACATTTTAATATTTTAGCATTTTAGCACCTTTTTGCATTCTTTAGCACTTTAGCATTCTAGCAACCTTTAGCACTTTTAACACTTAGCACCTTAGCACTTTTAATATTTTAGCACCTTTTTAAACTTTTAACATCTTTTTAACATTTTAAGCATTTTTTAGCATTTTATTGTCTAACACTTTTTATTGAGCAGGAGCCATTTTATTTAAAAAATGTCGCGGTCGGAAAAGGACGTGACAGCATGAACGCAGCCCCCCGAGGAAAGGGGTCAGTACGAAATAATGTACTGAGTATGTAAAACATGAAGTATTGTAAGAAAGATCATAACTGGCCAAAAGATATCATGAGACAAGTATAATAATCAAATTACCATTTCAACTATGTCGTATACAAATGAGAGTCAACTATGTCTTATAAAAATGAGAGTCATATAAGTCCATATCATATACTGTACCCGGCTTCTGGGACTCGGTAAATGAAATCATATTCATATACATACCGTACCCGGCCCCATAGTGAGGGTCTCGGTGAAATCATATAATGTGCACATACCGTACCCGACCCATTTTGGGACTCGGTAAAATCATATACATACCGTACCCGGCCCTCTAGTGATGGACTCGGTGAAATCATAATATGTGCACGAATCATACCCGGCCCGGGACTCGGTGAAGTCATATAACCATATCATCACATATTAGTTTTCTCTACTCTACTCTTTCACGACAACATACCCAGTGAAATCTCACACCGTGTGGTCTGAAAAGGGTAGAATATATACAGACCTTACCTCCACCTTGGTAGATAGAGCGGTTGTTTCCGGATGACCCTCGGCTTATTCTTTTTTCTTTGAAAATTCCAGATTTTTTTCCCGATATAACATGTCTTTTTGAAGAGGAAGTGGAAAGGTCCCATTCTGTGGAAAATTGAAAGCAGATCTTTTAAAATTTGGCCTAAGGCCCAAACGTTATAAAAAGGCCTAAAGGGAATTTCAGAAACTGATTTCTAAAGACCCAATATTATGAATTAATTCACTTGTTAAGTTAATGAAGTAATTGAAATGCTAAAAATGATTTTTAAAAGTAAAACGCTTTTAAAGTTCATTTTTCAAATAAAATATATTTTTTAGTTAGCATGTCACGACCCGACCCGACGGGTCGCAACCCGGTGCCCTACCTAGACACCCTTATACCCACATGTCACATATAATCACACAGATACCAAGGATAATGTAAACATCAGTAATAAAACTGTCTCCCAAGGAGTCACAGCTAATTCATATAACAAAATAGGCAAGTCGACGAGGGCGCCACTGTACATAGAGATATCCAAAACTGCTCACAACCGTACACATATACAAAAGTACATCTACCACCCACAACTGTCTACAGACATCTAATAATACGATAATGAAATATGACGGGACATGGCCCCGTCGTGTCCCTTAATATGCATAAGTCCGAAAATAAGGTTCTGTATCAAAATGACTAAGCTCTGAATCAATGAGCTCTCCGAATCAATGGAGCTCTCCAACCAGCTGAACAAGAATCCTAGACCGGAGGATCACCAAACTGAGTACATGTACCTGCGGGCATGAGCAGCCCACGAGAAAGGGTCGATGCGAAATAATGTACTGAGTATGTAAAACATGAAGTACTGTAAGAAAGATCATAACTGGCCAAAAGATATCATGAGACAAGTATAATAATCAAATTACCATTTCAACTATGTCGTATACAAATGAGAGTCAACTATGTCTTATAAAAATGAGAGCCATATAAGTCCATATCATATACCGTACCCGGCTTCTGGGACTCGGTAAATGAAACCATTTCCATATACATACCGTACCCGGCCCCATAGTGAGGGTCTCGGTGAAATCATATAATGTGCATACGCATCGTGCGACCCATTTTGGGACTCGGTAAAATCATATACATACCGTACCCGGCCCTCTAGTGAGGGACTCGGTGAAATCATAATATGTACACGAATCATACCCGGCCCGAGACTCGGTGAAGTCATATAACCATATCAGCACGAATAGAATATCATGAGTAGCTTTATACAAATTAAATCATCATTTGACTCTCAGTGGAATAAATAGAATATATATCACTTAGAAATCAAGGCACTATCATATCATGTATCATTAAGAATTAGGATTCAATGAAATTATGTACGTCTGTCGTACATTCATCTTATATAAATCATGCCAAAAGAAGAAAAGATAGATTCACATACCTTATTATCGAACTAACCAACTCTATAATTAATATTCGCATCGATTAGCACCTCAACCTATAACAATAGTAATTCGTTCGTCAACTCTATGATTTCTAGCGTAAGTTATATCGAATGACGACTCTCTTTTCTATAGAAATTTGGGCAGCACCTCCCCTATTTATATGCATATCCACAACTTACAAACAAAGCCAACAATACCAATAACAAGATGCAACTTAAAGATATAACCAAAACAATCTCAAATACTCCATATACGCCATCATAATACATTCCTTCTCTTTATGTTCATGGGAGACAACAACTACAACAACCAAGGTGATTAATAAACATATTTCTCTCGTTAATTCAGACCCTTAAACCACATTAAAACAACCTTAAAAAATAGTCCATCAATTCTAGCAACAACAACAAGAGTGCAAGTCTTATAGTTTGCAACATAACACCTTTCTACACTTTAATTCCTTTAAGACATGTATTAGCAATTACCACAAGATATATACATGTTCATAATTAAATTTCCCGCATTCTAATCTCAACAAAACAACCCCTAATTATATTACAACGATGTCCAACAATTTTATGAAAGTCACGACCACAAGAACACCATACCATAGCTCTTCTTTTAATTTCTTAACATCCAATTCACATTTCAACAATTCCATATAACAACTATAACTTTAAGTATCAAGATTTCCTCCATTTTTAGCATGCAATTAGTGACGATAATAACAATAACAACAATAGAACCCAATGTAGTAAAAACAGCCCAAAAATCGGCAAAACCACACCAAATAGGCACATGCATTGTCTTAACTCCAAGTTTCTCTTAACACAAGTTTATTTCTTAATTCATAACATCATGCAACTCCAATTATACTATAAGAGGAAGAAATCTTACCTTAATTTAGCCCAAAACAGTCCCTAAAAATCGGTACCCATTGCTCCAAGTTCTTCACCATTTTTCACCATTTCTTCAACTCAAGATGACATGCATGTATTCTACAAGTTTAACTCTATCTTCCTTACATGTTTTTCTTCAAAATGCTCCTCTCCAAATCTTGGATTTTTGGAGATTAGAATCGGTCCAGCAGTGACACCGTAACCCACTATTTTGGAGGCTTTATGTGGTTTAGAATTTGTAGAAGAACTTAATCTTGTAAGAGAAGTTAATAAAATCTTCAATTTGGCTATGGTGATGGGGTTTTTTCGATTGAGATGAGAAGTGAGAAGATGAGGGAGTGTGAAATATGGATTCTTGAAATAAAATGTGGTGAGATGAAAGGTTATAATTGTTTAAGTGTGTAGATTTTTTATTTGCACAAGTGCTAAAAATGGGTTTGCAACTTGGTCCAAGTTCTCACAATTAACTAGTCTTAGGTCCCACTTATTAAATCCTGAAATTTTCATAAGGCCTCGTATTCTCGATGTCATAATTTGTATAATATAACACTAATCCATAACCTCATTGGGGATATATAACTATTAATATAAATTTCCGTCGTCATACTCGTCGTAACCAAAATTATTCCGGAATCACATCCTTTGTATACTAATTTCCGGATTAGCATATATAAATATACCTTATATCCAATATTCTATTCTTACATTCTTAATTACATTATCTAATTATCGTCTTAGAATTACGAGGTGTAACATCCTTCCCCCCTTAAAAACATTCGTCCTCGAATGTTCATAATAGGTTTTATGCTAGAAAAATTTCGACAGAGTCTCCTCTATAACTCTTCCTACCGACCTATATTCAACAAACCAAAATATGCCTCATATGGCCACAATATATCACATATGTTATTCACCAATCAAAATGGTTAAGTAAGGAATCAAATTACCTGTAGGCATAGGGAACAAGTAAGGATACTTCTTCTTCATTTTGTCTTCTGCTTCCCAAGTCATCTCTTCCCTATTATTGTTTCGCCATAATACTTTGACGGAAGACACATCCTTAGTACGTAACCTCCTAACTTGTCTATCAAGTATAGCTACGGGACTCTCCTCATAAGTCAACTCCCTCGTCACCTGAACATCCTCTACAAGGAATACTCTAGAAGGATCACCAATACACTTACGCAACATCGATACATGAAAAACTGGATCTACCGCTTCCAAATCAGATGGTAAATTCAACTCATAGGCAACCTTGCTTACTCTACGAATAATCTGGTAAGGCCCAATATATCTCGGGCTAAGCTTCCATTTCTTACCGAATCTCATCACACCCTTCATGGGTGACACCTTCAGGAATACCCAATCACCAATCTAAAACTCCAAGTGTTGACGTCGATTATCTGCATATGACTTCTGTCGACTCTGGGCGGCTAATAATCTCTCCTGAATAAGCTTCACCTTATCAACAGCTTGCGGAACCATGTCTGGGCCGATTAACTTAGTCTCGCCTACATCAAACTAACCAATAGGTGACCTGCACTTCCTCTCATACAAAGCCTTGTACGGTGCCATCTGAATACTAGAATGGTAGCTATTATTATAAGCAAACTCAATAAGTGGTAAATGATCATCTCATCTACCTCTACAGGCTCTCAACATATCCTCTAGGGTCTGAATAGTACGCTCGGCTTGCCCATCAGTATGAGGATGAAATGTTGTGCTAAGACTCATCTGTGTCCCCAATCCCATTTGGAACCATCTCCAAAAGTTAGTTGTAAACTGAGCTCCTCTGTCCGATATAATAGATTTGGAAACCCCATGAAGTCTCACTATCTCCATGATGTACAATCTCGCATAGTCTTCAGCTGAATAAGTAGTCCTGACTGGAAGAAAATGGGTTGATTTCGTCAGCCTTTCCACAATCACCCATATAGAGTCACACTTCCGCTGAGTGCGAGGTAAGCCTGTAATGAAGTCCATATTAATCAATTCCCATTTCCAAGTCGGGATCTCCATCTCCTGCAATAAACCACCAGGCTTCTGATGCTCGACCTTAACCTGTTGACAATTCGGGTACTGAGCAACAAACTCCGCTGTGTTCCTTTTCATGTCATCCCACAAATATAAGCATCTAAGGTCATGATACATCTTTGTTGACCCTAGATGAATATAATAACAGGCATTGTGTTCCTATCCCATAACCTGCCGCCGTAGCCCTGCCACATCTGGTACACATAATCTACCCTCATACCGTAGCACTCCATCAGGTGCAACCTCAAATAAAATCTTCTCCTTTCGAAGAGCTGCATCTCTATACTGTGCCAGAACAGGATCCTTATACTGATGTCTCTTTACCTCTTTTATGATAGAAGACTCAACAACTCCTCGAACAAGAACTCCACTGTCTCCAAAATCAGCCAAACGGACTCCAAGGATGGCTAGATGGTGTATCTCACGAACCATCTCCTTTCTGTCTGGATGCACATCCGTCAAACTACCCATAGATCTACGACTAAGAGCATCTGCTACAATATTTGCTTTCCCGGGATGGTATAAAATATCAACATCATAGTCCTTTAGTAATTCAAGCCACCGTCTCTGTCGTAAATTTAGCTCTTTCTGCTTAAGATATATTGGAGACTCTTGTGATCCGTATAAATATCAACATGAACTCCATACAAATAATCTCCATAGCTTCAGGGCATGAATCACCGCTGCTAACTCTAAATCACGAGTAGGGTAGTTCTTCTCGTGCTTTCTGAGATGTCGGGAGGCATAAGTTATACCCTTGTCATGCTGCATAAACACACAACCTAATCCATCACATTAAATAACATACCCGTCTAGTCCCTCAAGAAGAGTTAGAACTGGAGCCGTAGTCAACTTGTCTTTCAACAACTGGAAGCTGTGCTCACAAGCATCCGTTCACTGGAACTTAGCTGCCTTCTGAGTTAGCCTTGTTAAAGGAACTGAAATCGAGGCAAACTTTTCCATGAACCTCCTGTAATATCCTGTAAGACCCAGAAAATTGCGTACCTCAGTAGGCGTCGTAGGTCTGGGCCAAGTCTTTACTGCCTCAATCTTCTGTGTATCCACTCGAATACCATCAACTCTGATAATATGCCTCAAGAATGCTACTGAAGCCAACCCGAATTACACTTAGAAAACTTGGCATACAACCGCTGGTGCTGGAGTACCCTAAGTGTCGTCCTCAAATAATCCGCATGCTCCTCTTCTAAACCTGAATAAACAAGAATATCATCAATGAATACAATAACAAATATATCCAGGAATGTCTTGAACACTCGGTTCATCAAATCCATAAACACTGCTGGAGCATTGGTCAGCCCAAAAGACATCACTCTGAACTCATAATGTCTGTATCGGGTCCTGAACGTTGTCTTAGGAATATTTGTCTCCCTTACCCGCACCTGATGATAACCTGACCTCAAGTCTATCTTTGAAAAACACTTAGCACCCTGCAACTGGTCAAATAAATCATCAATCCTGGGGAGGGGATACATTTTCTTAATTGTTACCTTATTCAGCTCCATATAGTCAATATACATCCACAACGATCCATCTTTCTTTCTCACAAACAATACCGACGCTCCCCAAGGTGATGTACTAGGCCTGATGAAGCCTTTTTTCAACAAGTCTCTCAGTTTCTCCTTTAACTCCTTCAGCTCTGCAGGTGTCATTCTATAAGGAGGAATGGATATGGGTCGGGTATCTGGTGACACATCAATACTGAACTGTATCTCCCGTTCTGGAGGAAGACCTGGAAAATCATCTGGAAATACACCTGGGAACTCATTAACTACCGGAACTGACTGAAGCGCTGGTACCTCCGCTTCCATATCATGCACTCGAACCAGATGGTAAATATAACCTTTCCTAACCATTTTCCTTGCCTTGAGGTATGAAATAAAATTACCACTCGGTGATGCTGTATTCCCCTTCCACTCTATAATTGGCTCGCCTGGAAACTGAAATCGAACCAACTTTTGTCTACAATCGACATTAGCGAAACAAGAAGCCAACCAATCCATACCCATAATAACATCAAAGTCAGTCATATCTAACTCTATCAAATCTTCTATGGTATGACGACTATATATAACCATCGAACAATTTTTATTTACCCGTCTAGCTATGACAGAATCTCCTACCGGTGTAGCCACTTCAAATGGTTCTATCGGCTCAGACTCTATTCCGATTCTACTAGCAACAAGGGGAGATATATATGATAAGGTGGAACATGTATCTATCAATGCATATACGTCTCGGGAGAAGATCGATAATATACCTGTAACCACATTTGGCGACGCCTCCTGATCCTGCCTACTAGACAAGGCATATATGCGGTTCGAAGGACCGCCAGAACTAGAAACTCCACCACGACCTCTACCACGGCCAGCTGGCACATGAACACCCTGCCCTGCGGGGCGCATAGCTTTAGAAGATGACGAACCAGCAACCGATTCAGTAGGCTGAGCCATACCATCTGTACCATCTCTATAAGGACACTCTCTCATCATATGACCTTGATGGCCGCAAAAAAAACAAGCACCTGTAGTAAAGCGGCATTCCCAAAATGAGACCTACCACACCGAGAACACCGAGGCAAAGGTGGCCTCGACTGACTCGAACCCCTGTTCGCCTGTGAACCTGCAGCTCTAGAGCTCTGACCAGCTCCTGAATACCCCATGCGGTCAAATCGTCTACCTGTGGACTGGAATGTGGAGGTGCACTCTGTGCTGGCTGGGATTAAAATCTGACATGTTGTTGAGGCTGCCCGCCTCGAGACTCACCCGAATACCAATCTGACCTAGCCCTCTTATGCTGGCCTCTGTCGTGATCCCTGTCCGGCTGACGTCCCATGTGTCGGTCTTTTACCCCCTGTGCATACGCCTGTATCCGGGCAATATCCATACCTGGCTGAATAGCCACCGCCATACAACCAGCAATCAAATAGCGGTCTAGTCACATCACATAATGATGCACTCTATCTGCCATATCAGCCATAATAGTAGGCGCATATCTAGCCAATGAATCAAACTCGAGACTATACTCTCGAATGCTCCTGCCACCCTGCCTCAACTGTAAGAATCTATCGACTCTGGCTCGTCTCATCTCTGTAGGCAGAAAGTGGCCAAGGAATGCCTCTGTAAACTCATCCCATACAACTGGAAGAGCACCCTCGCCTCTAGATAACTCCCAAGACTCATACCAATTAATCGCTGTATCCCGCATCCGATACGAAGTCAACTCAACAGACTTAGTCTCTGAAGCCTTGATCACCCTCAATGTACGCTACATCTGTTGGATAAACTCCTGCGGGTCATCTTCGGGCTTTGACCCGAAAAACTCTAGAGGATTACAACTCAAGAAATCACGAATCCTCAAACTGTCAGATCTATGGTCAACTCCATGTCCCTGTTTGCGAGACTGTCCTGCCACTAATCTGGTCAGCAGCTCAATTGTATCTCTCATGGCTCTGTCCTCTACCCCTGGTTGAGGAGCTGGAGAATCAGGTGCTGAGGCCTCAGGAGCTAGTGGTGCTGCCCCCCGAACTAGAGACTCTGGTTATGGCGATGTAGTAGAACCCTTAGACTGGGGTACAGTCTCAGACTGGGTATATGCCCTGGTAACTCTCCGGGTCTGACTGGTAGCTCCTGCTACTGATTTGCCCTTCTAGGCCGTTGTCGCCTTCTTCGAAGGCATAGTTGGAAACACAATAATACGTCAGAAAGGGATTATCCTAATAACATAGCTTTATTGCACGATCTATGAGATGAAAGGATAGAAACCAATCCTAAATGTCCGACAACCTCCTGCGTATAAGTATGGTGCACAATATACCAATACACAAGACTCTATTAGACACGATGCAGTAGATATTCGAGAATCGCTCGATACCACTAAATGTCACGACCCGGTGCGACGATGCCTACCTAGGCACCCTTATACCCACCTATCACATATAATCACACAAATACCAAGGATAATGTAAACATCGGTAATAAACCTGTCTCCCAAGTAGTCACAGCTAATTCATATAACAAAATAGGCAAGCCGACGAGGCCGCCACTGTACATAGAGATATCCAAAACTGCTCACAATCGTACACATATACAAAAGTACATCTACCACCCACAACTGTCTACAGACCTCTAAGAATACGATAATGAAATATGACGGGACAGGGGCCCGTCGTGCCCCTAAATATGCATAAGTCCGAAAATAAGGTTCTGTACCAAAATGACTAAGCTCCGAATCAATGGAGCTCTCCAACCAGCTGAACATAAATCCTAGACTGGAGGATCACCAAACTGAGTACCTATACCTGCAGGAATGAACGCAGCCTCCCGAGAAAAGGAGTTCAGTACGAAATAATGTACTGAGTATGTAAAACATGAAGTATTGTAAGAAAGATCATAACTGGCCAAAAGATATCATGAGACAAGTATAATAATCAAATTACCATTTCAACTGTGTCGTATAAAAATGAGAGTCATATAAGTCCATATCATATACCATACCCGGCTCATTCTGTGACTCGGTGAATGAAATCATATCCATATACATACCGTACCCGGCCCCCTAGTGAGGGTCTCGGTGAAATCATATAATGTGCACATACCGTACCCGGCCCATTCTGGGACTCAATAAAATCATATACATACCGTACACGGCCCTCTAGTGAGGGACTCAGTGAAATCATATAATGTGCACGAATACATACCCGACCCGGGACTCGGTGAAGTCATATAACCATATCAACACGAATAGAATATCATGAGTAACTTTATACAAATTAAATCATCGTTTGACTCTTAATGGAATAAATAGAATATCTATCACTTAGAAATCAAGGCGCTATCATATCATATATCATTAAGAATTTGAATTCAATGGAATTATGTACTTCCGTCGTACATTCATCTTATATAAATCATGCCAAAAGAAGAAAGGATAGATTCACATACCTTATTGTCGAAATAACCAACTCTATAATTAAAACTCGTCTCGATTAGTACTTCAACCTATAACAATAGTAATTCGTTCGTCAACTCTACGATTTCTAGTATAAGTTAAATCGAATGACGACTCTCTTTTCTATAGAAATTTGGGCAGCACTTCCCCTATTTATATGCTCATCCACAACTCGCAAATAAAGCCAACAATACCAATAACAAGATGCAACTTAAAGATATAACCAAAACAATCTCAAATACTCCATATACGACATCATAATACATTCCTTCTCTTTACGTTCATGGAAGACAACAACCAAGGTGATTAATACACTTTTTTATCTTGTTAATTCAACCTCTTAAACCACATTAAAACAACCTTAAAAACAGTCCATCAATTCTAGCAACAACAACAAGAGTGCAAGTCTTATAGTTTGCAACATAACACCTTTCTACACTTTAATTTCTTTAAGACATGTATTAATAATTACCATATCGTATATACATGTTCATAACTTATATTTCCAGCATTATAACTAAACCAAAACAACCCCTAAAATACAACACAACATGTCCAATAATTCCATACAAGTCTCGGCCAACACCCACAAGACCAAACTCTTTTCTTAACTCCTTAAAATCCAATTCATGTTTCAACACTGCCATATAACTAATTACAACTTTAAATCGCAATGCTTCTTTTCAATTTTAACATGCAATTAGTGACAATGAAACAATAACAACAAGCGAACCTAATGTAGTAAAATAGCCCCAAAATCGGCTACAACACCCAAAATTAGGGATGGCAACGGGTAGGATCTGGACCGGATCCTACTAGATCCAGATCCAGATTCGTTTTACATACATGTATCCATATCCAGATCCGTTTTACATACATGTATCCATATCCAGATCCAGATCCATAGGTTCCATAAAATCATATCCAAATCCAGATCCATCGGATCCACCGGATCCACGGATCGGATCTGGATCCAAATCAAAGTGACTGATTATTAAGTTATACCTTCTAATCAGTCCAAATTTTCTAGAAAAAGAGTCAATTTAATTTAACGGAATCATGAGAATGCATCCGTAAATTAGGACTAAATGACATTGTTGACAATTGTTATGCCTATTGGCTATTGCTGTAGTGAGAAACAATCATCTCAATACCTAAGCTACTACATAAGTACCACATAAATGATTAATATAATGATTAAAGAATAACACGCAAAACGTGTCTCAATTAAAAAAAAAATGGCATTCGGCCCTTTGAATATAAAATAAAATTAAGATTACAAAGGATTCGGTGCCATGATGTATAAATAATAAATGTATAATTAATTTAATAAAAAACGGATTCACGGGTCGGATCTGGACCGGATACGGATCTCAAAGACAAGATCCAGATCCAGATCCATCATAAACGGATCTGAGTCCGATCCGGATCCGTCGGGTCCAAATTTTGAATATCCATATCCTATAAAACGGATCTGGATCCACCGGATCCGGATCGGGTCCGGGATCCATTGCCATCTCTACCCAAAATAATCACATGCATTTATTTTATTTCTAATTTCTCTTAAGACAAGTTCATTCCTTAATTTACAACATCATATAACTTCAATTATACTATAAAAAGAAGAAATCTTACCTTAATTCTTGCCCAAAACAGTCCCTAAAAATCAGTCACTGCCCCATTTTCTTTTGCACCATTTTTCATCATTTCTTCAACTTATATTGACATGCATGTCTTCCTTATGAACTTAAATTCATCTTACTTGTATGTTTTCTTCCAACATTGTTCATCTTCGATACTAAGGCTTATTGGAGCAAGTCTCGGCCAGAAGTGCTGAAACACCACTGCTGGGGGGGTTTTCCTTGGCTTATAAATTCGTAGACTAGCTTAATCTTGGAATGGGAGTTGTTTTAATCTTCTCTTTGGCTATGGTGTTTGGTCGAAAAATCTGTGGAGAATGGAGAGAGAAGGGAGTTTGATGAAGAAGTGTGCTTTGAAATAGAAATAAAGGAGCATTGGTAATATAAGCTGAAAATCATTAAGTGTATTGCTTCTTGTTCCACGCGTGGGAGGGGTGCTAGTCCCCATAATTTGTCCACTAATTCACACTTATTTATTATCTCCACTAAAATAAATCTCACATTCAATAAATCCATCTCCCACATAGTCAATCTTATATAAAATCTAGAAATTTCGAAATGTCCAATCAATATAATCAATTCCCATCGTCACACTCGTCGTATTCAAAAATTATTCCGGATCACATCCTTTGTATACTAATTTCCGTATTAGCATATGTAAATATACTTTATATTCAATATTCGAATATTATTTTCTTAATTACATTCTCTAAGTATTGCCTTAAATTACGAGGTGTAACATCATGAACTTCTTTCAAACTTTATACATATAAATCCTTAAACACATCATTTACAATCAAGTTGTATAATTTTTAGCCATGAAATGTTAGATCCGTAGGTAAACCACATTGGGCGGATTCTTAATACCGAGGTGCTTAAAACTTTCATTGGGGGATCACAAAAACCCTTACCCAAACTTTGGTATTTTTTAAAGGTTTTCAAAAAAGTAGCCTTTAAATTGGTTTCATGATTCCATTCAATAAATTAGGTGGTTATTCTGTTTGTTCACGACAAACGCCAAATTACGAAATAGCTTTTACGTGCGAGTGTAAAAGTGAACCGTAATAATTACCCTCATATACTAGGCTCCAAACATATTGTGAAAATAGTTGAGGGTGTACAGGAATGCCATAAGGAAGAGTTGCAGGGCAATATTATTAACTGAGTTAATTATTAGCTTAATTGAGTCTGTTGTTAGTCGATTAGGTACTTAACAGATTAGTTAATTGATAGTTAAGTCGGTTGTAGATATTTTATATATCAACACGTGGTATGTGTGTATATAAGGCTGGTCACATTGTAAATTTCACAACACAGAAAATAGATCTCTCTGAAGCTCACTTTGAGCACCAAAACATCTTCTTCTCTATTCACATATCTGTCTCTTCTCTACTCATTGTTTCTGCATATTATCACATCTATGGAATCCAACATGGTATCATATCCATCGTAGTAGTGTAATGAACTGTATACAGTGAATATCAAAGGAAGAAGAGTTGGAAATTAGGAAATCGAGACGGCTGACGAAAGTTGTGGATGTGATTGATGTTTGAAATAGTTGGAAATTAGGAAATCGAGACGGCTGACGAAAGTTGTGGATGTGATTGATGTTTGAAACATCTATAGGTCTGGAAATCGAACATGCAGTTGATATATAAGGCAATTGATGTTTGAGAATTTGTAGATCTGGAAATCAAACATACAATAGATCTGGAAATCGAACATGCAATTGATGTATAAGGCAATTGATGTTTGAGAATTTATAGATTTGAGAGTCGAACATGCAATCGATGTATAAAATAGTTGATGTTTAAGAATTTATAGATCTGATAAATGACGGGAACAGTTGGTGAAGATATGAGCGATGCAATTGCATCAACAACAATGAGCATCAATCATAACCATCCACTATACCTATTTCCATCAGATTCTTTAGGATCACTGTCGATCAGGGTGATACTAACAGGCATGGATAACTATACTATATAGAGTAGAACAATGAAACTAGCTCTGTTAGGAAAGAATAAAATTAGCTTTATAGATGGCACAGTGAGGATAGAAACATTCAGTGGAGAATTGGCAAGTCTTTGGGATAGATGTAATGTTATTGTGGTGTCGTGGTTGATGGGAAATGTGAGAAAAAACTAGGATGCTATTCAATTCTTACTCACATCTGATATGGGAGGATTTGAAGGATAAGTTTGACAAAATTAATAGTTCGAGGACATTCCAGCTACATAAGGAGATAGTTACACTACGACAAGGAAGCTCATCAGTGTCAATATATTACTCTAAACTAAAAGATCTATGGGATGAGTATTACTCGATCATACCACCACCTTCTTGCTGTCATAAGTCCAAGGAGATTGTAGATCATCTACAATATCAGAGGATGTCGTAGTTTTTAATGGGGCTTAACGATAGCTATGGTCAGGCTAGAAGCCAAGTAATAATGATGCAACAGGTGCCCAATCTGAATCAGGTTTATGCAATGATAAACCATGAGGAGAGCCAGCGGATGATTCATGATATAATAGTGTCATCAGTCATGTTTACAGCTAAACAGGGAAGTGGAAGACCTAGACAAAAAAAAACCATATAATAATGCAACATGTGACTTTTATCTAGGAAAAGGACACTGGAAGATAGATTGTTTCAAGCTAATTAAATGTGACTTCTGTCACAAAACTGGACACATACAAGATAATTGTTATAGACTTATTGGTTATCCTGAAAATTTTAAAGGAAAAACTAATGGTTCTAAGAAGGCTACATAATGGCAGGAGGAGATTTACAGATTGAAGGGACTGGTCAAAGAGGACAGAAGGCTTATGGAGCAATGCAGATGTCTCATGGTCAAGGATGACAACAGGCTTATGGAACAATTCAGATGTCTCATCCACAAATACATCATCCACAAGGATCATATTATGGACATGGACACAATATGTACTCTGAACAGTTTAGTGGACAATTTACTCCCAGCTAACACAAACAACTTCTCGGTATGCTAGACAGCAAGAACACAAATGGAGAAACCAGTGCAAAGGCAAACATGGCATGTATATCTAATCTTACTGCAAAGAAATTTTGAAATGGATTGTGAATACAAGAGCTACCAATCACATGATTAGTAATTCAAAGCACTTACAAAATAAAAATGTAGTAGGGGATGCAGGAGGGAAATGTGCAAATGCCTAATGGAGAATCAGCCAAAATTACTCACACTGGTGATTACCATATGGGAGGAGGTGATGTCCTTAAAAATGTCTTATGTATGCCAACATTCAAGTTCAATCTAATATATGTCTCTAAAGTGACAAAAGAATTGAACTGTAGTGTCACATTCTTTTCAAAATATTGTGTATTTCAGGATCTCTTAACTGGGAAGGTGAGAGTGACTGGTAGTGAAAAAGAGGGACTGTATATACTGTGTCTGGACACATTGAATAAAACTGGGGAGATGGTAAAACGTTTGACAAAAACTCAACACATTGATCCAGTTATATGACATCATAGAATGTGACATGTACCTGTACATGTTCTGAAAAGGATTCCCCACCTTAAGAATGTTGATTCTTTTACTTTGAATAATTGTGAAGTGTGTCATTTAGCTAGACAAGCTAGAAAATCTTTTCCTGCTAGTGTCAGTAGAAGGACAGGACCATTTCAGTTGTTACATATGAATGTATGGGGTCCTTACAAAGTTGAAATATACAATGGCATGAGGTATTTTCTCACTATTCTAGATGACTACTCTAGATGGACTTGGGTTTTTCTAATGAGACTGAAATCAGATGTGGTTACACTACTTAAAAATTTCTTTACTGAAGTACATACACAGTTTGATGTGAAGATTAAAAAGGTAAGGTCAGATAATGGAACATAATTCTTTAATCATAATTGTAAAGAACTGTGTCAGATGTATGGTGTATTGCATGAGAGTTCTTGTCCACACATCACAACAAAATGGTGTTATGGAAAGGAAACATAGACACATACTTGAGACAGTTAAAGCAATTAAACTTCAAACCAGTTTACCAGACAAGTTTTGGGGATTCTGTGTGGAGGGTGTTGTGTATGTCATGGATAGAATACCCTCTTCTGTTCTGGGAAACAAAACTCCATATGAATTATTGTATAAAAAACAACCATCACTCTCTCACCTTAGAGTAATAGGGTGCTTATATTTTGCTACCACTCTGGTTAGACAGGACAAGTTTGGTCCTAGAGTTGTGAGAACCATTCTTCTTGGATATGGTTCTGCACAGAAAGGGTACAAGCTGTATGATATGGAAAATAGAACATTCTTCATGAGCAGAGATGTAGTGTTCATGGAGACAATATTTCCTTACAAGAATGATGCAGATGATGAATTTGGAGGTATGAAATCATATGAGCATTTCAGTTTTGATGATCTGATTAATTCTCCAAATTTGGAAGTTATAAGTAGTATTCCAGATATGCATAATTCACATAAAGAAGTAGGAAGGGAGAATGCTCCTGATGGAGTTGACAGTACAACTCAATAGTCTGCAGACATATCATATACAACATCAATACCCTCTAGCATTGATGTTAGGAGGTCTACAAGGGCCAGTAGGCCCCCTATATGACATAAATATTATATTACTAAGCATGGTTCTACCAGCTGTTTATATCCCATATTTGAAGGCTTAGGCTATACAAGTTTATCATCCTCATATCAGAGCTTTATTGCACTGGTTTCTACAGAAATAGAACCCTATAGCTATTCAGAAGCAGCAGCATACCATAGATGGGTTGAAGCCATGAAAGCTGAGATCTAGGCATTGGATGACAACAAAACATGGGAGCTAGTTGAACTTCCAGAAGGGAAAAAGATCATTGGATGTAGGTGGGTGTACAAGATCAAGTACAAGGCCACATGGGAAGTGGATAGATTCAAGGCTAGATTAGTAGCCAAGGGATACAACCACAAAAACATGCATTGACTATCAAGAAACATTCTCACCAGTGGTGAAAATGACTACTGTGAGATCAGTTATCTCTATTGCAGCAACCAGACAGTGGAGAATTCACCAAATGGATGTCTACAATACATTCCTCCAAGGAGATCTTTATGAGGAAGTGTATATGACTTTGCCTGAGGGATTTACCAATCCTGGGGGACATCAGCACTGCAGATTGTTAAAATCTCTGTATGGGTTGAAGCAAGCTTCTAGACAATGGAATATCAAGCTCACCTCAGCTCTCACTTCTTCAGGGTTTGTCCAAAGTAACAGGGATTACTCATTATTCACCAAACATCAGGAGGATAAATTGGTTGTGGTACTTGTGTATGTAGATGATATGCTCATTGCTGGGAATGATCTAAATCTTATTCAGGCCACCAAACAGACACTTCAATTAGCATTCAAAATCAAATATTTGAGTGAACTTAGATACTTTCTTGGCATAGAGTTTGCAAGACATTCTCAAGGTATTATCATGCACCAAAGAAATTATGCCCTAGAGCTTATATCAGACATCGGGGTAGCAGGAAGTAAGGGTGCCATCTCACCTATGGAGATGAATGTTAAACTCACCACTGTCACTTATGATGATCATGTAGCTTCACAACCCATCCCAGATGGTGTATCACATTCACAGGCATCAGATATGCCACTGCAGGATCCAACATCTATAGAAGATTGATTGGGAGGCTATTATATCTAACCAACACCAGACTTGATATAGCATTTACTGTGCAATGTTTGAGTCAGTTCATGCAGGAGCGTAAAACCTCACATTTGGAGGCTGGGATGCGACTTGTAAGATACATCAAGAAGGCACCAGGTTCTGAGATCTTTATGTCTAGTTCCAGCACAGATCATCTTCAAGTGTTCTGTGATGTTGATTGGGGGTCCTGTATAAATAGTAGGAGATCCATTACAAGGTATTTGGTTATGTTTGGCCAGTCACATGTCTCATGGAAGTCCAAGAAGCAAGTTACTGTCTTTAGGATCTCAGCAGAGGCTGAGTATAGGGCCATGACAACTTCAGTTGCTGAGGTTATTTGGCTTACTGGTTTTTATTCAGAGCTTGGAATTCATATTTCACTCCCAGTATCGATTCTCACTGATAGCAAATCAGCACTCCAGATTGCAACCAATCCTGTTTTCCATGAGCGCACCAAACACATAGATATAGATTGCCACTTTATCAGAGAATTGATCCAAGCAGGGGTCATTCAACCCACTTATCTTCCTTCTCATGAACAGCCAGCAAATATATTCACTAAGGCCCTCAGCAGTGCACATCATGTTTATCTTGTATCCAAGCTAGGAATGCAGAACGTCTTCATATCTCCTAGCTTGAGGGGGGATGTGAAAATAGTTGAGGGTGTACATGAATGCCATAAGGAGGAGTTGCAGGGAAACATTATTAACTGAGTCAGTTATTAGCTTAATTGAGTTTGTTGTTAGTCGGTTAGGTACTTAACAAATTAGTTAATTTATAGTTAAGTCGGTTGTAGATATTTATATATCAACACATAGTATGTCTGTATATAAGGCTGGTCACATTGTAAATTTCACAACACAGAAAATAGATCTCTCTGAAGCTCACTTTGAGCACGAAAACATCTTCTTCTCGATTCACCTCTCTGTCTCTTCTCTACTCACTGTTTCTTTATATTATCACATCTATGGACTCCAACACATATGATCATGTGTGAGTTTAGTTCCTTAATCCTGGAGTATTAGATCAATCCCCAGTCCTTATTCCATATATAGTTCACATGTGAGTATCCACCCTATGCCATTTAAATTGTTTAATATTGTTATGGACCGCCAGACTTCTCTAGGATACTTAATATGTATGGTCTCATAATTTTGATGGCATCAATATGTTTAATCTATGAATGAAGCTGAAGAATCTGAAGGGTAATCTAGAAGGACTTAACAAGCTAGGCAAGACCTAGAAATAATTCAAGACTCAATTGTCACTCAACCATATTGGACCAACATCAATAGAGCAAGAAAGGAATATTTTGGTTGAAAATTACAAAAGTCCAGGGCCAATTGGATCTCTTGTCGGGATGAACACCATGTATTTTAATGCCTAGTGTAAGATCAGGAGTAGTAGGAATAGCATCACAAATTTCTACGTATGATGCTTTTGTTATCAAGCTCACTGATCCTTTGTAGATTGAGACCAAGTATATATCCTGTTAAATATACATAATTGTGTATATTAGGAATGTATATTGTAGTATAATTAGACTTGTACTATTACCATAATTGTATAGTTAGTCTCCAAATAAAATAGGGTTTTAGATGTATAATAGGAAAATGATTTTCCTATATGTAATTTGTATATATACCTCATTCATTAATGAGAATAATCAATGGATTATTTCTTTCATGGTATCACAAGTCTAGATTAATTTTCTTCCTTGCTTCTGCCGAAAATTCATTCTCGGATTTCGTGGAGTATTGTCTTGGCTTCCGAGAGTTTTTTTTGTTCTCCAACCTAAATTATTTCTTCCAAAATCCCTCAAATCACATATTATGTTGTCAGTATGTCTACATCAAAGAACACATTCCATCACGCCCTTACAGTTTCTGACATCAAGAATCACATCTCTCTTGTTCTTGAAATAGAAAACGTTCAATATACGATGTGGGTCGAACTATTCATGATTCACGCACATGCGCATCAAGTCATCTATCACATAATTCCTGTGGCTCCTGAGGATACGGAGGTACCAAAACGCGAGGATGATCCAAAGTTATGGACAACACTTGATGCTACTGTACTATAGTGGATTTACTCAACTATCTCTACCGACCTGTTGCAACGATTATTGAGTCGGACGCTATGGCAAAGGTTGCTTGGGATAGGCTGTGTGACATATTCCAAGATAATCAGAACTCCAGAGCTGTTACACTTGAGCAGGAATTTTCCCACGTCAAAATGGAAAATTTCCCGAACGTTTCAGCTTATTGCAAAAGGTTGAAAGAATTGGCGGACAAACTCCGCAACGTTGGTGCGCCCATTAGAGACGATCGTCTTGTTTTATAGATGGTTGTCGGCCTATCCGAGTCCTATAGTGGTATTGGGACTCTACTTCGTCAAAGTAACCCTCTCCCAAAATTTTATCAAGCCTGTTCCATGCTTAATTTGGAAGAAGCAGGTTTGGCTAAGAAGGTGGCTACCGGGGCTAGTCCCATCATCATGATGACGTCATCCACCAACTCTCCGGGTTTTGTTAATACTTTCGGCCAAAATCGTGCTCTCGGTAGTGGCAAAAATAATCAGAAAAATCGCGAGGGCAAATTCGGCAGTTCCGGCAGCGGTAACGGTGTCCAAAATAGGGGCGGTGGACTCCGTCCCTAATATAGTAGGCCATCGACCCACTGGTATCAGCCTTGGGCCCCTTGGTCGTAGGATGGACACAGTGGGCAGTGGCCTTACGACCCATCTACAGCGTACATCCCAGCCAGTGAGCATCCTAACAGTCCTATCGGCCCACTGCCCACTAGCCCATTAGTTTTCGAAGCAGTTATGGGTCAGGGCAGAATGCAGGTGTTATTGGTCCCTGGCCTCAAGTCTATCACATAGTGGGCCCCACCTCATCCGATATTGAGGCGACTATGCACACACTTGGAATAAATCCATCGGACCCAAATTGGTACATGAACATCGGTGCGACTACACACATGACGTCCGACCCAGGTACTCTCTCGTCTTATTTCAATTTGAGCAGTAATCATGGTATAATTGTTGGGAATGGTAATTCAATTCCAATTCGTGGTTACGGTCATAAATCTTGTCTCCCCCATCCACCTCTTATCTTAAAAAATACCCTTCATGCCCCTAAATTGATCAAACATTTGGTGTATGTCCGTAAATTTACCACTGATAATTCTGTTTCTATTAATTTTGATCTGTTTGGGTTTTCTATGAAGGATTTCTAAACGGTGATTCCTCTCATGAGGTGTGATAGTACGGGGGATCTTTATCATATCACGCTAAGTTTCGGTCTTTCGAGTCAAACCTTGTCATCTATGTTTCCCGTCCTTGCCCCTTCCTTGTGGCATGCTCGTCTAGGTCATCCGGGATCATCCATTTTGTCTTCATTAGATAAAAATAAATTTATTTTTTGTAAAGGTACGCATAACACTCCGAATTATCAATCTTGTTCTTTAGAAAAAATTATTAGATTGTCGTTTGTAGACTCTAACTCTCATACTATAATGTCATTTGATATTATTCATAGCGATCTATGGACATCTCCTGTTCTCAGTTCTTTGGGTCATCGTTATTACGTTCTATTTTTGGATATTATTCTAATTTTTTATGGACATTTCCAATCACGAAAAAAATCTCAAGTTTTTTCCACCTTCTTAAAATTTAGAGCATTCATTAGAACCCAATTTGAACGGGAAATTAAAAATATCCAATGTGATAATGGCAAAAAATATGATAACGGAATGTTTTGGGAATTTTTGTGCTAAAAATGGAATCAATTTTCATTTTTCTTGTCCTCATACGTCTTCACAAAATGGGAAAGTTGAACAAAAAATATGTACCATTAACAACAATGTTCGAACTTTATTGCTTCATGCTTCTGTACCCCTTATTTTTTGGCATCATGCTCTACAAATGAATACATATCTTCTTAATATTCTTCCTATCAAAAGTTTGACGTATTCGTCCCCTCTTCACAATTTATATAACAAGACTCCTTCGTATTCACATCTTAGGGTCTTTGGGTGCTTGTGTTATCCACTTTTTCCATCCACCATAATTAACTAACTCCAGGCCCGTTCTACTCCTTGTGTGTTTTTGGGCTATTCGTCAAATCATCGTGGTTATAAATATTTTGATTTATTGTCTAATAGAATCATTATCAGTCGTCATGTAATATTTGATGAGTCCCAATTTCCTTTTGCTAAGGTAGAGAGTCTTGTGCCTAGTTCGTATAATTTTTTGGATGTTCATATATCCCCGTACCTTATTCACTATTTTTCGGACAGGTCCCGCACCCCAAATTCTCCAGTGGGCCCACTGCCCGCTGGTCCTACAAACATGTCCCAACCCACTGTCTCGATACCATTCTCGGGCGAGTTCCGATATTGGGCGATCCACCAATACCGAACCGGTCGATTCGACATTTCGAGTCTTTTGTTTCGTTATAGGCCGCAGGCCATCGTCTTGGCCAGCCCGTCCCGTGCCCCGGAAAGTCCCAAAATTCACCTAATTTTGCCCTGAGTCATGGTCCAGTCACCCGAAGTCAACGGGGTATTTTTAAATCAAAAAGACATTTTAATTTAAATTTTAATGTTCTTAAATCACCACTACCCCGTGATCATATGTCGGCCTTAAATGACCCGAATTGGAAGATTGTTATGACTGACGAATATAATGCTCTCATTGATAATAAGATGTGGGAGTTTGTGTCCCGTCCATCTGGTGTTAATATTATTTGATTTATGTGGATATTTGCTCATAAAGACAATTATGATGCTTCATTTGCGAGGCATAAGGCTCGTCTTGTAGGTTATGGTAAGACTCAACAGGTTGGTGTAGATTGTGGTGAGACGTTTATCCCGGTGGTCAAGCCGGCTACCATTCACACTGTTCTCAACTTGGCTCTTTTGACAGCATGGCCCATTCATCAGCTAGATGTGAAGAATGTCTTTTTATATGGTGATCTTAAGGAGACAATATATATGCATCAGCCTTTGGGGTTTAGGGATCCCAAATATCCTAGTCATGTCTGTTTGTTGAAGAAGATCTTATATGGGCTTAATCAGTCCTCGAGGGCTTGGTACAAGAGGTTTACAGACTTTGTGTCGACTATTGGTTTCTCTCACAGCAGGTCCAATAATTCGTTATTCATATATCGTCGTGGTTCGTCATTGGCTTATATACTCTTATATGTGGATGATATTATCTTGACTACTTCATCTGATGCATTACGCCAGTCTATAATGACAATGCTCAGTTATTTTTGGGGGATTGCTGTCACTCGTCATGCAAGTGGATTGTTCTTATCACAGAGGAAGTATGCAGCTGAGATCATTGAGAGGGTTGGGAAGTCATCCTGTAAGTCCACTTCCACTCCAGTTGATACTAAACCCAAGTTGGGTGTTGCAGCTGGCTCCCCCTATGAGGATCCGACCCGTTATCGCAGTCTTGCAAGGGCCCTTCAGTATCTTACGTTCACGCGACCTGATATTATATATGTCATGCAGCATGTGTGTTTATTTATGCATGATCCCAGGATTGAGCACATGAATGCGCTCAAACGCATTCTTAGGTACATCCACGGGCACTTGATTATGGCTTGCATTTGTATCCTTCGTCGACGTCTACACTTGTCTCATATACAGATGTTGATTGGGTGGCTGTCCTGACACCAGGCGGTCTACATATGGCTATTGTATGTTTCTTGGTAATAACTTGGTCTCATGGTCTGCAAAACGTCAGTCAACATTATTCCGTTCTAGTGTAGAGGCCGAGTATCGAAGGGTAGTCAATGTGGTCTCCGAATCATGTTGGTTACGTAATCTTCTATTTGAACTTCATTGTCCTATTGATAAAGCTACCTTGGTGTACTGTGATAATGTTAGTGCCATCTTTCTGGGAATCCGGTTCAGCACCAACGCACTAAACATATTGAGATGTACATTCATTTTGTTCGAGAAAAGGTAGCTGGTGGATAAGTATGCGTCTGTCATGTCCCTTCAGACCCTCGGTCCTTTTTGAAGATTTCAGAAACAGTCTCAACGTACGAAGACCGCCCGCTATGACTGCGTGTGTGTGTTAAATATACATAATTATGTATATTAGGAATGTATATTATAGTATAATTAGATTTGTACTATTACCATAATTGTATAGTTAGTCTCTAAATAAAATAAGATTTTAGATGTATAATAGGAAAAAGATTTTTTCTATATGTAACTTGTATATATACCTCATTCATTAATGAGAATAATCAAGAGATTATTTCTTTCATATCCTTCTTCACTAATTTAATGGGGATTGTTGTAGAGGATTATCCATTTTCAAAAATCATTAGAATGGGCCCTTGTCTATTCTATCAACAAAAGTGTAACCTGATTAGAGTTGTACTGATCAAAAAATACTAGTTGTTATTAAGGAAATGCCTCATAAAAAACTCATGGTGTGAATGGTTATCCTATTATTCATAAGAAACTGGGAAGTTGTGAAGGATATTCTTGGGGTTGTGACTTGTGAAGGAGTTTCTTCACTATGGCAAACTCCGCATATCTTTTAGTGGCATTGTCACCACTTTGGTGCCAAAAACTGCAATTCCTACTCAGGTTAAAGACTAAGGGCATGTAATAACTCGTCCGAACGTTTTGAGGATTGATATCTATTTTTTTTCAAATGACACTTCTTGTAGGTTCAACATGCATATTATGACTTGGGGAGACGGTTGGAATGGAACCTGAGGCAACCAAATGCTTATCGGAGAACAAAATACAAAATTAGAGGTATGAAAGTTTTCATGTGTATGGTGATTTATGACCTTTTGGATAGCTTGGACGAATTCTGATGGGACTCTGGAGTGATTCAGACGCTTGAGTTGCAATCTAGCAAAATTGAAAGCTAAGAGTTGACCATGGTCAAATAGGTGACTTAACTAGTCCAAATTTATAATTTGAAAGTTCTAGCAGATTTATATTATGATTTTGGACTTATTTGCAAGTTTTGGTAAGATTCATATGAGTTTCGAACGGATATTGATCGTGTTGAGATTCTATATGATGTTTAGACGTCATTTTGAGTGTAAACTATACCACATTAAGAAAATGAGATCTCATTATATTTTTATTGAATCATTAGACCCGTATCATGATTTCGGAACCATAACAACAAGGATCATCAGATTCTGAGATCGTATGAGCAACTTATGACTATTTTAGCATAAATATCTGATGCTGGTACAAATATGACCGTGATCGCAAAGCTATAGTAGCGATCGAGAACTTTCTATCACAACTGCGGAGATCATTTGTTGCGACCATGAAGTGTTATCGCGAAAAGTGACCCAAGTCAACTATAAATTAACAATTTCATCCCAATAGTATACTTTCACGATTTTGAGAGTTTGAGAGCTCGAAATCGGTGACTTTTTGCAGCGTTCTTATCGTTTCAATGTGGAGAGTAAGAATCTAACCTCTGTTTTTAATTGAAATTTTATTACACTCGATCATCAATGATTTAATTCATATTTTGTTTGGAAATTTGGGGGTTTTAGCCCTAAAACCTAAGAAAATGAAATTCATGAATTTGGAAGTCGATTTGGAGTCTTTTTGGGATGTAATTTCAGGTATGAATTCCCTAATAAATGAATAACCTGATTTTGAAAGAAATTCCGATTTTGACCTCAGGAGGCTTGGATTTGACTTTTTGGTTAACTTTTTAGTTTGAATTATTTTATATAACAATATGAGTATTGTTGGACTCGTTTAATATCGCAGAGTAATATTGTGAATAGATTGAACTCGTTTGATGAATTTGGACACGATAGAGCTTATAGAAACTTAAAACTTCACCCGGAAAGAGGTAAGCTAAGCTTTGACCCAGTTGGAGAAATACTTTATTAATTAAACGATAATAAGGATTAAGGGTAAAAAAGGGGTCCCGCATATGAGAACTTATGCGGGTACCGATGTCATGTTACTTAGCCGATTATGTGATATATTATGTGATTGATTGACAAAATAAGGACTAGATAATTTTGGATCGTGACAGGGCCTATAGCCTGTTGTACAACATTCTACAAAATTGTTACAAAAGTCTTAACCAACAATATAAAAATGTCATTATTACCGTTATTAGTCTCTCCGAGTCAACTTTTATTAAAAGCAAAAACATCACCGATAATATTCTCTTTCCCCATGAATTATTTAAATGGTATTCTAGAAACGACAATATCTTATATGTGCTATGAAAGTGGACCTTAAAAGGCTTATAACTCCATAAAATGGTGCTTCCTGAAGAACATGATGGCTGAGTTGAGATTCCTTCACAAGTTCATCATGTGGATCATGGAGCGTATCTACAATGTGTCCTATTCTTTGGTCATAAACGGTGGACTGCCAAAACCCTTTAAAGGAAAAAAAAGGATCAGACAGGGTGACCCATATGTCACCTTATCTGTTTTTAATGCAATAAAGTATTCGCAAATAGAACTGAATCTTTAGGCACTAGTCAATAGTTTAAGTTTCACCCTAAGTGTAATAAGCTAGGCGTGGTTCATATATATTTTATTGATGATTTATTAATGTTTTCTAAGGCATATGTTCCTTCCATCTAGATGTTACAGAAGACATTTCATAGATTCTCAACTGCTTCAGGTGTACATGCAAACGTGGACAAAAGTTAAATTTATATGGTTTGGATCAAATCTATTTTGCAACATGAGATTATGAGCACCTTGAGGGTTTATTAAAGGGACCATCTCCTTCAAGTATTAGGGAATGCACATCTCTTCTAAGAAGCTCTTTGTTGCTCAAAGTCTTTTCTTGATGAATAAAATTGTTGAAAGAATCAGGTTTTGATTTGTTATACTGTTGTCTTATGCTGATAAACTTCACCTAATAAAGTCTGTGATTTTTGACATTCAAATATATTGGACTTAGATTTTTTTTTGTCAAAAAATATCATTAAGCTGACTGATGATGTGTGCAGTCTTTCTTGTGGACTGGATCAAATTCTATTTAAATAGGGTCATGATTTATAAGAAAAAACTTGTCTTCCCAAAACAACTGGAAAAAAATAGTGATATATCTCTATATTTGAAACAAAGCATTAGTAGTAAACAACTTTAGGCCATTACTGAGAAAAAAATTGTTTCTAGATAAGGTGGATCAAATTTATTAAATAAAACAATCTTCAGTTGATGCATCAACAATCCTGGGAATGCTACCTGATGTGCCGCGAATTTACGACACATCTGATGTCAATTTCATGGACTATTTATGTCTTAATGCATCTTTCGTATATGTTTCTTATGTTATTTTACATTTTATAAAAACTTTGCCTCAGGACATCGGAAAATGGTAAAAGCACATAATGCGGACAAAAGTATCAAAAAGAAAGAAGTGCAAACAAGACCCATTCTGAGGACCGCAAAATCAAACTGGGATCGCAGATGAAGAAGCCACATCGTAGAACACAACAATGATTGAATGATTTCTGGAGCTCAGAATCTGATCCAATATGTGGTCTGTATTTCAGTTATGCGGATCGCATTCTGTTCTATGAACCACTGCTCAACCTCAGTCCAAGCCAAGAGTGTGATGCATTGGAGCACTTATGCGGACCACGATTCAGTTCTGCGGACCGCAATTCTGATCGCACTTCAGGACAACAAGTTAGATCCAATAATTGAAGACCCACTCTGTGAATCCTAGTGTTCTGCAGACCGCGAACCTGTTCTTCGGACCGCAGAACAGTTCTGCGGTCCCATTTGCGATCGAAGAGTGAGACATGATGGCATTTTCGTAATTTTATTCCCCGAATTTTGGGACCTTATAAGTAGATTATCTAGGGTTTGTGTCATGATTCATACTCGTACTTTATTACAATTGTCATTGAAGTGTCAAGCAAATTGGAGAGAATATTTTGGTGATATTGAAGAGACAAGTCTTGTTATTTCTTGTACTTCAATTATCTTATTTTATCTGTGGTAGTTATTGCTTCTTTTTTATGCTGATTCATCATGTCTTATTTGCTTTTGTTATTTTCATTTTCATACTGCTTTGAATTTCTTGTCTTTATCCGACTTTTTTATGCTTTCTCTTGAGTCGGGGTCTTTCGCTGTTACACCCCGTAATTCCAAGGCATATAAGTGAGAACGTAATTAAGAATAAGATTCGAATGTTGAAAGGAAAGTATATTTATATTTTCTATATGGAATAATTTTGGATATGTTAGGCGTATTTTGTATATGCCTTTTGAGTCATTTTTATTTGGTATTTTACTCATTTTTGTTGTGTTTAGTATAGTAGTAGATTTGTTTTTCTTTATTTTGAGTCACAGCGGTGCAAAAAGGTAAAACGAAAAAAAGGAACGAGAAATTGGCAGAAAAGGTGCTCCCGAGGCGAAAAGGATGAAAGTTGGCAACTCAGAGCGAAAGAAGGCAGCACCGCGGTGCCACTATGCAGAACTGTGGTACCATATTTACCGAGGAGCCACAAGACTTTCAGCACCGCGGTGCCATCAGGCAGTACCGCGGTGTCATTTGTACTGAGAAGCTGCAGGAGTTTCGGCACCGCGGTGCCGGTATGCAGAACCGCGATGCCGACGAGAAAAATTTCAGTTCCGAAGGCAAATTGGCTAAGGGCGGATTGGCCCATAGGGCACGAAAATTAGAGGATATTTAAGCCCTAGGAATTAATGCTATGGGAGGGGTTGGTCAATCTACAACACAACACAAGCAGATTTGAAGCTATAATTGGAGACTTTATTCTACGTAATTTTCTTTCTTTCGTTTTAAATTCAGTTTATGTATGGATATTGTGTTAGTTCTTAGCGTGACTATGGCTAGGAGCTAAACACTCTATTAGGGTTTTCCTTATGAATCGCTTGAAACTGTTATTCATGAATTAATGCAATAGTTTGATTTCTTCTTCGCTTGATTAAGATTTAGTCAATATTTGGTATGAATTTTGATAATTAATTGATCACTGTTTATCATAACCTATATGATTTCGAACGACAGTGAATTTAGGGGCCAGTATCAATCTCATAAGGCCCTGTATGATCTAGGGGCCAGTATCAATCTCATGCCTCTGTCTGTCTTCAAGAGATTGGGTTTGGGTGAAGCCAAACCAACCACAGTGAATTTGCAGTTGGCTGACCGAACCGTAGTGCACCCCAGAGGCATAATAGAAGATGTGTTGGTTAAGGTGGAAAAGTTCTTCTTCCCAGTAGACTTCCTCATTCTTGATATCGAGGAAGATGATGAAATACCCATCATTTTGGGGAGATCATTCCTTGCAACTGGGAGAGCCCTGATTGATGTAGAAAAGGGAGAACTGAGACTAAGGGTTCAGGAGGAAGAGATGGTTTTCATAGTGTTCAATTCCACCATTGAATCCCAAGCCATCAACAAGTGTTTCACAGTCAACACAACTGACACAACAGTTCAGCCAGCACACACCAATGCTAGGGAGATCATTCATACATCGGTGAACCCACAGGTCAGCAAGAATGCTGAAACAAAAATGAATGTCATGGAAGTCGTCGAACAGGTAAGTCTTACTGAACCCCCTCATGTGAAAAAGAAAAACAGAGTGAGAAAGAGGAGGATGATTTTGAAATGGATAGGTAGTGGGGTTAAAATACCCCAATGATTTAATGAGTAACCTGTGTCTAGCTACAAGACGTTAAAGACAACGCTACTTGGGAGGCAACCCAATTTTTTTTTAAAATTATGCAATTTAGTTTAATTATAACAATCTCACTTTTGGTATTTTGTTGTGTTGTGATGCAGGTGAAGGAATGGGACATGAAGCAGGAAAACAACGTTGGAAAACACTGAATCAGGAATTTCAGCACCGCGGTGCCATCATGCAATACCGCGGTGCCGAAAGATCAGAGCGGCCTCAGTAGTTTAGGCACCGCGGTGCCTGTCTGTAGAACCGTGGTGCCTGAACACGTTTCCAGAAAATAAAAAGCACTAAAATGGACAATGCAGTATCTGCCGCCACCACCACCATTTTGAGCTGATATATGTCTGTAAGTCGTCTCATTTGAATTTTTGAGTCTTTTACACATTTGGGACAATGTGTAGTTTAAGTTTGGGGGGAGTTTTCATTTTTTTTATTTTTGTGAGTCTTGTTATTTTTGTATTTTATGTGTGAGTCTTTTGTTGTTTTTGTGTTTTATGTGAGTAAAATATTTTTATGATCATGCATGCTGTGCTTATTTGAAACGCCTAGTGAACTAAGTGGATAATGTAATGGATTGAGAAGCTAAAATATGTGTGCTTAAGTTAGAAATGACAAAAATTCATGAAAATTTGATTATTTAGAATATTTGATGCTTAGCCTATGTGTTGTCAAGTGAAAAATGTATGTGAAGTCTGTTTGCTTGTTATTTGAGACGAAATAGTTAAGATGTACATGTTAGGGAGATGATTCAGACATTTCTTTGATAGTCATTCTTACCCGTCATTACCTATCCTGACAATAAATTGTATCCCTAATCAGCCCCGTTGAGCCTAAAATAAGTTGTTTTCTTTGACACCCCATGATTCCCTCGTGTGTCATAAGCAGTAATTGAATAAAGAGATGAAAAAGAGTGAAAAATGAATACAAAAAGAGAGTAAAAAATGTAAAAGCTTAAGTTTGAGGGTGCCTATATGAATTGATTCATACTCTCAAAAAGAGAAAAAGAGAATGATAGGTATGAACTGAAAAGAATACCAAAAAGAAGGACAAAACGGTTGAATGAGAAAAACGCTTATGGTACGTAAATTGAGCTTAAATGTCTACTTTTGTCTACCCCTTCCTAAGCCTACAACCCTGAAAAGTCCTGAGGATCTCTAGTATGTATGTCTATGATTAGTGGAGAATAGCAAGTACACAGGCCCGTAGAACTACATGAAATTGACATGCATATGTTAGGTATTCATGCTTCCATTACTTGTGATTGAAATGAATTTGCGAAATATCTGACTTGAAATTCTAGATTGCTGAATTCATGCTATATCTGTTCCTACATATTATCTCAACTGACGTTCATGTGTTTCTAAGTCTTTGTGCAGCTGCTTGATTTGAGTCTTTGAGTCTTGTATTTTTGTGTCTTTGTTTTTGTTTTGATATTTGCTCGAGGGCGAGCAAATGTTAAGTTTGGGGGTGTTTGTTAGGCGTATTTTCTATACGCCTTTTGAGTCATTTTAGTTGGTATTTTACTCATTTTTGTTGTGTTTAGTATAGTAGTAGGTTTGTTTTTCTTTCTTTTGAGTTACAGCAGTAAAAAAAGGCAAAATGGCAAAAAGGAATGAGAAATGGGCAGAAAAGGTGCTCCCGAGGCGAAAAGGACGAAAGTTGGCAACTCAGAGCGAAAGAAGGAAGAACCGCGGTGCCACTATGCAGAACCACGGTGCCATATTTACCGAGGAGCCACAGGACTTTCGACCACGCGACCATTTGTCTTTGAGAAGGCTGCGGGAGTTTCGGCACGCGCGTGATGCGATATCAGCTGCGGTCGACGCGAAATTTCGATTCGAAGGCAAATTGGCTAATGGCGGATTGGCCCATAGGGTACGAAAATTTAAGGATATTTAAGCCCTAGGGATTAATGCTATGGAAGGGGTTGGTCATTCTACAACACAACACAACACAACACATGCGGATTTAGAGCTATAATTGGAGACTTTGTTCTACGTAATTTTCTTTCTTTCGTTTTTAATTCAGTTTATGTATGGATATTGTGTTAGTTCAGCGTGACTATGGCTAGGAGCTAAACACTCTATTAGGGCTTTCCTTATGAATCGCTTGAAACTGTTATTCATGAATTAATGCAGTAGTTTGATTTCTTCTTTGCTTGATTAAGATTTAGTCAATATTTGGTATGAATGTTTGATAATTAATTGATTACTAGTTATCATAACCTATATGATTTCGAATCAAAAACCGAAAGGAGAGATTTGGATATGCTGTAATTGACTAGACATAGGTTAAAATCGCAGACGAAAGTACCCCGATACTTGTGTAGCATTATAGGTTATTGTTCTTAATCCTCTTATGTGGTAAATCCTATCATAGAAATATAGAAGGGTTCTGCACTGGGGTTGAGTGATTATATGTCCTATCCAGAATATAAGACAGTCTAGTTAACCGTTATATTAACGAAGAAGAAGAATCATTTTAGTTGCATTAAGGATTGAAGAAAGTGGATGGTCGAGGATTTTGGAAGCCCTAATTCATTCATAACTGATTACAACTTTATTAGTTTAAATCTTGCAATTATTCTAGTAGTTAAATAAATACCCCAATCAAATATTGATTGCCAAATAGATAACATAAAATAGATGAACGGTACTTAGAAATCAGTCTATGTGGACGATATTCGGTCTTACAGACTATATTACTTGTGAACAATGCGTACGCTTGCGTGAACAGTCGAAATATCGCTAACAGGATACAACAAATGTGACGGCGAGAAGTAATACTAGTAGTTGAATTCATTCCAATAGAGTTATGGACTTAGTGTTATATTATTAAGTCTTGGCATTATGAAGTAAGAGTCCATCAAAAATTTCACAATTTTTGGCTAAGTGTGGGAGATATTTTGTGAAGAGAAAGACAAGTGGACAGTGGGGTTCATGGATCCCCCCTCCACTTGTCCTACAAGCACCAATTATATACAAGGCTTGTAAGACTTCTTTGCCTTTAGCTCACAAATATCTTCTCATCCAAACTCTTTTCTCTCTTCCTTCTCCTACAAGTTTTCGAAATCCTTAGCAAAGTGAAGAACAAGATTAACTTATTTTCCAAGATTAAGCTCATTAACTAAGTTCTAAGCCAATTTAACTCTCCAAAACAGTAAGTCACTATTTTTGGCTTCAAAACTGCCTTGAAACCCTAAGCTTGGAGATGAACCTTATGGAAGGAAAACATGAAAGCAAGATGGTTACAAGCTTGTAGAGATATGTGTGTGTTATTGTAACGTGAAGAAGTGGTACAAAAGTGAAGCATTGGCCGAGACTTAGGGACTGTTTTGGCATAAGATTAAGGTAATAATACTTCTTCCTCTTAAAGATAATGGAAGTTAAATGATGTTATAATTAAGGGATGGACTTGTGTTAAGAGAAATGGAGAATAAGAAGTGTATGTGACAGTTTTGGCAAGCTAGCCGATTTATGGACTGTTTTTGTTGTATTGGATTCGTTGGTTGTTATTGTTATTATCTTCACTAATTGCATGTTATATTGAAGAAAATCTTGTTATTGTTATTATCTTCACTAATTGCATGTTATATTGAAGGAAATCTTGTTATTGTTATTATCTTCATTAATTGCATGTTTAATGTGGTAATTGCTAATGAATGTCCTAAAGGAATAATGGTATATAATGGTGTAGAAAAGCTTCACATTTTACCCTCATTGTTGTTGAAGTATGGACTGTTTTAGTGGACTATTTTTATATGGATTTAGAGGCCGGATTAACATGTGAAGTAGGTGTGTCGATCACCTTGGTTGCTATTTTGGTTATGTCCTTAATTAGTACTTGGTTATTGATGTTATTGGCCTTGTTTGTAAGTTGTGGATGTATGTATAAATAGGGGAAGTGCTGGCCGAATTTTTCTATGAAAAGAGAACCATGTTGTGGTATGACTTACACTAGTAAGCATGAAGTTGATAGACGTGTTATTGTTATTATATATTGAAGTGCTAATTGAGACGTATTCTACTTATCGTGTTGGTATAGCCGATAAGGTATGTGAAACTATCCTTTCTTCTTTTGGCATGATTTATATGAAGTAAGTGTACGTCGGATGTACACAGTTCTATTAGATCCTAATCCTTAATGATACATGATATGATAGTGTCATGGTTTTTCTAAAATGAAAGTTCATTTTAAAGATTTTACTGAGAGTCAAATGATGATTTAAATTGCACATGATTGCTCATGATAGCTATTCGTACAAATGTTATATTTCATTCACCGAGTCCCATAATGGGCCGACAATGTTCACCGAGTCCCTCACTAGAGGGCCGACAATGTTATATGTATTATGATTCCATGGACATGTATCCATGATGCGAGTATAAATACTCATGACAATCGTGCGCAGATCCTAGCACTTGTTCACCGAGTCCCTCACTAGAGGGCCGACAATGTTTATATGTATATGATTCCATGGACATGCTTCCATGATGCGGGTATAGATACCCATGACAGTATATGACTCTCACTTTTTAAAAGACACAGTTAATTCTCATTTTTATAAGGCACGGTTGACTCTCTATTTTATATGGCACGATTGGATCTGGTATTTCGATTATCATACTTGTCCCTGTCATCTTTGGCCAGTTATGGTCTTATTTACAGTACTTTATGTTTACATACTTAGTACATTGTTGTACTGACCCCCTTCTCTTAGGGGCTGCGTTCATGTCCGCAGGTATAGGTACTCAGTTTGGTGATCCGCGAGCTTAGGATCTTTGCTCAGCTTTTGGGATAGCTCCATTGTTCCGGGGCATGATTTGGTACAAATCTTGATTATAGACTTATGTATATTCAGGGGTACGGCAGGGTCTTGTCCCATCATATTTCACCGTCATACTCTTAGAGGTCTGTAGTCATGTGTGGATTGGATATATGTACAGTTGTAGTTCGTTTGGATATTTCTATGTACAGTGACGGCCTTGTCGGATTGTCTGTTTTATTATACGAGTTTGCTATTACAATTCAGGGGACAGGATCCATTTGTTATGTGATTATGAGTTTTCCTTAACTTCCGTTGATTATATGTGATGTATGGGTGTAAGGGTGCTCAGGTAGGGCACTAGTCGCGGCCCGTCGGTTCGGGTCGTGACATTCGAAAAAAACTTCTCTAACTCCCAAGGTAGAGGTAATGTCTACTTACACTACCCTCTCCAGACCCCAAGTTGTGAGATTTCATTGGGTATGTTGTTTTTGTTGTTGAAGAGACAAGTTATGAATATTCCTTCTGCTTTTTAATACAAGAAATTATTGTGAGCTTATGTGCAATCTTTTATAGCTTTATTTATTCTTATGTTTTATTTTAGATTATCAATGAGTGGCTAGATTTAAGTTGGAGTACTTATGGCTAAAAATAGTTATTCGCGTTTGTGTTAAGGTTTAGTATGGAAATGGCAATTAATTATCCCTCACCTTTGTTGTTAAGAGTCGGTTGCAAACACTCATTTCTTACATATTGTCTTTAATCATGCTTGAAAAAAGGGAGACTATGGTCTAGAAAAAGGGTATATTAATTAGGACTTGAGGCTTTAAAACCAATTTAATGATTCCCAACTAGAAATATGAGAGAATCAACCAAGGGTGGAAAATGAGTATTTGAGAAAATCACACTTTAGGCTTGGAAAAATCCAATAGTGAATTCAAGTGGGCAAATTGAGAAATCCACACTTGGACAAGATTCCCCATTACCCATATCACACCCACTGACCCACTACGCCTAAGTTAAGTAATGACCCATCACTAATCCTATGAATTAAGTCATAACACTAACCTTTTAACCTATTAGTTCATTAAGGAAATCATTTGACCTTTACTAACTACTCAAACTACTTTTCAAACCAACAATTAAAAATCGGTTACCTTAGAAATAAAGTACATAGTAAAGTAATGACACAATCAAATGAGAATAGTTTCTCGTTGTATTTCTTGTGGGATTCGACTCTTAATATTTGTTACACCCCGTAATTTTAAGGCATGAATTTGTGAACGTAATTAAGAAAAATAAGATTCGAGTATTGGAAATAAAGTATATTTACATATTCTAATACGGTAATTAGTATACAAAAGAATGTAATACCGGAATAATTTTGAATAATACAAATGTGACGATGGAAATTAATACTAGTGGTTGTGTATTTCCAATGGGGTTGACTTAGTGTTGTGTTATAAAAATGGGGGCATTGATATTTTCAGATTTTTAATTAAGTGTGAGATTAATTTTAGTGAAGAGGATGAAAATAAGTGGACAAATTATGGGAACTAGTACCCCCCTCACTCTACGTCGAACAAGTGGCACCACCCCACAATAATTTTCAGCATGCTCACTTATATCCAAGTAGCTCTCATTTCCCCCTCCATTTTCGAAAATTTGCCCTTTCAACATCCCCTCTCTCTTCTCAAACAGATTTTCATCATCCATAGATAAGTTATAGACCACATTACCTCTCCTTCAAGAATAAACTCCTCTACTAAATTTCTAAGCAATGGTAAACCCCTCACCACAGTGGTTTCGGTAATCTGGATCGAAAAACTGTTCCAACAACTTTAGTTTTGAGGATGAACGATTTTGGAAGAAAAACATGTAAATAGGATGGATTTAAGCTCATAGGGAATGCATGCATGTCATTAAAAGTTGAAGAAATGGTGCAAAGTGAAGCAGTGGCGCAGTGGCCGATTTAGGGACTGTTTTGGCTTAAGTAAGGTAAGATTTCTTCTCCTTATAGAGTAATTGGAAGTTAAATGACGTTGTAGTGAATAAATGAACTTGTGCAAAGATAAAATGGAAGTAACAAAATGCATGTGGTTGTTGTTGATGTTGTTGTTACCGATTTTGGGACTATTTTTATTACATTGGATTCAATTGTTGTTGTTGTTATTATCGTTACTAATTGCATGTTAAAGATTGAAGGAAATCTTGATATTTAAAGTTGAAATGGTTTATATGAAAGTATTGAAAGGTGAATTGAATTTTAAGGAATTATGAAAAGAGTTGTGGTATTATGTTGTAAAGCCGAGACATGTATGAAATTATTGGACATTGTTGTGTTGTATTTAGGGGCTGCTTTGTTGAGTTAGAATGCTGGAAATTTTAGTTACAAATATGCATGTACATTGTGGTAATTGCTAACGTATGTCCTAAAGGAATAAAGATGTAAATAGGTGTAGAAAAACTTCACATTTCACTCTCGTTGATGTTGAAGTATGGACTGTTTTTATGGACCGTTTTAATATGGATTAAGGGGCTGGATTAACATGAGAAATAGGTGTATTAATCACCTTGGTTGTTGTGGTTGTTGTATTACATAAAGGTAAAGAGAAATAATGTATAACGATGACGTGTATGTAGTATTTGAGACTGATTTGGTTATCCTTGAGTTGCGTCTTGTTATTAGTATTGTTGACCTCGTTGGTAAGTTGTGGATGTGTATATAAGTAGGGGAAGTGCTGCCCAATTTTATATAACAAAAGAAGTCATTCTTCGATAATGATAACGTATACTTAACCATAAAGTTGACGAACATATTACTATTGTTATAGGTTGAAGTGCTAATTGAGACGTATTCTAAATATTGAGTTGGTTAGTTCGAATATAAGGTATGTGAAACTATCCTTTCTTCTTTTTGACATGATTTATATATAATGAGTGTACGGTGAACGTACATAATTCCATTGAATCCTAATTCCTAGTGATATTTGATATGATAGTTGTCTTTGATTTTACAAGTGATAGTTCATTCTATTTATTCCATTGAGAGTCAAATGATGATTTAAATTGTATAAGGTTACTCATGATATTCTATTCGTGCTTGATGTGATTATATTATTTCACCGAGTCCCACATTCGGCCGGGTACGGTATGTATATATATGATGATCTTACCGAGTCCCAAAATGGGTCGGGTACGACATATGTGGACAGGCATCCACGAGTATGATTATTTCACCGAGTCCCACGATGGGCCAGGTACGGTATTTCGCAGTGGACAGGTATCCACGGATATATATATGTGGACATGCATCCACGGATACGACTTCATTTACCGAGTCCCAGAATGGGCCGGGTACGATATATGTGGACAGGTATCCACGGATATTGTATATTATTTGAACATGTATGACTCTCATTTCATAAGGCACAGATGCATTGGTATCTTTGATTATTATACCTGTCTCATGACATCTTTTGACCAGTTATGATCTTCTTTACAGTATTTCATGTTTTATATACTCGGTACATTTTTCGTACTGACCCCCTTTCGCCGGGGGGCTGCGTTTCATGGCCGCATGTACATGTACTCAGTTTGGTGATCCTCCAGCTTAGGATTTCTGCTCAGCTATTTGGAAGAGCTCCATTGTTCCGGAGCTTAGTTATTTTAGTACAGATCCTTGCTATAGATTTATGCTTATTCAGGGGTACGACGGGGCCCTGTCCCGTCAGATTTCATTATCATACTCTTAGAGGTCTGTAGACATGTGTGGGTTGTGATTCGTTTTGGACATTTCCGTGTATAGTGGCAGCTTTATCGGCTAGCCTATTTTGTTATGATTGACTAGATATGACTTCTTAGGAGACAGGTTCATTTCGATACATATATATATATATATACATATGTATATATATATATATATGTATAAGTGTTATAAGTCAGCAGCTTACTTTTACAAGATTTTTACATTGTCCTTGGTATTAGACTGATTATATGTGGCAGGTCAGTATAAGGGTGTCCAATTAGGGCACCGGGTCGCGGTCCATCGGGTCGGGTCATGACAAAAGTGATATCAGAGCAGTTCATCCTCGGAATGTCTGCAGACCGTGTCTAATAGAGTCTTGCGTATGGGTAAATTGTGCACCATACTTATACGCAGGAGGCTGCCGAATATTTAGGATGTCATATTTTCTTCTTACTCTAAGATCGTGCGATAGAGCTATGTTATTAGGGTAATCCCTCTCTGACTAAGTATTGTGTTTTGATTATGCCTCAAGAAAGCGGCGGCTTCGAAGGAAAATCGATGCGAGAGCTACTACTGCACCGGAGAGTTACTAGGGCCCATGCCCAGTCTATGCCAGAGATTGTACTTCAGTCGGCAAGCTCTGCTACACCGTCACCTCCAGAGGAGCTTAGAGCAGCAGCAGCTCCAATTCTCGAGGCCCCAGTACCTGCGCCTCCAGATCCTCAGCCAGGGGCGGAGGATAGGGCCATGAGAGATACAGTTTAGCTGCTGATCAAATTAGTGGCAGGGCAGACCCGCAGACAGGGACTAGGAGTTGACCACAGAGTTGATAGTTTGAGGATTCGTGACTTCTTAAGTTGTAATCCTCCAGAGTTTTTCGGGTCAACACCCGAGGATGATCTGCAGGAGTTTATTCGACAGATGCATCATACATTGAGGATCATCAAGGCTTTCGAGATGGAGTCTGTTGAGTTGGCTTTATATCGATTACGGGATATAACTACTAATTGGTATAAGTCCTGGGAGTTGTCTAAGGGTGTGGGTGCTCCTCCAACAGTATGGGATGAGTTTACAGAGGCCTTCATTGGCCACTTCTTGCCTCCAGAGATGAGGAGAGCTAGAGTTGATAGATTCTTACATTTGAGGCAGTATGGCAGGAGCATTCGAGAGTATAGTCTGGAGTTTGATTCTTTGGCTAGATATGCCTCCACTATTGTAGCTGAGATGGAGATAGAGTACACTGTTATGTGATGGGACTAGATCGCTATTTGACTGATGGTTGTATGGCAGAGGCTCTTCAGCCAGGTATGGATATTGCTCGGATACAGGCGTATGCACAGGGGGTAGAGGACCGACACAGAGGACGTCCGCCAGATAGGGATCATGACAGAGGCCAGCATAAGAGAGCTAGGTCGGCTGGATATTCTGGTGAGTTTCGAGGCGGGCAGCCTCAGCAGCATATTAGATATTCTTCCTAGCCAGCACAGAGTGCACCTCGCGATCCATGTAGGAGGTTTGACCGCAGGTGATACGTGGTGGTCAAAGCTCCAAGGCTTCAGGTTAACAGATGAACAGGGGTTCTACTCAGTCGAGGCCACCTTTACCTCGGTGTTCTCGGTGTGGTAGGTCCCATTTTAGGGAATGTCATTTTACTATAGGTGTTTGTTTTTCTTGCGGCCGTCAAGGCCATGTGATGAGAGAATGCCCTTATAAAGGTGGTACAGGTGGTATGGCTCAGCCTACCAGATCGGTTGCTGGTTCATCTTCTTCTATAGCTATGCGCCCCGTAGGGCAGGGTGTTCATATGCCAGCAGGCTGTGGTAGAGGTCGTGGCGGAATTTCCAGTTCTAGCGGTCCCTCGAACTGCATATATGCTTTGGCTAGTAGGCAGGATCATGAGGCGTCACCAAATGTGGTTACATGTATATTATCGATCTTTTTTCGAGACGTATATGCATTGATAGATCCAGGTTCCACATTATCATATATTTCTCCCTTTGTTGCTAGTAGAATCGGAATAAAACCTGAGTTGATAGAACCATTTGAGGTAGCTACACCGATAGGAGATTCTGTCATAGCTAAGCATGTATATAGAAATTGTTCGGTGGTTATATATAGTCATCGTGCCATAGCAGATTTGATAGAGTTGGACATGACTGACTTTGATGTTATTATGGGTATGGATTGGTTGGCTTCTTGTTATGCTAATGTCGATTGTAGAGAGAAGATGGTTCGATTTCAGTTTCCAGGCGAGCCAAGTATAGAGTGGAGAGGGAATACAACATCGCCGAGGGGTAAGTTTATTTCATACCTCAAGGCAAGAAAGATGGTCAGAAAAGGTTATATTTATCATTTGGTTTGAGTGCATGGTATGGAAGCAGAGGTACCGGTTCTTCGATCAGTTTCGGTAGTTAATGAGTTCCCCGGTGTATTCTCAGATGACCTTCCAGGTCTTCCCCCAGAACGGGAGATAGAGTTCACTATAGATGTACTACCAGATACCCGACCCATATTTATTCCTCCTTATAGAATGGCACCTGCAGAGCTGAAGGAGTTAAAGGAGCAGCTGGGGGACTTGTTGGAAAAAGGCTTCATCAGGCCTAGCACATCACCTTAGGGAGCACCGGTATTATTTGTGAGGAAGAAAGATGGATTGTTGCGGATGTGTATTGATTATAGGCAGCTGAATAAGGTAACAATAAAGAACATGTACCCCTCCCCAGGATTGATGACTTATTTGACCAGTTGAAGGGTGCTAAGTATTTCAAAGATAGACTTGCGATCATGTTATCATCAGGTGCGGGTAAAAGAGGCAGATATTCCAAAGACAACATTCAGGACTCAATACGGACATTATGAGTTTAGAGTGATGTCTTTTGGGTTGACCAATGCTCCAGTAGTATTTATGAATTTGATGAACCGAGTGTTTAAGCTATTTTTAGATATGTTCGTTATTGTCTTCACTGATGATATTTTGGTTTATTCACATTCAGAAGAGGAGCATGCAGACCATCTGAGGACGGTACTTAGGGTACTCCAGCACCAGAAGTTGTATGCCAAATTTTCTAAGTGCAAATTTTGGTTGACTTCATTAGCATTCTTGGAGCATATTATCGGAGCTGATGGTATTCGGGTAGATACGCAGAAGATTGAGGCGGTAAAGACTTGGCGGACCTGACCCTGCGAGTGCAGATTTTACGGGGCTAGCAGGATATTATAGGAGATTCGTGGAGAAGTTTGCCTCGATTTCAGTGCCTTTAACAAGACTAACTCAGAAGGAAGCTAAGTTCCAATGGACGGATGCTTGTGAGCAAAGCTTCCAGTTGTTGAAAGACAAGTTGACTATAGCTCCACTTCTGACTCTTCCTAAGGGACCTGATGGTTATGTTATTTATTGTGATGCTTTGGTTATTGGATTAGGTTGTGTGTTGATGCAGCATGGTAGGGTTATAGTTTATGCCTCCCGACAGCTCAGAAAGCACGAGAAGAATTATCCTACTCATGATTTGGAGTTGGCCGCGGTGATTCATGCTTTGAAGATATGGAGACATTATTTATATGGTGTTCATGTTGATATTTATACGGATCACAAGAGTCTCCAATATATCTTTAAGCAGAAATAGTTGAATTTACGACAGAGAAGGTGGCTAGAGTTACTAAAGGATTATGATGTTGATATTTTATACCATCCCGGGAAAGCAAATATTATGGCATATGCTCTTAGCCGTAGATCTATGGGTAGCTTGACGGATGTGCAACCGGAAAGAAAGGAGATGGTTCGTGAGATATACCGGCTAGTTAGTCTTGGTGTCCGTATGGCTGATTCTGGAGATAGTGGAGTTTTTGTTCGAGGAGTTGCGGAGTCCTCTATCATAAAAGAGGAAAAGAGACGTTAGTACGAGGACTTTGTTCTGGCACAGTACAGGGATACAGCTCTTCGAAATGAAAAGACCTTATTCGAGGTTGCACCTGACGGGGTGTTACGGTACGGCAACAGATTGTGTGTACCTGACGTTGCAGGGCTACGATGGCAGGTTATGGGAGAGGCACACCATGCCCGTTATTCTATTCATCCAAGGTCAACGAAGATGTATCATAATCTCATATGTTTATATTAGTGGGATGGCATGAAATGGGACATAGCGGAGTTTGTTGCTCAGTACCCGAATTGCCAACAGGTTAAGGTCGAGCACCAGAAGCCTGATGGATTACTACAAGAGATAGAGATCCCAACTTGGAAATGGGAAGTGATTAATATGGACTTCATTATAGGCTTACCTCGTACTCAGTGGAAGTATGACTCTATATGGGTTATTGTGGATAGGCTGACAAAATCAGCCCATTATCTTCCAGTCAAGACTACTTATTCAGCTGAAGACTATGCGATGTTATACATCCGAGAGATAGTGAGACTTCATGGGGTTCCCACATCTATTATATCGGACAGAGGAGCTCAGTTTACAGCTAACTTTTAGAGATCATTCCAGAAGGGATTGGGGACACATGTGAGTTTTAGCACAACATTTCATCCTCAGAATGATGGGTAGGCTGAGCGTACTATTCAGACATTAGAAGATATATTGCATGCCTGTATTATTGACTTCAGAGGTAGCTGGGACGATCATTTACCACTTATTAAGTTTGCTTATAATAATAGCTACCATTCCAGTATCCAGATGACACCGTACGAGGCTTTATATGAGAGGAAGTGCAGGTCACCTATTGGTTGGTTCGATGTAGGCGAGACTAAGTTAATCGGCCCAGACATGATTCAGCAAGCTGTTGATAAGGTGAAGCTTATTCAGGAGAGATTATTAGTAGTCCAGAGTCGACAGAAGTCATATGCAGATAATCAACATCGACACTTAGAGTTTCAGATTGGTGATTGGGTATTCCTGAAGGTATCACCCATGAAGAGTGTGATGAGGTTCATTAATAAGGGGAAACTTAGTCTGAGGTACATTGGGCCTTATCATATTATCTGTAGGGTAGGCAAGGTTGCATATGAGTTGGATCTACCATCTGATTTAGAAGCGGTACATCCAGTCTTTCATGTATCGATGTTGCGTAAGTGTATTGGTGATCCTTCTAGAGTATTCCCTACAGATGATGTCCAGGTGACAGAGGAGTTATCTTATGAGGATAGCCCCATAACTATACTTGATCTTCAGGTTAGAAGGTTGCGTACTAAGGATGTGTCTTCCGTCAAAGTGTTATGGAGAAACAATAATAGGGAAGAGATGACTTGGGAAGCAGAAGACGAAATGAAGAAGAAGTATCCTCACTTGTTCCATATGCCTGCAGGTAATTCAATTCCTTACTTGACTATATTGATTGGTGAATAATATGTGTGATATATTGTGGCCCTGTGTGGCACCTTTGGGTTTGCTGAATATAGGTTGGTAGGTATAGTTATAGAGGAGACTATGCCGAAATTTCTATAGCATATGACCTATTATAAACATTCGAGGACGAATGTTTCAAAGGGGGGAAGGATGTTACACCCCGTAATTTTAAGGCATGAATTTGAGAATGTAATTAAGAAAATAAGATTTGGGTATTGGAAATAAAGTATATTTACATATGCTAATACGGTAACTAGTATACAAAAGAATGTAATCCCAGAATAATTTTGAATACTACAAATGTGACGATGAAAATTAATACTAGTGGTTGTGTATTTCCAATGGGGTTATGGACTTAGTGTTGTGTTATAAAAATTGGGGCATCGACATTTTCAGATTTTTAATTAAGTGTGGGATTAATTTTAGTGAAGAGGATGAAAATAAGTGGACAAATAATGGGAACTAGTACCCCCCCCCTACATCGAACAAGTGGCACCACCCCACAATAATTTTCAGGAAGATGAGATCCGGAGTTAACTACCCGATTGTGACTTGCATTTCTCAACAAGCTACTCACTTATATCTAAGTAGCTCTCATTTCCCCCTCCATTTTCGAAAATCAGCCCTTTCAACATCCCCTATCTCTTCTCAAACATATTTTCATCTTCCATAGATAAGTTATAGACCACATTACCTCTCATTCAAGAATAAACTCCTCTACTAAATTTCTAAGCAATGGTAAACCCCTCACCACAGTGGTTTCGGTAATCTGGACCGAAAAACAGCTCCAACAACTCTAGTTTTGAGGATGAACGATTTTGGAAGAAAAACATGTAAGTAGGATGGATTTAAGCTCACATGGAATGCATGTATGTCATTAAAAGTTGAAGAAATGGTGCAAAGTGAAGCAGTGGTGCAGTGGCCGATTTAGGGACTGTTTTGACTTAAGTAAGGTAAGATTTCTTCTCTTTATAGAGTAATTGGAAGTTAAATGATGTTGTAGTGAAGAAATGAACTTGTGATAAGAGAAAATGGAAGTAAGAAAATGCATGTGGTTGTTGTTGATGTTGTTCTTACCGATTTTGGGACTATTTTTATTACATTGGATTCTATTATTGTTGTTGTTATTATCGTCACTAATTGCATGTTAAAGATTGAAGGAAATCTTGATATTTAAAGTTGAAATGGTTTATATGAAAGTATTGAAAGGTGAATTGGATTTTAAGGAATTATGAAAAGAGTTATGCTATTATGTTGGTAAAGCCGAGACATGTATGAAATTATTGGACATTATTGTGTTGTATTTAGGGGCTGCTTTGTTGAGTTAGAATGCTGGAAATTTTAGTTACAAATATGCATGTACATTGTGGTAATTGCTAACGTATGTCCTAAATGAATAAAGATGTAAAGAGATGTAGAAAAGCTTCACATTTCACTCTCGTTGATATTGAAGTATGGACTGTTTTTATGGACCATTTTAATATGGATTAAGGGGCTGGATTAACATGAGAAATAGGTGTATTAATCACATCGGTTGTTGTGGTTGTTGTATTACATAAAGGTAAAGAGAAAAAATGTACGACGATGGCATATATGTAGTATTTGGGACTGATTTGGTTATCCTTCAGTTGCATCTTGCTATTGGTATTGTTGGCCTCGTTGGTAAGTTGTGGATGTGTATATAAGTAGGGGAAGTGTTGCCCAATTTTATATAACAAAAGAATTCATTCTTCGATAATGATAACGTATACTTAACCATAAAGTTGACGAACATATTACAATTGTTATAGGTTGAAGTGCTAATTGAGACGTATTCTAAAAATTGAGTTGGTTAGTTCGACTATAAGGTATGTGAAACTATTCTTTATTCTTTTTGACATGATTTATATATAATGAGTGTACGGCGGACGTACATAATTCCATTGAATCCTAATTCCTAGTGATATTTGATATGATTGTTGCCTTCGATTTTACAAGTGATAGTTCATTCTATTTATTCCATTGAGAGTGAAATGATGATTTATATTATATAAGGTTGCTCATGATATTATATTTGTGCTTTTTGTAATTATATTATTTCACCGAGTCCCACATTGGGTCGGGTACGGTATGTATATATATGATCATCTTAGGAGTCCCGAGAATGGTAGATGCGACATATGTGAATGACGTCCACGGATATGATTATTTCACGAGTCGCGATGGGCAGATGCGGTATTGCATAGTGGATAGGTATCCACGAATATATATATGTGGAGAGGCATCCACGGATACGACTTCATTCATCGAGTCTCAGAATGGGCCGAGTACGATATATGTGGACAGGTATCCACGGATACGGTATATTATTTGAACATGTATGACTCTCATTTCATAAGACACATGTGCATTGGTATCTTTGATTATTATACTTGTCTCATGACATCTTTTGGCCAGTTATAATCTTCTTTACAGTATTTCATATTTTATATACTCGATACATTTTTCGTACTGACCCCCTTTCTCCGGGGGGCTGTGTTTCATGCCCGCATGTACATGTACTCATTTTGGTGATCCTCCAGCTTAGGATTTCCGCTCAGCTATTTGGAAGAGCTCCATTGTTCCGAAGCTTAGTTATTTTGGTACAGATCCTTGCTATAGATTTATGCATTTTCAGGGGTACGACAGGGTCTTGTCCCGTCAGATATCATTATCATACTCTTAAGAGGTCTGTAGACATGTACGGTAGACACGTGTGGGTTATGGTTCGTTTTGGACATTTCCGTGTATAGTGGTAGCCTTGTCGACTTGCCTATTTTGTTATGATTGACTAGCTGCGACTCCTCAGGAGAGAGGTTCATTTTGATACATATATATATATATATATATATATATATATATATATATATATAAGTGTTATGAGTCAGCAGCTTACTTTTACAATATTTGACATTGTCCCTGGGTATTAGACTGATTATATGTGGCAGGTCAGTATAAGGGTGTCCAATTAGGGCACCGGGTCGCGGCCCGTCGGGTCGGGTCGTGACAAAATCTTTCATACATTACTTTCTTCTCAAGGTTCGGTGTTTGAAGATGAGATAGGTTGAGTTACTATATTTGACAACGGCCGCGTTATATCATTTTAATGTATAATTTGGGCGAGATCACTACCTAAGTTGTAAAGACGAATCCAATTCAATAGCAGCAGAAGAAGAGGTCGTATAAGTTGGCTTGCCAATCAACTGACCCACTTTTCTTGGTCGACATGGATGCTAGAAGTATGTTCTGCAATCAACTTATTTATAAAGTGACTTCAGCTTTAAAATTACTACTTTGATCAATAACCAATTCTCTATCAAAAGTATGTATGTTTCTTTGATTCTATAACATCAAACAATCCCCTAGAAAAGCATTAATTTGTAACCAAACATTACCCATGATACAAGTTCATCATGTGATTGACGTGCTGAGAAGGCTAGAAACAATTTATAGACTCCTCAGAATTGGCATATAGGTCCCGCAAACTTGTGTCTTTTGCAACTCAATTGTGGAAAGCTTTGTATTGGGGTCCGGGGCTACGGATAAGCAAATATAAGTAAGATTAAAATGAAACAACTTAAATAACAGAAAATAGTTTCTGGATGTTGCCTTCAATGTTGTGTCAACATCTGATGCAACATTGTGATAAAACAGTTATAAACTTTTAAAAAGTAAATGCAGTGGAAAAGTAAAAGACACAAGATTTATATTGTCAAGGGTATATATTAATATATCTCTTGATGGTCGATGACCGAAGTATTGTATATATTATATACCATTACAAATGAATTTCTTTTTACAAGTTTGAACAATAAATGGGAAAAAGAAATTACAAATAAAAGTGAAGTCGCAGATGACTTCAGCCTAAAGTTAAAAGATCTTAAAAAGACAAATACAACATCTTCATTATAATTGCTTCAATTATAAGCTTTATCTAGAATCTGGGCAACAATAGTAATGTAGGACTGGATGTTGTTATACTACTTTAGGCTAGGTGTTGATCCAGTTTCTAAGGTGAATATCTGAGAGCTCTCTTGGTGATTCTTCTCTTTTAATTCTGGATATCGATACCATGAAGTTTCCCCTCTATTTATAGTGTGAAACTTCACTTGAAATCCTCACGGTTGGTTGCGGGAGTTGAGCAAAAAAAGGCTGCAGCTTGGACCGGTTCTTTCTCCATGAAAAGCTCAACGATCTGGACTTGGTCTTCACGCTGCTTCTCCTCCAATCTTTGACTGCTTCTTTTCCCACGTTTTAAACAAAACTTCATTGTAAGCTTGCCTATGTTATTTTTAACTCACAATAACACAACCTGTTTTGGCCGGAAGAATAAGCAAAACCTTTTATAGAGATATTGTCAGTGATGTTGTCACAACATCGTAGGCAACATCCTTATGTTCATAAGCGATGTTGTCCTAGCATTTACAGATGTTGTCACAACATTCATCCAACATCAACAATCTCTCCATTTTTTCCTTTCTTCACAAAACTCCATACAAAACAAAAATGACTAGGATATTGATTATCGGTATAGTCCTAACAATCAGACAATCAATAAGATCATGGTCATGCTCCCTCTTACCCTGCAGTAATAAATTCCAAGTAATTTGTATCGACGATAGGATTAGAAATGAGTTATGTCATGTTGATCGTGACTTTCTTACAATATGTGTGTAATTAGTCAACAGTTAACAATTCACAACAATCCACATTAAACAAATATATATAAACAACTCAGTGAGCATAATTATGTCTGCTAGAACAGACAAATATCCCAAAAGAAAAATAATACAAACCAAAGAAAAGTTAATAATCCAAATGTCATCATATTAGAAATAAATAAACAAGTTCCATCATACATCAATATCTTCTTTCATTGATCAACAATCACAACTCCATTAGTCTAACACCTTTGACTAGATTGATCATACCACAGTAGCTTTCAGCCGCTTTCTGTGAGTAATCAATCTATACAACATCTCATTCTCCATTTGTGGCAGCAACAGTCGTCACCTTCTTTCCTCTCCCCCTATGTTACTGCTTGGCCTTGCAGCGTCTTCAGCTCCCCCTATCTCTTTGCTTCCAACAGCATCAACATCAACATCATCATCTCCTCCTTTTGTGAAGAAAAAATGCCCACATAATAATTTTTTGCTCTTGTCAGTTCTTGAATCTATCTGTCAAGTTCAGTAATGTGCCTCTTAAGCCATACCTTGTACATTGGACCTTACCTTGATCAATGTTGTCAGGAATGTTGGCAACATCTGTTGATGTTTCTGTGTCCCATTCTTCTTTCTTCCAGGGCAGATAAATAATCATGTCCCTGCTATTAACAATTGATTGTTGCACTGAATATACCTCTAAGGCTGAACTCAACTTTTCTCCTTTTGGGGTCTTTAACCCCTGATTGAGCAGTATTTGGTATATCAAGGAGGGGTATGAAAGGGCAGTGTTTCTTTTTCTCTCGGCCAGATTGCTAACATGATCAAATATTAGAGTTCCCAAGTCAACCTTTTCATTCCTTCCTACCTTATACATCAGTGAGGCTTGCTCGACAGTCACCACTATCTTATTAAGTAAGGGAAGCCAGTTAAAGATAGCAAGCTTATGTAATGTGGCAAATAGGGCAGTGAGTTTTGACACAGGATTACGAGGTGCCCAAACTGTGATCAAATTCCTCGTAAGGTACTTTATTACAGAATTGAGTTCCTCCGTAGTGGAATTGTATTGAGAAAATCTTTTACTTACAGTTATCCCAAGAGTGGAGTTAATGACTGCGGGTGTAAAGTTGTATTCATTGTTGTATAGGTACACTTTCCCAAATTTCTTTGAGGTAGTGTCCTTGACAACATGTGTCAGGCTCGCATAAAACACCCTAATCACTTTCTCACAGTAGGGATTTTTTCCAGATACGAAATTCAAGACTATTCGACTGCTTAAGAAATCAATTAAACCATTGTTGGAGAATGAACTTAGGTCTATAACCGCCTCTCCTCTAATTGCTCTATTCTTGAACCAATTCCAATTCACAGAGCATGATTTCGTTTGAAACAAAAGAGAGTAGGGCATTACCTCAGAATATGATTCAGATTTTGTATTGATGTGTTATGTTGGAGGAGATGTAGGTGTTGCCTCGAATGTTAGGGCAATATAGTCTGGGTCCACTTTATCTTCTGTTGCATTCGATGTTGAGGCAATACTCCCAACAATATTTATGTAGGTTCTGCGGACCCTTCTAGGAATGAAGTTCTTTAGAGGTGTGTCATCTGACATCTCTTCTTCTTCCTTCTCTGGTTCAGCTGGTGGAGTGGATGTTGAAGGTGTTCTGGGAAGACTATGCACACGGAAGTCGGTGTCAGTGCTGCTTCTAGAGGTTGTGTCAACAGGGAAAGTCAACTCTTCAACAGGGAAGGTCGATTTTGCCCTTGACCTTTTAGAAGTCTGATTGTCACCGAATTGGTTTTTGAAAACCCTTTTTGACCTTCTCGTCGGAAAATTTGACGAAGACTGTCTTGACGCAAGTTTTGAAAAAACAGATGTTGCATCAACAATGATGGGGTTTTCATTATCACCTGGGTAGCTCACTTGTAATGGCTCATCCGAACCAATCAGAATCATCGCTTGAGTGTAGTCCACCAGAACTGGCCTCAAATCATTAATGGGTACATAATGTTTGTAAACCTTGTTATTACTCGACGGACTGGTCGACATTGGAGAGTAGTCTTTGGTGTTGGAAGATTTTGGGGAAATGGACATAGGATATGGTTTTGGAGAATTAAGTGTGTTGGAGACGTTTTGGTGTGGGAGAAATGATGGTGGTGTTTGGGCTTCCATCGATTTTATGGCTGATATTCGGTTGTGATGTGACAAATCCAAGACCAAGTGGGATGTTTCATAATTATGGAAAATTATATAAACACTTCAACTCATTTTCCCTTAAATTTAGATAGTGTAGAATCATTGAAACTCTTCACTTCTAAAACATAGGGATAACATAGCACACAAAAATCATTTAAAAGTTTAAAAAAATAACGGCACTCAAACTCCAAATTTGTTTGGGTTTGACTTTAAGAATAGAGACGTGCAACATACCAAAAAATAAGCTAAGCAAGATTTAATCAATATACTGGAGAAGGTGTTGTTTATGATGTTGGCAACATTCCAATTAACACAAGTAACATACGACTCTAAGAACTTACTAATTTGGTAGTGATTTTCTGTATATGTTCCCTATGAGACTGGTCGTTGGACTAATGTTACATTTTTTCATTGTCCTTAATCAACTTAGTTGAACATATACAGATCTCAAAAAAATATTTAGGAATTTTTCAACCTTCTTTGAAGCACGTGGTACTATAGAATAGGAACGATATCAACCATAGAGCTTTTGCTCTTTTTGTATACATCCAAATCTTTAGTTGAGGCTTCGCCTTCTCATGATACTCCCTTTTTATGATATACATAATTGTTTTATATACATATATATATCATCGCAGAGAACAGTATCACATTCAGAACTTGTCCTTATAGAGTCATGCTTGATTAAATTGAAAGACTTGTGCAACATCATCGCAACACTTACTCTGTACATTGACTCAACAATAAATGTTACCCAGAATGTTAGGACAGCATTTTGGACAACATCAACATATCCTATCTTATCTTTAAATAAAACAAAGACCAAGAGATTTCTTCAGGCTAGAAAATCTCTCATGATATAATGGTTTGGTAAAGATGTCAGCTAGTTGAAGAAGAGTATCAACATGTTCGATATGAACTAGATGTTTTTCTACTAAGTTTCATAAAAAATGATGTCGTATGTCGATATATTTTGTACGTGAATGCTGAACTGGATATTTGGAAATATTAATAACACTCAGATTATCACAATACAAAATCATGGAGTTGTTAGATAATCCATAGTCATCTAGCATATGTCGTAACCAAATCAGTTGAGCATAACAACTTCCGGCTGCCACATGTTCAGATTCGGCAGTCGAAAGTGATATACAATTCTGTTTACGACTGTATTATGAGACTAAATTATTGCCAAGATAGAAACACCTACCACTAATATTTTTTCTATCATCTACATCACCGGCCCAATCCGAGTCACTATATCATATTAGATTAGAATTAGTGTCTTTGGAGTACCAAATTCCCAAGTCACTTGTACCGGCAATATATCAAATAATACGTTTCACGATATTTAGGTGAGATACCTTGGGGTTGGCAAAGAACCTAGCGCAAACACACACACTAAACATGATATCCGGGCGACTGGCAGTAAGATATAAAAGACTACCTATCATAGATCGATACAATGTTGGGTCAACATCTGGTCCAACATCGCCTTTACATACCTGCTGTGTGGAGCCCATAGGAGTCTTCATGTGTTTAGCATTTTCCAGACCAAACTTTCTAACCAGATTCTTGGCACACTTGCTTTGGGAGACAAAAATCCCTTCTTCATTCTGTTTAATCTGCAAGCCTAAGAAAAAAATTAGTTCTCCAATCATGCTCATCTCAAAGGTTGTCGACATTGCTTCGACAAACGACTTCAAGAATGATTCTGAAGTCAAACCAATTACAATATCATCAACATAGATTTGAGCTATTATTACATCTACACCGTGTCTCTTGATGAATAAGGTTCTGTCAGCTTCTCCACGGGTAAAACCAAACTCTACAAGGATGACCATACCATGCACGTGGTGCTTGTTTCAATCCATACAAAGCTTTTTTGAGCTTTTACACATAATGTGGATGGTTAGAATTCTCAAATCCCTTTGGTTGTTTAACGTACACTTCTTTGTCCAAGTATCCATTGAGAAAGGAACCTTTAACGTCCATTTGGTGCAAGGTAATCTTTAAATAGCAGGAAATGGCAAGAAACAATCTCATTGACTCAACTCTAGCCACGGGAGCGAATGTCTCATCATAATCAATTCCTTCTACTTGTGTATAACCTTGAGCAACAAGTCAAGCTTTGTTTCTAACAATCTTCCCTAACTCATCTGATTTGTTTTTGAATATCCACTTGGTCCCAATAACATTTGTGTTGTTGGGTCGTGGTACCAAGTCTCAAACCTCATTTCGGGTAAATTGCTCAAGCTTTTCTTGCATTGCTTGAATCCAAAGATTATCTTTTAATGTCTCCCTAATGTTTTTAGGTTCCAAAGTAGATGTAAGATAAGAAAGACTAACCTGTTGGTATATGGTGGACGTACTCACATACCTTACCATTTCACGGTAATTGATTGGCTCTTTCTCTCTTGTACGTATCTTCTCAAAAACTCTCCCTATCACCTGGTCAGGTGGATGGTGTTACACCCCGTAAGTCCAGGACATGTATAAGAGAATGTACGTAAGGAAACAAGACTTGGAAATTAGTACGAAAGGAAGAATGGTTTTTCCGACGGAAAATCTTTCGGACGTCGGAAAGGAAAAATGTTCGTTGTTGAGAATTGGATTCTCAAAATGTATTATTTGAAGAGTATGGAACTTATTAATATTATGGAAATTTATTTTTACGGATTTGGTCACGTGGGCCCCACAGAAATTTTACGTTTTGTGGGGCCACGAGGGTTCTGAATTTTATGGGCGAATGAGAAGGCGACACGTGGCACCCCATGGCTTGGTCGAAATTTATGCAAGGGTTTAATGGTCATTGACCATCTTGGAAGATAAGTCTTGCAAGCTTGATATTGTTGACAAATCAACTTGTCCACTAGGCTTGATCAGTGAAACTCATCCTAACCTCACATTTGTTTAAGTCTAAGCCCTCAGTTTGTGTTATAAGTATACTACTAGTAGCAAGACTTGGCATTTTACACTTAGAAAATTTGAGAACCTTGTGCTAGCTTGAAGAAGCTCTCGGGTTTGCCAATAGTCCCACACAAAAATTTGTAGTTTTGATCCATTAGCCACAAGACTTTAACCCAATGTCCCTTAGGGTATTGTAAGGATATCTCAATAGAAAGATTTCGGAAAAAACGCATTTTTACGTTAGTCGCAAGGCGGAAACTAAGGGAGTTCCTCAACTCTGAAGTTGGAACTTGAAGATGGGTTCTTCATAGGCCTCTAAGGAGTGCTTGGAGCGGATTGGAACCTAAGGAAAGGAGCTAAGAATTGCTAAGGCGCGACTTTGAAATCTTGGAAATTTTAAGGGCTTGGAAAGGTATAAATTTTGTCGTTTTAGCAATTAAGTTTACTTATTGATTGTAGCTTTGGATATTGCAAGCATGAGTTAATTATTATGTAGTTGGATATGTTTATTGGCTATTGGAACCTAATCAGGAAACTAGCATGTTTAGCCTTAAGTTTGGAAATTCAAGTTGATTATTCGTTTAAGTCGCGTGTTGTGTAGGAAGGAAATTGTAGTTGTTGAAGTTGTGTATGACTATATAACATGTTAGACCCTAGAACTTGGAATTTGAAAAGGATTGGAAAAGACTTTGAATTGTTAGTATGTAGTTGGCCGAGAATGGCTTGGAGTTTTAAGCTATTTTGTATGAATTGTGGGCGGAATTTTACGTATTGTTAGGCGTGTAATCCTTTGTTTGGTTGTTGTTTGGAGCCTTAAATGTGGCTTGTTGGTTATTGTATTCGGCCTTGAAAAAGGTGGCAAAGTGAGTAGAAACAAAGGAAGTCTTTGCGATTTTCCGTAGAATTAGAGACCAAATACTTAGTATTATTCTACGTTAGAGACTAGAATATTGATAGTCTTGTTGTGACCATTATAGGTTGAAACTTCTACGTACGGCGTATTCGGCTTAGCTTGAGGAATTAGCCGAAAAGGTATGTGAACTATCTCTCTTAGCATGATTCCTTAGAATAAAGAAAGTAAGTTCTACTCCTTGAATGATCCATTCCTTGCTTATATTTGGATTGCCTAAAATAGAATTAGTTCTATGTACTTCCCGAGTGTACTTTGATGTTTAAATTGTAAGTAGTATAATCCATTTCCTTAGGGAAGTTTGGATTCTTAAAAGTGAAGGTATTTTTCTTAAAGTACATAGAGACTTGAAAAGGAAGTGGTTTCAAATCTTTTGGCTAGTACCTTAGTTCTAAAACCTAAAGGTCATTATAATGACTTTAGGGAGTCAAAGGAGTGATTTACTTAGTTGATTTAAAAGGAGAAATGACATAATTTAAGAGAAGTAACTTGCGTTAAGGGTGAAGTTACTTGAGGTTTAAAAAGTAGAAGAAAACTTGTTTTCTAACTATTAAGAGACTTGAAGTATTTTGAAAGTTAAGAACTTGATTTGCAAGTATGTGATACTTGGTTTTAATAGTATAAGTCTCTTGGGTATTGAAGGAATGGATACGTCTAAAACCGTAAAGGGTTATAACGGCTTTATGGGAAGTTGGTTATAACGGCTTTATGGAAGGTTTAGAAAGTTGTCTATTTTGATTAAATCGGCATAAGTTGCCTAGATTGTGAAAATTTGAAGTTACTTGATTTCAAGCTTTGAAATGAGTTTTCTAAAAATGTAGTAACTTACTTTGAAAAATAGACACGCCTTGATACTACGGGTGTTAGTATCTTGGGGCTTTACATAGAAAGAGTCTTTTATAAAAGAATGCGTCGTAGTACTTTGGCTTGATAAATTGAGAATTTGTCTAAGTGTGCCTTGATAAGTACTTTGACTTGTTAAAGAGAATTATTCTATGTATGCCTTGATTAGTACTTTGGCTTGATAAAATGAGAATTTATTCTATTTGTGCGGATAAGTACTTTGGCTTGTTAAATGAGAATTTATTCTATTTGTGCCTGATAAGTACTTTGGCTTGTTAAATGAGAATTTATTCTATTTGTGCCACTGATAAGTACTTTGGCTTGTTAAATGAGAATTTATTCTATTTGTGCGGATAAGTACTTTGGCTTGTTAAATGAGAATTTATCCTATGTGTGCCTTGATAAGTACTTTGGCTTAGTTAATTGAGAACTTGCCTATATGTCTTGGTAATAGCCTTTGAGTGCAAGTATTATGTTTTATTAAGTTCTTTGCGACTACCGGTTGAAGGGTTTGTCTTGTTGTAAGATTCTTGGGGACGTGCAAGCGGTGATGTGGGATTCCACGGGTATGCTTACATTACTTGTAGTACTTAGGTTAAATTCGGATTTTTATAGAAGACATGGTAGTGCTTATGTCTTGTTTGATGGTCGGTCGAGATAGGGTAAGAGTATAAGTGAGGGTAAACCCAAGGCAGTACCACTTCTCCGGGTAAGAGTATAAGTGAGGTAAACCCCGAGGCGTTATACCGCTGCTTTATGTGTTGTTTGTGGCCGGTTGAGATAGGGTAAGAGTATAAATGAGGGGCAAGCCCAGACGTTATACCACCTTCTCCAGGTAAGAGTATAAATGAGGGCAAGCCAGACGTTATACCCGCACTTTACCACCTCGCCCGGTCGAGTATAAATGAGGGTAAACCCAAGCGTTATACCACTGTTCGTTTGCCTACTGCGTCTGATTTTAGAACACAGTGGGACTTGGTGTTCATGTATGCCTATTGGTGCTATGTTATATCATGGATGGCGGTGAGGAAGGATTCCACGGGCGTGATTGATATTATGGCGTGAGACCTATAGTTATATTTGAGTAGTGACTTTGAGGGTGTCACGACCGTTCGGAGTGGTCGGTGCCTCAGGCGCACCCAGTAGTCATACATCGAGTAATCGTGAAATATAAAGCAAGACATGAAAGATTTATAAAATAAGACACGATTTATGTGAGAAACATCGCCTTTCGGCATATATATATATAATCATGGTTTAGCGATTACATCCGACAACATGCAAACATGACTCTGAGACCTCACAGAAATATACAACTATGGCGGGGCGGGGCCCGCCGTACCAACTTTGTACAAAACTATCTCTGACGGGGAGATCATACCAAAAGTAGAGCCTCGGAAGAGATGGAGCTCAGACCAGCGTAGAGATCCTAAGGATGCGGATCTAGCACGCTTGCCACCTGCGGCATGAACGCAGCCCCAGGAGAGTCGATCTGACAGGTACTAAGTATGCGCGTAAAGTACTTAAATGAAAACATATCATTTTTAAAAACGGTTTACAAATATGTGTGAAACAACCAGAAACCATACGTAGTGCATCACAAACAAGAGCAACAATAGGTAGCGTAATAGGTCTTGTCTAGTGCGAATGATCGAAAGCAGGGCCACTCGCCCATATCATCATTCGCAAGCCTAATCTGAACTCGAGTCGCATAGGCCACTCGCGTGGGCGCGTGAGTATAACCCGCATCGAGTGTACTCCTCGGCATCGTCTGGACTCGTTGTCGCGTAGCCATAGACGCGTGAGGTATAACCCGCATACTAACTGGAACTCTCGTAGCTCGCATAGGCCCCGCTGGACCCGCGTGAGGTATTCTCGAATCATGGTCCTGGACCGCGAGTCTACCCGCGTCGGAGGCGACAACCCGGTATCATCTCGAGGTGGTGATAGTATACTAACATATCGACATCTTTAAACAACATAATCACAACAAGAATACTCTTTTTCACAAACGTTACAAGTACACACTGCGTAGCATCATATCGTGTCTACTTATCAAACCATCTTATTATTCTTTCACGATTCAATATAAGTGCATTTATAAACACGTAGGCAAGCTGTTCCTTTTATCAATCTTAAGTGGTTATACTTAACCTCATAAGGTTAGTATAACTCTTAAGCTTCATTTAAAAACCAATTAGTCTTACGAAAAGATTGGTATTCTTTAAAAATGCTTTGGATCTTTATTATTCGGGCTTAAGCGTGAGGCATTCGTAGTAGGTGTTATTCGGAGCTTAAGCGTGAGGCATTCGTAAGTATTGTCGGGCTTAAGTCAAAGACATTGCGTAGTTATATTTTAGTTAACACGTATGCGTCTGCGTACTATATATATTGTAAAATATCATGCTTTAGGAAGATTCACATACATACCGTGAAAACCACTGCGAGTTGAATATGTCGTGAGAGTCGACCTATAATAGTCACAGATATCTATCAAAGACTACTCTGAAGGTCATTCTAAGCGGGGTTCATAATTACGGTAAGTCGGGCGACTTCCACTACGGTGAGCTATATAAATCTCTGTGAAACAGTCCTATGTAAATGATTTGATTATTCTTCTTTTAAACCCTTCTAAGTGATTAATAGTTATTCTTATACTTGTACAGTATGCATTCTCTAATACAAAGAGGTTAGGATTATTACCTCGGTAAGCCCAATAATATCCTAGAAAAGTCGCGCTGAGCAAGGTTTTGCTCTAAGTTGTATGCTCCAGAACCTTAGAAGTTCTTCAACTTCTACTAAGTACTAAGGTATTTGGGCTAGGGTATTTTGGGCATTATAACGATACTGAAGGTAACTTTTCTACCAAGGGAGGGTAGATTTTTGGCTAGGCTAGGGGGTATTCGGCGAGGGCCACTTAGGCTAGAGGGAAGAGGGCTTGGGCGAAATGGCTAACAAGGAGAAGGGAGGATTTTCAAGACTTGGAAAGTAATTTGTGGATGAAGAACTCTTCATCTTAAGGGTATTTATAGGTCAGAAGTGGCCAACCAATGGCGAAGATTTAGACAAGTGCAAGGCAAGTGTAGGGTGAGGATTAACTATACACAAATATCTACCAACTCGCGACTTGTGCGAGCACAAAAGCGTGTTCTCACAGCCCCGAATCGTCCAAATGGGCGATTTCAAGTCCATCAATTGGAGGTGACAAGTGTCGCCCTCGTTGATCCAAAATGTTTCGTCTCTCGGAAAAATCATAAAAATTAGAAATGGCATGGCGGAATTTACCTACGAAAGTTGTGGAAGCGTTTAGTCGGAAAACTATTCGTTTTGTGAGTTGTGCCTAAAAAAGCGTTTTGCCTAAACTTTAAGGCTAGACTTTTATGCGTATTCCCTTACGTACATACTGCGGAAAAATACGAGGTATAACATTCTCCCCCGAAACATTGCGTCGAATGTTCGCTGAAACGATTAACGATAAGATTCTTCATAAGGCGATTGCAAATGCCACGCACGCGAGCGACACTTGGCGAAGCGATAGCGAAAATTTACAAGTAGGAAAGTGAATTACACGGAGGTGTGGGGAATAGGTGAGGATACTTACGCCTCGTGTCCTCGCCGGCTTCCCGTCATCTCACGAGCTCGTTCGCCGCAGACTTTGTGGAAGCCCGTCGCCGTCATGAGCGCTAACGGCGATCGACTATCGTATGGGAAACTCCTCGTCGATAACCCGCCGGTCACTGGACATCGTCAATCGGGTGTACCACTAGATGGATCCGTCGTCTCGCCGGCGTAGATCGTGAAAAGCGGATGCTGCGCCTCCGGTCGGACGGCGGATCCAACTCATAGGCAACCTTGCCTACCTGCGGGCGATCAGAAGCGGCCCGATGTACCTAGAGTGAGTTTCCCGCCTTCCGAATCTCATCACACCGCCATGGGTGGCGCCGAGAAAACCCAATCGTAGCTGCGAACTCGGATGTCGGCGATGATCTGCATCGACCACATCGACTACGAGTGTCGATAGCGCTCTCGGATAAGCCGCCTTATCCACTGCTGCGCACCAAATCTGGTCCCATTGCCGCACGCCCACGTCGAACCAACCTATAGGCGTCTGCACTTCCTCGTACAAGGCCTCGTAAGGCGCCATCCCGAATCTTTGGGTGGTAGCTATTATTATCTGCGAACTCAGCTAGAGGCAAATGATCCTCCGACTACCATTTGAAGTCAATAACACGGGCTCGCGTATCGCCGAAGTGCGGATAGTGCGCTCTGCTGTCAAATGCGTACGTGGATGAAATGCGATGCTCGGGCTCGCTGCGTCCGCTAAACCCTCTGGAAGGACCTCAGAAGTTAGCGTGGCGGGCTCCCGGTCGATATGATCGAAGTAGGGACTCATGCGATCGGCGATCTCTCGGATGTAAAGTCGGCGTAATCCTCGGTAGAAAAAGTCGTCTGGCGGGAAGAAAGTGGGCTGATTTAGTCGACTGTCGGCGATAACCCGTATAGAATCATGTCTCATACGAGTGCGAGGTAATCCTGTGATGAAGTCCGTGTTGATTACCTCGCTTCGGTCGGGATCTCGATAAATGCGTAACAAACCACGGGCCTACGGTGCTCTGCCTTCGCTGCTTGACAACCACGGGCGAGCTCACGAACTCTGCAGCGTCTCTCTTGAAGCCGTCCGCGATACGGATCTAAGGTCGTGGTACATCTTGGTCGACCGGATGGATAGAATGCAGCGTTGTGTGCTTCCCGAGAACCTGCAGAAGTCACGAAACATCTGGAACACCGATGCGCCCTCGAACCTTAGCACCCGTGGTGCTACCTCGAGACCCGCCTCGCGAAGGCTGTATCGCGATATCGAATCAAAGTGGATCCTCGAGCTGTTGCCTCTTCGCCTCGCCGGCGATGGAAGACTCGGCAACCTCGCGAACTCAACCCGGCGCTATCGAGAATCAATCAAGCGGACACGAGGCTCGCTGGCGATGCAAATCACGAACCATGTCCCACTCTCTGCGCGTCGATGGGCTCCCGTCGACTACGACTAGGCGTACGCCTGACATTGGCCTTCCCGGGTGAGTGCGGGATATCAACATCGTAATCCTTAGCAACTCTAACCACGTCTGCGTCGTAAGTTCGGCTCCACTGGTGAAGATATCTTGGAGGCTCTTGTAGTGCGTATAAATATCCACGTGAACCCGTACAAATAGTGCCTCGGATCTTGGCGTGAATCACGGTGCGACTCGAATCATGGGTGGGGTAGTTCTGCGTGTTTCCTCGGTGTCGGGATCGTATGCTATAACCTGCCATCTGCGTCAACCGCGTCCCAACCGATGCGGCGCGTCGCGATACGACATAACCATGCGGACCTGCGGAAGAGTAAGAAGCGGGCGATCGTCAATCTCTCTTTCGGCTGGAAACCACGCTCGCGGCATCGATCCCTGGAACTTGTTGCGCCACGAGTCGGCTGAGTCGATGGTGCGAAGATAAAGCAAACTTCTCCACGAACGCGATAATAACTGCGAGGCCCGAGCTGCGAACCTGCAGCCGGATGGTAGGTGCAGGCAGTCTGGCTGCCTCGATCTTGGCGTATCCTCGAATGCCGTCGGCCAAACAATATGCCCAGCGCCGCGAAGTCAGCAAAACTCACATTTGGAAAACTTGGCGTCTGACTTGCGATCTGGAAGCCTATCGGCCTGATCGCCAAATGCTCGCGTGCTCGCTCTGGCGAGAATAAACGAAGATATCATCGATGAACACTATCACAAGCGTGTCCAAAAATGGTTTGAACACTCGGTTCATCAAATCCATGAATCTGCGGAGCATTGGTCAACAAAAGACATGACCACGAACTCGTAATGCGTCTGGGTCGGAATGCGATCTGAGGACATCAGCCTCTCGACACGAACGATGATAGCGACGCGGATCAATCTTGGAGAAACATCTCGCGCCACCTGGCCCAGTCGAACAAATCATCAATCACAGGAAGGGGTATACATTCTTAATGGTCACCTTGTTGTTTTGTAATCAACAGCATGCGCGGCGTCCGTCCTTCTTCGCGAACAATCTGGCGCCCGGGAAAGCGCAGGCCTAATGAAGCCGCTTCTCGGCCAAATCCCTCGTGGTCCTTGACTCTCTCGGCTCGGCGGTGCCGTTACGTATGGCGGAATGGAAATAGGCGAGTGTCGGCACAATATGTCGATACAAAACTCGATCTCCTACCGGTGGGATGCGGGAGTCGTAAATGCGGAAGCGTCGGGAACTTCGTGACTCTGGGCCGGTGAAAATCTGGTGCGACTTGATTATCAAACACGACGAGATGGTAGATATACCCGCGCACCGTCTTCCAGCCGAGGTAGGAAATAAACCTACCGCCGGCGATCTGGTGCTCCTCGCTCAACAATGGCTCGCCGAGCTGGAACCGTACTACTCTCTCTGCGGTCTACATTGGCGTAGCAGAAGCTAGCCAATCCGTCCCGTAATCACGTCGAAGTCGATCATCTCGACTCATCAAGTCGGCTAGGGTCGGCGGCGTAAATGGTCACGAGACAAGCTCATATACGTAGTGCTATCAGAATCACCATTTGGCGTAGCTACCTCGAAAGGGTCTATGGACTCGGGCTCTATCCTATCCTACTAGCGACGAGGGAGATATATGGGGCCAGTAGAACCGGATCTATCAAGCATACGTGAAACCCGAGCGATAAGGTACACAGTGACATCGGTGAGGCCTCACGATCTGTCGGTGGACAAAGCATAAATGCGGTTACGAGGACGCTAGGCCCGGGACCGAGCCACGACCTCTGCGCGACGTGACCCGTGAGCACCACGCCTCGGGGCGTAGCTGTAGGAGATGATGAGCGGCAGCGAACACAAGGTGAGCCTACCACCGTGTTGCCCCGGTCGGACGATCCTCGCAAAGTGACCTGCGGCCTGGCGTAACAAGCTCAAGTAGTACCAGCTTCCCGTAATGGGATCCTGCGCATCGGCCCACTGGAGAGGTGGTCCGTCGGCGATACCTCTGCTACGGGCGTGCGAAGCCACAGGGCCGATGCCCTCGAAAACTACTGTTGTCTTGAGGGCGGTGCGAGAGTGCTCTGGTGGTTGTGGTGCGAATCTAGGCTAACTTGAGGCCGCCCGCCCGATAACCACGAAAACCCTCCGTCACGGCCTTAACCTGCTGGCATCTGTCGGCTCGTCGACCTCTGCGCTCGCCGCGTCGAGGCGTGAGCTGCGTGCGGGTAATGTCATACGGTGGAAAACCCGCCATGACTTCGGCCATATAGTCGTCTAGCGGTGACATGGCGGTGCACCTATCCTCGTATCTGCTACCAATCTTTGGGACATATCGAGCGATGAATCAAACTCGACATTGTACTCCACGGCGGTCGTCCTCTGCGCCTCGGCGGTAAAAATCTATCGGCCGCGCCCTCGCCATCTGTGGAGGCAAAGAAGTGAGTGAGAAAGCCTGCGAGAACTCATCCCAGTAGGCGGGGCAGCGTGCTCTCCGGGATAACTCCCGTAGATCAAACCAATCATTGCGGTATCGCGCGGCCTATGTGAACAAAGATCACGGACTCGGTCTCGGCATACGATCGCTCTCAAAATCCTCTGAAGGCGGCGGATGAACTCCTGCGGATCATCCTCGGCCTCGACCCGTAAAACTCCGTGAGCTCTGACTCGGGAAGTCTCGTAGCCTCGAGCTCCGCCTCGGGTGAGCAGTCTGTTGGGCTGGGCTGGGCTGAGGCTGCCGCGTCGGCCTCTGCCGTGTCGGGCCTGACTTTAGCCAAAGGTGGGCCGTCTCGCTTGTACCCTAACTCCTCAGCCCGGTGTGGGACGGGAGGTGTGGGTCTTGTGGTCTCTTTGAAATTTGGCGGCGTCATAGAACTCGCCGTCTGCGGTATAGGCGGGCACGAGCCCTCGTGACTCTGGGTGTCTGCTAGCGACTCCTCATTTGCCTTGCCATACGGGCCGGGTTGCCTTCGTGGAGGCATAAGCGTACGGGGAAAGGAATACGTTAGAGGTCGACTATAACACGACTCAAGCACGATCTCGGAATGAGAAGAATGAAACCAATCCTAAATATCCTATAGCCTCACGATTATTGGTGTGGTGCAACACAGCGATAATCGAACTACTAGATCTGATGCGTAGACACTTTCAGAGGATTAGCGCTCACGATACCACTTTTGTCACGACCCGTTCGGGGCGTGGGTGCCTTACGAGGCACCCAGTAGTCATACATCAGTAATCGGCGGAAATATAAAGCAAGACATGAAGCAGTTTATAAAATAAGACCACGATTTATGTGAGAAACATCGCCTTTCGGCGTATATATATATAATCATGGTTTAGCGATTTACATCAAACATGCAACATGATTCTGAACCTCTGAGGAAATATACAACTATGGCGGGGCGGGGCCCGCCATACCTGGTACAAAACTATCTCTGACGGAGATCATGCAAAAGTAGAGCCTCGGAAGAGATGGAGCTCGGCGCTGCGTAGAGATCCTAAGATGCGGATCTAGCACTGCTTTGCCACCTGCGGCATGAGCGCGGCCCGAAGGAAGTCGATCTACGGTACTAAGTATGCGAAAGCGTAAAGTACTTAAATGAAAACATATCATTTTAAAAACCGGTTTACAAATATGTGTGAAACAACGAGAAAGCGCACGTAGTGCATCCTGAACAAAAGAGCAATAGGTAAGCGTAATAGGTCTTGTCTAGGCTGCGAATGATCGAAAGCAGGGCCACTCGCCCGTATCGTCGATACGCAAGCCTAATCTGAACTCGAGTCGCATAGGCCCTTTGCGTGGGCGCGTGAGGTATAACCCGCATCGAGGGTAGCTACTCCTCGGCGTAAATCACGGACTCGTTGTCGCGTAGCGCGTAGGCGCGTGAGTATAACCCGCATACTAACACGGAACTCTCGTAGCTCGCGTAGGCCCCTGGACCGCGTGAGGTATTCTCGAATCATGGTCCCCGGACGCTGAGTCTACCGCGTCGGAGGCGGCTTAACCCCGGTATCGTCTCGAGGTGAGTGATAGTATACTAACATATCGAACATCTTTAAACAACATAATCCTGACAAGAATACTCTTTTTCACAAGCGTTACAAGACATTTAACACCAGTAGCATCATATCGTATCTTATCAAACCATCTTATTATTCTTTTCACGATTGATATAAATGCATTATAAACACGCCCCATTGTTCCTTTTATCAATCTTAAGTGGTTATACTTAACCTCCGTAAGGTTAGTATAACTCTTAAACACGTTTAAAAACCAATTAGTCTTCTTACGAAAAGATTGGTATTCTTTAAAAATGCTTTGAATCTTTATTATTCGGGCTTAAGCGTGAGGCATTCTGTAGGTGTTATTCGAGCTTAAGCGTGAGGCATTCAGTAAGTATTATTCGAGCTTAAGTCAAAGACATTGCCGTAGTTATATTTTAGTTAACACGTATGCGTCTAGTACTATATATATTGTAAAATATCATGCTTTAGGAAGATTCACATGCATACCAGTGAAAACCACTGCGAAGTTGAATATGTCGCCTTGAAGTCGACTATAATAGTCACGAGATATCTATCAAAGACTACTCTGAAGGTCATTCTAAGCGGGGTTCATAATTACGGTAAGTGAGCGTGACTTCCCTGCGGTGAGCTATATAAGTCTCTTTGAAGCAGTCCTATGTAAATCTGATTTGATTATTCTTCTTTTAAACCCTACAAGTGATTAATACTTATTCTTATACTTCTACGTATGCATTCTCTAATACAAAGAGGGTTAGGATTATTACCTCGGTAAGCTGATAATATCCTAGAAAAGTCGCGCTGAGCGAGGTTTTGCTCCTAAGTTGTATGCTCAGAACCTTAGAAGTTCTTCAACTTCTACTAAGTACTAAGGTATTTGGGCTAGGGTATTTTGGGCATTATAACGTCTGAAGGTAACTTTTCTACCAAGGGAGGGTAGATTTTGGCTAGGCTAGGGGGTATTCGGCGAGGGCCACTTAGGCTAGAGGGGAAGAGGGCTTGGGCGAAATGGCTAACAAGGGAGAAGGAGGATTTTCAAGACTTGGAAAGTAATTTGTGGATGAAGAACTCTTCATCTTAAGGGGTATTTATAGGTCAAGTGGCGACCAATGGCGAATTTAGACAAGTGCAAGGCAAGTGTAGGGTGAGGATTAACTATACACAAATATCCTACCAACTCGCTTGACTTGTGCACGAGGCGCAGCGTGTTCCTCACAGCCCAAATCGTCCAAATGGGCGATTTCAAGTCCATCAATTGGAGGGTGACAAGTGTCGCCTCGTTGATCCAAAATGTTTCGTCTCTCGGAAAAATGCGCAAAAATTAGAAATGGCATGGCGGAATTTACCCTACGAAAGGCGTGGAAACGTTTCGTCGGAAAACTATTCGTTTTGTGAGTTGTGCCTAAAAAAAACGTTTTGCCTAAACTTTAAGGCTAGACTTTTTGTACGTGTTCCCTTACGTACATACTCTGGAAAAATACGGGGTATAACAGAGGGCCTGCGTCCCTGACTTGATATGACTTCTTATGTATTGTGTACTGTAGGTTGGCTATCATACATGTCTCATGTTTTGTTTAGACTGTTATGATTTTTATTCTGATGCTCTGTTCATACGGTACATTCTTGTCTTGACCTCTTGAAGTGCGTTCATCTGCGTGAGTTTAGGTCTGTTGTTTGGTGATCGGCGGTGTAGGATCTGCTCGGGGTTTTGGATAGCTCCTCTGTCCCGAGGAGTTTATCTTTTGGTATATATCCCCGATCTGAGCTTTATGCGATTTGGGTGCGGCGGGGCCTTGTCGTCATATTTGATTTAACTCCAGAGAGTGCGTATTCATATGTAGGATTGGACTGCGTGTGCGATGTAATGTCTTTTGTTTATGTATATGATATGGCGGCCTAGTCGGCTTTGCCTTGTCGTCGTTGGTTTTAAAAAAAAATATGGTATTATTAATTTCAATATACTTAGTTGTTAAGGTAGCGGGGTGCGGGTAGGGCACCGATCCAGCTTGAGGTTGGGGTGTGAGTGGTATCGAGCGATCGATCCTCGGAATGTTCTGACCGTGTCTAGTAGAGTCTTGATTATCGGTGTGTTGCGCGCCACACCCATGCGAGAGCTACGGGGCATTTAGGAGTTGGTTTCTATTCTTCACTCTAGATCGTGCCGTAGGAAGTGTGTTAGTAAGATAATTCCTCTTTGGCGTATTGTTGTGTTCTGATTATGCCTCGAGGAGACGGCCGCTGAGAAGGGCAAAGGAGTAGCGAGGAGCTACTAGTCGGACTCGAAGAGTTGATAGGGCTTATGCGAGTTATCTGGATGTTGTTCATGATGTGATTCTTCGCGAGTTTTGAGAACTGACACGAGCCTCTGATTTCGATTAGGGCGGTGTAGGGTCATGAAAAGCCATTATGTTATTGACCAAGATAGCGGTGCTACTGATTTCATCGGTGGAGGTTATTCGGCCGACTGAGGCAGTACGGGGATAGAGGGCGGCGGAGATCTGCGAGAGGCTAGACCGGTTGGTTATCCGGTGAGTTCTTGAGCGAGTTGCCTCGGCGAGTGAGATATTCAACCCAGCCTACCCGGTATATACCGCTGACTCACGGGTGGGAGTTTGGACCCCACAAGGTATTTAGGAGTCGGTCAGAGCTCCAGTCGAGGTTCTCGAGTAGTGAGAGGATTTTCTCGGTCGAGGCCACCTATTCCTCGGTGTATCGGATGTGGTAAGCGTCATTCGGAAATGCCGTTATGGCGCGGGTCTTTGTTTTATTGTGGCCGTCGGGCCATATTACGAGTATGTCCTTTTAGAAGAGCAGGTGGTGGCTCGGCTATGAGGCCGATGGTTGGTTCCTTTCCTCGCGGTTGTCGTCCCGGCGGGGTGTTGAGATGTTAGCCGATCGTGGTAAGTCGAGTGGAGTTTATAGTTCGGCGGTCTTCGAACGCATAGATGACGCGACTCTTGGGCGGGATCGAGGAAGCAACATCGCTAGGGTTCTGGTATATCTCGATTCTTTTGAATCTCACGTGCGTTGTTAGATTCAGATTTTGCCTAGCATATATGTTTTCCTGTATGGCTAGCGATTATAAGTGATAGTACCGTGAGGTAGGAATACTTTGATTAGTAATGTGAAAAGTAAGAATATTGACAAGAATGATAAATGGCGAGACTATAGTTGTGTAGAGTTCACAAGTTGTAATTGCCTCATGATTGTAATACGATAGGGAAGATTGTACAGTAGAAATACTTTGGCTTATGTGACGAACCTCTAGTGAATAGGGGATAGGGTAAGAAGTACCTTGAGATAAGAGAGATTTATTTCAGACTAAGAACGAGAAGTTAAGTGTGACGATGAGTCGGGTTATGGACTCATTTCGAGTCACCGATAGTATGGAATGGGGTGATGTCGATTAGAAATGGTCAGATTATGTGATAGGGTCACGAGGATGCCAGGCCCAAGTCTAGTTGATTGTTGTACGAGTTCGTGGATGCGTTCCACCGGAACTAGGTCGTAAGGACCGAGAAGAGCCTTAACGGGAATGTAAGTAACTATATGGCCAAGTTTGGATACTAACTCCAAGGATTGGAGAATAGAAACAATATTTGAGATTTTGTACGTGTACTAGATGAGTTTGAAAGTACGAGAAAGTATGACTAGTAAGGAAAGAAAGGAACCTCAGGGGATCCGTGTTTGAGAGGCTGTAACCTTCGAGTTTTGTGAGAAGGGACCACGGACGGAAGGTCCATTGTTATGTTCACGTATGTTATGTGGTGGCCGTGTGTGGCGTCGTTGGTCTTGTGCATTTGATTGATAGGCGTAGTATAGAGATGTGTAGTGTGTATAAGCGTGACAACGAGCTAAGAACATTCGGGGGCGAATGTTTCTAAGGGGGAAGAATGTTACACCGTAAGTCGGGACATGTATAAGAGAATGTACGTAGGAAACAAGACTTGGAAATTAGTTCGAAAGGTAGAATGGTTTTTCCGACGGAAAATCTTTCGGACGTCGGAAAGGAAAAATGTTCGTTGTTGAGAATTGGATTCTCAAAATGTATTATTTGAAGAGTATGGAACTTATTAATATTTTGGAAATTTATTTTACGATTTGGTCACGTGGGCCCATGAGGAATTTTACGTTTTGTGCCCACGAGGGTTACGGAATTTTATGGACGAATGAGGGCGACACGTGGCACCCCACATGGTTTGGTCGAAATTTATGCAAGGGTTTAATGGTCATTGACCATCTTGGAAGATAAGTCTTGCAAGCTTGATATTGTTGACAAGTCAACTTGTCCACCCAAGCTCGATCCAAGTGAAACTCATCCTAACCTCACATTTGTTTAAGTCTAAGCCCTCCATCAGGTTATAAGTATACTACTAGTAGCAAGACTTGGCATTTTACACTTAGAAAAATTTGAGAACCTTGTGCTAGCTTGAAGAAGCTCGGGTTTGCGATAGTCCCACACAAAAATTTGTAGTTTTGATCCATTAGCCACAAGACTTTAACTTGATGTCCCTTAGGGTATTCTAAGGATATCTCAAAGATTTCGAAAACGCATTTTTACGTTAGTCGCAGGCGGAAACTAAGGGAGTTCTTCAACTTTGAAGTTGGAACTTGAAGATGGGTTCTTCATAGGCCTCAGGAGTGCTTGGAGCGGATTGGAACCTAAGGAAATGAGCTAAGAATTGCTAAGCGCGACTTTGAAATCTTGGAAATTTTAAGGGCTTGGAAAGGTATAAATTTTGTCGCTTTAGCAATTAAGTTTACTTATTGATTGTAGCTTTGGATATTGCAAGCATGAGTTAATTATTATGTAGTTGGATATGTTTATTGGCTATTGGAACCCTAATCAGGAAACTAGCATGTTTAACCTTAAGTTTGGAAATTCAGTTGATTATTCGTTTAAGTCGCCGCATGTTGTGTAGGAAGGAAATTGTAGTTGTTGAAGTTGTGTATGACTATATAACATGTTAGACCCTAGAACTTGGAATTTGAAAAGGCTTGGAAAAGACTTTGAATTGTTAGTATGTAGTTGGCCGAGAATGGCTTGGAGTTTTAAGCTATTTTGTATGAATTGTGGGGCGGACTTTTACACGTATTGTTAGGCGTGTAATCCCCTTTGTTTGGTTGTTGTTTGGAGCCTTAAATGTGGCTTGTTGGTTATTGTATTCCCTTGAAAAGGTGGCAAAGTGAGTAGAAACAAAGGAAGTCGCCCGATTTTCCGTAGAGAATTAGAGACCAAATACTTAGTATTATTCTCGTTAGTGACTAGAAGATTGATAGTCTTGTTGTGACCATTATAGGTTGAAACTTCTACGCACGCGTATTCGGCTTAGCTTGAGGAATTAGAAAAGGTATGTGAACTATCTCCTCTTACAGCATGATTCCTTAGAATAAAGAAAGTAAGTTCTACTCGAATGATCCATTCCTTGCTTATATTTGGATTGCCTAAAATAGAATTAGTTCTATGTACTTCCTTGAGTGTACTTTGATGTTTAAATTGTAAGTAGTATAATCCGTTTCCTTAGGGAAGTTTGGATTCTTAAAAGTGAAGGTATTTTTCTTAAAGTACATAGAGACTTGAAAAGGAAGTGGTTTCCAAATCTTTTGGCTAGTGCCTTAGTTCTAAAACCTAAAGGTCATTATAATGACTTTAGAGTCAAAGGAGTGATTTACTTAGTTGATTTAAAAGAGGAGAAATGACATGATTTAAGAGAAGTAACTTGCGTTAAGGGTGAAGTTACTTGAGGTTTAAAAAGTAGAAGAAAACTTGTTTTCTAACTATTAAGAGACTTGAAGTATTTTGAAAGTTAAGAACTTGATTTGCAAGTATGTGATACTTGGTTTTAATAGTATAAGTCTCTTGGGTATTGAAGGAATGGATCGTCTAAAACCGTAAAGGGTTATAACGCTTTATGGGAAGTTGGTTATAACGGCTTTATGGAAGGTTTAGAAAGTTGTCTATTTTGATTAAATCGGCATAAGTTGCCTAGATTGTGAAAATTTGAAGTTACTTGATTTCAAGCTTTGAAATGAGTTTTCTAAAAATGTAGTAACTTACTTTGAAAAATAGACACGCCTTGATACTACGGGTGTTAGTATCTTGGGGCTTTACATAGAAAGGAGTCTTTTATAAAAGAATGTACGTACGTAGTACTTTGGCTTGATAAATTGAGAATTTGTCTAAGTGTGCCTTGATAAGTACTTTGACTTGTTAAAAGAGAATTATTCTATGTATGCCTTGATTAGTACTTTGGCTTGATAAAATGAGAATTTATTCTATTTGTGCCCGGATAAGTACTTTGGCTTGTTAAATGAGAATTTATTCTATTTGTGCCCTGATAAGTACTTTGGCTTGTTAAATGAGAATTTATTCTATTTGTGCCCTGATAAGTACTTTGGCTTGTTAAATGATAATTTATTCTATTTGTGCCCGGATAAGTACTTTGGCTTGTTAAATGAGAATTTATCCTATGTGTGCCTTGATAAGTACTTTGGCTTGGTTAATTGAGAACTTGCCTATATGTGCTGGTAATAGCCTTTGAGTGCAAGTATTATGTTTTATTAAGTTGTCGCGACTCTCGGTTGAAGGGTCGGCTGTCTTGTTGTAAGTTACTGGGACGTACCGACAGTGATGTGGGATTCCACGGGTATGCTCACATTTGTAGTACTTGGGTTAAATTCGGATTTTTATAGAAGACATGGTAGTGCTTATGTCTTGTTTGATGGTCGGTCGAGATAGGGTAAGAGTATAAGTGAGGGGTAAACCCCCAAGACGCTGTACCACCTTCTCCAGGGTAAGAGTATAAGTGAGGGGTAAACCCCTTAAGACGCTGCATCACCGCTTTATGTGTTGTTTGTGGCCGGTTGAGATAGGGTAAGAGTATAAATGAGGGCAAGCCCCAAGACGTTATACCACCTTCTCCGGGGTAAGAGTATAAATGAGGCAAGCCCAGGCGTTATACCGCTTTACCACCTCCTTCGTGGTCGAGTATAAATGAGGGTAAACCCCAAGACGTTATACCACTGCTTCGTTTGCCTACTGCCCGCTGACGCTTTTAGAACACGTGGGACTTGGTGTTCATGTATGCTATTGGTGCTATGTTATATCATGGATCGGCGGTGAGGCGATTCCACGCATGATTGATATTATGGGCGTGAGACCCATAGTTATATTTGAGTAGTGACTTTGAGGGCTGCGTCCACGACTTGATATGACCGCTTATGTATCAGTATGCGTAGGTTGGCTATCATACATGTCTCTGTTTTGTTTAGATCGTTATGATTTTTATTACGATTTCATCGCTCACATACTTCGTACATTCTTCGCATCGACCTCATGAGGCCGCGTCACGCCGCAGTTTAGGTACGTTGTTTGGTGATCGGCAGTGTAGGATCACTCGGGGTTTTGGATAGCTCCTCTGTCCGTGAGTTTATCTTTTGGTATATATCCTGATGCAGGCTTTATGCTGATTTTGGGTAATGGCGGCCTTGTCCGTCCATATTTGATTTAACTCCTAAGTGCAGTATTCATATGTGGGATTGGACTCGTGTACAGTGTAATGTCTTTTGTTTATGTATATGATATGGCAGCCTAGTCGGCTTTGCCTTGTACGTACGTTGGTTTTAAAAGAAAAAAAAATATGAGTTGTTATTAATTTCCGCAATATACTTAGTTGTTAAGGTAGCAGGTGCGAGTAGGGCACCCCACGCCCGGGTTCGGGGTGTGACAGAGTGGTATCGAGCGATCGATCCTCGAATGTTTACGCCGTGTCTAGTAGAGTCTTGATTATCGGTGTGTTGCGCGCCACACCCATAAGCGAGGCTACAGGACATTTAGGAGTTGGTTTTATTCTTCTCACTCTAAGATCGTACATAGCCGTGTGTTAGTAAGATAATTTCTCTCGGCGTATTGTTGTGTTACGATTATGCCTCGAGGAGAAACACACCGAAGGGCAAAGGAGTAGCGAGAGCTACTAGTCGACTCATAGAGTTGATAGGGCTTATGCCGAGTTATACCGGATGTTGTTCCGCAATGAAGTTCTTCTTCGCGAGTTTTGAGAACACGGCACGAGCCTCTGATTTCGATTAGGCAGACTTTAGGAGTCGTGAAGAAGCCATTATGTTATTGACCAAGATAGCAGGCTACAGTTTCATCAATGGAGGTTATTCGGCCCAGATGCATGTGGTGCAGGGATAGAGGCCGCCGGAGATCTGCGAAGAGGCTAGACCGGTTGGTTATTCCGGTGAGTTCTTGGACGAGTTGCCTCCGAACGAGTGAGATATTCAACCCACCTACCCAAAGATATACCCCGCGCGCTCACGTGGGAGTTTGGACCCACAAGGTATTTAGGAGCGGTCCGAGCTCCAGAGGTCGAGGTTCTCGAGTAGCAGAGGATTTTCTCGGTCGAGGCCACCTATTCCTCGTGTATCGGATGTGGTAAGCGCTATTCGGGAAATGCCGTTATGGCACGGTCTTTGTTTTTATTGTGGCCGTCCGCCATATTCGAGGGTATGTCCTTTTAGAAGGAGCACCGGTGGTGGCTCACCTATGAGGCCGATGGTTGGTTCCTTTCCTCCACAATCGCGGCCCCGTGCAAGGTATTCAGATGTTAGCGATCGTGGTAGAGGTCGGTGGAGTTTATAGTTCGCGGTCTTCGAACCGCATAGATGACGCGACTCTGGACAGATCGGAAGCAACATCGCCAGTGGTTACGGTATATCTCGATTCTTTTGAATCTCACGCGTTGTTAGATTCAGATTTTGCCTAGCATATATGTTTTCCCTGTATGGCTAGCAGTTATAAGTGATAGTACCCCAGAGGTAGGAATACTTTGATTAGTAATGTGAAAAGTAAGAATATTGACAAGAATGTTAAGTGAACTGAGACTATAGTTGTGTAGAGTTCACAAGTTGTAATTGCCTCACGACGATGTAAGACCCGATAGGGAAGATTATGCATTAGAAATACTTTGGCTTATGTGGCGAACCTCTAGTGAATAGGGGATAGGGTAAGAAGTACCTTGAGATAAGAGAGATTTATTTCAGACTAAGAACGAGAAGTTAAGTGTGACGATGAGTCGGGTTATGGACTCATTTCGAGTCAGCCGATAGTATGGAATGGGGTGATGTCAGTTAGAAATGGTCCCGTTATGTGATAGGGTCACGAGGATGCCAGGCCCAAGTCTAGTTGATTGTTGTACGAGTTCGTGGATGCGTTCCACCGGAACTAGGTCGTAAGGACCGAGAAGAGCCTTAACGGGAATGTAAGTAACTATATGGCCAAGTTTGGATACTAACTCCAAGTTGGAGAATAGAAACAATATTTGAGATTTTGTCGTGTCTTAGATGAGTTTGAAAGTACGAGAAAGTATGACTAGTAAGGAAAGAAAGGAACCTCTAGGGGATCCCGTGTTTGAGGAGACTGTAACCTTCGAGTTTTGTGAGAAGGGACCACGGACGGAAGGTCCATTGTTATGTTTACGTATGTTATGTGGTGGCCATGTGGCATCGTTGGTCTTGTGCATTTGATTGATAGCGTAGTATAGAGATTGTCAGGAGTGTGTATAAGCGTGACAGACTAAGAACATTCGGGGACGAATGTTTCTAAGGGGGGAAGAATGTTACACCCCGTAAGTCCAGGACATGTATAAGAGAATGTACGTAAGGAAACAAGACTTGGAAATTAGTACGAAAGGAAGAATGGTTTTTCCGACGGAAAATCTTTCGGACGTCGGAAAGGAAAAATGTTCGTTGTTGAGAATTGGATTCTCAAAATGTATTATTTGAAGAGTATGGAACTTATTAATATTATGGAAATTTATTTTACGATTTGGTCACGTGGGCCCACCCAGGAATTTTACGTTTTGTGGGGCCACGAGGTTACTAATTTTATGGACGAATGAGAGGCGACACGTGGCACCCCACATGGCTTGGTCGAAATTTATGCAAGGGTTTAATGGTCATTGACCATCTTGGAAGATAAGTCTTGCAAGCTTGATATTGATGACAAGTCAACTTGTCCACCTAGGCTTGATCAGTGAAACTCATCCTAACCTCACATTTGTTTAAGTCTAAGCCCTCCATTGTGTTATAAGTATACTACTAGTAGCAAGACTTGGCATTTTACACTTAGAAAAATTTGAGAACCTTGTGCTAGCTTGAAGAAGCTCTCGGGTTTGCCAATAGTCCCACACAAAAATTTGTAGTTTTGATCCATTAGCCACAAGACTTTAATCCAATGTCCCTTAGGGTATTGTAAGGATATCTCAATAGAAAGATTTCGGAAAAAACGCATTTTTACGTTAGTCGCAAGGCGGAAACTAGGGAGTTCTTCACTTTGAAGTTGGAACTTGAAGATGGGTTCTTCATAGGCCTCTAAGGAGTGCTTGGAGCGGATTGGAACCTAAGGAAAGGAGCTAAGAATTGCTAAGGCGCGACTTTGAAATCTTGGAAATTTTAAGGGCTTGGAAAGGTATAAATTTTGTCGTTTTAGCAATTAAGTTTACTTATTGATTGTAGCTTTGGATATTGCAAGCATGAGTTAATTATTATGTAGTTGGATATGTTTATTGGCTATTGGAACCCTAATCCGGAAACTAGCATGTTTAGCCTTAAGTTTGGAAATTCAAGTTGATTATTCGTTTAAGTCGCGTATTTGTGTAGGAAGGAAATTGTAGTTGTTGAAGTTGTGTATGACTATATAACATGTTAGACCCTAGAACTTGGAATTTGAAAAGGATTGGAAAAGACTTTGAATTGTTAGTATGTAGTTGGCCGAGAATGGCTTGGAGTTTTAAGCTATTTTGTATGAATTGTGGGGCGGAATTTTACACGTATTGTTAGGTGTGTAATCCCCTTTGTTTGGTTGTTGTTTGGAGCCTTAAATGTGGCTTTTTGGTTATTGTATTCGGCCTTGAAAAAGGTGGCAAAGTGAGTAGAAACAAAGGAAGTGCTGCCCGATTTTCCGTAGAATTAGAGACCAAATACTTAGTATTATTCTACGTTAGAGACTAGAAGATTGATAGTCTTGTTGTGACCATTATAGGTTGAAACTTCTCGCAGCGTATTCGGCAGCTTGAGGAATTAGCCGAAAAGGTATGTGAACTATCTCCTCTTCTAGCATGATTCCTTAGAATAAAGAAAGTAAGTTCTACTCCTTGAATGATCCATTCCTTGCTTATATTTGGATTGCCTAAAATAGAATTAGTTACATGTACTTCCTCGAGTGTACTTTGATGTTTAAATTGTAAGTAGTATAATCCATTTCCTTAGGAAGTTTGGATTCTTAAAAGTGAAGGTATTTTCTTAAAGTACATAGAGACTTGAAAAGGAAGTGGTTTCCAAATCTTTTGGCTAGTGCCTTAGTTCTAAAACCTAAAGGTCATTATAATGACTTTAGGGGAGTCAAAGGAGTGATTTACTTAGTTGATTTAAAAGAGGAGAAATGACATGATTTAAGAGAAGTAACTTGCGTTAAGGGTGAAGTTACTTGAGGTTTAAAAAGTAGAAGAAAACTTGTTTTCTAACTATTAAGAGACTTGAAGTATTTTGAAAGTTAAGAACTTGATTTGCAAGTATGTGATACTTGGTTTTAATAGTATAAGTCTCTTGGGTATTGAAGGAATGGATACGTCTAAAACCATAAAGGGTTATAACGGCTTTATGGGAAGTTGGTTATAACGGCTTTATGGAAGGTTTAGAAAGTTGTCTATTTTGATTAAATCGGCATAAGTTGCCTAGATTGTGAAAATTTGAAGTTACTTGATTTCAAGCTTTGAAATGAGTTTTCTAAAAATGTAGTAACTTACTTTGAAAAATAGACACGCCTTGATACTACAGGTGTTAGTATCTTGGGGCTTTACATAGAAAGGAGTCTTTTATAAAAGAATGTACGTACGTAGTACTTTGGCTTGATAAATTGAGAATTTGTCTAAGTGTGCCTTGATAAGTACTTTGACTTGTTAAAAGAGAATTATTCTATGTATGCCTTGATTAGTACTTTGGCTTGATAAAATGAGAATTTATTCTATTTGTGCGGATAAGTACTTTGGCTTGTTAAATGAGTATTTATTCTATTTGTGCCCTGATAAGTACTTTGGCTTGTTAAATGAGAATTTATTCTATTTGTGCCCTGATAAGTACTTTGGCTTGTTAAATGATAATTTATTCTATTTGTGCCCGGATAAGTACTTTGGCTTGTTAAATGAGAATTTATCCTATGTGTGCCTTGATAAGTACTTTGGCTTTGTTAATTGAGAACTTGCCTATATGTCTTTGGTAATAGCCTTTGAGTGCAAGTATTATGTTTTATTAAGTTGTCGCGACTCCGGTTGAAGGGTTTGTCTTGTTGTAAGTTCTTGGGACGTCCGAAGCGGTGATGTGGGATTCCGGGTATGCTTCCGTTACTTGTAGTACTTGGGTTAAATTCGGATATTTTTATAGAAGACATGGTAGTGCGTATGCCTTGTTTGATGGTCGGTCGAGATAGGGTAAGAGTATAAGTGAGGGTAAACCCCAAGACTGTACCACCTTCTCCGGGTAAGAGTATAAGTGAGGGTAAACCCCAAGACTTATCTGCCGCTTTATGTGTTGTTTGTGACGGTTGAGATAGGGTAAGAGTATAAATGAGGCAAGCCCCAAGACGTTATACCACCTTCTCCGGGAGTAAGAGTATAAATGAGGGCAAGCCCGAGGCGTTATACCCCGCTTTACCACCTCGCCCGGTCGAGTATAAATGAGGGTAAACCCCAAGACGTTATACCACCGCTCGTTTACTACTTGGCGTCTGATTTTAGAACACATGTGGGACTTGGTGTTCATGTATGCCTATTGGTGCTATGTTATATCATGGATGCGGCGGTGAGGAAGGATTCCAGGCATGATTGATATTATGGGCGTGAGACCCATAGTTATATTTGAGTAGTGACTTTGAGGGCTGCGTCACGACTTGATATGACCGCTTATGTATTGTATCTTGTAGGTTGGCTATCATACATGTCTCGTTTTGTTTAGATATTATGATTTTTATTACATTACTTCATCGTTCACATGCTGGTACATTCTTCATCGACCTCCTTGAGGCTGCGTTATCTGCAGTTTAGGTCTGTTGTTTGGTGATCGGCAGTGTAGGATCTGCTCGGGGTTTTGGATAGCTCCTCTGTCCATGAGTTTATCTTTTGGTATATATCCTTGATGCGAGCTTTATGCGATTTTGGGTACGGCGGGGCCTTGTCCCGTCATATTCGATTAACTCACAAGTGCGTATTCATGTGGGATTGGACTGCATTATGCGGTGTAATGTCTTTTGTTTATGTATATGATATGGCGGCTAGTCGGCTTTGCCTTATGCGTCGTTGGTTTTAAAAAAATATGGTATTATTAATTTGCGCAATATACTTAGTTGTTAAGGTAGCAGGGTGCCCAGGTAGGGCACCAGTCACGGGCCCGGGGTTCGGGGTGTGACAGATGGTTCCATCTAATCCTTGATGGAGGGTCTCTTATCACTTGATCATTCAGCTAAGTAGCAGACTCCTCCTCGACTTCATCCCCTGTGATCTCTTCTGATGGTTCATATATTTCCTCTGATGTTGGGACAACATCTGGGATAGAATCTGTTTCTTCAGTAGGTTGTTCCTTTTCAACTGCAACCACAATGTTGTTTTCTGATGATTTACCAGAAATATCTAGTAGATCATCAAAAATAACATTAACAGACTCCTGTATGATCTTTGTCCTTAGATTATATATTCGGTAAGTATGACTATTCTGAGAGTAGCCAACGAATATTCCCTTGTCACTTTTAGAGTCAAATTTAGTCAGTTTATCCCTGTCATTAAGAATATATAGCACACACCCCCAAAGACATGAAAGTAACGCAATGTTGGTTTCTTTCCATTTAACAGTTCATAGGGTGTCATCTTAGTCCCTGACCCTAAATAAACTCTGTTAGTTATGTGACATACAGTGTTCAAGGCTTCTGCCCAAAATATCTTTGAAAATTGCTTAACACTTAACATAATCTAGCCATTTTTTTGTAAAGTTCTGTTCTTTCTCTCGGTGACCCCATTTTGTTGAGGTTTCTTTGGTGCCGAGAATTCATGGAATATGCCTTTCTTTTCATAAAATTTTGTAAAAGTTGATTTTCAAATTCTTTTCCATGATCAGATCTGATTCTGAAAATTGAAGAACAAAATAGATTCCTAATTCTAGAGTAAAGTGTTCTAAACATGTCAAATGTTTGTGATTTTTCTTTTAGAAAGTAGATCCAAGTGAATCTGGAAAAATCATATACAATCACATAGCAATATCTCATCCCTCATAGGTTGTCTACTTCAATAGGACCCATAAGATCCATATGCAATAATTGAAAATAATAAGACGTACCTGAATGTTGTCCATCATGTTGGACAACATTATGAGAGACTCGGGTTTGCTTCCCTTTCAAACAATCTTCGCACATTATTTTATCTTTTGCATTCAGCCTGGGAATGCCTTTAACAACTTCAAACGAGATTAGTTTCTCCAAGGTGTTGTAGTTGACATGTCCCAACTTGTGATGCCAAAGTGTCAAGTCACTTACCTTTATAGAATTGCAAAATTCTTGTCCACCGACGAGATAGCAATTATCTCCAGTTCGGATTCCTGACATGACACACTTATTTGCAGAATTTGTAACCTTACATCCAAGCTTATTGAATTTCACCTTGAGATCATCATCACACAGTTGGCTTATGCTAAGAAGATTAGCAACCAAATATTCTACATGAAGGACATTTTTCAAGGCTGGTACATCCAGAACATTGAGAGTTTCTCTACCAATTATCTTACTCTTACTCCCTCCTCCACAGGTCACATATCCTCCATTGAATGCTCCCTAATCCTTTAATAGACTTTTGCTACATGTGTGGCGTGGCGACCATTATCGAAATACGAGAACTCAGAATGTTAGTACGCAGCAGCGATTATACACATTACATCTCAAGTTCAGTTTAGGTACCCACACCTTTTCAAACATTTTCTTCCTTCTTCTCTCAGACTGGTTGCTTCGAATGTTGTCAGTGATTTTGGGCAACATTGCTGACGACATTTTTGGTAATGATCTGATTGCAGATTTTTGAAGTTTGTAGCAGTAGGGCATAAGATGTCCTGACTTTTTACAGTAGATGCATCCAAACTTCGATTCATTCTTAGTGATTTGAGAGTTATTATTAGCATTTTGTTTGACAAACTTTACCCTCTCAGTATGACTATGGATTCTGGAAGAACTTGTCTTGCTAGGTGATTGGTACCCAAGACCTGCCCTTGTAGGTTTACTGAAGTTCAATATTTCATCCAGATTTGAGGTGTTACACCCCGTAATTACAGGACATGTTTTAAGAAGGTACGTAAGAACTCGCAAGTGTTAAAAATTGAGACTTGTAAAAATATTTGTCGGAATTATGAAATTGTCGGAAAACGTAGTTTTGTGACGAATGGGAGGGCGACATGTGTCACCCCCCCCTTGAGATGCCTTGGACGTTATAGGCATGGCCAAAATGGTCATTGACCATAGTCTTGGATGACTAAGTCTTGCAAGTAGCAAGCTTGACATGTTTGACTTAGGTCAATGGGACCACTAGCTTGATATTTGCTAAAACCTTATCCTAGCCACCCAATTGTTCCTATCTTAACCCTCTAATGTGCTATATAACATTACTAGTAGCAAGAGTGTGCCCAACACTTAGAAAATTTCATGAAAAATTTGAGAGCTCAAGAGGAGGCTCACGGGTTCACTTACTAAGGGAGAAGAAAAAATTTGTTCCTTGTCCATTCTACTCCACACTTTAAACCAAGGTTCTTGAGGGTAGTGTAAGCATATCTCAATAGAAAAATCCCGGAAAAAGAGAGTTTTCGGGTTAGTCGCAAAGTGAAAACCTAATGGTCTTTCTAGGTTTTGTTTGGGGATTTGAAGGATAATTGTTGGTGATGTTCTAAGGGTCTCAACAAGCGGATTGAAGTGTCTTGGAGAGGTTCTAAACTACTAAGAGCGACTTGGATTGGAATTTGGATTAAGAATCGTGAGGTATAATCTTGTTCTTTGAAAGTGTTACAAGATTATTTATTTTGTTGTTAGCTTTACATGTTGCTAGTATGTAGTATATGTGTTGAAGTTTATAAGGATTATGGATTGATTGTAGCCTTGAAATTCGAAATGTATGTAAGCCATGTTAAGTTGGATTACTAATTGTCGCTTATTAGAAATCGTCGCATGTTACCTACTTAGAGATTATGGATTGTTATACCAAATGCGACTTGATATCATGTTATGCTACCAATTTGGATTGAAATGGAAATTTGATAAGAATTGGTATGGTTGAACTCAGGTGGCGAATTTGGACTTTTAGTTTGTTATTCATTTGTATTGAACTACTTTCTAAATTGTGAGCCAATTGGGGCTGTTTAGTTATTCATTTGCATTGGAATACCTTCTATATTGTTGTGAGCCAATTGAGGTTTTATTGTATTCGGCCTTGAAAAAGGTGGCAAAGTTAGTAAAAACAAAGGAGGTCTGTCCGATTTTCCGTAGAATTTAGCGACTTAGCACCTAGAATATTCTACGATGAAGTAAGAGGTTAATGGACGATGGTGACCATTATAGGTTGATGTACTAAGTATAGCGTATCCTACTTGAAGAATGGAATAGCTCGAGGTGGAAGTACTTTGGAGCTTTTGCTACTTGTCGATAATCGTCGCGAGGTATGTGAACCTCTTCCTTCTTTGACATGATTCTATGTATGGAATATACATGTAGTACTATTTCATGATTCCTTCACTCTTAGAAGTTAAGAGGTATGTATGTCGATTTACTCTACGTAAAGGTTATGTATAAGTTATCTAAGTTCTTACCAAGTCTTATGGGGATGTTGGTAAGAGTCGTTAGAGGTATTTTGGAGCCAAGTTGACTTGGCTAACTTACGGCACGAATAAGAATAAGTATCGAACAAGCCATTGCAGCGTTAATAAAGGAAAATGTAATGACAATTAATTGTGTTAAAACAAGTAGAATTCTCCATCTGCATAGAAGCTAAGATAAGACAAAATTGTATTACATTTTCTAGATCATGGCTACTTGATTAAGATAGTTATAAATAAGTATAACTTATTCACAACGCACCAAGTATATGTTACTTAATTTATAAGAATTTACGTATGAAGTTTTAAGACTATGGACCTCAAATTGTTAAAAGGTTAAGGGACTTTATTTTTCAAGCTATGAGACTTGATTCTTAAAGGGAGAAATGAATTGATTTAAAAGTATAGAATACTTGATTTGGAAAGTATTGATTTCTTGCCATTCTAAGTTAAGAAACTGGTTTTCCTAAAAGTTAAGAGACTTGAAGTATTTTGAAAGCTACGTGATTTGAATTGAAGTATAAGTTTCTTGGTTATCAAATGAATGAATTCGTCTAAGAAATAAAGAGTTATAACGGCTTTATGGGAAGTTGGTTATAACAACTTTATGGAAGATTTAAAATAATGGTTTTCTTCAGTATTGTAAGCAAAGTAATGATTTGAAATAAAGAAGGGAAAAATTGTTTTAAAGGTACCAATTGCTTGAGGTTTTAAAGAAAGAAGTCACTTGATTTAGAAGCCTATAATTGTATTTCTAAAAAGTATTGTGACTTGTCGTGAAAAGTAGATATGACTTGATACTACGGTTATTAGTATCTTGGAAGTTTTATTTGAAAGAGAATCATTTTAAAGGAGTAGAGGCACGTAGTACGTTGGGTTAAATTCCCGGATTTTATAATGACATGTTAGTGCCTTAAGTAAACAAAAATGAGAGTGTATATGAACAGGCTAATAAGAAGTTAGGGGATTTCTTAACTTGCTTATATTATGTATGATAAGCCGGTAGTGCTTATGTTATGTATGATAAGTCGGTAGTGCTTATGTTATGTATGATGGACGGTTGAGTTAGGGTAAGAGTATAAATGAGGGGCAAGCCCCAAGACGTTATACCACCTTCTCGTGGTAAGAGTATAAGTGAGTGGTAAATCCCAAGACGTACCACCTGCTTTATGTGTTATTTGACGACCGGCCGAGATAGGGTAAGAGTATAAATGAGGGGCAAGCCCCAAGACGTTATACCCCCTGCTTTACCACCTTCTCCAGGGTAAGAGTATAAATGAGGGGCAAGCCCCCAGACGTTATACTTCGCTTACCACCTTCTCCGGGTAAGAGTATAAATGGCGGCAAGCCGACGTTATACCACTGTTTTGATTGATTTTATGGGCGTGAGACCCATGGTTATGTTTACACTTTTAGCTTCGGCGGTGATGGGATTCCACCGCGTGCTTTGATATTGGTGATCGATCGCGTCCATTTGGCGGGTAATATATGTCCCTCCGTAGTGGGCGGACTATGTTATGAAAGATAAGTAAGTTAGATAGAAATGAACTTAATGACTTCTCCTAAGTAAAGACGTAAGATATGGCTATAACTCTTAATGGAATGGAAAAGATATTGATGTGAAATTAAGTTCATAAGTGGTAATGACACGGCGAGGATCCGCATGTATTTTTATACTTGTCCTTGTCATTCTTTGTACGATTATGATACATTTATCAGACGTTATTTACATTCCATATTCGCACTGTTAGCGACCCTTCTTGAGGCTGCGTTAAATGTCCGCAGTTTAGGTATTATGGATCCGCGAGCTTAGGATCTGGTTCAAAGATTTCGAGATGGCTCCAATGTTCGGAGTTGTCATGGCTATGTATATTCAGTGTGGCGGGGCCTTGTCCCGCCATGGTTATGTTAACACTCTTAGAGGTCCGTAGTCACATATGTGGGTCGGTTTGTAAAAGAAAGCGAGGCAAATCGCCGGTTGTTTTTATATATGTACTGGAAGGTAGCCCTATCGGCTAACCTGTTGTATTACTTCTGATGTTTTATTTATAAGTTCCATGTATGTTCCGCTGATTTTCTCTGATGTTTACCTGTAAGGTGCTCAGTAGGCACGCCGCGCCCTGGTCGGGTCGTGACAGGAGGTTCCCGTGTTGAGCCTTTGGAAGGTGGTCTCAGCTAAGTTCAATCGTGCACGAATCTTACCAAGTTCTAGATCTTTCTTGGTAAGTGACACCTCTAATCGGTTGACTGTGCCTTTCATATTGCTATTTTCTAGAGCCAGAGATATTGCTTTTGAGTCTAATTGCTCATATTCTGTGATCAAGGCTTTACAAAGATCTTGTAATTCCTTTATCACTTCATCATTGGAATCAACTAGATCCAAATCTACAACCTTAGATGAAGAAATAAAACCACTAAAATAATTAACATCAGAATAGTCAAAGTATACATATTTCTCTAATGTTACAGGCATTTCAGATGTTGTGCCCAATGTTGTTCCTGATGTTATCGCAATATTGTCAACAACATCTTAATCGTCGGACAGTGAGTGTTCGAACATTACTGGCAACATTGCCTGTGATTCTTCTTCTTGGTCTCCTTCTTCCTCTTCGTTCTCATCATCACTGAGGGTTACCCACATAACCTTACCAATTTTTCTAAGGGTGTTTGCACACTCATTAGCATAGTGTCCCCAACCCGAGCATGCATGACACTGTACTCCCTCGAGTTGTTTGGGATTAAAGTTGGTATTGTCAGAGTTGGATTTCCTCAGTGGATTGTGATTTCTTTGCTCATGAGGTGACCTAGTTGGTTGTTTATTGAAGAGTGGATTTTGGTGTTGTTTAAATTTAGCCTTATTGTTATCATTGTTGATCTTTCTTACCATCGAATTAAATCGACGAGTGAGTAAGGCAACAGCTGCACCATTTCCTAGTTCCTCTAGGTTTTCTTCCTCGATTTCAAATTTAGTTTCCGAGGTTTGTCCTTGAAGTGCCAATGTCTTGTCTTGATATATATATCTTTGGCTCTTGATGTTCATCTCATAAGTTTGGAAGATGTTCATCAAGGCATGTAGATCCATAGTAGCAATATTATGGGCCTCTTCAATAGCACAAATATTTGTATTAAATCTTTCAAGGAGAGATCTGAGAGTTTTATCCACAAGTTGTGCATTGGTCAAAGGAGAATCAAGCACTTGACACTGATTGACAATGTCAATCAACTTTTCAAAGTAGGATTTTATGTCCTCAGATTCTTCCATCCTCAAGCGTTCATATTGGCTAAGAATCATGTGTAGCTTTGTACGTCGTACACTTGAGGTACCCTCACAATGAGTTTGTAAGGTCTCTCAAGCGTCCTTGACCGTTGTACAATTCTGGTTGAGTTTGAACATGTAGAGATCTACCCATCTAAATATAGCATTTATGGCCTTTTTATTAAATCTAGCACTGTTGATCTCTTCCGCGATTCATTCAGACTCGGGTTTGGTAAGAACATCACTGTCATCGTCTCTTGGATATTTGGGGACCACATACCCTTCGGAGACAAATCTCCATGCTCGAACATCAATAGACTTGAAGTGAGAACGAAGACAAATCTTTCAATAGGCATAATTGGTTCCATCAAGAATTGAAAGTCTACCAAAATTTTGTATAGCTTAGTCCATAGCCATAAAATTCAGAATCAAACACTTATTGTATGACGTGATGGCTCTGATACCACTTGTTGGGGTCTGGGGCTACGGATAAGCCAATATAAGTAAGATTAAAACGAAATAGCTTAAATAACAAAAAACAGTTTCTGGATATTGCCTTCAATGTTATATTAACATCTGAGGCAACATTGTGATAAAACAGTTATAAACCTTTAAAGAGTAAATGTAGCGGAAAAGTAAAAGACACAAGGTTTATATTTAGGGTATATATTAATATATACATTGATGGTCGATGACCGGAGTATTGTATATATTATATACAATAACAAATGAGTTTCTTTTTACAAGTTTGAACAATAAATGCGAAAAAGAAATTACAAATAAAAGTGAAGTTGCATATGACTTCAACCTAAAGTTAAAAGATCTTAAAAATACAAATACAACATCTTCATTACAATTGCTTCAATTATAATCTAGAATATGGGCAGCAATAGTAATGTGGACTAGATGTTGTTATACTATTTTAGGCTAGGTGTTGATCCAGTTTCTAAGGTGAATATCTGAGAGCTCTCTTGGTGATTCTTCTCTTTTAATTATGATTATCGATACTCTGAAGTTTTCCCTCTATTTATAGTGTGAAACTTCACTTGAAATCCTCACTGTTGGTTGCGGGAGTTGAGCAAAAGAAGGTTGCAGCTTGGACCGGTTCTTTCTCCATGAAAAGCTCAACGATCTGGACTTGATCTTCACGCTGCTTCTCCTCCAAGCTTTGACTGCTTCTTTTCCCACGTTTTAAACACAGCTTCATTGTAAGCTCACCTAGGTCATTTTTAACTCACAGTAACACAATCTGTTTTGGCCGGAAGAAAAGGCAAAATCATTTATAGAGTTGTTGTCACAACATCGCAGGCAACATCCTTATGTTCCGAAGCGATGTTGTCCTGGCATTTACAGATGTTGTCACAACATCCATCCAACATCAACACTTTGATCATTTATTCTTTGATTGCTCTATTACAAGTGGACTATGACATAGATTTTTATTGTGGCTGGGTCACCATAAAACTATCGGTGATTGGAAAGAGGAATTTCACTGCATGTAGCTGGGCAAAGAAGAAATCTGGAAAGGGGGCAATAACTAGTTGTGCATTTGCTACGTGTGTTGCTTCCATCCGGAAAGAAAAGAATTATATGGGGTTTCAAAAGAGCAATACCAAGCTGACATATTGTGTAAAGAAATTGCAATACATATTCACATCCAAGACAAAGAATTCAGAAAGAAAGTGCTTCTAGCTTTACTAAATACCACGTCTTAATAGACCCTTGTGTTCAGCCCTTCCTGGACCCGCGCATAGCGGAAGATTGAAAGTATATGTATGTCCTAGAGACAATCTGTATTAGAACAAAATATAATTTATACACATTCATATTTATATTAATGATGATTAATATTATGACATTTGCATTTGTTGAATTATTAGTTGATTGTTTATAATATTCTATAAATGCATCCCTAGAGTTTACGTGTTTATTAATGATGTGAGAATTAATGTTATAACGTAACTCTTAAATTACCTAGACTGATGATCATCGAGATTGAGATATTGATGATATGCGATACGTTTACATGTGGTCTGCATCATATATTTAGGGGATGTAATATGTCTCACTTGCTACGAGTTATGACAACTCGTGATGGACACATGGATACTTGTTGAAATATTGGTATACCCTACTGATGTACTATTTTGTTATATGTCTATAATGTCATCGGCATGTGGGAGATAGAAGTCCTTAGACTTGAGGTCAATATCACCTTATTTACGGAGTAATGTACTTTGATCTTGTCCTAAGCTCAAATGTCTTATAGGTTGAGACGCGGCTTGTTTTGGGTACATTACGAAGTAGATTAAAGGTGGTATGTGAGCCAAGATTAGGATTCATTCCTGGAATGTATATTCGAGTGAACGCTCAAGTACTCATCTGGTATTAGGTTGACTAAGTCATTGGCCAATGCAATGGACATGTCTTTGATATGGTCCTATTGTCAACTAATATAGAAAGGTTGGCATCCATTGAAATAAAGTTTCACGACAGAGTTGCTACCACACTCATCCTCCATTCACTTCCACGTTCGTTCGAGAGTTTCATTATAAATTACAATATGAATGGAACTAAGGCGAAGTTGCCAGAATTGCACAATATGCTGAAAACTTTGAAACTTCGATCTCCAAAAGCAAACCTATTCTGATGGTTGTCTCACCTAGTCATCCTAAACCGAAAGGTAAGGGAAAATAAAAGAGGAAGGGCAAAACTGTTGCTCCGGCAGCAGCAATGAAGCCCAAAAGAGGGGCGAAGAAGAAGAAACTTTCAGCATCCGATGTGTGCATGAACTGCAATAGGAAGGGGCATTGGAGGAAGGACTGGACTGGTCCAGGATGAGGGAAAGCACCACGTGCTCCATCCTCTAGTGGACAAGGTATGTTTGTCATTGAAATTAATCTATCTATAAATGACTCTCATTCCTGGGTACTAGATATCGCTTGTGGCTCACACTTTTGTACAAATGTGCAAGGGCTAACTAATAGCAGGAAGGTCAGACCTCGAGAGGTGGACCTGCGTGTCAGAAACAGAGCACGTGTTGATGTTGAGCGCATGTGAGATTATAGATTAGATTTATCTTCCGGCAATATTTTAATGTTAAACAATTGTTATTATGTTCCTTCTTTGACAAAGAACATTATTTCCATTCCTGTTTTTGACACTAGGGGCTTTCCTCAAACATTAATAATAGCAATATGATTTTGGCTTATGATAATGTTATATATGGAATTGCGCCTCTTGTGAATGGATTGTATATATTAAAATGCCGCAAGAAAATTTTCAATATACACAATAAAAGAGCTAAGTTAAATGAAAGAAATTCTACATACTTGTGGCAATGCAGACTTGGTCATATCAATCAAACGAGGATAGAACGGTTGAGAAAATTAAATTACCTTGAACCATTTGACTTACAATCTTATGGTAACTGTGAATCATGTTTGAAAGGTAAGATGACCATTAAATCTCTTTCTGGAAAAGGGATCCGTGCCAATGAGGTGCTTGAGTTGGTATATACTGATGTATGAGGACCATTTTTTACTCAAGATAGAGAAGGTTTCTCTTACTTCATTACTTTTACAGATGAATTATCGAGGTATGAATATGTTTATCTTATGAAACACAAATCCGAGGCCTTCAAGAAGTTTAAGGAGTTTAAGTGTAAAGCTGAGAAACAACTCTCGAAGAGTATTAAGACTCTCCGATCTGATCGTGGGGTGAATACTTAAGTAAAGAATTTCTTGAATACTTAAAGCTACATGGAGTTCATTTCGAATGGACACCTCCTGGAATAACTCAGATGAATGGTGTTACCGAGAGGAGAAACTGAACCTTGCTTGACATGGTTCATTCCATGATGAGTTTTTCAGCTCTTCCTACATACCTTTGGGGATACGCTATTCTAACCTCGATATATGTTCTAAACCGAGTTCCTTCTAAATCAGTTGAAAAGACTCCATATGAGGTATGGTATGGCAAGAAGCCATCACTTAGACACATGAGGCCCTGGGGGTGTCCTGCATAACGTCAAGAAGTTGATCACTAATAAGTTGGAGTCTAAAAGTGAGAAATGTTACTTTGTTGGGTATCCAAAAGAAACTAAGGGATGCTATTTCTATCTTCCTGGAGAACATAAGATATTTGTTTCTAGGAACACAACTTTTCTTGATGATGAATATGACTACAAGAAAGAAAGTTGCACAGAGATAGAACTTGAAGAAATTCAAGAACAAAGTAACATAGAGGTTGAACCCTTGCCGAGTGAACAAGGCAAGGATTCAGTGGGAGCTTATGACGAAGATTGGGTACTCCCTTAGGCCAGTGGGAGTGCTACGAGAAGAGATGCAGAAAAGTAAGATCCTCCTACACATACCTTGGGAGCAAGTGCACCAGTTGCACCTTCTCTCATTCAGGAAAGATATAAAATGATATTCCTGAAAGCTCTAATGTTGGTGGATCAACCAGCGCACAAGAACCTTCTCACAATCAGAACATACCTGCAACTGAACTGCAAGACACTCAACTCCGCAGGTCTAGTAGAACTCATCGTCATCTAGAAAGACTAAATCTACTTGTGGAAACACAAAATGAGTTAGATATTTCAGATGATGACGAGCCTAGAACCTACAATGAATCAATACTAAACATTGATTCGAAGAGATGGCAAGAAGCCATGAAATCTGAAATGGAATCTATGTATATCAATCAAGTGTGGAACTTGGTTGATTTGTCAAATGGGGTTAAACTCATAGGATGCAAGTGGGTCTTCAAGAAGAAGATTGATGCATCTGGCAAAGTTCAGACTTATAAAGCTAGACTAGTGACTAAAGGTTTTACTCAGCGTCCTGGCGTGGATTATGATGAAACCTTTTCACTGGTGGCTAAGATAAAGTCTATTCGGATTTTGCTTGTTATAGCTGCACATTACGATTATGACATTTGGCAGATGGACGTCAAAACTGCATTCCTTAATGGTAATCTAATTGAGGAAGTGTTTATGAAACAACCCGAGGGTTTTTCATCCGAGTTCAGACCAAATGTTGTGTGCAGGCTATAAAATTTCATTTATGGGCTTAAGCAAGCCTCTAGGAGTTGGAACATTTATTTTGACAAGGATATCAAATTTTTTGATTTCGTCAGAAGCAGAGAGGATCCTTGTGTTTATATCAAATGCAAAGATGAGGGTATTGTCTTCATTATTATATATGTTGATGACATATTGATAATGAGAGACAATAAGACTTTCATGCAGTCAGTTAAGGATTGGTTGTCCAAAACCTTCATGATGAAGGATTTAGGTGAAGTCTGCTACATTATGAGAATTAAGATTTATAGAGATAGACATAATAGATTGTTGGGACTGTCACAATCAATCTATATAGACAAAGTGCTTAGACGATTTTCAATGGAGAATTCCAAGAAAGGTGGTCTTCCAATTGGTCAAGGCATCAAGTTATCTAAGAAGGGTTGCCCTTCTAGTGATGTAGAACTTGAGCGCATGAAGAGGATCCCATATGCTTCGGCTATAGGATCGATCATGTATGATATGACTTGTAAGGTCAGATGTGGCCTTTGCACTTAGTATGACTTGTAAGTTTTAGCAGAATCCTGGCGAGGAACACTGGAAGCAAGTCAAGAGTATTCTTAAGTATCTCAGACGTACTAAAGATTACTTCTTAGTCTATGGTGGAGGAGATAAGTTGGTTGCCACTGGGTATACCGATGCTAGTTTCCAGACATATGTTGATAATTTCAAATCTTAGTCTGGTTACACGTTAATTTTCAATGGAGGAGCACTGAGCTGGAAGAGTTCCAAACAAGCTACTACTGCTGACTCGACTACTGAAGAGGAGTACATTGCTGGATCGGAAGATGCTAAGGAAGCTGTCACGATTTTTGAGTTCCTAAAGGAACTAGGGGTTGTTCCGAGTGCTAGTTGTCCAATAACCATTTATTTTGACAACACTGGTGCTATTGCACAAGCAAAGGAACCAATATCAACTAACAGAAACAAGCATGTACCGAGAAAGTGCCACATTCTCCGAGAGATGGTGGATGCTAAAGATATTAGGATAGATTATATTCCCACAAACAATAATCTAGCAGACCCGTTTACTAAACCATTAAGCTTGGTGAAGCATAATGATCATTTTGAGAACACATGTATTAGATATGTTGGTGATTGGCTCTAGGCCAAGTGGGAGATTGAAAGTATATGTATGTCCTATAGACAATCTGTATTAGGACAAAATGTACTTTATACACATTCATATTTATATTAATGATGATTAATATTATGACATTTGCATTTGTTAAATTATTAGTTGATTGTTTATAATATTCTATAAATGCATCCCTAGAGTTTACGTGTTTATTAATGATGTGAGAATTAATGTTATAACGTAACTTTTAAATTACCTCGGCTAATGATCATCGAGATTGAGATATTGATGATATGCGATACATCGACATGTGGTCTGCATCATATATTTAGGGGATGTAATATGTCTCACTTGCTACGAGTTATGATAACTCGTGATGGACACATGGATACTTGTTGAAATACCCTGCTGATGTACTGTTTTGTTATATGTCTATAATGTCATCGGCATATGGGAAATAGAAGTCCTTAGACTTGAGGTCAATATCACCTTGTTTACGGAGTAATGTACTTTGATCCTTTCCTAAGCTTAAATGTCTTATAGGTTGAGACGCGGCTTGTTTTGGGTGCATTGCGAAGTAGATTAAAGGTGGTATGTAAGCCAAGATTAGGATTCATTCCCTGAATGTATATTCGAATGAACACTCAGGTACTCATATGATATTAGGTTGACTAAGTCATTGGCCAATACAATGGACATGTCTTTGATATGGTCCTGTTGTCAACTAATATAGATAAGTTATACTGATCAAGTCATTTGGATAGATGATCGGTGTATTTTATATACACCTTTTGAGTCATTTTTAGTTAGTCTTTTGCCTATTTTTGTACAAATTTGTGTCGTGTTAGGATAGATTTTCTTTCTTTCGAGTCACAGTTGTTTGAAATGGCACAATGGCGAAAATAAGCAAAAAGAAGGACGAAACAGAGGGTGTAGAGCTCAAATAGACGAAAAGTTGGCACCCCGGGCAAAATACAGGGCGGCGCCGTGGCGCCAGTCCATCAGAAGCAGCGGGGCCACGACGCCCAACACGAGATTCAGACGCAGAAGTTTCGGCGCCACGACGCCGGTATCAGGGCCGTGGCGCCGAGGCGGGAAATCAGCCAAATTCGAATAGGAATGGGCCAAGGCCAAGATTGAAAAGGTTTGAGACGTTTTTGGTGATATAAAAAGGACCTTTAGGTCAGATTTTGGGGGTTCCCACCTCCTCATACCTCATTAGACCACCATTCTACATCATTGTAAATATCCCACAACACCGTTCAAGGAGACAAGACTTTGGGAGGCTTTTCAAGTATTTTCTTTTCTTTGTTTATTTCAGTTCATGTATGGAGATTGTATTAGTTCTTAGCGTGACTATGGCTAGGAGCTAATTATTTTATTAGGGATTTCTTTGTGATTCACTTGAAACTCTATTCATGAATTAATATATTAGTTTGGTTTCTTCTTCACTTGTTTAAGATTTATTCAATAGTTGTTTTGATTGCTTGATAATTAACTGATCACTAGTTATCATCACTTATATGAGTTCTAATCGAAATCCGAAAGGAAAGATTGTGAATATGCTATAGTTGAATAAACATAGGTTTAAATCGTGGACGAAAGTACCTCGATACTTGTGTAGCTTAATAGGTTATTGCTCTTAATCCTCCTTTGTAGTCAATCTTGTCATCGAAAGATAGAATGGTTCTCCATTGGGGTTGAGTGCTTATATTACCTTAACAGGAGTATAAAACGGTCTAGTTAACCTGCTATCTTAACGTAGAAGAAGAAGTTAGTCTAATTGTATTAAGGATTGAATATATTGGATAGTTGATGATCTTGGAAGCCCTAATTCTCCATCATAACTGATTTAAATCAAAGTATTTTCATAATTAGTTTATTTTCTGCATTATTAGTTTAGAATTCCAACCCAATTAACGTTAACCAAATAGAAACTAAAGCATAGATAATCGGCACTTGAAAACCAGTCTCTGAGAACGATATTCGGTCTTACCTAGACTATATTACTTGCAACGATACGTACACTTGCGTTTAGCGTGTGTATAAATCGCACATCAATAGACACTTGACAAATCCTAAGCTTGATTGCGTGTGTCATGAATGAAAGAATTTTATCTTTCCACATGGAGGTTCAGTTCACATGTTTCGTGTAGCTAAACTTTACATATTGAGTTCGTCTTCCGGCGCAGTCTAGGAGTTCCGTGTAGAACCTAATGTTATTAGTGTCAATATGTAAAGGCCTGAAGGATAACACTAAGTCAATTGTTCCGTCGATTCAAGGATGTAATCGGAGAGTATATAAATATTCGGTTGATAATCAAGACATTAGAATAAAATAGAGACGAAGCAAAAATGGACCAGGGCCACGGCACGAGTGAGTCAGGGTCGCGGTGTCACAGCGTCGCGGCGCCACGCGTCCAGTTGATCCGAAATGACCCACTCTGTTTCGGTTTCTGGGCCTGGCCCACTGGGGAAACCCTAGCTGATATATTCAACTAATATATATATAGGGTTTAGCCTCATATTTTATATACCATCTTTTATAAGATTAAACTCTACTGAAACTCTGCTGGAATTCCTAGCTTTCCAAAAGAGAGATTACATCAAAGTTTTAAGAACTTGCAAATCGAGGAACATTTGCGTGGACACCCTTGGACTACACAAAGCTTCAACAATCCAGATTGCTAACCAATGTAAGTCTTCGTTCGAAGTATTACATTCATGTTTTTGTGTTATTTACATTCTATAATTATCCTACAGTTTGACCGTCGTCGGGTTTGAAATATAAATTTTCAAATTCTGCTGCGTGTACGAACCCGACAAAACTCTATAGTGGTATCAGAGCCTTGGTTGTTTTGTGTGATTATACAATGAATATAAATGATAATATGAGTTAGGATTTATTTAAATTTAATGTATGTCGTTTAAAAGCTTTAAAACCTTAAAATCCCAATAACACAGTTTTGTCTCCAGATCTGTTAAATAGTGGTGTAATCGAGGAAGTCATTCAGATCTAACTCATCTAAGTTGATATGCGTAACCGGTTCAATTCGAACATGGTGCATTGAGATGAAGAACGAGAAGAGATTTGATGATGGTCGATGAACGTACTGTAAAATAGTGAAAGGGGTACGAAATGGATCTACAAAGCTGAGCCTAAACCAATTTTAGGGTTTCAGAATTGCAGAAATTGTATTTCTGGGGTCGAGGCGCCGCGGCTCCACCATGGAGCGTCGCGGCGTGACTAGGGTTTTGCGGCGGCGCCGTGGCTCTGTTCAATAGGGCCACGACGTTGTTCATCCAGAAAACTTAAAATAAAATTTCGGACTTACTGCCTCTGAAGTGCCGTGGCGCCACTTGTTAGGTCCGCGGAGCTAACGAGACAGTCTGCATTTTTCTTGTCTCTAAACATTCGACGCCGCGGCGCTGTCGACGGAAATATAAAAAATATAAAAAAATCAGAAACTGAAGTTTTAAGAGTTTCAGAATCTGAAAATAAAGTTTTAGATTGGACAGATTTGGTCTTTTCGGGAAAATATATAATTAAAGAAACTTTCTGGAAATTTGATTTTAAGTTCTGAAAATTGCAAACAGGTCCCTGAAACCTGAAAATATTCTTTGAGAATTAAAATTTTATTTTCTGAATTTATTGGGGTTCGAAATGAACAATTAAATTCTTAAAGGACTGAACTATAAATTTTAAAAGTTTGCAGAATTCCTGAAAATCAGAATTTTAAAATCATAAAATGTTTAGGGACTATTTGACATAGACATAGATTTAAAGTTTAGAGAAATAGACTCATGATTATCATTAATGGTATATTATTCTATAATATATAAATGTGCTAAGTGTTTGAATGTGATGCATTTAAATTATTAGCATAGCGTCCACAATTATTGTCTGGGTAGGCGACACCCAGTAATTGTTTACTTTCAATGACCGCTATAATTGTCTGGGTAGACGGCGCCCAGTATGTGATTAAAACCATCTTATATCATGTATAATGTGCTTGATGGTTACCCATCTAAATGTGTTTAGAAACTGCATGATAGGATGTCATATGATGTATGACATAATTGTTGATCTTGGTTGAAATACGCAAAACTGAAAATGTTCCCCAAACATTAAAATACAAGTCTAATTAAAACGCGTCGTCCATTATAATTGTTAGGGTGCAAAATCCTTTTCGGCGATACGAGTATTTATGACAAAGCATTTGCTCTAAGTCTACGAGGACTCAAGCCCTTTCATAGAAGTGTTAAAGTAAAAGTATAGGATAAACTTTTGTAGGTATTTACACCAAAGTGTTTTGCTTGCAAAAGCTAAATTTACTTAGGTACTTAAACGCAGTCGCATAATGGGGTTGACTTGTTTAGATGAATCTTGGCGCCAAAGTGTCGGACTAATCTAAAGACGTAAGATTAAAATGAAAGATATTTAATCAAACCAAGAGTTGTGAATAAGCTTTACAATTGGTTGAGAACCTACCGAAGTGTGTTATTGAAGTTATCAGCCAAAGCAAACGCGGATATATCATATGTTTGGATCTTGACCCATTATGACTTTAAAATATTTTAGGTTCATATTCTACCTTGGGGTCGTAGAAGTATGCAAAATAGTGGGAGCTAATTAAACAAAAGGTCATGTTAAATTAGCATATTATGAATGCGTATAATTGGAAGAATGAATTTTTGATTGCATTTTTCCTGTCTACCTATATCTTAAGATCTTTAGAATGTCGAACTTCTCAATGAAAATTCTAATGGAATCCAATAGATTGACTGGACTCAACTTTATAGATTGGCTCAGGAATGTAAGAATAGTCTTGAGACAAGAGAAAATTGAATATACATTGGATCAGGTATTCCCTACAACGCCTGTAGAGGACTCTGTCGAATATGCAACCTTTGATAAAATGGCTTATCAAAAATATTATGATGATGTCATATCAGCTTAATGTTTGATGATGTCTTCTATGTCACCTACATTACAAAGACAACATGAGAACATGAGGCCCAATGAAATGCTGGTACATTTGAAGAGTCTCTATGACTCTCAGTCTCAGACAATGAAGTATGAGCTGCTCATAGAACTCTTTAAGTGTAAACTCATCAAAGGGGGCCATGTGTCTCCACATGTGCTGAAAATTATTGAGTTGATAGAAAGGTTGGCATCCATTGAAATAAAGTTTCACGACAGAGTTGCTACCACACTCATCCTCCATTCACTTCTACGTTCGTTCGAGAGTTTCATTATAAATTACAATATGAATGGAACTAAGGCGAAGTTGCCAGAATTGCACAATATGCTGAAAACTTTTGAAACTTCGATCTCCAAAAGCAAACCTATTCTGATGGTTGGCTAATCTAGTCATCCCAAACCGAAAGGTAAGGGAAAACATAAGAGGAAGGGCAAAATTGTTGCTCCGGCAGCAGCAATGAAGCCCAAAGGAGGGGCAAAGAAGAAGAAACTTCCAGCATCCGATGTGTGCATGAACTGCAACAGGAAGGGGCATTAGAGGAAGGACTGGACTGCTCCAGGATGAGGGAAAGCACCAGGTGCTCCATCCTCTAGTGGACAAGGTATGTTTGTTATTGAAATTAATCTATCTATAAATGACTCTCATTCCTGGGTACTAGATACCGCTTGTGGCTCACACATTTGTACAAATGTGCAGGGGCTAACTAATAGCAGGAAGGTCGGACCTTGAGAGGTGGACCTGCGCGTCGGAAACAGAGCACGTGTTGATGCTGAGCGCATGGAAGATTATAGATTAGATTTATCTTCCGGCAATATTTTAATGTTAAACAATTGTTATTATGTTCCTTCTTTGACAAGGAACATTATTTCCATTCCTGTTCTTGACACTGAGGGCTTTCCGATTTTGGCTTATGATAATGTTATATATGGAATTGTGCCTCTTGTGAATGGATTGTATATATTAAACTGCCGCAGAAAATTTTCAATATACACAATAAAAGAGCTAAGTTAAATGAAAGAAATTCTACATACTTGTGGCATTGCAGACTTGGTCATATCAATCAAACGAGGATAGAACGGTTGAAGAAATTAAATTACCTTGAACCATTTGACTTACAATCTTATGGTAACTGTGAATCTTGTTTGAAAGGTAAGATGACCATTAAATCTCTTTCTGGAAAGGGGATCTGTGCCAATGAGGTGCTTGAGTTGGTATGTACTGACGTATGTGGACCATTTTTTACTCAAGCTGGAGAAGGTTTCTCTTACTTCATTACTTTTACAGATGACTTATCGAGGTATGAATATGTTTATCTTATGAGACACAAATTCGAGGCCTTCAAGAAGTTTAAGGAGTTTAAGTGTAAAGCCGAGAAACAACTCTCGAAGAGTATTAAGACTCTCCGATCTGATCGTGGGGTGAGTACTTAAGTAAAGAATTTCTTGAATACTTAAATCTACATGGAGTTCATTTCGAATGGACATCTCCTGGAACACCTCATATGAATGGTGTTGTCGAGAGGAGAAACTGAACCTTGCTTGACATGGTTCGTTCCATGATGAATTTTTCAGCTCTTCATACATACCTTTGGGGATACACTATTCTAACCTCGATATATGTTCTGAACCGAGTTCCTTCTAAATCAGTTGAAAAGACTCCATATGAGGTATGATGTGGCAAAAAGTCATCACTTAGACACATGAGGCCCTGAGGGTGTCCTGCATAACGTCAAGAAGTTGATCACTAATAAGTTGGAGTCTAAAAGTGAGAAATGTTGCTTCGTTGGGTATCCAAAGGAAACTAAGGGACTATCTTCCTGGAGAACATAAGATATTTGTTTCTAGGAACACAACTTTTCTTGAAGATGAATATGTCTACAAGAAAGAAAGTTGCACAGAGATAGAACTTGAAGAAATTCAAGAACAAAGTAACAGAGAGGTTGAACTCTTGCCGAGTGAACAAGGCAAGGATTCAGTGGGAGCTTATGGAGAAGATTGGGTACTCCCTTAGGCCAGTGGGAGTGCTACGAGAAGAGATGCAAAAAAGTAAGATCCTCCTACACATATCTTGGGAGCAAGTGCACCAGTTGCACCTTCTCTCATTCAGGAAAGATATAAAATGATATTCCTGAAAGCTCTAATGTTGGTGGATCAACCAGCGCACAAAAACCTTCTCACAATCAGAACATACCTGTAACTGAACTGCAAGACACTCAACTCTGCAGGTCTACTAGAACTCATCGTCATCCAGAAAGACTAAATCTACTTGTGGAAACACAAAATGAGTTAGATATTTCAGATGATGACGAGCCTAGAACCTACAATGAAGCAATACTAAACATTGATTCGAAGAGATGGCAAGAAGCCATGAAATCTGAAATGGAATCTATGTATATCAATCAAGTGTGAAACTTGGTTGATTTGCCGAATGGGGTTAAACTCATAGGATGCAAGTGGGTCTTCAAGAAGAAGATTGATGCATCTGGCAAAGTTCAGACTTATAAAGCTAGACTAGTGGCTAAAGGTTTTACTCAGCGTCCTGGCGTGGATTATGATGAAACCTTTTCACCGGTGGCTAAGATAAAGTCTATTCTGATTTTGCTTGTTATAGCTGCACATTACGATTATGACATTTGGTAGATGGACGTCAAAACCGCATTCCTCAATGGTAATCTAATTGAGGAAGTGTATATAAAACAACCTGAGGGTTTTTCATCCTAGTTCAGACCAAATTTTGTGTACAGGCTACAAAAATCCATTTATGGGCTTAAGCAAGCCTCTAGAAGTTGGAACATTTTCTTTGAAAAGGCTATCAAATCTTTTGATTTCGTCAGAAGCAGAGAGGATCCTTGTGTTTATATCAAACGCAAGGATGGGGCTATTGTCTTCATTATTATATATGTTGATGACATATTGATAATGGGAGACAATAAGACTCTCATGCAGTCAGTTAAGGATTGGTTGTCCAAAACCTTCATGATGAAGGATTTAGGTGAAGTCTGCTACATTATGAGAATTAGGATCTATAGAGATATACCTAATAGATTGTTGGGACTGTCACAGTCAATCTATATAGACAAAGTGCTTAGACGTTTTTCAATGGAGAATTTCAAGAAAGGTGGTCTTCCAATGGGTCAAGGCATCAAGTTATCTAAGAAGGGTTGATCTTCTAGTGCTGTAGAACTTGAGCGCATGAAGAGGATCCCATATGCTTTGGCTATAGGATCGATCATGTATGCCATGACTTGTAAGGCCAGATGTGGCCTTTGCACTTAGTATGACCTGTAAGTTCCAGCAGAATCCTGGTGAGGAACACTGGAAGACAGTCAAGAGTATTCTTAAGTATCTCAGACGTACTAAAGATTACTTATTAGTCTATGGTGGAGGAGATAATCTGGTTGCCACTGGGTATACCGATGCTAGTTTCCAGACATATGTTGATAATTTCAAATCTTAGTCTGGTTACACGTTAATTTTCAATGGAGGAGCAGTGAGCTGGAAGAGTTCCAAACAAGCTACTACTGCTGACTCGACTACTGAAGAGGAGTACATTGCTGGATCGGAAGATGCTAAGGAAGCTGTCGCGATTTTTGAGTTCCTAAAGGAACTAGGGGTTGTTCCGAGTGCTAGTTGTCCAATAACCATTTATTTTGACAACACTGGTGCTATTGCACAAACAAAGGAACCAAGATCAACTAACAGAAACAAGCATGTACCGAGGAAGTGCCACATTCTCCAAGAGATGGTGGATGCTAAAGATATTATGATAGATTATATTCCCACAGACAATAATCTAGCAGACTCGTTTACTAAACCATTAAGCTTGGTGAAACATAATGGTCATTTTGAGAACACATGTATTAGATATGTTGGTGATTGGCTCTAGGTCAAGTGGGAGATTGAAAGTATATGTATGTCCTATAGACAATCTGTATTAGGACACAATGTACTTTATATACATTCGTATTTATATTAATGATGATTAATATTATGGCATTTGCATTTGTTAAATTATTAGTTGATTGTTTATAATATTCTATAAATGCATCCCTAGAGTTTACGTGTTTATTAATGATGTGAGAATTAATGTTATAACGTAACTCTTAAATTACCTCAACTAATGATCATCGAGATTGTGATATCGATGATATGCGATATATCGACATGTGGTCTGCATCATATATTTAGGGGATGTAATATGTCTCACTTGCTACGAGTTATGACAAATCGTGATGGACACATGGATACTTGTTGAAATACTCTGCTGATGTACTGTTTTGTTATATGTCTATAATGTCATCGGCATATGGGAGATAGAAATCCTTAGACTTGATGTCAATATCACCTTGTTTACGGAGTAATGTACTTTGATCCTGTCCTAAGCTCAAATGCCTTATAGGTTGAGACGCGGCTTGTTTTGGGTGTATTACAAAGTAGATGAAAGGTGGTATGTGAGCCAAGATTATGATTCATTGCCTGAATGTATATTCGAGTGAACGCTCAGGTACTCATATGGTATTAGGTTAGAATTTGATTGTTTTGTTGTAGGCGTTTTTGTTTGTATTTGGCTCTCAGTTTAAAAGGTAAGTGATCTATACCTATTTGATTTTGTAATTGTCATTTAGTATAAATGAAATTATTTATTTATCAAAATAATAATAAAAGAAATCATTTAGCGGAGAATAAAAATAGGAGAAGAGAAATAATAATTACAGACAAAAAAAGTACACAAGGTTTTTCACGAAAATGTTTATACATAATATAATTGCAATTTGTTCGAATTTTTTCATTTAGACACCTGAACTAAGTGATACACTATTGAACACTTGAACTCAAGTTGAAATGTGTTTATTAGACACCTCACACATAATCTTCCGTGAAAACAAAGAGCGTGACTTTCAAATGCTATGACATGGCAAAAAACCGAATCAAAAGGTAACACGTCAAGGAAGAAAAAATCTCCGCAACCCCTCTCCTACGCTCGTCTACCACGAACCGTAAAGAATGACGGAAACACTAGTTAGTAGACACACATTTCATCATTCATTTATGGGTGTGATTCAAATGAACAAAGGAAAAAAATTCAGGTCCTTACTTCTTACCATAATGTAAACACCATTTATGCTACTGATTTTTGTTTTTGAGATTTTCACTGTGTGAACATCATTTTCCATATTTTTTTCCATTTCTATACCATTTTCAGTTTTTAGTCTTTCTTTCAAACGGAGACAACTGAAAATAAACTCTTATTTAGTTTATGTTTTATAGTGTACATTTATTCTCCTTACAAAGAAATGGTAAATGAATCTGTAAAATATTAAAATGGAGCCGCTAAAAGAGGATCCATTTTGTCTATTGATACCATTGCGCTTGTCCGATGTGTTTCACGACAAATTTTAACACTGATTGAAAGTGCTTAATAGGCCCAAGTTATCTAAATGAAAAAATGGGACAAGTTTAAGAGGTTATTTATGTATTCACTAAAATATAGGTATGATCATAAAATTATTTGACTAGACGATTCAATCGCGTTGACTAGGGCTGCACAAAATTCGATCCGGACCGACCCTATTCAGATCGGACCAAACCGGACCGGTAAGTTTCTGTCCGGTCCATATTTTTTTTTATATATTATATATATTCAATATGAGGCATACTTTCGTAGGTTAATCGAGGAACGGGGGTAAGTGTTGTAGTATGGAGTATGGACCAAGACGAATCTAATGGTATCACTGTCGATGCCTGAAACCAAATGAGTTTGTCGAAAAATGAAAAACGGCGGCTAGGGTTTCGGTGTTTTGCGATCTAGTCGTCGGAGGTGTAGGGGATGAGTCGAGGGACGTATAGAAATGACGGCCAGGAGCAGGCGGTGCTAATGACACCACCCATCACCGTCGATTGTTACTGAACTCGTCGGAAAATAAAAAAAATCGAGGACGAACTGTACCCGAATTTCGATATGAAAATTGAATGCCTAAACCTTAAAATTGATCGATGTGGTTAGTATGGGAGTGATGTGCTTGATGAGACGAATCTAATGGTGTTAGTCTCGTCTCCGATGAGGCTGAGCTCGAATCATCAGAACAAACTTGGTTCATATAACCGGACGCATCAAAAAAGACTTGGATCGGACCGGACCAGATCGATAAATTCGATCATAATTTTCTGAATATTCGATCTCTCATCCGGACGTACTAGCGTTGACCACGATAAGGAAATCACCATACAACAATTCACATAGATCAATATAATTTATTCTTTCACGTATAACACTTATTGGTACTACCTAACAAAATTGTGTACTACATAACTTGACATTCGCGCAACACAGGTGCCGAATAACTTGTAGTAAGAAACAAATAGGGTAAAACATGTTAAATTATATTAATGTAATCGTATAAAATTCATTTACAACATTGTAATTTCTTCTCTTCATATTTAATTAAAAAAATCTATCACTATAGGCACTTTGAACAACAAAAATTAAATAAGAAAAGAAAAAAGATAGAGAAGTTGAGGTGTGAGCATGCCAAATAAGAGCTTAACAAAACTACAACCTCTTCCCATTTTACTATATTCCTTCATTCGCTATCGGATCGCTAACCAATCGCCATTTATATCCAAAATCCTTTCTAAAATCCGATTGATTAGTACCTTAACGCCATGGCTTTATCAGCCTCGGATTTACCGGCAATGTATTCGTTGCTGACAAATTCACTTAGCGGCGAACAAACCGTCCGAAAACCGGCTGAAACAGCCCTAGCTCAATCGGAAAACCGACCGGGTTTTTGTTCTTGTCTCATGGTAATTTTTTTACATTTGATTTTTTTATTTAGGGTTTTTGAAGTACATTGGAATGGTGATGTTTTTGGTGTTGTAGGAAGTGATTACTGCTAAGGACTTAGTTTCTCAAGTGGATGTGAGATTAATGGCATCGGTCTACTTCAAAAATAGCATTAATCGGTATTGGAGGACCAAGCGTGATTCGTCGTGAGTGCTCGCGTTGATTTTAGCTCTGCTTTTCGTGCTTCTACAATAGAAACTCCATTAATTAATACTCGATTATTTAATAAACTCTCTTAGATAATATTTTTGGTCGGTCCCGCCTCGGGGATAACGTGCTAAATTAATAGTTCGCTAAAATTATAAGATAATACATTTTTGATAAGAACTTCTAGTGTATATTGATTTGAACTTTTCAAGCCAACCTATAGAAAAAGTAAAGTCTGGTAGGATACATATCCTTCATGAACTTTTTCGCCTTTTCGATGATTAGCTATCCTGTCATATTCACATGTTCTTGATATTTAAGAAATAGAATACACTCATAGAGAGATTTTCTAGGTCAGAGAATTTTGCTGGTTTGTGTCGCTTAACATCACCTCTTTCAGGAGCAAGGAGCAAGTGAGAGATACTTTGAAGACCGCTTATTGTATTCGATATCGTCCTTTGACTCACCTGCAAACCATAGTTACTAGAAACCCATTCTTGCAATTGTTTTTGAGTGACACTTGGATTATCCTGGTTGTGCTTGCATAATGGTCTTCGAATTTCGCCAGTCATTGTTGATTTTTTCATACCTTTAAGATGAGGAGCCATGTTGCGTGTATGATTTGATCTTGTATTTATATAGGAAATATTTTTTAATATCCATAAAGTAGTACATTGAACACAAGAAGCATAATAAATTGGGAGATTGAAGGGTGCTTTTAAATTGGTACATACTTCATTTGATATAGTACATTGAACAATAATGAAGTGGAAGATTGAATGGTGTTTGTAAATTGGGTATTTCATTATAAATTTATCTATAAATTGATAATGTATTAATTAATAATTATTAATTTATCGATTAATTAATATTTCTTTTAATTAATAAATTTTTGTGGTCCCAAGAGCATTAATTTATAGAGTTTCTACTGTAGTTATGTTTTCCTCATGCTCAACTTTAAGGGGTTGTTTGGTTGGGGAATAAGTTATTAGTTATTAGGGAATTGTTATCCCACCCTCCCACAGGGATAAAAATAACATTAGAATCCTGGGATTAGTTATATTATATCCCAACTAAATGTGGGATAAACTCATCTCAAGTTTAATTCTGGGATTAATTATCCCTTATCCCTCGTACCAAACTAGCCTTACACATTGCATGTGTTTTATATGTATATCTCTGTGTGTGCATATATAAGATAAGTTAGTGTACTCCCCATTGCAGGAAAATACTTTGAAATTCTTAATGGATATCTCTTGTTTTCAATTTCTGGAGAGTTTAAGGATGGAGATGGAAAGAATTCTAGGAATTCTAAGAATTATTATACTCCTATCCCAAAATGTTCCTGTCCTTTGAAAATCTTCTTATATATGTATGCATATTCTATGGTGTGTATAAGATAAGTTAGATTACTCTCCGAAAAGTCCTTGAAATTGTTATATGGATACATAGTTCTCAGTTCTGGAAAGCTAAAGGATGCAGATGGAATAAATTGAAGGAACACTATTAACCCAAACTGATCATGTCCTTTAAAAATCTTTATCCTATTTACTGCATAAACACCCTGATGTTTTCCTGACATCTATTCTAAATGATGCCCTAAATTATGTTTGACTGAATGGTTATTCATACAAGGAAGATCACAATTTTGGGACATCTGAAAACAGAATAGCAGACTGTAAATTTGGGATTGATGAGCATATGTTCCTTCTTCATTGTGTAAAAAGTGAAGTCATCAATCAAAGAAAATGGGCAGGTTATATTGTTGAGTTTTATTTAACAGTAAAGGCATCATTCTGAATGCACTTTAACTTATATAATTTATTTCCAAGATATTTATCAAAAGTAATAACCCATTTACGACTTACAAGGTAATGTTAGTTTGAAACTTGTCAAAAAGTGAAAAAATAGACAATGTTATTTGTAATATCAAACTATGTATCTTTCGTCAGCATATGTATATATACAATATACAAAGATGAAATTCAGTGATAAAATAAAATTATGGAAGTATAGTTGGAATGCTAAAGAAGTCAATGTGTGGGAAAAGTGGACGTCGCTGTCAAGATGATAATGGAAATTTTCGGCAATCGTCTGCAATAAGATAGGTTAATCCAACTTTTGGTGGCTTGATGCAACATATGAACGTGGATTGAATCTCTTCGGTGAGATTTGTTGTGTTAGTTAATGGTAATTAGTGCGGTTTCTTTGGGAACTCGAGGGGTTTGAGACAAGAAGACCCTTTGTTGCTTATTTTAGTTATGGAAGCTTTGAGTAGGATGATGAATGGGGGTACTTGAAGGGTTTTATGCAATGGAGGTTTAGGGGCAATCTCAGTGTTTCACTTGTTGTTTGTGGATGATACCTTCGTTTTTTGTGATGCATCTAAGACTCAATTGGACTATTTAGGCCAAGTCTGTCCTTGGTTTCAGGCAGTGTCGGGCCTCAAAGTGAATTTGAGAAAGTGTGAGATTATTCCTGTTGGGGAGGTGAATAACATTGGATCTCTTGCTCAAGTATTAAATTGTAGGGTTGGGCCCTTCCAACTACCTATCTTGGAGTACCGTTAGGTGCTTCAAACAAGGATCAAACAGTGTGGAATCCGGTTCTTCAAAGGGTGGAAAAGAGACTAGTAGGGTGACATAAAAGGTACTTGTCCAAAGGTGGGAATGAAGTGCTTATTAAGAGCACATTGTCGAGCATCCCCACATACTACATGTCTTTGTTCCATGCTCCAACTTTGGTCACTGAAAAGTTGGAAAAGATTCAGAGAAATTTCCTATGGGATGCGGCAGATGGGGCAAGAAAGTTCCACTTAGTGCGATGGAAGGCTGTCACATTTCCTAAAAATTGGGGAGGGTTGGGAGTTAAAGATTTAAAGGTTCTTAACAAAGCTTTATTGGGTAAATAGTTGTGGAGGTTCGGGATGGAGGTACAAACTTTGTGAAGGGAGGTTATAGTGGATAAATATGGGGTTTTGGAAGGGGGTTGGAGAACTAGAAATATCACCTTGCCTTTCGGTTGTGGGATGTGGAGGAATATCATGAAGGGATGGGATGATTTTCGGCAAAATATCTCATTCAATCGGAGATGGGAGGAGAGTAAAATTTTGGGGACACGGGTGGTGTGGGGATGTGATATTGAATGATGAATTTCAGAATTTGTACAAAATATCTTGCATGACAGACTTGACGGTTCAACAGATTCGGGGATACAAGGTGGAGAGATTTTTTGGGGACTTGAGATTCAGAAGGGAATTTCATGATTGGGAAGTGACTGAGTTTCAGAGATCTGCATAAACAAGTCAATCAGGTTCGATGTTTGATGGTGGGGCTTGGAAAATTTTGGAGTGTTCTCTGTGAAGTCGTTTTATGAGAAGCTTTTGGTTAGGGAAAGTATGTTTTTCCATATAATGCCATATGGATTTCAAAGGTGCCGGGGAAGGTATGGTTCTTCGCTTGGCTAGCCACTAGAGGGATGATTTTGACAGCGAAAAATCTTAAAAAGCGGAAGGTTTTCTGCGTTAGTTGGTCCTACATGTGTAAGGAGATGGGCGAGGATGTGGAGTATCTTCTTCTACATTGCGAGCTGACTATGAGGTTATGGTTGAATATGCTTAGGTGGTTTGTCACTTCATGGGCAATGCCAAACACTGTGATAGAGTTGATGTTTAGTTGAAAGAACGTGAGAAGAAGGAGAAGACGAAGACGAAGGGCATGGAAGATGGTTCCACTTGCGCTAATGTGGGTTGTTTGGAGAGAGAAATAGGAGAGCTTCGGAAGGTGTAGAGTCGAGTTTCTCTTCGTTAAGGACTAGTCTCCGTTCCCTTATTTTTTTTTGGTGTACACTGAAAGTGCTTTGTTGTACAGATGAATGAGTAGAGTTTGTAGAGAATCATATCACTTTGTAAATTCTCTACTTTTTGGTATATCTCTTGTATACGGCCGTTGTGGCCATGTTTATGGATGAAAATACATTTACTTGATAATAAAAAAATGAATGTGGATTGAATTTTCAGATTGCTTGTTCTTCCCACGACTCTAGCATAGTCTAAGCATCATTTTCTTTTGGCTTTTGTGTGATTTGCCTTTCTATGTTCCATATGTTGTTGATTATTCCTTCCTGCATGTTTATGTATTTGTATTCCTGCTGTAAATGACTATTTGCTTCTCTGGAACTTCTTGGCAGGGGAATTAGCAATGAGGAGAAATTACATTTAAGACAAAAGATGTTGTCACACTTGAGGGAAGAGAATTACCAGGTGATGCAGATTTACTTTTTGGTTTTGTAATGAGTACACAGTTGGCTAGAGCTCTCTTTGCTCTAAAACTTGTCATCCCTGTTATTGACATTTGTTGCTTCAACTGCTATCACTACTTAGAGATTTGAATAATATTGTCATTGGTGGACATATTTTCAAGTGCTTGCCTGATCTATCAACTGGGTGCATGATTTCCTGGTGCAGATTGCCGTTACATTGTCTGTGATCATCTCAAAGATTGCTCGGATAGACTACCCTAAAGAATGGTATGGTGTTTTCCACAACTATTCAAATTACAATAAATTATTGAGGAAGAACTATTCTGTTCTTTAGTTTTTTATGATTATTATGTTGACTTCTTAGATTCTTTTTTTTGAACACAAAGAGATAATAAAAAGAAATATGAAATTACAAGATGCCGGGGGTGAACACTTTTGACGTCTAAGAGGTAAATCCTAACTGACAGTTACACGGCCGTTTTGTCTTGGGATAGATGGTCTCCTTTCTCATTCCGAAGATGTGAATTATTCTGGTGAAAGGATTTCTTTGCTTGCCCCCCTCTCAACACGAGATCAGCTTTTAACTGGTAATTCACATATAATTCATCTGATGGACGTGTCACTTGGCCCATACCCTGACCTGTCGACCGGGATTGAAATTCACTTGCTTATACTGTCAGAGCTGTCTCAAATTTCACAAAATGGTGATTCTGTACCATGTATTTCAGCCAGAAATATCATGCTTTCGATTTCATCGGGATAATTTGTGGTGTAAATGCAAATCCAAATATGAATATAGCTCTAGTTGATAGAGTTGAAGAGCGGCTGGAGGTGCATCCAATAGGCCCTAGAGAATTTAATGGTTTTGGTCTCTCAACTATGGATGGCTGATTTCTTTTTCTGATCACCAAGATGAATGTTGTTGAGTTGAAAAAGCAAAACTAAACCACTGCTGTTTTTTTTTCTTGAGTTGGCTCTTAATGGAACCTAGTTTCTACCAGCTTTTAAATTTATGTGAAGCAACATATGAAACACAGGTCTGTTCTGTTGAAGAAAAGAAACTTATAAATTTAATCCATCCTAATTACGGTGCATTTGTCTGGATCAGAATGAAGAGCTTGTCAAGGTGAAGAATCATCCTTTAACAATATTATATGGTTACGACAACAACAACAACATACCCAGTGTAATCCCACGAGTCTGGAAATATATGGTTCGGACAACACTTGTTCTTTTCCCTTTTCAAAAGTTATCCAACATAAATAAATTAGCTGCTTGGGAAGAGCCTTACTTATATACGTACATCCAATCATATATATATATAGAGGGGGGGGGGGGGGAGAGATTTAAAAAGTATTTGATATTAACTTCTTCTTGAAGGATATAGATCTGTAGATGTCTTTATTTTTCTTTTTCCTTTTACTGGCAGTTTCACAAACATACCTTACTTTTTTTTTTATTTGGGGTGGGGGGTGGGGGGATATAAGTAGTATCACCACCAAATATAAACATTCGATTATTGATTTTATTTACTATTGTAGTTCTTTTGTTATAGCTTATTATCAACTATCAAATATTACCAGCCAAGTCAAGCGGAAACAGCATAGTCAGTTGCATTTGAATTGAATCAGGTGGTTCAAGACCTCCCATGGAAGTATATTAAATAGCGATTATTGCATTTTAGAACTATATAGTGTTCCACTTTGAGCTCTATGTTATGCATTGTTCTCAAGTACTATCCTGATTCAGTCTTTGTGGTCAAGAAGATTATGCGGTTAGTCTTGGTGGTTATACTGGCAGTACTCTTGTGCCATAATCCCTAAGATCTCCCCCTGGTCCTTAGTGGGCTTACTTCTCTATGCTTTGGTTGGTTGTGTTAGATATTTTTGTAAAGGAAATTTATTCTAAATACCTTTCTGGTATTTTCCATCATTATCTATGCACTAATCATTGATTTTGAATTGTCCTACAGGCCAGAGCTTTTTTCCTATTTAGCACAACAGCTTCAATCAGCAGATACTCTTACTTCACATAGAATATTCATGATTCTTTACAGAACCTTGAAGGAGATGTCTACAAAGCGGCTTACATCAGATCAAAGGACCTTTGCTAAGGTGCTGTAATTTGTCTTCTTCCTACATACTTTTTGATAAGGTTTTGTAGTGCATTTATATGTCCTCGACGTTGCATAAAGTAATAGTCTTATAACTAAGATATTTGTCCTCATTTGTGAAGAGAACACTAAGAGATGTATTTCCTAGACTTAGCTAAAGATAGCACACAATGGAAGAAAAAGATCCATATAGGTGATAGCTACTGGGGATAGATTTTAGACTTGTCAGAGAACTTCTATTATTATTATTTAACTTATTTTTTCACTTTTATTTTATTTAGTTTGATGGTGATATGATATGAGCTTAAATGAGGAAGTGGGGATTCATATAGCCGACCCCAACTTGGTTGGGACTGAGGTGTAGTAGTGTTGTAGTAGTAGTTGTTATAGTCTTGTTTTGTCAAATTTAGGGTTCACTAACTGACTTATAAGTAAGAGTTCAAATATTACATTGCACTCTTGCTACTATCTATTTTATAGAACTTTTCTACAATGTGTAAATATAATATAACCTAAAGTTAGCTTGAGGGCAAATATGCACATGCTTATATACTTGTAGATGTTTGTGCATTGCATCTAATCATCAGCTAGTGTTGTTGCGTTGGAATCCTGTCATCATATAATTTAGCCTAGGTGTTAGAATGCCTACTGTTTGTCCATGTGAAGCATAATTTGTTCTTATTCTTTGTCACTTGCTGTTTTATTTTGCAGACTGCTTATTCGAAATCTCTTATTTTACTTATTGGTTATTAGGTGACAGCAGTTTTGAGTATCTAAGTAAACTATTGTTTTCCATGGTTTCACTAATAATTTTCAGTCATCACATACTTTTGTCTCTTTGAGTCTGCTCTGGTCATAAACTTTGATATGAAAGGTGGACTTGCTAAGGTGTCTTAGTTGGTATTTCATGATCTTTTAACAGATATGCACACAGTTCTTCGATTATAGTTGGCATCTTTGGCAGACTGATGTGCAGACAATACTCCATGGTTTTTCAGCTCTTGTTCAAACCTTTGGTGGGAGTGCTGCTGAATTACATCAAGATGATCTTTACCTAACATGTGAGAGATGGTTTCTATGTTCAAAGATAATAAGGCAGTTAATAATTTCTGGGTTTTCGAGTGATGCCAAAACCTTACAGGTATGGGTTCAAATACATTCTTCACCACCCTACCAAAGAGAAAAAAAACAATAAGAATGAAAACGGAGGGTTTCTAGCTAATTCCCTTTGGTCAGAATAGTTTATTGACTTGTTCTCCCCCCATCTTAAGGAGGTGCGGCATGTCAAAGAGGTTGCTCCAGTGCTTTTGAATGCCATCCAATCGCTGCTTCCATACTGTGAGAATGAACTTCGGATCCTTATCTAAACTTCATATTTACTTTTGCTCCATGATTATATGTGTTTGAATATACTTGCATTTTCCTAGTAGAATGTTAATGCATCATATCAGAGTATTCAGGTCTGGCAGTCTTATCTGTCCATCATGCCCCTTTTTTGGTAGTTCTGGAGGTTCAATGTTCACATTTATACGTTAGCCTCCTGTATAATTACGTCAAAAAGTGCAAAAAAGTTAGGGTTGCATTTTATTTTATAGGATTTTGTCATGCTGACCTTCTGATAATAAAATGATAATCAATATAATGGATGCCAATGTCTTCTTGTAAGCCCCTTTGCTGACTATCAGACTATCACATCAAGTGAAAGAGTTACTTGGTTTGGGTCTTGTTCTTTTTCCTGAGTGCCACCTGGAGAAAATGCATTGAAATGCTATTTCAGAGTCATTTTAAATCTGCTAGCTTATGCCATTATACTCCTAGGAGGTATTAACTAAATTGTTGATTGCTGACTTCTACTAGGAAGACCATGAAGTACTCAAAGAGTATTATGGTTGACTCGGATTTTTTTATTGGTTATTTCAAGTGCTTCATTTTTGTCCAAGTATAACAAAAAGGCCCTTTCTCTATTTTTCCATCTGTTCTCTCCACAAACAACTAACCGCGTCATAAGTCGTCCTCTACCTGATTTGGAAACTCAGTGTTAACAATTTTTGTCAGTTTACAGCTTTCAGATTAGTGGATATGTTATTTGCTTCTTGAACAAAATCAGATTTTAGAATAGAGATGCAGAGGAAGTTGGTGTTGTAGCTGTTGGTGAACTTTCCCTGAGTTATTTTAAGTGATCTCTGTGCTGTGCATACTTTATATAGAGTAGACTTTTTGTCACTGGTTTCATTGATGGACTTAAAAGGTATATTTCGATCCACTGCACTGGCTTCAGTCGTGGACTTAAAATAGCATATCTCAATCCAACCACAAATGCACCTAAGCAATGTAACACAACTTGCTTGTTTCAGATATCGACGTTCTCCTGACAGTTTTGGGGCATGCTTATGATTTTATCTGAACATAGGAAATATCAATCAACAAATGACAACATTAGTAACTTACTAACCGGGCATGTGATGTACACCCACTCAGGTTTATGGCTAAAAAAGTCATGCATCCTCTAAGTGAGTAACTCAATAGAAAGGGCTAGTATTGATTGTGCCTCGAGATGCCAAAGTCTCCGCATCTGAGTGATTTGTTGGAGCTCTAGTGACAAGTTTTGAAGCTGCTTGGGGCTCCTTAAAATACTAGTGCAATTTTTGTTAGATTTTGCTAACTTATAAATGTTGATTAGCAAGATATTATGCCTCGACTTTTCTTCCCTCGTCAGTATATAGTGGAACCAAATTCCTGTTTTATTGGATACTAGGAAAGGAAGATTGATGAAAATAAAGTAGAAATGAAAAGGTAGAGGGGAAATGCATAATTTTTATTTTCCCTTTTGTTTGGTTGATACTAAACAGAGAGGAAGTGAAGGAAAAATGAGATTTGAACGTCTTTTACCAGGGGGTGGTGGTGAAGTTTTCCCTTGTTTCCTATTTCCTCTCCATTGCTTTTGCTACCTAACAAAAGTAGAGAAAATATTTTATTATATTCCTTCTGAACTAGGAGATATCCTGATCACTCTTTAAATTTGCAGATTCATCTTTCCGGGACCATCAGCCTAAATTTTGGGATTTATTAAAAAGGGCTTGTACAAAGTTAATGAAGATTTTAGTAGCCATCCAGCAGCGACATCCTTATTCGTTCGGGGATAAATGTGTCCTCCCACTTATCATGGAATTCTGTTTAAGCAAGATTTTAGATCCTGAACCACGTATTATGTCGTTTGAGCAATTCATGATTCAATGCATGGTAATGGTGAAAACAATTTTGGAAGGTAAAGAGTATAAGACAAGCTTGGCAGGTCGCGTGGTTGATGAAAATAGGGTAACATTTGAGCAGATGAAGCAAAACATATCTAGTACGGTTGCTGGCCTTCTTACTTCCCTTTTGCCTACTGACCGGGTTGTACTCCTGTGTAATGTATTGATAAGGAGGTAAGGTCGTCCCAACTCTTTATGGGTCTTCTCTTCTTGCTATTTTTATGTGAAGAATCGATTTACTGAATTAAGGTTCCCAAGCACCAGATTAAAAATGTAACAAGCTTAACAACTTCATAATGATCTTTTGGTCTTCGTCCCTATTATCATTTGTGCCTTATCAAAAAAAGAATTATCATTTGTGGTAGATCAGTCATAACATCCTTAATCAATCTAGATAGTCCAACTTTAGCAGCTCTTTTTGGTGCCCAGTTCGGTTGTAGTATGAAGCAGTGTTCTCCTCATTACAGCGTTTGGACTTGCAGGGTTATTTTAGGTGCGAGTAGGGTGTGAAGGAGGTGGAGAGGGTGCAATATGAGGTAGTTGTAGTTGGTACTTTTAGTAAATTCTGGTGCTGGAAAATCATTTTCCAACGTTAAATAATTTGGGGAGATCCGCTTAGATTAACGAAAGGTGAGTATTTTCCTTTGCACCCAAGGGTGTGGCCTAGTGGTCATTGAAGTGGGTTGAGAACAATGAGCCCTCATGTTCAAATTCTAGCGGAGGCAAAACCACTAGGTGATTTCATCCTATCTGTCCAAGCCTTGGTGGACAGAGTTACCCGTAATCTGTGTTGGTGAGGAGGCAGCAGGTACCTCGTGGAATTAGTCGAGGTGCGTTCAAATTGGCCTGGATAGCACAACTATAAAAATAGTATTTTCCTTTCTTGTTTTGCAATGTTGGGGTAGCGGAAATTAGGACGGTGCAAAATGATAAATCTCGTTATGGTGAGGGGCCATTCTGAGGCCATTACAACAACAACAACAACATACCCAGTGTAGTCCCACAAGTGGGGTCTGGGGAGGGTAGAGTAGTGCACGAAGACCTTACCCCTATCATGGGAGGTAGAGAGGCTGTTTAGATAGACCCTCGGCTCAAGATAAAACAAAAACAAAGCAGATCGAAAAGGAACAGTAACTACAACAAAACAATATGTTAAGCTAATATCAAGCGACAATAGATAGTAACATTCTGAGGCCATTAGAATAATTAATATCCCCTTGATCACTTGATTTGTCTTTCCAAAACTACATCTTTGGTACATGACGAAAATCTTCAGTTTCTGTTGACTTCAAACACACTCCGTTCTTTCCCAATAAAAAGAGCATTTGGAAGGGAGTGAAGGTCGAGATTATCCAGGTTTCATCTGAATATCGACAAACTACAAGGAAAGGGGGTAGTTTCAAGTTTGAACATGAATTGACATCTTCTGAGAGAAAATCTTAACCCCTTGTGATTATAATATGTTATTGTGACCCTGTCTCCTTATTCTTGCAAGTTCTCCAAATGTAGGTATTTTGTTCTGACTGCAAGTGATATGGAGGAATGGCACCAGAACCCAGAGACTTTCTATCACGAGCAGGATTCAGTGCTATGGTCAGAGAAACTAAGGCCATGTGCTGAAGCTCTATATATTGTCTTGTTTGAAAATCATAGTCAAGTATGTTTACCCTATTCCCTGTGTTGTTCAGTAATATTAACACATTGCATTAGTCCAGGCATGAACTTGTTATTGGATTTTCAGCTGCTAGGGCCTGTTGTTGTCTCTATTCTGCAAGAGGCTATGAGTGGTTGCCCTTCTGCAGTTAATGAAATAACTCCAGCACTGCTTCTTAAGGATGCTGCTTATGGTGCTGCCGCATACATTTACTATGAGCTCTCGAACTATCTGAGTTTCAAGGATTGGTATGTGCTTTTCATGTTGGAAATTTTGCTGAATCAAATAGATCTGAGCCCTCAGACATGTTCTTGAATTTTCTATCCTCTTACTATCTGACAAACAGCATCTGAAACAGCGTGATAAAACCAGCTAGATCAACAATTAGCAAACTAGAATAAAAGAAATAGCAAACGATAGGTGGCTTGGTTGATGTGCTATTCACATGAAGGGAATGGATAAAGTCAACTACATTGTTCTCAACGTGATGATTAATTAAGAACTTTTTTCCTCTTAATCTTTAAATATATTCAGGTGCCATATATTGAATGGTTTTGTTCTCCCATTGCTCGAGACAGTGAAACTCGTCCTTTAGAGACCACTCTATTATACATACTCATCATTATTAAAAATATCACTTAGTAATTTTGTTTGGGTTTGAAAAATTGAAAGTCAAATTCTATTGGGAACATAACTATATATCTTCACAATCTCTTAACATGTTATGCAGGTTCAATGGAGCATTGTCATTGGAGTTGACAAATGATCATCCCAATATGCGGATAATACACAGAAAAGTAGCACTAATCCTTGGACAATGGGTTTCAGAGGTAATAAGACCACAATTATCAATAAATAGAATCTCCTGGAAATCGCTTTACACAGTGTTTGAATCAAGAAGGGGACATGGAAAGTAAAATATGTCTGCTTCTTCGTTTCTGTCAAAGTTGGAATGGGTTAAAAAGACTGTTATGAGAGGGTTACTTACCATCCGTTTTAAATTCTTAACCAAACAAGGGATATGGAACTTCTCTTTCCTTCTTTTGTGTTGAATAACTTTCCCTTCTGCAACTCCTCTCTATACAAGGCTATAACCTTCCTTTCTCCTTGTTTGAGAGTGAAAATAGATGAATCTCCTTGAGCATCCACACTGCAGTGATATTAAGTTATTTAATCTTTGAGGTTTGAAGTTTCCTTTACAAACTTCTCATAACTCTTGGTTGTCCCCAGTTTCATGCACTTGAACAGGTCAAGCAAATGTTTTTTGTTCTTTTTACCAATCTAAATCCGCTAAAGTAGCCATTAAGGACGAGAACAGCTAATTCAATTCTCCTTTGTCATCATAGGGATACAGTTATTTAAGAATGTTGTTTAGTAAAACAAATTCAGCATTCCGTTAGTGAGAGTTCGTTAGTGACAAGTTGGTCTAAAAGACCCTAACAAGTGTCTTCCCTAGGGAAATATAACATACTTCTAATTGAACAACTTTATACCATGTTTATATGCCGTTCGTCTCATTTATGCACACTTTTGCTTAACTTTAAGTTGGTTACTAAAAATTTGGCAGACTAAATTTAATGACCATTTAGTGAAGTTGAGGAACGTTTTCTGTTACAATAGAGCTCCTACGTGTCTTAGAAGTCAAGCATAAGTAATTTATGAAGTCTGTTTTGGATTCCCAATATATAAGGTGTATTCTATGGGAATTTTGAAAGAGAAGAGTATTCTATAAAATGTTCATGCAATTTTCTTTCTTCAATCTGCAGCTCTTGTAAGACACATGTTTCATATGGTGAATCCTTGTTGGTTCATGGTAATCTGAAAGTAGTACTGTATCTGGATCTCTAAATGGAAAATCTTTGACTGTTTCTGTTTTTCTAAATTTCTTTGTTCTATTACTAGTTGAGAATAGGTTTTAGACTTTTTAGAGAACTATTATTATTATTATTATTATTATTGTTATTTATTTAACTTATTTTATTTAATATGATGATGATATGAAATGAGCTTAAATGAAGAAATGACTATTTATATAGTCGACACCAACATGTTTTCAGACTGAGGCTTTGTTGTTGTTGTCGTCTTTACGCTATTACTGTTACATGTTTTCAGACCGAGGCTTTGTTGTTGTTGTCGTCTTTATGCTATTACTGTTCATATGCTATTGTTCCACTGGCAGTTGTAGGTTATTATTATGCTATAGTTATGTGCCTTTACCTAATAGATGTATGGTGCTAGCGATCGCGTATACTTTCGTCTAACTTGTTTTCGCAAAGATTAAAGATGACACCAGAAACAATAACTTACTTTTGTCCAACTATGTTTTCTCACAGATTAAAGATGACACCAGAAGAGCAGTTTATTGTGCTCTAATCAGATTACTTCAGGACAATGACTTGTGTGTAAGGGTATGTCACATTTGATATAAAGCAACTACCTTCTGAATTCAACTGTACATCTATCAGTATTTTCTGAATTTTAGGTTCCCATTCATTCACTTTACTGAAGGTACTTTCTCTCATCTTTTAGCTGACAGCATGCCGGTCCTTGTATTTTCATATTGAAGATGCAACTTTTAATGAGAATGAGTTCTTAGATCTTCTTCCTGTTTGTTGGGATCTGTGTTTCAAGTTGGTGGACGAAGTACAGGAATTTGACTCGAAGGTAGATACCAGCTGGTGTTCTTCCTAACTTCACATGGCCTATTTAATTCTCATTTATTTATTTGTTTTGGTAACCGAGAATCCGAGGGCCACTGGTCACGGATTGAAACTCAGTGGATAATGGACCCTCCCATCTACCCTTCTCCACTATTTAGTTCTCATTTATTCACTCATCTATTTATTTTTTTGTAATATAGGCTCTATCCTATTTCTGGTATCCTTAGTTACCTAGACCTTTGCAATAACTTTCAGTTAAGAGGAAGCAGTACTGATTCAGTGGTTACATGCGCATGCATAAGTTAATTTTTCTCAACATATTTTGGGTTTTATTTGTGGTTATTGGTTGATGCTTGAATGGATTGTAATATTGTTAAGGAGACCTCACAAATATTTGAGGGGGAAAGTTAGAGCGAAGGATCCATTTCGAAGTTATCTCTTCCCCTGTTCTTTTTCTTTGCTCTGTGGAAAGAAATGCTCATGTTATAGTTGTCAGATAATGGGAAAAAGGAGAAATAAAAGAAACAAGATTCTTTTTGTGTGAGTAAGGTAACATTAGAAACAAGACTTGCCCCTTCCACTTTTTTTTTACTATCAGGGAAATCTTTTTTTCAACTTATGATGTGTTCTTCAATCTGTCTTTAGTTTTCATTTTATTACGGTATCTTCTATATTTTCAGTTGTTTTTAAGTTTTCTGCTCAGTGTTTCCTTTTTTGATAAATTTTCAGGTTCAAGTTTTGAATACTATCTCTGTTCTGATAGCACATGTTACTGAAGTTATGCCATATGCAAACAAGTTGATGCTATTTTTCCAGAAGGTATCTTTATGATTTTCTTTTTCCAATTCTCCTTGTTGATATATTAACTTAAATTTGATGACTTATGTGCAGTTAAAGTTTTATTTTATTACCATTACCATTCCAGAGTACAATAGTAACTGGTAAAGTTGCTGCCATGTGACCAGGAGGTCATGGTTTCAAGCCGTGGAAACCTCTTGCAGAAATGTGAGGTAAGGTTGCGTACAATAGACGGTCCGGCCCTTCCCCGGACCCCGCGCATAGTGGGAGCTTAGTGCACCGAGCCTCCTTTTTTTTTTTACCATTCCAGAGTTCTCTGTAAGATTCCGCCAATCTGAAATTTCTTCTAGATGTTAGGAGAAGGCTCAGGACTTTTTAGCAATGCCTTTTCATTAGATGGTTGACTCTATGCTGTCAATTCGTGCTGTTTCTCAAGCATCCTATTTGGAGAACCAACCTGATTACTCTATTCTCCTTACTTTCATTTTGTGTAGTTTCTAAGGACATGTATGTACATCTAGAGGAAAATTTGTTGGTAGAATTGCATGTGAGCAGGATTCTTAATGAATTTCGTGTGCTTCCGATTAAACTGTATCTGCGTGATTTACTGTTCTTTCTTTTTGCTGATTTAGAGCTATTCTTTTATTAGGCATGGGAAGAATCTTCTGCTGAAAGCATCTTGCAGATTCAACTTCTTACTGCACTGAAGAATTTTGTAGTTGCTCTCGGTTATCAGTCGCCTAAATCGTACGGCATGTTATTGCCAATTTTGCGAAGTGGAATTAACGTAACCAGCCCTGATGAACTTCTAGAAGACTGCATGCAGGCATGTTCTATATGTGGCCCATTTACTTGAGTAATTTCATAGTAGAGCTGTGCCCTAATTCCAGCCAGGTTATCATGCAGTTATGGGAAGCAACACTTATTAATGCGCCTTCTATGGTACCAGAGTTGTTGGGGTATTTCCCATATCTTCTGGAAATCTTGGAAAGAAGTTTTGATCACTTGAAGGTTGAGGAGAGATTTAACGAAATTAATATTTCCAGTTCTGGATCGTCTTTTGTGCTGATGTTCCATGACCATGTAGGTTGCTACCAATATCATTGAAGACTATGTTATTTTGGGTGGAAGGGAATTTTTCAGTTTGCATGCATCTAGTGTTGCTAAACTTCTAGATCTGGTGGTTGGGAATGTCAATGACAGGGGACTACTCTCAATTATTCCAGTCATTGACATTCTAGTTCAGGTAATGGATTTCCTTGTCACTTTATTAAATTATGTAGTGGAAGGCTAGGAATTGATTGTAGTTTAACCATATAAATAATATGCTACCTAAGCTGCTTTAGTTTCAGTGCACTTCTTTTGAAACAGGGCTGCAAATAGTCGGAAATGAAGGGAAAGGAAAACGTAATGGACATGCTTCTTAAAATGTATAATTCCATGTGTTGTGAATTTGAGCTTAAGATAAGAGAAAAGTAAAGGAAAGGAGTAGTTGATATGATTCTTAAGACCTTCAATTTAGTTTGTTCTAAATTTGAGCGTTGATAAGATCAAAATGTATCAAAACCTAAGTTTCAATACAAACTTCTCATGTTACAGATTTGAGCTTTAATTAGATGAAAATGTATCAAAAATAGGTTTCAGTACAAACTTCTCGGGAACTCTGACTAGAACATTCGTGGATTTAATATAGTCCCAAAAGGGTTTTTCCTGTGAATGATATGTGCTAATGCTTTTGTGATATGGCAGTGTTTCCCGATGGAAGTGCCTCAGCTAATCAGCTCCACTCTGCAGGTAATTCTAGTTCTCTGCTTTGTCTTTTCTGTTTTCTCTAGGCACTACAACATCCTGTCTACCTTTTCTTTTATGGGATGATTTCATGTGGTTCCATGAATGTTGCTAGAAATTAATAATCACGTGCCTGACTGGGGGAGATGATCGCGATCCTTCCAAAGCAGCTGTAAAAGCATCATCAGCAGCCCTGCTGGCAAGGATTTTGGTGATGAATACTAATTATCTTGCGCAGCTAACTTCTGATCCATCACTGTCTATACACCTTCAGAAAACTGGTTTTCCTGGAGAAGAAAATATACTCCTTTGCCTTGTCGACATATGGCTTGAAAAGGTAAGTTATATGAGTAAATTTTGAGTTTGATAGATATCGCTGTGATTGATGGTTCCTTTAGGACCTCTACAAAACCTGAGCTGATACTTATTATGGTAAGGTGTGTTCTATGTTTGTCTCTTCAAATCAAAATATTTCTCCTTGATGTATCAAGGTGCAAATATGTATCCCAGTTGAGCACAAAGTAGTTACTAAGGAATAGTTGACTTTTTGGCTATAGCACATTCAGTTAAGATGTCATATCAAGAGAAATCATTCAGTACACGATGGACTATTAGGCATATTAACCATGTGTAACTTTTATGGCTATAAGTGCACTTCTATAGTAACAGGAGTTGCGACAGTTCCCTGATATTTTAGTTAGTATATGATATATTATCATCTTGCACTTTTGCTGTTATATTTTTTCTTGAAACCCTGCTTCGGACTTTTTATTTTGAGATGAGGGACCTCTCTACCCCACAAAGGTAGGGGTAAGGCTTGCATCCTACCCTCCCCAGACCCCACTTGTGGGGTTACACTAGGTATGTTGTTGTTTATATGATATATAGCACTTTTTGGAAGCAAGTATGCTTGTTTTCGTTTATCAGTAACACAAAAGATTTTGTTAATGAATCAGGGCCAATAACAATGGAAGAGATCGCCTCTACAAAATAACAACTCCAGAGAAGTGCTAATAAGTCTACCATATTGTGCACTTCATGTACTTCCTGAAGCTTACATCATAAAGCCAACATACACGGACATTATATTTCTTTTTGATAACCAAAAATCCCCAAAGGTCAAAGGCACACGGTTCATAAGTCAGTGGATAATGGGCCCGCCCCTTTACTCTTTTCCACTTAAATACCAGACTTTTGTCTGTGGTAAGGTTCTAACTCGTGACATGCGCCTAATCCACACATCACGGACATCTCAGTTTTAACGCCTATTCAAAGCTTGCTTACCCTCAAAACTCCTAGGATTTCTTTCTTTCCATAATAACCTGGCTGGGATTGTCCTCCTAACTTTCTTCAATGGTTTATTTCTTCCTTTACCCTAACATGACAGTAGATCCCTCTACTCCCTTTCCTTTGCCCCTTCTGGGTGAGAGTCTGCTTTTTCAGCATCCAGAATCACCTTTTCCAGTTCATGAAGGAGTAAGGCCATCATTGGCACTTTCCATTTGAAATATTGCCTTCTAAAGTTCAAGCACCAGCTACTGCCGTTCCAGCATCAGTAAACTGATAATCCTGCATCTATAGTAAAACTATATAGGTTAATAAAAGGGAGCAAGTATTCTTGTTTCGGCGAAATGTCCAACAGATGAAATGTCAGCGAGTAAAAGATCTATTCTATGGTAAATAGTGTGTCTATACCTGCCATAACCATGGCTATTAGCTATTCTGTGAAAGTACATGTTTATCTATGTAGCAGCACATCTTATGCTTTATGTGTCTGAAATTATGTATCCTTCTTTATTGTGCGTTCATGTTGTTTAGTCTGTATCGCTGGCACTTAGAGGTCTTGCATCTTCTCAATCCTTTTATAGAAGGTTTGGGGGAGTTTAGCCTGTAATTCTTCTTTGGACTTGGTTCTGATAACAACTTTGTGTGGTTTTCCTCACCTAACGTTTTATGTTATTATTGTTTTTTTTGTTTTCTGAAATTTTCTCAGGTTGACAATGTTACCTTTTTCCAAAGGAAGACAATTGGTTTGGCCCTCTCTATAATTCTAACTTTGAGGTTGCCTCAAGTACTTGATAAACTTGACCAGATTATGAGGTATTTGATTGAATTTGTAATTGTGAGACTATTTTTGTATTTGTTTTGTAATAATTTTCCTAATCTGATATTTACGTTTTGTTTATGCTAATCTAACCTTTATACTTTTGGTAGTGTATGTACTAGTGTTATACTGGGTGGAAGTGAGGATTTAAGTGAAGAAGAGTCTAGGTATGTGTCTGATAATCTTGTTTTTTACTTTAATGGCTCTTGAGATTTTGACAACTGATGGGACTCTCTTTGCATTATAAATTGTGAAACCATAGTAGTGACAGTGTATCTAGCAAGCCTCATGTGCCAAGCAAGGAGTTGAGGAGGAGACAGGTAAGCCCTGGTGCTAGCACTTATAAATGAATAGGACAATGTAGCTTTTTACCGAATTGGTTTCTTAGTGAGATTTTTCTTTTTAGATGAAAATCTCGGATCCGATAAACCAGATTTCATTGGAGAACTCAGTGAGAGACAATCTCCAAACTTGTTCAACTCTTCATGGGGAATCCTTTAATGCAGCCATTGGTCGACTGCACCCCGCAGTACTCAATCAATTAAAACAAGCATTGAAGATGCCATGAGTTAAATACCGGGTGTCAATTCTTGATGTAATTTTCTAAGTTGGTCTTTGAGTTCCAATGATCCCACCATGGCGTAAGAAAGGTGAGTCATTATCTGTATGGATTTATTTAAGTTTCTCCCTTCTCCTTGATTCCCGAATACAGAAATATTTTCTTTTAATATTATGTGGACATATTAAAGGAAGGTGCATATATCACGACAATGAATCTTTTATAATTTAAGAGAATACATGCAGTAGTGAATGACTATAATTAAAGTTGCAGTACGAAATACTGCATAAAATTCCTCTTTTAACCTTGATATATGGGTGTTGTCTTGATTACGATGGAAAACTACGTGATATGTCTCACATGTCTTTTGGTATTGCTCAAGTATGAAAAAAAGGATAAAAGGGGGAGCGGAAACATTGTGCTGCAATATTTCTTTCACATTTGTCCAGTTAATACAGATATAGTTTGGTTCAAGCACAAGGCCATGATTTCCTCTCACTTTTGTAAATTAAAAAAGGCCAAATAGCTGACATAAATTGGAATATCATGGAGATTATGTCATAATGTAGTCAAGTGATTTCTAAAGTTCATTTCTTTTGAAATGGTCAAGTGATTTCTAAAGTTCATTTCTTTTGAAATGGTAAGGTATATGTTTCTTAATTAATTGATTACTGGAGACTTACAGTTGATCCTCGCAGTCTGCAAAACTTCTATTAGGCCTCTCATTTTAACTCTCTATGCAGGAGTAACTTTTTGTCTTAGTAGACTATCTTCACCCTAATATTGACCTGCTCTCCTCCCCCACCTCCACCCCCTTTATTCTTTTCCCACATCTCTCTTTGTACCTTGCTGATGAATGTAAGATTCTTAGGGAACTCATGTGATTTGCATCCGTATTTGTATGCTTCCTAGCTTCATTAAGGTCAAAACTGATGTATTCTTCTACTGTCCAGGTCTCACTTAGGAGCATGCTGCTGCCCTGTTATTAATGAAGTTCCATTTTTTCGCCCCTATTGTTCGGTTGGATTTTGTTGTTCTGGATGGGTGAGAACCAATTTGCTCACTTGTTTTGCCTTAGTTGTGCAGGGGGGTTGATGTTGCTATTAAGGGCATTCTCCACTTAGCCACCCAATTTTGTCTCTCCATTTGGCGTGCGGGCTTACATTGTAAATAGCATGATCCTCTCATGTCGTGGTTTTTAAGGCATAAGGATCAGAGCTTGAGGTCTCAAGTGCTTGAAATACCAGATAGTGTGCAGTTATGATGGCTGTGTTCAGTTTTTTCGCCTCTTTAATGTTATACCGAGTGTCATATTTCGTGTGTGAAAAAGTGACCATTTTACCATTTGCTCAAAGCAGGGTAAGACAATGACGGAACCACTCATTGGAGATGACAATTTGCTTAACGGCATTAGCCAACTATTTAGTTGTGCGCTTGTTACTTATTTATTTCTTTGATTTGATGTGTTTGAAACAATACATTATCAATGCATTTGGCAGCATTATCGATTCAACAGATTGCTCATTACGTTTTCCTCTGGCTGATAGTTGCATGCAATAATATAGAAAAGCTGAGAGTTCATATTCTGAAGTCAAACGGTGCCCGTTTCAAATATAGCCTTATTGTCTTTATGAATGATAATCGAGGCTTATAGACTCAGCGAGGGAGGACATTCTAGACTCCAAGATTCTTAGCTTACAAGCTCTTGGTAAAACAAAAGTGAAGCTAGAACTTTTTAAGATTCATTTTTCATGGTTTAGTTGGGGGAAAGGGGAAGAGGAGACATAGCATGAGGAGAGGAATGGTGAGTTTAGTCTTCACATTATGTGGAAGAGTTCAACAGTACGATTGGACTATAAGGAGATGCATTTGAAGTAACTTCACATTTGTACCTCGTAGATATGGTATCTCGTTGAGGTGGCAAGCTTATATGTGATCCTCACTCTTGGTTGTTTTCACATTCTCCGGGGCAAAAGTGAGCCACTTTACTCATTTAAGTATCCCTGGGCTTTACGACGGACAAGGCTACTACCCTGTGAACCTTATTACATAGGGTCAAGTCTAATATTGGGAAAAGGGGGTGGGGGGCGAGGCCCAGCCATGCCACCTAGAGTACTTCTTTGCATGTGTCAAGTTGAATATGAATATCAGTCTGTACCTTTGGGTGGAGGCACCTAGCTGAAAGAGTAGAATTTCTTTGATTCAATTGCATCAAGAAATTTGTAAAAAATTAATCAAGATGAACCAACACAGCTGTGTCCAAGATGAACAAAAAATACTTTGGATGAATTATTTAACACTACTTTTACTTGCCTCATATTACTGTTCTACTTTGATCTAATCGCTCGTTTGACACTCTTGAGTTTCTGACTAAACGTAACCCAGCTCTTGTAGTAGTAGACTTACACAAAAACTAGAGTTCTCTCGTTTCTTAAGACGTGGTGTCATCCGTTTGTGAATCCCAGTCGTGCTCTTTTAATAGTGAGCTCAAGAACTCTACGTCGTCAAATCAAAAAACCAAGAAGTAAGAAAAATCTTACTGTAAATGGCATGATAGGAAAGTTTTGGTTATTTCACTGAATATGAATCTTGATAGTTGATGTTTTCTTTTTCAGGTGTATATCTTATCAACGGCTCTCTTATATATGGCTGTTTACTTTTCGTCGAACGACTTAAGGCTGCATAAGTCACACAGCAGAATCATAGTGTTATAAAGCTACGGTCTTTATATGTGTATCATTGAACCTTGGTCCACCAATGCTTGTCGCTAAATATTTATTTTATAACCGAGAAATCCCTAAGGGTCAGCTAGCGCACATCTAAAAGCTCAGTTTTTTGCGCGGATTCCCCTTCAACGGCACTGGTCTTTAATTTTTGCCCTTTGTATATGTGCTCTTTAATTTTTTTTCTTTGCTGCTCATTTAGTAAAAAATTATTGACGAAAATATCCATTTTTTGCTTGTCATAAATTTGTATTTTCGCATCATAATATCCCACAAGTTATGCCCCTCTCCGCATAACTTATGCCGGGTTGACTATGAAATACATTATGCCTTCCCCGTCATAAGTTGTGTAACATCCCACAAGTTATGTGTAGCTCGACATAACTTATGACGGATTGACTATGAAATACATTATGTCTTTCCTAGCATAAGTTGTATAACATCCCACAAGTTATGCTCCACTCGACATAAGTTTGATTTACTACATGTATATTGCTATGAAATATATTATGCCCTTTCCGACATAAGTTGTGTAACATTTAGTAGGCGTTTGGACATGCGATTTCTTCTCACGAGATGAATTCCCAAATCATCCAAAAAGACATGATTTGGGATTCCAAATCATGATTTTAATTTTTTTAAAATATAAAAGTTAATCTATAAGTTTATATTTTGTAAAACAAAGATCCATCTGTTGATAGATATATCTACCAATCATGTTTATTAACCATTTATATCAAATATTAAAAGATCTATAAGTTGGTAGTATATTTACAACAAATTTATTCTTACCAACCATGTGAGAGGATTATATTAAAGAGTAGTTATACTATAACTTATGTTCAATTTCATTTTATTGAACTAAAGTTTGATCAATTGATGTTTTAGAAAGCCCTTCTAGTAGCGCATTAATTTTGTTATGAACTATGACTTATTGACTTGTTCATTTGGTAAGATTGTATAAAATTGGGAAAGTTTTGATGATTTTCACAACTTGTGGGACTTCTATGACTATAAGAAAAAATACAACTTAAGAAATCCAAATTGCATGTCTAGATAAAATTTCAATTTCAAATCATGTCCAAACGACTCCTTTAAGTTTTTTATCTTCTGAAATGAACTTTTGCCTCTTTCGGCATAAGTTATCTAGTGTGTGGGTATGCTATTCCCATGGAAAACATTATGCTTTTACTGACATAAGTTGCTATAAGTGTTAATAACTTATGCTGGTAAATGTATAATGTAAAAGACATAAGTAAGTTATGCCTTTTTACGGCATAACTTGTGGTTATTATGATACGAAAATCTAAACTTATGCACTGCGAAAAAATTATGCAAGTTTTGGTGTCAGAGGTATTTTCATCCTCTTATTTGCGAGTTAAAACACTAAAGGATAAAAATTAAAGACCACATATTTGAGGGGTAAAAATTAAAGACCACCCTGGAATAGGGGCATTTGTGCGAATGACCCTTAAAAGCTCAGTGGATAACAGGCTTATTTCTCTACCCGATCTCCGCTTAAATACTAAACTTTTGTCTACATTTGAACTTGTAATGTTTTTAACCACATCACGTGTTATACTCTTATCACGAAACCAAAGCCCCGAGGGCAGTGCTTGTCACTATATCAATGCCATAAATTTCATTTTAAACTCAACATCTCACGCTCTAATCTCAGGATTTGAATTTAGATACACCACCTATACATCTCAACCTTATATTCATCAATCAAAAATGTTTCAACTGATAACTAAGATACACCACCTATAATTTAGCAGCCTGATCGGCAACTGCAACCTTGTGATTCAATTGTATACATTTTTAGTTTGTGATATGATTGTATTTAAGTTATGTGTAGTTCAATTATTTTGCATTACATAAGAGGCAATTAGGGCAACTATGATAATGGTATTTATTTAGGTTATATTCTATTTATATTTAGCCCGTGGTTAATTGGAATTTGAATTATTTCTTTTACCATTAGTTTGCATATTCTGCTGCTCTTCAGCTTTATGTTTGGTTGCTGCGCCCCTGTTTCTTCCCTCTTTTTTTCTCTAATATGAAGAAATCTAAACTACACTTTTTCTTCAATCTATCTGGAGAGGTTCCCCCGTTTCGCGTTCCAGAAAATCAGGAAGTCGACGGCTCCTCTGAAAAGAGAAAAGAAGAAAGAAAATCTCTTCTAAAATTTCTGAATCTATGAAAAGAGTCCTATTTCCACACACTTTGGAGAGTGATTCCTGGAATCATGTAATTTCCTCTACCGATGACAAAGGCAATCAAACGAGCCGATGGTGGATCTCAGAAGAAATTCAAGATTGAAAACTAAATGGCCGTGGCATTGTACTATGGTGGTTTTGATTATCTCAACTATCAGCTACTTAGGGACTACTACTCCAGAGGTGTTGTTGAGAACCGGGACTACCACTAATGACCTACTCGGCGGCTCGCGGGTCTATCATTGCAACACTCTGCCATTCAGTGGATGACGCCAGATGGTCATTACATACTGATGGTTACGGATTACCGTGATTGCGTAGTTCAAGACGGCGGTGAGGATGTCAACGGCGAGGATCTGCGGGTATCGGTCGATTCCATTTGCGGCGGGGTAGGACGATTGCATCGCCGATTGTCGTTCGCCCGCGTTTGAGTCGATATACATTAGAGTCAATGAGCCTACTGCGCATCGGCGCTTTCCCCATTGATCCGGAAGTCAGAGGTGGCTGCATATTGAGTGAAGTGCGGGTAGGTCGAGGCTTTCGTCTAAGACCGAGGTGAAGGTTCTGCGAACTGGCCGGTCGTATGCTCAAGAGCCTCCAGTGAGACACTTCGCGTGCCGAGGCGAAGAAAAAGAGTCTGAGGCGATTAGGAAGTGAGTACATTACAGTCGGCCTGATTGCGATATTACCGAGGCGGATGATTCGTGATTATACCGCGCGGGTCATGAGCGGGCCCGGGTTCTTATAATGCAGGAAATTCGTATTACCGATTCGCGGGGCGTGAGGGAGCCGGTGGGCCAAACGTGAGCTTCGCGCGGAGGCTGGCGGAGCGGTAAAGCCTGCGCTATCAGAAAGTCCCGCGTAGCGGAAACCAAGGCGCGACAGCGGAAGATTGCATCGGCGGCTGCCCGTGGGCCCGTTGTTTCCGTTATAAAGTCATCAAAGAGCTTGAAAAAAATCGGAATTTATTCAAAGCCAGAACTACTCTGATTTAAAAGAACAATAATGGAAGGTCCCCATTAGCACACTGGATCTTTGTCTCTGGATCCATAGAATATCGCTGATCCAACTGAAACTCTGTAAACTCGAAAGATTATCACTATTATAAGTAACTGCGGATTACAAACAACACCCGATTATAATAATAAGAAAGCCTTTAACTGCTTTAATCTTTAAACAACAGCCTAAGCTTACTTTACCCTCTAAACCAACACCCCCAACAAACAAACTGATTTACCACACCTTACACTACTCTCTTTTCCGCTTACATCTCCTCCCACCTACCCCTTCACACCTTCCTTACAATCCTATCATGCACTCTTTCTCATTCCCCCCGAGCCCCTCTGGAAAACTCGCCTACAAATTCTTATCATTCACCACCTGCGCCCTTTATGATTTACTCCGAATGCACAACTAAAAACAATACTCCCATCCACCAAGAATCTAAAGAACGCTCCCATTGAAATACCTCAAAAAAACTCCAACCAAGAAGACCAAAGTACTAGGCATGCCAAAGCCGAAGAAGTATTGAAAATAAGGAAACGCAGAGTCTCCACGTAGAAAAGTAGAAGGGGAGAGAAGCAGAAACTGGACTAAGTGAACATGTTGAAGATTAGTTCGTTGTATTAATAGAGGGAATGTTGGTAAGAATCTGGGATTCACCATGGGGAATTGGTCGCTCATATCATATGGCTTTGTCGAGGTTGTTATCCCGGGAAAGTCATATGGAGGAAGTCTTCAAAGGCTTAATTGTTGAGAGTCTTATGTTTATATACGTTCTGTTATATGGTCTACTGAAAGATATCGATGGTCTGAAGTTATCTAATATATTTAGTTTTATTTAATTGTATGCTCAAAATAAATTTCCTTCCAGCTTCAAAGCTATGAGTAGCCAGATTGCTTATAAATACCTTCAGTTGTGGAAAGATATTCCTTTACGGATTAATTCTGAGAGCGCGATAAATGAATTCTGTAAAAGGTTTACTTTTAGATCGCTTTACAAGGATGTTATCAAAAATGAACTATGCTCTGATGGCGCTAGAAGGGAATGATGCATGGGAAGCAAAAATAGCGGTTACTATTTTTTCATTGCGCTTTTACACCTATGACGTGACCACAACCGTTAATTTACGGGATATGATGCCATGATGCCTATTCACTCAAAAAGAACACTAAAGATTCGATACCATAACTCCGATATGATTAGGATTCCCAAAAGCCGCAACAGCGGTGGTTCCTCGCTCTCAATAAATCCACTCTGCCTCAACATCGATTCAGGTGCCGACAACTTTGTTGACCGACAGCTTTTAAGTTATCTCTCAAAGCATCCCGCCCACACCATCCTTGCAAGAAAGCCTCGATTTTGGAGTTGTTAAGCGGGCTTGGCGCTTTGCGTAAACATCAGTAGTATCTGATCAGTCGCGGCCTCGCCTTCCCGATTTGGCAGCCGGATATTTGATAGGATTGCCCGGGCTCAAGTCATTCTTACTGTTCCAGGGACAACCTGCCTTCCGAACCGCGGAGCAATAAGATGCGGTGTTGAGGTGCTGGTCTAACAAGTCGAGCCTTCGTCTAGGGAACATACTTTGAGCCAAGGAACATAGAGAATTGGGCGAAACCATGGCTGGGCAGCAGAATTATGTTGGAAGGAAGGAAGTTATGCCAAAAACATCTTATAAGTTGGAAAAAAGAACATGAATGGCTTAAAGGAAGCCTGAAGCCAAAAAAGGCCTCCAAAATCAAAAGTTGGAAATACTGATAAGTTATGTCTTTTGCGGGATGACTAAGATCAAGCAGCTAAAAAAGATGCGTTGTCTTTAAAAGCGTCTTTTGAAATTGACTTGTCATTTGGAACAGGAAACAAAAAACTAAAGGAAAAAAGCACTCGAAAAAAGATTGAAAAAAATTTTTTCAAAGAAAAGAATTTTTTCTCATTTCAAGAACGATAAGATGTAATTTTTACTTTGTTTTTCTGCTTGTCTCATCTTCAAAACTTGAAATTGATTCTCATCATAATCATACATGTCGGTCTGCAAATTGTAAGTTGTCCTTTAGTGTTTCTTGCAGCATGATTGTTCAAGTCATTCTTATCACAGGAGGGAGGAGCATCACTCATATACTCACTGCTTACTTGCTCATTTATCGCATGAGCCTCCAGGAGAGATGGGAGATTCGCTACCCTCGATGAAGATAGATAAAGGGGGCCGCTTACACTTACTTATGCCTATGGAGACGATTTGTTCTCACGCGCCTCATGGATGAGAATGCTCTTCTTGGGTGATTCTTCTACACTTGTCCAAGCTGGTAATGACAACCATTCTTGGCGCTTCCTTGAATGATTTTTGTGAACGAGGCGATTTGAATTTGGTTGCATGAACCAATTGAGCATCGCTCAACTGGCCGGCCGACGCCATATCTGATATATAACGCCACCGCCTGTAAATTCTGGGCCGACATGGTCCCTTTCACTACGCTGCGATATCTTAGCATTATGACTTTAATGCCACATTTCAATATTTTGGACATTTGTTATTAGATTTTGGATCGACAGCAACGAGACATAGCAAATTCAAGGGATTTGGAATCGCGAATCGGTGTTGGCAGCATTGAATCAAAGGAGCAGGAGGCTATGAAAGAGATTAAGGAGGCTCCGGAGTTGGAAGGGGAAGACTCTGAGCAGGAGATTTACCCTTTGAAGTTAGGCCTCAAGAGTTAAAACACCGAATGAAGATCCGAGCACTTTCATAGTTAAAGAACAAAGCTAAGCATTGATAAGTTGATCAAATACCAAATTACTTGAATATTTAAATAAATGTTAGGCATATAATGGAAAACTTCAAAAACTTTCTAAATCTATCTGCATCTTTACTTAAAAGAATGTCAAACATTAAACTGAAAGAAAGGATCTTGGGAAAGCTGATTGGAAAACGGATCGATCACACACAAGCCGATTTGACTAGAAAAAGAACTTGGTTTTGAACTAAAGAGGCCAACAGAACAAATCCCGAAGTGCAATCCCTCGATATTGGAAAAGATAGGGCTCTATTTTGGATATGGAGGATAAGAAAAGGATGAGAATCTTCTTCTTTCTGATAGTTCGTGAGGATAGGCTCGTGAAAAGTATGAGAGCTCTACCTTTCAACGTTCTGAAGACTTGGGTTCTTTTTTGACTCAAGACAGTGACTTTATCACATCATACTACTAAATCTTTTGGACCATGGATCTGAGTAAACATTGCCTCCCTAATGATCGACTTCATGATCCTCTAAAAGATCATAAGTTCTATAGATCAGAGAACAAGGTTAGTTCTTCAACGCGCTGATATGAAGCGAGGGGCATAGAGAAAAGGGCTTTGTATGGACAATATGTATGGAATGAAAGAGAGGGCGATCACGGATAGGTTCCTTGCTTGGAGCTAGTCACCGCGTCGCCTTGGATGGACTAGCTGCAAGCTTTTGACCTTTAGATGGAGTTAATCGATCGGATCTGAAGAGGCCTCCACTTTTTGGATCGATTGTGATTCGAACTTTCCTTCACTCTTAGATCTTCTCCATGGGTGAATTCTGTAGTTACTCGGCCTCTTCAGATCCCAAGAATTCTCCTTACCAAGTCTTTAATTATGCCTTAGGTGTATGGATCTTCTTATGATATTCTTGATCGTATGCTTCGCTCAGAGCTTTCTCTCTTGCTTCAATTTTAGTTGGGTATTTATTGGTATTAGGCTGGAGCTTTTAAGTTATTTATTTCTTATTTTGCCTTTGTGATGTCTTCCGTCTGGGATTCTAGCGAATTGTCCGAGGAATTGTCCATCTGAATCTGGTTAACCGTTAACCCGCAAACTCATCTTTCACTGCGAGGCCTTAGATTGGACTAGACTTGATTAGTAGTACGAGCCTTCGCGAGCGTTGTTGTAGCGGTAGGACGGACGGATTCGTTCACTTCTGCTTTCCTGGACTCAATCTTCAGGACTCATTTACACTTTCCTATTTTCAAATTTTAAACGGGACACCACACGCTTTTATCCACGCAAGCTTTCGCTTTATCGCTTAGCTTCGATCGCAGCTAAGTCGCCGCGATTCCTTTTTTTCCTTTCGGGGCCGCTCAAGGTACAGAGTAAGGAGCAAACCAGGTCCACCAGATGGGGCGGGGCCACCAAGGGAACCACCTGTAGTCGCCTGGCCATTTTATTTAGGCTTGGGCCAATGAGATGAATCCCGGGTGGAGAATATCCAGGAACGCCCCGATTATTGCTATTTGCCCGCACACACAAAAAGGTACTTTTTGGGTTACAAATTCTTTACATTTTTATTTGAGAGGGCAGGATTCCCTGGGACTCTAAGTACTTACCTCAGGATCCCCTATTATTAAAAGAGACGTGATAGACAGCGAACTTGTTTCCTTCTTTAGGAGTTCTAAATTGCGGATTAGTTGATTAAATAAGCGTTGTACCAAATTTAATTGAATTCGCTTATCAGAAGAGAAGATATCGCACTAAGCAAATAAAAAGGGAAAGAGAAATCTGGAAAAAGAGTTAATTTCAGAGTTTTCTTTCTCCGTGTTCCATGTGGCTAGAAAAAGAGTTATAATAGCTACAAACACTAACTCACTCTTTCCTATCTTAAAACTGAGGATGCAAGTGAACCAAAGCACATGAAAATCTCTGGAACAGCACACCTACACTACACCCGCCTGATTTGATTTGGAAAGAGAGAGATTTGGGAATTAGGAGGAAATGACCAGACCTGAAAGTTCTCTCAAAGGATTAAAAAAAAAAAGAAAGCAGTACGATCATCAAAATCAGAAAAGCAAAACCAATTGCATATGATTACATGAGATTTGGAGGACAAGAACATACAGCTTCTTTGGCACAGGTACTTCTTACCAAAGATTAAAACAATATCTTAACATTAAAACAACATCTTATCTATGATTGTATCCTTTATCTCTTGTAATGGCACTTTGTGTGACAACTCCTACTCGCTTTCGCTTTTTGCATGCGTGATTACGTTGAACCTCATTGATCGATGATTGACTTTTTTTCTTTCTTTAAAATTAATAAAATTTGCATTTACCTAAAAAAAAAAAAAAAAAAACCTGGGATTTTTATACTACAATTGCTCCGAGATTTATAATAAAAAACCCATTTACTCTTCTCTAAAACTTTTCTCCCAAAGTTTTTTTTAAAAAGAAAATAAAAGTTTTAAACTAAATGTATATTCATTGTTAGTCCAATAAATCAAACACCTACGAGTAAAAGTATATCCTAAGTAATCTCGTTATTATAACTTATTCTGCGACTAAACAACTCCTGTAAAAGTATATCCATAGTTTTTTTTAAAAGAAAACTAACAATATATTAATCATTAGCGCAAAGGTTATGCCAAAAATCAAAATTATGTCCTTGTTCTTTTTAGAAATCTAAAATAGTTCCAGCTTCCTCTACATAGTTTCTTTACATTAAAGTGAAATTATAATACATAATTCATTTAGTTATCTGGATGAAACTGCTTCTATTTTCAAAAAAATATCTTACATTTTCTGATCCTTCTTTTTGAACATTTGAATCTCATTTCTTGATTAAAGACTTCTCATAGATTCATTTAGTATTTTGAGACTTGTTGGGCATACAGACGTAAAAACACTTTTAGTCGTATGATATTGAGTTTCTGTTCAATGTACCACCTTCTTTTACTATCACTATTTTCCCTTCTTATTTTTCTGTCACTATTCCCTTTCTCTTTTCTATCACTGTTCCCTCCTTACCTTGAATACATATGGTAGTATTACCTAAATACATAGTGTAGGATTACAATCTTTCTTATATTTGACTTTTCAACCTAACCCTATTCACTATAATATAAAATAAAAATAAGGCAGGTTGAAAAGTCAAATATAAGAAAGACTGTAATCTTACACTATGTATTCGAGGCAAGGTGGGAATAGTGACAAAAAAATAAGAAGGGAGAATAGTGATAGTAAAAGAAGGCGGTACATTGAAAACAAACCCACTATCATACAACTAAAGGTGTTTTACCTCTATGCATTTTTTGCTATACTCTATTAGTTTCTTTCTTTGGTCAATCATAAGCAACCGAGCTGAAGTAGGTTTCTCTCTTTCTATTTACAACATATGCAAACTCGCTCCGAGCCGAGTCAGTGTTGGGTTGGTTGATTGCCCAAAAATGATTCTTATCCCATCTGTCAGGTTTGTATGTACCCATGCTCGTCTTTATTATTTTTTAGACCCTCAAAAACTATTGAGCAACTCAAACGAACCACCTTACCTTATTCCAACATAGGGACAACAGTGAGAAGGTTGTGAAGGTGGCCTCATTATCCATACCTCTGGTCGAATGAATGAAGGACCGACCGATCTGGGTTTTCACGAGCATTGGCGGGTTCTGGAGTGCCTGTCAAGGGCGCTAATGCATACCCCGGGGTGATCATCACCACCTGCACCTCACATCTCGACACAATGGAACGTGTAACCCGTCTGTTGTTCCATTCAACTACATTTGTTCCTTTAATCCATAACTTAAAAGAAAGCAACAGCGAGGGACAACCCACCCATACAACCAGCGGGGAGGATGACACTAATGGCAAAGACCGTCTAGCGAAAACGCCGCAGGCCTGCCGGGGGAGTATACCATAGGGAGGAAAGGGAGCCTGGACGGTGGAAGAGTCAGGGAAGGCCGGGTCATTTGACGGATATGGAAGGCTTATGATTCGGGTTGGGGCCTGAGTTTCGGGCAAGAAATTACATTTCAACATATTTCTGATTGTAGTTTTCCTGCTGCAGCCGCTTTTGCGGACATATAATTGCAATTGAGAGACTAGACACGCAATTGCGGAATTGTAATTTCGAAAGAAGGCCCACTTTTGTGAAGTAGACATATTTTGAGGATTGGAATTACTAGGTCATATCCGCAATTGCGAGACTGACCTCTACATTTGCGAATGAGCTCTAGTATGAAAGTGGTTAGGTACTGTATTTTCATCATTCTAATTCACCTTTTGGAAAACTAAGCCACGTATTGAGGGGAGATCAACGGAGAAACATCATATAATATTGATGTAACAACTTTATATTGATATCTAGTATTATACATGAATCTATGCTTTATGGATTTTGAAGGTAGAAATTGTGGGGTGGAGGTGGGGGTTGTCCTAACTTAAAAGAGGGTTAATTGGGAATTTGTTCATCAAATTGAACCTGAAATCGAAATATAATTATAGATTTGAACTTGTAGAGTTATGGGCCCGGAAATATAATCAATTTTGAGTTTTGACAGAGGGCTCAAGTTTAAGACATCAATCTCAACGGGTTACCCATACCCTACGAGTTCAAATCAATAATAAGATTTCTAATCCTATTTCTACATTCAATTTCATTATTTTGATGTCCAAATATAGAATAAAAAATGTATAATCACTAGAATTGGAATAGGTGTATAATCTTTACCTCGAAGCGGTAGAGAAACCACCGATAGTGCTTAGAACTAGCCCAATACCGTAATACCCGAGAAACCCGAGAGAAACCAAGAGAATAAATCCTCTAAGTATGCAGAAGAATATGGAAGAATACTTAGAGAATACTTAAAAGACTCTTAGAGAGGATGAGAGAAATTATGATGAACACTATTTCTTTGAACTTGTTTTTATTTCCCTGGTTCAACTTTTCTGCTTATTACAAATGAGAGAGGAATGAGCTATTTATAGGCTCCAAAACAACAAAATATCTTACAAACCTTCTCCTAATCTCTAAAAATTTCTACCATAATATCTAGATTATTAACTAATAGAATTCTCTAGAACACTTAAAAGGAGGTGATGTTGTTTCTAGAGAAATTCTAGAAATTGAGCTTAATTCTTGGGTTTGATCCAAAAAGGTTAGTTGTATCATGAACCCATAATTAAGCTTAACCCAAAATCTAGTTTAATTTCAATACTCCCCCTTAAACTTGATTTTGTAAATCAACCCGAGCTTTGAGCGAAGTAATTCGAATTTGCCCTTTGGTAATGACTTGGTGAAGATATATGCAACATTGTCCTCGCTTCGAACCTCCAAAGCTTCAATCATTCCATCAAGCACCTTCTCCTGTATGAAGTGATTTTCTAACTCAATATGTTTCGTCCTTGCATGGAACACTGGATTATTAGCCAACTTGATAGCACTTTGATTATCTCCGTAGATGACATCCGACTTATTGATCGGCTCGAACAAATCTTCAAGGAGTCTTTGAAGCCATACACACTCTTGAGCTGCGAGTGTCGAAGCTTTATACCCTGCTTCAGTGGTAGACAGGGACACCGTTGCTTGTTTCTTGCTGCACCATGAAACACTTGTGTCTCCACATAAGAACACATAACCTGAAATTTATTTTCGATCATCTAGATCTCCACTAAAGTCAGCATCCGTGAAACCATAGAGACAAACCTTAGCATTGTACTTGTACACCAAACCCACGCCAAGAGTTGTCTTCACATACTTCAAGATCTTCTTTGCCACTTCTAGATGTGGCTTCCTTAGTGCTTGCATAAACCGACTTACGAGACCTATCGCGAAGGCAATGTCAGGTCTTGTAATGGTTAAGTATAGAAGACTTCCTACAAGAGAGCGATAAGGTCGAGGATCGGATATCAAGGACCCTTTATTGCGTTTAAGCTTTATGTTCACATCCATTAGAGTAGTACGTGTCTTTCCTTCATGTACCCCGAACCTCTCAACAATTCTTCTTGCATAACTTTGTTGGCCGATGAATATTTCACCCTTTACCCTTTCAACCTCCAAATCAAGAAAGTTATTCAGCTCACCCAACTTCTTCATCTTAAACCTCACCGACATATCCTTTTGCAGACGAGCAATTTCAGCATCATCATTCCCGGTGATTATCATATCATCCACGTAAAGAAGAACTACCAAGTGAACTCCTCAATTCTTCTTGAAGAATAGACTCGGATCAGAATTTGATGGAACATAACCGCAAAAGTGAAGGAATTGAGCAAGGTTTCCATACCTGGCTCGTGGAGCTTGTTTTAACCCGTACAAAGCCTTCTTAAGCTTGCACACATAATCAGGATGCACTCGTGATTTGAAACCAAGTGGTTGCTCCATGAAGATATTCTTATCAAGCTCACTGTATATAAAAACATTCTTCACATCTAGTTTCCATAACTTTCAGCCAAAGCTTGCGGCTAAAGATAAAAGTGAACGTACTGTAGTCATCTTCGCCACTGGATTGAAAGTCTCATCATAATTTTCTCCATACTTTTGAGAGAACCCTCGATCAACCAACCTTGCCTTAAATCTATCAATTCTTCCATTTATTTTCCGCTTAATTCGATACACCCATTTACAAGAGACAGGTTGGACATCCTTGAGTTTTGGAACCAAATCCCAAGTTTCGTTCTTCATGAGAGCATTCATCTCCTCCTTCATTGCGACCTCATACTCTTGAACTCATTTTGCTTCATCATACGTTAGTGGCTCATCTTCATCTAATGGAGTTGCAGAGTAGCATGAGTAAGTAGTGACAAACCTTTCATCTCTGAACCGAGCAGGCCTAAAAATATTCCTTTTTGGTCGTTGATTAGTCATGGAACCATGATCTTCTTCCTCATCTTCCTCTTGGTTAGTTCTCCCCCTTTCACCTTGCGTCTCCTTTTCAGGACTCCCGCTCTCACTTGGCATTTGAGGAGTTGGTTCATCGCTCTTGGAGGAACTCACACCATCTTGCTCAACCAAGACTTGAGGTGGCCCATAATATGAAGAAACTTCATCAAAGATAACATCACGAGACACGGTGTACCTGTGTCTCTGGATCCATACACCTCCAGCCCTTCCTTTGTTCATCATAGCCGATAAAGATGTATTTCTTCGCCTTTGCCTCCAGCTTGGTTCTTGAGAGTCGAACACATGGATGTAGCAGATTGATCCAACTATCCTGAGATGTTTCACCGTTGGCTTCTTCCCATGAACAATCTCTTAAGGAGACTTCATATTGTTCGGACTAAGTGGCATCCGATTGATGACATACGCTGCACATCTCATGCCTTCTGCCCATAAGGCTTTAGGCAAATTCTTGTCATGTAGTCAACTTCTACACGTCTCGATTAAATGTCTGATTTTTCTTTCTGCTACTCCATTTTGTTGAGGTGTATACGGGCATGTAAATTCTCTCTTGATACCATGATCTCAACAAAAAGAGAGAAACTCATTTTGCATAAACTCCCTTCTATTATCTGTCCTTAAGGTCTTGATCTTCCGACCCAACTTTCCCTCCACGGTAACCTTGAATTGTTGAAACTTGGAGAATACTTCTGATTTTTCCTTCACAAAGTATACCTAAGTGTACCGTGAGAAATCATCAACAAACAGTAACATGTATCGAGATCCGGAATAGGAGGATGTTCTCGTCGAACCCATCAGATCACTATGGATCCTTTCCAACGGAGCGCTGCATCGTGAAGTGGAGTTGTCAAATGAAAGTCTATGTTATTTTCCATATTGACAACCTTCACAAAGTTTTCCTTCATCATGAATCTTCAATTTTGGGAGCTCATTGACCAAATCCTTATTCACCATCACTTTGAGCTTAGTCATATTTATATGACCAAGCCTAGTATGCCATATAAAGGCATTGTCATTGGTACTCATCTTCTTAACATAAGAATTTGAGGTCGATAAAACATATAAATCTTTAACCCGTGCTCCGGTGTGAACCACATCCGCCTTTAACTCTTTAATATTCTTTAAGAATTTAATGTCTCTTGGGCCAAATAAAACGTAGTTACCTGAGTCCACCGCATTTACCACCGAGAGAAGATTTTTCCTTACTCCAGGAGCATGGTACACGTTCTTGAGAGTGATTGGGCTTCCATCATCTCCTTCAATGACAACCGTCCCTTCCTTCTCAACGCGGTGTATTGAATTGTCCGCAGTAATGATGGCTTCTTTCCCGTCATGACGCTGAAGACTAGAAAATAACTTCTCGTCTCCGATAATATGATGGCTACAACCAGAATTTACAATCCAATCATTTCCAAGATTTTTAGTTTTGGATGTACCTGAAGATGCAGCCTTCACCATGAAACATTTTCCCCCATTCTTCGTCTTTAGTATGACCTTTTGATTCCGCCATATTTGTTTCCTTCAGCTTGACTCAATAATCTCTTTTGAAATGCCCAAGTTTCCCACACCGGTAGCACTTGAATCGTTTATTATCTCCAGTAGAAGATCCTTCTCGTCCATCATTGTTCTTTGCACCACCATCCCTGAGTTTGGCTTTGAAGCTTTGTTGCCTCCGAGCTGCAAAAAACGCTTCTCGAATCATCATGGATTTTAACTCCGGCCATTTGCATGGCTAGTGATTCTTGCGAAGCTAGCAAGTTTTCAAATTCCTCCAAGGAAGGTTGTGTAGTCCATCATTGAACTGAAGTAACAAACGGTGTATATTCGGGTCGTAGACCACGAATAATAGACCGCTTCAACCGAGCTTCTGAAATCGACTCCTCCGGATTAAGAGTATTAATCTCAAAGCAAAGGTTCTTTACCTTGATAAAAAAACTCTGAGATTGAAGACTTCCCCTGCTTAGCATTCGCCAACTCATTCTCTAAAAGTTGTAGCCGAGCCTCGTTCTTCTTGTTGAACAATTGATCTAACTCCTGCCAAATAGAACTAGCGGATGTACACTTTGAGATATGCTCAAATACTCCCAAGGATATTGACCTCTTCAAAGCAAACTCAACCTTGGAATTCTCCCGTGTCCACTCCTTTGTCGCTTCCGCTATTGCAACATCTTCCCTTGGTGTTGTTGTGCTGATACCTCCGACGGCATCCCATAAGTCCTCACTCACCAAGTATGACTCCATACATGACTTCCATAACTGGTAGTTAGATTGGTTTAAGATCTCCATTCCCAATCCAACGACACGACCCATTGATTCCATACTTAGAGTAACCCTGAGTTGTCCTAAACCCCGATCTTGATGAGCACAAGATTAGAATGGCTCTGATACCATGTAGAGACTCCACCGATAGTGCTTAGCACTAGCCCAAGACTGTAATACCCGGGAAACCCGAGAGAAACCAAGAGAATAAACCCTCTAAGTATGAAGAAGAATATGAAAGAACACTTAGAGAATATTTGAAAGATTCTTAGAGAGCATGAGAAAAATTATGATGAACACTCTTTCTTTGAACTTGTTTTTATTTCACTTGTTCAACTTTTCTGCTTATTACAAATGAGAGAGGAAAGAACTATTTATAGGCTCCAAAACTACAAAACATCTTACAAACCTTCTCCTAATCTCTAGAACTTTCTACCATAATATCTAGATTATTAACTAATAGAATTTTCTAGAACACTTAAAGGAGGTGATGATGTTTCTAGAGATATTTTAGAACTTGGGCTTAATTTTTTAGTTTGGTCCAAAAAGGTTAGTTGGATCATGAATTCATAATTTAGCTTAACCCAAAATCTAATTTAATTTCAATAGAAGCTATGTGACAAATCAACCCATAGCTTAGTTCACCCAAAAATGGTGTTAGAATGTAAAAAGTCCCGAAAATGACCCATTTTATACTTCAGTTACCTTTCACAATTGTGACCTCGCAAAAGCGATCATTGGACCGCAATGCAACTGAGGTGGCTAGCTCGCGAATGCAACATCGCAATTGCGTCGCATGAGCAGAATATTTTTTTTGCAACAGCTGAAATGTGATTTCTCGTCTGAACCTCACCCATGCCCCTTGAGTCATATTCCAAATCATACCAAAAAGTTCCTAAATATTATGACGAAAAAGTCTCAAATCAAAGAACAAGATGCTAATACTCAAAACGAAGGGATTGAGTTGTTACACATGATGCATAAGACTTGTGCATCTTCAGATTTTCTTAAACTATGAATAATATAAAAGTACCATGACATTTGAATCAACGATAATGTCTTAACAACACAAACATAAAATGAAAATCATATGGGAAGAAAACACTATTTATATCTCATGAGAAGTAAATGAATAAAGAACAATTCTTTAATATTATTATTTGAATTTCTTTCTTGAAAGATTACTTTTTTTGTTATTGAATTTTTTTGAGAGGAAACTAAATAACAAATAAATGAAGAAGCGGCATTTGGTGAAGGAAGTTAATTCCATGTATTCTGCTTCAGCATTAGACCGAGACAGTGTTGGCTGATGTTTCGACGACCATGAAATGAGGTTGCATCCTAAAAACACACAATAACCAGAGGTGGAACGTCGTGTATCTGGGAAGCTACCCCAATCAGCATATGTATAAGATCTAAGTCTAGAAATGGTGGACTTATATAGAGGCAACCCAAAATCAAGAGTACCCTTAACATACCACAAAATTCGTTTAAGAGCCCCCATATGTTTTTCTTTCGGATCATGCATATGTAAACAAACTTGTTGAGCTGCATAGGAGATATCAGGTCTCGTGAAGGTAAGATACTGTAATGCCCCTGCTAAAATGCGGTAATGTATTGGGTCACTGTATGGAGTGCCTGTAGAGTTACTCAGTTTCACCTTTGTATCAACCAGTGTATGTGACAGTTTGCACGAGGATATGCCGACTTTATCAATGATCTCCTCGACGTATTTCTTTTGATAGAGAAACATACCACCTGCATATTGTGTTACAGTAATGCCCAAAAATAGTTTAAAGGACTCAAATCCTTCATAGCAAATTCCGAAGCAAGGAAGATTATAATAGAATGGCGAAGTGACTCAGATGACGCTGTGAGAATGATGTCATCCACATAAAGAAGAATATATGTCATGTTATTCCCCTTCTTATAAATAAACAAAGACTGATCAGACTTGTTGTGTGAGAACCACAATGTGGATACAAACCATGCAAAACTATTATACCACTTCTTGGGGGCTTGTATCAAACCATATAATGATTTTTTTTAAAAGCAAACATAATCTGGATGAGTAGGATCTCGGAATCCCAAAGGCTAGTGCATGTAAATTGTTTTCTGTAGGTGACTATGTAAAAAACATTCTTGACATCCAATTGATGGATAGACCATGATTTGGGAAGAGCCAGACTAAGAACAATCCTAATAGTTACTGGTTTAACTACTGGACTGAGTGTTTCACCGCAATCCACACCAACCCGTTATGACATGTCATTACCAACAAAACGAGCTTTGTGTCTCACAAAAGAGACATCAAAATTATTTTTATGATAGAAAGCCCATATACAACAATTGATGTTCACATTAGATGGACATGACACTAATTCCCACATGTTATTTTTAATAAGAGCATCAATTTTATCTAACATGACAGCTTTCCAATTTGGGTCTGATACGACTGCTTTGGGATTTTTAGTAGTGGTGATGGTTGGACCGAAGAGGTTAGGTTAAACTGACGCTTGGACCTAAAAATCTCGTGCATGGCACGGGTTTCAACAGTTCGAGGTAGGATCGAGACATCTGGATGGGGCAGTGGGTTTTATATTTGTGAATTGGGCTCGCGTGAATGTTATATTTTGGGATAGTGGAGCTGGGCCAGGTGGCCCGGTTGGGGAATTGGATGAGGGAGCAGTGGGCTCCCTCATTTGGGCCCGCCAGTCACTGGAAATGGACTAGTTTGAGGAGGAAGCCGTGGGCTCCTCGGCTCGGACTCACCTAGTCTCATTTTGTTGTTGGGCTGGTGCATGTTGGGCTGGTCCAGTTGAGGCATTAATGGGTTGGACATGTAGATGGTGATTTAAAATTAGATGTATTTCAACGTCCAAAAATTCGTATGAAGGTGGGGACGCCACGTGAGATTTATCAAACAGAAATGTAGACTCATAAAAAATAACGTGACGAGAGATGATAATTTTCCTGTTAGACATATCATAACACTTATATCCCCTATGATTTTGTGGGTATCCCAAAAAAATACACAGGGTGGAACGGATTTGAAGTTTGTTAATTGTTGTGAATGGAAACAAGAGATAACATAAACACCAGAAAACCCTAAAATGTGTATAAGAAGGAATATGATGGTATAATATTTGTGTGGGTGATAGGTTTGAGAGTAGCTTGCTAGGAAGAATGTTTAAAATATATGTGGTCATTTTAAGAACATGATGCCAAAAGACGGTGGTGTGGACGAATGCACAAGAAGTGTGCAAATTAGGTTGTTGATTGTTCAAATTTTTATTTCGGCTTTCCCATTTTGAGGAGAAGTATGTGGACATGAAAGACGCAAGGACATTCCATTTTGGTGATAAAATTCCTTAAATTGGTCATTTATGAATTCCCTCCCATTGTCACATTGAAAACATTTAATGGATTTCTCAAATTGGGTTTTGATAAAAATACTAAAATGTTTAAAAATGGTGAAGACCTGAGATTTTTGTCCTATGGGAAATGTCCACAGAAAATTTGAATAATCATCCAAAATAAGCATATAATACTTCTGACATGCCGAACTTAAAATCGGGAATGTCCATAAATCACTATGCATGAGATCAAATTGCATAAGAGTATTAGAAACAAATAATGTAAAATGAAGTTTAACATGCTTCCCAAAAACAAGTTTGGCAAACATGAGAGTCCATGAGTTTGTTACAATCAACAATTTTATTATTTCTAAGAAAATTGAACACTGGTGCTCCCGGGTGTTCCAACCGGTTATGCCATAAAATGGGAGAAATAACTGCAAAGGTTGATGTATTGGTGACTTGATTGTTGGTAGTGACGGTGATGGGATACAAATCTCCAGTGCTATTACATCTCATTAGTGGCATCCCCGTATGAAAATCCTTCACAGAAAATCCAAACGGATTAAAATTAACAGAAATATTGTTGTCAGTTGTAAAATGATGTATAAATATCAAATTTTAATTAGTTTGGATGCATGTAGGATATTTTTCAAATGTAAAAGTGGGTGTGTGTGTGTGGGGGGGGGGGTAGATTTAATTGGCAATAATAATATTTTTATTACTGCGAATATTAAAATAAGATGAGAGATTACCTTGAGATGTCGTCATGTGTGACATTGCCCCCGTTTCCGTGTACAGTGAAATCATCGGGAATACTTATATTCATGTTGGTCATGGCCTGTTCAATATTTGTGGGGGCATACCTTGCAGAAGATGGTGCATGGGCTGCAAAAGCTTGTTGCGGATGAGACTCAAGAACACCAGACTGTCTAGAAGTGGGAGGAGGTCGGGCCCACTAAGTCGTGGGGTACATGCAGGGTGGGGCATCACACTGTTGCGACTGCCATTTTCACGGTGGGTACTGCCCCCATTGCCCACCGACGGCTGGTTGGGATGTTTCCATGGCCCTGCTGGCCGCGACTATTGTCGCCGCCGATGGCCTGTCCGCCGCCCCGACCCCGCCCCTTTCCACCATTTTGTTCTTTGTTATTGTTATGATTTTGACCCATTATTTTTTTCGTTTCGAACTACTACCGGAACCAGAATTTTGAGTGCCAAAATCATCATTATAATTGTTTATGGAAATATGAGCGGTACCAACATTAGTTGTCGCCTGTTTTTGCTTTCAGTTTTCTTCAAGAATTAATCTCGAACAAGCCTCATTGAATGGTGGTAAGGGATTGCTTTGTTGAAGTTGAATGAACGTAGCCACACCATCAAATTGTTCATTCAATCCCACAATCAATTGGAGAACTAACTTTTGATTTGTCTCCGACGCATCAACATTTGAAAGTTGATCGACAAGCATTTTAAACTCTTGACAATATGCAGAGACGTTTGAAAAATCATCCAATTTTACATTGGTGAATTGGTATTCAAGACATACCGCCCGATAAATTTTATTATCTTGAAAAATATGTTGTACACTCCCAAGCTTGTTGAGTCGTAGATTCCAGTTCCAAGATAATGTGCAAAAGGTCATTTGAGATGGTGTCATAAATCTGTTGAAGGACTATAATATCTAAACGAGATCATAAATTGGTGTCAACAATGGTGGTCTCCGTTGAAAACTTGGGAAGAATAATATAGTTTAGACTTCGCATGCTCGACAATGGATTTTAAACAACTCCGCCCAAGAAGAGTATTGCCCTTTTTCCATTTCAAGGGTAATATGAATAAAGTTTTTGACGTTTTTTACGACAAGAACGAGATGAAATTTTTATTTGTCGGTCATTGATACCCAAGAAAATACAAGAAATTGGGAAGAGAAAATATATTTTGGTATTTAGAGTGAGGGAGATGAAGAACCCTAATTAGGGTTTGGTTAGAAGGTGCCGAAAAAAATAGGGTAGAGAGGTATTATTTCGGCTAGGGTTGGTTTTTGTGAAATCCTAGTCAGGGTTAGGTTTTGGAGTAAAAAAAAATGATTTTCGGCTAGGGTTTAGTTGACCGAAAGGTGGTTTTCGGGTAGGGTTGAGTGAGGCCGACCGATGAGGAGTTAGGGCAAAAAATGGGAGGTTAATTTGTGCATCTTGATACCATGAAGGAAGTTAATTTCATGTCTCATTTCATTCCAAGATTACAATATATATACAAATATACATAAATCAATCTAGGCTAAGAATATGCTAATCAACATAATTACATTGATATGATGGAGATAATTTGGATGTGATGAAGATCAATCTAGGCTTAGAATATGCTAATTATGCTAATTACATTGATATGATGAAGATAATCTAAATGTGATGAACCATAATTATCTTAACATTTAGTTTCGTAGGAATAATTCACATGCAATGCAACTCAGAACCACATGCTTCCATAAGGAATAAACATCAATTTAATTAATTTATTACTGAAAAGTGCAATCTATGAATATAGTTATTAATAAGTTGTTACTCGTTAACATTAAAATGGATCAACATGACAAGTGCTGACTTATATACTCTACCTTAACTTGTTTAAGAGTGACGCATAATTGTTATTGTTGTAAGTTGTTATTCATTGACATTTAACTATATTAGATACTGTTTTATAGAGCATGAACTCATACGCTATTGTTATCAAACTAAATATAGTACACTCGAAAGAGCAGCGGCTGCGGGTTCCTTCGTCAACAAAAAAACTAAATATAGTAGAAAGCAAAAGTTGAAGAGAAAATACAAAAGAAGTGAACAATAAAAATCTTGCAAAAGTAAAAACAATGAGATTTTTCAGATGAAAGGTTCTATATATCAAAACTTATTTTTATGACGAGCGCTTAGTGTCTAGGTATTTTCTATTTGTACTCAATCAAATTTTAGTATATTTAAGATATTATTTCATACAGATAGGAACCACCTAGGTTATAGGTTTGTATTCTCTTGATTACTGTTTGAGTGAAAAGAAAGTTTTTATTCAATTTTATAAAATAAAAATAATAAATATTTTCAATCGGCAAGATATAATTATTATAATAAAAGTAAAATATTATTATTTATTATTTAATTTAATGAATGATTGCTTATTTTTAATTCAACCAAATCACAGAAAGGTAACCAATTAGTACACCTCTTTCAATTAGAGTAGTTAATCCACAGTGAAATAAAGATCTTGTTTGAAGAATGATTACCTATTTCTAATACAATCATCTCTTATAATAATGACATTAATAGCATCACTCGCCCTCAGTGGCGGACCCCCCTCCCCCCAAAAAAAAAAATTGTGTATATTACTTATGATTTAAAAACCGTAAATTCTGTCACTTTTTCGGCGATACCAGCGACTCACGAAGCCCAACTCCACTCTCTCACGTTTATTTCTCTCCACTCGTCTCTCCATCTTTGGAAATATTTACCTGCAGAAAATTTATTTATTTATTTGGGTCTCTTTTTCTTCTACAAAACATAAATCTAGTATGCCTTGGATGCATAGTTGCATCATAAGCAATTACATGTTTTTTTTCAATATACATGATATGAGTTTTAATGGATAATTCTTGATATGAGTTTCTTTTAAATCAGTAAAATATTACAACTTTATGTTTGTTTCATCATATACGAGGCTATTTTGGGCTTATGGAGTGGAATTAACAGATTAAGGCTTTACAAGCTGAATTTCTCTGACTTAGTTCTGTTTTCAGATTTAGATGTTATCTTTGATAATTGATTTATGTATTTTTAGGAGTGGTATGATGGTCAAACATAAGAAAATTGATGCATTTTTCAAGAGGAAAACTTCCAACAAATATGAAAATTGTATAGCTTCAATATGGTCCCTTGAAAAGCATCATTCTGATGATCAAACGGTTCAACTGGATGAGCAACCTTGCAAGATTCAAAAAGTCAACATGGATGAATTTGATGTCAATTGTTTAGAACGTGACTCCGGAAAGCGTCCCCAAATTTGGAATATCCAGTGAATCGAAGAGATGAAGTTCGAAGAGCTTATCTCAATTAGGGTCCCTATCAATGTCAAGTTGAAAAGTATCCCCTCAATAGAGATAAGCATCCAAGGCGATTTCAAGCATTTTGATTCAAAATTTTCCCTTCATGGCTAGTGTACTCACAATGGAGCTTTTGAGGCTAAGCAATAGTTTGGTTCCTAAAGATATTTACAAAGCAGTTGATATGGATGATATATGTGCTCTTGTAGAAAAATTCTATCCAGTGGATTTTAGTGAGCAAGAGAAAACAAATTTGAGATTTCAACTTCAACACTTTATTGTTATTGTTGAAGCTGTTAGTCATCTATAATTGAATGACTTGTCAAGTATGTCTGAATTGTGTGAAGCTTTGAAAAAAAACAAGGAAGACGAATACATATTACTTGATTGACCGGATAATCCGCCTTATTTTAACTCTTCCAGTTTCTACGACTACTACAGAAATATCATTTTCAGCAATGAAGATAATCAAGACAAGGTTGCGTAATACGACGGAGGATGAATTTCTTGCTGACAATATGATGGTTTATATTGAAAAAGAGATAGCTGAAAGCTTTAGCTCTGATTCAATTATTAATGATTTCAAGTCTTTAAAAGAACGAAGGGCAACACTTTAATTCTAGGTACGTCTTTCTTTTTATATATTATATTTTTGTTGTGTTGATGTTATTTTGAATCTTTGATGCAATTATATTTTGTTCTTATAAATTTCAATTATAATATTTTAGTTAGTAGTTACCGCTCCTCTTAATATTTTGGACAAGTTCCGTCACTGTTTATGATAGTGTTGATCGAGTACAGGTTCAAAAGGAACGCCATTTAGCGCCTCATCAAAAGGGGAAAGGTTCAACGTATTGCACAACAAAAGTCGGAATAGAGTGCGGCTGCATGAATATATGTACATTACAATGGTTGCCAAAATTCTTTACAATTACAGACATCCTGTAGCTGCCAAAATAAGAAATTATGTTTCCAATTAAACTAATGTACATTGAATGATTGAAGCTTTGTTCATTACCTCTTTTTATGGGCCCTCATAATCATAAGTGATAATAGGGGTTACTCATATGGGAGTTGCTCATCTAAAGATCCACAATAATGTTATACTATACAACAATTAGAAGATTACTGACCTCTCTAAGCTGACAACAAAATACAACCTTCAGCTCCCTAACACAATATAAAAAAGAACGAAACTAACGAGGCGCAGTAAAAGCAGATATGGATTATATAGTACGTTCAATAAGAAAGAAAAAGAAAAAGTAGACAGGAAAGTTAAACCTGCAGGAATTTAGACACTTGCTAGTTACTAGAACCAAAAAACAAAAGATACCTTCTTACAGTAGTCAAGTTTCAGAAGGTACATCATATGTACAAGTTCAACCCAAAACTTTGCCCCTCACGAGGTATCAAAGCTGCAACCAATATGATCTTGGGTGATTATGTGAAGTCGATTTTGCATGACACCCATGGACGGATAAGGAGGAAAACATAGGCGGTAGAAGCATGTGTGCGAGGAAGGCAAACAATCATGAGACTCCGAGGTTTTGTAGATGTAAAGTTTAGAAGCTAAACCACCAAAACCCTCAACAGGCAGACACTTGATTGAAGTCCAGAAGAAGAGAAGCACATTTCTCTGCTCAGCGGACATATTCCCAAATATCCGCAGGTCAGGGCCGTCTCAAACATTTTGGGGTCATGTTCTAATTCATAAAAGTGGATCCTTAATTGGGTTAAGACCTGCGAATTATGGTCATTTATAGTAAATTCTGACTAATACTACTTAGTAAAAAATGAAAAAGGAACCTTAAAATTTTTCATTTTTCGGGGTCCTGTGCGGTAGCACACCTCGCACGGGTTCAAAAACGGCTCTGTTTGCAGCAATAGAAAAGAAAACATTGGAAATGCTGTTCTGATAACTTTTAAAAGAATTGGAGTTCAGAAACTTACCACTTACAAAAAAAAAATGAATAAAGAGGAGATCGAAAGGGCAAAGGTGTAGACTTCTCAAAGTTAATTGTAACGTCTGGGAATTTTGGATAAAAAATTGAATATGTAAATGACTTGAGTGTTGGAAAATTTTGTTATATTTACGTATGCTAATAAGAAAATTAGTATACAAATTTGATGTGATCCCGTAATAATTTTTGGATGCAATAAGTATGACGATAGAAATTAATAATAATAATTGTATATCTCCAAAAGAGGTGATGAACTAATGTCATAAAACAAAAGAAAAAACACATTTCTCAGCTCAGCGGACATATTCCCAAATATCTGCAGAAATAGAAAAGAAAACATTGGAAATGCTGTTCTGATAACTTTGAAAAGAATTAGAGTTCAGAAATCAACCACTTACAAAAAAAACAATGAAGAAAGAGATCATCGAAAGGGCAAAGGTGTAGACTTCTCAAAGTTAATACTGTGCAAACATAACCGTTTGGCCATTAAAATTATTCATTTTTTTCGGGAATAATTTTACTTTATCTGAAAATTAGTATTTGGCCACGAAAATTCCAAATCCAACTTGAAGCTATATTTCAAATTTTGAAAATAGCTTATAACCTGCCTTCTAACTCACTTTTCACTTTTGATTTTGTGTTTCACATTTGAAAAGTACTTTAAAACATGAGCATCATTCCATTTTTTTTTTGCAAAAGTACAACTAAACATTACTCCATCTCCAACTCCAACTTCATAAATTCCAAAAGCAGTGAAATATTTTGGTACTATGGTTAAGCGCCTACTTAGTAGCAGACAAGAAACATGTACCTCCCAGAAACAGGATATTTGTGGATCACTTTTTTGAAAGTATGAATGTCCTAGAGACAAATCATTTTAGGGACAAATATATTTGAACACATTCGTATTATTAATGAGATTAATATAGTTTGACATTTTGCAATTATTGAATTATGATTTTGATTGCTTGTGATTATTCATTAATGTGCATCCCTTGAGCTTACGTTGTCATTTATAAAGTGAGATATTAATGATAAAACGTAACATCAAAATAGCCTTGACTGATGATCATTGAGAATGTGATATAAGTGATATATTATAAGTTAACATGTGGTTTGCATCACATACTTAGAGAATGTAGTATGTCTCACTTACTACTAGTATGGTTACTAGTGATGGACACATGAATACTCTTAGAGGGTACTGACATACTGTAATACTTCATAATTTCGGGTAATGGTTTGAGCACATAAACGCGGGCAAGTGGACCCGAACCCCGAAAAGTTTATGTTGTACTTGTGTATACTAATAAGGAATTGGTATATAAAAGGATGTGATCCCAAAATAATATTGGATTTAACAAGTGTGACGACGGATATTAGTAATAATAATTTTATATTCCCAAAGAGGCTACGGACTAGTGTCATATTATAAGAATTATGACATTGAGTAAAAGAAGGCTTTATGAGTCCTCAGGATTTAAGTGAATTGGGATCGGAAATTAATTGTTTGTATAATTAATTAATTATAAATGGGGATAACTTGGTGGAATACTACATGGGGCGTTATAAGCCCACTACCCATGTGGCTAAATTAAACCAACGATCAGTGGCAATTGGGAGCTTCCAGATCAATACAATCTTCACCCTTCTCCAACCTTAACAGAGCTTCACCTCTTCAGAGTTCCTTTATTTTCTTCAATCCTTCATCTCTCCAATTTGTAGAAGTTATCATCTAAAGGAAATTCTCACCCTTTCAACATGAGTAATCTCAGTTGCTAAGTCCTGCAACTCTTAGTTACTCTTAGCTGAATTTAGGGAAATTTCGTAAACCTGGCATACCCAAAGAGGTGGAAGATTTAAAGTGTTATGGGTCTTAATCTAAGTAAATTAAAGCCTTGAACAAGCTTAGGAACTCAGAAATCCAAGCCAAGAGCAAGAGTTTCGGGAAAGGATTGGAAGCCGATTTTCAGAATCCCGGTTTCTGCTCATCGGAGTTCAGTATCGGCGAAGGGTTTTCTGACAATTTTCATTGCTATTTCTGACAGAGGTAGTCCTTCTTAACCCTTTATTTATACGAATTGTAGAATATAATTCTTATTAGTTTTAATGGGGTATTGGGAATACCAAGGGGGTGGAGTGTTGTAGGGGGCTGTTAGTACGAAATTGAAGATTGCATGTGAAGTTGTGGATGGTTGCAGATATTATGGCAGTTGGGAAGATTAGTTTTGTTCCTACATGTATAGATTTTATGTGTACAAGATGTTCACTTGTATGTCTCAAAGAAGCCTGTTGTCAGTATATTGACTCGATTGTGATTTGAATCATTCATAGGAGTAGAGAATCCTTCATAGAGCTTACAAGGCCCCGTGGAAACTTAGATAAACTCGATGACAAGGTATGTGAAGGCAATTCATTCCTTTCTTTTGGCATAATTCTGTGGACAAACGTAATCGTCATGTCACTCCATAATGTACTCTACTCTTAGTAGTTAATGGTGTTCATATTATTGATTATATGCTAAACGCATTTCTAAATTGTTCCTAAGTCCTTATTAAGACATATGAGAAAGATGTTGATAAGAGTTTTTAGTAAGCATTGAAGCCGATTTGACTTGACTAATTTAAAGAAACTCATAAGTATTAAGGGTTGAGACTGGTTTAATAAATAAGTGAGTATGTTTTTAGTAGATGTGTTGAAATAAGTCATTGCAGCGTTAAACGAAACAGGTATCGACAAACAAATTATGTTAAAATGATTTTGTGCCCTTAAGATGTTCACACTATTAGAAACATAGTTAATTCAAGATTTTAGAATGTCATTTGCATAGAAACTAAGATATAATCAATTTGTTTTACATTTTCTAGTTCACAGTTGATTAGATAAGATTATTATAAATATAAATTACTCACGACCCATATAAGAATTAATTAGGCAGTTCGAATCTGTTATCACCAATCAAATATTTCCATAATGCTAGCTAAAGGAGCAAGGATATTATTGTCGTCAAATAAATTCGAGGAATATTGTCATTCATGCATATTCATTTGCATTGCATTCGCATTTACCCTGGACCACTGGTGCCATGCACATTACTATATGGTAAATATTATATATATATATATGTAGGGGATGTAAAAAGAGGGAAAGACGTTATATATGCACAACACCTGCAACTGATACAAATTATATACAAATTATCACAAAAGAGCCCTAAGATGCCAACATTGAAGCCTGTGTGGCTTATATGATATAACTGAAAGTCTGTGTGGCTTATATGATATAACTGAAAGTCTGTGTGGTGGTTATGATATGACCGAAAGCCTGTGTGGCAGTTATCGAAAGTAGGATTCTAATATAACCGAAAACATGTGTGGCGGTTAAGGGAAATAGATAGTATATCACATTTGCATAATGCATGACATTTATGTATATTATGCCCACAGAGGCTGTTATGAAAAGAAAGACGCATGTGTGGCCATCGGTATACTGCATCGGTATTGCATAACATTTGGACATATGTACTAGGGCCCTCGGGCGTGTCGCTGGGTCGTTGTTTCGCTTTGATTATGATACATCTCATATGTTATTTCTTATGTCCGACATACTCAAGACATCGTGATCGACGCTTTTCTTGGGGTTTCTTTGGGACGCCAGATTTTATGCCCGCAGTTTCATACTAAGAGGGTGACAAATTATGCTAGGAGATTGTTGGTTCAGCTGTGTGGGAGTACTCTACTTATTTCAGAGTTGCAGTCTGATTGTGGTACGTTATACTCTTAGAGGCTTGTAGATAAGTGTCCTGTGGTGAGTTGTCATGCATGGCCTTGTTGGCCATGACGTCATTACATAAATTGGGGTGTTCAGGTTAAAACTTTGCCTAACCTTCTCAACTTAGTCTGTGGATAATATGGTCAAGTATGGGTTGTATGGTCAGTGGTGCCTGGTGGGTTGAGTTTGGGTGCCCGTCGCGGCCCTCCGGTTTGAGTCGTGAGAAACTTGGTATCAGAGCATGTCTATTCTAGGGAATCTACAAGCCGTGTCTAGTAGAGTCTTGATTATGGGTGTATTGCACGCCACCTATAAACAGGAGGCTGCAAGGCATTTAAGAATGGTTTCTGTTGGCCATGACGTCATTACATAAATTGGGGTGTTCAGGTTAAAACTTTGCCTAACCTTCTCAACTTAGTCTGTGGATAATATGGTCAAGTATGGGTTGTATGGTCAGTGGTGCCTGGTGGGTTGAGTTTGGGTGCCCGTCGCGGCCCTCCGGTTTGAGTCGTGAGAAACTTGATATCAGAGCATGTCTATTCTAGGGAATCTACAAGCCGTGTCTAGTAGAGTCTTGATTATGGGTGTATTGCACGCCACCTATAAACAGGAGGCTGCAAGACATTTAAGAATGGTTTCTACTCTTTCATTATTTAGATCGTGCAGTAAAGCTGAGTCGTAAGAATTCGAGTTAACTCGTGCCTATTACTATTTCGATAAGTTCCGATTACCAAAAAGACTTGTTCACATTCGTATCCAGTAAATGGGTGACTCTACAAGACAAATGATACGCCTGAAGGGCAATATGATTTCGAAATTATGAAGCTATCTCACTTTTATACGGGGGGTGGGGGGAGGGGAGATAATGTAAGATTGAGACGTGGAATATTTGAGAATCTTAAAATATTAGATAATCGTTGAGACCTTAGATATACAAGACCTTCTTGAATATAATATTTGACGCTTGAGCTTGGTTGAAGTATGTGGTATATGTGATGGTTGTGAGTTGTGAATATCACCTAAATGTTTCTTCTTAAAACCATTTTAAGCCTGCTCTGATGATTCATTAGTTTAGTATGACGAACTCACTGATTATAGTTCATTCTCTCATTGGTATATGAAGCCTGAAAATAGCTTGCGTACTTCTTTACAGATATGGTTAAGGCATAAAGATATATGTTATTGACATATGTTCAAATCTGTTTTTGTGTGTTCACTAATAACATGGAGCTATTGCTAGTGATCAGCAGTCATATTGTTCAATTCTTGTAGCCATTGTTTGGTCAACATTAGTTGAGCTTATAGATTAATAGTTCTTAATACTCTTGGTGTTGTTTGTTAAGATTTTTCTATTTTTCTTTTGCTTAAACAGAAGATAACAGATTAGTTTAAGGTGAAATTAACCTTGAATTTCAGATTTGTTCCAGGGGAAACCTTTTTAAAATAGTTTATAGTAAGGAGGACTTATGAGTTAGCTTCATGTATTTCTAGATTTAAGTTATAATACAGGATAATATTTGTTAAACATGTATGAATGTGATGTAGGTGTCTTGGTTAGAGACATGTATAATCTGATGGGGTTTAATTGAGGTTCTACATACAAGTTTCAGATCTGCCTTCAGTTAATGCATGAATTGTCTAAATCTCAGTACTTGCCTAAAAGAAACATATAGAGTGATATTTGGTTAACTTGTAGGGAGGTGATTTAGCTACTGGATGTGAGACTGACAGGGATGTGTGATCATTAGACTTTTCTTGGGTATTTTTTTCCAGACCACTGAAAGGTCTTTTTAAATTGGTTTTAAGTATGAATGTAATGGGATGTTGTGCTTTTGATATTCTGGTGTCAAAAAAAAAAAGATTTTGACCTCCTCGATGGATTTCAATCCCTTTTTGTTTTAAAACATGACACCCACTATTAAAATTCCAATCAAAGATATGTTATATGTAAGAAAATGTGCAAGGATTGTTTAGTTCATAGTGTATCTGCCTAAGGATCATCTTGTACATATTCCAGTGTGACCATATTATGATTGTGTGCTTTACTTATTAAAACATCTGTTGATGCCCATTCCTAAGCCCTGATTGCATCTGTTGTTTATCAACTTATTGGTCATATTCAAAGATGTATGATTGTATGAGAAATGAAATGTCTAGTATGTTTAGCCTGGATAATGAGATCAAGTTTAGGTATGATGTTTTAAGCAAGATGAATCCTCACTCAGTTAAATAGTTTGGTTAAGAAAAGACTTTGGATTTGAATTTATATGCATTTCTATAGAGGTTATCTGTCCAATTCATATCTGGTTTCCATGTTCCTAATAGTTGTTCCTGCCTGTTTAAGGGTGTCATCTTGTGACTGTTCATTTGATCCCCTGTTATGTGCTTATCTACTTGAAGTTTCTCATGTTTAATATATGAGCATAATGGGAGGGGTTAGCTTAATCTGTTGTTTCTGCAAAATACTTTTCTATGTTTATTCTTAAGTGTATATTGTCACTCTAGGATTCACAATCCATTTGCCATGTCTGCCTAGTTGTCAACTGTCCCATGATATGTGTAAATCCTGAGCCATTTTATGCTATGTCATCTCTGCCAATTTATTTAAATGACAACTATACACATCTATGTCACTTGCCTTGACCTATTTAGGTTATGTTGAGCTCCTATTTATCTGTAGTTTCCTGGCTAGCTTATAACCATACTTTCATGTGGTAGTATTCATGTATGTTTGGATTAAGACACTCTAACTACCTAGAGGGTTGGGTAGAAAGATATGAATAAGCCTCATTCCAGTCAAATTGTGCATCCATAGTTGAGCTACTTATTTGAAGATGTGTTATGTTTGGGCCTAATCTGTAAAACAAATCATGGGAAAAATGTTTACTTGTAAGGATATTGAGTGAGTATATATGAGAAATTTACTTAATTTTGGTCATGTTGTTGTTGTCCAGTATGAGTGTTGTGACTATTAACACAGTTAGGATTTTTGGATTTTGAAAAGGAAAAGCCTGACTATTGTCCTGAATGGCCCAGTGGTTATACACCTTTGAGACATACATGTATTTTTTTTAAAAATTTGCTAATTAAGAGAGCAATTTCTGGACATTCTAATGTTCATTGTGAGATGAAAATTTGAGGTAAAGTGTTGGGAGTTTGAAACTGTTTCCAGTAGTTATTGCATTTTGTTATTTTCACTATTACACGGAGCTGGTGGTTGTACATGTTTGTTATCTCCTGAGACATTTAGCTACAATGCTTGCTGTTATTGTGGTTGTTGTTTGATGTTAATTGTTGTTACTGGTTGATTGTTGTATATGCTATCCCTTATTACTACTGCCACTGCTACACTTCAACAAGAATTGTTGCCTATGTTACCACTTTCATTTTAAGGCAGATGCTGCTATAAATTCTTAGCAGGGGAAAAGTTGAGAATGAGCAGTTCTTCTTGCTACAATTTAACTGAAACAGTGCCATATTATTTGCACAAAGTATGATTATTTGAAATGGTTCAAACACTAACTATAAGGCTATGAAGTTAGAAGAAACTTGGGAACTTGATTTAAATCAGTCATAAGATGATAAAATAGTTGAAGCATGATTATTTGCACTAATTTGGTTATTGTTCTAATAACTATGAATGCATATATGACTCTAAACTAGATGTCAGAACCCTCCATTTTCTTTTGCCTACTCTTTGAAGCTGAAGAATGTATAAGATGTATTATAGATCTAGGCAAGAATTCATCAACCTATTAACTTTCTATTTAAGCAGTTGGCTAAATAAAGATAGCTTCACACAAGATTACTGATATGTAGAATTGTACATGTAATTGGTCTGAACTTGAGTCTATTACTTAAAAGTGAACATAGATTGATGTGTGCTTTCTCATTGTTCTAGATAATAATCTGAGTTAATCCATGAGAATCTATTTCATGTTCAGATGAATTAGTGTGACAATAGCATTGTAGAAGACCACGTAGTACTGCAATATTACAAAGCTTAGGTACTGTAAGTATGAGGTTACTTTAGTTGCCTAGAATTAGTTCAAGTTAGTGAATTTCCTCCCTTGACTTTACTAAACTGGATAATCGACATTCGAGAATGAATGTTTCTAAGAGGGAGAGGATGTAACACCTCATATTTTCGGGTAATGGTTTGGTGGACCCGAACCCCGAAAAATTTATCTTGTACTTGTGTATACTAATAAGGAAGTTGGTATATAAAAGGATGTGATCCCGAAATAATTTTGAATTTAACAAGTGTGACGATGAGGATTAGTAATAATAATTTTATATCCCCAAAGAGGCTACGGACTAGTGTCATATTATAAGAATTATGACATTGAGTAAAAGAAGGCTTTATGAGTCCTCAGGATTTAAGTGAATTGAGATCGAGAATTAATTGTGTGTATAATTAATTAATTATGAGATTAATTAATTATAAGTGGGGACAACTTAATGGAATACTACATGGGGCGTTATAAGCCCACTACCCATGTGGATAAATTAAACCAACGATCAGCGGCAATTGGGAGCTTCCAGATCAATACAATCTCCACCCTTCTCCAACTTTAACTGAGCTTCACCTATTCAGAGCTCTTTATTTTCTTCAATCCTTCATCTCTACAACTTGTAGAAGTTATCATCTAAAGGAAATTCTCACCCTTCCAACAGGAGTAATCTCAGTTGCTAAGTAAATTTGGGGAAATTCCGTAAACCTGGCATATCCAAAGAGGTGGAAGATTTAAAGTGTTTTGAGTCTTAATCTAAGAAAATTGAAGCCTTGAACAAGCTTAGGAACCAGTAACCCAAGCCTAGAGCAAGAGTTTCGGGAAAGGATTGGAAGCCGATTTTCGGAATCTCTGTTTCTTCTCATCGGAGTTCAGTATCGGCGAAGGGTTTTCTGATAGTTTTCATTGCTATTTTTGACAGAGGTAGTCCTTCTTAACCCTTGATTTATACGAATTGTAGAATATAATTCTTATTAGTTTTAATGGGGTATTGGGAATACCAAGGGGGTAGAGTGTTGTTGGGGGCTGTTAGTACGAAATTGAAGGTTGCATGTGAAGTTGTGGATGGTTGCAGATATTATGGCAGTTGGGAAGATTAGTTTTGTTCCTACATGTATAGATTTTATGTATACAAGATGTTCACTTGTATGTCTCAAAGAAGCCTGTTGTCAGTATATTGACTCGATTGTGATTTGAATCATTCATAGGAGTAGAGAATCCTTCATAGAGCTTACAAGGCCCCGTGGAAACTTAGATAAACTCGATGACAAGGTATGTGAAGGCAATTCATTCCTTTCTTTTGGCATAATTCTGTGGACAAACGTAATCGTCATGTCACTCCATAATGTACTCTACTCTTAGTAGTTAATGGTGTTCATATTATTGATTATATGCTAAACGCATGTCTAAATTGTTCCTAAGTCCTTATTAAGACATATGAGAAAGATGTTGATAAGAGTTTTTAGTAAGCATTGAAGCCGATTTGACTTGGCTAATTTAAAGAAACTCATAAGTATTAAGGGTTGAGACTGGTTTAATAAATAAGTGAGTATGTTTTTAGTAGATGTGTTGAAATAAGTCATTGCAGCGTTAAACGAAACAGGTATCGACAAACAAATTATGTTAAAATGATTTTGTGCCCTTAAGATGTTCACACTATTAGAAACATAGTTAATTCAAGATTTTAGAATGTCATTTAAACTAAGATATAATCAATTTGTTTTACATTTTCTAGTTCACAGTTGATTAGATAACACTACAAAAAAAAGGTCTACTGTGACGGTTAAAAACCGTCATGAAAGGCCTTTCGTGACGGTTTTTCTAAGTGTCACGGTAGGTACTGTCACAAATCCGTGACGGTTTTTTGTGATGGTTATTGTGACGGTTATAAAAACTGTCACAAAATGTGATGTTTGACTTTTCCCTTTTTTTAAAAAAAATTCCCGCGAAATTTAATTAAATAATAATTTTTTGTGGGAAATTTTAAATAAAATTAATTTAATTTGGCGGATTTTTTTAATTAAATTTGATTTAAATTGGCGGGAAAATTAATTTTTGACATTTTTTTTATATTTTAGTTTTAATTTATTAAATAAAAATAAATTAGTATTGTAAATTTCTTATAACTAAAATGTCATCCACATAATGAAATTGTTCTAATACATTAAATTGAAACATTACAAATTGTTTTTCAAAACATCTAATGTTATCATCAAATACAACAAAAAACATAATATTGTTTTAATTTCAAAAAGTACAAATATTATCTAAATCATCATAAAAATGACACAATTATGCAGTACGGAGAATATTTGAAACATGTTGCGTCCACTCGATCCGAACATCATCAAGGTCATACTACGAAAAACATTTTTTGTCATTGTACTGTAACACAAAAGAGAGAAAAGTTAATCAAGAAAGTTGAGTACAGTTCTACAAACTTGAGGAATGTATTGTATTGGTAGGATTCCTTTCTCTTCTTTTTTTGTGTGTGTTGGGGGGGATCTTTAAGGTTCAGGTCAAACTTCAGGGATAAATAGATTTAAAAACTCGCCTACATCACATATTCATAGCAAGTAGCATACTTATATGTCTTGAGGAAGAGTGGAGTCATCAATGCTCATATACAAAAATAAGGAGCCTCCACTCTCAATAATCAGAAACTTCAGTGATGCTAAATCAGTATACTCATTTGTCATAACAAATATGTCTACACAAACACCTGATTGAACAGCCATGGCAACCTATTGAAATATATTTTAATGCTTAATGTTTAAATGTAAATTAGCTAAAATCAATAAGTCACAAATTATGATAGTACCAGATCTTTATAGAATGGAGTTTGTTCGGGAAGTAAAGCCCGATCTGCATCCTCTCGTCTACTAGCGTACTGCTCTCCATACCGCTTTGTATCTAGTTGGTCAGCTCCAATATCAGGAGCACCCGAAAGAAAAGCAATAACTCTAGCTGCATTTTGATTCAATTGGGGAAACAAAAATAAAGATACTGAGTATCATATCTTTTAGCAAGATACTACGAAATTACTAATTTAGGGGAAACATTCTCAAATTGCTGTCCACTCTGGAAATAGGCTGATCAAAACTGTAACAGAAAGCAACCTAACGAGAGATGTGCCATTAATATTAATTGATGCAAAGAAAGAAGTGTAAAATCGCCGTACCTAATGCAAATGTATTTCCATATTCCGATCTAAGATAATTGAAAAGGGCTTCCATTGCAGATCCGAAACCCCTTCCACCCAGGAAAACTCCATCTAACCCTTGACCTGCACCTGAATTCCTTTCCCATGAAGTTGTTGGCCTCAAAGTTTCAAGTGATGACGCTATGCGGTCCTTACAGGTATCCCACCTACAATAAATCACTGATTTAGGGCTACTGCATGCTCATCCATTTTGACATTGAAAAAGGAAACACCTTCACGCTCCAGATTGAAAAAGAAAAGCATTGGGAAAGAAATCAATAAAATGTACTGGAGCTAAAAACGACAATAGGGGCATGACATACTGAAGTTCCATAGACACAACACCATCAGAATCATGAGGAATGAATACATTCTTCACCACTGGAATGGGGCCTTGAACATCATACAAACCTATTTTATAGCTGAATGTGGCCAGGACAAATAGTGATTCAGGCCAAGAGCTTGATCAAAAGACAAAAAACAAAAATTAAACTTCCCTATAGTAGAGAGTATAAACTTACTATTCAAAAGATTCATCAATAACCAACCTTCTAAAGCAGCTAAAAGAGCACTCTTAACAAGTTCCAAAAACTTCTCCGATGCTGCATCAAAACGTAACACTTGTTAATGTATAACAACAACATTCTCCATATCTACTTACCACAAAATGCATCAGTTCTTGATGTAAAACCTAAGATAGTTCTGAACGATCAACAGAAATACAGTACGCAAAGTGAAGAGTGACGTCAATAAAATTTAACTATGATGGTGTATACGCATATATACATTAATATTACATGTGCCTGAGTGTGATTATGATAAAAGGAAATAACATGATGGCCAAAGCTGATAATCTCGGCCACATGTTGCTGCTGATCTAGTTTTTGAGACCACAAACCAGTTTCAACTATTTTGACTTAGCACGCAGAAAACAACAAATCACAGATTGAACTGTCAACACTGAGCTATTAAGTTCTTTTGGAAAGTTAACCAAGCACATATAAAAGACTAAAGGCAAATCAAACAAGTATTGATATTAATTTCTAACAAAACTTTGAGAATAAAGAACTTGATCCATGCATGATAATAGCATCAACTAATGAAAACCGACTTGTTGAATTCCCATTAGCTGAACGTGAACCTGACAGAAAATGGCACAACTAAGTTCTTAACTTTACAGGGATATTTCTTAGATGAACTCCAAATTAAAAGTGCTACGAAAATCTAATATCATTGGTTGTGCTGGGTAAGGTTGTGTAGAAGCAATAGAACCAATCACCAGAGTGTAAATATAAAATTAGTAGACACAGAAACATGCTTCAAATACTCCCTAACTGGTACCTTAAATATCTGCAATTTATATCAGAAGCCTCTAGGTAAAGACTGTCCAATAAAAATCACTGTCCAATGTTGTCCCACTAATCATGTTTCTTTGTCAATCTTAAAAAGGTTCTGTAATTGGCTTGAACACTGGAGAAATTCTACCACTGTTGTACTTCCAAGCTAGAGTTGCTAGTGATGCATCATGAATATGGTTTGGTAAGTGGGACCAAGGACCTCCAAGCATGTATTATTGTATACACTGGCGCATACAAGAATTAGTCTGTGTAAAGTACTATTACCTGGAATACTGACATGTTGCAACATCAAGGCTCGAGTGTAGTATCTGGTAACACTAATATGCAACATTAAATTTGACAAAGTTCAGCCCATGTAGCAATTCCTTTAAGTCAGTCACCAAAGCAACAAACCTTAGCCAAACCCTTAGCAGTAGTTTTAAAGTTCCAAGTGTAATATCTGCTCATTTTCCAGGGACAACAGTAGCCGCAAAACAGTGGCAGGATCACCAATGACAATAGCAAATTTGTTTATAGGTGTGGTATTACTGTCTCAGAGTTGGAGCTTAATCACCAATGACATAGAACACCAGCTTCTAATGATAGTAGATAATAGCCAAGCAGTTATAACAAAGAGTAGTAAACAACAACCAAGTAGTTGAATGTGACAAATCAAAGCAACAAAGTGGGGGAATGACTTAGCTTTAAAATGTGGTAGTAGGATTTAGCATCGAGTTGTAACAATTGCTCAAGACAGTGACCCAATATTTCAGTTCTTTATTACATTTGAAGAACATAAAAAGTTATTGGCAAAGAACATAAAAAGTTATTGGCAAAGAACATAAAAAGTTATGAACAAACTTTCCATTTTGTTAACCATGAGATCAATCGACGCGTCAGGTAGAAGTGATATATCACCTGGAAGTTTTCTATTTAGATTACACTAGGGATATTAATCAATAAGGAAAATGTGAGTTAAAAATTACCATGCTTATGAACATTCTCCACAACACTGATGTCCAAACCTCCACAAAATCTACCATCCGCACCTACTAATATACGAATACGAGGATGACAAAGTTTAAAATGAAAGTGTTAATAGCATAAAGCCATTTCGATTAAAATAGCAAAAAAAAAAAAGTCAACAATAACAATGAAATGCTCACAACGAAATTAGAAACTCAGAACCTTGAGCTCGACAACAATAGTAGTCACAATATTGAGAAAATAGTTGGGGATATTTCGAGACCAAATAATTAGTGTACAATGAAGAGGAGACTGTAACGAATCTATTGGTACCACTTTCAAGCTCGCCTTTGCCGGAACACATCGGAAACTCAGAACCCTCGACAACAATAGTAGTCATAATATTGAGAAAACAGTTGGGGATATTTCGAGACCAAATAATTAGTGTACAATGAAGAGGAGACTGTGACGAATCTATTGGTACCACTTTCAAGCTCGCCTTTGCCGGAACATGTCTAAAACTCAGATCGCGATTTGCGAAAACTCGATCTGAAATTTGACCCAAAATAACTTGAATCGAAGTAAGAGGGTAGGTGCAAATTATAGATTTAAGGTAGATGAACACAAAGACACCACTCTCAACCTTCGAGTCGACCGGAGTTAGCCGAAAAATACAAATCGCCGTCGGGGGGTAAAAATGTCCAGATTTTTGCGGGCTAAAATCGTTGGGGTTTGGGGTTGAATCGAAGGTCGAGACTGGTATATACTTGAAGTTGGTGTTGAGACGAGTCTAATAGATGTATTCTCGGTGGCAACAGCCGCTGGAGTTGGCCGGAAAAGGCAAAACTCCAGCGAAGTTACTCTAGCGTATCGCCATTCTATGAGAACTTCACGTTTTGGGCACGCTTCAAGTTATAATGTAGGGTTGCTTTTATGATTTGGATTTAGTTTTTAGGGATATTGAGTTTTAGAAATAAAATGGGTCGGGTCGGGTATTTTTTTTTTAAAAAAGAAAATTAAATTCGTATTTTAAAAACCGTCACAAAAACATATGACGCTGTCACAAAGTTGTGACGGTTAAAAAACCCGTCACATATCTATCACAAAAGCCCATTGACCAGAAAGTCAATGCTAAAACCGTCATAACATGTGATGGTTTTTAAAACCGTCATAACATGTGATGGTTTTTAAAACCGTCACACCCAAACTCTCACGGTAGGTCATTTTTTTTGTAGTGTAAGATTATTATAAATATAAATTACTCACGGACCATATAAGAATTAATTAGGCAGTTCGGATCTGTTATCACCAATCAAATATTTCCATAATGCTAGCTAAATGAGCAATGATATTATTGTCGTCAAATAAATTCAGGAAATATTGTCATTCATGCGTATTCATTTTTACTATATGATAAATATTATATATATATGTAGGGGAATGGAAAAATAGGGAAAGGAGTTATATACGCACACCACCTGCAGCTGGTACAAATTATCAAAGAGCAATAAGAGGCCAACATTGAAGCCTGTGTGGCTTATATGATATAACCTAAAGCATGTGTATCGATTATGATATGACCGAAAACTTGTGTGGCGGTCATAGGAAATAGGATTCCGATATAACCGAAAGCTTGTGTTGCGGTTATCGGAAGTAGGATTCCATATAACCAAAAGCCTATGTGGCGGTTATGGGAAATAGATAGTATACCGCATTTGCATAATGCACGACATTTATGTATAATATGCCCACAGAGGCTCTTATGAAAAGAACGACGCTTGTGTGGCCATTGGTATACTGCATTGGTATTGCATAACATTTGGACATATATACTAGGGCCCTCAGAGGCGTGTAATGTTGGTCAGTGTTTCTGTTTCAGATTATGATACATCTCTGTTATGTTATTTCTTATGTCTGATATACTCAGTACATCAGTTTTATTGATGTCCCTTTTGTTGGGGGATGCTGCATTTTATGCCCGCATGTTCATACTAAGAGAGTGACAGATTGTGCTAGGAGATTGCTGGTTCAGCTGTGTGGGAGCACTCTACTTATTTCAGAGTTGCAGTCTGATTGTGGTACATTATACTCTTAGGGGCTTGTAGATAAGTGTCCTATGGTGAGTTGTCATGCATGGCCTTGTTGGCCATGGCGTAATTACATAAATCTGGGTGCTCGTTCGCGGCCCTCCGGTTTGGGTCGTGACACATACCCTGCTGATAAACTATTTGTTATACATGTCTAGAGTATTATCAGTATGTGGGATATAGAGGTCCTTTGACTTGAGGTCAATACGCACCTAATTTACTGACTAATGTACTTTGATCATGTCCTAAGCTTAAATTCCTTATAGGATAAGATATGGCTTGTGTTGGGTACATTGCGATGTGAATTAAGGTGGTAGTTGAGCCAAGAATATAATTCATTCCTCGATTGGATATTCAAGAGAGAACACTCAGCTTCTCAATAATATTAGGTCGACCAAGTCATTGGCCAATGCAAGGGAGATATTTAGGATATGGTTTGGTTGTCGACTAATATAGATGGGATAAATTGATCAAGCCATTGGGATAGACACATGGAAAATTCTAAGCTCGATCGAGTGTGTCGCAAATGAAAGAAATTTATCATCTCACATAAAGGTTGTGTTTATAGTAGTCATGTAAACGTACTTCACATATTGATTTCGTCATACATCAAAGTCTAGGAGTTCCGTATGAACCTTAATTTGATTAGTGTCGATGTGTGAAGGCCTAAAGGGTCACACTAAGTCGATTTTCATTTCGGTCTAAGGGTTGAGAGAGTATAAAATATTCGATTTAGAATCGAGATATTTAAACCAATAATAAATTATGGGATAATTTCTATTTGATGGAAATTATTTAATTAAGTCAAAATTGGATTGTCGGACTTAAAACGAAAACTTGCTGAATATTTGAAAGGAGCGCCACGGTGCCTGAGAGGCTGAGCCGCGATGCCTGTACGACAGTGAGCCCAGTTCAACTGGCCCACTGCATTTTGAAATTTGGGTCAGGCTTTGAGCCCAACCCTAATCCAAAATTAACATAATCCATGCTACATATTTAGCACTTAATCCCATAATTTCGGTAACTTACCTCACTTTCTGAACTCAGAGTTCAGAGAATAAAATCTTCTCAAACCTCTGCTAAGATTTTCTAGCTTTCCTGACAGTGGAATATACCACATCAATGCTTGCGGTCGAAAGGATAGTCGTGTGCGCTCCCTATAGTAAAGACTCTAAATAACTCAAACTGTAAGTTTTGTTCATGTCTTTACAGATTTCAATTATGGCGTAATCATACCAGAGAGATGTTGTTGGGGTAAGTAAGTTGTAACGTCTCATGATTTTGGATAATGATTTGAACACTTTAACGAAAGCAAGTAGACCCGAGTGTTGGAAAATTTTGTTATATTGTCATATGCTAATAAGAGATTAATATATAAAAGGATGTGACCCCGAAATAATTTTGGACACAACAAGTGTGACGACAGAGATTGGGAATAAATTTGGAGTATGCATAAAGAAGTCATGGACTAGTGTCATATTACAATAATTATTACATTGAGTATAAGAAGGTTTTATAAGTCATGGGGATTTAAATGAAGTAAGATCTAGAATTAATTGTGTGATTGTTTATTAGCGGGGGATAATATCTAGTGGAGACAAATTAGGTGGATATACTTGTAATCTTTAAGTGAGATACCTATTGACTAAGGTAATACGGTTGAAGTGGTGGCAGGTTGTGAGCATATGTAGGTATCCTGTAGTTTTCTTGATTTTATAATGTTTTATTCGTTAAGAGAATATATTTCCAACAAAAAATGTTCTTGTGAAAAAAAACATTGTGGAACTTCTGATTCCAAAAGAAAAAGAGAGTCGGTCCCTGAACCAATTTTAATAACAATATCCTTCATTTAGGATAAGTAGGAGTTGTATTTGAGATGTATAGGGGCAACACTGGTTTCTTTCGGTACATGTAAGAAGCCATAGAATCAAACTTGACAGAAGCAAAAATGGGCAGAAGAGAAAATGGTGAAGTGTTTAACTTAAAGCTGGCTTTGAAATTAGGAAGGAGCTTATCAGATCTAAGAAATCTTGCTGCTGCTTCTTCATGTAAAGCAGAAGATGTAGACGAATTTTGGGAACATGGGTAAGATAGTTGCAGCAATGCGAGCTTTCAAGGGGCTGCTTCCATAAATATTTAAGATTAAGGTGTAGAGGTTTGACATTCAAGGGATGTGGAGGCAAATTAATTCATTCTTTTGGCATGTTCCATGAAATGAAATATAATTGTGGTATTGTTACATAATTTATTTTACTCCTAGAATTTAAGAATAATCATGTTATTGATTCCTATGCTGAAAGCATGTCCAAATTGTTTCTAAGTCCTTAATGAGGCATATGGAAAAAAAAAAATCACAGTGTCGTCAAAGGTAATATGTCACCTGTTGAAATTGGGATATGGGGTTAAACATTCATGCAATTTCATTTGCATTGCATTCACATATTACCCTGGACCACTTATGCTATGCACATTACTATATGGTAAATATTATATATATACGTAGGGGAATGGAAAAAGGGAAAAAAGACGTTATGTATGCACACCACCTGTGTGGCGGTTATGATTGGACCAAAAACCTGTGTGGCGGTCATGGAAAGTAGGATTCCGATACTACCAAAATCCTGTGTGGCGGTTATCGGAAAGTAGGATTCTAATATAACGGAAAGCCTGTTTGGCGGTTATGCGAAATAGATAGTATACCGCATTTGCATCATACATGACAGTTATGTATATTTTGCCCACAGAGGCTGTTATGAAAAGAAAGACGCCTGTGTGGCCATCGGTATACTGCATTGGTATTGCATAACATTTAGACATATGTACTAGGGCCCTCAGAGGTATGTATTGTTGGTCGGTATTTCTGTATCATTTTATGATATATCTTGAACATGTTATTTCTTATGCCTGACATACTTAGTATAACAGTCGTACTTACATTCCTTTTGTTGGGGAACGCTGCGTTTCATGCCCGCAGGTTCAGTCAAAGAGAGTGATGGTTCACACTGGTAGGTTGCTGGTTCAGCTGATGTTGGAGCACTCTATTTGTTTCAGAGTTGCAGTCTGGTCTTGATATGATATTTTTATGTCGTATACTCTTTAAAGGCTTGTAGACATGTGTTTTGTGGATAGTGATTTTGTATGGCCTTGTCGGCTTTGGCGTGGGCAGGTATATATGTGTAATTCAGTTTTCTAGTCAAGAGATTTTAAAATCTTTTTCGGCTTAGTCCGTGCTTATTGTGATTATACGGTGATGGTGTGATTTGGGGTACCCGACGGGTGAGATCTGGGTGCCCGTCGCGGCCCTCCGGTTTGGATCGTGACAAACTTGATATCAGAGCATGTCTGTCCTAGGGAGTCTACAAGTCTTGTTTAGTAGAGTCTTGTGTATGAGTATGTTGTGCACCATACTTATACGCAGGAGGATGCCTGACATTTAGGGATGGTTTCTATTCGTTCATCTCATAAATTGAAAATTGTGCAGTAGAGATGAATCTCAAGTTTAAATCGTTCCATATACCGCATTAGTAATGACGATTACCGAAAAGACTTCAGTTAGTTCATATTCATATCCGGTAAATGAGTGTAGTTTACAAAATGATTGATACGCCAGAAGGGCAGTAGTATATTAAAAAGTTTCGAGATTATGAGAAGTTGTCTCACGCATATATGAAAGAGATAATGCAAGCTTGGCGAGCAAAACATTTTCTTTGGGGAAAGAGTAAAGTAAGGAAGGAAGAGTCCACGGAAGAGAAAGGACAGGCGGGATTGATCTCGGAGCATCTCTCTAAAGAGACACAGAAGTAGAAGCAAGTCACCTTCTAGGCATATGTCATCTTTTGGTGGTGAGAAAATGAGAAGGGACAGAGATTATCCTCCTCAATGCTTTGACTTCCTTCGAGGCAACTGTTACCGCAGAGCATCGTGTCCATATTTCCATACCGAGCTTGATAAGAGTGGTAGATCAGGATCATACAGGAGCAAACATCAGCACCAAGATTTTCCGCCTATGTCAAAGGATTCTGATATGCACGATTCAAAGGATTCTCATACACCTGAAAGGATTGGGAACAATCACGATAGATCCAAAAGCCAGGATATTCCTGATGTGAAAATTAAAGATATGAAAGAAACTGAACCTACTTCTCAGCTTTATGGAAAAGAGAACCAGATGGAATTTGCTGAAAATCGAGTAATTGTTGCTGAAGTGGAGAATCTTCCTGGTGATGCTGCTTGGGGCGTGCCCTCCTCACTTGGAACTACGGGGATTAATCAATCTGAAGATCATGTCTCTGATCAGAGGTTCCTAAATGCAGATGAGAAACTTAAAGAGGAGTGTGATTCGTCTGTTTTGGAGTTATCATCTGTCCAGACATCATTCATGGTCCCACCAGTCCAGCTTCCTCAATTTATGTCTGCTAAGGAAGTGTGCCCATCAGATGTACTCCAGACAGAAGTCTTATCAGCTTTCTTTCCTTCACTACCACAGGCTTCAGGTATGCATTTGCTCAGCAGATGCCCGTAGATCACAACTTGCCCCGTCTTTTAATTCTGCACATATTGAAAGCGCTCCTCCATATCAAGCTCCATTTTCTCATCAACCATCTCCATTTGTTGTACTTTTGAGTTCCTCTTGGAATTCTTTTCAACCATGTCCAACACTGTCACAGGCACCACACACCCAATTTATGAACGACTCCTATGGAAATACAGCCGGTGGACAACATAGTATTCCTCGTGTACATTTTCAACCAAATATATTACTTCCAAGGAATGACTTCTATGCAAGTACATCGCCAAATATTCCTTAAATTGGTGAACATCATGCCTATGTGCAGACTCAACCTATCTACTCTAGGGGATCACCGAATAGACCACCAGCTTTTCTCGATGAATCTATGGCTCTTGGTGAACCTCCTGGTCCATTTTCTAAGAGTTACTCTTACATGCAACAACCATATTCTGGTCCTTAGACAGCTGGTATTTCTCGATATCTTGTTGAGCCTGGAGTTAGTTCCTCTTCTTCAAGGTACGCATTTGATTTGTTAGACCAGAATCAAGCTCCTCGGTTGCCTGATTTTGGTGGATCCAAGTTTTCAAGTCATTTCAACATCTATATTTGACTAGCCACTTACAACGAAATTCAGTTCGGATCCTTTAATACATCGAATAGATACATTCCCTAGTTATAATTACAATGCATTTAACTTGAGCAATATGCCAATTGATGGCCATCCTGCAGAAAGTCTTGGTTCACGAAATATTACCCCACCATCTGTCTGGTCAGCTGAAGAAATGTTCCCCCAGCCAGGGGGTAACCAGTATGATCCACTTTATGACATCACAGAGCCATCTACTAACTCACTTAAGAACTCTGATCCTGGTCAAAAGTGTGAAGTAACTAATCTTATGGCAATAAGTAAACTTAGGTTGGGATTTTCCAAAACAATCACCAAAAAAACAGATGTAGAATTTACAACTTGGGTGTTAGATATTCTCTTAAGTTGAGTAAATTATTTTCTAACCTGTTCCTGGAGGCTGAGAAGTAAAGTGGAAATTTTGGTTTTATGGGATAAGGGATTATGGAAAGAGTTTTATATAGCTACTGGATAGTACACTTCTACAGTATATTTTGAGTAAACAAAAAGTACATTTTGACTTTTGAGAGTCTTGTACAAAATTTCAGTTGGTTGTCTTCAACTGGAATTTATGGGCCTAACAGAGACAAAGATAGGGAAGCCTTATGGATGGAAATAACAACAACCAGGGATTGTCTCATGGACCCTGGGTTATCAGGGCGGACTCCAACATAGCTGGACGTGTGGGGGAGAGTATCAAATAGAAGAACATGATGATGCTGGAATTTTCAGAATGCATTGAACAATTGGAGTGAGTAGTCCAACTTTTATTTGGCGGAAATTATACATTGAGCAAAAAGGGATGAAGTTCTTGAATGACTAAGATCACTGATGACGAGAATGATTGGCTACAAAAACCTTTGAAGAGGATGAAGTTCTTGAATGTGATAAAGCAATGCACTGGTGACAAAGCTCCAGAGTCCAGAGCCGGATGTACTATGGGGTTCTTTTGAAAGGTGTTGGAATTGCTTGAAAGGTGATATCACAGAGGCACTTAAATATTTTCATTGTGAAGAGAAGTTTGCGAAGAGCTGTAATGCCACCTTTATAGCTCGTCCTTGAAAAATATGTGGCCAGAGAATTAAAAAGACTTGACCTATTTGTCTAATTGGTAGTTTCTACAAGATTGTGACTAAACTTCTCACTGAGAGGTTGAAGAGGCTGATGGCTAAATTAGTGTCGAATAATCAAATGACATTCTTGAAAGGGAGGTAAATTCTGGATGCAACTTTAATTGCTAAAGAATTCGTCAATACTAAGCTGAGAAAGAAGAAAATATGTATAATGTGCAAACTTCATATTGAGAAGGCATATGATCAAGTGAATTGGATTTTTTTTTTTGAAGTTGGAGTTCTTGTTGAAGGTTCTAAAAATTTAGCTTGTGATATGTAGTGGTTGAATTAGATAGAGTATTAACAACGTATTTAATTCAGAGCTCACGTATATTGTGGTCGTTATTTCTCATGCCATCCAAGGTGGAGAAGTAAATAGACAAGCTGGGAAGTGTATTTTTATGGCAAGACAACAAAGGAAGATTTATTTTTGTTTGGCAAGATTAATGGTTGGGACATCTTCCTTTCGGAGAAAACTTTTCCTTGTTATGTACAAATTGGTACTTAACAAAGAATTCACAGTAGCACAAATGCACAATATTGTGAAGGCAGCAATTGGAATATGAAATTCAGAAGATACATAAATGATTGGGGCTGAATGAGGTTGCTAGAATTTTCATTATAATGCCTATGTGTGTAAGTGTAACCACTCATCAAGACCAGTTGATATGCAGAGACCATAGCAAAGGGATTTATACTGTCAAAGACATGTCTCAACATATTCATGAAATAAATTAGTCTCTTATTGGTTCCTAGAAGCAAATCTGGAAAGCAGAAGCTCCTATGGAAGTTAGTTGTTTTGAGTGGTTGGTGGCTAGAAAAGTTTGTTTAACTCGGGACAATTTAAGAAGGGATTCCAAATAGTGAACAAGTGCTATATGTCCAAAGAGGAGTCTTCACACTTATGACAATTATCTCTTCCTATATTTTAAAGTTGCTTCACACTTGTGACAATTATTTTTGAACATTTTGGGAATCATATGGGTTATTCCAAGTTCTATCAGAGTTACTGTCATGCTGGAATAGAAAAGGAGTATTAAAGCAACTAAATAAGGCTTGGAATACAATTACTAACTTTTTGTTGGTGCATATATTAAGAGAGGAAATGATGCACAAATATCCACACCTATTCCAGATCAATGTTGAAATTCTATGAGAAGCACAAGGTAAGTTCCAATTTCTAAGATTGTATTAATGCTTGAAGACCATGAGAGGCCTGATATAGTGATGTATATTATATATCACCCCAATATTCGAGGACGAATATTTCTAAGGGGAGAAGGATGTAACGTCTCGTGATTTTGGACAATGATTTGAGCACTTTAACGAAAGAAAGTAGACCCGAGTGTTGAAAAATTTTGTTATATTTTCATATGCTAATAGGAGATTGTATATAAAAGGATGTGACCCCGAAATAATTTTGGACACAACAAGTGTGACGACAGGGATCAGGAATAAATTTGAAGTATGCAATAAATAAGTCATGGACTAGTGTCATATTACAAGAATTATGATATTGAGTATAAGAAGATTTTATAGGCATGAAGATTTAAATGAAGTGAGATCTAGAATTAATTGTGTGATTGTTTATTAACGGGGGATAATATCTAGTGGAGACAAATTAGGTGGATATACGTGTTAAGCTTTAAGTGAGATACCTATTGACTAAGGTAATAAGGTTGAAGTGGTGGCAGGTTGTGAGCATATGTAGGTATCTTGTAATTTTCTTGGTTTAATATTGTTTTATTCGTCAAGACAATATATTTACAATAAGAATTGTTCTTGTAAAAAAAAAATCTCTGTGGAACTTCTGATTCCAAAAATAAAAAGAGAGTCGATCCATGAACCAGTTTTAATAACAATATCCTTCATTTAGGCAGTGTTCTAAAAATCGCTGCCTAGGCGCTAGGCGCTAGGCGCAGCCTCCCCGTCCCGTTTTTTGCCCTAGGCGGCCAGTTCAATTTTTAGACTTGAGGGGGTAAAATTACCCCAATTTTTTACCCTATCTTATAAGTTACAGGTTGTCCTAGACTTAAGCGGCCAGTTCATTTTTTTGCTGAAGCAAGCAGCAGCGATACAAAAAGAGAAAAAGCTTCAACTTCAACTCTCCACTTCAACAAGATTCAAGAATACAAGAGAAGCCCCGCATGGGTATTCGATTGGTCTGGTGGCGCAGATTGCTCAAGAAGCGAGTTCGAGCCCGACAGCAGGTGGGAATTCATTTTCTCCTTTGTGAGGGATGACTCCTTGTGGGCACCAGGCACTGTGCCTCCCACCTAGTGGGCCGCTGAGTACCATGATTTACCTCCTCCACCAATCTGTCTGCCTGAGGGTGGGGCCAATGGCGAGGGATTTCGCCTTTTGCTCCCAAGAATACAAGAGAAGCAAGCAACAGCGATACAAGGAGAAAAAAAGCTTCAACTTCAACTCTTCACTTCAACAAGATTCAAGAATACAAAAAAGAAAAAAGCCCTAAAAATCAAAATCTTCAATCAAGCTTCAACTCTTCAAGGTTAGTTTTATTTTTTCTTCTTTTACTTCATATCTTCTATTTCCATCATCATTATTTTTCTATTTTTTCCCGGTCTGTTTCGCCTCAATCTCCACGCATCGACCAATTCGATTTTTTTGGTTCTCATTGCTGTCATCTTTGAAAAAATAAAAAATGTAGTATAAATTAGTTACAACTTACAAACTTATTAGTAATAGTATAAATAGACTAGTAATAAGTTAGTAATATAAATATATAGTGATTTACAGATTTATATATTTTATGCATAGATGTGATATATATATAATTAATTTAAAATATTAAAAAAATTAAAAATAATACATCCGCCTAGGCGTCTGCCTAGGCGTCTAGGCGCTAGGCGGCCAGGCTCCGCCAAGCCTCCGCCTAGCGTCTTTTAGAACATTGCATTTAGGATAAGTAGGAGTGGTATTCGAGATGTATAAGGCTACACTGGTTTCTTTCGGTACATGTAAGAAGCCATAGAATCAGACTTGACATAAGCAAAAATGGACAAAAAGAGAAAATGGTGAAGTGATTGAATTAAAGCTGGCTTTGAAATTAGGAAGGAGCTTATCAGATCTAAGAAATCTTGCTGCTGCTTCTTCATGTAAAGCCGAAGATGTAGACGAATTTTATTTTAGCATGTTTCATTAAATGAAATATAATCGTGGTATTGTTTCATAATTTATTCTACTCCTAAAAATTAAGAATAATCATGTTATTGATTACTATGCTAAAAGCATGTCTAAATTGTTTCTAAGTCCTTAATGAGGAATATGAAAAAGATGATAATGATATTCACAGTGTTGTCAAAGGTAATATGTCACCTGTTGAAATTGAGATATGGTGTTATCATTCATGCAATTTCATTTGCATTGCATTCACATATTACCCTGGGAAACTTGTGCTATGTACATTATTATATGGTAAATATTATATATATACGTAGGGGAATGGAAAAAGGGAAAAAAGACGTTATGTATGCACACCACCTGTGTGGCGGTTATGATTGGACCAAAAACCTGTGTGGCGGTCATGGAAAGTAGGATTCCGATACTACCAAAATCCTGTGTGGCGGTTATCGGAAAGTAGGATTCTAATATAACGGAAAGCCTGTGTGGCGGTTATGGAAAATAGATAGTATACCGCAGTAGCATCATGACAGTTATATATATTATGCCCACAGAGGCTGTTATGAAAAGAAAGACGTCTGTGTGGCCATCGGTATACTGCATTGGTATTGCATAACATTTAGACATGTACTAGGACCCTCAGAGGTATGTATTGTTGGTCGGTGTTTCTGTTTCATTTTATGATATATCTTGATCATGTTATTTGTTATGTCTGACATACTCAGTACATCAGTCGTACTGGCGTTTCTTTTGTTGGAAAACGTTGTGTTTCATGCCCGCATATTCAGTCAAAGAGAGTGATGGTTCACGCTTGTAGGTTGTTGGTTCAGTTGATGTTGGAGCACTCTATTTGTTCTAGAGTTGCAGTCTAGTCTTGATATGATATTTTTATGTCGTATACTCTTTAGAGGCTTGTAGACAGGTGTCCTGTGGATAATGGTTTCGTATGACCTTGTCGGCTTTGGCGTGGGCAGGTATATATGTATAATTCAATTTTCTGGTCAAGAGCTTTCAAAATCTTTCGGCTTAGTCCGTGCTTATTGTGATTATACGGTGATGGTGTGATTTGGGGTACCCGGCGGGTGAGATCCGGACGCCCGTCGCGGCCCTCCGGTTTGGATTGTGATTAAGTTGAACAAAATTTTTAAACTTTCGCTATGTCTTACTTACGTGTTTTAGACCCAACAAAACCCTACATTTTTTTGTAGCCATTGTAAACTGTATGCGCTCTCTCCAGTCTTCTACAGAAACATCAGTTTTGCTCCCATGAAGCATCCAGACAAGATCTTCATGATCTAGTATCATGAAAAAGGATTTTCGGAGCCGCTGGTCAGTAATTATGTCAGTAAAACCTCGAGCAAAATGTGCTACCTGCTGAGCAATTGATGTGACAAAACGGTGTTGAATAAGAAGATCAACATACTTATCCCTGTTTTCACTGTTCACATTGGTATCTTTCCCATTGGGGCATAGCTCAACCACTTTCCTGGATCCCAATTCTTCAATTTCACGAACAAATGTCAGTCCTAGGGTATCTTGATTCACCATCTTCGTATCCATCTCCAGTATCTTCTTGCAGCTACTGTATAAGTATGGATCTGCATCCTTAATGTCTTCAAACGAAATATTCTTTCCAGCTAATTGCAAAAAGAACACACGATCAAACCACAGAATGCTGATTTGTACTTTATGCATTAAGGCCAATGCAATCATCTGCCATAGAAGATAAAATACTCAAGGTGCAACGGGTCCACTTTAGAGTTTAGATGCTCCAAGCATAAAATGCAGATGAGGGTTATTTGCATAGTAGCAGAGAGAATAATATTAATTTTCGTGAAGCATCAAAAGATTGTACAAACAGCTTGCAACCATCTTATAAATGCAGTTTTGCTGGAAGATTTATCCTAATCCAGAGAACTCTTATGGAGTATATTCCCATTTCCCAGTTGTCTTACACATATTGTAATGAGGGGAAAAAATGATAATACAACTAGGAAATACTCATATGCCGTACAATCCAAGTACTCTTAATGCAGCTTCATTGAGAAAGATTTCTAGGTAGAATCTCTATGGCCATAAATAAGACTTGAACTACTTCGATCATCATTTCATAAATTTTATCTGATTGGTGTGATTGGAGAAGCAGAGAACCAAAGGACATGAATAATAAAACAACTGAGAAAATATACTAATTCGGTTCTTCAATTCAGTAGAACCAACAAAAAACATGAGATTCAAATAGAGACAAAATTAAGTTTAAAATCTCAGCATGTTAGAATGGCTAAATCTCCTCAAGCAGGCCAGCATTATAAATATATATATCAGCATCTATTCGTAAGCACACCAACTTGCGCTCCCTTATATTCATAAGTTAACCAGAAACAACGAGGAGTTAAAATTATATGCCTGAATACCTGTTGTCGTATATTTTATATTTACAACGTACTTTATGGATCCAGCCAGGCACAATGAAATGATGAATGCTGAAACTTGGTGAAGAATATCTGTTATTGCTTCCAAGAAGATATATAGTGTATTGGAATTTGCATTTAAGTAAGCTCCCCTCTTCCCACTTCGCGACTAACAACTCAACCCCCCAACTAAATAACTGAAGATGAAAGAGACAGACAACTAACTCCTGCGAAATGACTAAACTCCCGTCATTAACCGAATAGAATGACTCAATTAGCCCTTCTTATTAACTAATTGTAACAAAAAACTTGTCATAAATTAATCCCACCTAGATACAAGTTCAGAAAGGGAGACTGAGAGTAGCATGATCCAAAAATTAAAAGACAAGCTAAAACTACATCGCAGATTTTAAAGGAGAGTGTAAACTCTTTTAACTTGAGCAACTAGGCTTTGCTTAGCATCTTTTTATTATTAGCATCTAACAAATAGTAAGGTGCACAAGACCTTTTTGAAACAAAATATTAAACAATGTTTTCTGTCAATTCACCTCAGAAATAACTTTTCACATGATTGTGCTCTACAACATGCTTCTATTTTCCATTTGCTCTATCAGCTAAAAGTTGCTAAAGTGAAACGCTCTAGCTTTTACAACGTCTAGTATACTTTTCTTTCCTATCTTTCTTGAAATAAACTAAAAGGTATCCATATAATTGCATCCAGTGGTTGCATGTAAAAGCATTTTACAGTCCTAAATTTTGGATCCCTTTTCAGAGCTGTAAGGAATAAAAAATAAGCTATATCATCAATGAAGCAAATTCACACAAAACGTAAAATGTTGTAAACAAGAGGATTTCAAACTATGTACGGAATTTGCACCCCCTTAAAAATGTCCAAGAGGAATCATATTGTAACTTATTTTATCATTCCATCCATTTCCAACTAAAATAGATACTAACTTTAGAGAGTTTCGCATCACCCACTGAACTCCCTCAGTAAAGAAGAAGACGTCTGCAATTTTCTATTTCGATTTTTCTAATTCAGAAATGCTCAGAAATATGCAGCAATCTCATTTGCGACAACACAATGTAAAAACAAACGATTTACATTTTCCAGCTCCTTCTTACACATGTAAGATACTTTACATATTATGAGACCCTGCTGCTTAAATTATCTATATGTTAGACAAGCATCCTGAGCCTCTATCCAATCAAAACATACTACTTTAAGAGGATCCCAAGTTCTCCAAAACAATCTCCGGGGAAACTAATTTCTACTGTATCTTAGCTAGATAGGGCATTATAAGCACCTTTCACCAAGAACGTGCATTTTCAGTTGAATTTTCATCTCCTAGAGTCATTTCCCCTGCAAGCGACTCCTCCTCCACCAATCTACAAGTTGGATTTTTTCTCAAACCATCCGACTCAGTCCTAACAATTTATTCCAGATAAAGCATTCCACAAATTGCTACACATGTTTTTTCCCCTGATAGGCAGATATAGATTTCCCTGGGAGATATATAGGCAGAAGTGACAAAAGGAAGAAAAACTCATCTTTTCTGCTATACAGTTCGTGAACTTAGGAGGAAGACTGGTATGGTTTCAACATCATTTTCATCTATCGTGAAACACTAAAAGGATGCATTTGCATTCAAACCAAGACTATCTTTTCCTTTCTCTGCGAAGTATCTTTGAATCTTCTCTCTAAATGGTCCACCAGGTTGTTGCCGGAATGGTATCGTTTATGATAAGATGTTTTCTGTACCTACGGTTAGAATATGAATAGGAATATGATTTGTATATAGTATCCTACGTGAAAAATGATTGGGATATAGTGCCTATAAATAGGAATCAATGTAATGTTGTAGACGCACAATTCAATAATATTCTTCCCCCATAATTTCTCACATGGAATATCAGATCATTGGTGAAAAACATTCAGAAAATATCATCACAATCCCGTGCCTCAATTCCGGCGACTATATTACCTCACTTCTCTTTCGATAAGTGTTGTGCAAAATTTGACACCATCACAAAGTAGATCTGATCCACGCGACGAAACCGCAGTAAACCACTCCGTCGGAGTCCCTCTCACGCGCCGGTAAAACCTCTGTCTCCGGCAACACATCTGTTCCACGGTGTGTGAGTCTATTCCGGCCAGATTCTGACGTCGATTTTTTTTCCCTTGGGTCACCCGACAATTCCGACTCACCTATGATACTTTTCTGAAGATTCCGGTCACCGGAACCCAAATCCAGTGACGTTTGTCAATTTTCTGGTGAATCTACAGTTTTCCAACAGTATTTATCAATGTTTTAGATCTGTCTCTTTGCTGTGTACCTCGACTGAAGCTGCCATTACCTTTATTTTCAGATCCACTTTTGACTTTTCCCGCAAGTTTTCCAGTGAATGTCCTTTCAGATTTCAGGCCATTGTTCTAGTCAAATTTTGCTATGTTTTTTGGATTTGATATGTTTAACTCCAAAATTACAAAAATTGGAAATTTAAGTGCTATGATTACTTTAGAACCCTTAATGAGGAGATCCAGAAACCGAACATCGTAGTCTTTGAAGAATCGACGAGGAGGAGGTCGGTTGGGAAGATCTCGACCTAAGTATAGTTATTGTAATAGGCTTGGACACACTTGTGAAGTATGCAGATTTCGACCTAAGTGTAGTTATTGTAATAGATTTAGACACACTCGTGAAGTATGTTATTCTTTACATGGTCGACCACCCAGTAATACTCATGTTGCTCAGACTGCCACTTCCTTAATCAACAAGTTTATTTATCTGAAGAAGAATATAATGAGTACCTTCAGTATCGACCAAGTAAGCAGATATCTCCAAGTAGCCTTAATCGCACAGTCTAATATCCTTGAAATGTGGGTTGTATACTCTGGCGCTTCTGATCATATTTCTGGTGACAAATCGCTTTTATCGAATATTGATTATTCACGTCTCTCCCCGCTATTTGTTTAGCCAATGAGATCCAAACAAAAGTAAAAGGAGTTGGACAAGCTAATCTCGTATCCTCTGTCACTCTAAATTTGTTCTTTGTGTCCCTAGTTGTCCTTTTAATCTTGTATCGATTAGTCATTTGACTCGTACCTTAAATTGTGCCATAATATTTCTTGATTATTTTATTATGCAAGACCGCAGTACGGGACATGCGATTGACGTAGGATATGAATCACAAAGCTTCCACTACCTTATATATATTCCTAATTCCTCCATAACAGGTCTGGTTACAGATCCTCCAGACTTAATTCACAAACGATTGGGACATCCGAGTCTATTCAAGCTACAAAAGACGATGCCTAGTTTATCTAGCCTGTTCAAATTAGACTGTGAATCCTGTCAACTTGGAAAACACACTCGCACTACCTTTCCACGTAGTGATGAGAGTTGTGAAAAGTCTATTTTTTCCTTAGTCTGTTCTGATATTTGGGATCCTAGTAGAGTCAATTCAACCTTAGAATTTTGTTATTTTGTTAGTTTCATTGATGATTATTCAAGATATACTTGGATAATTTTAATGAAAGATCTTTCATGAGTTGTTTTCTATATTTTAGAGTTTTTGTGCTGAAATATAAAATCATTTTGGTGTCTCTATTCGTACAATTCGTAGTGATAATATCTTAAAATATTTGTCCTCTCAGTTTCAACAATTTATGACTCACCAAGAAATTATTCATTAGAGATCTTGTCCATACACTCCTCAGCAAAATTGAGTAGCAGAGTGGAAGAATAGACACATCATTGAGACTGCTCGCACTCTTCTCATTCAGTCTCATGTTCCGCTGCATTTTTAGGGCAATGTAGTTCTCACATCTTGCTATTTAATTAATCAGATGCCCTCGTCTTCCATTCAAAATCAAATTTTTTATTCAATAGTGTTTCCTCAATCACTTTTATACTCTCTTCCCCTTCGTGTCTTTGGGAGCACGTGTTTTGTTCATGAAACCCCTAGGAAAGATAAATTAGCTCATCGTGCTCTCAAATATATATTTCTTCATTATTCTCGGATTCAAAAGAGGTATCGTTGCTACTCACCTAATCTTCGTCGGTACCTTATTTTAGCAGATGTCACATTCTTTGAGTCTCGATCTTACTTTACATCTTCTTCTGATCATTCTAACATATTTGAGGTCATAACTATATGAACTTTTGAGGAATCTACTATTACTTCTACATCTCCATCCAATGGGCCACCAGTCTTACCCATACCAATTTTTGAAGAATACACCATTACTTCTTCATTTCCATCCATAGTGACACCACTCCTGACTTATCATCGTCGTCCACGTCCAGCATCAAGCCCAGATGATTCATGTCTTACATCGGACCCTGCTTCTACTACAGATTTGTCTCCTCCTGATCAATCGATTGCACTTAAAAAAGGTATATGATCCACTCGTAATACTAACCCCCATTATACCTTTTTAAGTTATCATCGTCTGTCTCCATCCCATTATGTATTAGTATCATCATTGTCCTCCGTTTCTGTCCCTAAGTCTATAGGTGAAGTATTTTTTCATACAGGATAACGACATGCTATGATTGATGAGATATATGCTTTACATATGAGTGGTACTTTGGAGCTTATTCCTCTTCCTTCATGTAAATATATTGTTGGTTGCAGTTGAATTTACACAATCAAAGTTGGTCCAGATGTCCAAGTTGATCGGCTTAAGGCCCGCCTTGATACAAAGGAGTATACGTAGATATTTGGACTTGATTACAGTTATACTTTCTCTCATGGCTAAAATAGCATATGTCCATCTTTTTCTATCCATGACTGTTGTCCGTCATTCGTCTCTTTATCAATTGGACATTAAGAATACTTTTCTCCAGGTGATCTTGAAGATGAAGTTTATATAGAGCAACCACCTGGTTTTGTTGCTCATGGAGAGTCTAATCTGGTGTGTCGGTCACCTTATGGTTTACCAACAGAATTGGTGACTACCTAGCCATTATGTATAACCAAAAGAAAAGACAGTGATACTGAGGCTTATTCAACCTAACACATTCCGGGACAATCAGACGGTAAGCAAAAACATGATACTCAACTAATTTATATCCAAGGTATTAGTGACATTATCATGAGCTCAAACAAGCATTTTTTTGTACTTATCACACTACATCAAACAGGTAAATCAACCTTTTTCAGTTAAAGCTATTGCACTCAATCTTAAGTTATACATGTCCCCTATCATGATCTATAACCTCTTAATCATATAATTATCTTTAAAGAATAGTTATCAATATATGGCAGTGGATTGCTTTAAAAAAAACGACAGTGGTTTCATCAGAAACACAACAGCAAATGGCCCAAACTCAGCACTCATTTCAGCCTCGAAATTTTAGCAATATTATGGCCAGAATGCACCAGTAAAATCTTCACAGTGAACCAAAATGCAATCACACAATTGCTTATGTTCAAATCTGCCTCTGCCCAAAATTTGCAGCAGTAGCAGTAGCATGTGGTTGAATATGGAAACATTTGTTGTCAAAGTGCAGTAGAGACATTAGCAGCAAGAACAACAAAACAGCATCCCAAACAGTGGTAATCAAGTAACGTCCAACAACCAACCACCATAACAGCAAGCAGGGTGGTTAAATGCCTCAGAAAACAACCAACATATACAGCAGCCAACTCAGTATAATAGTGCCAATAATAAAATGTAGCAGTTAATGAGAACAGTTTCAGACCCCACACTTTGTTTCAGAAAATTGCTCCACACATCAGTTAGATCAAATTACTGATTTTGGTGTAATAATTCAAGTATGTAAGAATCTAAGTTTTAGTTTAAAACAGTTGCAGTTTAAAACAGTTGACATTAGGTACCCTGAAAAGCAACTGCACCTCAAACAGGACATGGGACCATGGTGGAAAAAACAGATAGAAGCTAGGCAGACAATCATAAAAAAAACATGCAAACTCAAATTCAAAGTCCTTTTTCTTTTTCTTTTACACAGCCAGTTAACTGAGTGATCTGATCCTCCCAGTTCCAACATGATCATGTGACAGAGAAAGGATTATTCATCAATGATGATACAAACACCCTAGTTTCTCAGTTATCCCAACTGATTTCACATAATTTTAAGGGCACAAAGAGGTATACAAACAAATTAATTTATACAAAGCTGTTAGCTGAATATTAATTCTTAGACTACATTCTATTAGGAAGACATACTAGTACACATATTTACAGTCACCCCTTCGTATCCATAAATGCTCCAATAGCATAGTTGATCTAAAGTTTAGCAAGTCACAGTAGATAATCACAACTTTTTTTATTGAGCTAATATACAGGCACACCACAACTTTGTGAATTAGATCATTTAAACTGGCAATGGCCTAGTTTACTTCTCTTTTACAACAGTTGGGTAAAAAGAAAACAATTAACACACAACCGTTGAGCCCCTTTATCCCTTACTTACATATGCATTTGATCTAGGCCATGTAGACTAGCAGATAAGCAACAATAGCATGGGTCAGGTGAGCAAAGGTAAGCAATCAGTCATTACACAAGAACAATATATTAGTTAAATTTAACCCAGCCTACACATGTCCACATTCAGATTAAGCCAAGGACAAGACACTGATCATCTAACACTTATTAAGAACATGCCAATGGTAAGGTGATACAAGGGCAGTCACCTCCTAGTATTCCAGGGGAACCAGTGATCAGAATTTAACCAATGGGACTGTCCAGGTGCAAATAATAGGATGACACATGATATCAAATACTAGAATTCAACACATACCATTTTTCTTTGGCAAACAACACATACAAGAATGTATTTAAACCAAGATAAGAACAGAAACATATCACAAACATCTAAACTAAATATCATACTATCACAAATATATATTACTCTGCCCTGTTCTTGCTTGAGTCTAGTTTACATGTCTTATATGATTAAAGGAAATACTTAAAGTGGTCCAGGAGTCGTGTACCTTTATTAACATTACATTTAAGGATTCAAATCACATCCTAGTTAGTCAAGTGTCATTTCATATGCTCTTAACATGCATAGTGGGCATGTTATACAGATAGGTTTTACAACATTAATGCCCTGGTGGCTATTGCTAAGTTCTTAAGGATTACACAATTCAGGTCACTTAACCACTTTCCCAGTAAATAGGCTCAATATACTGAATTTGAAGTGCATATATTGAGGTCATTCAGCAATACGGTAGCTCACACCTACTTATGCAAGATGTTTACCAATAAACATGTTTCCCATAGACCAGCTTGTGAACCCAATAGGGTCATTCATGTTCTTACCTAACAATTCAAACATATATATATATGCACCTTATCCAAAGATAAACAGAACATGATCATTTCAGCTCAAAATAACCAACATACACATTTACAAAATCCATATTCATTCTACTCAACTGGTCATACTAACATCAAGACAAACCAGAGGGACATGTAGTCAGGGAGTAACCACACCAGCATAAGATTGACTAAGTCAAGTTATGGTATTCTGTCAATGTAAGATTGTCCAGACTAAATTGAACATACATCTTACTTAGTTAAACATAACATGGTATGACATAGTCCAGGAGACTTTTAGACTAGCATGATGACAATTTTGGGTTACAAACTAGGACAAGTGCACTTCTGGCTCATACAAACCAAGAAGACAATCAGGTATATTAGCACATAGAAATTAAACATATCATAATTATCATGGCACCAGTACAGACCCTGAATTCTCACTTCTGGACAAAACATGTTCAAAATATGATGGATTAAACACAAGATCTTAGTAGGAATTACGATGTCTCTAAAACAACTTAGCACATTCTTGCATTACATCATGCTAGATAAATCAAGTTCAAATACATTCTAAATCTCTACAGAATAACTAGGCTTCTGACATCTTTTATTTAGGCACAAACTTTAGCAGATAATAAATTATGAGGAAATAACATTCAGAACTCAACACCACATTCGGCAACCAGAAGACAAATTTGAGATTTGGTTATTAATGCCATAAACACAACCACATCTATAACACAGGGTTGACCCCAAAACAAACAACACATATGGTCACAAATGAACATTAAAACATATCAGTTTTATAAGATGTGTTACTAATCATGTTACAATCTTTCCAAAAAGGAGAATATGTTAAAATGTAAGGCCAAAACACAGCTTCAACTAGCTGGCCCTTTACCACAAATATGTTATGAGCCTAAGATGCCATCTAACATAAAGGTTGGTCTTAAGGCTGAGACAAGCAATAAGATTATCTTTAACAAATTACTAGCAAAACCCAAAACATGTTGCACTACTCATATGGCCAAATCATGCTAACTTAACCACAACCAACCATTTAATCCATACAAGGATTATTCATACATATTACTTAAGCATCCAACATAGCTTAGTTCTAACAATATGGTATGTCATTACATCAATTAAAAATGATCTTTAAGAATTCAACACAATCCCAGACAGTTCATCACATTCTAAATTAGCACATATTATACCATGATGTGGATTCATTAAACTTTTACATATTTTCCAAACAATTCCCAAAGCTTAAGCAACTTATGATAGACCATAATCATAGATAACACACACATGACTCTAATAACCATGTCCATATAGATGCATATCTTCACCACACCAACTGTACAACAATCTTATCAATCTACATACAAGGTCCATATATTGCTTTGATTACATTAATATGTAATCAGGTAGCAAATACCAAATCCCCTGAATCAATAGAGCATTGAAATGGTTTTAAGAAGAAGCATTTAGTCACAACTCACAATCAGTACCGTCTACTTCAACCAAGCTCAAGCATCAAATATCATATTTAAGAAGGTCTTGGATATCTAAGGTCTCAACAATTATTTAACATTCTAAGGTTCTCAAATATTCCTCTTTCCAAGCTTACATTATCTCCCCTCAGTATACGAGTGAGATAGCTTCTCATAACCTCGAATTCGTATTGCCCTTCTGGCGTATAATTCGTAAAGTAGAGTCACCCATTTACTGAATACAATTATGATTTAACTGGAGTCTTTTTGGTAGTCGGCACTTATCGAAATAGTAACAGGCACGAGTTAACTCGAATTCTTACGACTCAGCTTTACTGCACGATCTAAATAATTAAAGAGTAGAAACCATTCTTAAATGCCTTGCAACCTTCTATTTATAGGTGTAGCGCGCAACACACCCATAATCAATAATCTACTAGACACAGCTTGTAGACTTCCTAGGACAGACATGCTTTGATACCAAGTTTGTCACGACCCAAACCGGAGAGCCGGGACGGGCACCCGGACCAAACCCACCGGACACCCCTGACCATACAACCATATTTGACCATATTATCCACGGACTAAGCCGAGAAGGATTAGGCAAAGTTTTAACCTGAACGCCCCAATTTATGTAAATGACGTCATGGCCAACAAGGCCATGCATGACAACTCACCACAGGACATTTATCTACAAGCCTCTAAGAGTATAACGTGCCACAATCAGACTGCAACTCTGAAATAAGTAGAGTGCTCCCACACAGTTGAACCAGCAATCTCCTAGCACAATTTGTCACCCTCTTAGTATGAACCTGCGGGCATAAAACGCAGCGTCCCCCCGACAAAGGGAATGTCAGTACAACTGATGTACTGAGTATGTTAGGCATAAGAAATAACATAACAGAGATGTATCATAATCTGAAACAGAAACACTGACCAACAGTACATGCCTCTGAGGGCCCTGGTACATATGTTCAAAAGTTATGCAATACCAATGCAGTATACCGATGACCACACAGACGTCTTTCTTTTCATAACATCCTCTGTGAGCATAATATACATAAAATGTCATGCATGATGCAAATGATGTATACTATCTATTTCCCATAACCGCCACACATGCTTTCGGTTATATTGGAATCCTACTTTCCGATAACCGCCACACAAGCTTTTGATTGTATCGGAATCCTACTTCCCATGACCGTCACACAGGCTTTCGGTCAAATCATAACCGCCACACAGACTTTTGGTTATATCATATAAGCCACGCAGGCTAGCCATACGGGCTTCAATGTTGGCCTCTTAGGGCTCTTTTGTGATAATCTGTACCAGTTGTAGGTGGTGTGCGTATATAACGTCTTTGTCCCTTTTTTCCATTCCCCTACATATATATAATATTTACCATATAGTAATGTGCATAGCACAAGTGGTTCAGGGTAATATGCGAATGTAATGCATGAATGGTAACACCATATTCCAACCTTAACCGGTGACATATTACCTTTGTACCTTTGATGACACTGAATATCATTATCTTATTCATATGTCTCATTAAGGACTTAGAAATGATTTAGACATATTTTCAGCATAAAATCAATAACATGAACACCCTTAACTACTAAGAGTAGAGTACATTATGGAGTAACATGACGATTACGTTTGTCCACGGAATTATGCCAAAAGAAAGGAATGAATTGCCTTCACATACCTTGTTGTCGAATTTATCTAAGTTCCACGGTTCCTCGTAAGCTCTATGAATGATTATCTACATCATATGAGTAATTTAGGTCACAATCAGACCAATACACTAGTAATGGATTCATTGAGACATTCTATCGAATATCTTATACGCATAGAACCTATATTCCTTCTTTGTAGAAACCTATACATGTAACACAATATACAACCTTTCTAAAATTTCTTTTACTGCTACAACACCCAACACAACTCAGAACTTTCACATGAAATCTCCAATTTCGTACGTACAGTCCAAAAAATACCCAACCTACACTTTAGCATTTCCGGTAACCATCTTAGAGACTAGTGACAAGAATTAGATCTTATAACTGGTATAAAACTTAGGAATGCGATCGATACCTCTGTTAGAAGTTGCGACGAGCATCACCGGATATCCTTATGCTGGTACCAGATTCTGACCAGCAGAATCGAAAACCCCAAAAATCAGCTCGGCCAGAGCTTCTTCGAGACTCAGGGTTTGGTTTGATTTTTCGAGGGTTCAATCTTGTTTTATGGGTTTAATCTTGCTGGAATGAGACCTAGAACATTATGACTGTTCTTTCCCTTTTTGGCGAGCAGAATCTTGCGAAGAATACCCCAATTTTGATCGAGAGTTTTGGGAAATTTATCAACTAAGATAGCTCCTCCTGCTACTGCTTACAGAATGATTTCTACAAGGAATTCGAAAGAGATGGGAGCTTTTAGAAAGGAAGGAATGGACAAAGATGAAGGTGAAGGTCTGAAGACCTGGAATGTTGCCACATCGGTTAAGGCTAGTCATCACTCATCACACCGCTATATTGAGCTATATTGTAAGGTAACACCTAATAGCCCACTAATTGGTCCTCCGCTTATAAATAATCAATCTCATAATTAATTAATTATACACAACTAAATTCTCGATCCCGTTTCATTTAAATCCTGATGACTTATAAAACATTCGTATATCCAATGTCATAATTGTCATAATATGACGCTAGTCCGTAGTCTCCTTGGGGACATGCAATTATTATTATTAATCCCCTATACCCAATGTCATAATTTTCATAATATGACGTTAGTCCGTAGTCTCCTTGGGGACATGCAATTATTATTATTAATCCCCGTCATCACACTTGTTAAACTAAAAAAAAAAAAAAACAGAGAAGGGGGTGAGGCGTTTACCTTCGCATGGGTGGTGTTCTGGCGAAGAAGACAAAGGTCACTAAGACCCTTGTCAGAAATGTCCATATGTCACCGGCGGAAGTTCTATGTAGTCGAAGAGGACGAAGGAGTGGGGCGGATGCACGGTGGCTACTAGAGTTTACTCAACCCTAAGGGCTTTCCTCTTTTTCATTAGTGGAAGTGAAATGAAGTGAAATGAAGGACTTAGCTGAAGTTAAGAGGGGAAGGGTCCAAATTCAATTAAATGAAAGTGGTCGGGTATGGGCCGAATTTATGAGTTGGGTCGGGTATGGGCCTATGTGCCAATTAAAAAAAAAAAAAAATGATTCGGATATTTACGGTCAACTCCAAAAAAAATGGGTCAACGCACAAAACCGTCACACAACATGTGACGGTGCAAATAACTATCATATGTGTGTCATAAATTTGTGTCTGTTTATTTAATTATCGCACATATGTTATAAGTGTCTGTTGACAAAGAAGTCGAGGGAAACATTGTCATATTATGTGACAGTTGCAAAACCCGTCACACTCTGACTGTCACTGTAGGTCATTTTTCTTGTAGTGTATTAACCTCCATCGTCACACTTGTTACGTCAAAAAAATTATTTCGGGATAACATTCCTTTGTATACTAATCCCTTTATTATCATATATAAACAGAACATAAATTTCTCCAACGCTCGGATTTATTTACACACGCCTAGCGATTCAAACCGTGACCCGAAAATACGGAATGTTACAATTTTTGATCCAGTCTCAGTGTTCGTGAGCCTCCCTCTTCGACTGCAGGGTGTAATAGAATATTCACCAAATATTCTTACATTAATTGTATATCTCTTATTTTAGATAGAATTGTATTCCTATTGTAATTAGGTCTCCTATTTTAGGTAGAATTATATTTCCTATTGTAATGATGTTGATTAGTTACCTAATTTAGATATTTTTGTACTACTATATATATGGTACATTATTTATGAATAAAATCAAGGAATATATTCATTTACTTCACCATCCTAAGGATGGGTCATAGTCCATTCACATCGACCTGCGGTCGAATTATTTGGATGCGCTTAAAGAAAGTCATATATGAAGAGGAAACAATACCTCCTTCACCTTTTGGATGAGGCAGTGAATCCCCTTGTTCATGCATGTATAATCGCCAGAAATAAGCTGGATCATAGTATGCAGTTTCAAAGTGTTAAAACTGATCTTTAATTATAATGGGCTATCGTACGTCTTCTCCAAAAATGACAAGATATTACCCACATACCCAATATTATTGTATGGATAAATAAACTTAATCATTCGTGTCTTCTTCTAAGACTGAAGACACTAATTACCCATGTTCCAATTCATTTGTGGGTCTGGAACCGAGGGCCTTTTTTTTCAAGAGGTAATTTCGAGAATCAACCAACGGAAAAATCCGTAGCCCAGGTGACTCACAGCCTCCCTCCAATTTCATGATGGCCGCTTATCTAAGTAAGAAGACGATGGCTGTTATTATTGGTGAGCGATCTCCTCTACACGTTATTTTTGGGCGTTTTACTCTCTTTGAAAGACAAACCTCAGAGCATTCGGATGCACGTGCTCCATTTGTTCAGTTTTTGTTTATCAAAATTTAGTTTTACCAACTTTCTGAACTAAATTGAAGATAAACCAGTTTTAAAAAATTACATATAGAATGTACAACAATAGTATAAACAACAAATTTTCTCATATTAAAATGAGAGACAATACATTTAAAAGCTAGCTTAAGTAGGAGCTTGACTCACAAGGTAATAGAATAGAACCTAGAAGGAATAAGTTCCTATGAAAACAAAAATTCAAAGAGGCAAGTATAAATGAAAAATTGACAAGCAAGAAACTTACATCAGAAAATTCAACATTGAAGAAGGGCAAGGATAAAAGGAATTAACAGCATCAATCATCATCTTGCCGTTCTGTTTTGGATCAATGGGCTATTTGTATTAGGAGTACTATTGTATATCAATGAAGAACTATCCGAACTATATTGTCCAGAAAAGTTGCTGCTACTTGTGTTCGAGTTGGAACTATATTGCTCGGAGAAATTGTTGATACCTGTATTAGAGTCAATGGGAATTGTATAAAGATCTGATAATTCATCTTCATTCTCTTCATTTCCATGTCCATTTGCCCAAGGGTTATTTTTTGTGAACTTTCTTAAATTTTCAAGTTCTGATGCTACTTCTTTCATTGTGGGTCTATCTTCTCCATGTAAACTAAGGCAACTCTTCACTAGCTCAGCCACCTTTTGGAGTTGCTCAAGGCTTCCTTCTCTTACCACTCTGCGATCAAGAATTTGAAATAATTGATTCTTTCTCATGGACAAAACAAAATACTCTGCCAAATTCTTGTCTTCGTCGTTTCTGTCCCTCGAGATAGGTTTCATCCCTGTCAAAAGTTCGGCAAGGACTACTCCAAAACTATAAACATCACTTTTCCCAGTCAGTTGACTTGTGCGAAAATATTCAGGATCCAAGTATCCCAACGTTCCTTGAACCATTGTAGCAAGATGTGTTTGATCAATAGGGATTAACCTTGAAGCTCCAAAATCTGCCACTTTCGCAGTGTAAACATCATCCAGTAATAAATTGGCGGATTTCACATCTCTATGAATTATAGGCATTTGCGCGGATGAATGAAGGTAAGCAAGTGCACTTGCTGTCTCACTAGCAACTCTTAGTCTATTTTGCCAAGATAACCAAGACGCTCCATTTCGACTATGGATATGCTCGTAAAGAGTTCCATGCGAAACATATTCATAGACCAATAAAGGAACTTCAGCTTCCAAACAACATCCAAAGAGTCTCACCACGTTTCTGTGGTTGACTTGAGTAAGAATAAGTACCTCATTGATGAACTGCTCAATCTGATCTTCGTCCACAAATTTTGATTTCTTAATTGCGACTATGCGTTTATCAGGTAGAATACCTTTATAGACAATTCCATTTCCACCACGACCAAGTATTCTATCATTGGCATAGTTGTTTGTAGCCTTCTTCAACTCTTCAACTGTAAAAATTTTGGTTGCTTCCACACCACCCTCATTAGAAGAGATTCGTTGTTTCAAGAGTAAACCACCATTTTGTTGGAAGAATTTCTCCCGAAGTTTAATAAGTTTTCTTTTCTTGATGCTGAAATAGAGCCAAGTTGTCCCAACCACTAGGGACATAAAACCAACTCCCATACCTGTGTTTATACAAACAAAATTTAAACTCCTCTTTATTGGAATTAGAAATCTAAGAGAAGAGACATGCATGTAATTTTATTTCACATCAAGAAAATGTATTGCTTTATCACTACTGTGTATATGCCATTACTTTTTCAATAAAAAGTAGTGCAAGATATGCATTTGGTCAGTCGGCCAAGACTAATTGCATTTGCTAGATAAATATACAAAAAAATATATACATAATGTAGTTTGACTGTGCACGAAGTTTAAGAAATAAATGAAGACTTTTGAACCTTATGGTATAAAACAAACTAAAGATATTTATGTGGTTATATAGATCATATGGTTAAGCATAAAAGGCCAAATTTAAAGTTAAATTATTGTTAAATAAGAAAATGTGTCATTCTTTTTGGAACTGACTAAAGAAAAAATGTGTCATATAAATTGGAACAGAGGGAGTATATTTTGTGTATATTGACATTATTATACAAAAAACATTTATTTGTTGGCTATTATTTTGGTCGGCAACTATTTATGTCAATTTCTCTAAAAAGTAAGCAGATGGTCTGTCTATCTATATGCGAGTACAGACAAGTTTAATTTCAGAGAAACTTACCAACAGAAAACTTGATCCATGGAAACTCAGAGTTCGAGCTTGGTGCAATACAACCACGACCATTCTTTCGGCCATCACCGGTGAATCCTTCTGGACAGGAACAATTGTAACTTCCCGGGGTATTTATGCAAATTTGTTCACATGAATTGGCATTTGGATCTGCACATTCATCAATATCTGGCATGCAAAGCAGAAAATAAAGTAATATTAATCCTGCCGTTTAGTCTTTTTTAATATATCTTTATTTAATTTATTCTACATTTAGTAGCAAAAGTTGTGATTATATCGTAGTAATAAGACGTGAAACCGTTTAACAAAAATTGCATCATTATTTGTGCACTTATGACAATTAGGAATAATTAAACAGCTCTCAGATCTTACTAGGGGTTGTATTCAATTAAGATTTTAAAGAATGTTTTGAGATAAATAAATCTTGTGGTATTCAATTAAGACTTTTAAATAATTTAAATAAGTCTTGTGGTATTTAATCAAGACTATTAAGATTTTTAAAGAGGGTGTCCAAATCTAGTGATATTCAATCAACATTTTAAACCGGTAACAAAAAGTCTTTTGGTATTCAAAAACTTGCTAAACAATCAGGATTTTGTGTGATTTTTTAGTGAGAGGTATAAATATCAAACCCTATAAATAATCTCACCCAAACCGATCAGACTTCTTTCTCCACCGCCAGCAGATCTGTAATTCCAAGTCCTTCCACTGTGCAAACCACCTCTGAAGAAACTCGTGGATGTTGTGTATGCCTTGAAGAGGCAAGGAATGACACTTTATGAATTTGGGGGTTAGGTTTTTGTGAAATTAGGGTTATGTTTTGTAATGATTGTAGGTGTTATTTTGTTGTTGTTGTGGTTTTAGGGCTTGATGATGTAATTCTCATTTACTAATCAATGAATAGAAATTTGCTTACTACTCAATTTCCATGTCTAGCTTTCCTATCTGCTGAAACTTTTCATTATTTAGTTCTTACATAACTCCTGTTTGTGCATCTGGGATATTTTAAGAATGACTTCTCAACTAGTTAGTTGTGTGTTTTGCTGCTGGTAGTATGAACATGAATTTTGCAGTTGATTCATTGTTTGAATGGGTAACTAGTTGAATTAGTTGATTCATTGTAATAAAAAAATGTTCTCTTCTCCTGTTGTGTGTGTTTAACTAGTAAATTCATTTGATATGCTACGTTATGTCTATAGTTGCTTCTGGTGCTGTTTCGAGCCATGAAGGCTGCCGGAGAGTAGAGATGGCAATGGATCCTGGACTCGGTCCGGATCCAGTGGATCCAGGACTCGGTCCGGATCCAGTGGATCCAGATCCATTTTATAGGATATGGATCTTCAAAATTTGGACCCGACGGATCCGGATCGGACCCGAATCCATTTATGACTGATCGGATCTGGATATGAATCTTGTCTTTGAGATTCGTATCCGGTCCAGATTCGATCCGTGGATCCGTTTTTTATTAAATACATTATACATTTATACATCCATAAGACCAGTCCGATGATTATATTAATTTAGATTAGATTCCAGTGTGGATATAAATGCTTCTTTGAAGGAACTTTGATAATGCCTCCTCCGACAGTGACTAAACATATTTGCAATTATCTGTAAAATAATCCTATCATCAGTGACTAAACATATCTGAAATCGTATTTTTAAGTATCTACAACTATTCTTTTTAGCATAAGGTTGTGAAAGTTGAATTTGAATATGAATCTCTTTCTGCTAATTATCTTTTTCGATAAGGTTTTTCTGTTAATTATCTTGTAAAATTGAGTCCTACAATGTGCTTGATTTTTTTAAAATAGAATCCTGAATAACAGTCCACCTGCTAGTAAAGATTCTTGGAAAATCTATATTTCTGCATGCAAATTTGTAATTTTTAAATCACTGTTTTCTCTATTACTCTACTTATTTTGTGATGCAAATATGCAATTATATGCTGATAGCAATTAGTAATGATAATTACTGAAGTTAAAATTTGCATTATCTAGTCTAAAATAATCTGAAAGTGTAACTAGTCTTTCTATGATGTGGATCCAGATCCGATCCGTGGAGCCGGTGGATCCGATGGATATGGATTTGAATCTCATTTTTATGGACCCGATGAATCTGGATCCGGATATGAATACAAGTATGAAAAACGGATTTGGATCTGGATCGAGTAGGATCCGGTCCAGATCCTATCAGTTGTCATCCCTACCGGAGAGTGGGAAAAAAATTAGGGGAGGGATTCGGGACGTAGGCATAGTGTATATGGGAAGAAACAGTCGTATACGGGTGTATAACGACTTAGGAAAAAAATCCATGTAGTCCTTTCAAATCTTTATAAATATATGATAAATCTTTTAAAATACAAACGTAAATTTTTTTGATTGTCTTTTAAATTATTATATTCCTAAATAGTCTTTTAAATCTACCATATTTATTTATCCCAAAAAAATATTTTAAAATCCTAATTGAATACACCCCTTTTGAGTGTATCTTTACCTTCTCCAATTAAGATAATATTACAAGTTGATGCTAAACCATATTCTTTAACATATAGCTTATTACTCTATGAAATAAGATAACATCATCTCATTGCTTGACTAATTCAACTCAAAATAGTTTATTAATCAAAACTACAGCTGCATGTTCTATTATATTAAAAACCATAAGTTTCAAAAAATGTATGACATATTCAAGCCCGTAAATATTGTGACATATTAAACCCACAAAATTAAAAATATTTTTATTTTTTTCTTAAATTTATGTTAACTTAAACTATGACATAAATCAAAACCGCGCAAGTAAATATCTATTAAGTCAAACTTTAATGAGAGGGATTGGTTAGACCATCTCCAGCAGGCAGGAGATAATTCTTTGTACATCAGATGAATAATCTGTCACATCATCAATTATCTCTATTTATCACATACACTCCACAACAGGAGATATTTCAAAAAAAAATCATTTTATCTTTCATCCACATCAATACATATACTCCACCATATATATTCATTCTATCTCATTTTCTATTTTGTATATGATATTATTCTTGTAATTCATATTATTATACATATAATAATAAAAATTATAAATTACTTATATTTATTTAATTTGACACTTATCAAATATTATTATAATATTAAAACACAACAATACATGATTTTATTAATGAAGATAAATTAATCGTATAATTTATCAAAAACATACTAAAACATTGATAATATTAAAAATCATAAATTGAAAATTAATTTTCAGTTGCTCCATCTCTAGAAAATATGCACGTTCTTGCAACATTAAATCTTGATGGTAACAATATTTTTGGTACTATACCACCTAGTTTGATGAATTCTCGCATCAACATTTTGAATTTGAGCAAGAACGCTATTGAAGGATACATTATATATGACATTTGAAAATTGAATGACATATTTTGAGAATTTTGTGGACGTGAATATTGGAATTTTGTAGTTGGTTAGGAAATATAAAATTTGGAGGAAGACTAAATTTTGATTAGGATTCATATTTAAAAATAGCAAATACTTTGGAAGAAGATAGAAATTTAGAGAAAATAGCCAAAATATTTTGTTGTCCAAATGAAGTAAACCTAGTCTCTTTTTATAGATTTTGAAAAATTAAAAAAAATGGTGTTTTTTTATATTTTTAAATTCAGTTAAATTATTCGTCAAAAATAGCAATTAAAATACTAGTGGAAAATAAATTTCTGGCAGCTAATCGCAGGCTGCCACATGACATTGCAGGAGACATTGTCTCCTGCACCTTCCACAGCAGGAGACATTGTCTCCACGTGACAAGATTATCTCCTATATATTCAATAATTTTTAATTATTTCACTTCAATATGTCATTTAAATTATCTCCTGCTGTATGTAATTATCGAGGACAATGTCCCTACTGGAGATGGTCCTAGTGATAAGTCAACTTCACCGCAAATGTCATGTTCAGGTTTGAATTCAAAGAGCAAATTCAGAACTACTATTGATTTTCTAGGTGTAGTGGTAAAAAAGATTTAAATATATATCGATAGGATAAATACATTTTTTTTACATTATAGTGAATTAGTTACATTTTTATCATATTATCAGTTAATCATTATTAAGAGATTTACCTATAATTACCTAAAAATGAATGTGCTATTACCTAAAAATGAATGTGCTAGGGTTGTTATCGGTCCGATCCGGTCCAAGTATCGACATACCGGAATCAGACCAATAAGGTTACCGGTCCGGACCGAGACCGGAGCGATATGAATTCGGTCCTGAAAAGAGATCCGGGATCGGACCGATACCTTATTGGGCGAATACGTCGGCCCGATAAGGTTACCGGCTCGATATCGCTTTCCGATCCAAATCGGCGAAATATTAAAATCCCTGCTTTACTTATAATTTTTTTTATAAAAATCTATGTTTTACTGTCTTTACTGCTTTACATAATACATATTAATAAACTTAAAGCAATATATAATAGCAATATTCCAAGGACCGATAAGATAGTTACCGGATATCGGACCGGGACTGATAACATATAAGTTATCGGGTAATTAGATCGGATTGCCGGACCGGATCCTTATCGATCCGGATCCTTATGTCTGGTACTCATATCCGGACCGTTAACTTTTCGGTCCGGATATTTCGGTCCAGTTCTCGGGTGTATTCGGACCGATAACAACCCTAGATGTGATGCATAATATTCGGTAAACTATCACCAAATAAAATATAAACTCCAACAAAAAAAGAAGATGAAGACAACCTTCTCATAAACAAAAGAAATTAAGTTTAAACATGTGTGAAAGTAGTGAATCCAATTTACCTTGGCAGCCAGAGCCGATGTATGGATTGCCTTCATATCCGGGGTTACAACTGCATCGGTAACCACCAAGGCCAGTGTTGGAATCAACACACTGGCTATTATCCAAGCAAGCATAATCGTTACGTTTTTGTACTTCAACACAAGTAAGATTTCCAATGGCCCAATCTAGCACGATAGGGATATTATCCTCAATCCTCTTCACAAAATTAACATCACTGAGATCCTCTACACCCCCGAACTCGAATCGGCTTGCCTCACCAAGAAACGAATAGCCACATGGATTAAACGACCAAGCTAAGCTGTGATTTCTTGTGGTTACCATAGATGTATTGAAATATTTCAAACCTTTTGGTATTGGTATTTGACAGCAACCAAAACCCATACATTTTCCTTTAACTATATCACTGGTGCTAGTGCAAAGAGAGGGGCAACCATTAGCGAAGTTACGTCCGCTCATTATAGCACCATCGTCACAACCAACCACGGTGAATCTGCAGAATTACAATTTAGAGTCTGTAAATTTAGATATAAAGAAATGGTCAAATCAACTCACTCTCAGTAGTCGTGCCAATTAATCAAATTCTAGAAGAGTTAAGTTATAACAGATTTTGTTGGCTTGACCTAACGGATTGAACTTGAAAAGACCCATCAAACTATTGGATTAACATGAGTTCAAATAATGTAAGTCAACGTGTCAAATTGCAATCCAAATTCAAACATACGAAATTAGATTTGAAATTAAAAAATTATGTCAAGTTAAAAGAATATAAATTAATGATTTTAGAAAAATATATACATGGAAAGTTGGTCATTTGCAATTTGACAGTTAAAACAACAGCTAAAAAGAGCTAGATTGTAAAAGAATAATAAAAATTAGCGGTCTAGGTTCAGTTCTTGGTTGATCCACTCAAGGGCATCGACCGGTTTTATGACTCATCTTAATTCATTCATTTTGATCTAACCAAATTTTGGTTGATTAGACATAACATATTTCTTGATTTGATATACGTTTTATCCCGCCTAAGTTTAAAAATCATTTTAAATATACTCACTTCGTCTTAATTTATGTGGCACTGGATGGACTAAGCACAAAGTTTAAGAAAGAAAAAAAAAATTAATTTTTTTTTTAAAAACAAATCTTAGATATTTGTGTGGCTATAAATCATTTCATTAAGGGTAAAAAGAGAATTCTGAAGTTACGTTATTCTAACTATTAAAGGGTAACATTCTTTTCGGATTAACCTAAAAAAATGTACCACAAAAATTAGGTAGAGGAAGTATATGGTATGAGTAAAAGGTAAAAAATAATAAGTTCAGTTGAATCTGCTCAACTCGTTTGGGAAATGTTGAATATGCAAAATACACAGAAGAAGGAGAAAAGATGAAGAAGAAGAAGAGTATTTACATGTGAAGAAGAAGAGAGAAAGGTAACAGAAGAAGAAGTGCGAGGGGGAAGACAAGAAGCGTGAGAGAGAGAGAGGGGATGTATATTGATAGATCAAAAAAAAAAAAGATTTACATCTGTGTGTGTTAACTATATACACATCACTCCAAGTATTCACTATTAATGACTTAATGATCCCTACTTAACTGTCACTAACTATCTTAACAATTTAACTGCTCACCAAAATATCTAACATTGAAATAACAAAATATCTAATTGCTAAACTACTCTTTTACACCCCCCCTCAAGCTAGGATGTATGAAGATGTTCCTCAATCCTAGTTTGGATAACAAATAAGTGTGCTGTTGTCGACTCAGTGCCTTTGTTAAGATGTCAGCTGGTTAGTTCTTCGATGTGAGAAATTGAGTGTTGATCAGCCTAGCATGTACCTTCTCTTGAATGAAATGACAGTCCATATCTATGTGTTTAGTTCTCTCATGAAACATTGAGTTGTCAGTTATCTGTATAGCAGATCTGTTGTCTGTGTATGGCCACTGGTTGGGAGATGGCAATTCCCAGTTCTTTGAACAAGCCAACTAACCAAACAACCTCACCTGTAGCAGAAGCCATAGCCATGTATTCTACTTCTGCGGAGCTTCTAGAGACTGCATCATATTTCTTCGACTTCCAGGATATAGGTGATGAATCAAACATTGCCAAGTATCCAGTGACTGATCTCCTGGTATTTACACATCCTCTCCAGTCTGCATCACAATACATTTAAAGGTGAGGAATACATTCAGCTGAACTAGACATGAGAACCCCCATTCCTGGTGTTTGTTTAACATATCTGACTAGCCTAAGACTTGCCTCCATATGCGAATCCTTAGGTGCCTGCATAAATTGACTGAGTGAGTGTACTGTAAAGGTGATGTCTGGCCTGGTAGTTGTTGAGTACAATAGTATTCCAATTAACCTCCTATACACACAAGGATCCTTCAACAACTTATCTGAACTTGGTGGTGAACCAGAATTAGAAGCTATAAGTTTGTCTAGTTCGACAGTAGTAAGCTTCTGGTTTGGTTCCATTGGAAATGAAGCAGGTTTGGCTCCTGCCAATCCCATGTCTGATATTCTTGCAAATTCAATGCCAAGAAAATATCTCAAATCTCCTAAGTCTTTAATCTTGAATGTTGATTGTAGTGCTTCCTTTGTCGATTGAATGAGTGTTGAATCACTGCATGTCAACAACAAATCATCCACAAATACCAACACCACCACAATCTTCCCTTCTTCCTGTTTGGTGAAGAGTGAGTAATCCCTGTGACTTTGTGTGAAGCTTGATGATAACAAAACAGATGTCAACTTTATGTTTCATTGTCTAGAGGCCTGTTTTAATCCATATAAAAATTTCAGTAGCCTACACACATGTGTTTTCCTGTAGCTTGGACTGAATCCTTCAGGAACTGTCATGAATACTTCCTCAGATAGATCACCTTGGAGAAATGCATTATAAACATCCATTTGATGTATCCTCCAATTCTTCATCGCAAAGAATGGACACCACTGCTCGATCGGCCATTTTAACCACTGGTGAGAAAGTCTCCTGGTAGTCAATCCCTTCCTTTTGATTGTATCCCTTTGCTACAAGTATTGCTTTGAACCTTTCAATCTCTCCTAATGCCTTGTATTTGATCTTGTATACCCATCTACAACCTATGACTTTCTTTCCTTCAGACAATTTGACCAACTTTCATGTCCCTTTGTCTTCCAGTGCTTTAATCTCAGATTCCATGGCTTCAACTCATCTAGGATCCTTTGCTGCATCTGAGTACCCTGATGGTTCTGTGTCCAGGGACACCTTAGCAACAAAGTGTTGATAAGTGGAAGAAATACTTGTGTAGACAACATTATCAGAAATAGAATATAAATATTTAGAAGATCCTTTGTTAGTGATGTAATCCTTGTGCCAAATAGGAGGCTTGCTACTCCTTCCTGACTTCCTTACTACAAGTTCTGTATGTGGACTTCTATGTGCAGCATTCTCTTGGTGATTAGTTTCATTTACATAGTCAGTAGTGAGAACACCATGATCTGCACCAGCAACTTTATATGTACAGTCAACAGTTATAACATCCTGGTTTACACTAGTACCATCTTCTCCTGCAATACACTCTTCAAAAACTGGTGTACTGTTAGTAATAGGATTATTTATCAATTCCTCATAAGAGAATTACTCATGTGCCTTTATGTTGACATTTTCCTCATTCTGGCCATTCTGGAAAGGAAAAACATCTTCCTTAAAAATTACATCCCTGCTCACAAGAATGTTTCTATTCTCCAAATCATATAACTTGTATCCCTTTTATGTAGGAGCATATCCAAGCAAGACACACCTAACTGCCCTTGGACTAAATTTATAATGTGTATGAAGTACAGTAGCAAAACATAAGCAACCTATGACTCTTAAGTGGTTAAGTTGTGGTGTTTTGTTGTATAATCTGTGAAATGGGGATTCATTTTTTTCAAAACAGTCGAGGGGATCCTATTAATGATATATGTTGCAGCTTCTATACACATTCCCCAGAACCTATCTGGTATGCTACCCCGAAGTTTAACAACTCTAGCAGTCTCAAGAATGTGTCTGTGTTTTCTCTCAACCACACCATTTTGTTGTGGTGTGTAGGGACAAGAGCTTTCATGTATAACACCACATGACTGAAATAACTCTCAACAATTCTGATTAAAGAATTCAGATCCATTATCTGACCTGATTCTATGAATTTTGAGATCAAACTGTGTATTAACTTCTGTAAAAAAAAAATCTCAAAACAGTGGATACATAAGATTTCAGTCTTATAAAGAATGTCCATGTCCACCTAGAAAAGTCATCTACAATGGTTAGGAAATATTTCATCCCATTGTAAGTCTCGACTCTATATGGCCCCCATACATCTAAGTGCAACAACTGGAAAGGTTTAGTTGTTCTACTAGTGCTATCAGAAAATGGGGATCTAGTTTGTCTAGCCAATGAACATATTTCACAATTATCCAAAACAAAATCAACATTGTTTTTGAAGCAGGAAATTTTCCTTAATACTGTCATGGGTACATGACATAGCCTTTTATGTCATGTCATTGCATCTATGTTATGTGTAGCAGCCATACATCTCCTCAGTTTCTTCTCTTGATCCTGAGTATCCATACATAGAATATAGAGCCCATCTTTCTCACTATCAATCCCTCTCACCTTCCCAGATGCTAAGTTCTGAAATACACAGCACGATAGGGAAAATGTGACACTGCAATTCAGATCCCTAGTCACTTTAGACAATGACAAGAGATTACATTTGAATGCAGGAACACAAAGGACATTTCTTAGAACATCACCTTTTCCTAGGTGATAATATCCAACATGTGAGATTCCAGCAGAATCTCCTGTTGGTAGTTGAACCTTTCCAGTCCCCTCTGTCATTAGATTATTGTGTAAGTATTTAGAATCACTTATCATATGGTTGGTTGCACCTGAGTCAATAATCCACTGCAATATTTCTTCAGATATGTGCATACCTGTCATGTTTGCATTATGGTCTTTGTTCTTATCATTCTCTTCCAGCATATGGAGAATCTGTTGTCTCTGACTAGGGGTGAAATAATCCTGTTGTTGTTTCACCATCTTTGCTCCATTCTGTATCATATCAACTTCCTGTCCTGTATCCTCAAGATTACCTATAACTGCATATGCCTTTTTTGGTCTCGTCTTGAAATCATCCAGATATCCAATCAATTGATAACAACCCTCCTCTAAGTGTCCTGTCTTCCTACAATGATTGCACTTCATCAGTTTGAAACAATCGATTCTGTAGTGTTCCTTCATATGGCAATAGTCACACATAGTATTAGGATTAAAAGGTTTCCTTGACTTGTGACCTCCTTTACTATTTCCATTCCTTGCAGTAAACATTGCAGTCGACTCAATGTGGTCATGTACTGTTCTACCACCACTTGCCAGAATTCTCTGACTCTCTTCTTGATTAACCAATGCATAGGCTTGGTTTAGACTTGGAACTTGCTGCAGCATGAGAACCTGGCTTCTCGCATGATTATAACTCTCTTTCAAACCCATAAGAAACTGTAATAATCTCTGGTATTGCAAGTGATTAGCAAATTTTTTCGACTTGGGACAACAAGATGGTAAAGGTATGATTGAATCATACTCATCCCAAAGATCCTTTAGCCTCGAATAGTATCTGAAACTGACATTGTTCTCTGTCTTAGTGTGAATATCTCCTTATGAAGATGAAATGCTCTCGAGCTGTTCACTTTGTCGAACCTCTCTTTCAACTCTTCCTATATGCTGTGTGCATCCGCATTGAACAACATCCCTGTTAGTAAGCTTTTACTCACATTCCCAATCAGCCAGGACACCACTATAACGTTACATCTGTCCCATATCCTTGCGAGTTCATCATTGTAGTTTTCTCTTCTGACAATGAATCCCATTTTGCTCTTTCCCAATAGCGCCAACTTCACTGCCCTGCTCCACAATGTGTAGTTGTCTATTCCATTCAAGATGATTCCAACTGATAAGGAACCAGGTGCATCTGATGGAAACAAATATAGAGGATGGTTGTGGTCTACTATATTGTTCCTCAGAGTTGATGTCTCTCCTACTACATCAACTCCACTGCCTGCGACTGCTTCTGATATAGTCATATTTAGACTAGTAGCAGATACATAATCCGACTCCTTTAATTTCGTTCTTAATCGACAACAAAATTAACTCAAAAACAACGGAACAAACTCATATCGCTAGATCTTTAATTTTGTCCTTAATCGTCAACAAAATTAATTCCAGATCTAACAAAGTTTTAACAGAACAAGCTTATACTCTTAGATCTCAACTTGCATGCAACTTTATTATCTCCGATTTGACAAAAATCTGTCATGTCTTCTCAGATCTGTCACTCGATCTCAAATCACATCAGTTATCGCAGATCTACGACTGTACCTCGTGATCTACTCCAGATCTTAGATCACAATTTCTTCAATACAATCGCGATCTATTCTAGCTTTGATACCATGTTGAATATGCAAAATACACAGAAGAAGGAGAAAATATGAAGAATAAGAGTATTTATATGTGAAGAAGAAAAGAGAAAGGTAACAGAAGAAGAAGTGCGAGGGGGAAGACAAGAAGCGTGAGAAAGGGGATGTATATTGATAGATCAAAAAAAAAGATTTACATCTGTGTGTTAACTATATACACATCACTCCAAGTATTCACTATTAATGACTTAATGACCCCTACTTAACTGTCACTAACTATCTTAACAATTTAACTGCTCACCAAAATATCTAACATTGAAATAACAAAATATCTAATTGCTAAACTACTCTTTTACAGGAAAGGCCTCGTACCTGTTGAGGGAAGAAAAACTGTAAGGACTTGATCTTCCTAAACGCATCCAAGCAGGATCATCTTGAACCAAAACTCCTGTTTGTGAGTAACACTTTCTATTTATGGTATTTGATATCCTCATTTCTGAGTCAGATATGTCGTAGACTTGAATGTTCCATATAAAAGGTTTCGGAGAATCTGTTGTATTAGTGTCACATTTGATTTCGAAATTCGAGTTTAATGCACAACCAGATCCAAAGCCAATCCCAAATGGGTAAGGAACTGTAAGGTTTCCACACATTCTTGGACATCCTGGTTTTGTAATGGTAGCAGCTTTGGTGATTGTGGTGGTGGCGTTGGTCAGCGGAGAAGTGGTGTTTGTCGGTGGAGGAGAAGTGGCGTTGGGCGGCGGAGACGTGGTGGTAGGAGGAGGAGGAGAAGTGGTGTTAGTGGGCATAAATTGGGCGGTGGCTAATGTCAAGATTAGCATAAAGGAAATAAAAAAGGGGAGTTGGAAAGAAAACATAGCAACTTGATTATGTTGCATGGTTTTGAAATATTATGTAAATTAAAAGAACGTAGTGAGTAAAGGGTTGGATATATAGGACTAAGAAGAAAATGACCTTAGTGAGATTAAAAATCTCTAGTGAGGAATTAATCAACTAATTATATTCACCGTAATTTCATAGAAATTTGTTTAGTATTTCTGACATTGAGAATGATAACGAGGCAGGAGTATATACAAATTTCGACGACGTTGACAATCCTAGTTGTCTATTTAATAATGTGCCCACCAAACACCAACGACTTTGACAATATCTTTTCCCGGCAGCGAATCCCCCACCTGTACCGGGCTTGCTTGTGGCGAGCAACGGCGGGTGGGTGAATCGCGGTGGCGGCGCGCTCGAGGACGAGCGCAAACTAATAAGAGGCGAATCGGCAGAGAAAATATTCAAGATTGTTACCACATTCTGCCGAATCGCGAGCCGACGTCGTCGGGGTGGTTAATACACGTCTCGCTTACCAACTCGCTCTTCGTCTGAGGAGGCGACTTTGACAATATCTAAGTCGACAAGGAATCGTTAAAAAGAATGCAGTGTTAGGGATCAACCAATGATGTGGAAACGAATCTAAGATATCAAGGTTTAAATTTGACCAAAAATAAGTAGATGAATTTCTTTTTATTCAATAAGCCCTCCATGTTTATTGGACTCAAACCATCCAAATATATTTTTAATATGGTGTAATATTGTTAGTTATGAGTTAAAATTACAATTTTTTTCAAAAAATCTCACACAATTAAAAATATTCATCATCTTATAAATAACTTTTTTTGGAAAAAGGAAGCCGACTTTAAATTTGAAGCATATGGCATAAGCCAAAGTTCCAAAAGACTATAAAAGCTAACAAGATGATTGTGTTAAACTAGGGCTGGCCAACGGGGCGGGGATACCGATATTCGATATCGGTATCGGTACGGGATTGAGAATTTTTCTCGACCCCAACACCGACACTGCACTCGCCCCAACCCCGCCCACCCCGACCCCACCTGCACCCGACCACCCCAACCCTTCCCACCCCCCCCGACCTTTCCACACCCCGACTTCTAGTCAAGACAATCTGGCCTAATTTGACCATTTTGCATCAGTCAAATCTAGACAGCCTATGTAATGCTCTGCGTTTTCTCTTCCATAAGGGCATGAGACGCAGGGTAGTAACGATCGGAGTTTCTCCATTTTCGGTCAATTCTGGCATCCACCGGGGACGAGACATAGTCCAATAGCTTCGTCTCTTCAAGCCCGTCATTTTCATACCAAGTGCCCCCATCGATTCATCCTACATCTCCGTCAATTTTAGATCGAAAACCCACTGCAAGCCCGTCGATTCCGGTCGGTTTTTTGCAAATTTCGACCGATTCTGGCTATTTCAAGGTTCGGCGTTGGTACCATCACACTCGGCATCACCTTCCCGTCATTTTGACACCTCCCACGTTGTTCGATTCTCACCAAAACGGCACAATACCCAATCAAAAAATCTGAAAACCTTAGCCGCCTCCATAGCATTTTTCGGCGACCTGAGACACAGTCGACGACTGAGGTTGGTACCATTAGTTGCGTCGTACTAACCCCGACATTTTGCAACCATACACTTCCGGCGACCCAATCTATTTCAGTGTTTTAATATCCCCAATTGATTGCAACCATACACTTCCCCCCAGCTCGTCGTCGCATCTCCTACCACACCTCGATGTCGTCTTACCCTTCCTCACTGCTCGTCGTCTCCCTTTTCCACTCGTCGTCGCATCCAATTCGTCGAACTGCTCTTCCCTCTTCTCCAAGGTAGTAATAATCTCATTTAAATGGATTTTATGAATGATTATGGTTAATTATGTTGCATCCAGTGTGCTTTCTGCCGTTCAACAGAAGAATTTGAGGTATAAACCACTGATTATGTAATTCTTTTTTCTGGTTCATCCTATTTATTCTTAGACCTGTTTGCCTCTTGACTTGTATATTGATTATATACTTTCATTTTCCATAATCAAATTTCAGGTTTCAGAAGTCATGTTAAGCTATGTTAATGAAAAGCCTGCCAAAGGAGATGTCAATGGAGTATCAGGAGTTATAAATGTGCATAAACATTGTACAAAATGGTAATGATAAGTCTTTTTATCTTTCTTTCATATAAATGTGGTATAGTAATTTGAAGATCATCTTAATAACATCACAAAATTCGTCATTTCTAGATAAGTTCATCATGAGTGTCACAAATGTCAAGTTTAAGGAAGTTTGTATTTCTTCTATATAATAAATAGGAAAGTCAGATTATCTTATCTGCATCTAATGTGTTCAATCTACTGCAATTTGTCTTGTCGAAATCTTTTCTTCATTTGTGAGTTAAATCATTTTAGACTTTTTAAATATGTTGCAAGACAAATTGTTGCTAGTGTAAAAAGCATAAATGCATATCTGCAGGCCCCTAATGTATATTTTGAAAATGATGACGCGGTCAACCTTGAATCTGAGGTAAAGAGGAGCTGGAGGATTACTTGTTTTTTCTGTGGGGTAAAAAGGGCAGCCCTTGGGTGTTATGAGACAAGTTGTCGCAAAAGCTTTCATGTTCCTTGTGCCAAGTTGACACCAGAGTGTCGATGGGATTATGTATGTATCGAAGTTGTTCCCTCGGGCATGTATTTCATAAAAAATCATTACTTACTCTATTTTCCTTATTTCATGACAACTTTGTTATGTTATGCCCTTTACATGCCAACTCTAAGCTGCCATGTGAGGTCCCTGGGAAATAGTCTAAGATTAGAGAAAGTATTAAAAGGTTGGACCAACAGATTCTTACAATGTAGATAAACTTTTAGATTTTGGCTCAAAGTTCTTATTCCCCTTCTTTTTTCCTTTAATCTGCAGAAATTCTCGTAACCGCCAACCCAAAGTCTCAGCAACACCTGATAATGCTTCTATTTTGTAGTGGAAGACTCAAAAGAAGAATAGAAACTTGGTGCTCTGTTCTTAAGCTCTGACTGCTGATGAAAAAGTAAGCAAACATGATATTTTCGCAGATCATAGTTGTTTGAGAAATAATGTTCATTAACTGGATAACTTAAATCCACAATTTGCAGGGGCATGTTTCTACATTAAAGAGGTTGTCTATAGTGACAGTAGTCAAGAGCTGGGACTTAAGTGTCACCCATGTCATTGCTTCTACAGATGAGAAAGGGGCATGCCGAAGAACTCTCAAATATTTGATGGGTGTTTCGGCTGGGAAACATGTGGAGCAGTTTGCAAAGGGATCATATTGAGCAACAATGTATTTTGAGCAACAACACATTTTGTAAGGAAGATATTTGATGTAAGGAACTGGTTCACTGATGTTGATGCTATATCTCATGTGGAGCAGTTTGTAAAGGGAGGCATATTCAGCATTTGAGGGTAGGGTAGATGCTATCTTTGTGGATCCACTGTGCTGATGGTAGCCAAGTCCAATGTGCTGATACTCAGAGATGTTATATTACAGCTGCACATTAGAGGGCAAATTTATTGTAAATGGAGTAGAAAAAAATATGTCCTATGGGGTGTAATATTATAATATCGTATCAATGACAATCATTTTTAATCTTATCTTTCTCTTTTTATTATTTATGTTGTCATTATTTTTTTCTATAGCATTATCTCATACAGTCGTCACATAATTTGTTTTATTTTTCTTCAAACCGTCGTATTATCCATTTAGCCGTTGCATTAGGTGTTTCTAAGCCTCTTCAAATCAGATGCATATCAAATGCGACGATTGTACAGGGTCGTCACATTAGGTCTATCACTGTTGCATTAGATATGCACCTAATGTGACGGCCTTGTGCAGCCGTCGCATTAGATATGCACCTAATGCAACGACTGTACAAGGCCGTCACATTAGGTCCATTTAGCTGTTGCATTAGATCTAATGCAACGACAGAGGATGCAACGACTCCTTGTCGTTGCATTAGACCTAATGTGACGGCAAAAAGGCCTTATTGCGATGATTTTGAGGCGTCGCATTAGGCCAGAAATGTAGTAGTGTCTTCCTCCCCCTACCCCAACCCCCCAACCCTTAATATTTATTTTTTAACTCTTAAGTTATTATATTTACACTTTAACCCAATTTTTCCGACTAAAAATACCTCATTTTCTCTTCATTCTTTCTCACAAATCTTCCTACAATCTCTCTAATAATCTCTCAATCTATCTCTCATTCTCTCTACATTGTCTACTAAGTATTCAATTTTATTTATTCATTTAGGAGTGAAGTTGACAACTAGCTTGAGGATCATCCGTCGAGCAAAGTTTCAATTTCAACCTCTCGATTACACGTCGACGTTACGTTGACGTTTGATACATTCGTTCCTTCATTAAATTATTATTGTGTCTTTATTTTATTTAACACACTTAATTTTATTATCTTTAATTATTTATTTGCATAATTATAATGAAAGGATTAAGAGGTGTAAGAGTGTTTCTACTAGTAGGGGTAATAAGGGCAAGACTACTTCTTCTAGTCATCCTATTCCTCCAGATCCTCTTAGACAGGACAATTTCATTGCTACTGAATTATTTCCTGAAGCACCATTAGATTTAGACGAGGAGCTTTTTTCTGGAACTCAACAAGATTTTAATTTAGAAGATAATCTAGATGACACGCCCACTAGTGCACCTCAAACTGCATCGCCTCCTATTCCCCCTAGTAACAAGGTCCACCTCAACGAAAATTAAAATCAGATGTATTGGCTTTTTTTATAGGGACGTAAAAAATGAAGTTGTTAGATGCACTATTTGTAAAATTATTTATAAATTTAAAATGAGAGCGGGACGGGAGATTTAACTACGCATTTGAATAACCGTCTCAAAGCTAGGTAAGATGAATATAAGTCTAAAAAAAGGGTGCGCAAGCACCCTCTCAGTCGGGACAAGCTTCACATACTGTTTCGGACCAGGTACAAGATCAAATTGACCCTATGATGGGGGCAGTTGTAGGCCCTAAATACGATAAAAATAAAGATAGGGAAGCATTATCAAAATTAGTTGCAGCGTAGGGTTTGCCTTTTTCATTTCCTGAATCTCCTGGTTTTATTCATTTTATAAGAGAAATGTACAATCCTGCTTATAACGGTTTTCCTAGATCAACTGTTAGGAGATATGTTTGTAAATTTGCACACGAATATCAACAATATTTACGTTATTTTTATATCATTACCCTGAAAAGTATCTATCACATCTGATTTATGTCGTAGTACTAACGACCATGATTATTTAACGGTAACATATATGGTGTATGCAAAAACGTATTTTAGCATATACATATATAAATAGTAGGCACACTGATATTTTTATTCAAGAAAATATTTCTTCTATTTGCGATTATTATGACATAACTGATAAAATCATGACTATTACATTAGATAACGCTTCTTTTAATATTTCTGCTGTTAGAATATTAAAAAATGTCTTAACTCCATCTTTTCCAGATCATTTTCATATAAAATTTGCATGTCATATTTATAACTTAGTTGTAAAGGATGATATATCACTTTTTGAAGACTTTCTTGAAAAAATACAATTTGTTATAAACTATATTTTTAAAAAATAATAGAATACAACGACTAAAAGAATATAAAAATTTTTGTCACGATTGCCAACTACCATACAGAAAAATTCCCGAAGAAGTATGCATTAGTTGAAATTCTTTATACAACCAACTACGTGTTGCTTATGATTATAGATGACCTATAACTTTATTTTTTAACGCCCGTAATCGAAATCCTACTGATATGCTTATAGATTACAATTGGGATACAATTTTAGAACTTATTACATTTTTAGAGAATTTTATCTAGCTACTAAAGAATTTTCCGGTATTTATTATCCTACTATTTCATCAATGTTATTTTATATAGCTCTAATATTTATATTACTTAGTAAATATATGAAAACCCAGCTTATAAGGCATCTAGTAAAAAATTGTTTCTAAAAATAAAAAAATATTTTATTCCTATTCCCCAAATTTTATGATTAGTGCTTTATTAAATCCATCTATTAAAATAGACGGTTGTAAAATACTTATTGAAACTATTTATGATTGCATAGATAAACTTTCACCTCCATCTCCAAGAAATCCAAATGACCCACCACCTATTAAAAAACTAGAGAAGAAGTGTTGTCTAGCATACAAGATGAATGTAAAAAAGTATATACGCATTACCAACAAGAAAGTGCTAGAAACCAATCGGCTTCCATGATATCTTATTCTTCTTCAACCCAACCTCAAAAACGACATGATGTTTCTGCGGCTAGTATTCAAAGCCTCAGACATAAAATGTTTAGTGGTAACATTTCTAACCAAGTTAGCGAGTTTGATGTTTTGTTTTGCAGGGTGTTGTACCGTACCAATCAATTGAAAATGAAGAGGGACATAAAGATTTGCTAAAATACTGGAGGGAGAATGAGAAGAATTTTTCAACATTATCTAAGATGGTCCGAGATGTGTTGAACATTCAAGCGTCATCAATAGCGTCTGAAAGCACATTTTCTGCGGGAAAAATTCAAATAGGGGAGCACAAACATTCATTGGTAAGAGACTCATTAGAGATTGCGCCTATTCAGACTGGATTCGATGCGCAGGAGGTGCGCGCCAACCGAGATCAACGAAGAAGACTACAACTACAACGAAATCTTATCCGACGGATGTGCAAGCGACGTCGACCAATTTGACAACAAATACCAATTCCAACCGAAGAACCACAAGAAATTATAAAGAAACTAGAAAATGTGTTTCTTAAAATGTAATTCTTTTAATTGTAATTTTACTATGGTATTTATTTGCAACTTTCAATATCACGAAGTTGCATGAAATTGTATTACCAAAACAAAATTATACTTCTAGTCGAATAATATAATCTGCACAAAAACAACATTGAGATATATTTTTTTAAACTATCTTGTTGTGTGTGTGTGTGTGTTATTTATTTAATTTAAGGACAAATAAAAAAATTACCAACCCCGACCCCACCCTTCCGCCTCGGATCGGGACTTCAGACTCGCCACCCGACCCTTCCACTGCCAGACCCGCTACCCACCGCTGACCTCACCCCCAACCCGCCCGACCCACCCCGCCAGCCCTATGTTAAACTGGACATTCCTCGAAGCACGAAAAAAACTTTTAAAAATAGCATCGCACGAATTACTTGATATCTTTGTTCGTAAAGTGTGTAGTGTATATAGGGCTGCACAAAAGTCGATCCGGACCGAAAAATAGACCGGATCGAATCGGTAATTTTGATCGGTCCTCGCCCTTTGAAATATTTTTTCGGTTTTGGTCCTAAACGATCGCCATTTTAAATATATATTATATTATATAATTTTTAATATATATCATATATATAATTCCTAATATATATTTAAAAAATTGGGTTTCAGTTTTTTTTTTAAAATTGAATTTCCAATACTGAAATTGACATTCTCGGACACATTACCACAAAATTTGAACGTTGAAATCTATTGTATATCACGAGATATTTAACTTTGAAAAGGGGAAAACGTAAGAATTTGAAGAAAAAGTGAAATTGATTGGTAAGAAGGACGTTTTTTGAGGTTTCGGCTGCTCCAAAAAAAAATACGCGACATCAATTTTTTTTTTAGATCAAACGAACGTTCGAGCGCAAAGTTATGACCATTTAAAATTTCACTAATTTACAGCCTATATTTGATATATCAATACGTCCGGCCGTGGGACCGGGGATCAGTGGGGGGGCTGGGATTGGGCTGGGGTGTTACAATGAAAATAGAATTATAATAATTTGGTCCATTCGGTTCAACTAACCGGACCGGACCGATAAATTCGATCCGATCTTCGTTCCTAATGTTCTGATTTCTTGATTCTTGGTCCGGTCTGATTCGGTCCGATCCGATTTTAATCTTTTGTGCGGCCCTAAGTATATATATCACGTATTGCCGTTTTTAAAAGGAGAAAACCATACATTTAAAATGAATTTTTGGGAATTATTTTATATGGTTCGTACCAAATTGCAAACCAATTCGTGGATTACATTTAGTCAAACATTCTCCTTTTTATCATTTCTGTCACAACTCATGCACCATTTCGAAGCATGTCCCTAATTTTGCAATCATTCTCTGACCAACCAATGCCATTTTCCAGTTTTATATTAATTTCTCTTAATGTGGCTTTTCTTTCTTTTAATCTTAATTAATACTCATTCGGTTCCAATTTATACGATGATTGACCAATTTGAGTATCAAATAATTTTTTCTTTGACTATGATTTTTTCAATTCTTTTTATATATTGTAAATTATTAATTCTACAGATTTATAGTAATTTTCGCATAGTTTTCAAATACGTAAATTTTATATAAATTCCTCTGAATCTAGTGTTGCAAATTTCAAACTTTACGGTCTCTAGTTAGAAAAAAGTAATAGGGACATCGATCTTATGATCCATTATTAATATTTTTATGGTTGTATGACTTTATTTTTCCATAGTCGTAAATAGTAACATAAAATATTGGTAAATGAAACACATGATATTATGGTATGATTATTTTTTTCTATTCAAATTATAACTTATTATAGAATATTATTTCCTCTAGTAATATGGATAAGTCAATAAAACATTTCTTTCAGAAATATATACATAGCAAGTTCTATATATGTATAAAGTTCTCTAATGAAAATGTAAGAATGTTTTTTAAACATCCAAGTTTTCTCTAACTCTTAGCATTAGCATGAAGATTTCATCATCTCTTGTGTTTTACTTACGGCCATCTCCTATAATTTTCCTTTTTGTTTGTGAAAAATGCCACATAATTAAAAGAACCAATTATAATAGGTCATAAAACGGATATTAGTATCTTCTCGGAGAGTAGTGTGTAAGTGTGCATATGATATAGATCTTATATACTCCTCCGTCCCAAAAAGATTAATATACTTTGATTTGACACAAAGTTTACGAAATAAAAGAGGACTTTTGAAATATGTGGTGCAAAACAAATCTTAGATATTTGTGTAGATGTAAATGATCTCATAAAGTATAATTATTTTTAAATATAGAAATAAATCAATTTTTTATGATAAATTAATAAGAAAAATAATTCAATATTTTTTAAACGGATGGAGTATTATTTATTTTCTTTCTCCTCCAAGTCCAAGGTTTAGCATTTAGTATTTGCATTTATTCATACAACTTTTTTATGAACCGAGCAAAAACATGAGATAGCTACGTATATACCTAAAACTAGCTTGTAAGACGTCACTTCCATGCATGGAACCTTATGATTTATAAGATGACAACACTAGGTTTAACATGAATATTTAAAGAAAAATACTTCTTTATTAAACTAGGTAAAGGTGTCTACATGAAAATTATGAAAAGAGAAAAATCAAACACTACTAAAAATGGAGTCTGTTTTTTCGATAATTTTTAATTTTATAAAAGAAAACCTACGTACTTCTGTCGTTTATTTTTTGAGCAAAAAGGTGCGGAAATTATAATTATTTTTTATATTTTTTGTAAAATATACCGACTGACTCCGTTGATTTTTTATACAAAAATCGATGGAGTCCGTCGGTTTTTATAGAGTGAAAAATTATAGTTTAAGAGTATTTGAAAGAAATAATCCCTTGATTATTTTAATTAATGAAGAGGTCTATATATACAATATACAATCTTTTATTTCTACTATAATACTAATATCCTAATTACTCTTGTACAAGACTTCTACAAAATATGGTAAGTAATCTAAATATACACAAATATACACACACACACGGATCACACACGGTTTCTATCATACCCATGCACTCATAGCGTGCGGTTGTCGTACGCTGAGACTGTCCCTAAAATCTTCAAAAAGAACCAAGGGAAGACCCTTAGTAAAGATGTCAGCAATTTGGTACCTTGAAGGGACGTGTAAGACATGTACTTGTACACGAGTTATCTTTTCGCGAATAAAAAGAATATTTATCTCGATATATTTAGTGCGTTGATGTTGAACCGAATTCCCAGAGAGATATACGGCACTAACATTATCACAATAGACCAAGGTAGCTTTCGATATAGGAAAGTGAAGCTCTAATAAAAGATTATGCATCCAACATGACTCAGACACCACATTGGCTACTCCTCGATAACCTGTCTCTGCACTGGATCGCGATAAAGTAGTCTGACTTTTGCTGACCAAGAGACCAAGTTATCACCAAGAAACATACAATAACCAAGGGTGACTTATTGACATTAGAATTTAGATTAAAATATCTTTTAGGTTTAAAAATACCACGCTGACTATGAGTAACATACCCTTGACTCGAAATAGGGGGGACGTGTTTTGGGTAAGTGTCGGGTCGGTTAAAACTGGACCAGCAGGTAATGGGCTTGCTGGCCCAGTGGCAGAAGGTTGTGATGGTAAAACTAGGCTAGCAGGGCTTACTGGCCGAAATAGTGGACTACATTTGGGCCAACAGGCAATAGGCCTTCTGACTGAGAAGCAGAGACTGGATCGGTAATATTTGGGCCAGCAGGTAGTGGGCCTGCTGGCTGATTTTGGTCACGGGAAAACTCAGATAAATTGTGGATAATATACGGTGAGAGCCCATCATCCAAAAAATCATACGAACTACAGATAATTATACAATTTAGCAAACGGAAATTGAGCTTCATAAAAAGTGACATGACGACTAATTATGATTTTATTAGCAGATAAATCAAAACATTTGTAACTACGATGATAGACGGATAATTCAAAAACGCACAAGTGGTAAAACAAGCTTGTAGTTTGTTAATTGTAGTAGACGGTAAAAATGGATAGCACAAACACTCAAATACCCTAAGATGAGAATACGAGAGATCCTTATTAAATTTTAGGGGTGATTGATATGCTAAACCTTTGCTAAGGAGTATGTTAAGGAGGTAGGTAGCCATTTGGAACGCATGATGTCAAAAAGATGAAGGTAATGAAGCATGGGCTAGTAAAGTTTGGAAAATATTATTAATGGTACAAATTTTTCTTTCGGCCTTTCCATTTTGTGAGGACGTATGAGGACAAGAAAACTGAAAAGATATGCCATGAGTGTCACAAAATTTCCGAAATGGCCCATTATCATATTCCTTACCATTATCACATTGAATATTTTAAATTTTCCGTTCAAATTAGATACAGATGAATGCTCTAAATTTTAAGAATGTGGAAAAAACTTAAGATTTTTTAAACAAAGGAAAAGTCCACAAAAAATTAGAATAATCATCCAAAAATAAAACATAATAACGATGGCCCAAAGAACTCAAAACGGGAGATGTCCATAAATCACTATGAATAATGTCAAAAGGCATCGACATACTAGAAGTAAAGGCTACAAACGGTAATCTAACATGTTTCCCTAGAGGACAAGAAGAACAAATATGAGTACTACGCGTACTCTTACAAACAATAAAATTATTATTTTTAAGAGAAGAAATAATAGATGACTCTGGATGACCCAAACATGTATGCCACAAAGAAGGAGCAACTGCGACAAATGTAGAAGGTGTGGCTTGATTTATGGAAATAGTGGTGGTGGTGGTGATTGGATAAATTTCTCCCTGACTATTACACCTCATTATAGGTATCCCATCGTGAAATCCTTCACAAAAAAAAAAGGGTCAAAGTTAACAAAAACTCAATTATAAGTTATGAATTTTCGGACATACACCAAATTTTTAATTAAGCGAGGGGCATGAAAGACATTTTTTAGGACTAGAAGTGGATGTGGAGGAGACAAATATATGTGACCATAACCACAAATTGGAATTGAATTGCCATCACCAATAATTATGTCACGATTATTGCTCAAATTGAAATAAGATGAGAGATTACCTTGGGTAGACGTCATATGAGAAGTGGCTCCGGTGCTCATATACCATGTTGACACCCAATTTTGTCTCATCTTTACCAACTATTTATTCAGATCACCCTTTCACCTTCAATTAATTAACTATGCTTCTCAGTCTTGAAAATTCTCCAAAAATGATAAGTAATTTTAATATTTTTACCAATTATAGTATAAATTTTAAAATTTCGAGTATTAAGCAAAATAATTTTAATATTTCGGCATCGACATTGGTGATTGATTTTCTCTTAATATTTTCACCAATTACCAATTTAATCTTTTTCATATGAATATTATATTTTGCTTAAATTAAATATATATATTAAGTCTTTTGTACCATAATTTTATGTGTGCACTTTTTGAATTAATTAGGATAAAGAAGCATGTTTTAATTAATTAATCCCAAATCATAAATTCCCATTCATTAGCCCACAATTTAACACAATCCCCAACGCACAACCCAATACCCTTCGACTCGGCCCACACTCCCCTTTTGACCCGAACACCCCATCGTCCATTCCAAACCAGCACTCAAACATTTCCCCTTCACCCTCAAACCCTAGTCGCCACCATCAATCACCCCTGCATCTTTACCCGTTGGATAACCACGCCACTGACACTGCCCATACATTAGACCCATCTTTTCGTCTGCAACACCCCGAAAACCTGCCCCCTTTACCCCGAAAATCCGCGAATCACAGACACTTTATATCTACATTACCCATTCCCTCGTCCTTTGTTTCACCTTCCCATACTCGAGCCCTGCACATCCCTAAAATCTGCTGAAACCCTTCACCTTTCAGTCACACAGAGAAACCGTCACTTTCATTTTTTCTTTTGAATTCGAATTTCGAATTCGCATTGAAGCTATCAATTTTTGGCTATAAATACAACCCCTTTGGGGTTGTGTGAAGGAGTTGGAAATTCTGGGTCTGAAAGCCAAGAACAAAACTCACATTTTTACTTTCGATCGAACTTCTTTCTTTGGTATCGAGTTTCTGTTTCAAGAAACCAAGAAAAAAAACCCAAAGAGAGATTAATTTTTACTCTCAATTCGAGTTCTAAACCAGGGCTTATATTTATAGAAACTCAAAGAAAAAGACCTCTTCTCGAATCAGACCTTGAAACTCCATTTTTATTCGTAAGCACCGACTCAACAAATCCAAAAAAACACTAAGCTTTGTTTCTCTTCAATCGCACACACACACATACTCTCCGAGAGGAATCGACGAGTCGAGACGACGCTTCGGTTCGTCACCTGGAGAAGGTAACCTCTTTTCTTTTTGATTTCCAGTTTAATATGTCTAATATCATTTGTATTATATGTGTGTGTGTCTATTAATTGTTGTTTGAACCAGTTTGATTAGTTATTAAGTATGTATGGTCATATTATGTCTGTTTAAGATCATTATATTAGAGTGTGAATAATGTTTATTTAAGGTAAATGTCCTTAGTGTTCGTTATTAATGTTGTCATAGCTGTTTTGGGCTAACAGTTAACCTTTTTTTTAGTTTGAAGTTAACATGCTACTGTATTAGAATGCTTATGAGTATGTTGTGTCAGTTTGAACATGAATTGTTTCCGGTGTTAGCTTTATCAGGCTCCTCTATTAGATGCTTAAGTGCCATGCATTGCTTCTTACAAAAGAACAGAAGGCCCAACAGATTTTGATCATGTTTGTGCATTTGTTTGGCCTTGACTGTTCTAAGATAACAATTTGTCCATCTCTTATGCCTGCTTGATTGTTTTGCATTACCATCGCATATCTGGGCAGGAAGATACTTTCATGCTAGCCCAATCTCATTTTTAAAAACTATTAAACCCATGTCTCATCTGTTGAGCTGCTTAGATAATGCTTCTACCAAGGAATAGTGGCTTCTAAGTGACTGTCCAATCCCTCTCACGCATCTCTTACTGAATCTGGCTAGATGGTTGCATCCATCTCTGCACCTATTTTCATTATGTGAAGAATGCCTGAAGTGGTTCTTGTTTTTAGTAGTTTCTGAGCACATGTAGTAACTAGATGTGTTTTCTCTTGAATCTATTTTGGTTTTTAAAAGTTTTGAAGCATGTTAGCCGTCTTAGTATATATTTCTACCTCTGTAAATTTCTATTAAAACATCTTGTATGGAATCTGTCCATCCAGGCCTGAGATTTGAGCATGTTTATATGTTGAGTCTATTGGTTAAATATGTAAAATGCAGGAAGGTATAAGTGTGCATGTGCTCGACTATTTCTTTCTCCTTATTTATCAAAACTGAACCAGTCCACTGTGTTTATTCTTGTTGGCATATCTTGTGAATCTATCCCCATGTCTTTACATGTGGTATACTTGTGATATATTCAATTATATCATGTATATTTTAAATATTCCTTGAACTACGTCATGACATGATTCTCTCAACCCATGCGGTTCATAAACGCATAACGTCCAGACAACGATGTCATTCTAACCTCAGGCGGTTCCCAAACTCACAAGTTTTCTTTGAGTGCAGATTTTTAGGTTAAAAGAAGCATCGAAACCGCAACACTGATGTGTAATTCCAAGGAATTTCTGCATTGAAATTCAGCCCAAAGGGATCACGCTCCTATTAGGCGGCTACGCAAAATTGACCTACATGGTTCAACGACATTATGCTTACATAAGGACGATATTTGTGAGCCACATTCTTATCCTCATTCATTCATTTCACATATCTATATATCACTGCACTAACTATTTCATCTATCTTTGGTTTTGTAGAAAGTTTCACAAATCAGCTCAGCCCGCCAGGCCACAATCGCACGGGTCTATCAGGACGTCATTCAGCTCACAGTGCCACACTCGGATCCTAATTTCTCAATCACTTTACGACTTAAGTATTTTATCCGGTTTATATTTTGCAGGTAACTTCATCATAGTAGTCTGGCTCACTGGGTCGAAATCATCTTATTACGTCTATCAACGATATCTTCTTATTACGTCTGCACAGTGACGTTAGCTCAATTACGTCTATCAGCGATGTTCCTCTTATTACGTCTATTCAACGACGCCATCTTATCATCTATCAATGACGTTTTCTTATTACGTCTGCACAATGACGTTCCTCCTATTACAACTATCAATGACGTCTTTTTATTACGTCTATTTAACGATGTTCATCTTTTTACATCCGCACAACGATGTTCATCTTATTACGTCTATTCAACGACGTTAATCTTATTACGTCTGCAACGACGTTCATCTTATTACGTCTATTCAACGACGTCCTATCACGTCTATTCAACGTCATTTATCTTATTACGTTTGCACAACGACGTTCATCTTATTACATCTATTCAATGATGTCCTATCACGTCTATTCAACGTCGTTCATCTTATTACGTATGTTCAACAACGTTCATCTTATTACGTCTGCACAATGACGTTTCCTCCTATTACGATTATCAATACAGTCCATATTTCATCTACGTAACAACGATATCTATAACACGTCTACCCAACGACGTCATTATGCCTCTGCAACAACTTTATCTATATTTCATCTATACAACAGACGACATCTACATCACGTCTACTCAACAACATCATACAATTATGCCTATGCAACGACCTCATTTATTTCATCTATGCAACGATGACATCTACATCGCATATGCTTAACGACGTCATTTTATTTTACCTATGCAACAACCTTATAGTTCGACGTCATTTACATTTCGTCTAGAAATGATGAATATCTAATATCTACATTACGTTCGGAAATGACGTCATTTGCATTGCATCCAGAAATGATGTCATCTTCATCCAGAAACGATGTCATCTTCGTCCGAAAACGACGACATCTGCATTGCGTTCTGAAACGACGCCATCTTCGTCCGGAACAATGAACATCTGCAATACGTTCGGAAACGATGACATCTATATTACATCCGGAAAGGACGTCATTTACATTGCATCCAGAAACGACGCCATTTGCGTCCGAAAACGACGCCATCTTCATCCGAAAAAGACAACCTCTCCATTGCATCCAGAAATGACGCAATCTTCGTCCGAAATGACGAACACCTGCATTGCGTCCGAAAACGACACCCTCTTCGTCCGGAAATGATGAACATATGCATTGCGTCTGGAAACGACGCCATATTCGTCCGGAAATGACGATATCTGCATTACATCCAGAGACGACGCCATCTTCGTCCGGAAACGACAAACATCTGCACTGCGTCCGGAAATAACGCCATCTTCATCCAGAAACGACGACATCTGCATTACATCCAGAGATGACTCCATCTTCATTCGGAAACGACGAATATCTGCATTGCATCCGGAAACGACGCTATATTCATCCGGAAACGACGCCATCTTCGTCCAGAAACAACGCCATCTTCGTCAAAAAATGACGAACACCTGCATTGCATCCGGAAACGACGCCCTCTTCATATGAAAATGACGAACATCTGCATTGCGTCCGAAAACGACGAACATCTGAATTGCATCCAGAAACGATGTCATCTTACGTCCGAAAACGACGTCTTCTACATTACGTCCGGAAACGACGAATATCTACATTACGTCCGGAAATGATGAACAGCTGCAACTACATTACGTCTGCACAAATACAACATTTCAACTCAGAGGATCACATTTATCATATATACATGATTTATCATTTTATCTTAACAGTTATGCACTAATTTTTTTAAGCTTTAGCCTGTACCTTAATTTACACGAGCAGGAGCACAACGTGGAACTATCTCTTATGGCGAACTGTGGTAATTTATACCTCGAACGTCGATCCGCTCTCCTCTAGCGTCCCGCAACACCAATGGCCCCAGTGTCATCATAATTCAATAATGAGACAAAATTTTGAATCTGCATCGCCCCGCTTTAATTGTCTAGCATCACAACAACCCAGTGTCATCATAATTCGACACTGAGATAAATTTTGAATCTGCATCAGTCTTGCCTTTAATTTTCTAGCGTCACAACAAACCAGTGTCATCATAATTCGACACTGGGACAAATTTTGAATCTGCATCAGCTTTGCGCTTAAATTCCTTGCATCGGAAATCCCCTTTTCTTCATGAAAACTTCGTTTACCCAAACATTTCCCGATCTTTGACGAGTAAGACAAAATTGGCTACAAGTCAACATCTTTGTCCGAAAACTCTTTCATCGTCTTCAGTCAAAGAGGGACAAGCTGTTGACACCCAATTTTATCTCATCTTTACCAACTATTTATTCAGATCACCCTTTCACCTTTAATTAATTAACTATGCTTTTCAGTCTTGAAAATTCTTCAAAATGATAAGTAATTTTAATATTTTTACCAATTATAGTATAAATTTTAAAATATCTAGTATTAAGCAAAATAATTTTAATATTTCGGCATCGATATTGGTGATTGATTTTCTCTTAATATTTTCACCAATTACCAAATTAATCATTTTCATATGAATATTATATTTTATTTAAATTAAATATATATATATATATATATATATAGTCTTTTGTACCATAATTTTATGTGTGCACTATTGGAATTAATTAGGATAAAGAAGCATGTTAATTAATTAATCCCAAACCATAAATTCCCATTCATCAGCCCACAATTTAAAACAATCCCCAACGTACAACCCAATACCCTTCGACCCGGCCCACATTCCCCTTTAACCAAAACACCCCATCGTTCATTCCAAACCAGCACTCAAACATTTCCCCTTCACCCTCAAACCCTAGTCGCCGCCATCAATCACCCCTGCGTCTTTACCCGCCAGATAACCACGCAACTGACACCGCCCATACATTAGACCCATCTTTTCGTCTGCAACACCCTGAAAACCTGCCCCCTTTACCCCAAAAATCCGCGAATCACAGACACTTTATATCTACATCACCTATGCCCTCGTCCTTTGCTGCACCTTCCCATACTCGAACCCTGCACACCCCTAAATCTATTGAAACCCTTCAACTTTCAGTCACACAGAGAAACCGTCACTTTCATTTTTTCTTTTTCTTTTGAATTTCGAATTCGAACCGTTGAAACTTTCAATTTTTAGCTATAAATACAACCCCTTTGGGGTTGTGTGAAAGAGTTGGAATTTTGGGCCTGAAAGCCAAGAACAAAACTCACATTTTTACTTTCGATCGAACTTCTTTCTTTGGTATCGAGTTTCTGTTTCAAGAAACCAAGAACAAAAACCCAAAGAGAGCTTAATTTTTACTCTCAATTTGAGTTCTAAATCAGGGCTTATATTTGTAGAAACTCAAAGAAAAAGACCTCTTCTCGAATCAGACCTTAAATTCCATTTTTATTCCTAAGCACCGATTCAGCAAATCCTAAAAAAACACTAAGCTTTGTTTCTCTTCAATCGCACACACACACACATACTCTCCGAGCGAAATCGACGAGTCGAGACGACGCTTCGGTTCGTCACCCAGAGAAGGTAACCTCTTTTCTTTTTGATTTCCAGTTTAATATGCCTAATATCATTTGTATTATATGTTTGTGTGTCTATTAATTATTGTTTGAACCAGTTAGATTAGTTATTAAGTATGTGTCGACACCCAATTTTGACTCTCTCGTCCAGTCATTAGCTATACAATTACACTAATTTCGTAAATAATTTTTTATGATTTTTTATAATAAAATGCGACGATAAAACGTTAATACAAGCATAAATAAGCAATTTAATAATGGCACCGCATCTTACGTAGAATATTAATCACTTAGAGTCCCGCGCCCACATTTATTAATTTTAAGCCCTGTCATAATTCTTAAATAAATAAATGATTTGACAATGACGTCGTGTTAAATAGCATATTCACGTTTATTAATACGCAAAGCAATATTAAGATAATTTAATCTTAACTTAAACAAATACGCATAATAAATAAGTTTTAATAACATCATCGCATTATAAATATTAAGCACTAATTAAATAGCACGCCCGTCTTCATTTTTTGTAATAATAATAATAAAAAAATTAGATTAATAAAGCACCTAAATAATTTAATCATAATTTAAATAACTTACCACTAATTAAATACCTACTACCTAAAATTAACTCATAAAACTAATACCCCTAATTAATTAAAACCAGCCCATTCGCCCAGCCCAATTAAATAACCCGCGGCCCAGCACCCGCAAGCCCAACACGCCCCATCAACCCTTATTTCCCTATACCTTTCCCCTCCCTCTCAACCCTTTACCATTTTTCCCCTCCCGCGCCTCACCTTCACAAAACGATGAGAAACCCTAAAACTAACCTAGAACCCGTCGCCGCCATGCCCGGATTTCTCGCCGGAGAATCCGGGGTTTCCCTTTACCCACGCACACCCAGCCAACTCTTCTTACAATAACTAAACCAAATCCTTCAAATCGTTTACCTTACCATAACCTGTTCGAATCGCACGAAATCAGTACTAAATCACACAAATCTCGTCCAAAATCAGCCAAAATCGCACCTTGATTACTTACCCACATTATAACCCAAACCATGGCCATATAAAGCACATGCAAAGGCAGAACGAAAGCACGGACAGAGCTCAAGCAGGAGAGCAGTAAAATAACAATAAATAATTTAAGGAACATGACTGAAGGGGAAGCAGTCTGGTAGCAATTGGCTTTCCGCAGCATAGGAACCCCATTAAGGAGAAGGGGAGGAGAATCGAGAGCAGCAGAGATCGGGGAAAGATCAAGGACATGCAAGACGGTAGAAGAGGCAGCGTCGACTAATTCCTGGAATCGATCGAGAATCCAACAGTGAGGTTTCTTACCAGCAAAAATCAGGAATCCAAAGTACAAAGCTGAAACTTTTCTTCAATAATAGCCTAGAATTGACCCTAAACCGCATCTCTTTCAATCGCATCGCAATAACCCGTCGAGTGGACCGACGACTTGATATGCTGCCCCGGTTCGCTGTCCGGAGAAGGTAAACCCGTCCTTTTCAGGTTTCTTATGCAATTTACATTTTGCAATCTGTTTGAGTTAATATGCTCTGTTTATAATACTAACGCTTTTAATCACTGCTGTGTGTGGTCGAAATTGCTGGTTTAATGTCGACACTGTTTTACTTGACTGTTAACTTATCTACTCATCTGTTTCGTCTTTGATTTGCGATAGTTGAAGGCTTGCCATGTTAACCTATTCAAATGCCCCCTGATCAAATGAATATTATAAAGATTTGGCTGCCAACATACCCATAAACTGCTCGTAATAGTCGTTGTGTATAAGGAATTACGAGTATTGGCTATTGTGTTTGCCTCGCGAGAGTGCCTATACATGCTTCGTGTTTGGTCGAGAGAGGAACCTACCTCTTAGCTTCACCTGCTTTGTCTCCGTCTATTGCTTAGTGTTTCTTATTTATTTGACATAACTTATAATCATCGGGAGTGCGTTTAAGTCGCTGCATACCTCTACTCGTTTCATATTCAGTAAAGATGAATATGTCTTTTGGCTATTATTCTGCTTATATGTTTCTACGATTGGTATGAGATAAGCAAACTTTGAAGTCTATATTAGCATATTGATGAACTGGACTGTTGGACTTGGGATCTGATGCACCCCTGAAATGGAAGATCTGAAACAGATACTAACCAAAGGGAAATATCTATTGTCTATTGCTTAGTGTTTCTTATTTATTGCCTAAATTGGATCTTCATGTCTAAACTGCCTATTATGATGTGTGTGCTTGCTTGCCGGGTTCTCTGAATATTGTTTATAAATGTCATATCATAACTGTATGTTTAGTCCAGACCAAATGGGTCTATGCCTATCTGAATATGTTGCCTCCTGCTTGTCCATTCCTGTACCCTTTTCTGCCCTGTCCTTGCATACCTGTTAGTTGATCAAAGTCGTGTCTGTTACATCTTGAGGTCAGTGGTCGAATCATGACATAACTGGCCATATATTGCTTCTTTTCCTTTGTTAGTATACAAGTCTATATCTATAGCTGGTAATCTGACCTGATTCGTAGTGTCTCCCGCTGTTTGTTGCTGCATATTGCTTCATCTTGCTTCATCTGTTTGCTTGATGAGATGGCCTCAAGAATAGGGAATCACTTAAGCCTACCGTGTACTTGTCTTCATTTTGAATTGTTGGGTGTTGCGTATAATACTAGCGGTTGGTTTATGCAGTCTAAATACATGCTCATTCTTATTTCTTTTACCACCTGCTAGTTGCTTATCCCCATCTGATATTGTCCTCTGTCGGTCTTGATATGTGCGTTTGCTTAAATATAAACTATGTGTCAAGTGCTTGTTGGTTAAACAAATTTGGGGCATATACTAATCTTTATCTTTTTTTTCTCTTTTACATGAAATGCACCGGAGCAAAAATGAAGAGTCTCACGGCGAGACTCATCACGAGCTACTTCAAATGGCAACCCGCGTCCATGTACATCCGCATTCGCATTCCCGCTTCAGAAATTCCTAAACAAAAAATAGGACAAGATCCGCCTCAACTCCTCTTACTCTTTAAATCTAATTGCCTCATTTTATGCCTTTATTTGTTTATTGCAATTTTATTATTTAACTTTGTAATTAATAGGAGAGTTAGTTCAATTAGTCTTTGAACATAAAAGGTGGAAATGTGATTTAGAATTAAATGCACTTCTAATCATTTATCTTAGGCTTGTCATTTTATATCTAATCTTTTGCCTAATCCTTAAAATTGCATATCTAAAACTAATGCACCGCTTTTTGGATTTCGCAGATTAACGCATATCCGTAGTCCATAAATCAACTTTGCATCGCTTACATCATAAACAATATAAATGCACACTTTAAGACTTTATATATATTTTTATAGCATTAGTCTTACAAACTTTATTCAACATGCCCCTTTTATAAAATATTTTGAAGCATCTTTTATATTTTCAAAACACACATTTTTAACATAATAATTACCCTAGGTTTGGCAGGACAACCGCAAGTTAGCGGATCTTAGAGGGTGCCTAACCCATTCCCTCTAGATTAATAAGAACCTTTACCCAGAATCTCATTAAGTTTAGCAGACCATTAAAATGGAGTTAATGTTCACTTTAAACTAGTTAACATTTAGGTGTCCTAATTCACCCAATTAATTAGGTGGCGACTCCGCGAACCCTTTAGCATTTTAGCCTTTCTAGCCCCTTTAGCATTTTAATATTTTAGCACCTTTTCCACTTTTGGCACTTTTTATTCTAGCACCTTTTATTTAGCATTTTAAACATTTAGCATTACTTTATTTATTTTCTAACCTTTTTATTTAAGCAGGAGATTCGCTAAAAAATAAATGTCGCGGTATTTTATCTGTCACGCCCTTTTTCGACCGCGACATTTATTTTTCAGCGAATCTCCTGCTTAAATAAAAAGGTTAGAAAATAAATAAAGTAATGCTAAATGTTTAAAATGCTAAATAAAAGGTGCTAGAATAAAAGGTGCCAAAAGTGGAAATGGTGTTGATGATGTCGTTGCCTGGACATAATACTGATAACGCCGTTGCCTGATAACACAGACAAGGCAAGCATACTATAAATCTGGATTAACATGAGAGCACTTGAGTGAACAAATTGCAGGTCAACAGTGACTAAAGTATGAAGGAAAAGATTTTAGACGCGATCATTCCACCAATTCCTAGAAGGGCTATTACATGAACCAATTGAGTGAACAAAATGTGAAACCAATTAAAATAATCTAGCATATGCAGGGGATCCCAACAGGCTGCGTTGCCGATCTTGAATGACATTTGGAACCAATACAAGGTCCACAGGGATAGTATGGATGCATATATATGGCTAAAAGGAATACAAAGGTATTTCCCAATCCTAAATAAAACATGTTCAGATCACGCACGAGGCCAGTTTTACTCGTTAAATACCTTATAGGGTTAGATTACACTTTAATATGCTCACAACATGATATGGGGGTTACAAACCAAAGATTAAAATGCAAGCGGGGAATATAATTCGACGTGACGCAGATTGGTCATAATACAGTATGCTAGTGCCAACATCATTTAATGACTCAATGACAAGATTCAAAACAGTTATATAGACTTCCCTGCCGACGCGGTGACAAACACAACCAAACCAGTAATCACATAAGCATCAAACTAACTGATTAATATTACAGTCCCTTTTATAAGCACATATCAAGCAACGTGATGGGATTAATAAACATCGATCCTAATCAATAACTTCAAATCGACACCTGCTTAGATAAGCTACGACATATCAAACATGATATGATAATGTCAGCAAATACAGTCGAAGCATACATAACAGGAAAACAGACACATTCACCTAAAGAAACGAAATTTGAAAGGGAGATGAGTTTACCTTCTCCGGACAGCGAACCGAGGCAGCGTATCAAGTCGTCGGTTCACTCGACGGGTTATTGCGATGCGATTGAAAGCGATGCGGTTTATGGTCGATTCTAGGTGCGGATTTTCGATATGCTGCTCTAGACTTTTTCCTATTCTCGCTGGTTGGCTTTTGTTAGTCGAAAAGAAAGGGGTCTGGATTGCTGTCCATCCTTGCTCCTCCTCCGATGTTCTGCCGTTCTTGTTTATTGCTATTTGACTGCTCTCCCCGACTGAGCTCTTTATGTTTCTGCTGTTCCAGTGCGGACTTTGAACTTTGGATTGTTGTCATATCCTCTGCTCGCATTTCTTTTTCTCGCTTCGCAAGAGACTTTTTGCCGTATTTTACGCTTTCATTGTTGCACTTTCTCGCTTCATAATATGAAAACCCGCCAAAGAAAATTTGTGAGTTTTGGGGGGGGGGGGAGATTCGTATTTGACTTCGCCGCCTTGTTCCTTGACATCTGCGTGCCTGGCCTGTTTGGACTTGCAACCCCTGTCTGGTTTCCTACCTTGTCCCAGTTTTGAATATGCAAAGGGCGTTTGGCCTTAAAGTGGGTCTCAATGGAGTTGCTTGTATGTTGTGTGTATTCTCGTTATTTTCAGAACGAAGGGAAAGTTTCCTAATGGTGTGACCGAAGCCGATTTAGGCCGCCTACGTATCCCCATGAGGGAATCAGGTCATGACGTAGTTCATTACATGAAAACTCAAGCAAAACATTATGAAAACTTAGATATGAGTCTTAAATTATTCTGCTAAACTAAATTGCTCTTTCTTATCCGGGCTCTAGGCGGACCAGAACAAGGGTGCAAATCCAACCAATACGCCTTCTTGCTCTGCATCATGGCTGGCTGGGTCTTCATGCTCTGCTATCAGTACCTCCTTCTTGCACGGTGCATGCTTGGATAAATGACTGATTCAGGCGGAGCGGGTTCTGGCCAGGGAACACCTCTCTTCCTTTGGGGTTCATTGTACTCATTGGGGGAGGCCTCCTCCACCTGAATGACTCCCTCTTTGATTAACTCCTCTATTTTGTCCTTGAGTGTATAGCAATTTTCGATGTCGTGCCCCTCGACACCGGAGTGGTATGCACAATGTTTGGTTTTATCATGCCCTCGGGAAGTAGGTGTCACGACCCGACCTCGATCGCATCGTGCCCTACACAGGCACCCTACTGTAATCATCAGAGAAAATCAGCGGAACATACATAAAACTTATAAATAAAACATCGGAAGTAAAACAACAGGTTAGCCGATAGGGCTACCTTCCTGAACTTATATAAATACAACCGAAGCAGTTGCCTCATTTCTTTTACAAACTGACCCACAACATGCGAATACAGACCTCTAGGAATAACAATCGAACAATCGTATGACAAGGCCCCGCTGCACTGAATATACATAGCCATGACAACTCCCGAACATTGGAGCCATCTCAAAATGCTGAACCAGGATCCTAAGCTCGCGGATCCATAATCGGTACCTAAACTGCGACATTTAACGCGGCTTCGAAGAAGTCGATAACAAAAATTTAATATGGAAGAAATAACGTCAAGAAGCAGATCATAATCGCATAAAAGAATGACAAGGGCAAGTATAAAAAAATACATACTGCATCTGCCGTGTCATTACCACTTATGAACTTAATCGTACATTAATCATTCTTTTCCTTCTTTCAATAAGAATTAACATCATATTCTTACATACATACTTAAGAATTCAATCAAGTTTTTCCACATAACTTACATCAATATCTTTTCCATTCCATTAAGAGCTATAGTCATATCTTACGACTTACTTAGGAGAAGTCATTAAGTTCATTTCTATCTAACTTACTTATCTTTCATAACATAGTCCGCCCACTACGGAGGGACACATATACTACCCTACCAAATCGACGCGATCAAGTCACACCAATATCAAAGCATGCGTGGAATCCCCATCATCGGCGGCTAAAAGTGTAAAGCATAACCATGGGTCTCACGCCCATAATATCAATCAAAGCGGTGGTATAACGCCCGGGGCTTGCACTCATTTATACTCTTACCCAAGAAGGTGGTAAAGCGGGGTATAACGTCTTGGGGCTTGCCCTCATTTATACTCTTATCACGGAGAAGGTGGTATAACGTCTTGGGCTTTCCTCATTTATACTCTTACCCTATCTCGATTTGGCCACAAACAACACATAAAGCGGTGGTGCAGTCTTGGGGTTTACCCTCACTTATACTCTTACCTGGAAGGTGGTATAACGTCTTGGGCTTGCCCTCATTTATACTCTTACCCTAACTCAACCGGCCATCATACATAACATAAGCCCTACCGGCTTATCATACATAATATAAGCACCACTTACACCATACATAACATAAGCACTACCGACTTATCATCGTAATATAAGCAAGTTAAGAAATCCCTAACTTCTTATTAGCTTGTTCATATACACTCATTTTGTTTACTTAAGGCCTTAACATGTCATTATAAAATCCGAATTAACCCGCGTACTACGTGCCTCTACTCCTTTAAAATGATTCTCTATCAAATAAAACTTCCAAGATACTAATAACCGTAGTATCAAGTCATATCTACTTTTCACGACAAGTCACAATACCTTTTTAGAAATACATTTATAGGCTTCTAAATCAAGTGACTTCTTTCTTTGAAACCTTAAGCAATTGGTACCTTTAAGACAATGTGCCCTTCTTTATTTCAAATCATTTCTTTGCTTACATAACTGAAGAAAATCATTCTTTTAAATCTTCCATAAAGTTGTTATAACCAACTTCCCATAAAGCCGTTATAACTCTTTATTTTCTTAGACAAATACATTCATTTGATAACCAAGAAACTTATACTTTCAATTCAAATCGCATAGCTTTCAAAATACTTCAAGTCTCTTAACTTAGAATGGAAAGAAATCAATACTTTCCAAATCAAGTATTCTATACTTTTTAAATCAATTCATTTCTCCCTTTAAGAATCAAGTCCCATAACTTGAAAATAAAGTCCCTTAACCTTTTAACAATTTGAGGTCCATAGTCTTAAAACTTCGTACGTAATTCCTTATAAATTAAGTAACATATACTTTGGTGCGTTGTGAGTAAGTTATGCTTATTGATAACGATCTTAATCAAGTAGCCATGATCTAGAAAATGTAATACAATTTTGTCTTATCTTAGCTTCTATGCAGATGGAGAACTCTACTTGTTTTAACATAATTAATTGTCATTACATTTTCCTTTATTAACGCTGCAATGGCTGGTTCGATACTTATTCTTATTCGTGCCGTAAAATTAGCCAAGTCAACTTGGCTCCAATTACCTCCTAACGACTCTTACCAACATCCCCCATAAGACTTGGTAAGAACTTAGGATAACTTAGACATAACCTTTACGTAGAGTAAATCAACATACATACCTCTTAACTTCTAAGAGTAGAAGGAATCATGAAAGAGTACTACATGTATATTCCATACATAGAATCATGTCAAAAGAAGGAAGAGGTTCACATACCTCGCGACGATTATCGACAAGTAGCAAAAAGCTCCAAAGTACTTCCACCTTGAGCTATTCCATTCTTCAAGTAGGATACGCTATACCTAGTACGTCAACCTATAATGGTCACCATACATCCATTAACTTCTTACTTCATACGTAGAATATTTTAGGTGCTAAGTCGCTAAATTCTACGGAAAATCGGACAGCACCTCCTTTGTTTCTACTCACTTTGCCACCTTTTTCAAGGCCGAATACAATAACCAAACAGCCCCAATTGGCTCACAACAATATAGAAGGTATTCCAATACAAATGAATAACTAAACCCCAATTGGCTCACAATTTAGAAAGTAGTTCAAAACAAATGAATAACAAACTAAAAGTCCAAATTCGGCCACCTTGAGTTCAACCATACCAATTCTTATCAAATTTCCATTTCAATCCAAATTGGTAGCATAACATGATATCAAGTCGCATTTGATTATAACAATCCATAATCTCTAAGTAGGTAACATGCGATTTCTAATAAGCGACCAATTAGTAATCAAATTTTCAAGTGGCTTATATAACATTTGAATTTAGCTACAAGCACTCCATAATACTTATAAACTTCAACTTAACCACTTCACGCTAGCAACATGTAAAGCTAACAACAATAAAAATAATCTTGTAATACTTTCAAAGAACAAGATTATACCTCAACGAATTGTAATCCAATCTTCAAAACCGAAGTTGCTCCTTAGCAACCTAGAGCCTCATCAAGACACCTCAATCCGCTCGAGACCCTTAGAACCACACCAACAACTTTCCTTCAAACCTTGATCCAAAACCTAGAAAGTCTCTAGGTTTTCACTTTGCGACTAATACGAAAACTCTCTTTTCCGTGATTTTTCTATTGAGATACACTTACTATACCCTCAAGAACCTTGGTTTAAAGTGGGGAATTATTGACAACAATTGAATTTTTCTCTTCTTGAACCCTCAAAGAGAGCCCTTAATAGTTTCCTCAAACATTTCTTGAAAAAATGACTAAGTGTGGGAACTAGTCATCCTACTAGTAAGCTTATAAGACACAAGGAAGGGTTATGATTAAAACAAATGGGTGGCTTGGATGCATTTCACATGGATCAAGCCCAAGTGGCCTTTGACTTAGTCAATAAAATCATGCTACTAGTCTTTGCAAGACTTGGCCATTTAAATTATGGTCAATGACCATCCTATCCATGAATATTTCGTCCAAGACTAAAACTAAGGGTGACACGTGTCGCCTCCCACTCAAATCCTGATAAAGCGTTTCCCAATTTCGTAATTCCGATAAAATTTTACAAGTCTCACTTCTTGACACATTAGAGTTCTCACGTACGTTCTTAAAACATGTCCTGTAAATACGGGGTGTAACAGTAGGCCTGGGGGTATTTATGGGAATTGGTTGGAGTATTCATGCGGCTTTCAACTCCTCATACACTTGGGTTATGGGTTTGGCTAAAGGTGTATAGATTCTGGTTGGCTTTCTCTCAGCATCTATGCGGGATTTGAAGATGTTTAGTGAACGGGCCTTTGGCTGTGGTGTATACACGGGTGGGTATCGCGAGGGGTTGTCGTATGTATTGCGAAAATAGGTTTGTGGTGGCCTTTGGTTTGTGTTTGGCTGGAGTATGGTAGGCATTTGTGTGGGATATTTTGGTGCATTGTATATTGGCTGAATGAGATATGTAGTAAGAGGGTATTGGTAATAATTTGGAGGATTTTGGTTATTTGCGGTGACGAGTGCTTTAGTGATGTTTCTGAGTCTTCTGATTTCGGCCTGTAGGGTTGCCATTTGCTGCGGTAATTGGGCGAGGTGTTCAATCGGATCTATGCTGCTTTTCTTTTCTGAGACCCCTGCTTTGCCTTAGGAACCAAGACAGGTTCCGACTTGTTCTGCTCAAATGCCCTTGAATCAGTCATGTCGCTGGGCCGTGCCTTTGATCTTGTGAGATATCGATGCTCTGTCATTGCTTAGTCAAATACAAATCGACCTTTGGGGGAGATGATAAATCCTTTAGACAACATGTAGCAAACTTCGTTAGTGTAAAGCACGTGATTTTGCAAAAGTGTAAAAACATTTAGCAAGTACATGTTGCACATAAATTGTCGCATTGCAAGCGAGTCCTAACATGCATGGGGACCCCTTTATGCCAGAGGTAGGCCTAAACGTCACATATGCGAGGTCATGATGGATTTGTCCAAGCCGTCCAACTGTAATGCTTTTGTTGGAAATGACGACTCCACTGGGGAGTTAAGGTTCTTAACTACAACAGACCTAGGGTTATTATTTGGCAATTATTTTTGCATTTAAATTTTGTGTGTTATATTTTGTTTATTTTAATTGCTATTTGATTTACTGCTTTCCTTAAACAGACATTCCTCTCATATTTCTTCCATTCTGGAAAATTCACACAATCACACACTACATGCGAGGTGCGCTTGGTGCATCAACAACATTCTTCCTTCAAAACCCAAATTTAGGAGAGTTGGTAATATACGTGGAGTGTCCGGTCTAACCGGTGACTGCTTAGCCTTCTCACTCGAGTTGTCCGCTCGGGAACCTTGCGTCTAGAAAAGCCAAATCTTATAAACTTAAGATAGAGCTATACCACCTTTATTTTAGGGCATGCATGCATTTACCTTAGGTGAGTCGGTCCTTGGCCTCGACACCACAATTAGGAAGACACCAAACTTGTCGACGGGTTTCTCAACCCAACGACCAACCAGCATATTATGTGTAGCGTGACAATGATAGACAAAGACAAAACAGACAGAAGCTAAGAGGTAGGTTCCTCTCTGACCAAACACGAAGCAGGTATAGGCACTCTCCACAGGGGCAAACACAATAGCACAATACTCCCATAATTCCTTATACACAACTGACTATTCTGAACAGATTTATGGGTATGTTGGCAGCCAAATCTTTATAATATTCATTTGATCAGGGGGGCATTTGAATAGGTTAATACATGCGTAAATAAGCAATTTAATAATGACACCGCGTCTTAAGCACTTAGAGTCTCGCGCCCGTATTTATTAAGTTTAACCCCTGTCATAATTCTTAAATGATAATTAACAATAAAATACGTCAATAAATAATTTAGCAATGACGTCGCATCAAATAACATAGTCCCATTTATTAATACGCAAAGCAATTCCATAATTATTGTAATAATTTAAATCCAAGCTAAAATTAATAAAGCACCTAAAGTCATATTAATATAATTTTAACTTAAATAATGATAAATAATGTACAATAAATAAAATTTTAAATAATAGCGTCGCATTTATAGAACATTAAGCAATCCTAAAATATCATATCCGCATCTATTATTTTAATAACATTCAAAGCAATTTTAATAAATAACTTAGATCTAATTCATTTACCACTAGTTAAAAATAATACCTTAAATTTCTACCCAATCAAAACATTTTCCAGCCCAAACCTTTTAATTCCTAAACCTAGCAGCCCACAAACCTTTTCAGCCCATAACATTACCTTCATCCTTAACACACAAAATCTCAAACCTAAATAAAAACACCCTAGCAACCCCTTTTGCACTTTTAGCATTTTAACACATTTTTAAGCACTTTTAAACATTTAGCATTTTATTATTTATTTTCTAACATTTTTACTTAAGCAGGATTCGCTAAATAAAAATATCGCGGTCGAAAAAGGGCGTGACAGAATGACGACTTTGCTGGGGATTTTAGGTTCTTAACCACAACAGACCTAGGGTTATTATTTGGCATTACTTTTTGCATTTAATTTCGTGTGGTGTATTTTGTTTTATTTATTTTAATTGCTACCTGCTTTACTGTTTTCCTTAAAACTGGCATTCCGCTCATATTTCTTCCACTCTGGAAAATTCACACAATCACACACTACATGCGAGGTGCGCTTGGTGCATCAGCAAAATTCTTTCTTCAAAACCCAAATTTAGGAGAGTTGGTAACATACGTGGAGTGTGCGGTCTAACCGGTGACCGCGTAGCCTTCTCACTCGAGTTGTCCGCTCGGGAACCTTGCGTCTAGTAAAGCCAAATCTTAGAAACTCAGGATAGAGCTATACCACCCTTTATTTTAAGGCATGCATGCATTTACCTTAGGTGGGTCGGTCCTTGGCATCGACACCACAATTAGGAAGACACCAAACTTGTCGACGAGTTTCTCAACCCAACGGCCAACCAACATATTATGTGTAACGTGACAATGATAGATAAATCCAAGCCTAATCATGACATGCTGAAATTGGAAAAAGTGCACCGTCATTTGGTCGCCATTTCCAACAAAAGCATTACAGTTGTACGACTTGGACAAATCCATCATAACATCGCATATGTGACGTTTAGGCCTACCTCTGGCATAAAAAGGTCCCCATGCATGTTAGGACTCGCTTGCAATGTGTCAATTTACGTGCAACATGTACTTGCTAAATGTTTTTACACTTCTGCAAAATCACGTGCTTTACACTAACGCAGTTTGCTGCATTTTGTCTAACAGGAGCAGCAGCAATACGTCCAGGCAACGACGTCATCAACATTGCGTCTTCACGCGTGGCGCCCGGCAATACGTCGAACGACGGCGTTATCGATTATGTCCAGCGACATCATCGGCGTGCGTACGCAGCGGCGCCATCGGCAATACGTTCGAACGACGGCGTTATCGGCGATTATGTCCAGCAACGACATCATCAACATTGCGTTTGCGACGCAGCGCCATCAACAATACATCCGCATAACGACGCGTCGGCGTGCGTCACGCAACGACGCCAAATAATACGTCCAGTAACGGCGTTATCGGCGATTATGTCGGCGGTAACGACATCATCGACGTGCGTCTGCGCGATGGCGCCAACAACAATACGTCGGCGGCGACATTATCGGCGTATGTCGGCAGCGACATTATCGGCGTGCGTCACGCAACGGCGCCATCGAATACGTCCGTGCAACGGCGTTATCGGCGTATGTCCGAGAAACGACATCATCGCGTGCGTCTGCGCAACGGCGCCCGGCAATCAGCGTTGCATCTACGCAACGACGCCAAAGCAATACGTCCGAACGCGGCGTTATCGGCGATTATGTCGTGCAGCGACATCATCGGCGTGCATCTACGCAACGACGCCATCAGCAATACGTCCAGGCAACGACGTTATCAGCATTATGTCCAGGCAACGACATCATCAGCATTGCGTCTACGCAACGACGCCAGCAACAATACGTCCAGGCAACGACGTCATCAGCATTGCGTCTATGCAACGACGCCAGCAGCAATACGTCTAGGCAACGACGTCAGCATCAACACGTCCAGGCAACGACGTCATCAGCATTGCGTCTACGCAACGACGCCAGCAGCAACACGTCTAGGCAACGACGTTATCAGCACAACAAGTCCAAAACGACGCCAAATCTGAAAACGACGCCAAGTCCGAAAATGACGCCAACAACAATACGTCCAGGCAACGACGTCATCAGCATTACGTCTACGCAACGATGCCGGCAACAACACGTCCCGGCAATGAAGTTATCAACACAACAAGTCCAAAAACGACACCACGTCCAAAACGACATCATCGGCATATCACATCTACGCAAGGACGATTTCTATACTCTCGAAATTGCATTTCTTACTCATGCTTTATTATTCCGTCTTAGCAGTTATGCACTAACTCTTACTTGAGATTTAGTCTACAGGGGCAGTTGCAGCAAGGACAACATATCCGCATTCACAATCGCAACACGTCCGTGCAAGGGCGAAATCCCAGCATTTGCAGCATCGCATCAACACAACAGTCATCACATTTTTGCAGGATAATATTTTCTACTCATAGTTGCATTGCTTTTAAAATTATGCATCATCATTTTGCCTTAACAGTTATGCACTAACAGTTTGTTTAAAGTCTTAGCATGCAGGAGCAGGAGCAACGTGGATTTTCTCTTACAGCGAACCGGGGCAATTTGTTGGGGGGCCAACCTTCCCAACAAATGGCAGAAGCGGCCTCAAGCATCGGTCCACTTGTTCCACATCACCATAAAACCCATCATCATAAGTCGATAGCAGTACACCCCAGGTTCAAGCCAGTTATTTTTATTTTTACTTTTAGCACCACATCCAGTGTCGTCATAACTGGACACTGGGATAAATTTTGAGTCCGCGTTAGCCCGCCTTGATGTTTTGACCATGGTAGCCCAGTGTCGTCATAACTCGACACTGGGATAAATTTTGAGTCCGCGTTAGCCCGCCTTGGTGTTTTGACCATGGTAGCCCAGTGTCGTCATAACTCGACACTGGGACAAATTTTGAGTCCGCGTTAGCCCGCCTTGGTGTTTTGACCATGGTAGCCCAGTGTCGTCATAACTCGACACTGGGACAGTTTTGAGTCCGCGTCAGCCTTGTCTTAATTGCCCAACATTTTTGCAATTTTGAGGATCGAGACAAAATTGGCTATGAGTCAACGTCTTTGTCCGAAGATTCTTCCATCATCTCCATACAAAGAGGGACAAGTTGTTGACACCCAATTTTGACTCTCTCGTCCAGTCATTAGCTATAAAATTATACTAATTTCGTAAATAGTTTTTTATGATTTTTTATAATAAAATGCGACGATAAAACGTTAATATATGCATAAATAAGAAATTTAATAATGGCACCGCATCTTACGTAGAGTATTAATCACTTAGAGTTCCGCGCCCGCATTTATTAATTTTAAGCCATGTCATAATTCTTAAATAAATAAATGATTTGACAATGACGTCGTGTTAAATTGCATAGTCACGTTTATTAATACGCAAAACAATATTAAGATAATTTAATCTTAACTTAAACAAATACGCATAATAAATAAGTTTTAATAACAGCATCACATTATAAATATTAAACACTAATTAAATAGCACGCCCGTCTTCATTTTTTGTAATAATAATAAAAAAATTTAGATTAATAAAACACCTAAATAATTTAATCATAATTTAAATAACTTACCACTAATTAAATACCTACTACCTAAAATTAACTCATAAAACTAATACCCCTAATTAATTAAAAACCAAATTGATCTACCCAATTAAATAACCCGGCGCCCAAAGACCGAAGCCAACACGCCCCAGCAGCCCTTATTTCCCTATACCTTTCCCCTCCCTCTCAGCCCTTTACCATTTTTCCCCTCCCGCGCCTCACCTTCACAAAACGATGAGAAACCCTAAAACTAACCTAGAACCCGTCGCCGCCATGCCCGGATTTCTCGCCGGAGAATCCGGGGTTTCCCTTTACCCACGCACACCCAACCAACTCTTCTTACCATAACTAAACCAAATCCTTCAAATCGTTTACCTTACCATAACCTGTTCGAATCGCACGAAATCAGTACTAAATCGCACGAATCAAGCACAAATCTCGTCCAAAATCAGCCAAAATCGCACCTTGATTACTTACCCACATTAGAACCCAAACCATGGCCATATAAAGCACATGCAAAGGCAGAACGAAAGCACGGACAAGCGGGAGAGCAGTAAAATAGCAATAAATAATTTAAGGAACAAGACTGAAGGGGAAGCAGTCTGGTAGCAATTGGCTTTCCGCAGCATAGGAACCCCATTAAGGAGAAGGGGAGGAGAATCGAGAGCAGCAGAGATCGGGGAAAGATCAAGGACATGCAAGACGGAAGAAGAGGCAACGTCGACTAATTCCTGGAATCGATCGAGAATCCAACAGTGAGGTTTCTTACCAGCAAAAATCAGGAATCCAAAGTACAAAGCTGAAACTTTTCTTCAATAATAGCCTAGAATTGACCCTAAACCGCATCACTTTCAATCGCATCGCAATAACCCGTCGAGTGGACCGACGACTTGATATGCTGCCCCGGTTCGTTGTCCGGAGAAGGTAAACCCGTCCTTTTCAGGTTTCTTATGCAATTTACATTTTGCAATCTGTTTGAGTTAATATGCTCTGTTGATAATGCTAACATTTTTAATCACTGCTGTGTGTGGTCGAAATTGCTGGTTTAATGTCGACACTGTTTTACTTGACTATTAACTTATCTACTCATCTGTTTCGTCTTTGATTTGCGATAGTTGAAGGCTTGTCATGTTAACCTATTCAAATGCCCCCTGATCAAATGAATATTATAAAGATTTGGCTGCCAACATACCCATAAATCTGTTCAGAATAGTCAGTTGTGTATAAGGAATTATGGGAGTATTGTGCTATTGTGTTTGCCCATGTGGAGAGTGCCTATACTTGCTTCGTGTTTGGTCAGAGAGGAACCTACCTCTTAGCTTCTGTCTGTTTTGTCTCCGTCTATTGCTTAGTGTTTCTTATTTATTTGACATAACTTATAATCATTGGGAGTGCGTTTAAGTCGCTGCATACCTCTACTCGTTTCATATTCAGTAAAGATGAATGTCTTTTGGCTATTATTCTGCTTATATGTTTCTACGATTGGTATGAGATAAGCAAACTTTGAAGTCTATATTAGCATATTGATGAACTGGACTGTTGGACTTGGGATCTGATGCACCCTTGAAATGGAAGATCTGAAACAGATACTAACAGGGAAATATCTATTGTCTATTGCTTAGTGTTTCTTATTTATTGCCTAAATTGGATCTTCATGTCTAAACTGCCTATTATGATGTGTGTTCTTGCTTGCCGGGTTCTCTGAATATTGTTTATAAATATCATATCATAACTCTATGTTTAGTCCAGACCAAATGTGTTACACCCCGTATTTTCAGGACATGCTTTAAGAACGTACGTAAGAACTCGCAAGTGTTAAGATTTGAGACTTGTAAAAAAATTTATCGGAATTGTGAAATTGTCGGAAAACGTAGTATTGTGACGAATGGGAGGGCGACACTTGTCACCCCCCTTATTGATGCCTTGGACGAAATAGGCATGGCCAAAATGGTCATTGACCATAGTCTTAAGATGACAAAGTCTTCCTATTAATGAGCTTGAGTTTCTTGACCAAAGTCAAAGGTCCCAAGTCTTGATATTTTATAAGACTTCATCTAAACCACCCATTTGGTTACATCTTAACCCTCCATGCCCCTTTATTACACTACTAGTAGCAAGAGTATGTCATTACACTTAGAAAAATTTCCACAAAATTGAAGAACTCAAGGAAGAGCTCCGCTTCCCTCCACTTTCAAAAGGAAAATTTTGCGTTTCTTGTCCATTAAGCCCCACACTTTAAACCAAGGTTCATGAGGGTATTGTAAGTGTATCTCAATAGAAAACCCGGAAAAAGAGAGTTTTCGTATTAGTCAGCGAAAACCTAGTGGCTTTCTAGGTTTTGGATTGGAGGTTTGAAGGAAAGTTGTTGGTGTGGTTCTAAGGGTCTCGAGGAGCGGATTGAGGTGTATTGTGAGGCTCTAGGTTGCTAAGGAGCAACTTCGGTTTTGAAGATTGGATTACAATTCGTTGAGGTATAATCTTGTTCTTTGAAAGTGTTACAAGATTATTTATATTGTTGTTAGCTTTACATGTTGCTAGCATGAAGTTGTTAAGTTGAAGTTAATAAGTATTATGGATTACTTGTAGCTTAAGTTCGAAATGAAAAGTAAGTCATGTTAAGTTGGAATACAATTTGATCGTTACTAGAATCGTCGCATGTAATTGACTTGAAGATTCTAGTAGTTATATTTGGTTGCGAGTAGATATCATGTTATGCTACCAAGTTGGATTGAAATGGAAATTGAATAAGAATTGGTATTGTTGAACTCAAGGTGGCCGAATTTGTACTTGTGGTTTGTAATAGTTTGTTAATTAATTGTATTGAACTACCTTCTATATTGTGGTGAGCCAATTGGGGCTGTATAGTTAATTATTTGTATTGGGTTCTATATTGTTGTGAGCCAATTGGGGCTGTTTGGCTATTGTATTTCGGCCTTGAAAAGGTGGCAAAGTAAGTAAAAACAAAGGAGGTGTCCGATTTTCTATAGAATTTGGCGACTTAGCACTTAGAATATTCTACGTTTGAAGTAAGAGGTTAATGGACGTATTGTGACCATGATAGGTTGAAGTACTTTGGAGCATTTTACTACTTGTCGACAAGCGTCGCGAGGTATGTGAACCTCTTCTTTCTTTGGCATGATCCTACGTATGAAAACTCAATGTGATAGTATTTCAAGATTTCTTCTACTCTTAGAAGTTAAGAAGTATTTGCATTGTTGAATCTAAGTTAAGAGTATGTTTAAATTGTCCTAAGTCCTTACTAGGTCTTATGGGAGACGTTGGTAAGAATGGTTAGGAAGTTATGAGATTTGATTTAAAGGCTATGTGTCTTGATTTGGTTAAAATAAGTAAGTGGATTTTATGTTCGAAAATGACTTGAATTTATATGTGAAAAGGGGATTGATTTTAAAAGTGGAAGTTATATGATTTTAAGAGAATAAGTTACTTGGTTTTGGAAGTGTATGGAACTTTATATTTTTTATAAGTATAATTAAATGGACTTTAAAGAATGTATGTTATGAAGTTTTAAGACTATGAACTTTGGTTGTCTTTGAAGGATTTTGAAACTTTATTTTTCAAGTTATGGGACTTGATTTCTAAAGTATTGATGACATGATTTTATAAGTATAAGCGACATGATTTTAAAGAGTGTATGCTACAGGTGTTAAGACCATAAGCCTTGATTATAAGTGGAAAGGACTAAATTTTAAAAGTATGGCTTCTTAATTTATTTGAAAGTTAAGAAGATGGTTTCCAAAAGAGTATGTGACTTGAGCTTTAAAAGAAAGGAGGTTTTATGATTCTTTTAAGTATGTATGTACGTAGTATTTTTGGATCTAGTTTTCCTAATGTTGTAAGAATAAAAGTGTCTTAAGTTCTCAAAATGAAAGGTTGTTATAATAGCTTTATGGGAAGTTGTTATGGCGACTTAAGAAGAAGTGAAAAGATGGTTTAAAAATGTTATGTAAGGAAAATACACCGAGCCTACGAATTGGCGGATTACGTTATAAAATACAGAGCCTACAAATAGGCGGATTACGTTATGAAATACACCGAGCCTACAAATAGGCGGATTACGTTATGAGATACACCGAGCCTACAAATAGGCGGATTCGTTATGAGATACACCGAGCCTACAAATAGGTCGGATTACGTTATGAGATACACCGAGCCTACACATAGGCGGATTACGCCATATTACCAGAGCTTACACATAGGCGGGTTACGTCCTGACACCGAGCTCACAGCGGGCGGATTATGCTACATGATTTCCAAAGACACCGAGCTCCACGGCGGGCGGATTATGCTACATGATTTCACGATGCACCGAGCTCCACAGCGGGCGGATTATGCTTACATGATTCCACAAGACACCGAGCTCCACAGGCGGGCCGGATTATGCAACATGATTCCACAGTACACCGAGCCCGCGGGCGGATTATGTCACATGATTCATCAAGACACGTGTCCTAAATGGGCGGATTATGTTATGTAAGATATGTTAGTTATGTGGATAAACTTGATTAACCTATTAAGTATGTTTTTAAGTATATGATGTTAAATATTATGGAAATTAGGATTGGAACGGTTTATTTAGGAGTGTTTTCAGGAGTTTATAATGTCATTCTTTTGTACAGTTATGATTTGATTCTTGCACGTTATTTACATTCCATATTGATTTTTGTTATGCGACCCGCCGCGAAGTGCGTTAAATGTCCGCAGTTTAGGTACCATGTGGATCCGCGAGCTTAGGATCTGGTTCGGCATTTTTAGATGGCTCGATGTTCCGAGGGTTGTCATGGCTATGTATATTCGGGGTATGGCGGGCCTGTCCCACCACGCTTTAATTCTTAAGTGCGTCAGTCACATATTGTGGGTCCGCTTTGTAAAGAAAGCGAGGCAACCGCTTTGTTTATGCATGACGTCGGAAGGTAGCCTGTCACGACTTTGTTGTTTTACTTCCGTTGTTTTATTTATAAGTTTCATGTATGTTCGATTATCTCGATGTTTACCGTAAGGGTGCCTGGTAGGGCACGATCGCGATCCCGGTCGGTCGTGACAAAATGGGTCTCTGCCTATCTGAATATGTTGCCTCCTGCTTGTCCATTCGTGTACCCTTTTCTGCCCTGTCCTTGCATACATGTTAGTTGATCAAAGTCGTGTCTGTTACATCTTGAGGTCAGTGGTCGAATCATGGCATACCTGGCTATATATTGCTTCTTTTCCTTTGTTAGTATACAAGTCTATATCTATAGCTGGTAATCTGACCTGATTCGTAGTGTCTCCCGCTGTTTGTTGCTGCATATTGCTTCATCTTGCTTCATCTGTTTGCTTGATGAGATGGCCTCAAGAATAGGGAATCACTTAAGCCTACCGTGTACTTGTCTTCACTTTGAATTGTTGGGTGTTGCGTATAATACTAGCGGCTGGTTTATGCAGTCTACATACATGGTTATTCTTATTTCTTTTACCACCTGCTAGTTGCTTATCCCCATCTGATATTGTCCTCTGTTGGTCTTGATATGTGCGTTTGCTTAAATATAAACTATGTGTCAAGTGCTTGTTGGTTAAACAAATTTGGGGCATATACTAATCTTTATCTTTTTTTTCTCTTTTACATGAAATGCACCGGAGCAAAAAATGAAGAGTCTCACGGCGAGACTCATCACGAGCTACTTCAAATGGCAACCCGCGTCCATGTACATCCGCATTCACATTCCCGCTTCAGAAATTCCTAAACAAAAAATAGGACAAGATCCGCCTCAACTCCTCTTACTCTTTAAATCTAATTGCCTCATTTTATGCCTTTATTTGTTTATTGCAATTTTATTATTTAACTTTGTAATTAATAGGAGAGTTAGTTCAATTAGTCTTTGAACATAAAAGGTGGAAAGGTGATTTAGAATTAAATGCACTTCTAATCATTTATCTTAGGCTTGTCATTTTATATCTAATCTTTTGCCTAATCCTTAAAATTGCATATCTAAAACTAACGCACCGCTTTTTGGATTTCGCAGATTAACACATATCCGTAGTCCATAAATCAACTTTGCATCGCTTACATCATAAACAATATAAATGCACACTTTAAGACTTTATATATATTTTTATAGCATTAGTGTTACAAACTTTATTCAACATGCCCCTTTTATAAAATATTTTGAAGCATCTTTTATATTTTCAAAACACGCATTTTTAACATAATAATTACCCTAGGTTTGGCAGGACAACCGCAGGTTAGCGGATCTTAGAGGGAGTCTAACCCCTTCCCTCTAGATTAATAAGAACCCTTACCCAGAATCTCATTAAGTTTAACAGATCATTAAAATGGAGTTAATGTTCACTTTAAACTAGTTAACATTTAGGTGTCCTAATTCACCCAATTAATTAGGTGGCGACTCCGCGAACCCTTTAGCATTTTAGCCTTTCTAGCCCCTTTAGCATTTTAATATTTTAGCACCTTTTCCACTTTTGGAACTTTTTATTCTAGCACCTTTTATTTAGCATTTTAAACATTTAGCATTACTTTATTTATTTTCTAACCTTTTTATTTAAGCAGGAGATTCGCTAAAAAATAAATGTCGCGGTTGAAAAAGGGCGTGACAGTATGTATGGTCATATTATGACTGTTTAAGATCATTATATTGGAGTGTGAAACATGTTTATTTAAGGTAAATGTCCTTAGTGTTCGTTATTAATGTTGTCATAGCCTGTTTTGGGCTAACAGTTAACCTTTTTTTTTAGTTTGAACTTTGAAGTTAACATGCTACTGTATTAGAATGCTTATGAGTATGTTGTGTCAGTTTGAACATGAATTGTTTCCAGTGTTAACTTTATCAGGCTCCTCTGTTAGATGCTTAAGTGCCATGCATTACTTCTTACAAAAGAACATAAGGCCCAACATATTTTGATCATGTTTGTGCATTTGTTTGGCCTTGATAGTTCTAAGATAACAATTTGTCCATCTCTTATGCCTGCTTGATTGTTTTGCATTACCATCGCATATCTGGGCAGGAATGTACTTTCATGCTAGCCCAATCTCATTTTTAAAAATTATTAAACCCATGTCTCATCTGTTGAGCTGCTTAGATAATGCTTTTACCAAGGAATAATGGCTTCTAAGTGACTGTCCAATCCCTCTCACGCATCTCTTACTGAATCTGGCTAGATGGTTGCATCCATCTCTGCACCTATTTTCATTATGTGAAGAATGCCTAAAGTGGTTCTTGTTTTTAGTAGTTTCTGAGCACATGTAGTAACTAGATGTGTTTTCTCTTGAATTTATTTTGGTTTTTAAAAGCTTTGAAGCATGTTAGCCGTCTTAGTATATATGTATACCTCTGTAAATTTCTATTAAAACATCTTGTATGAAATCTGTCCATCCAGGCCTGAATTTGAGCATGTTTATATGTTGAGTCTATTGGTTAAATATGTAAAATGCAGGAAGGTATAAGTGTGCATGTGCTCGACTATTTCTTTCTCCCTATTTATCAAAACTGAACCAGTCCACTATGTTTATTCTTGTTGGCATTATGAATGATTCTTATGAATCTGTCCCCATGTCTTTACCTCCCTTTCACTAGCTATAGCAATTGTGTATAATCCCCTTCCGAAACTAAGATGGTATATTTGAGACTATATCAGTCATAAGTCTGGAATACCCTTTCTTACATACAGTGGTATACTTGTGATATATTCAATTATATCATGTATATTTTAAATATTCCTTGAAATATTCCTTGTGTAACAGTCCCTCTAGCTCCTCTATATGCCTCCCTCTGCGTAATATTGGTCATATATATATATATATATATATATGAATATCAGACACTTGTTAATTGAGCACATCACATGATTGGACTGATCTGTTTGCCCTCTTCCCCCTTTAAAATCTGAAAATGTATGCTTAAGACATTTGGGCCTGTTCTACATTTCTAAATATTGTTCACCATTTATTCTGTCCAGCCCATAATTATAATGTGTTTTTAATGTGTTTGAATAGTCTTGGGCTGTTACTAGTTTGGGCTGACCAGTTTTAAATTTTAAATCTGTTATTTAATTTTCAGTGATTGTTTATTTTATTTAATAAATTCTAAAATAGGTTCTAATTCTTTTCTTCTCTTTTGTCTACATGAAACGCAATTGGGAGCAACCAAGAGTCTTGCTATGAGACTTATCATATCCGCATCTATGTTCTTCGCATTTCCTAGCTTCGGAACTCCTAAACAAGATGGGTCGGATGACAATACCACCCGTCCTATGTCGCTCCTTTATCATCATCCCTTTAAATTTCGGCATTTTATTTTCTTTATGTTGTAATATGTAATCTTGTATAAATGTTGAAATGTGTAGAATAAGTAGACTTAAGACCGATAGATTAAGGGGAGGGTGGCTTAAAAATGGAAATTTATTTTCATATCTCTAAAACATGCATTTTTTTTAATGCCTAAGTGCATATTTTCATAAAACTTTAATTTTATACACAACGTATAATTTTCAAACAAACTACTTTTATGCATTTTTAACCTCATGCGAATTTGTCAAAAATATATATTTCTTTTAATTAAACTGCACATTTTCAAATGTATGTTTTCTAAAGCAATGATTAAAGCCTAAGTTTGATCGGATAACCGCGAGTTAGCGAATCTTAAAGGATGCGTAATCCCTTTCCTTTAGGATAATGAAGAACCCTTACCTAGGATCTCATTAAGTTTTGCAGACCATTAATTGGAGTTATTTGAGCAGATTTTTGCTAAGTAGATGTCCTAATTCATCTTTAAAATAATTAGGTGGCGACTCCTTAAAAATCATTTAGGAATCAACCATACGTAGTACACCGTCTCGACTCCGGTTAAAATGGGGTATTACATCATGGCGACTCCACTGGGGATATTCTAGGTTCTTAACCATAATAAACTTAGGTTAATTATTGTGCTTTATTTTCTTTATTTGCTTATTTGCTTAATTGCTTCTTTTTGTGTTTTTACATTTATTTGCTCTAATTTATCCTTTGCCTAAATTGTTATTCTTTACATGAATATTTGCATGCTGCTATTTGTTACCTCTTTATTTAAACTGGCATTCCGCTCATATTTCCTCCCTTACGGAAAATTCACACTATCACAGAAAACACACGGGTGTGCTTTGTGCACCCGCAAATTTCTTTCAAATACCCAAATTTAAGAGAGTTGGCATTTTGTGCGGAGAATCTGGTCCAATCGGTGGCCGCGTAGCCTTCTCGCTCGAGTAGTCCGCTCGGAAACCCTGTGTCTAGAAAGCCAAATCTTAGCAAACTTAAGATAGAGCTATACCACCCTTTATATTAAGTCATACATGCATTTACATTTGGTTGGTCGATCATTGGTATTGACACCACAATTAGGAAAATGTCAAAACTTGTCGGCGGGTTTTCGCAACCCAACGACCAACCAACATACTATGTGTAGCGTGACAATGATAGAAAAATCCAGGCCTAACCACTACATGCATAAATTGGAAAAAGGCAAAGTCATTTTGTCGCCATTTCCAACAAAGCATGGCAGCTTAACAACTTTGACTTGTATATCATAATCCCGCATATTTGGCGTTTAGACCCACCTCTAGCATAAAAGAGGCCCTACGCATGTTAGAACGCGAACTTGATTTGCATGCAATTTGCTCATTATTTGCAATTCCGTAAAGCAATATTTATCCATGTTATACTAACTTGGTTTGCTTCATTTTTTAGAAGGATTACTTTTGTCTAACTTATTTTTCCAAAAGGTTGATTCGTGTTGACTAGCAGAATATCTCTACTTCGCCAAATCAAAAGCACAATCATCTAGTAAAATGACTAATTCAGAGGCATCAGAACGAACCGATTTGGGACTCATCTCCATAGATAAAGCAGAGGCCTCAGATAGGAGAAACACTACCGATCAAGACAAATACCTTGCCCAAATATTTCAGCAAATGGAAACCATGCAGGCCAAAATGGAGAGGCTCCGAAATCTCACGAACCTGTCTATTAGCTTAAATGCGCCGCTACCAGAACAAAAGACGGATGCAATCGCACCACAAGCCTTTCAACCTCATGAACCTCCACTTCTCCAAAATTTCCAACAAAAGCTACAACACACTTGTTCATACAAAAATGACCCTCGCCCAATCAACCTACAATCCAGCTTACAAAACAACCCATCCGCCTTCGCACAACTATGAGACCAACCTGGTAGGGACGTCATTGATCAGATCCGTGGATGGACCTTCCGTCAAAGAGTCTTTCTATCTACTAAAGCATATAATGGAAAATCGAAGATTGATTCACTACATACATATCTCAACCTCTACCTACCCAAAATACCCCACTTATTCAAAATTACCAAACCATCCAGCACTAGCCGACGATACACACCACCAACCCTAGCAAGCAACACAGGCCATTGACATATACGACAGAAACCCAGCCATTTACTGTTTCCCATCATTCCTCAAGAAGCTGACCATTACGAGGAAATAGAGAGACAAACTCGATCTAGAGCTGATGAAAGCATGGCGAAGGAAATACGTAGTCTGAAAGAGGCATTCAAAAGCATTCAGATAAACAAGGGACATGAAGGGTTATATTACAAAGATTTGTGTATGCACCCCGACGTTGATTTGCATATGGGGTACAAAGTGCCCAAATTTGACATGTTCGATGAAAAGGGAAATCCCCGCGCCCATCTAAGGTCATACTATGACAAATTGATTGGAGTCGGAAAGGATTAAGCATTCATCATGAAGTTATTCATCAGGAGTCTAACCGATGAAGCACTTGATTGGTACACAAGCCAAGACCCACAGAAGTGGTACAGTTAGAGCGCAATGGCGCAAGACTTCGTGGACAGATTCAAATTCAACACTAAAACTGTCCCAGATAGATTTTATCTGATGAAGTTGGAAAAGAAGTCAACAGAGACTTTCAGGGAGTACACTATGAGATGGTGGTCAGAAGCGGCAAAGGTCCAACCTCCGATGGCGGAGAGTGAGATGACCACCCTATTCGTGCAGTCTTTAAAAGACGCTACATATTATGAAAGAATGATAAGTGTGATTGGGCGAGAATTCTCCGAAGTCGTAAGGATGTGAGACTTCATAGAAGAGGGTATAAAAATAGGCAGAATCACTAACTTGGCCGCACTGCAAGCAACAAGCAAAGAAATTCAGTCAGATTTAATTGGAGGTACCTCCCAAAGAAAGAGAGATACATCATCCCTTGTCATGGTCATTTAGGAGCGTCGGTCAGACCAGTTACCTGTGTATCAAAGCCCACCACCTCAACCTCCTTACTTTAACCAAGACATCCAAAACTATAACCAAGACATTCAAAGCCCACAAACGTATTATCATCACTCAACTACTCCATACCCTGTTTACCATACCCAGCAAATATTCAGTCCATCTCGGGCCCTTGCATATCCAAATCCCTCTTACTCACCTCACGAGCCCATGCTCCAAACGCACCCCGCATAAATCCTGAAAGAAAGCCAACCAAAACCTATACGCTTTTGGCCGAACCCTAGCCCAGTTGTATGAGATATTAAGGGCCATAAGAATACTCCAGCCAATCCCAAGAAATATCCCTAATCCTACTTCCAGAGCACACGATGAGACTAAATATTGTGCGTACCACTCTGGGGCCGTTGGACACGATACGGGAAGTTGCTATGACCTCAAAGATAAAATTGAGGAGTTGATCAAAGAAGGAGTCATCCAACTGAAGGAAGCTCCCACCAATGTGAATGCTCATGTGAACATAATCACTGAAGATTAAGAAAACGGTCTGAATGGGAATATTATGCTAGTCCAGAGAGACAAAGGGGTGGAATCATCGACCAATCGCCAAAGGAAAAAAAGTACCCCTTGTCAAAGATTGTTCAGCCTATGAATCAATCAAAGCATGCAACGTGATCCTGGATGATCCCGCCGAGAACCTAACCATCTGGTTGCAGGGCAAGGAAACATTTGAAAATGAGACTTGTACCCTTGTCTTGTTCCTCCGAGAATCTAAAAAATGTTTGTTTAGTTAGTTTAACATGTTTTATCCTTTTGTAAATATGAACTATGTTATGACCTGATTCCCTCAGCGGGTGATATGCGATTTATACACACGCTAAACGCAAGTGCACGTATCGTACAAGTAATATAGTCTGGGTAAGACCGAATATCGTCCTCAGGGACTGGTTTTCAAGTACCGATTATCTATGCTTTAGTTTCTATTTGGTTAACGTTAATTGGTTTGAAATTCTAGACTAATAATGCAGAAAATAAACTTATTATGAAAATACTTTGATTTAAATTAGTTATGATGGAGAATTAGGGCTTCCAAGATCATCAACTATCCACTCTATTCAATCATTAATACAATTAGACTAGCTTCTTCTTCTACGTTAAGATAGCAGGTTAACTAGACCGTTTTATACTCTTGTTAAGGTAATATAAACACTCAACCCCAATGGAGAACCCTTCTATCTTTCGATGACAAGATTGACTACAAAGGAGGATTAAGAGCAATAACCTATTAAGCTACACAAGTATCGGGATACTTTCGTTCACGATTTAAACCTATGTTTATTCAACTATAGCATATTCACAATATCCCCTTTCGGATTTCGATTAGAACTCATGTAAGTGATGATAACTAGTGATCAATTAATTATCAAGCAATCAAAGCAATTATTGAATAAATCTTAAGCAAGTGAAGAAGACAACAAACTAATGTATTAATTCATGAATAAGAGTTTCAAGAGAATCACAAGGAAATCCCTAATAAAATAATTAGCTCATATCCATAGTCACGCTAATAACTAATACAATCTCCATACATGAACTGAAATAAACAAAGAAAAGAGAAAAAAAAGAAAATACTTGAACTAGGTCTCAAATCTTCGCCTCCTAGAGTTGTGTTGTATGTACAATGGATGGATGAATCCCCCTCTAGAGAATGATGTAGAGAATATATATAGCCTAAGAATCCTTTAGGTCAAGGGTTAGGGATTATGTAGGTAGGAAAAGTTATTCCTTTTGGACCCTGAAAACGTCTTAAATTAGGCCCAAAACGTCAAAAATACCGCGTCGGCGCCGTGGCCCTGCAGTCGGGCACCACGGCGCCTGAAAATCAGAGAGTTTCGGACAACTTCAGTGGTCGGCGCCGCTGCTGCGGCGCCAGCGCGCGCTGTGGTGTTTTCGGTGGTTCTTCGCCGTCGTTTGATTTTCATCAGAAGCCGTCGATCTTTTCTATATTTCCCGGGACTTCTTAGACTCATTTATTGGCCCCTTTAAGTATGCAATTCCATCTCAATTAAGCTCATTTCATCTTTTTTTCGCCATTTCTCCATTTCTGACCACTGTGACACAAAAGAAAGGAAAACAACCCTAATACTATACTAAACATAAATGAAATGAGTAAAATACTAACTAAAAATGACTCAAAAAGTATGTATAAAATACTCCGATTAGCGGGATACATAGGCGGTCCACACGGGCCTCGATCCCACTTTCAAAAGCTTTATCATTCTCTTTTGTAAAATGAACTACTTTATGACATGATTCTCTCGACGAGATACGTAGGCAACCACTTCGGTTTCGGTCCCATCTTAGAAATATTACATCCCCCTTCACTTGTAATGAACTACGTCATGACCTGATTCCCTCATGGGGATACGTAGGCAGCCTTAATCAGCTTCGGTCCGTTGATTAGAAAATTCCCTTTTTACCATGTGTGTGACAAAATACGCTTATCTGATTACATAATAAGATCAATAAGAGATCCACGCAAGACTCGATCTCATGCAATTGAAAAATCAGCGCCCTCGCACACCAGAAATTGGGGTAATCCTAAAAGTTCATCGCAGGAAGATGACCATATTATTTTTCAGCAAATATTTTATCGACAACTAGTCGAAAATAGGGATCAGGTATAAACAAGCCAGACGCCCAATGTCAAGAGTCGGGGCTACAAATTCTACGTGAATCAACCACCCCCCAAAACTCACAATTTTTCTTTGAACACAGGTTTTTCATATCAGTGGAAGCGGAAAGACAATAACAATCAAAGTTCAAATTCCGCAATAACGTCCAGACAACAACGTCATTTCAACTCATGCGGTTCACAAACGCATAACGTCCAGACAACGACGTCATTCCAACCTCAGGCTTTTCCCAAACTCACAAGTTTTCTTTGAGTGTAGATTTTTTGGTTAATAGAAGCATCAAAACCGCAACACTGATGTGTAATTCCAAGGAATTTCTGTATCGCAATTCAGCCCAAAGGGATCACGCTCCTATTAGGCGGCTACACAAAATTGACCTACATGGTTCAACGATATTATGCTTGTAGAAGGACGATGTTTCTGCTCACAGGGCCACATTCTTATCCTCATTCATTCATTTCACATATCTATATATCAATGCACTAACTATTTCATCTATCTTTGATTTTGTAGAAAGTTTTGCATAACAGCTCAGCCCGCCAGGCCACAATCACACACGTCTATCAGGAATTCATTCGGCTCACAGGGCCACACTCGGATCCTCATTTCTCAATCACTTTACGACTTAAGTATTTTATTCGGTTTATATTCTGCAGGTAACTTCATCATATTAGCCTGACCCACTGGGTCGAAATCATCTTATTACGTCTATCAACGATGTCTTCTTATGACGTCCGCACAGTGACGTTAGATCAATTACGTCTATCTGTGATGTTCCTCTTATTACTTCTATTCAACGACGTCATTTTATCATCTATCAATGACGTTCTCTTATTACGTCTGCACAATGACGTTCCTCCTATTACGACTATCAATGTCGTCCTTTTATTACGTCTATTCAACGACGTTCATCTTATTACGTCCATACAACGACATTCATCTTATTAAATCTATTCAACGACATTCATCTTATTATGTCCGCAGAACGAAGTTCATCTTATTACGTCTATTTAACGATGTCCTATCACGTCTATTCAACGACATTCATTTTATTATGTCTGCACAATGATACTCATTTTATTACGTCTATTCAATGATGTCCTATCACATCTATTCAACGATGTTCATCTTATTACGTCTATTCAACGATGTCTTATCACGTCTATTCAACGACGTCTTATCACGTCTATTCAACGACATTCATCTTATTACGTCCACGCAACAACGTTTTCTCATATTACGGGTATCAATACTGTCCATATTTCGTCTACGCAATAACGATATCTACAACACATCTACCCAACAACGTCATTATGCCTCTGCAACAACTTTATCTATATTTCGTCGATACAACGGACGACATCTACATCGCTTCTACTCAACAACATTATATTATTATGTCTATGCAATAGCCTCAACTATTTCGTTTATGCAACGATGACATCTACATCGCATCTGCTCAATGACGTCATTTTATTATGTCTATGCAATAGCCTCATATTTCGACGTCATCTACATTTCATTCGGAAACAACGAATATCTAATTTCTACATTACGTTCGGAAATGGCGTCATTTGCATTGCGTCCAAAAACGACGCCATCTTTGTCCGGAAACGACGACATCTGCATTGCGTCCAGAAATGATGTCATCTTCGTCCGGAAACGACGAAAATCTGCATTGCATCCGGAAACGATGCCATCTTCATCTGGAAACGACATCTACATTACTTCCAGAAAAGACGTCATTTACATTCCGTCCAGAAATGACGCCATTTGCGTCCAGAAACGACGCTATTTGCGTCCGAAAACGACGCCATCTTTATCCGGAAATGACGACATCTACATTGTGTCCAGAGATGACACCATCTTTATAAAAAAATGACGAACACTTGCATTGCGTTCGAAAACGACACCCTCTTTGTCTGAAAATGATGAACATCTGCATTGCATATGGAAACGACGCCATCTTCATCCAGAAATGACGACATATGCATTACATCCAGACATGAAACCATCTTCGTCCGGAAATGACGAACATCTGCATTGCGTCCGGAAACGACGCCATCTTCATCCGGAAATGATGCCATTTTCATCTAGAAACGACGACATCTGCATTACATCCAGAGATGACGCCATCTTCATCCGGAAATGGCAAACATCTGCATTGCGTCCGGTAACGACGCCATCTTCGCCCGAAAATGACGTCATCTTCGTCCAGAAACGACTGTTACACCTCATAAATTTAGGATAATAAATTAAGAACGTGATTAAGAAATTAAGATTCGGGTGTTGGAAATAAAGTATATTTATATACGCTAATAAAAATAATTTTGGATATAACATATGTGGCGATGAGAATCACTACTAGTGGTTGAATTTTCCCAATGGGGTTAAGGACTACGTCGTGTAAAATAAAATTCTTGCCATTGAGAATATGAGGCCATTTCGAAATTTCAGGATTTAAACTAAGTATGGGAGATTGATTATTTAATTATGGGATTAATTTTAGTGGAGATGATAATAAGTGGGAATTAATGGACTTTTGTGGGAACTTGTGCTCTCCCCCCTCTCTTCGAAACAGTGGGCAGCCCCACATAAAATGCTGCTCACATGCTCACTATTACCTATGTCTCTCTCACTTCTCTACTCTTAATTCAAGTTCTCCTTCAACCTCCCTTCTCCACAGATTTTCGACCAACACCATAGCCAAGAGAAGACCAAAAATCGACTCCCCTTCCAAGACTAAGCTTTTCTTCTAAGTTCTAAGCCTTGGTAAACCCCTCACCCACTGTGCTTTCGGCAATGCTGGCCGAAATTTTCCCCAACAACTCTAGTTTTGGAAGATGAACTTTTTGGAAGAAAGACATGTAAGTAAGATGTTTTTAAACTTGTAAAAGAGGCATGCATGTCATTAAAAGTTGAAGAAATGGTGCAAAAGTTGGAGCAGTGGTGCCGAGTGCTATAATGACTGTTTTGGCTTAAGTTAAGGTAATAATTCTTCTTTTTATAGAGTATTTGGAAGGTAAATAATGTTGTAGTTAAGAGATGAACACATGTTAAAGAGGAATTGGAAATAAGAGAATGCATATGATTGTTGTTGAGCCAATTGGAGTTGTGATTACCAATTTTGGGACTATTTTTATTACATTGGATTCAATTGTTGTTGTTGTTGTTATTATCGTCACTAATTGCATGTTAAAGATTGAAGGAAATCTTGATATTTAAAGTTGAAATGGTTTATATGAAAGTATTGAAAGGTGAATTAGATTTTAAGGAATTATGAAGAGAGTTATGGTATTATGGTTGTTGGCCGAGACCTTCATGAAATTGTTGGACATTGTTGCGTCGAATTTAGAGGCTGTTTTGTGGAGTTAGAATGCTGAAAATTTAGTTATGAATATGCATGTACATTGTGGTAATTGCTAACGTATGTCCTAAAGGAATAAAGATGTAAAAAGGTGTTACTTTGTATTCTCGTTGTTGTTGGTATATGGACTGTTTTAGGGGATTTTTTTATATGGATTAAGGGGATGGATTAACATGAGAAATGGGTGTGTTAATCACCTTGGTTATTGTCACACCCCGAACCCCGGGCCCGTGACTGGTGCCCTATCTGGGCACCCTGCTACCTTAACAACTAAGTATATTGCGGAAATTAATAACAGCTCATATTTTTTTTTCTTTTAAAACCAACGTACGTACAAGGCAAAGCCGACTAGGCTGCCATATCATATACATAAACAAAAGACACTACCTGCATGCAGTCCAATCCCACATATGAATACAGACCTCAGGAGTTGAGCGAAATATGGCGGGACAAGGCCGCCGTACCCAAAGCGTACAAAGCATCTTGAAGGATATATACCAAAAGATAAACTCACGGACGGAGGAGCTATCCAAAACCACGAGCGAGGATCCTACACTGCCGATCACCAAACAACGTACCTAAACTGCGGCATGAACGCAGCCCCGAAGGAGGTCTGAAGAATGTACCAAGTATGTGAGCGATGAAATGCGTAATAAAATCATAACGATCTAAACAAAGCGGAGACATGTATGATAGCTAACCTACGATACCTGATACATAGCGGTCATATCAAGTCGGGGGCGCGGGCCTCCAAAGTCACTACTCAAATATAACTATGGGTCTCACGCCCATAATATCAATCATGCGTGGAATCCTTCCTCATTGCCGATCCATGATATAACATAGCACCAATAGGCATACGTGAACACCAAGTCCCATCGTGTTCTAAAAGCATCTGCGAGTAGGCAAGCGAGCGGGTGGTATAACGTCTTGGGGTTTACCTCATTTATACTCGACCACGAAGGAGTTGGTAAAGCGGGGGTATAACGTCTTGGGGCTTGCCGCCATTTATACTCTTACCTGAGAAGGTGGTATAACGTCTTGGGGCTTGCCTCATTTATACTCTTACCCTATCTCAACGTGGTCAAACAACACATAAAGAAGGTGGTGCGTCTTGGGGTTTACCTCACTTATACTCTTACTATCTCGACCGACCATCAAACAAGACAAAAGCACTACCATGTCTTCTATAAAAATCCGGGAATTTAACCCAAGTACTAAAAGTAGCATACGTGGAATCCGCACATCGTCGATGCGTCGATAACTTCAAGACGGTAGACCGCTTCAAAGTAACTTACAACAAGACAACTTAATAAAACATAATACTTGCACTCAAAGGCTATTACCAGACGTATATGCAAGTTCTCAATTAACCAAGCCAAAGTACTTATCAAGGCACACATAGGATAAATTCTCATTTAACAAGCCAAAGTACTTATCAGGGCACAATTAGAATAAATTCTCATTTAACAAGCCAAAGTACTTATCAGGGCACAAATAGAAAAATTCTCAATTTATCAAGCCAAAGTACTAATCAAGGCATACATAGAATAATTCTCTTTTAACAAGTCAAAGTACTTATCAAGGCACACTTAGACAAATTCTCAATTTATCAAGCCAAAGTACTACGTCCGTACATTCCTGTCTATAAGACTCCTTTCGATGTCATGCCCCAAGATACTAACAGTAGTATCAAGGCGTGTCTATTTTTCAAAGTAAGTTACTACACTTTTAGAAAACTCATTTCAAGTCTTGAAATCAAGTAACTCCAAATTTTCACAATCTTGGCAACTTATGCCCTTTTATCAAAATAGACAACTTTCTAAATCTTTCATAAAGCCGTTATAACCAACTTCCCATAAAGCCGTTATAACCCTTTATGATTTTAGACATATCCATTCCTTCAATGACCAAGAGACTTATACTATTAAAACCAAGCATCACATACTTACAAATCAAGTTCTTAACTTTCAAAAATACTCCAAGTCTCTTAATAGTTAGAAAACAAGTTTTCTTCTACTTTTTAAACCTCAAGTAACTTCACCCTTAACACAAGTTACTTCTCTTAAATCATGTCATTTCTCCTCTTTTAAATCAAATAAGTAAATCACTCCTTTGACTCCCCTAAAGTCACTATAATGACCTTTAGGTTTTAGAACTAAGGCACTAGCCAAAAGATTTGGAAACCACTTCCTTTTTAAGACTACATGTACTTTAAGTAAAAATACCTTCACTTTTAAGAATCCAAACTTCATCAAGAAAATGGATTCTACAACTTACAATCCAAACATCAAAGTACACTCAAGGAAGTACATAGAACAAATTCTATTTTAGGCAATCCAAATACAACGAGGAATGGATCATTTTAGGAGTAGAACCTACTTTCTTTATCTTACGGAATCATGCTAGAAGAGGAGATAGTTCACATACCTTTTCGGATAAAATCCACAAGCTAAGCCGAATACGCCGTACGTAGAAGTGTCAACCTATAATGGTCACAACAAGACTATCAACTTCTAGTCTCAACGTAGAATAATACTAAGTATTTGGTCTCTAATTCTACGGAAAATCGGGCAGCACTTCCTTTGTTTCTACTCACTTTGCCACCTTTTTCAAGGCCGAATACAATAACCAACAAGCCACATTTAAGGCTCCAAACAACAACCAAACAAAGGGGATTACACGCCTAACAATACGTGTAAAATTCCACAATTCATACAAAATAACTTAAAACTCCAGCCATTCTCGACTAACTACATACTAACAATTCAAAGTCTTTTCCAATCCTTTTCAAATTCCAAGTTCTAGGGTCTAACATGTTATATAGTCATACACAACTTCAACAACTACAATTTCCTTCCTACTGACATACGCGACTTAAGCGAATAATCAACTTGAATTTCCAAACTTAAGGCTAAACATGCTAGTTTCGGATTAGGGTTCCAATAGCGATAAACATATCCAACTACATAATAATTAACTCATTCTTGCAATATCCAAAGCTACAATCAATAAGTAAACTTAATTGCTAAAACGACAAAATTTATACCTTTCCAAGCCCTTAAAATTTCCAAGATTTCAAAGTCGCGCCTTAGCAATTCTTAGCTCCTTTCCTTAGGTTCCAATCCGCTCCAAGCACTCCTTAGAGGCCTATGAAGAACCCATCTTCAAGTTCCACTTCAAAGTTGAAGAACTCCCTTAGTTTCCGCCTTGCGACTAACGTAAAAATCGTTTTTCGAAATCTTTCTATTGAGATATCCTTACAATACCTAAGGGACATTGGGTTAAAGTCTTGTGGCTAATGGATCAAAACTACAAATTTTTGTGTGGGACTATTGGCAAGCAGAGCTTCTTCAAGCTAGCCTGAGGTTCTCAAATTTTTCAAAGTGTAAAATGCCAAGTCTTGCTACTAGTAGTATACTTATAACCTGATGGAGGCTTAGACTTAAACAAATGTGAGGCTAAGATGAATTTCACTTGGATTAAGCCTATGTGGACAAGTTGACAAGTCAACAATGTCATGCTAGCAAGACTAATCTTCCAAGGTGGTCAATGACCATTTTTCCCCTTACCAATTTCGTCCAAGACCACTTGTGGGGTTCGCGTGTCGCCTCTCATTCGTCCATAAAATTCCGTAACCCTCGTGGGTCCCACAAAAATGTAAAATTCCTCGGGTGGGCCCCACGTGACCAAATCCGTAATAAATAAATTTCCATAATGCCAATAGGTTCCATACTCTTCAAATAATACATTTTGAGAATCCAATTCTCAACAACGAACATTTTCCTTTCCGACGTCCGAAAGATTTTCCGTCGGAAAAACAATTCTTCCTTTCGTACTAATTTCCCAGTCTTGTTTCCTTTCGTACATTCTCTTTTACATGTCACGGACTTACGGGTGTAACATTCTTCCCTTAGAAACATTAGTCCCGAATGTTCTTAGTCGATTGTCACGCTATACAAACTCGGCATAAACTCTATACTATGCCTAACGGTCAATACATGCACAAGACCAGCGATGCCACATAGCGCCACCACATAACATACGTAAACATAATAATGGACCTTCCGTCCGTGGTCCCTTCTCACAAAACTCGAAGGTTACAGTCTTCCCAAACACGGGATCCTTAGAGGTTCCTTTCTTTCCTTACTTGTCATACTTTCTCGTACTTTCAAACTCATCTAGTACACGTACAAAATCTCAAATTCTGTTTCGTCACAATCCTAGAGTTACTAACCAAGCTTGGCCATATAGTTACTTACATTCCCGTTAAGGCTCTTCTCGGTCCTTACGACCTAGTTCCGGTGGAACGCATCCACGAACTCGTACAACAATCAACTAGACTTGGGCCTGGCATCCTCGTGACCCTACCACATAAACGGACCATTTCTAACTGACATCACCCGATTCCATACAATCGGTTGACCCGGAATGAGTCTACAACCCGACTCATCGTCACACTTAACTTCTCGTTCCTAGTCTGAAATAAATCTCTCTCTTATCTCAAGGTACTTCTTACCCTATCCCCCTATTCACTAAAGGTTCGTCACATAAGTCAAAGTATTTCTACTGTACATCCTTCCCTATCGGTCTTATTACACTGCGGGTAAATACAACTTGTGAACTCTACACAACTATAGTCTCAGTTCACTTATCATTCTTGTCAATATTCTTAACTTTTTCACTTTACTAATCAAGGTATCCCTACCTCTGGGGTACTATCACTTTACAACTCCAGCAATAAAGGGAAAACATATATGCTAGGGTAAAATCTGAATCTATCAACGCACGTATGATTCAAAAGAATCGAATATACCTGTAACCCCGTGCGATGTCGCCTCCTGATCCTGCCCAGTAGTCACGTCATCTATGCGGTTCGAAGACCGCGAACTATAAACTCCACTCGACCTCTACCACGCATCGCTAACATCTGAACACCACCGCAGGGACGCACAACTGTGGAGGAAAGGGAACCAACCATCGGCCTCATAGGCTGAGCCACCTCACCGGTGCTCCTTCTAAAAGGACATACCCTCAGAATATGGCCCGGACGGCCACAATAATAACAAACACCTGTGCCAAGACGGCATTTCCCCAAATGACGCTTACTACAATGGAAACACTGAGGAATAAGTGGCCTCGACTGAGAAAATCCTCTGCTCTCGAGAACCTCGACCTCTGGAGCTTGGACCGGCTCCTAAATACCTTGTGAGATCAAATCTCCCACCTGTGAGCTGCGGGGGTATGTACTGGGTAGGCTGGGACGAATATATCACTTGCTGCTGAGGCAGCTCGTCCAAAAACTCACCGGGATAACCAACCGGTCCAGCCTCTTCACGCAGATCTCATGGCCTCTACCTCCTGCACACACTGCATCTGGCCGAATAACCTCCTGCTGAGGAAACTGCAGCATTGCTATCTTGGTCAATAACATAATGGCTTCCTTCATGACCCTAAAGTCGCCTAATCGAGAAAGAGGCTCGTGTCGTGTTCTCAAAACACAGCGAAGAAGAACTCGCCATCGCGGAACAACATCCGGTATAACACGGCATAAGCCCTATCAACTCTCTGAGTCTGACTGGTAGCTCCTGCTACTCATTTTCCCTTCTGGGCGACTGTTTCCCTCCTTGGAGGCATAACTGTAACACAAAAATACGTCAGAGAGAAATTATCTTACTAACACAACTCTATGGCACGATCTTCGAGTGAGAAAAATAGAAACCAACTCCTAAATGTCCTGTAGCCTCATGTTTATGGGTGTGGCGCGCAACACGATAATCAAGACTCTACTAGACACGGTCGTAAACATTCGAGGATCGCTGCTCGATACCACTCTGTCACACCCGAACCGGGCGTGGTGGTGCCTACACAGGCACCACTGCTACATAACAACTAAGTATATTGCGGAAATTAATAACGACTCATATTTTTTCTTTTAAAACCAGCGTGCGTACAAGGCAAAGCCGACTAGGCTGCCATATCATATACATAAACAAAAGACACTACATCTGTACGAGTCCAATCCTACGTATGAATACAGGACCTCAGGAGTTGAGCGAAATATGACGGGACAAGGCCGTAGTACCCAGCGTACAAAGCCTGCTTGAAGGATATATACCAAAAAGATAAACTCACGGACGGAGGAGCTATCCAAAACCACGAGCGAGGATCCTACACTGCCGATCACCAAACAACGTACCTAAACTGCGGCATGAGCGGCCCGAAGAGGTCGATGCGAAGAATGTACCAAGTATGTGAGCGATGAAATGCGTAATAAAATCATAACGATCTAAACAAAACAGGAGACATGTATGATAGCTAACCTACGATACAATACATAGCGGTCATATCAAGTCGGGACGCGAGCGCCAAAGTCACTACTCAAATATAACTATGGGTCTCGCCCATAATATCAATCATGCGTGGAATCCTTCCTCACCGCTGGCGATCCATGATATAACATAACACCAATAGGCATACATGAACACCAAGTCCCTGTGTTCTAAAAATTGTACGCTGCAGTAAAGCGAAACGGTGGTATAACGTCTTGGGGTTTACCCTCATTTATACTCGACCACGAAGGAGGTGGTAAGCGGGGGTATAACGTCTTGGGGCTTGCCGCCATTTATACTCTTACCGGAGAAGGTGGTAAGCGGGGTATAACGTCTTGGGGCTTGCCCGCCGTTTATCTCTTACCACGGAGAAGGTGGTATAACGTCTTGGGGCTTGCCCTTTATACTCTTACCCTATCTCAACCGTCAACAACACATAAAGCGGTGGTGCGGCGTCTTGGGGTTTACCCTCACTTATACTCTTACCCTATCTCGACCGACCATCAAGACATAAGCACTACCATGTCTTCTATAAAAATCCGAATTTAACCCAGTACTACTGATAGCGAGCATACGTGGAATCCCACATCACCGTCGATGCGTCGAGAACTTACAACAAGACGGTGACCCTTGGCCAGAAGTCGCGGCAACTTAATAAAACATAATACTTGCACTCAAAGACTATTACCAGCACATATAGGCAAGTTCTCAATTAACCAAGCCAAAGTACTTATCAAGGCACACATAGGATAAATTCTCATTTAACAAGCCAAAGTACTTATCAGGGCACAATTAGAATAAATTCTCATTTAACTAGCCAAAGTACTTATCCGGGCACAAATAGAAAAATTCTCAATTTATCAAGCCAAAGTACTAATCAAGGCATACATAGAATAATTCTCTTTTAACAAGTCAAAGTACTTATCAAGGCACTTAGACAAATTCTCAATTTATCAAGCCAAAGTACTACGTCGCATTCTTTTATAAAAGACTCCTTTTTATGTAAAGCCCCAAGATACTAACACCCGTAGTATCAAGGCGTGTCTATTTTTCAAAGTAAGTTACTACACTTTTAGAAAACTCATTTCAAGTCTTGAAATCAAGTAACTCCAAATTTTCACAATCTTGGCAACTTATGCCCTTTTATCAAAATAGACAACTTTCTAAATCTTTCATAAAGCCGTTATAACCAACTTCCCATAAAGCCGTTATAACCCTTTATGATTTTAGACATATCCATTCCTTCAATGACCAAGAGACTTATACTATTAAAACCAAGCATCACATACTTACAAATCAAGTTCTTAACTTTCAAAAATACTCCAAGTCTCTTAATAGTTAGAAAACAAGTTTTCTTCTACTTTTTAAACCTCAAGTAACTTCACCCTTAACACAAGTTACTTCTCTTAAATCATGTCATTTCTCCTCTTTTAAATCAAATAAGTAAATCACTCCTTTGACTCCCCTAAAGTCACTATAATGACCTTTAGGTTTTAGAACTAAGGCCTTAGCCAAAAGATTTGAAACCACTTCTTTTAAGACTACATGTACTTTAAGTAAAAATACCTTCACTTTTAAGAATCCAAACTTCATCAAGAAAATGGATTCTACAACTTACAATCAAACATCAAAGTACACTCGAGTACATAGAACAAATTCTATTTTAGGCAATCCAAATACAACCAAGGAATGGATCATTTAGGAGTAGAACCTACTTTCTTTATCTTACGGAATCATGCTAGAAGAGGAGATAGTTCACATACCTTTCGCTAAAATCCACAAGCTGCGAATACGCCGTGCGTAGAAGTGTCAACCTATAATGGTCACAACAAGACTATCAACTTCTAGTCTCAACGAGAATAATACTAAGTATTTGGTCTCTAATTCTACGGAAAATCGAGGCGACTTCCTTTGTTTCTACTCACTTTGCCACCTTTTTCAAGGCCGAATAAAATAACCAACAAGCCACATTTAAGGCTCCAAACAACAACCAAACAAAGGGGATTACACGCCTAACAATACGTGTAAAATTCCGCCCCACAATTCATTCAAAATAGCTTAAAACTCCAAGCCATTCTCTGCCAACTACATACTAACAATTCAAAGTCTTTTCCAATCCTTTTCAAATTCCAAGTTCTAGGGTCTAACATGTTATATAGTCATACACAACTTCAACAACTACAATTTCCTTCCTACACACATACGCGACTTAAACGAATAATCAACTTGAATTTCCAAACTTAAGGCTAAACATGCTAGTTTCCGGATTAAGGTTCCAATAGCCAATAAACATATCCAACTACATAATAATTAACTCATGCTTGCAATATCCAAAGCTACAATCAATAAGTAAACTTAATTGCTAAAACGACAAAATTTATACCTTTCCAAGCCCTTAAAATTTCCAAGATTTCAAAGTCGCGCCTTAGCAATTCTTAGCTCCTTTCCTTAGGTTCCAATCCGCTCCAAGCACTCCTTAGAGGCCTATGAAGAACCCATCTTCAAGTTCCAACTTCAAAGTTGAAGAACTCCCTTAGTTTCCGCCTTGCGACTAACGTAAAAATGTGTTTTTTCCGAAATCTTTCTATTGAGATATCCTTACAATACCCTAAGGGACATTGGGTTAAAGTCTTGTGGCTAATGGATCAAAACTACAAATTTTTGTGTGGGACTATTGGCAAGCAGAGCTTCAAGCTAGCACAAGGTTCTCAAATTTTTCAAAGTGTAAAATGCCAAGTCTTGCTACTAGTAGTATACTTATAACCTGATGGAGGCTTAGACTTAAACAAATGTGAGGCTAAGATGAATTTCACTTGGATTAAGCCTATGTGGACATGTTGACAAGTCAACAATGTCATGCTAGCAAGACTAATCTTCCAAGGTGGTCAATGACCATTTTTCCCCTTACCAATTTCGTCCAAGACCACTTGTGGGGGTTCCACGTGTCGCCCTCTCATTCGTCCATAAAATTCCGTAACCCACGTGGGTCCCACAAAAATGTAAAATTCCTCGGGTGGGCCCCACGTGACCAAATCCGTAATAAATAAATTTCCATAATGCCAATAGGTTCCATACTCTTCAAATAATACATTTTGAGAATCCAATTCTCAACAACGAACATTTTTCCTTTCCGACGTCCGAAAGATTTTCCGTCGGAAAAACAATTCTTCCTTTCGTACTAATTTCCCAGTCTTGTTTCCTTTCGTACATTCTCTTTTACATGTCCTGGACTTACGGGGTGTAACAGTTATTGTGGTTATTGTCTTCTATGAACATAAAAAGAAAGAACGTATAACAATAGCGTATATAGAAGTATATGTGATTGATTTGGTTATGACATTGAGACGTGTCTTCTTATTGATGTTGTTGACCTTGTTTGTGAGTTGCAGATATGTATATAAGTAGGGGAAATGCTGCCCAATTTTATATAACAAGAGAGTCATCATTCGTACATATAAAGTATGCTAGTAATCATAGAGTTGACGGACATATTACTATTGTTATAGGTTGAAGTGCTAATTGAGACGTATTCTAAATATTGAGTTGGTTAATTTGACAATAAGGTATGTGAAACTATCATTTCTTCTTTTGACATGATTTATATAAAATGAGTGTATGACAGACGTACATAATTTCATTGAATCCTAATTCCTAGTGATACATGATATGATAGTGCATTTAATGTCTAGTGATAGCTCATTTTATTTATTCCATTGAGAGTCAAATGATGATTTAATTTGCATATGGTTACTCATGATATTCTATTCGTGCTTGATGAGATTATATCATTTCACCGAGTCCCTCGCTGGAGGGGCGGGTACGGTATGTATATATATGATTATTTTACCGAGTCCCAGAATGGGCTGGGTATGATATTTATGTGGACAGGCATCCACGAATATGATTATTTCACCGAGTCCCACGATTGGCCGGGTACGGTATGTGCGCAGTGGACAGGTATCCACAGATATATATATGTGGACAAACATCCACGGATATGACTTCATTCACCGAGTCCCAGAATGGGCCGGGTACGGTATATGTGGACAGGTATCCACATATATAGTATATTATATGGACATATATGACTCTCATTTCATAAGACACAGTTGCATTGGTATTTTGATTATTTTACTTGTCTCCTGTCATCTTTTGGCCAGTTATGATCTTATTTATAGTACTTTATGTTTTACATATTCGGTACATTTTTTCGTACTGACCCCCCTTTACTCGGGGAGGGGGGGGGGGGCTGCGTTTCATGCCCGCAGGTATAGATATTCGATTTGGTGATCCTCCAGCTTAGGATTCCCGTTCAACTATTTAGAGAGCTCCATAGTTCCGGAGCCTAGTTATTTTGGTACAGATCCCTTTGATATAGCCTTATGCATATCCATGGGTACGACCGGGCCCTGTCCCGTCATATTTCATTATTATACTCTTAGAGGTCTGTAGACATGTACGGTAGACACGTGTGGGTTGTGGTTCGTTTTGGACATTTCCGTGCATAGTGACAACCTTGTCGGCTCACCTATTTTGTTATGATTGAATAACTGTGACTCCTCAGGAGACATGTTCAATTTGATATATATATATATATATATAAGCGTTACGAGTCATCAACTTACTTTTACAAGATTTTTACATTATCATTGGCATTAGTCTTATTATATGTGGCAGGTCAGTATAAGAGTGTCCAATTAGGGCACCGGGTCGCGGTCCGTCGGGTCGGGTCATGACAGAAGTGGTATCAGAGCAGTTCATCCTCGGAATGTCTACAGACCGTGTCTAGTCGAGTCTTGTGTATGGGTATGTTATGCACCATACTTATACGCATGAGGCTATCAGACATTTAGGATGTCATCTATTCTTTCATCTCGTAGGTCGTGCGATAGAGCTATGTTATTAGGGTAATCCCTCACTAACGAAGTATTGTGTTTTCAGCTATGCCTCCAAAGAAAGCGACAGCGGCCCAGAAGGGAATATATAGAATTTGTAAATAGGTTGGTAATATTGTTATATAGTTGGTGTGATGATGATGCACATCTATACGAACATATTTATTAGGGCTATGTGTGTGTTGTCTGAAGTGATTATGGGTTCTTATGAGTTGTTTAAGCTTTAGTAATTGTTTGGAAGGTATGTTACAGTTTCGATAACCCCGGTTACCAAAACAAAATGACTTCAGTCAGTTGATACTCGTAGCCAATAGAGGAGCAATTTATACCCCGACTATTGATATGCCAGAAGGGCAACATGACTTTGAGATTATGAGAAGCTATATCACTCGTATACGGGGAAATAATGTAAGCTTGGGACGCAGAATATCTGAGAATCTTAGAATGTTAGATAACAGTTGAGACCATAGATATGCTTGAATATGGTATTTGACGCTTGATCTTGTTGAAATATATGGTATATGTGATGATTGTGAGTTATGAATATCATCTAAATGCTTCTTCTTAAAACTACTTTGAGTTGGTTTATTAAATTATGGGTGTCTTGGGAGCTCATGGAATTTGGTATTTGCTACATGATTACACATTAGAGTAATCAAGAAATAAATGGACTGTGTATGGAATGATAAGATTATTATACTACTTATTGTTATAAAGAGATGAATAAGTTTTTATATGATCTAAAGTGGTATGAAATATAATAGTTGCGATTATTCCTTGGTGTGCCTTATGTCCATGTGAAATGAATATGAGTATATGACCTAAGAAATAACTATTTCTTTATGAATTTGGTATTTTACCTTTGTTTGATATTAAGTGTATAATGTGGTAAGTGTATTAGTTTCTAAATGTTTACCAGGTTGTTAGAATATCTTAATTGTACCCCTGCACATAGATAAGGTTGAGAATTGATTCTATATGATGTTATAGAATACAGTGATGCTTAAAAATATATGTATGTGTTATCTTCTATAAAATTCATTTTGTGTGAACATATGAAATATGAAATTACCCTGACCTTGCTATGTTGCATTGTCCTGTTCCATTTTAATATCTTGTTGAGGTGTTAAGTTTTTATGAGTTAGTCTTTTGTACATCTCTTTGTGCGAACCTGTAAGAAAGATAATGCATTTTTCCTTTCATGTTTTGTTAGTTTGACACATGTGATCTCTGTATTCATTTGAGAGGTTTGATGGATAGGCTTCATAAGTCTGTTTGGTTGTGTATTTGGTTAAGTGATATGCATATGGAGGAGTTAGGATTAAATGTGATATAAAAGCAGCCTTAACATGAAGTTAGGAGGAACTTATGTGTTGTGAAGTACTTAAATATCCATGGAACCTGAATATGAATTGATGGCGCTTTAAAAAGATCATATAGGGACTGTTTAAGTTAAACTGAAATCTGAACGGGGTGGAATGATGTTGTCTTGATATAATATTAGACGAAATTTCTTAAATTTGTGGATTTTGTCATGTAGGATTGAACCCAACTGCTTATGTTAAGGATATGTTATTTTAAATGATGCTTAGTATGGTATATGTGAAGAATGGGATATATGTGAACTTACGATACCTTTATGATACATGGGAAATAACTATTATGTGAATAAGTGAAGGATTGAAACTGTTTCTTGATTGATCTGGGAATGTGCGGATTACTTCTACTTATTTTCCTTTGTTATAAATGCTAAATGATAGGTTGAATTGGTTTTGAATCTCTGTCAGTATGTCCTGAATATGATGGTGTGTTGATTTTAGCATTACTGTCCTTATTTATTTGAAACGTTGCCTTTTAGTGGTCATGCTACCCACCCTACTTATCCTCTATGATCATTCTATTTTCTTATGAAACACACTATGTCATGATAGGTGCTAAATGTGGACTCTTTATATGAATCCCCTGTTAAAGCTACAAAGTTTCTTTTAAAAAAAATCTATAAGATTTGTCTACCTATATGAGGATTTTGTATCTGATTTATCTGGTATTGGGTCTGCTTGGTATAAAATGATCGGTTCAAGTTTATTTAAGTGTCATATCAGTCCTGTTATGCCTATTCCAAGGGAATAATATATCCAGCTAGGTTGGAGTTAAGAGTATGCCTAATTGTCTGAGGAGTTCCTCACTGAGAACCCCTTAGGATACAATCTCCTTGGACCTAGAAGACTTTCACCTCTTTTTGTTACACCTGTTTGATAGCATGACCCTGCACCTTGAGAAAGCTTCCTTTAAATAAACTTTTAGCTAATTTTAAGTTAAACAATCATTTAAGTACTTCCATACTTGTTAAATAGAACAAGAAATCTGAATATATAAAATTGAGATATCATTTAGTATGTGAATTGTCTAGGACATGTCTATTGATTATGTATGTGCAAAATTCTGTGATAATTACTTAATCAAACCTCAAACCTCTCGTTAGCTTTGTTATAAACTCTTAGGCCTTATCACATGTTTAGTAACTTAATGATGGGTAAAATTAAAAGATTTGTGTTACACCCCGTAATTTCAGGTCATGTATTTGAGAACGTACGAAAGGAAAAAAGATTTGAACTTGGAAAGATAAGATGACAGAATGTTTTTGGACAGATTTTCAGTCAACTTTGGAGCGGTATACCTCCTAGTATTTAAGAAGTTGTTAGGTGTTTGAAAGGCCTAGTATGAAGTTCATTGAGTCTAGTTTCCAACGCAACAAGCCTCTCTTCGATTGGACATCAGAGTAGAAAGTTATGGACGTTACAAGATCACCGACGTAAGAGAGGAAAAATGTTTGATCGGGCACCACGCCACGGCGCGGCTGCGAGCCGCGGCGCCGTGAGTCCTGAACCTCTCTGAAGTTGCAGCGACGCGGCGCCGGCTGCAGGGCCGCGGTGCCAAGGCGGGATTTTCAGCGAAAAATGGGAAAACATCAGAAGATATTTTGTAAAAGGCCCATGAGAGGGTGACAAGTGTCCCTCCCATCTTATAGACCAAGAAAGGTCTTATTTATTGACCAAGTCTTGCAAGACTTGGTCATTTGCAAAGATCCAACCTAAAGGAATTCCTCTTCTCTCCTCCCTAAAATTTCAAGAACCCTAAGCCTAGTGAAATTATTGGTGAGGCGGCAAGAAGAATATATGTTGGCAAGCTTGTAGAGGGTTCGTGTGGATGATTTTGACAAGAAAATGAGTTGCGGAAAAGAGCTTAAGCGGGCGAGATCCTTGGAATATTTTGGGCTTATTGAGGTAATGATCCTTGTCCTCATATGAAATTGAAGATTTCATGTTGTAGTAATTTGATAAATGAACTTGTGATATAAGGAATGAAGTTTAATAAGTGTTAAGATACATTGGAAGGTTAAAAGCCGAGAAATGGCATGTTAGCCATTTAAGATGTTAATCAATTTTATTGTTAGTTATAATCGTCTCATGGTATACAAGAAAGGGGATTTAGTTGTTAAAATTGTTTACAACTATATGACATGTTAGACTTAACAAATTGGATTGAGACGGAATTGGAAAGGATATTATGTTGTTGCACCTATTTAGCCGAGAATGGCATTGTCTATTGAGCTACTTGGTATTAATTGTGGGGAAGAATTTTACACGTCCTGTTAAGACGTGTAATCTCCTTTGGTTAACTGAATTGTTGAGCCTTAAATGTGGCGTTTGGTTATTAAATTCGGACCTTGAAAAAGGTGGAAAAGTATGTAGAAACAAAGGAAGTGCTGCCCGATTTTCCGTAGAATTTAGTGACTTTGCACTTAGAATATTCTACGTTTGAAGCTAGAAGTTAATAAACATATTATGGTCATTATAGGTTGACATATTACGTACGACATATTGGACTTAGCAAGTGGATTGAACCGAAGAGGTATGTGGAACTTTCCTATCTCTTGAGCATGAGTGATTGTAAATGTATAGTACGGTAGACGTACGAGATTTAAATGAATTTAGTTTCATTTGATATCCTTGACTTGTTTTTAAAGGGTAGAAATGTCTTGGTTTCAAAAGCATAAAGTTGGTTAATAACTTTATGGAAAGAAAAAGAATGGTTTATCCTAATAAGGTAAACAAGGATTTCTTGACTTGAAAATGTATAAAATACTTGATTGGAAAGTATTGACTCCTTGAACTATTCTAAAGATAAGAGACTTGAAGTATTTTAAAAGTATAAGTCTCTTGGTTATAAAAAGAATGGAAGTGTCTAACGCATAAAGTTAGTATAACGACTTTATGGGAAGTTGGTTATAATAACTTTATGGAAAGTTAAAAGAGTGGTTTACTCTAAGTAATATAAGTAATGATAAATGACTTGAAATAATGAAAGGCAAATTGATTTGAAGGCATCAATTGCTTAAGGTTTTAAAAGAAAGAAGTTACTTGATTTAGAAGCCTATAAGTGTATTTCTAAAAGGTATTGTGACTTGTCGTGAAAAGTAGACATGACTTGATACTACATTTATTAGTATCTTGGAAGTTCTATATGAAAAGAATCATTTTAAAAGAATAGAAGTACGTAGTACGTTGGGTTAAATTCTCGGATTTTATAATGACATGTTAGTGCCTTAAGTAAACTAAAATGAGAGTGTATATGAATAAGGCTAATAAGAAGTTAGGGGGATTTCTTAACTTGCTTATGCTATGTATGATAAGCCGGTAGTGCTTATGTTATGTATGATAAGCCGGTAGTGCTTATGTTATATATGATAAGCCGGTAGTGCTTATGTTATGTATGATAGCCGGTTGTGCTAGTGATATATTGTTCATTACGGGGTCATTCCCTGGGTTTGTGGCATTTGTATATTCCATGGATTTGCTACCCATGATGCGAGAAATACCTCATGCGAGTCCGTAGGGCTTATGCGGGTGAAATAGTCCTATGCGGGGCGGACCAGTCCTTTGCGAGGAAGTTACCTCATGCGGGTCCACACGACCTATGCGGGCGGATACAGTCTAGCGAGGAAGTTACCTCATGCGGGTCCATACGACCTATGCGGGTGAAATAGTCCCAGGAGTAGGATCGCTTAATGATGCTATGGGAGGGTGACCCTACTTTGATCATGAGCCTCCTATTTTTATGCAGTAAAGTATACTCTTGTTTACTCTCATTGTTAATAAGGCACAGTGTACTGTTAATTGAGTTATCATACATGTCTCCAGCTTTATTTTAGACTTATGATTCATTACAGTACTTTCAGTTTCACATATTTGGTACATGTTGTACTGACCTCCTTCGGGGGGCTGCGTTCATGCCGCAGGTAGAGTATACAGTGTGATCCTCACTCTTAGGATCATCGTTGGTGTTGAAGCTCCATTACTCCGGATGCTTATCCTTGGTTCGATCCTTGGTATTGTCGGTTGTTGTACATTCAGGGTATGGCGGGGCCTGTCTCCACGATTGTTATTCTTAGAGGTCTGTAGTCATGTCTTGTGGATTGGGTTGAAAAAAAAAATGTAACTGATACTTTTGGGTTATGTATATTTTTACGGGAGGTGGCCTTATCGGCTTGTCTGTGGATATTTTTGGTCTAAGTATTTTATGAGTTTTTGTATGTTCCGCTGCTATTCTCTGATGTATACCTGTAAGGGGTGCCCAGGTAGGGCACCTGTCGCGGGCCCGAGGTCGGGTCGTGACAAAAGTGGTATCAGAGCAGTTAGTCCTCGAAAAGTGTCTATGGCAGTGTCTAGTAAGTCTTGGTTATCGGTGTGTTGTGCACCACATCTATAACCGGGAGGCTGCAGGACATTTAGGATTAGTTTCATTCTTCTCACTCGAGATCGTCGATAGACATGTATGGTTAGGGTCGTCTCTCCCCAACAAGTTATGTTGATTGCTCACGAGAAAGCGTGATGACCCAGGAAAGATTATGTGGATTGTGTATCCAGGTTGGTAATATTTGTAGTATAGTTGGTATTATAACATACATCTATACGGATTTATGTATGAGGGTCACATATGTGTTGCCTAGAATGATTTTAGATTACCAGGAATTGGTAAGGACTAAATAAATACCGGGAAGGTGTGAAATAGTTTAATGAACTCTCATCAAGGTTTTACGTACTAATTTGAGATAATTAGGAGATGATGAGTTGTCTGAGAAGGTAATGGACCCTTAAGAAGTTATAATTAAGGGACTTAATGGAAGACTATGTTAATAGATTAAGCTACGTGGTATGATTAAGAGAATGGTACGGATGAGAACCGTATGGAGTAAGTATGGTTGCTGTGATCAAGACAACACGATTGTGGTATTATGAGAAGTTATTGTACCCGTTTACGGGGGGACTGATAAGGTAGGCTTGGAGCATGGAAATTGCGAGCCTAAGAATGTTGATATCCGCCGAGACCTTAGGTATATAAGGCCTTCTCGGGTAGTAAAAAGTTAAGTCAGACCAAGGATAAGAGTTAAGTACGACGCCGAGTCGGGTTGAAGACCTCTTAAGGGTCGCCCCATAGCCTGTAATGGAATGGGATCAGTTGGTAGTTGTCCCGCTACGTGACAGGGTCACGAGGGTGCAAGGCCCGAGTCTAGTTAATCGTTTTAAGGGTTCGTGGGCGCATTCCACCGGAACCAGGTTGTGAGAGCCGAAAATGGCCTTATATTGTTTAATTTAGTAACTCCAAGGATTGGAGGCCAGAATTAGTATGGAAGTTATGTACGTATGCTAGTATAAATTTGGAAGTACGGAAAGAGTACGACCAGTGAAAAAGAGAGCAACCAAGTGTAAAGAAATAGAGCCTGAATCCATGAGGACCTTTCGGGGTGACTACACCCGTGAGTGATGGGTGGTAGCTGAGCGGGTATGTAATAATTGCCCGGTGACGATATAGTCGTCGGACCCCAGCAGATCTAGCAGAGCTGTTATGACAGACTTTGAGGACATTATGGGTACAGGCTAGTTGGCCTCTTGTTATGCCAACGTTGACTGCAGAGAGAGATGTGTTCGATTCCAGTTTTCCGGTAAGCCGATTATCGAGTGGAAAGGAAGGGAAGTGGTGGTAACCAGTAAATTATCCTTCCTTATTTGACATCATTGTTTTTAATAAGTCTGTGTGACTTGTTCATTTGAGGTGAATTGAGGCAGAAGGTAAGTAGTACTTGAATTTGAAGGAGTTTTAATGTTAAGTACCATTGGGGGTACTTGGAATTGGTCTGGTGTGGCGGTCAGGGCCACGACCTTCCGGATAAGTTCAGGAAAGCGCGCAAGCAATAATAAGATAAGTCACGAGTCGCTACGTAAAGCAGAAGACATCGTTGGTAGGTTTTGAAAATCTATACGATTATAAGGTGGCGCTTGATGATTAAGATTTTGTAAGGGAGATAAATTTTCTCCCCCACGTAAAAGGATAGTTTTACGTATTATGGGGTTATGTGTACCCATGTTGTTAGACGAAGGATAGGAGACTGGTAAGGTCTTCAGTATCGTCATGTCATAGGTTACAATTTTAGATAACCGTGGGAAAAGTATTGTGTTGGGGTAATTAAGAACGACGTTACGAAATAGTCGAGGAAGTGTCGTAAGGATATAAATGCAGGTAGTACGCATGTATGAAACTGTACGATTATGAATCAAGATAGAAATACTTTTGCTAATAATAAGCATAAGGAAGGGTTATGACCAGAATGATAAAAGAGAATACAACTATGGTTATGTAAGTTGCACGAGTTATGATTACCCCATACTAGTGTAAAGACCATTAGTGAATGATGGGCAGTAAGTAAGAACACCTCGAGGAAAGGTGGCAACGCCTGTACTGATGAGAAGGATAGTAGGAAAATACGGGGGGGGGGGGGGGGGTAAGGGACCCAGGACAACTTGAAACGAAATATAAACGTAAGACGAGTAGACACTCAAACGATAAGAAAATCTTGGCAAGCCATTAGGATATGTAATACCATGAATTGAGGTGGAGCACCTGACTATAAGCTTTATGAGCCGAAAGAAAATAATAGGATTATTACTTGACGGGATCAAGGAAGTCTCCCCCTAAATTATGATTGACAGGAAGTCTTAGCCATGAGTCTAGTAAAGGAGTCGAATCTAAGTATAGTGACCACGTTTGGTTGCAACAGAGAAATGGAACCAGGAACCATACTTGAGATTAATGATGCCTGAATATTTCGCAAGTATGAGAAAGACTCCCAGTTATTGGAAGATAAGCTGACTACGACTACAGTTGTAACCCCTCCTGAGAGACTAGAGGGTTAGGTTATTATTGTAACACTTCGAGTGTTTGGCTGGGTCGTGTGCGGATGCAACACGATAAGGTAACAACCTATATTTTTCCCGACAGCTACGGGAGCATGATAGTGGAGCTCAGATTCGAGAGGTTTCCGGGTTTTCCCTCATTGAGGAGGTGAAGATGCGACAGTATAAGGATCCAGTTCTAGGGCGAATTTGAGATACGACTCTCCAAGGGGAGGAGGACCTGTATGGGTAGCACCGGATAGGGTGTTGTGTTATGAGAAAAGATTGTGTGTGCCCAATGCTGCAGGACTTGTCAGCAGGTTTTAGGGGAGGTACACAGTGCTCCTTGCTTTATTTTGTTCGGGGTCGACTAAGATGTATCATGACCGCATATGTATGTATTGGTAAGATGACCTGAAGAGGGACGTAGCAGAGTTTGTGGCTTAGTGTCCAAATTAGTAGCAGGTCAAGGTTGAGCACCAGAAGCCCAGTGAGCTATTACAGGCAATTGAGATCCCGACTTAGAAATGAGAGGTGATTAATATGGATCTTATTACAGGGTTGCATCATACTCAGAGGAAGTGCGACTCCTTATGGGTTATGGTAAACAGGCTGACGACATCAACCCATTTTCTTCCGGTCAGGACCACTTACTCGGCTGAGGTTTATGCTAGATTATATAGCAGAGAGATTGTGAGACTTCACGGGATTCCTACATTTATGATGTCAGACAGATGAGTTCAGTTTACGGCTAACTTCTGGAGGTTTTCCAGAAGGTATTAGGGACACAAGTGAGTCTTAGTGTGACATTTCACCCTCAGACCGACGAACAGGCAGGACATACTATCCAGGCACTTGAGGATAGGTTGCGGGCCGGTGTTATTGATTTCATAATTAGCTGGAAGAATTATTTACATCTTGTTGAGTTTGCGTGTAACAAAATCTACCATTCCAGTATTCAGATGGCCCTGTATGAGGCTTTGTATGAAGAAAGTGTAGAATCGCCGATTGGTTGGTTCAACGTAGGCGAGGTTCAGCTAATTAGACTATACTTGATTCAGCGGGCTGTGGATAAGGCGAGGCTTATACAGGAAAGATTATTAGCAAGCTCATAGTCGGCAGAAATCTTATGCAGATAATCGGCGTCGACATTTGGAATTTCAGGTAGACGGTTGGGTCTTCTTGAAGGTATCACCCACGAAGGGTGTGATAAGGTTCGGAAAGAAGGGGAAACTAAGCCCAAGGTACATTGGCCTTATCAGATTGTCCGAGTGACAGAGGGATTATCGTTGAGGAGAGTCCCATAGCGATACTTGATCGCCAGGGCAGGCGAATACGGACTAAGGACGGGGCTCCCGTCAAAGTCTTGTGGCGGAATGATATTGAAAGAGGAGATGATTTGGGGAGCCAAGGAAGACATGAAGAAGAGTACCCTCACTTTCCCTACACCTTCTGGTAATTCATTCCCATTGTCAGTTTTAATTTAAGTATTTGTTTAAATGTCGTTACGTGGCCAAGTTGTGGCACAATTGGTATGTAGGGGTTGTAAAAGGAAACTATGGCACTACCTGTTAGATTGACTCCGAAAGAACATTCAGGGACGAATGTTTCTAAGAGGGGAAGAATGTTACACCCCATAATTTCAGGTCATGTATTTGAGAACGTACGAAAGGAAATAAGATTTGAACTTGGAAAGATAAGATGACAGAATATTTTTGGACAGATTTTCAGTCAACTTTGGAGCGGTATACCTCCTAGTATTTAAGGAGTTGTTAGGTGTTTGAAAGGCCTAGTATGAAGTTCATTGATTCTAGTTTCCAACGCAACAAGCCTCTCGTCGATTGGACATCGAAGTAGAAAGTTATGGACGTTACAAGATCAGATGGCAGAAGAGAGGGAAAATGTTTCAGTCAGGCGCCACGACGCCGTGAGTCCTGAACCTCTCTGAAGTTGCAGCGCCGACTGCAGGGCCGCGGCTCCAAGGCGGGATTTTCCGCAAAAAATGGGGAAAAATCAGAAGATATTTTGTAAAAGGCCCATGGGAGGACGACAAATGTCCCTCCCATCTTATAGACCAAGAAAGGTCTTATTTATTGACCAAGTCTTGCAAGACTTGGTCATTTGCAAAGATCCAACCTAAAGGAATTCCTCTTCTCTTCTCCCTAAAATTTCAAGAACCCTAAGCCTAGTGAAATTATTGGTGAGGCGTCAAGAAGAATATATGTTGGAAAGCTTGTAGAGGGTTCGTGTGGATGATTTTGACAAGAAAAGGAGTTGCGGAAAAGAGCTTAAGCGGGCGAGATCCTTGGAATATTTTGGGCTTATTGAGGTAATGATCCTTGTGTCATGACCCGACCCCGGGGACGCGACTGGTACCCTACCGGGGCACCCTGTCAGGTACACATCAGAGAATAGCAGCGGAACATACATAACACATAACTTATAAAAAGGTAAACATCACTGGCCAGCCGATAAGGCTGCCTTCCATAAAAACATACTTAATCAAAAGTATAGTAGTACAACTTGTTCTTACAGCCCAAAACACATACGTGACCACAGACCTCTAAGGATAACAACTGTGGCGGGACAGGGCCCCGCCATACCCCTGAATATACACAATGCCTATAACATCAGGGAAAAACTGTACCAACAAACAAGCTTCCGGAGGAATGGAGCTTCTGACACCGGAACAGTGATCCTAAGAACGAGGATCCACCACCTGCGGCATGAACGCATCCCCCGGGGAAGGGGGTCAGTACACAATATGTACCAAGTATGCAAAACTGGAAAATACTGTAATAATATCATACGTCTAAAAATAAGCTGGAGTCAGGGATGAAAATCAAATTACATTGTCCTGTGCCTTACTAACAATGAGAGTAACAAGTATAAATATAATACTGCATAAAAATAGGAGGCTCATGATCAAAACAGGGTCCCTCGCCCGGAGTATCAATAAGCAATCCTACTCATGGGACTATTTCACCCGCATGAGTCCTGTGGACCCGCATGAGGTATTCCTCGCATAGGCTGTACCCGCCCGCATGGGACTATTTCACCCGCATAAGCCCATAGGACTCGCATGAGGTATTCCTCGCATCGTGGGTAGCAAATCCACGGAACAGGTGGTATAACGATCTTGGGGATTTACCCCTCATTTATACTCTTACCCTGGAGAAGGTGGTATAACGATCTTGGGGCTTGCCCCTCATTTATACTCTTACCCTAGCTCAACCGGCCATCATACATAACATAAAATAAGTTAAGAAAGCTCATAACTTCTTATTAGTCTTGTTCATATACCCTCTCATTTTAGTTTACTTAAGGCACTTAATCATATCTTTAATAAAAGAAATCCGGGAATTTAACCCTAAGTACTACATACTTCTACTCTTTTAAAAATGGCTCTTTTTCGTATAAAACCTTTGGGCAATTGATGCCTTAAAATCAATTTGCCTTTCATAAATCGTGTCATTTGTCCTTGCTTATCTTACTTAGAGTAAATCTCTTCTTATTAACTTTTATAAAGCTAATAACCCAACTTCCCATAAAGTTGTTATATTAACCCTATACTTTAGTAAAATTATACTTTTCCCAAAACCAAGGAACTATACTTTCTAAAACGAACAAGCTTTATATACTTAAAACAAGTAAGAATACCAAATCTTGTACGTCTACCGTACTACATAGATACAACTACTCATGCTCAAGAGATAGAAAAGCTCCACATACCTCTTCGGTCAATCCACTTGCTAATTCCAAAATACCGCACGTAGTATGTTAACCTATAATGACCATAATACGCTTATTAACCTCTAGTTTCAACATAGACTTTTCCAAGTTCAAAGTTACTAATTTCTATGGGAAATTGGGCAGTATTTCCTTTGTTTCTACATACTTGCCACCTTTTTCAAGGTCGAATTCAACATCCAAACGCCACATTTAAGGCCCAACAATCCAAATATTTCAAAGGGGATTACACACTAAACTTGGATGTGTAAAATTCTGCCCCATAATGTAAAACAACTAACTTAACAAGTTTAAGGTAGTTTGTAGGCTACAACATGCTCATAATATCTTCTTAACCAATCTTTTCATATCCAAACCATAGTTCTTACATGCAATGAATCTAAGAGCATTATTTACTACTACAAGTTCCTTCTTCTTCACATGCAACATCAATAACTAGCTACAAGAGAAGAAATGTTACCTTTAGAGCTTTAACCAAAATTATTCCAACAATTTTGCTAGCCTCTTTTCCGAGAACACCACCACAATAACTCCTACAAGCTAGCCACAAGCTTCCTTCTTGTCCTAACTTTTCAGATTTTCCTTAGGCTTTGAATTCCTCTTGGAATTCTAGAGAGAAGTGAGAGCTTTAGTTTAGAGAGAGAGAAGGATTTGAAAGATGACCAAGTCTTCAAGACTTGGTCAATATAAGGGATATGCAAAAATCAGATTGGGGGGGGGGGGGGACCCTTGTCACCCTCCCATGGCCTTTTTAAAAGAAGAAATCTGATTTTCCTCAGCTTTTCCGCCAGAAATCCCGCCTCGGCGCCGCGGCCCTGCAGCCGGCGCCGCGGCGCTGAAACTTCCGCCACCTCACAGAACTTCTGGCGCCGCGGACCTGATTCCCCGCGCCGCGACTCTGCAACTTCAGCGACCCCTCAGAATATCCGGTGCCGCGGCCCTGCATCCGGCGCCGCGGCCCTGTGGCTCCTGTCCGAAACACATTTCTGTCCGACTGCGCACTGAACTTGTAACTCCCATAACTTCCTACTCCAATGTCCTATCGACGAACGGTCGATTGCGTTGGAAACTAGACTCAACGAACTACGCACTAGGACTTTGAAATACTTAGGAACTCTCAATGTACCAGGTCATAACTCGCCTCAAAGTTGATTAAAACCCGTCCGAAACAATCCGTCAACTTATCTTTCGAAAATTTTAAGTCTTACTCCTTTCGTACGCTCTCATACGCATGGCCAGAACTACGGGGTATAACACCTTGTCCTCCTATGAAATTGAAGATTTCATGTTGTAGTAATTTGATAAATGAACTTGTGATATAAGGAATGAAGTTTAATAAGTGTTAAGATACATTGGAAGGTTAAAAGCCGAGAAATGGCATGTTAGCCATTGAAGATGTTAATCAATTTTATTGTTAGTTATAATCGTCTCATGGTATACAAGAAATGGGATTTGGTTATTGAATTCGGACCTTGAAAAAGGTGGAAAAGTATGTAGAAACAAAGGAAGTGCTGTCCGATTTTCTGTAGAATTTAGTGACTTTGCACTTAGAATATTCTACGTTTGAAGCTAGAAGTTAATAAACGTATTATGGTCATTATAGGTTGACATGCTACGTACGGCATATTGGACTTAGCAAGTGGATTGAACCGAAGAGGTATGTGGAACTTTCCTATCTCTTGAGCATGAGTGGTTGTAAATATATAGTACGGTAGACGTACGGGATTTAAATGAATTTAGTTTCATTTGATATCCTTGACTTGTTTTTAAAGGATAGAAATGCCTTGGTTTCAAAATCATAAAGTTGGTTAATAACTTTATGGAAAGAAAAAGAATGGTTTATCCTATTAAGGTAAACACAGATTTCTTGACTTGAAAATGTATAGAATACTTGATTGGAAAGTATTGACTCCTTGAACTATTCTAAAGATAAGAGACTTGAAGTATTTTAAAAGTATAAGTCTCTTGGTTATAAAAAGAATGAAAGTGTCTAACGCATAAAGTTAGTATAACGACTTTATGGGAAGTTGGTTATAATAACTTTATGGAAAGTTAAAAGAGTGGTTTACTCTAAGTAATGTAAGTAATGATAAATGACTTGAAATAATGAAAGACAAATTGATTTGAAGGCATCAATTGCTTAAGGTTTTAAAAGAAAGAAGTCACTTCATTTAGAAGCCTATAAGTGTATTTCTAAAAGGTATTGTGACTTGTCGTGAAAAGTAGACATGACTTGATACTACAGTTATTAGTATCTTGGAAGTTCTATATGAAAAGAGTCATTTTAAAAGAATAAAAGTACGTAGTACGTTGGGTTAAATTCCCGGATTTTATAATGACATGTTAGTGCCTTAAGTAAACTAAAATGAGAGTGTATATGAATAAGACTAATAAGAAGTTAGGGGGATTTCTTAACTTGCTTATGTTATGTATGATAAGCCGGTAGTGCTTATGTTATGTATGATAACCCGGTAGTGCTTATGTTATGTATGATAAGCCGGTAGTGCTTATGTTATGTATGATAGCCGGTTGTGCTAGTGATATATTGTTCATTACGGGGTCATTCCCCGGGTTTGTGGCATTTGCATATTCCGTGGATTTGCTACCCATGATGCGAGAAATACCTCATGCGAGTCCGTAGGGCTTATACGGGTGAAATAGTCCTATGCGGGCGGACCCATCTGCGGAAGTTACCTACGCGGTCCATACGACTATGCGGTGAAATAGTCTCAGGAGTAGGATCGCTTAATGATACTATGGGCGGGTGACCCTACTTTGATCATGAGTCTCCTATTTTTATGCAGTAAAGTATACTCTTGTTTACTCTCATTGTTAGTAAGGCACAATGTACTGTTAATTGAGTTATCATACATGTCTCCAGCTTTATTTTAGACTTATGATTCATTACAGTACTTTCAGTTTCACATATTTGGTACATGTTGTACTGACCTCCTTCGGGGGGCTGCGTTCATGCCACAGGTAGAGTATACAAGTTGCTGATCCTCACTATTAGGATCACTGTTCAGCTGTTGAGAAGCTCCATTACTCCGGAGGCTTATCCTTGGTTCAGATCCCTGGTATTGTCGGTTGTTGTACATTCAGGGGTATGGCGGGGCCCTGTCCTATCACAGTTGTTATTCTTAGAGGTCTGTAGTCATGTCTTGTGGATTGAGTTGAAAAAAAAATGTAACTGATACTTTTGGGTTATGTATATTTTTACGGGAGGTGGCCTTATCGGCTGGCCTGTGGATATTTTTGGTCTAAGTATTTTATGAGTTTTTGTATGTTCCGCTGCTATTCTCTGATGTATACACAGAGGTGCCTGTGTAGGGCACGATCGCTAGGGGTCGGGTCGTGACAATTTGATTTGAGTGTTATTATCCCAAAGGTGATTTTATGAATCTGTTTTAGTTTGGTAAGTTGGCTTGAGAATAGCCATGCCTAGAAACATGATATCTCACCTGATTGATGGTAAGTGTATGGGTCATTTTGAATATTTGAATGCGTTTAAACAGAGTCTCCTAGGTTGTGTCTAGGTGATTCATGTCAATTGTTTTGTGATAGGTTCAGAATCATGCCCTTGTGATTTTTCCTTTACTATCCAGTTTTGCGATGACCTGTGATGTCCTAAAGGCTAAATATTTGTACAAGTGTCCTGAAAAATGGTCTTTAAGTTTAGTTTTGTGAAACTACTACTAGTGTAGTGCCTTGTATAAAGTTTTGTTTCTATCTCAACATGACTAGATTCACTCAGATATAAGAGATTGCGATTTGAAATCAATTAAGACCTGTTTATATTGCCTAATGTTGTGTGCTATATGCTGTTGAACCATGAATCCATCAAAGTATAGTTTTTGTTGAGTGCATGAACTTGTTTGAAATAATCTAAATATTTTATGATGCCATCTCGTTGGATATAACAGCATGTGATAAAAGCTAGGGAGCAGGTTGTTAAATTTGACTAAGTGCATATATAGTTAGGATCAACATTCTTCTTTTTCCTCTTTAAAATATGGAATGTCCTATGTCTAGAAATTTATCTAGTATTAAGGAAGCACTAAGCACCGGAACGCGGAAGATTGTTGGAAGATAAAATTGGTGTGCAAATTATAATTTTATTGGCAAGTGTAGAATTTAGATTCCTTGGAACCTAATGGTGTTTGATTATGATGAACTTGTGGAGAAAGACCAGTACATACATAAAAAAGTGCCTATTCTGTATTTCAACATTAAGTTTCAGTTTACTTCCAGCTATGGTACTCACACTATTGAAGCAAGGAAAACACTATGGAGAGAACTTAAAAATATGCATAGGGTGATAAAGAACCCTGACTACTAATAGGAGATTATAATACTATTACCAGCTTAGATGATAGAATAAATGGGAGTCCTCTGCCAGAAATTGAAGTAAGAGATTTCATATTAGATACAGATGCGTTAAATGCAAAGATCACTTTGAAAAAAAATGTTTGAGTTAGACAAGTTTAAATGTATGGTGATGTATCTGTTCCTGCTATGAGTGATTTCGTGAGTCTGTTCAACCTATTAGTGATAAACTGAGTCATTGACCACTTAGTCTTATGATGTTTGCCTAGTGTTTGGATTAGTTATGTATGCTGGGTCGGTATAACACCATATTAGCATTCAAAGTTGTCCAAAATCAGTTCTTGTGTTTCTCATATCTACTTGTAGTCAAGTTAATATTTTGCTTGAATTTTAAACCAGTCACAAGACAATAAAACGGTTGAAGCATGATTAGCTGTACTAATTTGGTTATTTCTCTAATAATTATGAACGCCTATATGACTCTAAACTAGATGTAAGAACCCTTCATTTCTTTGTCTACTCTTTGAAACTGAAGAATGTATAAGATGTACTACAGACCTAGGCAAAAATTCATTAACCTATTAGCTTCCTGTTTAAGCAGTTGACTAAATAATGACAGCTTCACACAATATTACTGAATATTAGAATTTAAAAGGTGTCACTATGTGTGTATTTTATATGTAGAAGTGTACATGTAAATGGTCTGAACTTGAGTCTATTAAGTAAACATAGATTGATGTGTACTTTCAGTTCTAGATAATAATCTGAATTAATCCATGAGAATCTATTTCCTGTTCAGATGAATTAGTGTGACAACAACATTGTAGAAGACAACCTAGTACTGCAATATTACAAAGCTTAGGTACTGTAAGTATGAGGTTACATTAGTTGCCTAGAATTAGTTCAAGTTAGTGAAATTCCTTACATGACTTTGTTGATTGGTAAATAATATATGTGATATATTGTGGCCGTGTGAGGCATCTTTGAAGCTTGCTGAATATAGGTTGGTAAGTTGTCACGACCCGAACCCGGGCCCGTGACTGGTGCCTTACCCCGGGCACCCTAGTGATACATCATCAGAGAAAATCAGCGGAAATAAAAACATGAACATGAATTAAGAGACATGATAAATAAACAGGCCAACCAAAACAGTTGCCTTCAGTATATATACATAAATACCGACGCTTATCCTTTTACGGACTCGCCACAACAAGATTACATGCACCTAAGAAGTGACAACAACTATGACGGGGCAGGGCCGCCATACCACGAATGTACAAGAACCTACGGACTCGGGTAACATACCAAAGATAAGCCTCAGAAGGAACGGAGCTTCCCAACACGCCAATGTGATCCTATAAGCGGGGATCGGCGGTCGATGTACCTTACTGCGGCATGAACGCGGCCCGGAAGGTCGATAACAGTACCAAGTATGTGAAATCGTAAAATCAGTAAATGAAATCATAATAGTCTATATGAAGCGGAGACATGTATGATAACCAAACTACGATTCACATCATAAAAGCGATCATGTCAAGTCGTGGACTCACGCCTCAAAGTCATCCTCATGCGTGGAACTCCTCACGCCGCTGCGATCTAGGTACAAATCATGTGATACGTATAATGTGTCTCGGCCCATCTTATGGACCCAATATAGAAACGTGTGGAATACATTCTGGATGAACCGGTAGTCGATGAAATACATTCCGGATGAACCGTAGTCAAGTGAAATACATTCGGATGAACCGTAGTCGAGTGAAATACATTCCGGATGAACCGGTAATCAAGTGAAATACATTCGGATGAACCGGTAATCAAGTGAAATACATTCGGATGAACCGTAGTCAAGTGAAATACATTCCCGGATGAACCGGTAGTCGAGTAGAACACAGTACTTGCACAACAAGGCTATCACACGTAACATGGTCAAGTTTCATAACAACAAGCATAAGCAAGTTACACACAACTCAAGGTACTTTCATTTTATGTCAAAGTCCGGATTTTAACCCTAAAGTACTACGTACGTTAAATTCCCTGTTTTAGATCCATTTCTTTTACAAAGGTCACCCGATACAGTAGTATAGAATTAGAGTGACTAACATTGTGAAGTAAACCAAAATGCTTTCCTTTGTAAAAATCAAGTAACAATCTTATTTTCCAAACGTTCAAGTTTGCCTAATTTCAAGTGCTCAAGTTTCTCATTTTAGAAAAGGGTTCGTAGTTCATAGTTTTAACATAATTCTCCTTTAAACGTTTCGAGAAACATATGTCTTATATGTGAGTAGGTTATTCTTGTTTATAATCAATCTTATTAAGCCATGATCTAGGAAATGTAATATCATTTTGTCTCATCTTAGCTTCTATGCAGATGGAGGTTTCTACTGGTTTTAATACCATACTTCATTATTCAATACATTTTCCTTTATTAACGCTGCAGTGGTTTGTCGATACTCATTCTGATTTCCGAAATCAGTAAAACATTATTCCTTTTAAAACCAAGTACTCATTACTCACGAATGAGGTTTCACACTTTTAACAAAATTCATATCAATACCATTAAGTCAAGTCTCTTATCTTCTAAAAATCAGTAAACCATTCTTTATCGTTCTTAAGACGTTATACCTAACTTCCCATAAAGCTAGTACAACTCTTATGTTTTCAAAGCCAAGTATTACTCTTCTTTCAAAAGGTCTTTTGAAACACTTCAAGTTCTTTATTACTACCCATCAAATCCGTTATAAGTCAAATCGATTACCACTTTGAAACCACAAAGCATTTTCTTACCTACATAAAGGTTATAACCAACTTCCCATAAAGCCGTTATAACACTTTATGTTTCAAACCAATCAAATATATTAAACACGTATGCGTCTACCGTACTACATAGTTATACACATATCATGCTAGAACAGATAGGAAGAGGTTCACATACCTCGCGACGATTATCGACTAATAGCAAAACGCTTCAAGTACCTCAAACCGCTACCGCACCTTGGCCCGAGTAGATCGCGCCACGTAGTATTTCAACCTATAGAGGCCACAAGGCGCTATTAATATCTTTAGATCCCGACGTAGAATATTCTCTACAGAAAATTGGACCTCCCCGCAACAGAAATCTCCTCCTCTATCGGCGCCACAAGCCAACCGAGGGTTAACACGCTTAACGGGACGTGTACAATTCTACTACACAATAATACTACACAAGTCTCATATGTCTGATCTATGTAATTACTGATTCGATTCACTTCTTAAAATTGGGCTTAAGTCGCAAGACATTCTGTAAGTATTATTCAGGCTTAAGTCGAAAGACATTGCCGCACAACTATGTTCAGTTCTATATATATAGTATACTTAACTATATACTCCTAAAACATGTAATTTCCAATTACAACAGAAGGTCAAGAATGTTTACCTCGATAAGCCCAAAATTATCCGAGTTTATATGTCGATCCTGAGCAAGGTTTAGCTCCTACTCCGTGCGCTCAGGCCAGCTCAACCAACCCTTAGAAGTTCTAACCAACTTCTACTTATAACTTCAACTACGGGTGAAGATTTACTTAGGGTTTCGTTTTTGTGACTGAGGGAAGTATAATAGTATTTTCTGGGATTTTCGTATAAAGGGTACTTTGGAAAGTACTACAAGGTATAAGGCTAAAGTATTTTGGGCATTATAACAATACTAGGAGAGTATCTCTATACCACAAAAAGGGGTATTATCTGAAAACCACTAGGCTAGGGGGGTACCTCGGCAGTGGCACCACAGGGGAGGGGTTGCGGCCAAGGCCTTCTCAACGGGGGAGAGGGGCTATTGGACGAGAGCAAGCAAGAGGGAGGGGGAAAGGTTTTCAAGACTTAGACAATTTTTGGATGAAGAAGTTCATCAAGTTAGGGGGGTATTTATAGGTCAAGAAATGGCCAACCAATGGCCAAGATTCATCCAAGTGTTAGGCAAGTGTAGGGCTAGGATTAAGCCATGTGCACCTTATCCATCTACCACACCAACTTGCACAAATATCCTACCTACTCCCACTCAAGCAAATCGTCCAAGCCAATGGCCATGTTTGCCGTCCAAGCCCTTCCAATGTGAGGGTGACACTTGTCACCCTCCCGTTGGTCCAAAATGTTTCGTCTCTCGGAAAAATCCGCAAAAATTAGAAATGACATAGCCGGAATTTTACCTACGAAAGGCGTGGAAACGTTTAAATCGAACGACTCTAATCGGGTGTTGTGCACTAATTTCGAAACTAGCCAACTTTAAGGCTCAAATTATAATACGTACGCGCTCACGTACATACTCTGGAAATACGGGGTATAACATTCTCCCCTCCTTAGAAACATTCGTCCCGAATGTTCCTTCTCAAGACGGATAACGATAAAGTTCTTCTAACAAGTTGCCAACGCCACAATTGTACGAAATAACCCGTGCACGCAAAATACTTATATCCAAGTCCACGAGGAAACACCTCTAACATCACAAACTTTTGTCACTTTGCGCGAGGTTCTAGTGTCACTCGGCGACCAACATATGGTGCCGGATGCGTCGATCCACGAGGTCAAAAATATACATCCTTCGCACCTTCTCCCTTTACAAGAAATGATCACACACGTTCACTTCTCCCTATCTCGTTGTACCCTTCTCGAACACTCGAACTCTTTCTAGTATCCGTACTCACACTTCCGTCAACGTTTCGTTTTCCGACCTTGAAGTCACCACTCCAACTTGGTTATCTTACTAGCCTCAATCTTCCTTAAGGCCATTCCCGCCTTCACGACCGTCTCGTCGAACACACCCACAAACTCATACGATGGTCAACTAAACTTGGGCCTAGCACCCTCGTGACCACTACCACTGGCGGGACCACTGAGTGACCCAGCCGAAGCAGTGCGGGTTGGCCCGCATGGCCCCAACCCGACCCATCGCGCGACTCTTGCTCGCCGACACGGAACAATCTTGCTAAATCACATCATGAAAGATACCACTTTCATTTACCCAACCTGAGGACTTATCACACAATACATTCTAGGCATAAAATGCACTCGACAAGGATCACTCGCAAAATCTTGTACTCAAGCGGCCTTACATCTAAGGTCTCAATTGTAATATTCTAAGGTTCATCATTTTCTCACCCAGAGCTTACCCTTTTTCCCAACCGGTTCCTAAATCACATTTTAGCACAAAGCTATCCAACATAACACTTAACACATTAACATAACATCAAAACATACAAGCCTCAGAGGGTTAAGGATATACCGAAACCGCTCACTCTAATCATAAGTGCGCCTGCAGTGCATAATGTAGAAGGTGATGAACACGCCATCGATCAGGTAGCTGCGCCAAGTTGCGGTACCTCTCTATAAATCTGATCTCGTCACATGGCCCCGACGGCGCAGTGAAACAAGCACCGATAAAAGACGACATTCCGGGATGATGTTTGCCAGCATCGTGCACCTGAGGGCGTGAATCCGGTGGCTAGCACTCGCGTATACACGTGAACGGAAGCCACGGAGCTCGACCAGCTCGAATACCTGAGCGTCCGAAGGCGGGAGGACCACTCTGTCTTGGCGGAGGTACATAACTAGATCTTCTGGCGGTCGCCTCGAAAGTTACCAAAGGACCTGCATTACGGCCTCGCCTGGCGATCTCGGTCATTCCGTCGACCTCTCCGTGCCTCACATCCTGGTGCATGAGCTTGCGTGCGGGCAATGTCCATGCGGTGAAGAGCTACACCGCACAAGCCTCTGCCAGTAATCGTCGGCCCGGTGGCGTAGCGGTGTACTCGTCCTCCATATCGGCTACCACGCGGGAACATACCGAGCTAATGAGTCGAACTCACATTGTACTCTCTGGCAACCGCCTCAACGTCAAAAATCTGCCGGCGAGCCCTCGCATCCGTGGAGGCAAGAAATGTGCAAGAAATGCCCTCGAGAACTTCGTCCCCAAAGCTGGAAGTGCATGCTCTTCCGGACAGCTCACGAATCAAACGATCAGCTGCGGTATCACGCGGTGATGCGAACCAATACCACCGACTACGCCTGCGAGACTCGATCACCTCATGATCATTGTAGGTGTCGGATAAACTCGAGGTCGTCCTCGGCTCGATCCATAGAACATCGGCGGGCTACAACTCGAAAAGTCACGTAGCCTCAAACCATGCGCTCGGGGTGAACTACGGGTGCTCTTTGGAAGGCTGCTGCGTCTAGCCTATCCTCATATCGGCCACGACCACGGCGATGGCGCCATCTCCTTGTACCCCGTCTCATCTGCTCCAGTGTGGGGCCAGGAGGCTCGGGTAATGTAGTCTCGGCGACCATGCTGCGGCTCTAAGCTTCTTTGGTCTTTGGCGTCGCGAAACTTCGCCGTCGGGCTCTTGTCTCGTCTTGGCCAGCTGCGCCTCGTACTCCTCTGTATCTCGCTATGACTCGCCATTTGCCTTGCCCATGGGCACAGGTTACCTGCGCGGAGGCATGGCGGTAAAGGAAAGGAATACGTCGGAGGGTCCAACTTATCACTACGGCTACAGGCACGATCTCGTAATGAGAAGAATGGAAACCAATCCTAAATGTCCTATAGCCTCACGATTATAGATGTGGTGCACAACACCGATAATCAAGACTCTACTAGACACGGTGCGTAGACACTTTCAGAGGACTAACTACTCGATACCACTTTTGTCACGACCGAACGGGCGTGGTCGTGCCTTACCGGGCACCTAGTGATACATCATCGAGAGAAAATCAGCGGAAATAAAAACATGAACATGAATTAAGAGACATGATAAATAAGCGAGCCAACCAAAGCAGTTGCCTTGGTATATATACATAAATACCGAACAGTTATCCTTTACGGACTACGCCCACAAGGTACTACGGACCTAAGAAGTGACAACAACTATGGCCGGGGCGAGGCCCGCCATACCACGAATGTACAAGAACCTACGGACTCGGGGTAACATACCAAAGATAAGCCTCGAAGGCGGAGCTTCCCAACACGCGAATGTGATCCTATAAGCGGGGATCGGCGATCGATGTACCTTTACTGCGGCATGAACGCGGCCCGAAGAGGTCGATCTGGAGTACAGTATGTGAAGCGTAAAATCGTAAATGAAATCATAATAGTCTATATGAAGCAGAGACATGTATGATAGCAAACTACGATTCCACATCATAAAAGCGATCATGTCAAGTCGGGGACTCGCCTCAAAGTCATCCTCATGCGTGGAACTCCTTCGCCATTGCCGTGATCTAGGTACAAATCATGTGATACGTATAACGAGTCTCGGCCCGTCTTATGGACCCGATATAAGCGTGTGGAATACATTCCGGATGAACCGTAGTCGATGAAATACATTCGGATGAGCGGTAGTCAAGTGAAATACATTCGGATGAGCGGTAGTCAGTGAAATACATTCCGGATGAACCGGTAATCAAGTGAAATACATTCGGATGAACCGTAATCAAGTGAAATACATTCGGATGAACCATTAGTCAAGTGAAATACATTCGGATGAGCCGTAGTCGAGTAGAACACAAGACTTGCACAACAAGGCTATCACACGTAACATGGTCAAGTTTCATAACAACAAGCATAAGCAAGTTACACACAACTCAAGGTACTTTCATTTTATGTCAAAGTCGGATTTTAACCTAAAAATTACTACGTCGTTAAATTCCTTTTTTAGATCCATTTCTTTTACAAAGGTCACGATACGTAGTATAGAATTAGAGTGACTAACATTGTGAAGTAAACCAAAATGCTTTCCTTTGTAAAAATCAAGTAACAATCTTATTTTCCAAGCGTTCAAGTTTGCCTAATTTCAAGTGCTCAAGTTTCTCATTTTAGAAAAGGGTTAAGTAGTTCATAGTTTTAACATAATTCTCCTTTAAACGTTTGAGAAACATATGTCTTATATGTGAGTAGGTTATTCTTGTTTATAATCAATCTTATTAAGCGACCATGATCTAGGAAATGTAATATCATTTTGTCTCATCTTAGCTTATGCGGATGGAGGTTTCTCTTGGTTTAATACCATACTTCATTATTCAATACATTTTCCTTTATTATGGCTGCAGTGGTTTGTAGATACTCATTCTGATTTACGAAATCATTAAAACATTATTCCTTTTAAAAACAAAGTACTCATTACTCACGAATGAGGTTTCACACTTTTAACAAAATTCATATCAATACCATTAAGTCAAGTCTCTTATCTTACAAAAATCGGTAAACCATTCTTCTTTATCGTTCTTAAGGCGTTATACCTAACTTCCCATAAAGCTAGTACAACTCTTATGTTTTCAAAGCCAAGTATTACTCTTCTTTCAAAAGGTCTTTTAAAACACTTCAAGTTCTTTATTACTACCCATCAAATCCGTTATAAGTCAAATCGATTTACCCTTTGAAACCACAAAGCATTTTCTTACCTACATAAAGTTTATTATAACCAACTTCCCATAAAGCGTTATAACACTTTATGTTTCAAACCAATCAAATATATTAAACACATATGCGTCTACCGTACTACATAGTTATACACATATCATGCTAGAACAGATAGGAAGAGGTTCACATACCTGCGACGATTATCGACTAATAGCAAAAGCGGCAGTACCTCAAACCGTCCGTTTGCACCTTGCCGAGTAGACCGCGCCACACGTAGTATTTCAACCTATAGAGGCCACAAGGCGCCTATTAATATCTTTAGATCCCGCCGTAGAATATTCTACAGAAAATTCGCGACACTCCCCGCAACAGCGTAAATCTCTCTCTATCGGTAGGCTACCAAGCCAACGAGGTTAACACGCTTAACGGGCGTGTACAATTCTACTACGATAATACTACACAAGTCTCTTATGTCTGATCTATGTAATTACTGATTCGATTCACTTCTTAAAATTCGGGCTTAAGTCGCAAGACATTCGTAAGTATTATTCAGGCTTAAGTCGAAAGACATTGCCGCACAACTATGTTCAGTTCTATATATATAGTATACTTAACTATATACTCCTATAACATGTAATTTCCAATTACAACAGAAGGTCAAGAATGTTTACCTCGATAAGCCCCAAATTTTCCGAGTTTATATGTCGATCCTGAGCAAGGTTTAGCTCTACTCGTGCGCTCAGGCCGCTCAACCAACCCTTAGAAGTTCTAACCAACTTCTACTTATAACTTCAACTACGGGTGAAGATTTACTTAGGGTTTTGTTTTTGTGACTGAGGGAAGTATAATAGTATTTTCTGGGCTTTTCGTATAAAGGGTACTTTGGAAAGTACTACAAGGTATAAGGCTAAAGTATTTTGGGCATTATAACAATACTAGGAGAGTATCTCTATACCACAAAAGGGGTATTATACGAAAACCACTAGGCTAGGGGGGGTACCCCTCGGCTTAGGGCACCAACAAATGGGGGCCGGGGGTTTCGGCCAAGGCCTTCTCAAAGGGGGAGAGGGGCTATTGGACGAGAGCAAGCAAGAGGGAGGGGGAAAGGTTTTCAAGACTTAGACAATTTTTGGATGAAGAAGTTCATCAAGTTAGGGGGGTATTTATAGGTCAAGAAATGGCCAACCAATGGCCAAGATTCATCCAAGTGTTAGGCAAGTGTAGGGCTAGGATTAAGCCATGTGCACCTTATCCATCTACCACACCAACTTGCACAAATATCCTACCTACTCCCACTCAAGCAAATCGTCCAAGCCAATGGCCATGTTTGCCGTCAAGCCCTTCCATTGTGTGGTTGACACTTGTCACCCTCCGGTTGGTCAAAATTTTTTCGTCTCTCGGAAAAATCCGCAAAAATTAGAAATGACATAGCCGGAATTTTCCCTACGAAAGCTGTGGAAACGTTTCGTCAGAAAACGACTCTAATCGGGTGTTGTGCACTAATTTCGAAACTAGCCAACTTTAAGGCTCAAATTATAATACGTACGCGCTCACGTACATACTCTGGAAATACGGGGTATAACATAAGTATAGTTATAGAGGAGATTTGGCCAAAATTGTTGTAGCATTAGACCTATTATGAACATTCGAGGGCGAATGTTTCTAAGAGGGGAATGATGTTACACCTCGTAAATTTAGTACAATAAATTGAGAACGTGATTACGAATTAAGATTCGGGTGTTGGAAATAAAGTATATTTACATACACTAATACGGAATAATTTTGGATATAACATATGTGGCGATGGGAATCAATACTAGTGGTTGAATTTTCCCAATGGGGTTAAGGACTACGTCGTGTAAAATAAAATTATTGACATTGAGAATATGAGGCCATTTCGAAATTTCAGGATTTAAACTAAGTATGGGAGATTGATTATTTAATTGTGGGATTAATTTTATTGGAGATGATAATAAGTGGGAATTAATGGACTTTTGTTGGAACTTATGCTCTCCCCCCTCTCGTCGAAACAGTGGGCAGCCCCACATAAAATGCTGCTCACATGCTCACTATTACCTATGCATCTCTCACTTCTCTACTCTTAATTCAAGTTCTCCTTCAACCTCCCTTCTCTCCCTCCCTTCTCCATAGATTTTCGACCAACACCATAGCCAAGAGAAGACCAAAAATCGACTCCTCTCCAAGACTAAGCTTTTCTTCTAAGTTCTAAGACTTGGTAAACCCCTCACCCACTGTACATTCGGCAATGCTGGCCGAAATCTGCCCCAACAACTCTAGTTATGGAAGATGAACTTTTTGGAAGAAAGACATGTAAGTAAGATGGTTTTAAACTTGTAAAAGAGGCATGCATGTCATTAAAAGTTGAGGAAATGGTGCAAAAGTTGGAGCAGTGGTGCCGAGTGCTATAAGGACTGTTTGGCTTAAGTTAATGTAATAATTCTTCTTTTTATAGAGTATTTGGAAGTTAAACAATGTTGTAGTTAAGAGATGAACACATGTTAAAGAGGAATTGAAAATAAGAGAATGCATGTGATTGTTGTTGATGTTGTTGAGCCGATTGGAGTTGTGATTACCGATTTTGGGACTATTTTTATTACATTGGATTCAATTGTTGTTGTTGTTATTATCGTCACTAATTGCATGTTAAAGATTAAGGAAATCATGATATTTAAAGTTGAAATGGTTTATATGAAAGTATTGAAAGGTGAATTGGATTTTAAAGAATTATGAAGAGAGTTATGGTATTATGGTTGTTGCCCGAGACCTTCATGAAATTGTTGGACATTGTTGTGTCGAATTTAGGGGCTGTTTTGTGGAGTTAGAATGCTGGAAATTTAGTTATGAATATGCATGTACATTGTGGTAATTGCTAACGTATGTCCTAAAGGAATAAAAATGTAAAGATGTGTTACTTTGTATTCCATTTGTTGTTGGTATATGGACTGTTTTAGGGGCTTTTTTGATATGGATTAAGGGGATGGATTAACATGATAAATAGGTGTGTTAATCACCTTGGTTGTTGTGGTTATTGTCTACCATGAACATAAAAAGAAAGAACGTATCACAATAGCGTATGTAGAAGTATATGGGATTGATTTGGTTATGACCTTGAGACGTGTCTTCTTATTGATGTTGTTGACCTTGTTTGTGAGTTGCAGATATGTATATAAGTAGGAGAAATGCTGCCCAATTTTATATAACAAGAGAGTCATCATTCGATACATATAAAATATGCTAGTAATCATAGAGTTGACGGACATATTACTATTGTTATAGGTTGAAGTGTTAATTGAGACGTATTCTAAATATTGAGTTGGTTAGTTCGACAATAAGGTATGTGAAACTGTCCTTTCTTCTTTTGACATGATTTATATAAAATGAGTGTACGACGGACGTACATAATTCCATTGAATCCTAATTTCTAGTGATACATGATATGATAGTGCCTTTAATGTCCAGTGATAGCTCATTTTATTTATTCCATTGAGAGTCAAATGATGATTTAATTTGCATATGGTTACTCATGATATTCTATTCGTGCTTGATGAGATTATATCATTTCACCGAGTCCCTCGTTGGAGGGCCGAATACGATATGTATATATATGATGATTTTATCGAGTCCCAGAATGGGCCGGATACGATATTTATGTGGACATACATCCACATATATGATTATTTCACCGAGTCCCACGATGGGTTGGGTACGGTATGTGCGCAGTGGACAGGTATCCACATATATATATATGTGGACAGACATTCACGGATATGACTTCATTCACCGAGTCCCAGAATGGGCCGGGTACGGTATATGTGGACAGGTATCCACGGATATGGTATATTATATGGACATATATGACTCTCATTTCATAAGGCACAGTTGCATTGATATTTTGATTATTTTACTTGTCTCCTGTCATCTTTTGGCCAGTTATGATTTTATTTATAGTACTTCATGTTTTACATACTCGATACATTTTTCGTACTGACCCCCCTTTCCTAGGGGGACTGCGTTTCATCCCCACAGGTACAGATATTCGGTTTGGTGATCCTCCAGCTTAGGATTTCCGTTCAACTATTTGGAGAGCTCCATTGTTCCGGAGCCTAGTTATTTTGGTACAGATTCTTTTGATATAGCCTTATGAATATTCAGGGGGTACGACGGGGCCCTGTTCCGTCATATTTAATTATCATACTATTAGAGGTCTGTAGACATGTGCGGTAGACATGTGTGGTTTGTGGTTCGTTTTGGACATTTCCGTGCATAGTGGCAGCCTTGTCAACTCGCCTATTTTATTATGATTGACTAGTTGTGACTCTCAGGAGACAAGTTCAATTTGATATATATATATATATATATATATATATATAAGCGTTATGAGTCAGCAACTTACTTTTACAAGATTTTTACATTATCCTTGGCATTAGTCTGATTATATGTGGCAGGTCAGTATAAGGGTGTCCAATTAGGGAACCGGGCCGCAGCCCATCGGGTCGGGTCGTGACAATGACGACATCTGTATTACATCCAGAAATGACGCCATCTTCATCCGGAAACGATGAAAACCTGCATTGCGTCTGGAAATGACGTCCTCTTCGTCCGGAAACGACGAACATCTGCATTGCGTCTGGAAATGACGAACATCTTATTTTCATCCGAAAACGATGCCATCTTACGTCCAGAAACGACGTCATCTGTATTACTTATGGAAATGACGAATATCTACATTACGTCCGGAAACGATGAACAGCTGCAACTACATTACGTCTGTGCAAAGACAACATTTCAACTCAGAGGATCACATTTCTCATATATACATGCTTTATCATTTTATCTTAACAATTATGCATTAATCTTTTTAAGCTTTAGCCTGCAGGTACCTTAATTTACAGTAGCAGGAGCACAACGTGGAGCTATCTCTTATGGCGAACCGTGACAATTTGTACCTCGAACATCGATCCGCTCTCCTCTAGCGTGTTGCAACACCAATGGCCCCAGTGTCATCATAATTCGACACTGAGACAAAATTTTGAATCTGCATCGCCCCGCTTTAATTGTCTAGCATCACAACAACTCAGTGTCATCATAATTCGACACTGAGATAAATTTTGAATCTGCATCAGTCTTGCCTTTAATTTTTTAGCATCACAGCACCAGTGTCATCATAATTCGACACTGGGACCAATTTTGAATCTGCATCAGCTTTGTGCTTAAATTCCTAGCATCATAAATCCCCTTTCCTTCTTGAAAATTCCGTTTACCCAGGCATTTTCCTATCTTTGGTGAGTAAGACAAAATTGGCTACAAGTCAACGTCTTTGTCCGAAAACTCTTTCATCGTCTTCAGTCAAAGAGGGACAAGCTGTTGACACCCAATTTTGTCTCATCTTTACCAACTATTTATTCAGATCACCCTTTCACCTTCAATTAATTAACTATGCTTCTCAATCTTGAAAATTCTCCAAAAATGATAAGTAATTTTAATATTTTTACCAATTATAGTATAAATTTTAAAATATCGAGTATTAGGCAAAATAATTTTAATATTTCGGCATCGACAATGGTGATTGATTTTCTCTTAATATTTTCACCAATTACCAAATTAATCATTTTCATATGAATATTATATTTTGCTTAAATTAAATATATATATTAAGTCTTTTGTACCATAATTTTATGTGTGCACTTTTGGAATTAAATAGGATAAAGAGGCATGTTTTAATTAATTAATTCCAAACCATAAATTCCCATTCATCAGCCCACAATTTAAAACAATCCCCAACGCACAACCCAATACCCTTTGACCCGGCCCACACCCCCTTTTAATCAGAACACCCCATCGTCCATTCCAAACCAACACTCAAACATTTCCCCTTCACCCTCAAACCCTAGTCGCCACTATCAATCACCCCCGCGTAACCGCGCCACTGACACCGCCCATACATTAGACCCATCTTTTCGGTTGCAACAACCCGCAAACCTGCCCACTTTACCTCGAAAATCCACGAATCACAGACAATTTATATCTACATCACCCATGCCCTCGTCCTTTGCTGCACCTTCCCATACTCGAGCCCTGCACACCCCTAAAATCTGCTGAAATCCTTCACCTTTCAGTCACACAGAGAAATCGTCACTTTTATTTTTTCTTTTGAATTCGAATTTTGAATTCGAACTGTTGAAGCTTTCAATTTTTGGCTATAAATACAACGCCTTTGGGGTTGTGTGAAAGAGTTGGAAATTCTGGGTCTGAAAGCCATGAGCAAAACTCACATTTTTACTTTCGATCGAACTTTTTTCTTTGGTATCGAGTTTATGTTTCAAGAAACCAAGAACAAAAACCCAAAGAGAGCTTAATTTTTACTCTAAATTCGAGTTCTAAATCAGGGCTTATATTTGTAGAAACTCAAAGAAAAAGACCTCTTCTCGAATCAGACCTTGAAACTCCCTTTTTATTCCTAAGCACCGACTCAGCAAATCCAAAAAAATACTAAGCTTTTTTTCTCTTCAATCGCGCACACACACATACTCTCCGAGCGAAATCGACGAGTCGAGACGACGCTTCGGTTCGTCACCCGGAGAAGGTAACCTCTTTTCCTTTTGATTTCCAGTTTAATATGCCTAATATCGTTTGTATTATATATTTGTGTGTCTATTAACTATTGTTTGAACCAGTTAGATTAGTTATTAAGTATGTATGGTCATATTATGAATGTTTAAGATCATTATATTGGAGTGTGAAACATGTTTATTTAAGGTAAATGTCCTTAGTGTTCGTTATTAATGTTGTCACAACCTGTTTTGGGCTAACAGTTAACCTTTTATTTTAGTTTGAAGTTAACATGCTACTATATTAGAATGCTTATGAGTATGTTGTGTCAGTTTGAACATGAATTGTTTCCAGTGTTAACTTTATCAGGCTCCTCTGTTAGATGATTAAGTGTCACGCATTGCTTCTTACAAAAGAACAGAAGGCCCAACAGATTTTGATCATGTTTGTGCATTTGTTTGGCTTTGATAGTTCTAAGATAAAAATTTGTCCATCTCTTATGTCTGCTTGATTGTTTTGCATTACCATCGCATATATGGGCAGGAAGATACTTTCATGATAGCCCAATCTCATTTTTAAAAACTATTAAACCCATGTCTCATCTGTTGAGCTGCTTAGATAATGCTTCTACCAAGGAATAATGGCTTCTAAGTGACTATCCAATCCATCTCACACATCTCTTAATGAATCTGGCTAGATGGTTGCATCCATCTCTGCACCTATTTTCATTATGTGAAGAATGCCTGAAGTGGTTCTTGTTTTTAGTAGTTTCTGAGCACATGTAGTAACTAGATGTGTTTTCTCTTGAATCTATTTTGGTTTTTAAAAGCTTTGAAGCATGTTAGCCGTCTTAGTATATATGTCTAGATCTGTAAATTTCTATTAAAACATCTTGTATGGAATCTGTCCATCCATGCCTGAGATTTGAGCATGTTTATATGTTGAGTCTATTAGTTAAATATGTAAAATGCAGGAAGGTATAAGTGTGCATGTGCTCGACTATTTCTTTCTCCCAATTTATCAAAACTGAACCAGTCCACTGTGTTTATTCTTGCTGGCATTATGAATGATTCTTATGAATCTGTCCCCATGTCTTTACCTCCCTTTCGCTAGCTATAGCCATTATGTATCATCCCCTTCCGAATCTAAGATGGTATATTTGAGAATATATCGGTCTTAAGTCTGGAATACCCTTTCTTACATAAAGTGGTATACTTGTGATATATTCAATTATATCATGTATACTTTAAATATTCCTTGAAATATTCCTTGTGTAACAGTCCCTCTGGCCCACGAGGAAAACCCTAGCTGATTTATTCAGCTATATATACTGGGTTTAGCCTCATATTTTCGACACCATCTTTTCATAAAATTAAACTCTACTCTCTGTTGGAATTCCTAGCTTTCTAAAGGAGAAATTACATTATAGTCTTTGACTTGCATAACGAGGGACTATTGCGTGCGCACCCTTGGACTACACAAGCTTCAAGAAATTTCAGATTGATATCAATGTAAGTCTTCGTTCGAAGTATTACATTCTTGCTTGTGTTTATTTTACATTGTATATTCATCCTACAGTTTGACCGTCGTCGGGTTTGAAACATAAATTTTTAAATTCCACTGCGTGTACGAACCCGACAAAACCCTACAGTGGTATCAGAGCCTGAGCTATTTTGTGTGATTATACAATGAATATTAATGATAATATGAGTTAGGATTTGTTTAAATTTTGATTTATGTCGTTTAAAAGCTTTAAAACCTTAAATTCCAAGAACACATAATTTTGTATCCAGATCTGTTAAACAGTGATGTAATCGAGGAAGTCAATCAAATCTATCTCATCAAAGTTGATATGCGTAACCGATCGATTAGAACATGGTGAATTGAGACGAAAAACGAGAGGGATTTGATTATGGTCGATGAATGTGTTGTTGAATAGTGAAAGGGGTACGAAATAGATCTTCAAAATTGAGCCTAAACCAGTTTTAGGGTTTCAGAATTGCAGAAATTGTGTTTCTGGGGTCGAGGCGCCGCGGCGCTGGCTAGGGTTTTGCGGCGGCGTCGTGGCTCTGTTCAATAGGGCCACGGTGCTGTTCATCCAGAAGCTTAAAATTATTTTTCGGACTACTGCCTCTGAGGCGCCGCGATGCCACCTGTTAGGGCCATGGCGATGACGAGACAGTTCTGTTCTCTGAACATTCGGCGCCTCGATGCCTCCTTGCAACGCCACGACGCCATCAAAGGAGTTTTAAAAAAAAATCGAAATTAGATACTGAAGTTTTAAAAGTTTCAGGATCTGATTCTGAAAGTTTTAAAGTTTCAGAATATGAAAATAAAATTTTAAAATTGAACAGATTTGGTCCTTTCGGGAAAATCTGTAATTAAATAAACTCTATGAAAATTTGATTTTTTGAGTTCTGGAAATTGCAAACAGGTCCCTGAAACCTGTAAATATTTTATGAGAGTCAAAATTGTATTTTCTGAATTTAATGGTGTTCAATTTGAACATTTAAATTCTTGAGGGACTAAACTGTAAATTATAAAAGTTTGCAGAAATCCTGAAAATCAGAATTTTAAAATCAGAAAATGTTTAGGGACTGTTTGGCATAGACATAGTTTTAAAGTTTAGACAAATAAACTCCTGATTGTCATTAATGATATATTATTCTATAATATACAAATGTGCTAAGTGATTGAATGTCATGCATTTAAATTATTAGCATAACATTCGCTATTATTGTATGGGTAGGCGTCACCCAGTAATTGTTTACTTTCAATGACCTCTATAACTGTCTGGGTAGGCGGCGCCCAGTATGTGATTAAAACCATCTTATATTATGCCTATTGGGTTTGATGGTTACCCATCTAAATGTGTTTAGAAATTGCATGATAGGATGTCATATGATGTATGACATAATTGTTGATCTTGGTTGAAATCCCCAAAACTGAAAATGTTCCCCAAACATTAAAATACAAGTCTAATTGAAACGCGTCGTCCATTATAATTGTTATGGTGCAAAATCCTTTTCGGCGATACGAGTATTTATGCCAAAACATTTTCTCTAAGTCTATGAGGACTCAGGCCCTTTCATAGAGGTGTTAAAAAATAATAAACTTTTGTAGGTATTTACACCAAAGTGTTAGCTTGAAAAAGCTAAATTTACTTAGGCATTTAAACGCAGTCGTGTAATGGAGTTGACTTGTTTAGATGAATCTTGACGCCAAAGTGTCGGACTAGTCTAAAGACGTATGACTAAAATGAAAGATATTTAATCAAACCAAGAGTTGTAGAGATGTTTTACAATTGGTTGAGGACCTACCAAAGTGTGCTATTGAAGTTATCAGCCAAAACAAACGCGGATATAGCATATGTTTGGATCTTGGCCCATTATGACCTTAAAATGTTTTAGGTCCGTATTCTACCTTGGGGTCGTAGATGTATGCAAAATAGTGAGAGCTAATAAACAAAAGGCCATGTTAAATTAGCATATAACGAATGTGTATAATTAGGAGAATGAAATTTGATTGCATTTTTCCTGTCTACCTATATCTTCAGATCTTTAGAATGTCGAACTTCTCAATGAAAATGCTAATGGAATCCAATAGATTGACTGGACCCAACTTTATAGATTGGCTCAGGAATGTGAGAATAGTCATGAGACAAGAGAAAATTGAATATACATTGGACCAGGTATTCCCTATAGTGCCTGCGGAGGACTCTGCCGAATATGTAACCTTTGATAAAATGTCTTATCAAAAACATTATGATGATGCCATTTCAGCTCAGTGTTTGATGTTGTCTTCTATGTATCCTACATTACAAAGACAACATGAGAACATGGGGCCCAATGAAATGCTGGTACATTTGAAGAGTCTCTATGACTCACAGTCTCAAACAATGGAGTATGAACTGCTCATAGAACTTTTCAAGTGTAAACTCATTGAAGGGGGCCAAGTGTCTCCTCACGTGCTGAAAATGGTTGAGTTGATAGAAAGGTTGGCATCCATTGAAATAAAGTTTCATGACAAAGTCGCTACCACACTCATTGTTAGGTGTATTTTATATACACTTTGTGAGTCATTTTTAGTTAGTATTTTTCTCATTTTGTTAATGTTTAGTATAATATTAGGGTCGTTTTCCTTTCTTTTGTGTCACAACGGTCAAAAATGGAGAAATGACGAAAAGAAGAGAAAATGAGCTTATTTGAGGTGGAATTGCACACAAAAAGGGTCAATATATGAAGCCTAAGAAGTCCCGGGAAGTATAGAAGAAAGCAGACAAAGTCCGGACGAAAACAAGACCCGAAGCAGCGCGAGAAAAGGCGCCTCGGGCACGCGCGCCGACCACTGAATTTTCCGAAAGTTGAAGATTTTTCGGCGCCGTGGCGCCCAATCTCAGGGCCACGGCGCCGACGCGGGATTTTTGACGTTTGGGCCGAATTTGACACATTTTCAGAGTCCAAAAGGGATAACTTTTCATACCTACAAAACCTATATAATCCCTAAAATCTTGCTCATTAATAAATCATCCTTGATACCTCCTTAGACCTTATTCTACAATCGATCATTCTACCATCTTGTAAATATTCCATAACACCATTCAAGGAGACAAGGCAACTTTGGAGGCTTTTCAGTATTATTTTCTTTTCTTCTTTCCTTTGTTTTAATTCAGTTTATGTTGGTTTGTATTAGTTCTTAGCATGTCTATGACTAGGAGCTAAACTTTAATTAGGGCTTTTCATTCGAATCACTTGAACCTCGTTTTATGATTTAATGCATGGTTTTGGTTTCTTCTTTATATAGTTGAGATTTATTCAATAATTGCTTTGATTGCTTGGTAATTAATTGATCACTAATTATCATCACATATATGATTTCTAATCGAGATCCGAAAGGGGAGATTGTGAATATGCTATAGTTGAATAAACATAGGTTAAAATCATAGACGAAAGTACCCCGATACTTGTGTAGTTTAATAGGTTATTGTTCTTAATCATCTTTTGTGGTAAATCTTATCATCGAAAGATAGAAGGGTTCTGCATCGGGGTTGGGTGTTTATATATTCTAACCGGAATATAAAACTGTTACACCCCCTAGTTCCAGAGTATGTATGTGAGGACGTACGTACGAGAATATAACACTAGGTACGAAAGGGAAGAAAATTTTGAATTTCCGACGGAAAATATTCCGAACCTCGTGAAGGAAAAAGGTTTATTATTGGGAATTGGATTCTCAATTTTGGTATTTGGACTTCTTGGAATATTAGAGAATTATGGATTTTATTTTTTAGAATTGGTCACGTGGGGCCCACGGGAGAAATTTACGGTTTTGTGGGGCCCACATTATTTTCGAGATTTTGGCCATTATGGATGTTTTCGGGAGATGAAATATTTTGGGCCAATAGGGGAGCGACACGTGTCACCCCCATGTGGCCATGTTGGCCGAAATGGTGAGACATGTGGCTAGCCACTTGTCTCAAAGTTCCTTGTTTGGACAAGTGGCTTGTGGGCACACACACTTGTTCCCCAATCTCACCACACAATTGCTTGCATCCTAGCCCTTGTTTGTATTATAAATACACCCCTTAGGATTGCAAGACTTCATCAACACTTAGAGATTTCCAAGACTTGAAAATACTCCCTCCCTTCCTTGGTTGCTCTCGGCAATAGGGCCATATCTTGACCAAATGTTGTCCAAAAATTCTTAAACTTTTAAGTGTTCTTCCTTGATGTGTTAGGAAGGTTGTTAACCAAGTGTTAGAAAAGATTTCACACCCCTAGCTTAAGAAATACCCCTTGGCCGAAACATACAAGTTTGAAACCTAAAGTGTTCTTCACTTTTTAAAGTCGGATCTTGAAGAGAAGTTGGTTAGGAACTTCTAAGGGTTTCTTGGAGTGGATTGGAACATAAGGAATTTGAGCTAAGATTCCTAAGGATCGACTTTTAATCATTGGAAAATTTTGGGCTTATCGAGGTAACGATCTTTGTCCTTCTATTGTAATTAGAGATTACATGTTGTAGTAGCTTATAATTGAGTATAGGATATGTGGAAGGAAGATTGAAAAGAAATGGATTGTTTTGTATATTGTGGGGCAGAATTTTACAGTCCAATTAGGCGTGTAATCCCCTTTAATATTGTTGTGTTATTGCGCCTTAAATGTGTCATGTTGGTTATTGAATTTCGGGCCTTGAAAAAGGTGGAAAAATGCGTAAAGCAGGGAAGTCTTGCCCGATTTTCCGTAGAATAAGAGACCCTATACTTAGAAATATTCTACGAAGAGATCTAGACGTTGATAGACGTGATTTATTATTATAGGTTGATATTCTACGCGCGGCATATTCGACTTGGCAAGTGGTTTAGCCGAGGAGGTATGTGATTCTTCCTATCCTCTTGAGCATGATTGTTGTGAACTATATAGTACGGTAGACGTACGAGTGTTAAATAAATTTGGTTGTCTTTGGTTGGTTTAAAACATAAAGTGTTATAATGGCTTTATGAGAAGTTAGTTATAGCGACTTTATGAAGATAAAAGAATGGTTTGATTATTCTAAAAGATAAGAGACTTGATTTTGAAAGTTAAGAGGCCTGATCTTGAAAGATAAGAGACTTGACTTATAAACGACTTGATTTTGGAAAGGAGAAGTAACTTGATTTAAAAGTATAGGTTACTTGTTTTTAAAAAGAGTGAGTTACTTGGGTTTTAAAAGTATACTTGACGTTGTTTTAAAAGTGTAAGCCACTTGGTTTAAAAAGTATAAAGTGTCTTGATACTACGGGTATTAGTATCGTGTGATTTTTACTTAAAAAGGGATCTTTTTAAGAGAATTAAAGTATGTAGTACTTTGGGGTTAAAACCCGGATTGTTGGCGTAAAATGAAAGTACTTTGAGTTTATAAAAATGGTGAATCAGTTTACATGTTAATGAAAGTCTAGAAGTATGGTAATTTGCCTGTGCTTGCTTGTGATAGCCTTGTTGTGCAAGGGTTGTATTCTTAGTTTACCGCGTCTCTCAATGAAGGGCCGGTATATTATTATTGTTACATGGACATGTCTGCACCGATGAAGGAATTCCGGGGCCATGCGGCCATGCGGCGGGTTAAACTCCCGGTATATTATTATTGTTACATGGATATGTCTGCACCGATGAAGGAATTCCTGGGGCATGCGGCCATGCGGCCATGCGGCGGGTTAAACTCCCGGTATATTATTATTGTTACATGGACATGTCTGCACCGATGAAGGAATTCCGGGGGCATGCGGCCATGCGGCGGGTTAAACTCCCGGTATATTATTATTGTTACATGGACATGTCTGCACCGATGAAGGAATTTCGAGCATGCGGCCACGTCTGGCGTTAAACTCGGTATATTATTATTGTTACATGGACATGTGCCGATGAAGGAATTAGGGGCATGCGGCCACGCGGAGTTAAACTCGTATATTATTATTGTTACATGGACATATGCGCGATGAAGGAATTAGGGGCATGCGGCCACTGGCGGGTTAAACTCGGTATATTATTATTGTTACATGGACATGTCTGCACCGATGAAGGAATTCCGGGGGCATGCGGCCATGCGGCGGGTTAAACTCCCGGTATATTATTATTGTTACATGGACATGTCTGCACCGATGAAGGAATTCCGGGGGCATGCGGCCATGCGGCGGGATAAGCTCCAGGTATATTATTATTATGTCATGGACTAGCTCTCCATGAGGTTGATGACGAGCGGAGATCGTAGCTAGCCCCGTACTTGCCGATCGTTGTTGATGCAGTGGATCGTAGTTGGCTTAGTACTTGCCACAGTCGATTTTATGACACATGTAGGACACGTGTTCATGTGTACTTTTGGTGTTATATTATATCATACACTGCCGCGGTGAGGAAGGAGTTCCAGGCGTGATTGATATTGTGGCGTGAGACCCGTGGTTATGTTTGAGTGATGACTTTGAGGCATGAGTCACGACTTGACATGGTATTATATATTGTGTCTTGTAGTTTGGTTATCATCATGTCTCTGTTTTATATGCTGTTATGATTTCATTCTGATATTTCGATTCATACTTGGTACTGTTATGCGACCTCGCTTGGGGCTGCGTTCATGCCGCAGGTAGAGGTACACCGGTTGTTGATCCTCGCTCTTAAGGTCACGGTTCTGCATTTTGGGAAGCTCCGTTTCTCCGGAGGCTTATCTTTGGTATAGATTCCCTGTCATTGTAGGTACTTGTACATTCAGGGGTATGGCGGGGCCCTGTCCCGCCATAGTTGTTATATAAACTCTTAGAGGTCTGTAGTACTATTGTGAGTTGGGCTTGTAAAGGATAACTGTTCGAGTTTTATATATATATATATATGCTGAAAGGCGACCTTTCGGTTGGCCTGTTTCCTATTTTTCATTGTTACATGTTTTTGAGTTTTATTTTCGCTGATTTTCTCTGATGTATTATCACTAGAATTATGCAGGGTAAGGCACGATCGCGGGCAGTAGTCGTGATAAAAGTGGTATCAGAGCAGTTAGTCCTCGGAAAGTGTCTACAGACCGTATCTAGTAGAGTCTTGATTATCGGCGTGTTGTGCACCACATCTATAATCAGGAGGCTGCGGGATAGTTAGGATTGATTTCCATTCTTCTCACTCTGAGATCGTGCCTTAGAGCTGTGTTATAAGTTGGACTCCTCGGCGTATTCTTATATACGATTGCCTACGCGAGGCAACGAGCCAGAAAGAAGCGGCGAAGAGGCTGCGGTAGAGCAGCGAGGTTGTCTGAGAGTAGCTCTTCAGTCGGGCATGGACATTGCCCACATGCAGCTTATGCGGGGGGCGAGAGCGTAGAGTCGGCGAAATGGCCGAGATCGGTACAAGATAGCGAAAGGCAAAGTCGCTGGTAACTTTAGGCGGGCAGCCTGTGGCGGCTACTTATACACCTCGGCCGATGCGAGTACTCAGCCCGCGATCTTGGGACGTCCGGGTATTCGGTAGTCGAGGATCGAGGCTTGAGTTTCCAGGGGAGAAGAAGTGTTAGTCAGATGAAGCCACCCATACCTCAGTGTGGTCGATGTGGTAGACTCCATTATGGGGAGTGTCGTGCTAGTTTGGGAGTTTGTTATACTTGCGGCCGACAGGGCCATTTTGCGAAGAATTGTCCGACCAGAGGTAGCGCGGATGTTAAGACTCAGCCTTCGGGATCAGTGGCTGGTTCATCGCCTTCTTTAGCTATGCGCCCTGCAGGGCAGGAATAGATTAGAGCGACGAAGGGAAAGTGAAGCAATAGTTACAGGTATATCTTTAACCATTTTTGAGACTAGTATGCGTTGATAAGATGGTTACATGTTAAGTGTTATATACGGGTAGTTTTGTGTAAATTGTGATTTAGAAAGCCTGGTTAGTAAAAAGGGTAAGTTTGGGTGCATGGCTATTGTGAGCCTTAGAGTATTAATAACCGTAGAGACCTTAGATGCAAGGCCGTCTTGAGTGAAAGATTTTACGGTTGATCTTGGTCGAGATACATAGTATACGTGGAGTATAGTTGTGTGATAAGTCCATGAGTGGTGTGAAATAAAAGTGGGTAGTTAAGCTAAGAAGACCACTAGGCTTTCATGACTTGATTAGTGAGATTTGTTCCGGACCAGGAATGAGAATTTAGTGCAATTATGGGTCGGGTTGAGGACCAATCACGGGTCAACCCGCAACCCGGAATGCAGTGGGGTAAGTTTGAGGTGGTCCTGCTAGGTGATAGGGTCACGAGGGTGCAAGACCCAAGTTTAGGTAACCATTGTACGAGTTCGTAGACGCGTTCGACCAGAACCGGGGCGTAAAGGCCGAGAATGGCCTTAAAGGAAAGTGAAGCTAGTATAATGACCAAGTTTGGAGGTGGTAACTCCAAGGTTTTGAAAACAGAAGCAGTGTTTGAAATGTGGTACGTGTACTAGAAAGAGTTCGGGTGTACGAGAAGGATACGTCGAGTAAGAAAAGAAGCGAACATGTGTTAAAAGTATGGAAGTGATTATTTATGTGAAGTGAAGGTGCGAAGAGAGTATCCTTTAGACCATGGGTGGGAGAAAATAGTGATGTTATACACATTAGAGGTGATTCCTCGTTGGCTTGGAATTCAAGTATTTGCGTGTGTGTTATTATGGCCATTTGTGGCATATTTTGGTTTTGTAAGTATAGTAGTGAAGACTATACCGGCGCATGTGTTTTTTGGAGACGTAGAAGGAACATTCGGGACGAATGTTTTTAAGGGGGGAAGAATGTTACACCCCGTAGTTCCAGAGTATGTATGTAAGGACGTACGTACGAGAATATAACACTTGGTACGAAAGGGAAGAAATTTTGAATTTCCGACGGAAAATATTCCGAACCTCGTGAAGGAAAAAGGTTTATTATTGGGAATTGGATTCTCAATTTTGGTATTTGGACTTCTTGGAATATTAGAGAATTATGGATTTTATTTTTTAGAATTGGTCACGTGGGGCCCACGGGAGAAATTTACGGTTTTGTGGGGCCCACATTATTTTCGAGATTTTGGCCATTATGGATGTTTTCGGGAGATGAAATATTTTGGGCCAATAGGGGGGCGACACGTGTCACCCCCATGTGACCATGTTGGCCGAAATGGTGAGACATGTGGCTAGCCACTTGTCTCAAAGTTCCTTGTTTGGACAAGTGGCTTGTGGGCACACACACTTGTTCCCCAATTTCACCACACACTTGTTTGCATCCTAGCCCTTGTTTGTATTATAAATACACCCCTTAGGATTGCAAGACTTCATCAACACTTAGAGATTTCCAAGACTTGAAAATACTCCCTCCCTTCCTTGGTTTCTGATCGGTGTATTTTATATACACTTTTTGAGTCGTTTTTAGTTAGTCTTTTGTCCCTTTTTGTACAAATACGTGTCGTCTTAGGATAGATTTTCTTTCTTTTGAGTCAAATTGGTTAAAATGGCTATTTGGCGGAAAATGAGCTAAAAGAGGGCAAAAGTGGAGGTTCCAGAGCTTAAAAGACGAGAAAGTGGCGAACCAGGCACGGACACGGGCCAGCGCCGCGGCGCCTCCTGCCAACAGGTCCAGGCGCCCCGGCGCCCAATATCCAGAAGGTCTCAGAAGTTGCAGCGCGCTTCTGCAAATGAGTGCTAGGGCAGCGACGCAGAAAATCGGTTTTAGGCGATTTGGGCGGGCTGAAGGAAAAGTTGGAGGCGGTTTTGAGTCTATAAAAGGAGAACCCTAGGCAGTTTTCAAGAGTTCCCTTTCTTGCACAAACACAAGACTTCTTGGAGATGAATATTGGAGACCTTTACTTAGTAATTTTCTTTTCTTTTCTTTACTTTACTTTCAGTTTTTATGTTGGATATTGAATTAGTTCTTGTCATGTCAATGGCTAGGAACTAATTCTATTATAGGGCTTTCCATGTCAAATCACTTGAACCTTATGTTATGAATTGATGCATGTTTATGGTTGTTCTTCTTATTGTTGAGATTTACCCAATAATTGCTTTGAATGCTTGGTAATTAATTGATCACTAATTATCATTATTTATATGATTTCTAATCAAACTTCGAAAGGAGGAGGTTGTGACTATGCTGTAAGTTGGGTAGACATAGGTCGGATTGGGGATGAAAATACCTCAATTACTTGTGTAGCGTTAATGAGAGGTTTAAACACCTAATTTCACGCATGGCGCGTGATGATTAACTAGGTTTTTGGTCTTAATCCTCCTATAGAGTCATCCTTATCACCGAAAGGTAGAAAGGAGCGCTACTGGGGTTGAGTGTTTATATAGCCTTAACGGGAGTATAAAACGAATTAGTAAACCTTCTAGCTCCAAAAGAAGAAGAACCATAATTTATTGCATTAATAAGTAACATAAGAGGATAGTTGAGGAGACTTGGAAGCCCTATTTCCATCATTACTGAAGTAAACACTTAGTTAATTAGTATTTATAGTTGTTAGTTATAATCAACAAAATCAAATATCGGTTACCAAATAGATAACAAAAGATAGATAATTGGTACTTGAACACTAATCCTTGTGGACGATATTCGGTCTTACCTAGACTATATTACTTGTCACGATAACGTGCACTTGCGTTAAAGTGTGTGCATATTTTCGCGCATCAGTTGCTCTCGGCAATAGGGCCATATCTTGACCAAATGTTGTCCAAAAATTCTTAAACTTTTAAGTGTTCTTCCTTGATGTATTAGGAAGGTTGTTAACCAAGTGTTAGAAAAGATTTCACACCCCTAGCCTAAGAAATACCCCTTGGCCGAAACATACAAGTTTGAAACCTAAAGTGTTCTTCACTTTTTAAATTCGGATCTTGAAGAGAAGTTGGTTAGGAACTTCTAAGGGTTGCTTGGAGTGGATTGGAACGTAAGGAATTTGAGCTAAGATTCCTAAGGATCGACTTTTAATCATTGGAAAATTTTGGGCTTATCGAGGTAACGATCTTTGTCCTTCTATTGTAATTGGAGATTACATGTTGTAGTAGTTTATAATTGAGTATAGGATATATGGAAGGAAGATTGAAAAGAAATGGACTGTTTTGTATATTGTGGGGTAGAATTTTACACGTCCAGTTATGCGTGTAATCCCCTTTAATATTGTTGTGTTATTGCGCCTTAAATGTGGCATGTTGGTTATTGAATTTCGGGCCTTGAAAAAGGTGGAAAAGTACGTAAAAAGCGAGAAGTCTTTGCCCGATTTTCCGTAGAATAAGAGACCCTATACTTAGAAATATTTAACGAAGAGATCTAGACGTTGATAGACGTGTTTTATTATTATAGGTTTATATTCTACGCGCGACATATTCGACTTGGCTAGTGGTTTAGCCGAGGAGGTATGTGATTCTTCCTATCCGATTTGAGCATGATTGTTGTGAACTATATAGTACGGTAGACGTACGAGTGTTAAATGAATTTGGTTGTCTTTGGTTGGTTTAAAACATAAAGTGTTATAATGGCTTTATGAGAAGTTAGTTATAGTGACTTTATGAAGATAAAAGAATGGTTTGATTATTCTAAAAGTTAAGAGACTTGATTTTGAAAGTTAAGAGACTTGATCTTGAAAGATAAGAGACTTGACTTATAAACGACTTGATTTTGGAAAAGAGAAGTAACTTGATTTAAAAGTATTGGTTACTTGTTTTTGAAAAGAGTGAGTTACTTGGGTTTTAAAAGTATACTTGACGTTGTTTTAAAAGTGTAAGCCACTTGGTTTAAAAAGTATAAAGTGTCTTGATACTACGGGTATTAGTATCGTGTGGTTTTTACTTAAAAAGGGATCTTTTTAAGAGAATTAAAGTATGTACTACTTTGGGGTTAAAACCCGGATTGTTGGCGTAAAATGAAAGTACTTTGAGTTTATAAAAATGGTGAATCAATTTACATGTTAATGAAAGTCTAGAAGTATGGTAATTTGCATGTTCTTGCTTGTGATAGCCTTATTGTGCAAGGGTTGTATTCTTAGGTTATCGCGTCTCTCAATGGAGGGCCGGTATATTATTATTGTTACATGGACATGTCTGCACCGATGAAGGAATTCCGAGGCCATGCGGCCATGCGGCGGGTTAAACTCCCGGTATATTATTATTGTTACATGGACGTATACTTGCAGATGAAGGAATTAGGGGCATGCGGCCGTATGGCGGGTTAAACTCGGTATATTATTATTGTTACATGGACATGCTGCACGATGAAGGAATTTCGGGGCATGCGTCTGGCGGGTTAAACTACCGGTATATTATTATTGTTACATGGACATGTCTGCACCGATGAAGGAATTCCGGGGGCATGCGGCGGGTTAAACTCCCGGTATATTATTATTGTTACATGGACATGTCTGCACCGATGAAGGAATTCCGGGGGCATGCGGCCATGCGGCGGGTTAAACTCTCGGTATATTATTATTGTTACATGAACATGTCTGCACCGATGAAGGAATTCCAGGGGCATGCGGCCATGCGGCGGGTTAAACTCCCGGTATATTATTATTGTTACATGGACATGTCTGCACCGATGAAGGAATTCCGGGGGCATGCGGCCATGCGGCGGGTTAAACTCCCGGTATATTATTATTGTTACATGGACATGTCTGCACCGATGAAGGAATTCCGGGGGCATGCGGCCATGCGGCGGGTTAAACTCCCGGTATATTATTATTATGCCATGGACTAGCTCTCCATGAGGTTGATGACGCAGGCAGGATCTGGTAGCTAGCCCCCGTACTTGCCCCGGTCGTTGCTGATGCAGGCTGGATCTGGTAGTTGGCTTTCGTACTTGCCCCGGTCAGTTTTTATGACACAGGTGGGACCTGGTGTTCATGTGTACTTTTGGTGTTATATTATATCATAGACTGCCGGCAGTGAGGAAGGAGTTCCACGGGCATGATTGACATTGTGGGCGTGAGACCCATGGTTATGTTTGAGTGATGACTTTGAGGGCATGAGTCCCTGACTTGACATGACTGTTATATATTGTGTACTGTAGTTTGGTTATCATACATGTCTCATGTTTTATATGTATTTATGATTTAATTCTGATATTTTGATTTCACATACTTGGTACCTATTATCTTGACCTCGCCGGAGTGCGTTCATCTGCCGCGGTAGAGGTACACCGGTTGTTGATCCTCTCTCTTAGGGTCACGGTTCTGCGTTTTGGGAAGATCCGTTTCTCCGGAAGCTTATCTTTGGTATATATTCCCTGTCATTGTAGGTACTTATACATTCAGGGGTATGGCGGGGCCCTGTGCCGCCATAGTTGTTATATAAACTCTTAGAGGTATGTAGTACTGTTGTGAGTTGGGCTTGTAAAGGATAACTGTTCGGGTTTTATATATATATATATATATATATATGCTGAAAGGCGACCTTTCGGTTGGCCTATTTCCTATTTTTCATTGTTACATGTTTTTGAGTTTTATTTCCGCTGATTTTCTCTGATGTATTATCACTAGGGTGCCCCGGGTAAGGCACCAGTCGCGGGCCCGAGGTCGGGTCGTGACAAAAACGACTTAGTTAACCTGCTATCTCAATATAGAAGAAGAACCTTTATCATTTCATTAAATATTAAAGCGAGCGAATAGTTGAGGATCTTGGAAGCCCCAATTCTCCATCATAACTGATTTATTTTCATAATTAGTTTATTTTCTTCATTATTTTTAATTATTAGTCTAAAAACACAAACAAATTAACGTTAACCAAATAGATACCATATAATAGATAACCGGTACTTGAAAACCAGTCTCTGAGGACGATATTTGGTCTTACCCAGACTATATTACTTGTCACGATACGTGCACTTGCGTTAAGTGTGTGGATAAATCGCTAACACTCATCCTCCATTCACTTCCACGTTCGTTCGAGAGTTTCATTATAAATTACAATATGAATGAAACTAAGGCGAAGTTGCCAGAATTGCACAATATGCTGAAAACTTTTGAATCTTCGGTCTCCAAAAGTAAACCTATTCTGATGGTTCACTCCTATAGTTATCCCAAACCGAAAGGTAAGGGACAACAGAAGAAGAAGGTAAAGCTGTTGCTCCGGCAGCAATAATGAAGCCCAAAGGAGGGGCGAAGAAGAAGAAGAAACTTCCAGCATCGGATGTGTGCATGAATTGCAACAGGAAGGGGCATTGAAGGAAGGACTGTACAACTCTAGGAGGAGGGATGGCACCATGTGCACCAGTCTCTAGTGGACAAGGTATGTTTGTATTTGTCATGACCCATTTCGGGGCCCGTGACTGGTGCCTTACCCGGGCACCCAAGTAGTCATACATCAGAGTAATCAGCGGAATATAAAAACAAGACATGAAACATTATGAAAAGAGAAAACAGTTTATCTGATGAAAAGCTTGCCTTTCGGCATATATATATAACCCAAGTTTTGCAGTTACATCCCAACTGTACAATAGGACTACAGACCTCTAAGGAAGTAAACAACTATGGCGGGACAGGGCCCCGCCATACCCTGAATGTACAAAAAACTATCTACAATACAGGGAGATCATACCCAAAAAGTAGAGCCTCCGGAGAAGATGGAGCTCCCGACACCAAAGCGAAGATCCTAAGGATGCGGATCTAGCACCTGCTTGCCCTTACCTGCGGCATGACGCGGCCCAGGAGGTCGATAACAGTACTAAGTATGTGAAACTGTAAAGTACTTAAATGAAATCATATCATTTTAAAACCAATTTTACAAATATGCACGAAACAACCAAGGTAACCGCACATAGTGCCACATCATAAACAAGAGCAACAATAGGTATACTGTAACAGGTCTTTTCTGGGATGCGAATGATCGAGGCAGGGCCAATCGCCCATAGTATCATTATGCAAGCCAAATCCTGGACTCCCGTAGTCCGCATAGGCCACTCACATAGGCCCGCATAGGGTATAACCGCGTCGGTAGCTACTCCTCGGCATCGTCTGGACTCGTAGTCCGCATGGCACATAGACCGCATGAGGTATAACGCGCGCACACTAACACGGAACTCTCGTAGCTCGCATAGGTCCTGGACCCGCGTAGGTATCCTCGCATCATAGTCACCATGCACGAGGTATACCGCGTCGGACGACATTAACCCCGTATTATGTCAAGAGGTGAGTGATATAGTACTAACATAACAGCTTATCGTTAAACAACATAAGCACAAAAATAATACCCTTTTATACAAACATTACAAGACACTAACACCCATAGTATTATGTCTACACATCAAACCATCTTTTTATGTTTTCCAGAAAGCAATATAAGTCTTTTGTAAACACACGATGCGTTCCTTTTATCTTTCTTAAGTTGTTATACCTAGCTTCCCATAAAGCTAGTATAACTCTTAAGCTTTTTGTTTAAAAACCGATTAGTTCTCTTATGTTAAAAATGATTCAGTATTCTTTTGAAATGCATCAAGATTCTTATTATTCAGGCTTAAGTCAAAAGACATTGCCGTAATTATTATTCTGGCTTAAGTCACAAGACATTGCGTAGTTATTATTCGATTAACACGTATGCGTCTACCGTCTATATATATATTTTAAAATATCATGCTTAGGAAGAATCACATACCTTCTCGAAATCCACCGCCAAGTCGAATATGTCGCGCAGAGAATCGATATAATAGTCAAATCGTCTATCAACGTCTGAACTATTGCATACGATTCTAAGTAGAGGTTCTCTATTACGTAAAATTGGGCGACTTCCCTGCAGGTGAGCTACTCAAGTCTCATGTGAAAACAGTCTATGTAAGTCTGATTTGATTAATCTTCTTTTAAACCCTTCACTTTGTGATATGATTCAATTCTATTCTTTAATATACTTCTAAGTATTTATACTCAAGTCTATACTATTCTTATATGTAATATCCAATTACAATAGAAGGACAAGAGTATTACCTCGGTAAGCCCAAAATTATCCAAGTTAAAAGTCGCCTCACGAGCAAGGTTTAGCTCCTAATTTGCACGCTCAGATAGCTCGAGAACCCAGAAGTTCTCAACAACTTCTACTAAGATACTATAAGGGAATTGGGCTAGGGTATTTGGAAGACATCTATCTACCAAGGGGGTAGTGTTTGGCTAGGGCTTCCTTTAGAGGGGTATTCGGCCAAGGCCTTCACAAGGGGAGAGGAGTGTTGGACGAGCTTTGAGAGAGGGGAGGATTTTAGACTTGGAAAGTTTGTTTTGTGGATGAAGAACTCTTCGTCTTAAGGGGGTATTTATAGGTCAAGAAATGGCCAACCAATGGCCAAGATGATGCCAAGTGCAAGGCAAGTGTAGGGTGGAGATTTAGGCAAGTGTCCTTATCCATCTACTACACAAATATCCTACCAACTCCTTGACTTTGTGCAAGGCACAAAAAACGTGCCAAACCTTGCCCACTTTGCCGTCCAATGAGGGTGACAAGTGTCACCCTCCCGTTGGTCCAAAATATTTCGTCTCTCGGAAAAATCCGCAAAAATTATAAATGACATAGCCGGAATGTACCCTACGCGAGTTTAGTAAAACGTTTCGTCGAAAAACGATTCTTTTCGAGTGTTGTGCACAAATTTTTTCGTCCATAGCCTAACTTTAAGACTAAACTTTTGTACGTACGCCCTCTCGTACATACTCTGGAAATACGGGGAATAACATTCTCCCCTCCTTAGAAACATTCATCCCGAATGTTCCTTCCCAAGACAGATAACAATAAGGTTCCTCATAACTTAAACAGTTTGCAAATGCCACATACGGCCACAAAACAACACTTATGCATATATGGCAATGAAAATTTACAAGTAGGAAAGTGAATTACCTGGAGGTGTGGGGAATAGGTGAGGATACTTATGCCTCATGTCCTCCTCAGCTTCCCACATCATCTCCTCCCTGAGCTCGTTCCACCACAGAACTTTGACGGAAGCCACGTCCTTGGTCGCGGGCGCTAACTTTGACGATCGACTATCGCTATGGGAATCTCTCATACGATAACCGCCGATCACTGGACATCGTCAATCGGGTGTACCACTAGATGGATCCCGATACATCTCCTCGGCATAGATACATGAAAAAGCGGATGCCTTGCCTCCGGATCGGACGGCAGATCCAACTCATGGCAACCTTGCCTGCCCGGACAATCGATGCGGCCCGATGTACGGGTGAGTTTCCCTTTCTTCCGAATCTCATCACACCGCCATGGGTGGCACCTTCAGAAACCCAATCATCAACCTCGAACTCGGATCTGGCGGCGATGATCTGCGTATGACTTACATCGACTACGGTATCGTGACGGCTCTGGATAAGCCGCACTTATCCATGCTGTTGCACCAAATCTGGTCCCCTAATCGCACTCGCCTACATCAAACCAACTATCGGCGATCTGCACTTCCTCCATACAAGGCCTCATAAGGTGCCATCGAATCGGAGTGGTAGCTATTATTATACGCAAACTCAACTAGAGGCAAATGATCCTCCGGCTACCGAAGTCGATAACACGGGCTCGCGACATATCCTCAAGAGTGCGGATAGTGCGCTCGGCTGTCGTCATGCGTGGATGGAATGCGATGCTCGAGCTCACTGCGTCCTAAACCCTTGGAAAGACCTCGAAGTTAGCGTAAGCGGGCTCCTGCATGCGATATGATCAAAATAGGGACTCCATGCGATCGGCGATCTCTCGGATATAAAGTCGGCATAATCCTCGGCGAAAAAGTCGTCTGACGGGAAGAAAGTGGGCTGATTTTCGACTGTCGGCGATAACCCATATAGAATCATGTCTCCTCCGAGTGCGAGGTAATCTGTGATAAAGTCCATGTTGATCACCTCCCACTTCGGTCGGGATCTCTATCGTCGCAACAAACCACGGGCCTGCGGTGCTCTACCTTCACTGCGCGACAACACGGGCCGAACTACGAACTGCGGCGTCCTCTTCAAGCCATCCCACCAATACGGATCTAAGGTCGTGGTACATCTTGGTCGACCACGGATGGATAGAGTAGCAGCGTCTTTGTGTGCTTCCCAAGAACTGCTGCGAAGTCACGAAACATGCGGAACACACAACCGCCCTCAAACCTCGGCACCCATCGGTGCTACCTCAAAGGACCGCGCCTCACGAAGAGCCGTATCACGATACAGAATCAAAGCGGATCCTCAAATCGTTGCCTCTTCGCCTCGCCGGCGATGGAAGACTCGGCAACCTCTCGAACTCGAACCCGCTGCTATCGAGAATCAATCAAATGGACACCAAGGCTCGCTAAGCGATGCAAATCACGAACCATGTCCTCCTCTGCATTGCGCATCGATAGGCTCCCATCGACCTACGACTAGGCATCTGCCAGCATTGGCCTTCCGGGTGGTGCGGGATATCAACATCGTAATCCTTAAGCAACTCTAACCACCGTCTCGCCGTAAGTTCGGCTCCTCTGGTGAAGATATCTTGGAGGCTCTTGTGGTGCGTATAAATATCCACATGAACCCCATACAAATAGTGCGTCGGATCTTCAAGGCGTGAATCACCGCGACTCCAAATCATGGGTGGGGTAGTTCATCTCGTGTTTCTTCATTGTCGGGATCGTATGCTATAACCTTGCCTGCTGCGTCAACACACGTCCCAACCCGATGCACGGCATCACAATACACGACATATAACCGTCGGACCCTGCGGAAGAGTAAGAACGGGGCGATCGTCGATCTCTCCTTCCGATGGCGGAAACCACCGCTCGCACGCATCGTCCATCAAACTTAGCGCTTTACGAGTCGGCCTAGTCAATGGTGCGAAGATAGAAGCAAACTTCTCTGAACGCCCGATAATAACCTGTAAGGCCCGTAGCTGCGAACTTACGCCGGAGTAGTAGGTCGAGGCCAACTCACGCCTCGATCTTGGCGTATCCACGAATACCATTGGCCCCGACAATATGCCCAAGAAAATCCACCGAAGCTAACCAAAACTCACATTTGGAAAACTTGGCGTATAAGCTGGTCTGAGAAGCATCGGCCTGATCGCCAAATGCTCCGCATGCTCCTGCTCTGAGCGAGAATAAACCAAGATATCATCGATGAACACTATCACAAACGTGTCCAAAAATGGTTTGAACACTCGGTTCATCAAATTCATGAATATTGCCGGAGCATTGGTCAATCCAAAAGACATGACCCTGAACTCATAATGCGTCTGGTCCGAATGCGATCTAGGGACATCCGCCTCTCGACTCGTGCACGATGATAGCGATCGCGGATCAATCTTGGAGAAACATCTCGCACCTGCGGTGGTCGAACAAATCATCAATCGTGGGAAGGGTATCTGTTCTTAATGGTCACCTTGTTGCCTTCCTGTAATCAACACACGCGCGGCGTCCGTCCTTCTTCCACGAACAATACCGCGCTCCCGGGAGAAACACTAGGTCTAATGAAGCCGCTTCTCCAAAGAAATCTCTCGGCTGGTCCTTGACTCTCTCAACTCGGCGGGTGCCATTACGTATGGCGGAATGGAAATAGCCGAGTGTCCGCAAGACATCAATACAAAACTCTATCTCCCTGCGGAGGAATACGGGAGGTCGTCCAAACACGTCGGGAACTCTCGACTCACCGGGGCGACTAGAAATGCAGCGCTGCCTCGGTATCAAACACGAGCGAGATGGTAGATGTACCCTTCTGCGCGTCTTCCTAGCCGAGGTAGGAAATAAACCTACCCCGGCGTCTGATGTTCCTCCCACTCGACAACCGGCTCCTCAGGAAACTGGAACCGTACTACTCTCTCCCTGCAATCTACATGGGCGTAGCAAGAAGCTAGCCAATCCATACCCATGATCACGTCGAAATCAGTCATATCCAACTCTATCAAGTCGGCTGGGTCGGCGTATATAGTCCCGACAAGCTCTATATACCCGCCGAGCTACCACCGAATCACCACTGGCGTAGCTACCTCGAAAGGGTCTATGGACTCGGGCTCATCCATATCCTACTAGCAACGAGGGAGATATATGGGAGCCAGTAGAACCGGATCTATCAAGGCATACACATCATGTCGGAGGCCGATAAAGTACTGTGCGACATCGGTGAGACCTCACAGTCTGCCGGTGGACAAGGCATAAATGCGATTACGAGGACCGCTAGGCGTACCGCGCCACGACCTCTGCGCGACACGCTGGCCCATAAGTACCACGCCTCGGGGCGATAGCGTAGGAGATGATAAACCAACAGACCACAGGTGAGCCCTACCACCCGCGCTGCCCCCGGTCGGACAGGCCCTCGCAAAATGACCCGACTGGCGCGTCAGAACAAACTCGGAGGAGTACCACAATTCTCGAAATGGGATCTACCGCATCGGCCACACTGAGGGGGGGTGGTCCCGACCGGCCAGCACCTCTGCCACCACGAAGTCAAGTCACTGGGCCCCGACGCCCCGAATACTCTGGGTCTTGAGGGCGGTGCGAGTACTCGATCCGGCGTAGTGCGAATCTAGACCGCTGCTGAGGCCGTCCACCCTGATAACTACCAAAGGATCCTGCCGTCTGGTCTCTTCTGCTGTGTCTGTCACAACCGTCGGCCTCGGCGCTCGCCGCGTCGGTCGTGAGCTGCATACGGGTAATATCCATGCACGGTGAAGAGCCACACCCGCACAAGACTTCGGCCGTATAATCATCTAGCCGGTGGCGTAGCGATGCACTCGCATCCTCCATATCTGCTACCAACGAGGGACATATCGAGCCAACGTATCAAACTCAGCGTTGTACTCCTGCGTCGTCCCTGCGCTCATTAACAAAAATCGTCGGCCCGCGCCCTCCTCATCCGTGGAGGCAAGAAGTGAGTGAGAAAGCCTCGAGAACTCATCCCAGTAGGCGGGGGCGTGCTCTCCCGGGATAACTCCGTGAATCAAACCAATCGATCGCGGTATCACGCGGCCGATGCGAACCAAGATCACGGACTCGGTCTCGGCGCCCGATCACCTCATAATCCTCTGAATCGGCGGATGAACTCCTGCGGATCATCCTCCGGCCTCGACAGTAAAACTGCGGCGGGCTACAACTCGAAATATCGTAGCCTCAAACTATACGCCTCGGGTGAACCACGGGTACTGCATTGGGCCAGGCTAACTGCATCGGCTGTCCTCGTGTCGGCCACGATCACGGCGATAGTCAAGCCGTCTCCTTGTACCTAACTCTCCGCCCGGTGCATGGGACATGAGGTGTGGGTGCTGTGGTCTCTTTGGGGCGGCGGCGTCATGGAACTCGCCGTCGAGGTATCGCCTCGGGTAAGAATCGGGCTGTGCCTCGTGACTCTCGGTGTCTACTAGCGGCTCCCTGCCTTGCCTCAGGCGGGTTGCCTTACGTGGAGGCATAATCATTCTGAGAAAGGAATACGTTAGAGGGTCCAACTTATAACACGGCTCTAGGCGCGATCTCGAGTGAGAAGAATGGAAACCAATCCTAAATATCCTATAGCCTCACGATTATTGGTGTGGTGCACACACCGATAATCAAGACTTCTACTAGATACGATGCAGACACTTTCAGAGGATTAAGCGCTCCGATACCACTTTTGTCACGACCGTTCGGGGCGTGATCGTGCCTTACGGGCACCCAGTAGTCATACATCGAGTAATCGTGAATATAAAAATAAGACATGAAACATTATGAAAAGAGAAAAGCAGTTTATCGATGAAAAGCTTGCCTTTTCGGCATATATATATAACCCAAGTTTGCGATTACATCCCAGTGTGCAATAGGACTACAGACCTCTGAGAAGTAAACAACTATGGCGGGACAGGGCCCCGCCATACCCTGAATGTACAAAAAACTATCTACAATACAGGGAGATCATACCCAAAAAGTAGAGCCTACGGAGAAGATAGAGCTCCCGACACCAAAGCAAAGATCCTAAGGATGCGGATCTAGCACCTGCTTGCCCTTACCTGCGGCATGACGCGGCCAGAAGGAGGTCGATAACAGTACTAAGTATGTGAAGCGTAAAGTACTTAAATGAAATCATATCATTTTAAAACCAATTTTACAAATATGCACGAAACAACCAAGGTAACCGCACATAGTGCCACATCATAAACAAGAGCAACAATAGGTATACTGTAACAGGTCTTTTCTGGGCTGCGAATGATCGAAGCAGGGCCAATCGCCCATAGTATCATTATGCAAGCCAAATCCTGGACTCCCGTAGTCCGCATAGGCCACTCACATAGGCGCGTAGGGTATAACCCCGCATCGAGGGTAGCTACTCCTCGGCATCGTCCTGGACTCGTAGTCCGCATGGCCACATAGACCGCATGAGGTATAACCCCGCACACTAACCTGGAACTCTCGTAGCTCCGCATAGGTCCCCTGGACCCGCATGAGGTATCCTCGCATCATAGTCACACAGACTGCCTGAGGTATACCGCGTCGGAGGCGACAACCCCGGTATTATGTCAAGAGGTGAGTGATATAGTACTAACATAACAGCTTATCGTTAAACAACATAAGCACAAAAATAATACCCTTTTATACAAACATTACAAGACACTAACACCCATAGTATTATGTCTACACATCAAACCATCTTTTTATGTTTTCCAGAAAGCAATATAAGTCTTTTGTAAACACACCAAGATGCGTTCCTTTTATCTTTCTTAAGTTGTTATACCTAGCTTCCCATAAAGCTAGTATAACTCTTAAGCTTTTGTTTAAAAACCGATTAGTTCTCTTACATTAAAAATGATTGATTCTTTTGAAATCATCAAGATTCTTATTATTGGGCTTAAGTCAAAAGACATTGCCGTAATTATTATTCAGGCTTAAGTCAAAAGACATTGTCGTAGTTATTATTCAGTTAACACATGTACGTCTACCTTACTATATATATATTTTAAAATATCATGCTTAGGAAGAATCACATACCTTCTCGGCGAAATCCACCTGCCAAGTCGAATATGTCGCGTGAAGAATCACCTATAATACTCAAATACGTCTATCAACATCTAGACTATTCTGCATACGATTCTAAGTAGAGGTTCTCTATTCTACGGAAAATTGGGCAAACTTCCCTACCCGGTGAGCTACTCAAGTCTCTTTGTGAAAAGCGATCTATGTAAATCTGATTTGATTAATCTTCTTTTAAACCCTTCTACTATGATAATTGATTCAATTCTATTCTTTAATATCCTTCTAAGTATTTATACTCAAGTCTATACTATTCTTATATGTAATATCCAATTACAATAGAAGGACAAGAGTATTACCTCGGTAAGCCCAAAATTATCCAAGTTAAAAGTCGCTCCTGAGCAAGGTTTAACTCTAATTTGCGCTCAGATAGCTCGAGAACCCTTAGAAGTTCTCAACAACTTCTACTAAGATACTATAAGGGAATTGGGCTAGGGTATTTGGAAGACATCTATCTACCAAGGGGGGGGGGAGGGGGGGGTAGTGTTTCGGCTAGGGCTTCCTTTAGAGGGGGGGGGGAGAGGGAGTGTTGGACGGAAAGCTTTGAGAGAGGGGGAGGGATTTTAGACTTGGAAAGTTTGTTTTGTGGATGAAGAAATCTTCATCTTAAGGGGGGTATTTATAGGTCAAGAAATGGCCAACCAATGGCCAAGATGATGCCAAGTGCAAGGCAAGTGTAGGGTGGAGATTTAGGCAAGTGTCCTTATCCATCTACTACACAAATATCCTACCAACTCCTTGACTTTGTGCAAGGCACAAAAAACTTGCCAAACCTTGCCCACTTTGCCGTCCAATGAGGGTGACAAGTGTCACCCTCCCGTTGGTCCAAAATGTTTCGTCTCTCGGAAAAATCCGCAAAAATTATAAATGACATAGCCGGAATTTACCCTACACGAGTTTAGTAAAACGTTTCGTTGAAAAACGATTCTTTTCGAGTGTTGTGCACAAACTTTTTCGTCCATAGCCTAACTTTAAGACTAAACTTTTGTACGTACGCCATCTCGTACATACTCTGTAAATACGGGGTATAACAATATTGAAATTAATCTATCTATAAATGATTCTCATTCCTGGGTACTAGATACCGCTTGTGGCTCACACATTTGTACAAATATGCAGGGGCTAACAAATAAAAGGAAGGTCGGACCTGGGAGTCGGAAACGAAGCACGCATTGATGCTGAGCGCGTGGGAGATTATAGATTAGATTTACCTTCCGGCAATATTTTAATATTAAACACTTGTTATTATGTTCCTTCTTTGACAAGAAACATTATTTCCATTTCTTTTCTTGACACTGAGGGGTTTTCCTCAAGCATTAATAATAACAATATGATTTTGGCTTATGATAATGTTATGTATGGAATTGTGCCTCTTATGAGTGGATTGTATACATTAAACTGCCGCAGGAAAATTTTTAATGTACAAAATAAAAGAGCTAAATTAAATGAAAGAAATTCTACCTACTTGTGGCATTGGAGACTTGGTCATATCAATCAAACGAGGATAAAACGGTTGAGGAAATTAAATTACCTTAAACTATTTGACTTACAATCTTATGATAACTGTGAATCCTGTTTGAAAGGTAGATGACCATTAAACCTCTTTCTGGAAAGGGGATCCGTGCCAAGGAGGTGCTTGAGTTGGTACATACTGACGTATGTGGACCATTTTCAACTCAAGCTAGAGAATGTTTCTCTTACTTCATTACTTTTATAGATGATTTATCGAGGTATGGATATGTGTACCTTATGAGACACAAACCTGAGGCCTTCGAGAAGTTTAAGGAGTTTAAGTGTGAAGCTGAGAAACAACTATCAAAGAGTATCAAGACTCTCTGATTTGATCTTGGGGGTGAATACTTAAATAAAGAATTCCTTGAATACTTAAAGCTACATGGGGTTCTGATGCGCATTAAGATGCACACACTTAAACGCAAGTGCACGTTATCGTATCAAGTAGTATAGTCTTAGATAAGACCGAATATCGTCCTCTAGGATTAGGGTTCAAGTACCAATTATCTATTTTCTAGTATCTATTTGGTGGATTAATGATTGATTGGTTGTTTATGACTAAGAATTATAAAAGCTATTTAGAGTATAAAGATTTACTTCAGGAGTGATGAGAATAGGGCTTCTATGTATCCTCACTATCCGCTTATGCTACTTACTAATGCATTACTTATGGTATTCTTCTTTTGGAGAAAGCGGGTTCTGAAATCGTTTTATACTCCCGTTAGGGTTATATAAACACTCAACCCCAGTGTCGTTCCTTACCTACCTTTCGGTGATAAGGGTAACTTTATAGGAGGATTAAGAACAAAAACCTAGTTGACCGTCACGCACAATGCGCAAAATTAGGGTTGTTAAGCCTCTCATCAACGCTACATAAATAATTGAGGTATTTTCATCCCCAATCCAAGAATGTCTACCCAACTTACAGCATATTCACAATCCCCCCTTTTCAGAATCTGATTAGAAATCATATAGTGATAATTAGTTGTCAATTAATTACCAAGAATTCAACTCAATTATTGGATATATCTCTCAATAAGAACAATAACCATAAGCATGCATTAATTTATAACATAAGTTTCAAGCAATTCAACATAGAAAGCCCTATAAGAGAATTAGTTCCTAGCCATAAATATGACAAGAACTAATTCAATATCCAACATCAAAACTGAAATAAAGTAAAAGAAAGAAAAGAAAATTACTTAAGAACGAGACTCCAAGCCTAGCATCCAAGGGGTGTGTTGTGGAATATTTACAAGATGGAATGGTGGATGGATGGATGTAGAATGGTGAATGGTAGAATGGAGAATGAATAATTCTTCTAATGACGTAGAGTATTTATAGCCAAAGAATCCTTTAGGTGAAGGGTTAAGGATTTGTGTAGGTAGGAAAAGTTATTAGAATCCTTTTAGGTAAGGGTTTTAAGGTAGGAAAAGGTTTCCCTTTAGGTAGGAAAAGTTATCCCTTTAGGAAGGAAAAGTTATCCCTTTAGGATTCTGAAACATGTCAAATTCGGCCCAGCACTTCACAATTCCCGCGTCGGCGCCGCTGTCAGACTGGCGCGCGGCACTAAATTCAGCAACTCGGGACTTTCAAGACTTTGGGCGCCATGGCTACGCTTTCAGCGCCGGTGACATTTTTCTCGAATTTCCGTTTAAATCGTCTTTTCTCGTCCGGACTTAAATCGATTTTCTCTATAATTCCCGGAACTTCTTAGACTTCATTTCTTGGCCCTTTTGTGTGCAATTTCATCTCTTTTATGCTCATTTCATCTCCTTTTCGTCATTTCTCCATTTTTGACCGCTGTGACACAAAAGAAAGGAAAACGACCCTAATACTGTACTAAACATAAATGAAATGAGTAAAATACTAACTAAAAATGACTCAAAAAGTGTATATAAAATACACCGATCAAATACCCCAAACTTAACCTTTGCTCGCCCTCGAGCAAAGATAGAAAGAAAGAAATAAAAGACTCAAGAAACGAAAAATAAAAGACTCACTGACATTGATCACTTTTGCTGCATTTAGTGTTATCTAGAAAAACATGAAGGTTAGCAGAATAATATGCAGGAACATGTAGCATGAAATTTTTCAGCACACTAAACACATTGAGCTAGATATTTCGCAAACTCATATTTATCATGCTTTAATGGAAGTCAATATACTAAATCATGCATATAAATTCAAAAATCCTATGGCATGCTTACTTGCTATTCTCCACTAATCCTGGATATGCATAAAAGAGATCTTCAGGACTTTAAGGGTTGTAATGTAGGCTTAGGTAGGGGTTGGTAAAAATAGGCATTTAGGCTCATTTTTGTGTACCATAAGCTCTTTAGCTTTTCAGTATTTCCCTTTTCTTTTTGTTCTTTTCTTCACTTCAATTCTATCTTTTTCCCTCTTTTGTTTTGGGAGAATGAAGAGTATTATAAAAAACAAGCACCCCCAAACTTAGGCTTTTGCCTATTTATTATTACTTTTTCATTGGGGTGCATCAAAATTGTTTACTCTTTTTTGTCTCTTTTTCAACACTTTATATTCCACTTTTTCACATTTTTACTTATGGTACACTTTGTGGGCATATAGGGTGTCAAAAGAAGAAGTTTAACTTTTTAGGCTCAATGGGGCTGACTAGGGATACTTTTAAAGTCCGGGATAGCAAAGAGTGGTAAGAATTGGCTATCAAAGAAATGTCTGAGTCATCTCCCTATCATGCATATCCTAACTATTTCGCCTCAAATAGCAAGCAATCATAACACATAGGTTTTCATTATTTAGCATGCACAATTTAAGCAAGAAACTCCAAATAGACAGATTTTGTGAGTTTTTGGCATATCTAACCTAGATGTTTAGATAGTTGCTTCTAATTCCATTACATTATTCCACCTTCCTTCACTAGTTGTTTCTAGCACTACAGCATACATGATCTTTGACAGGCATTTATGACTCAAAAGAGAGAGAAAAAAAAAATTGGTGACTCAAAAAAATAAACAAAAAACAAAAAAAAGATTTAAATAAAACATAACAAGACACAAATAAAACACCCCCAAACTTAAATCACACATTGTCCCCAATGTGTGCAAGACTCAAGGAAAATAAAAGAAAAAGGACAACTTCATCGACACAACACTGGTCATAACGGAGGTCTAGGATGAAAAATTCGAATTTGCGGAAATATGGCTCTCTGAAGTTTGCCGCGCCCTCGATATTCAGCCGCGCGCTGCTAATCTTGTGGCTCTTCGAAATTACGCCATGCCCGATTTTTGGCGCGCGACTGACGGCATCTTTTCCTTTTTTTTGCGTTTTGCTCCTTTTTCCTCGGTTTCAGCTTTCACAGTCCACATCCAACAACACAAAACAAGAACCCAAGACCGTGAGACTGTTTCAAGACAAAATAAAATAAAATAAAGATGAAATTATTATAACATAATTAAAAATATTGGGTTGCCTCCCAACAAGCGCTGTCTTTAACGTCTTTTAGCCGGACGCCTTTAACCTTTACGAGTGCCCATTGGATCCTTCTGCGAACCGCTTGCAATCCGCAAATTTATTGTTGTAGGCCTCAATTTCCCTACAACCATTTGTTCAAACAAGAGCCTTAAAAACACAATTATCCCCCAAGTAGGCTTGTCTTTTATGCTTTCTATAATGTAGGAATCCGTGAACTTCTCTACATCTCTCAACTCTAGGGGGTACCCTTGATGGTATGGGCTTCCTAATTGGGAATCGTACCGTAATAGCTAGTGGTGTTTCTTACGTAATAGGTGTAAGAAAAGAATTTCCACAGAATCCAGAAGGTAAATAATTGAATCTGCTATCCTTTCCTTTTCTACACCAACTATCTCACCAGATTCCTCAATAGTTGGGTTTGGTTCGGGCTCCTCAATTTGTTGTTCGCTGTTGAATATGATTGCGAGTTCTGCTATTTGCGTTTCCAACTTCTTCATGGCCATTCTCGTTTCGTCCATGAACTGAGCTTGGTACCTCGTGAGACTGAGTATAACTTCTCGCAATTCCTCCCTCTCTTCTATGGTTGAGCTCGATCATATTGTGAGAAATCCATGTCTTAAGGATCCCTGAGATGAATCAAAACCAACAGCGAATCACGGCACACTTGTTTTTTTTTTTTTTTCAAAAGAAAATAAAATAAATAATTTAAAGAAAAAATAAAAACCAAATTAGAAATTAAAAATAGATAAATTTGATATTGAACTATGCCTAATCCGACATGGCGCCAAAAACTTGATGCGCGTTAAGATGCACACACTTAAACGCAAGTGCACGTTATCGTATCAAGTAGTATAGTCTTAGATAAGACCGAATATCGTCCTCTAGGATTAGGGTTCAAGTACCAATTATCTATTTTCTAGTATCTATTTGGTGGATTAATGATTGATTGGTTGTTTATGACTAATAATTATAAAAGCTATTTAGAGTATAAAGATTTACTTGGGAGTGATGAGAATAGGGCTTCTATGTATCCTCACTATCCGCTATGCTACTTACTAATGCATTACTTATGGTATTCTTCTTTTGGAGAAAGCAGATTCTGAAATCGTTTTATACTCCCGTTAGGGTTATATAAACACTCAACCTGATGTCGTTCCTTACCTACCTTTCGGTGATAAGGGTAACTTTATAGGAGGATTAAGAACAAAACCTAGTTGGCCGTCACGCACAATGCGCAAAATTAGGGTTGTTAAGCCTCTCATCAACGCTACATAAATAATTGAGGTATTTTCATCCCCAATCCAAGAATGTCTACCCAACTTACAGCATATTCACAATCCCCCCTTTTCAGAATCTGATTAGAAATCATATAGTGATAATTAGTTGTCAATTAATTACCAAGAATTCAACTCAATTATTGGATATATCTCTCAATAAGAACAATAACCATAAGCATGCATTAATTTATAACATAAGTTTCAAGCAATTCAACATAGAAAGCCCTATAAGAGAATTAGTTCCTAGCCATAAATATGACAAGAACTAATTCAATATCCAACATCAAAACTGAAATAAAGTAAAAGAAAGAAAAGAAAATTACTTAAGAACGAGACTCCAAGCCTAGCATCTAAGGGTTTTGTTGTGGAATATTTACAAGATGGAATGGTGGATGGATGGATGTAGAATGGTGAATGGTAGAATGGAGAATGAATAATTCTTCTAATGATGTAGAGTATTTATAGCCAAAGAATCCTTTAGGTGAAGGGTTAAGGATTTGTGTAGGTAGGAAAAGTTATTAGAATCCTTTTAGGTAAGGGTTTTTAGGTAGGAAAAGGTTTCCCTTTAGGTAGGAAAAGTTATCTCTTTAGGAAGGAAAAGTTATCCCTTTAGGATTCTGAAACATGTCAAATTCGGCCCAGCACTTCACAATTCCCGCGTCGGCGCCGCAGCGCGCGGCACTGAAATTCAGCAACTCTCGGGACTTTCAAGACTTTGGCGCCGCGGCTACCTCGTGGCATGGCCGGTGACATTTTTCTGGCGAATTTCTGTTTCGTCGTCTTTTCTCGTCCGGACTTCGTCTGATTTTCTCTATAATTCCCGGAACTTCTTAGACTTCATTTCTTGGCCCTTTTGTGTGCAATTTCATCTCTTTTATGCTCATTTCATCTCCTTTTCGTCATTTCTCCATTTTGACCGCTGTGACACAAAAGAAAGGAAAACGACCCTAATACTGTACTAAACATAAATGAAATGAGTAAAATACTAACTAAAAATGACTCAAAAAGTGTATATAAAATACACCGATCAGGTTCATTCCGAATGGACACCTCCTGGAACACCTCAGATGAATAGTGTTGCCGAGAGGAGAAACTAAACCTCGCTTGACATTGTTCGTTCCATGATGAGTTTTTCAGCTCTTCCTACATACCTTTGGGGATACGCTATTCTAACCTCGATATATGTTCTAAACAAAGTTCCTTCTAAATCAGTTGAAAATACACCATATGAGGTATGGTGTGGCAAGAGGTCATCACTTAGACACATAAGGCCCTGGGGGTGTCCTGCATATGTTAAGAAGTTGATCACTGATAATTTGGAGTCTAAAAGTGAAAAATGTTACTTTGTTGGGTATCCAAAGGAAACTAAGGGATACTATTTCTATCTTTCTGTAGAATATAAGATATTTGTTTCTAGAAACACAACTTTTCTTGAAGATGAATATGTCTACAAGAAAGAGAGTTGCACAGAGATAGAACTTGAAGAAATTCAAGAACAAAGTAACATGGAGGTTGAACCCTTGCCAAGTGAACAAGGCAAGGATTCAGTGGGAGCTTATGGAGAGGATTGGGTACTAAGAGTACGCCCTTCGGCCAGTGGAGTGCTACGAGGAGAGATGCAGAAATGCAAGACCCTCCTGCACAGACCTTGGGAGCAAGTGCACCAGTTGCATCTTCTCCCATTCAGGAAAGTCATGAAAATGATATTCCTGAAAGCTCTAATATTGGTGGATCAACCAGCGCACAAGACCTTCTCAGAATAAGAACATACCTGTAACTGAACTGCAAGACACTCAATTACGTAGGTCTGTTAGAACTCATCATCCTCCGGAAAGACTAAATCTACTTGTGGAAACACAAAATGAATGTTGAGTGTATTTTAGACACTCTTTTGAGTCCTTTTTTAGTTAGTGTTTTACTATTTTCTTGTGCGTTTAGTATAGTGTTAGGTGTTTTTTTCTTTCTTTTGAGTCACAGAGGTCATAAAGGGGAAATACTACTTTTGAGGATGAAATTGTACAAGAAAAGCCCAAGATATGAAGCCTAAGAAGTCCCAAGAAGAATAGAAAAAATCTGGCGAAGTCCGGACACCAAAATGAAGAAATTTCTGCAACTCTCTGAACTTCTGCAGCTCTTATTTTCTGAAATTTCTTCATTTTGGTGTCCGGACTTCACCATATTTCTTCTATTTTTCTTGCGACTTTTTAGGCTTCATCTCTTGGGATTTTCTTGTGCAATTTCATCCTCAAAAGTAGTATTTCCCCTTTATGACCTCTGTGACTCAAAAGAAAGAAAAACACACCTAACACTATACTAAATGCACAAGAAAAGAGTAAAATACTAAATAAAAAAGGACTCAAAAGAGTGTCTAAAATACACTCAACAAACACCCCCAAACTTACACTTTACTCGCCCTCGAGTAAAGCACTAAACAAAAATAAAAACAAAAACAAAAACAAAAACAAAAACAAAAACAAAAACAAAAACAAAAACAAAAACAAAGATCATATAACAGACTCTATGAAATGGATCAAGTAGCTATATCAGTGCTGCCTCAAAATCATGGATGAAAACTGGGATAATATGTTAGAACATACATAGCATGCATATTTAGCAATCTCGAATTTCAAGTTAGATATTTTGCAAATTCACTTAGATCATAATCACTGGAAACATAAACACCTAACATATGTATGTCAATTTCATTCCATCTTTCCCAAAACGCTATAGATCTATTTAATTGCTATTCTCCACTAATCATAGACATACATATTAGAGATCATTAGGACTTTCAATGGTTGTAATGTAGGCTTAGGTTGGGGTAGGTAAAAGTAGGCATTTAGTCTCAAATTACGTACCATAAGCATTTTTCATTCAACTTTTTCTTTCTTCTTTCTGATTTTCTTTTTAATCTCATACCTATTTCCCCCTCTTTTCTTTTGAGAGAATGAAATATATTATAAATAACAAGCACCCCAAACTTAGGCTTTTGCATATTTTTCATTGGGGTGCATCAACTTTTTCATCTCTTTTTATTTATTTTTCAACACTTCTCATTCCAACACTTTTCCATTGTTACTTATGGCACAACATATGAATCATAGAGGGTCAAACGAAGATATTATTTTAGGCTCAAAGGGGCTGACTAGTGATACAATTTATGTCAGGGTAGGTAATGAATGATTAGAAGGGCTAACAAAGAAATGTCTGAATCATTTCTCTAAACATGTACATCTTAACTATTCCGCCTCAAATAACAAGCAAACAGATTTTCTAGACATTTTTTAACCTTTATTTCCATAACTGACACACATAGGCTAAACACAAATATCTCAAATAATTAGATGTCATGAATTTTTGACATATCTAACTTAAGCACACATATGTTTTTGCTTTCCATTACATTATCCCAATTGATTCACTCAATATCTTTAGCAACTACAACATACATGATCCATAAAATAAAATTATGACTTAAAAACACATAAAACAGACTAAACCTAATAAAAAAAACTCAAAAATAAAATAAGACACCCCCCAAACTTAATCGACACATTGTCCCCAATGTGTGAAGACTAAAAATAAAGGGACAACTTACTAACACAATACAACAGTCATAACGGAGGTCTGGGAGGAAAATTTTGTAATTGCACATCATCCGGGCTCTCTGAAGTTTTAGCGTCGTGGCCCTGCATTTTGGCGCCACGTCGCTGTGCTCGAGTTTTGCTCTTTTCCAGCGTTTTTGATCTTTTTCCACTCAGGGCAGTCCCTAGTCTACCCGTCATCAAAACATAATACAAAAACTCAGACCGTGAGACTATTCAAGATAAAATAAAACAACTAAACAAGAATTGAAATAACGTAATTAAAAACATTGGGTTGCCTCCCAAGTAGCGTTGTATTTAACGTCTTTTAGCCGGACGCAATTTTCTTACTGAATCAAGGGGGTAGAGTGTCCCCTCCACATATCCACATCAGTACCATTCTCTTCCCCATTCTCCTTCTTTTTTTCACAGAGTTAATTTCAGGAGGGTTCATTTTCTTTTCAACATTTGCTGGTTCCTTGGCCTTACTCTCAGGTTCAACACTTTTCTTTAATGGTACTCCACGAGCATCAGTACTTGTGAAAAAGAGTTTGAAAACTTTGAAGGTCATCTCTGGCTTAGGTCATGGCTTGAACACTTTGAAGGTCATCTCTTCACCTTAAACTCTGAGTTTTAGCTCTCTTTTTTCAACATCAATCAATGCCCTCCCTGTGGCTAGGAATGGTCTCCCAAAGATCATTGGAATCTTCTCATCTTCCTCCATATCAAGAATGAGAAAGTCAGCATGCAAGATGAATTTGCCAACTTTTACCAACACATCTTCAATTATTCCTCTAGGATGCACAATAGAGCGATCAGCTAGCTGCAAGTGGATTGTTGTTGGCCTTGCTTCCCCCAAACCAAGCCTTTTAAACACAGAAAGGGGCATCAGGTTGACACTTGTCCCCAAATCATACAGGGCTTGCTTGCATGTCACCTTCCATATGGTGCAAGGTAAGGTGAAACTCCCTGGAGCTTTCAACTTAGGGGAAGTTTCTTCTGCAAGATAGCATTGCACTCCTCTGTCAGTGCTATTGTCTCATAGTCTGCCAACTTTCTCTTCTTAAACAGGATGTCTTTCATGAAGTTCACATAAGCTGATATTTGCTCCAAAGCTTCAATGAACAGGAGATTGATATGAAGCTTTTTGAAGACCTCTAAAAGCTTGGAAAACTCATTGTCTAAGGACTTCTTCTGCAGTCTTTGGGGAAAAGGAATTTTGTCTACATATTCTCTCATGACTGCCGGTGAAGCTTTCTCTACAATAGGGCGGTCCTCAGTAACCCCCTCTTTCTCTGCCTCAACTGCTCTCTCCAACTCATTCTCATTCTCTTCCACTGGCTGATGTGCAACCTGCTCTAACTGCTTCTCACTTCTCAAGCTGATTTCCTGACACTGCTCCCTTGGGTTCATCACAGTATTGCAGGGAAGATTCCCTTGCTCTCTATTATTTAGTGTGCTTGCCAGCTGCCCCACTTGTGTCTCCAAATTCTTTATCGATGACCTAGTTTCTGTCATGAACTGGGCCTGAAAATTGGCCATTTGTTTCTGGGAGTTGGCCAAGGTTGAAAGTGATAACCCAGTCTCTTTCATGAATTGTGTCAATACTGTCTTTATTTCTCTTATTTCATCTGAATTCTCTTATGGGGTTGTTGGGCTGAACTGCTGTGAGGCCAATCCTGGATTCAAGGATTGTTGTGGACTGCTCTATTGATACTGCCCCTGAAACTGAGATTGCTGCCCTTGATCATTCCTCCATGAAAAGTTGGGGTGATTTCTCCACCCCTGATTATAAGTGTTGGAGTATGCATTGTTGTAGGGCCTCTGAAAATTCCCAACTGCTTGGACCTGCTCCATAGGCATATTGTTTGGATCCACTGTTGTGACCTATCAAAAGGATGGGTACCCCCACAGATTTCACAACTCACTGGTGCCTGAACTTCATTAACGGGCATAGTAACCGGCTGCAACTGCTTTGTCAAAGTGGCCACCTGAGCAGTCAATGCATTGATAGCATCTAACTCATGAACCCCAACCATTTTCCTACTGTTCATTGTTATTTCATCGGCCCCCTGATGGTTGTTTGTGGCCATATCCTCTAGAAAATCATGTGCCTCATTAGCACTCTTTCTCATGAATGTTCCTCATGTGCAGCATCAATAATGGTACGAGTTGTACTGCATAGTCCATTATAGAATATGTGGACTAACATCAACTTCTCAATCCCATGATACAGGCACTTTCTCTGCAAATATTTAAACCACTCACATGCCTCATATAGTAGTTCTCTTTCCAGCTGATAAAAGTTATTAAGCTCACCTCTAAGTCTTGTTGCTTTGGCTGGATGGAAGAATTTGGTAAGAAATGTTGAGTCAAGTCTTGCCATGTGGTAATGGAGTTCGCATGTAATGAATTCAACCAGCTCTTTGCTCTATCACTGAGTGAGAATGAGAAGAGTCTCAACCGAATGACATCATCAGTAACACTATTGTACTTAAGCGTTGCACACAGCTCCAGAAAATTTGCTAGATAAAAATGGGGATCTTCAGACGGTAACCCCCCAAATTGAACCGAGCCTTGAACCATGTGCAAGATTACTGGGTTGATTTCAAAATTATTGGTTTCAACAACTGGAAGCCTGATGCAAGTCTGCACCCCTGTAATAGTTGGTATCACATAGTCCCCAAGCTCCTTTCTGCAGGGACTTGTCTTAAGGCAGGCGGTAACTCATCATTCACCAAATTGTTGTTTTGCTGATCTCCCATCGCTAATGAATCAGCAATTCTCTTTTCTTTCATGTTCTGTCTGCACAATATTTCAATCTCAGGGTTCAGAGGGATAGGAGTGTCTGCTCCTCTTCTACTTCGCATAAACTAAGTTTCTGAGATCGATCCAAAACAACAAACATATCACGGCAAAACGTTCTAAAATAAGGATAATAAAAAAAATAGAAAATAAAAACCAAATTAGAAATAAGAATAGATAATTCGATATTAACAATACGTCAGTCCACGACAACGGCGCCAAAAACTTGTTGCGATATTTTCGTATGCTTACGCAAGTGTACGTATCGTTCAAGTAATAAAGATCTGTAAGACCGAGTTTATCGTCCACAGAGACTGGTTTATTAAGTATCGAATATCTATTCTATGGTATCTATTTGGCAATCGTTCTTTTGTTTGATTTATGACTAAAAACTATAATTAAAGTAAAGTGCATAAAATAAACTAAGAGGATGATACTTGGGATTTTAAACAGTTAAGAAGGAAATAGGGCTTCCAATCTCCTCAACTATCTACTCTTTCACGTGTTAATGCAATGCTAATGATTCTTCTTCTTATTAAGATAGCAGGTTAACTAATCTGTCATTATATTCCGGTTAGGACATACAAGAGCTCAACCTTGTGCAGAAACCTTTTATATTTCTCTGATAGATTTTACCACACAGGAGGATTAAGAACAATAACCTTAAATACTACACAAGTATCGGAATACTTTCGTCCACGATTTTAACCTATGTCTAAACAACTACAGCATATTCAAATATCCTCTCTCGGATCTCGATTCGAAATCATATAAGTTATGACAATTAGTGATCAGTTAATTATCAAGCAATCAAAACAATATTGAGTAGATCTTAATATGACTGAAGAAGAAATCAATATCTATGCATTAACTATATGAAAGAGTTTCAAGAAGATTCGACGGAAAACTCTAATAAAGTAATTAGCTCATAAACATTGTCATGTCAAAAACTAAATTACAATCCAACATAAACTGAAATAAAATAAGGGAAAGAAAATAACTTGAACAATGAGGTGTCTCTAATCTTGTTCTTGCCTCCTTTGCCTCCCAAAGTATGATATTAGGTATGGTATATCGTTTGACATAATGAGCAGGGTTTTAGGGTTTTATAGCTGAGAAAAATTGCCTTTCGGACCCTAAAAACGATGTCAAATTTGGCATAGAACGTCAAGTTTTCGCGTCGGCGCCATGGCGCCGAAATTTCTGCAACTCTCTGAACTTCTAGGGCCATGGCCCTGCGTTCTGGCGCCGAAACTTCTGCAGCTCTAATTTTCTGAAATTTCTTCATTTGGGTGTTCGGACTTCCCCAGATTTCTTCTATTATTCTTGGGACTTCTTAGGCTTCATCTCTTGGGCTTTTCTTGTGCAATTTCATCCTCAAAAGAAAAGAGGGGGAAAATAGGTATGAGACTAAAAAGAAAGTCAAAACGAAGGAAAAAGAGTTGAATGAAAAATGTTTATGGTACGTAATTTGAGCCTAAATGCTAACTTTTATCTACCCATGTCTAAGCCTATATTACAAACCTTGGAAGTCCTGATGATATTTAATATGTATGTCTATGATTAGTGGAGAATAGCAAGTAAATAAATCTATAGCGTTTTGAGAAAGATGGAATGAAATTGACATGCATAGGTTAGGTATTTGTATTCCAAGTGATTGTGATCTAAGTGAATTTGCGAAATATCTAACTTGAAATTCTAGATTGCTGAATATTCATGTTATGTATGTTCTAACATATTATCCTAACTTTCATCCATGATTTTGAAAAAGTGTCGCTATAACTACTTGATCTATTTCATAGAGTCTTTGTTTTTATTTTCGTTTTTTTTAATGTTTTACTCAAGGGCAAGTAAAGTGTAAGTTTGGGGGTGTTTGTTAAGTGTATTTTGTATACACTTTTGAGTCATTTTTAGTTAGTATTTTTCTCTTTTATTTTGCGTTTAGTATAATGTTAGGTGTGTTTTTCTTTCGTTTGTGTCACAACGGTCTTAAATGAGAGAATAATACTTTTGAGGATGAAATTGCACAAGAAAAGCCCAAGAGATGAAGCCTAAGAAGTCCCAAGAAGAATAGAAGAAATCTGGCGAAGTTCAGACACCAAAATGAAGAAATTTCGAAAAATAAAAGCTGCAGAAGTTTCAGCGCCATGGGGTCAGAATGCATGGCCATGGCCCCAGATGTTCAAAGATCTGCAGGAATTTCGGCACCATGGCGCCAAAATGCAGGGCCACAGCTAGTGATCCATCGTTCAAAATGATATATAAACACGATGAAAATATTGTAGGAAATTAAATAAATTAACAATGAAAGGAATAATAGATGCAAAAAAAATTACCTGAACAAAATGACAATTGTTCACGAAATCAATGCCAACGATTTCATGATCCTCGGGTGCCTTGGGTTCAGACCACAATGGAAATAACATTGTGCACCCACGTGGTGAAATATAAACTACAACAATGTTAAATTTTGATGCGATAAAAAACCCCATATCTGGTATGGTCATCCAATGACTCATTGGTACGCTTCCCCGATAATGTACATTAAGTGTCTTTTCATATTCTTTGAAATGTTTCTCTCCAAATATTTCAAGATATAGCTTATGCCAAGTCATAAGCTTCTCATATAGTTCATGTCTTATCCAAAAATAGTTTTCCTCACCACACTCAGGTGTGACCCAGTTTGCGACCACCAGAAATCCGCAATTTCCGTCATGTGCACATCAATTATATTTTCAATAAAAGGAAGAACATATTTTGGAAATTCATTGATGTAATCACTGAGAATTCTGTCTACCGGAGCACTATCAGAAACAATATTGAGGTTGACGGATAAAGGATCAGGCACGTGAAATGAAAGCCATGAAGCACCGTCTTCAACAACATCAATTTGACCAAAGTACGAAGAATCAGACACGTGGATGGAATGTCCCGGAGCACCATCAGGAATAAAGTTTACTGGATTAAAGTAGGATGGGTTACTCACGTGAATTGAACTCCTTGGAGCATTATAAACACCAGATTCGACGTGTTCGAAATATGAACGTTCTCGTTTAATTGATTTCTCAACCTTAGAACGTTGACGTCCTTTTGTTTTGGCCCTTTCCACTGGCGCTCGCATTGTTGTAGTGTCTGGATAAGCTAACTCCCGTACTTTTCTGTGGAGGTCAATTTTACCGGAGACATCACACATGTCAAAGCGTCTTTGAACGGCCTTCAGGTCCTGAACAAATAAGTATGATTCATATCTATCTTCTGCGCATAATTTCATTGTTAATATTTTCCAATGGGTATGCACAGATGATAAAGGAATCATAGAACCCTTATAAACATACTTGGAAAACTGGTGTGCACAAGGTAACCCGTATGCGGAGCTCAAAACACAGCCACAAAGTCCTTCTACTAGGCCAACCTCATTCACTCTTTCTAACTCCTCGCTGATGCGATGAAGGTCATTTTTTGACACATAACCAATCAAATTTTTGAACAGAGGTGATTTGTTGAATCGATGCTCCACTTTCATGTTACTTATTTTGAAAGAACTACGAATTTCACTGTGCTGAATTGTGATTAAGTTATCAATAGTTGTCGAACAATAAACGAAGTCACCTCTTGACTTAAGCATCGATTTCAATGTGCTATTAGCACCTTCGGCCCTACGTATGCACAAAATATTATATAAGTTCATGAGCCACAGAAAATGTGAATTCCGTTGATGTGATCCCGATAATCTCAAGTAGTGGGAATCCATATTCATTTGTGTTATAAGTGGTATAAAAAATCAACACATACAGAAATGTGTTTAGCAAATGAATTGATTCTGGATGTGCCCAAAAAAGTTCTTTGGTAACTTGTGTTTCAACATCTACTCTATGACGTTCAACATAATTGTTTTCTGATATTAACTTCAGCAATTGTTGCATTTCAGTTCTACCTTCTCGGTTATTGTGTCGTTTTTTTAATATCATTATATATTTGACTTAAACAAGTTACATTTTTACTATTTTGTTTCTTTTACTCCACTAATATACTCTTTGGGAGTGCACCACTTTGTGTCATATCGGCCAACAAATTGTACTCGTCGGCACTTAAACGACCCACAAGTGAATGTCCGTGTAAGCTATCGACCTGGGGGTGATTGTGAAATCCACACTTTATCTTAACCACTCATCCACCTTGTTTTGTCTCATATAATCCCTGAATTTTGAATGGGCAATCACATTTTTTGGTTCCTGTCCCTTTTCGTTTTAACTCTTTAGCAATATCATTTAGATTCTTCGGTTGCTGATATTTTCCACCCCCTTCACACATCAACGTTACATACCCCTTCGTCCTAATAAATGCTTACCAGATCTTCGTATCACGAGAACAAACCCATTATTCTGAGCAATTGCTCTTGCCCAAAAAACAAACGCTTCGCTAGTATCAAAAACCTAAGATTTTGCACAAAATATATATAAATTAATAAATCATGATTATACGACAACCACTAAGGAAGCCTCATTTCAAAGTTTTTTCACCAAGGAATCCCATCAACAATTTTCTAGGTTACTAAATGATGACATGTTAGTTAAACTTAACACACTAATTTTTTAAACAAAAAACTTCAGAAAGATTTTTATCTTTTTAAATGAAGGTCTCCTGTAAAAATAAAATGTATAGAGAAAAAACATGTTCAGTAATGAAATTATTTGAATAATCAACATTTTCATCACACGATTGAGCACTTGAACAATCAATATTTTCATGGTATGGCCGAGCTGTTGAAAATGCATACTCCTGTGACATTTAAAAAAATAAATTAGCAAACATTTTAATATAATTACCATAATGAATTAATTATACAGTTGACATTATTTTATACCGAATTTAGAGACTCGTTCAAATTGAAATTGTCATAATTTGAATCAGGCTCATTCAAAGTATCTTCCCCATAACTTAAATGAAGAGGTTGATTGAGATCAAAATCGAAAAAATTTGGATAGATTTTTTCATGATTCCATTCCATTTTGTTGAGAATGTGATGTGAATATAAGATAATTTTGAGAATGTGAAGGAAAGGTAAATATAAGATGAGATAATTATGGGTTAGTATATGATGAGTGTGACTGTGTGAGATAATATATATAGGGAGAGAAAATTTTGAAAATGGCGATAATTCAAATTTTCAAATTCCAAATTCATTTTTTTTAGTGGAGAAAAAATTTGAAATGGCGGTAATTCAAATTTTCAAATTTCAAATTCAATTTTTTTTACTGGAGAAAAATTTGAAAATGCCGGTAATTCAAATTTTCAAATTTCAATTTCAAATTTTTTTACGGGAGAAAAATTTGAAAATGACGGTAATTCAAATTTCAAATTCAATTTTTTTACTGGAGAAAAATTTGAAAATGACGGTAATTTAAATTTTCAAATTCAATTTTTTTTTACTAGAGAAAAATTTGAAAATGGCGGTAATTCAAATTTTCAAATTCAAATTTTTTACGCGCGTTTGGTCGAAGGGAAAATTTATATTTTATTAGAGCTGAAACATAGTCCAATAATAAAAAGAATATAAAATGCTAAATTATTTTTTAATTTCTTAAAATATCCAAATAAAATTAAATAACTATTTTTAATAGTAGATAAACTTAAAACTAAACGGAAAGAGTAATAAATATTATCAATCTCATATTCTTGTTATTTCTTCTTCTTTTTTATTTATAAAAAAAGTTATTATAATTTATAGGAACTATTTGAATGCTCAACTTATACAGGTAGAAACTTAAATATTACTCCACTTACTGACCGACAGTAGACAACAAAATGGAAAGGCCTAGACCGGGACCCACTTTCTGTATTTGGAAAAAGCAAGAAATAGAAAAGAAGAGAAAAGATTTTGCAATATTTTTAAACCATAAAGTGATGGGGACAACACTGCCGTTCAAATGACACCATTTGAATGGGTCACATCACGTATTGGAGAATAGACCGCAAAATCGCGGTTCAAATAGTTGTCCCCCCAAACAAACATGCATCTCTGTCCCTAGGATGTCTATCCCTTCAAAATCCGCCGGACCACAGTCTTGATGAAAAGCAAGCAAAAGGGAGACCTTTTTTCAGTTGTCTTTCTTGATGTCAAAACGATCACCTTTCCTTTTGCTTTGAATTCGAAATTTGAATTATAGCTGTTGAATTCTTGGCTATAAATACAACCCTCTGGTTGTATTTTAAAAAAAAAAAGATTCCGGTTTTCAAAGCCAAGAACAAAAAAAAGGGAACTCCGATTTTCTACTCTTAATTTCACATACCATCTTTTATTAGGGGGGCTTCAAAAGGACCAAGAACAGAAAATAGAGTGAGATTCTTATTATTTTAAATTATTGCAAAATCAAAAGGACAATCTTTCTTTTACCCTTTGTCTTAGTTAGGAAAGCTACAAAAATTCCTAAACTTCCATGCCTTTTATCGCATAAACAAAAACAAAACACCTCCGAGCGGACTCGACGATTCGAAACACGCCTCTGTTCGCTACCCGGAGAAGGTAATTCCTTTCCCTTTTAATTTCCATTTTAATATGCCTGATATAATCTGTATTATATGTTTATATGTCCATTAATTGTCGTTTGAATCAATTAGATTAGTTATTAAATGTGATATGGTCATATTATGACTGTTCAAGATTGTTATACTGGGTATTAAGCATGTTTCATTAAAGTAGATATTATTAGTGTTCATTATTAAAGTTGTTTATGCTCGTTAAAATGATTACTAAGTATGATTAGCTAAGTTAATTACTGTTTGAGCATGTTAAAGTCATTGTTGAACATGTTCAGATAATTCACATATTGTTTATTGAACCGTTGTTTAAGTATTTTAGATTATATAAAATCATGTAGTTCCCATATTTTTGTGTGATAAGTTAGAAGAATGTTTGTCTTGCTAGCCTAAGGTGAAGCTAATCATGTATGACTACCAAATGATACTTGTTTGACATGTTGTGAAGTGTCTCATGAGATGCTCCATGTCCCTAAGTCTTGTTTGAACTTACCTAGTTCCTATGTCATATGTGTATTGATATTGATTGACTACTAGTTTGTCACGACCCGACTTTTCCTAAGCCTTTACTTATGGCGTGATGACACCTGGACAATTATTTTCCACCAGGAGCACCATTTAATTCTCTTTATTTAGAAATTTGAACTTATATTCAAATACGGAGCTATTAATAAAAATAACAATAAAAAAATCTGTTTATGACTATTGAAAACATAACGCGAGCACATGCTCGTGCAAATATTGTTTCTACATAGACATACTGACAAAGATTATTCTAAGTTGGAAGGGAGACCATTCCACACGGGCATTTCGAGACATGGGCCGACATTACGAACTTTGGCAGTACCAAGCCCGATGGACTTGGTATGACAAGAGGCCGGGACGATCGCTAGCCTTGGCGTGGATCCTTTCCTCTATCACGCTTTCACGAAACATGTTAAATAAAGTCACCTACCATCCAAATTTGGTGAGAACCTTACCCTGCAATTCAAAGTAACACCACAATATTCCAAGTGCAATCACATTATAACGTAATAAGCATATTGCAAAAACATATCAGGTTACAACATTTTTAAATATGCAACAACTCCTCATAGGAAATTCTCGGTTTAACTAACACTTCATTTTATCTCGTATTATACGTTAAGACATTCCCCTGCATTTCCATATATTTATTACATTTATATATTTGTGAACGCGTATTCACTTTTCATATTTATATATAGGTGAACATGTATTCATCTTTCATATTTGTTGCGGCGTGCAACCCGATCCATTATGTTTACGTATTTGTGAACGCGTATTCACTTTACGTTTTGTTGCGACGTGCAACCCGATCCATTATATTTACGTATTTGTGAACACGTATTCACTTTACGTTTTGTTGCGGCGTGCAACCCGATCCATTATGTTTATATTTATATATTTATGTGAACACGTATTCACTTTTCATATTTTTCAGAAGATCGAATAAATAATATTCTTTTTCCCAACATTCTGTCATTCATACTTGTAACGATTATAACTTTTTAACCATAACTCCAACTAAGGTGTTTCTCAAGCGGAAACTAAGGTAAGACGGGGATCTTTCACTGTACCAAATTTCATTTAAAACTACTTTGGCTAACTAACACAAATTTATCCTCAAAACAACCACATGAAATTTGTTTCGGCGGAATTTTTATTAAACAAAACCCAAACTTAGAATTGTCATAACTCCTAATATGTAAACCCGTTCAAGCCCCATAAAATCTCAAAACGACGATAACAGAGAGATACACGTCTCCATGTGAACCATCCTTTCACATTCTGTACCATTTGGTACAGTTTTACACTTTTATTCGCTGCCCTTTCTGGATCTCGATAGATCCGAGGCAGAAACTTTAAACATCGATAACTCTCAATACGTAAGTCTGATAGACCTCCGTAAGGTCTCAAAATGTCCACAACAGAGAGATCTAGAACTTTTATTTAGCACCAATTTTCATATTTCCCACGTATTAGTACAGTTTTACGTTTCAACGTCCTGCCCTTCTGGATTCCGATGAATCCGAGGCAGCAACTTCAAACTACAATAAATCTCAACTCGTAAGTACGTTTTAACAAATATTTATCTATATCTGTCCGTAACAGAGAGATTTACAACCATGTAAATTTCATATAATTCTAATAAGTAAAACTCAATAAAAACAGTCCGTAATTATGCCTTTCCGAATTTCGGCCAAATCTAATGCAGGAACTTTGAACTATGATAACTTTCAAACCGTATGTCCATTTTACCTCATTTTTTGTTCTATATGATCATAGTAGAGAGGTGTACCATTCTTCCGAATTTCATCAAATTCTAACAATTATAACTCAGTGAAATCAGTTCGTAAAGTTCATGACGCAACTAGTTGTTTAAACAATCAAAAGCTCATTATTTATTTTCAACACTCAATTCTTATTCTAACATGTATTGAACATAAAATAAAGAATGTTACCAAGAATTTCTGCGTGAGAAAACTCACCTTGTATGTGTGAAATGATTGTTGTTCGGTTGCTATAAGGGACCCTTGCTCCCTAGTATTTCTTTTATTGTTGTTCTTCTTGCTCTCTTGTTTTTTTCCAGATTTTTCCTCTTCTTGTTCACTTGTTTTTTTCCTGATTTTCTAGTCTTTATGCTATGTACTTTGTTTGTGTATAAATATAATGTATAAGTGGAGATGATTGTATAACTTATGGGAGGGGGGAAAGCCAAGAGATTGAAGGGAAATGAAGGGGGGGGGGGGAGGGACGTGCACAATGCATCTGCCTTTTTTTTTTTTTTTCTTATTTTCATTTTATCTATCTATTTATCCAACTTTAACACTAAATCCATCCCATGCAATTTATTCTTTGTTTTCTTATATATATATATTTTTATTAAACCAACCAACAACTATTTTTTTTTTCGGACTTTCATTCTCTCCTCCTTAAGCAACATTCGTCCTCGAATGTGAATAAGGTCGTAATCATAATCACATAGACACAATAATGTTTATTGTTATTGTAACACTAATTTGGGGCTTCACATTCTCTCTTCCTTAAGAAACATTCGTCCTCGAATGAGAATAAGGTTGTAACACATGCATATAGACACGCAAATGACACACATATGAGGTACTATGTAACACTTTTTTTTTACCTTAGTCAAATAGGAATGGATATTTGACTTTTATCGCGTCCTCGGCTTCCCAGGTGGCTTCCTCGGTGGAGTGGTTCCTCCATAGGACCTTCACGGAAGCAATATCTTTATTCCTAAGGCGCTTAACCTTCCTATCAAGTATTTCCACTGGAACTTCTTCATATTGAAGCTCATCATTAAGAATTATCTCCTGGGGAAGGATGGCGTGACTTGGATCGTGCAAGTATTTTCGTAACATTGACACATGAAATACCGGATGCATGATGCGCGAAAAGATGCACACACTTAAACGCAAGTGCACGTTATCGTGACAAGTAATATAGTCTTAGCAAGACTGAATATCGTCCACAAGGATTAGGGTTCAAGTACCAAATATCTATCTTTTGGTATCTATTTGGTAAATTGATATTTGATTTTGTGGTTTATAACTACGAATTATAAAGGCTAATTTAACTAATGAGTTTACTTCAGTTGTGATGAGAATAGGGCTTCCACGTCTCCTCACTATCCGCTTATGTTACTTATTAATGGAATAACTTATGGTCTTCTTCTTTTGGAGAAAGCGGAGTTCACTAAATCGTTTTATACTCCGTTAGGTTATATAAACACTCAACCCGATATTACTCCTTTCTACCTTTCGGTGATAAGGATGACTCTATAGGAGGATTAAGACTAAGAACCTAGTTAACCGTCACGCACAATGCGTAAAATTAGGGTTGTTAAGCCTGCGTTAATGCTACATAAATAATTGAGGTATTTTCATCCCCAATCCAAGAATGTCTACCCAACTTACAAAGATATTCACAATCCCTCCTTTCGAGTCCGATTAGAAATCATATAGTGATAATTAGTTGTCAATTAACTACCAAGCATTCAATTCAATTATTGGATAGATCTCAACAAGAAGAAGAATAACCATAAGCGTCGTTAAATCATAACATAAGTTTCTAGAGATTCAACATGGAAAGCCTATAGAGAATTAGTTCTAGCCATTGACATGACAAGAACTAATTCCATGTTCTTCATAAAGCAAACAAAAACAAGAAAAGGAAAGGAAAGGAAATTTACTAAACTATGGTCTCAATCTCAAGCAAGAAAGCCTTGTGTTGTGCGAAGGAACCCTTAAAATCGCCTAGGGTTCTCCTTTTATAGGTGAAAACCGCCTCTCTCTTTTCCTTCAGCTGGCCCAATTTCGCCCAAAACTCGATTTTTCCGCGTCGGCGCACCAGCGCTGGCCGCGGCCTAACTGGTCGTCCGGGTGATTTGGCGCGGCCCGATTCTCTGGCATGCATGGCGCCAGCGGCGCAACTTCTAGCCTCTCTCGGATATTTAGGCGCGCGCCTGCACTCTTGGCGTGCGCTGCGGTCTGGAGTCTTCGCACCTCTCGGATAGTGGGCGCGCGCTTCATTGCAGGAGGCCGTATGGCGGCAGTGCAGGTTTCACTCGTTCGCCACTTTCTCTGTTTTTAGCTCTGGAATCTCCTCTTTTGCCCTCTTTTAGCTTCTTTTCCGCCATTTGGCCATTTTAACCACTTTGACTCAAAAGAACGGAAAACTATCCTAATACGACACTTATATGTGTAAAAAGGGACAAAAGATTAACTAAAACTGACTCAAAAAGTGTATATAAAATACACCGATCAAATACCCCCAAACTTAACCTTTGCTCGCCCTCGAGCAAAGATAGAAAGAAAGAAATAAAAGACTCAAGAAACGAAAATAAAAGACTCACTGACATTGATCACTTTTGCTGCATTAGTGTTAACTAAAAAAAAACATGAAGGTTAGCAGAATAATATGCAGGAACATATAGCATGAAATTTTAGCGTCCTAAACACTTTAAGCTAGATATTTCGCAAACTCATATTTATCATGCTTAATGGAAGTCAATATACTAAATCATGCATGAAAATTCAAAAATCCTATGGCATGCTTACTTGCTAATCTCCACTAATTCTGGATATGCATAAAAGAGATCTTCAGGACTTTAAGGGTTGTAATGTAGGCTTAGGTATATGTAGGTAAAAATAGGCATTTAGGCTCATTCTGTGTACCATAAGCTCTTTAGCTTTTCAGTATTTCCCTTTTCTTTTTGTTCTTTCCTTCACTTTGATTCTATCTTTTCCCTCTTTTGTTTTGGGAGAGTGAAGTATATAATAATGACAAGCACCCCCAAACTTAGGCTTTTGCATATTTCTTATTACTTTTTAATTGGGGTGCAACAAGCTCATTCACTCTTTTTGTCTCTTTTTTAACACAATTTATTCCACTATTTCATATTTTTACTTATGGCACAATTTGTGGGAATATAGGGTGTCAAAGAAGAAGTTTCAACGTTTAGGCTCAATGGGGCTGACTAGGGATACTTTTAAAGTCCGGGATAGAAAAGAATGGTAAGAATTGACTATCAAAGAAATGCCTGAGTCATCTCCCTAACATGCATATCCTAAATATTTCGCCTCAAATAGCAAGCAATCATAACACATAAGTTTTCATCATTTAGTATGCACAATTCAAGCAAGAAACTCCAAATAGACAGATTTTGTGAGTTTTTGGCATATCTAACCTAAGTGTTTAGATAGTTGCTTTTATTCCATTACATTATTCCACCTTCATTCACTAGGTGTTTCTAGCAACTACAGCATACATGATCTTTGACAGACAATTATGACTCAAAAAAAAGAAAAAAATTTGGTGACTCAAAATATACATAAAACAATCACAAAGACTTAAATAAAACATAACATGACATAAATAAAACAAGACACAAATAAAACACCCCCAAACTTAAATCACACATTGTCCTCAATGTGTGTAGACTCAAAGACAATAAAAGGAATAAGCCACTTACAGACTTTGGCTAAAATGGTGGTGGTGGCGGTGGATAATGCATCGACCATTGGTTGAACAGGGAACTCATCTCGTCAAACTGCTGGTGCAACTGTTGTTGCTCCTGCCTCAATTTTTGTTGCCCTTGTCGCAACTCATGTTGTCCCTGTCTCAACTCATTTTGTCCTTGTATCATTGTGTCGAAATGTTGCATCATCATTCTCTGGTTCTGGAGCACTTGCTCCATCATAGACACTGGAGGTTCTGGTTCTGTGGTTGGCTGGTGGCTAGGCCCTGCTGCATATTGAGCCCCTATTTCAGGCTCATCTTCGTTCATTGCGGCCTCTGCTGCCGCCGCTGCTGCTGGTTGTACTCTTCGTCCGCTTTGGGGGCTTGGAGTGCAGGAAAGAGTGCACTATCCCATAGGACACATGCAGTTGGTTTCTCTCATGAGTATCAGTGGGTAGGGTTGGGACCGCATTCATATTGCATAAATTCGTGATAAGTGAGCCATGTCCCAATCCACCTGTTGTCACCAACCTGCTAATCTCTTCAATGCTCTGCACTATCTCTTTCCCTACATCAATCGTCAACCCCCTCATAATTCCATATATTAGCTTAATCCCATCTTCTGGCACTCTGGTGAAGTGCGTGGATGGAATCATGCGGGCACTGACGAAATATAGCCAACCCGTTTGCTTTGTTGGGCTTTGCTCAGTGGTCTTGACCCATTTCTCGCAATATCAAAAGCATCCCCAGGGTAGTTCACTGTGTCTGCGACGGCGTCCCAGTTGATGTTGTCGGTGCTCCTAGACCATGTTCTGAGATGGCTCCGATCACCAATTCCTCCTTCAACATCAACTGTTTTTAGAGTCATATTTATTGCTTCTGCCGTCACAGGCATGTATCTTCCCCTTACAAAGCATCCCCTTTCCACCTTCTCCGGAAAGTTGACATAGAATTCACGCACCATTGTTGTGTTCATTGGTGCTATTTTCTCCGGATTTACAAATCTCCTCCACCCCCTTAACTCAATGATTGCCCGAATGGGCTCATAAACATCCTCTTCCCCCAACGACTCCCTCTGATAGTCCATTCCTTCGAGGATTAAGTGCAGTATCAAGCTTTTGTATATCTGGAAGGCTTGGTAGCTCACAAACCTAGTATTATCGTATTGTGGGGCTGGGGTGGATGTGGAGGCTCTTCTCTTTCTAGTGGACATAGTTAAAACAATTTCTGCAGCTTACAACTTAGTGGCACAAATGTTTCCCAACACACTCAACAACTAGCAGCTAACACAACACCCCCAAACTTCAACTCTTCTACCCAATACCCACACCCTCCTTTTCTACTCCTTCTCCAAACTTCACAATCAATTTTTCAGCACCCAAACTACTTCACAACTACAATACTCCTTCAAACTACTACCTCATGTGACTTTAGTAAAGATCTCAAGAACAGAAAAAGATTACCTTTTTATGAGAAGATTCAAGCTATTCTTGTTTCTAATGGTGGGTTGAGGCTATGGAATGGAGCTTTGTTGGTTGAGATAGCTAAGGATTTTTAGGAATTTTAAGAGTTTTTGTTATGGTTGGGTTGGATTTGTGGAGGAATTGTGGGTGGATTTTTGGATTTTCGTGTGTTTTTGGAGAAGAAAGGTTAGGTTTTTGAAATTGGAATTGGGAAAAATCTGATTTCTGGGCGTTTTAAGTTTCTGGATTTCGCCACGGCGCGCCAATGTTCATACTCGCCCGGTTTTTACGCGCACATTTCTGGAAATAGCGGCCTAAACTTGGCAAATTTTTCGAATTTGCGGCGCGACCACTGCTGGCGCATGGCGCTTAAACTTCAGCACTCTACGATTCTTTCGCGCCACGCTCTGAGCCAAGCGCGCTAACCGCTTTTTTTCGAAATCGCTTTTCTTGATTTTCGCCGCTTGGTTTATTGGCTGCACATCAATCACAACACAAACGCTACAACCCAAGACCGTGAGACTGTTCTAGATAAAATAAAATAAACTAAAGATAGAAATTAAAATAACATTATTGAAAATGTTGGGTTGCCTCCCAACAAGCGCTGTCTTTAACGTCTTTTAGCCGGACGCAATTAACCGGTACGAGTGCCCATTGGATACTTCTGTGAACTGCTTGCAATCCATAGATTTATTGTTGTAGGTCTCAATTTCCCTACGACCATTTGTTCAACCAAGTGCCTTAAACATACAATTATCCCCCAAGTACACAAGACAGACTTGTCTTTTATGCTTTCTATAATGTAGGACTCCGTGAAATTCTCTACATCTCTCGACTCTGCAGGGGTACTCTTGATGATGTGGATTTCTAATTAGGGATCAGCGGTGATAGTGGTGGTGTTTCTTCAGAATAGGTGCAAGAAAAGAATTTCCAGTAATCGAAGGTGAATAATTGGATTGCAATCTTTTCCTTCTCTACACCAACTATCTCACCGATTCCTCAATGGTTGGTTGTGGTTCAGCTCCTCAATTTGCTGTTCACCTTTGCTCAAAATGATCGCAGTTCTCTTATTTGCGCTTCCACTTCTTTATGGCCAATCTCGTTTCGTCCCATGAATCGAGCTTGATACCTAGCGAACCGGTATGCTTCCGTAACTCCTCCTCTCTTCTACATGGTTGAGCTCTATCATATTGACAGTAGAAATCCATGTCTAAAAGATCCCTGAGATGCATCAAAACCAACAACGGATCACGGCACCCTTGTTTTCACACAATAAATACATAAAACGAAAAAGAATAAAATAAAATAAAAAAAATAAAAATTAACAAAGAATAAAAACCAAATTAGAAATTAAAATAGATAAATTTGATATTGAACTATGCCTAATCCCCAGCAACGACGCCAAAAACTTGATGCGCGAAAAGATGCACACACTTAAACGCAAGTGCACGTTATCGTGACAAGTAATATAGTCTTAGCAAGACCGAATATCGTCCACAAGGATTAGGGTTCAAGTACCAAATATCTATCTTTTGGTATCTATTTGGTAAATTGATATTTGATTTTGTGGTTTATAACTACGAATTATAAAGGCTAATTTAACTAATGAGTTTATTTCAGTTGTGATGAGAATAGGGCTTCCACGTCTCCTCACTATCCGCTTATGTTACTTATTAATGCAATAACTTATGGTCTTCTTCTTTTGGAGAAAGCAGGTTCACTAAATCGTTTTATACTTCCGTTAGGGTTATATAAACACTCAACCCCACTATTGCTCCTTTCTACCTTTCGGTGATAAGGATGACTCTATAGGAGGATTAAGACTAAGAACCTAGTTAACCGTCACACACAATGCGTAAAATTAGGGTTGTTAAGCCTGCGTTAACGCTACATAAATAATTGAGGTATTTTCATCCCCAATCCAAGAATGTCTACCCAACTTACAGCATATTCACAATCCCCTCCTTTCGGAGTCTGATTAGAAATCATATAGTGATAATTAGTTGTCAATTAACTACCAAGCATTCAATTCAATTATTGGATAGATCTCAACAAGAAGAAGAATAACCATAAGCATGCATTAAATCATAACATAAGTTTCTAGAGATTCAACATGGAAAGCCCTATAGAGGAATTAGTTCCTAGCCATTGACATGACAAGAACTAATTCCATGTTCTTCATAAAACTGAAATAAAAACAAGAAAAGGAAAGGAAATTTACTAAACTATGGTCTCCAATCTCCAAGCAAGAAAGCCTTGTGTTGTGCAAGAGGAGAAACCCTTAAAATCTGCCTAGGGTTCTCATTTTATAGGCTGAAAACCGCTCTCTCTTTTCCTTGAGCTGGCCTGCAATTTCGTCCAAAACTGATTTTCCGCGTCAGCGCTGCTCGCAGCCGCGGCCGAACCGTGGTCCTTCGGGTGATTTGGCGCCGCGACCACGATTCTCATCGTCAGTGGCGCGCCGCAACTCTGTAGCCTCTCGGATGTTTAGGCGTCGCGACCACGCACTGCGACATTAGCGCCGCGGCTGGTCTTCGCAGCCTCTGCGGATAGTGGCGCCGCGACGCTGTGCGGGTTTCAGCCTCGTTCGCCACTTTCTCTGTTTTTAGCTCTGGAATCTCCTCTTTTGCCCTCTTTTAGCTCCTTTTCCGCCATTTGGCCATTTTAACCACTTTGACTCAAAAGAACGGAAAACTATCCTAATACGATACTTATATGTGTAAAAAGGGACAAAAGATTAACTAAAACTGACTCAAAAAATGTATATAAAATACACCGATCAATGCACTGCTTCCAGCTCTTGTGGAAGTGCTAATTCGTAAGCCACATTCCCCACTCTTCGCAAGATCTCATATGGCCCAATAAACCTTGGGCTCAATTTCCCTTTCTTACCAAAGCGCATCACTCCCTTCATTGGGGACACTTTTAAAAATACTTTCTCCCCCTCTTGGAATTCAAGATCTCTTTTCCGATGATCCGTAGGACTTATGACTATGAGCTGTTTTGATCCGCTCCCGAATCATCTGTACCTTATCATTTGTTTCTTGAATGACTTCAGGTCCGAACAGTTGCGTCTCACCCACCTCGAACCATCCAAGTGGAGACTTACATTTTCGTCCATATAATGCTTCAAACGGGGCCATTTGTATGCTAGAGTGAAAACTATTGTTGTAGGCGAACTCAATTAGACATAGATGGTCCAACGGCTTCTGAAAATCTAACACACAAGATCGCAACATGTCCTCAAGTGTTTGAATTGTTCTCGGCCACTGCCCGCTTTGCGGGTGGAAAGTCGTGCTTAACTTAACTTTTGTCCGAGACCTGCTGGAAACTTTGCCAAAAGTGTGAGGTGAATCGAGAACCCTATCTGAAATAATTTGTAAAGGAATCCGTGTAACCGCATAATCTCCTTCAAATAAATGCGTGCGTCTTGTGGTGCGCGATACGTAGTCTTGATCGGTAGAAATGGGATGACTTTGTAAGCCGATCAACAATCACCCAAATAGAATCATACCCTCTCGAGTTTTCTGCACCAGTTACAAAATCCATATGAATCGCCTCCCATTTCCACGGGGACTCCAATGTCTGAAGTAATCCGCCAGTTTTGATGTTCATTTCACCACGACATATAAGACACCTCCCAAAAACTCATAACGTCTTTCTTCATCCCGCCCCACCGCATTTGCCTTGAGGTCCTGATACATTTTTGTTGACCCTGGATGAATGGAATATATTGTGTTGTGACCCTCATCTAAGATCTTCCTCCTTAGATCCTTTACCTTAGGAACACATAACCTACCCTTATACCGAAGGGTTCCGTCATTATCTCCCAATGTAAACTGTGAAGGTTTTCCCTGTTGGATCCTCTCCCGAAATCCAACAAACTCCGTATCCTCAAACTGACTTTCTTTTATTTCTGAAGCTAAGGCAGATTTCGAGGTATCATGTACCACCACCCTACCTTCTGATGCGCGAAAAGATGCACACACTTTAACGCAAGTGCACGTTATCGTGACAAGTAATATAGTCTTGGTAAGACCGAATATCGTCCACAAGGATTAGTGTTCAAGTACCAAGTATCTATCTTTTGGTATCTATTTGGTAACCGATATTTGATTTTGTTGTTTATAACTAACAATTATAAATACTAATTTAACTAATGTGTTTACTTCAGTAGTGATGGAAATAGAGCTTCCACGTCTCCTCAACTATCCGCTTATATTACTTATTAATGCCATGCTTTATGGTTCCTCTTCTTTTGGAGCTAGCAGGTTTACTAAATCGTTTTATACTCCCGTTAAGGCTATATAAACACTCAACCACAGTATCGCTTCTTTCTACCTTTCGGTGATAAGGATGACTCTATAAGAGGATTAAGACAAAAAACCTAGTTAACCGTCACGCGCCATACGTAAAATTAGGTGTTTAAACCTCTCATTAACGCTACATAAGTAATTGAGGTATTTTCATCCCCAATCCAAAATATGTCTACCCAACTTACAGCATATTCACAACCTCCTCCTTTCGAAGTTTGATTAGAAATCATATAAATAATGATAATTAGTGATCAATTAATTACCAAGCATTCAAAGCAATTATTGGATAAATCTCAACAATAAGAAGAATAACCATAAACATACATCAATTCATAATATAAGGTTCTAGTGATTTAACATGGAATGCCCTATAAAAAATTAGTTCCTAGCCATTGACATGACAAGAACTAATTCAATATCCAACATGAAAACTGAAATAAAGAAAGAAAGAAAAGAAAATTACTAAGTTAGGGTCTCCAATCTTCAATTTCAAGAATCTTGTGTTTGTGCAAGAAAAGGAACCCTTGAAAACTACCTAGGGTTCTCCTTTTATAGGTTCAAAACCGCCTCAAACTTTTCCTTCAGGCCTGGCCCAGAAATTCGTCTAAAAACCTGATTTTCCCGCGTCGGCGCCGCGGCCTTGCTATCGGCGCCGTGGCGCCGGAACTTCTGCGATGTTTCAGATGATTTGGCGCGCCGCGCTACTCGCTATATAGAGGCGCCGCGCGCAACTGCGCGCCTTACGGATATTGGGCGACGCGGCCAGTTCTCGATCGCAGGAGGCGCCGGCGTGTCCGTGCCTTGTTCGCCACTTTCTCTGCTTTTAAGCTCTGGAACCTCCACCTTTGCCCATTTTTTCGCTCCTTTTCCGCCATTGGGCCATTTTAACCACTTTGACTCAAAATAAAGAAAATCTATCCTAATACGACACGTATTTGTACAAAAAAGGACAAAAGACTAACTAAAAACGACTCAAAAAGTGTATATAAAATACACCGATCACCTTCACCGATCTCAGTTAAACTAACCCCGAGGTTTCCCAATCTTTGTACCTCACGAACAATACCCCTCTTTTGTATTGCCAAATGGGCCAAGCTGCCCATTGATCTCCTACTGAGTGCGTCAGCCACCACATTGGCTTTTCCAGGATGGTAAAGAATACTAAGGTCATAATCCTTAAGCAACTCTAACCATCTTCTTTGTCGGAGATTCAAATCCTTCTGCGTGGTTATTTACTGCAAACTCTTATGATCTGTAAATATGTCCACATGCACACCATACAAGTAATGTCTCCATATTCGTAAGGCAAACACCACCGCAGCTAATTCCAAGTCATGAGTTGGGTAATTCTTCTCATGTATCTTCAACTGTCTAGATGCATATACAATAACCTTCCCAAACTGCATCAAGACACATCCTAACCCAACTCTAGAGGCATCACAATAGACTGTGAACCCTTCTTGTCCCGATGTTAAGGTTAGGACTGGTGCAGTAGTCAACAATTCCTTTAGTTTCTGAAAACTTGCTTCACATGCTTCTGACCACTGGTACTTAACTGCTTTTTGAGTCAACCGGGTCAGGGGAGCAGCAAGATTAGAAAAACCTTTTACGAATATTCTATAATACCTAGCCAAACCCAAGAAACTTCTAACCTCTGTCGGAGTGGTCGGTTTTGGCGCTTCTTCATCGCTTCTATCTTACGGTCTACCATAATTCCATCCCTTGACACAACATGGCCCAAAAAGGCTACATTTTCCAACCAAAATTCACACTTTGAAAATTTAGCATATAGTTTCTCCTGTTTCAAGACTTGAAGCACTACCCTCAGATGCTTTTCATGTTCTTCAACACTCTTACTGTAAATTAGGATATCATCTATGAACACGATCACGAACAAATCTAGGAATAGTTTGAATACTCTGTTCATTAAATCCATAAAAGCCGCTGGGGCATTGGTTAACCCAAAAGACATGACCAAGAACTCATAATGGCCGTATCGGGTTCTAAAGGCTGTTTTGGATATATCATCTGGATTTATTTTGTGGTGATATCGACTGAGATCAATCTTGGAAAAATAGCTAGCTCTCAAGTTGGTCAAAAAGATCATCGATTCTTGGTAATGGGTATCGGTTCGATCGTGACCTTATTGAGTGCCGATAATCGATGCACATTCGAGTGATCCGTCTTTCTTTTCACAAACAGATCGGTGCACCTAAAGGAAATACTAGGCCTTATAAATCCTTTATCCAGAAGATCCTTCAATTGTTCTTTTAACTCCCTCAATTCAGCTGGGGCCATTCGATATGGAGGAATAGAAATGGGTCTTGTACCCGGAATTAACTCTATATCAAACTCCACTTCTCTATCCGGAGAAAGGCCTGAAAGATCTTCAGGAAAAACCTCCGGAAAATTTCGAACAATAGGGACATCATTCACTACTGGGGATTCTTTTTGGGTATCCACTATATTAGACAGATATGCGTACTCCACTCTGTGACTTCTCAATAACTTTTGATCCCTAATGTAGGAAATAAACTGACCTGATGATATTTCAATCCTACCCCTTATAACAACTTTCGGTTCTCCGGGAAAAGTTAATCTCACTATCTTTCGCCGACAATCTAACATGGCATAACATGCCGACAACCAATCCATACCCAAAATGATGCCGAAGTCTACCATATCAAGTAGTACTAGGTTCACCATTGTTCCCCTGCCATTCACTTCTAATGGGAAATTATTTACCACCCGAGAGGCCCAAATTGAGGCCCCTACTGGTGTCATAACCTCAAAAGGTTCACTTAAATAAGAAGGTTCTACGTGTAAATTCTTAGCAAAACCCATTGACATATATGAAAATGTAGAGTCGGGATCGTATAATACAAATACAGGAATACTCGAGACTAGCAAAATACCTGTGACCACCGCATTAGATGCTTCTGCCTCATTCCTCTGGGGCAAAGCGTAGAGCCGATTAGAATTGTTGGGTTGTTGACCTCCCTGACTCTGGCGGGGTTGGTTTCCCTGATTTCCCCTGTAGGCAGCTGCGGTTGCTTCTGACCTCCCCTGAATAGATTGAGTTTGGGTCCTCTTCTTGCAATCCCTGGCATAGTGGTCTGACTCTCCACAGTTATAACATGTCTTCGTTAAGAGCCGACATTTTCCATTGTGTTTCCTTTGACAAATCTTACAAATCGGTTTGTCACCTTATATGTTAGGGTTGGTGGCCTTGTCCTTGCTACCTTGGTAATTAGACCAACTGTGCCCCTTAGGCTTGAAATAAGACTGGCCCACAGATTGGTTCGGTCCTGAAGATCCCTTACTAAACTCCTACTTCTGATTTTGACTCTGGTTAAATGATCCTGACGTCCGAAATCTCTTCTGCGAATATTCTCTTTTTGCTTTAGCGAAACCTTCTACCCTCAAAGCCATATCGACAATCTGAAGATAAGTTCGATCATTGGCTAACGCCACCACCTTCTCTGCTATGTTCGGGTTTAAACCCTCTACAAATCGCTTGACTCTATCCATTTCTGTAGGGACGACATGTGTGTTGTATGCCGATAACCTCACGAACTGTGTATCATATTCTTGTACACTGCGGTCACCTTGCTTCAATTGTTCAAACTCCCGTCTGAGCGCATCTTTGCACGTATTAGGCATAAATTTCTCAATGAATGCCGCTCTGAACCCTCCCCAAGTCATTGGTGGTGACATCAACAGACGATTTTTCCTAAAATTCCTCCATCACACCCCTGCATCATCCACTAGTCGTGCGCCTACCAAGTTGACTCCATGCATCTCCACGCATCCCAATGTGAACATTAAGTCTTCAACTTCATCGAGGAATACTATCGGGTCGGCCTTGGGGTCCTTCCCTGAGTAAAGTGGTTCTCTTCTCCTCATAAAAATTGCTCATAGCCTATCAGGTACTGCTTGAGCTTCTACACTCTCGGTCCGTGGTGCAGTCGCAATCGATCCCTGGGCCGTCTGGTTCTGGTTCGGGGCTATGACAGAGACACTAGGTGCGGGCGGAACCATGTGTGGAACTGCATCTGTCATTAACTCTACGAGTCTATCTAGTTTTTGTCCCACCGTTTCTTGGGCCATTTGACTCTCGTTCTCTCCAACATTTTCTCCGACATTTTCTCCGCTCCCTTCAGACACCACTACGGTAACTGGAGGTACATGAGCTTCGTGGTGAACCTCCTCTTGAGCCCCCGAGATTTGTGAATTCACCATTTTCTGTGAAGACAAACACACTCATATTTTAGAAGACGGAATATCTACTCTAGCTCTTAAAATTTTCTTATAGTTCATAAGCATGCAACACCACAAGAAAACGCAAATTAACTAAACAATAATGACAACTCATAACTTGCATTAATAATGTTTAATTCCTCATATTTGAAAATATTTCATGACATTACAATACATCAGAGCATGTCATTCTATGTCATTCCCTATAGCTCTCGTACTCGAACATGCACCTACTACAACACGTTCTAAAGGGCTTAACCGCATAATTCTCCTATTCTGCTGATTGGCATTCAACTCCCTGTGAACCTTCTTCTTGCTTTCCTTTCCATTTCGCTCATTCTTTCCCTTACTACTATTACATGAAATAGACATTTAGTCCAGGAACCTTCTGTAACATCTCCTCTTAGCATCTTTGCCCCTCTGAATGAGGATCAGAATTTTTCCGGGACAGAGTTGAATATTATCTATAATATGACTCCAATCGGAAAGTTGAAAAAGGTCGGGTCGTAAGAACGCCTCTTTTGTCTACTCCTAAGCAAATACGCACAAAGTACGATTGTGTCGCACATATACTCGTTAAAATCATCTCCCGAGTTCATCTTACGACGCATGAATTCCTTCTGAGCTTGCATTTCCTTTGCCTGTTCCTCGAGTACTTCCCTCTTTGTTGGAACTCGTCTTATAATCAGCATCTACACAACAATTATTGGTCAGTATAACGTTGTACAATCTTCTTCCTAACCCGCGTGAAAGATGTAGTACAAGAATCAAGTCTTGAAAAAGACTCAAGATAGGCACGAGAGGAGTATGAAAGAATGGAAACTTTAGGATGTTATTCCGTTCACTTATTACTAGGGTGACGCGCACACCGTCGCAATAAGTAACCGTTCAAACACCCAACTCGAAGAAACTTCCTAGAATCTCCTAACCTGGTTTAGCTTTGATACCAACTTGTCACGCCCCGACTTTTCCTAAGCCTTTACTTAGGGCGTGATGGCACCTGGACAATTATTTCCCACCAGGAGCACCATTTAATTCTCTTTATTTAAAAATTTGAACTTATATTCAAATACGGAGCTATTAATAAAAATAACAATAAAGAAATCTGTTTATGACTTTATTGAAAACATAACGCGAGCCCATGCTCGTGCAAATATTGTTTCTATATAGACATACTGATAAAGATTATTCTAAGTTGGAAGGGAGACCATTCCACACGGCATTTCCCGAGATACTGGAACTGACATTCTGAACCTGACGAGTACCAAGCCCGAAGCAATGGACTTGGTATGACAAGAGGTTGTGGGACGATCGCTAGTCTTGGCGTGGAGCCTTTCCTCTATCACGTTTTCCTGAAACATGTTAAATAAAGAGTCACTACCATCTCAAATGGTGGTGAACTACCTTACCGCAATTCAAAGTAATACCACAATATTCCAAGTGCAATCACATTATAACGTAATAATCATATTGCAAAAACATATCAGGTTACAACATTTTTAAATATGCAACAACTCCTCATAGGAAATTCTCGGTTTAACTAACACTTCATTTTATCTCGTATTATACGTTAAGACATTACCTGCGCATTTCCATATGTTTATTACATTTATATATTTGTGAACGCGTATTCACTTTTCATATTTATATATAGGTGAACATGTATTCATCTTTCATATTTGTTGCGGCGTGCAACCCGATCCATTATATTTACGTATTTGTGAACACGTATTCACTTTACATTTTGTTGCGGCGTGCAACCCGATCCATTATGTTTACGTATTTGTGAACGCGTATTCACTTTACGTTTTGTTGCGGCGTGCAACCCGATCCATTATATTTACGTGTTGTGAACACGTATTCACTTTACATTTTGTTGCGTGCAACCCGATCCATTATGTTTATATTTATATATTTATGTGAACACGTATTCACTTTTCATATTTTGTAAGATCGAATAAATAATATTCTTTTCCCAACATTACATCATTCATACTTGTAACGATTATAACTTTTAACCATAACTCCAACTAAGGTGTTTCTCAGCTTAAACTAAGGTAAGACGGAGATCTTTCACTGTACTAAATTTCATTTAAAACTACTTTGGGTAACTAACACAAATTTATCCTCAAAACAGCCACATGAAATTTGTTTCGGCATAATATTTATTAAACAGAACCCAATCTTAGAATTGTCATAACTCCTAATCTGTAAACCCGTTCAAGCCCCATAAAATTTCAAAACGATGAGAACAGAGAGCTACACGTCTCCATGTGAACCATCCTTTCATATTCTGTACCATTTGGTAAAGTTTTACACTTTTATTCGCTGCGCTTTCTGGATCTCGATAGATCCGAGGCAGAAACTTTAAACAGCAATAACTCTCAATCCGTAAGTCTGATAGACCTCTGTAAGGTCTCAAAATGTCCACAACAGAGATATATAGAACTTTCATTTAGCACCAATTTTCATATTTTCCACGTATTAGTACAGTTTTACGTTTCAACGTCCTGCCCTTCTGGATTCCGATGAATCCGAGACAGCAACTTCAAACTACAATAACTCTCAACTCGTAAGTCCGTTTTAACAACTCTTTATCTATATCGGTCCGTAACAGATAGATTTACAACCATGTAAATTTTCATATAATTCTAATAAGTAAAACTCAATAAAAACATTCCGTAATTATGCCTTTCCGAATTTCGGCCAAATCTAAGGCAGAAACTTTGAACTATGATAACTTTCAAACCGTATGTCCATTTTACCTCATTTTTTGTTATATATGATCATAGTAGAGAGGTGTACCATTCTTCCGAATTTCATCAAATTCTAACAATTATAACTCAGTGAAATCAGTTCGTAAAGTTCATGACGCAACTAGTTGTTTAAACAATCAAAAGCTCATTATTTATTTTCAACACTCAATTCTTATTCTAACATGTATTGAACTTAAAATAAAGGATGTTACCAAGAATTTCTGCGTGAGAAAACTCACCTTGTATGTATGAAATGATTGTTGTTCGGTTGCTACAAGGGACCCTTGCTCCCTAGTATTTCTTTTATTGTTGTTCTTCTTGCTCTCTTGTTTTTTTTCCAGATTTTTCCTCTTCTTGTTCACTTGTTTTTTTCCTGATTTTCTAGTCTTTATGCTATGTACTTTGTTTGTGTGTAAATACAATGTATAAGTGGAGATGATTGTATAACTTATGTGAGGGGGAAAGCCAAGAGATTGAAGGAAAATGAAAAGGGGGGAGGGGGAAAAGGGACGTGCACAATGCATCTGCCTTTTTTTTTCTTATTTTCATTTTATCTATCTATTTATCCAACTTTAACACTAACTCCATCTCATGCAATTTATTCTTTGTTTTCTTATATATATATATATTTTTTTATTAAACCAACCAACAACTATTTTTTTTTTTTTCGGACTTTACATAGCTGCCCTGCCTTGCTTGATGAATAGGTATAGGATATGCATAAATTGGCTATCTGTTGCTAAATAATCTCCTCTGTAATTCTGCGAGTTAAAGTATAGGATATTTAATGAAGCATATTCCCTCCAGATATGTGTGGACTTTTTAGTTATAATGTTTATATGAGAGGGTTAAGATCCATGTTTAGCTGAATTAGTGTCTCCTTATGCTTATGATACGACTTGAGGTTAATCTGTGCCTAGTAATGAATTTTTGTCATTTTGCTACTGATTTTTTTTGACCATTTTGTCGGACTGATTTGGATCATTTCGCTGCTGATTTCCGGCTATTTTGCTGATGTATTTATATATAAGTATATATAGTTAAGTATATTTCATATTATGAGTAATTGGTGGTCCGAATAGTTGTAATGCTCTTTGTGATGTTTTTAACACTTTAAACCTTTTGGTGTAAACTGAAAATTGTATATGATCTGGTCTCTCTCTATTTTATGTAATCCATCACTTGCTTGCTGCTATTTACTTCAAGAAAACATCATTTTATTTATTAATAACATAATTGCATTCACTACTAGCTCATAATGTCAAATAAACATACCTTGTTAAAAATTTATGGGATAGGGTCACTACTCACTAATGCTCTGCTTAACGAATTTTTGTTGTCTTATGTTAAAAGTAGTATCTCATTTCTCTGTCATTCCTTGTCAGTTCTATCCATACGTGTTTTAATGAATACCTCATTTATTTGTATTATTCTATAAGGTTTGGGCATTTATAATCCTTATCTCTCTTTATTTTACATGAAATGTGTTGAGAGCCACAAAGAGTTTCATTATAAGACTCAATACAACTACAACGAAAATGAAGATCCGCACCATGTCCTTTGCATTCCTCGGCTTCGGAATTCCTAAACCAAAATGGGGCGGATGATATCGGCTTCGGAATTCCTAAACCAAAATGGGTCGGATGACAATATCATCCGCCCTACGTCGCTTTTTTTTTTAATTCTTAATTCCGTCATTTCATTTTCATTTGTTGTGATATAGAATCTTATATGGATATTGAAATGTGTAAAATAGATAGACTTAAGACCAATAGATTAAAGGGGAGGATAGCTTAAAACGGAAAATTTATTTTTCATATCTCAAAAGCATGCATTTTTAATAATGTCTTACAAGTGCATATTTTCATAAAACTTTATACACAACATATGATTTTCAAACAAACCATTTTCCATACATTTTTAAAGTAAACCTCATGCAGTTTATCAAAATATATACATCTTTCAAATAAATATTTGCAACATCTTTTCTTAACTTTATACTTTCAAGACATGCATTTTTTTAATACAAAAATTAACCTAGGTTTGACCGGACAACCACAAGTAGTGGATCTTAGAGGATGCCTAACCCCTTCCCTTTAGGATAATAAAGAACACTTACCTAGAATCTCATAATTTTCGCAGACCAGTAAATGGAGATCATTGTAGCATTTTATGCTATTTAAAAAGTGTCTTAGTTCACTATAACAATTAGGTGACGACTCCTTAAACGGTGATTTATGTTATACCCCGTATTTCCAGAGTATGTACGTAAGGGAATACGTACAAAAGGTTAGCCTTAAAAGTTAGGCTTGGACGAAAATTATTGGGCACAACTCACAAAACGATTGGTTTTCCGACGAAACGTTTCCACAGCTTTCATAGGATAAATTCCGGCTATGTCATTTCTTATTTTTGCGGATTTTTCCGAGAGACGTAACACTTTGGACCAATGAGAGGGCGACACTTTCCACCCTCTCATTGGTGGACTTGTCACGGCAATAGGGCCGATTGGATGACAATCCTTGTCATAAAGTTGGATAGATATTTTGTGTGCAAGTTGGCTAGGTACACTTGCCCTAATCTTGACCTTACACTTGCCTAGCACTTGGCTAAATCTTGGCCATTGGTTGGCCATGTCTTGACCTATAAATACCCTCTTGGGATGAAGAGTTCTTCATCCACTAAAGCTCAAGTCTTGAAAACCCTCCTCTCCCTTGTGAGCAATTCGCCCAAACACCCTCCCCTTTGAGTGAAGTTTTGGTAGAGGCCCTTCCTCTAGCCTGGCAAACCTACCCCCTTGGTAGGAAAGTTGCCTTCTAGTATTGTTATAATGCCCAATTTAACCTAGCCCAAATTCCTTAGTACTTAGTAGAAGTTGTGGGAAACTTCTAAGGATTCTGGGCGCCTTGGAGCTTTGGATTGTGAGCTAAACCTCGCCGGGATCGACTTTTTACTTGGATATTATTGGGCTTATCGAGGTATATAATCCTAACCTCTTTTGTAATTAGAGAATACTTACTGTTGTAGAATAAGAATAAGTATAAATACTTAGAAGGTTGTTAAGGAATAGAATCAACTGTAACACCTTAGAAGGGTATAAAGAAGAATATACGACTGTACTTACATAGAATTTGTTTCACAGTGAGACTTATATAGCTCATGGGTAGGGTTGTGCTGCCCGACTTTCCGTAGAATTGAGGACCCTCTGTTTAGAATGACCTGAGAATAGTCTAGACTTTGATAGATATATGTGACTATTATAGTCGATTCTGCTTGCGCGACATACTCGACTTGGCGGTGGATTTCGAGAAGGTATGTGATTCTTCCTAAAGCATGATATTTTACAATATGTATATAGTACGGTGAGCGTACATGTGTTAATCTGAATAATACTTACGGCAATGCCTCACGCTTAAGCTCGAATAATACGTCGGCAATGCCTCACGGCTTAAGCTGAATAATAAGAATCGAAAACATTTCAAAGGACTCTTCAACCATTTATTAAACAGAAGAGAACTAATTGGTTTTGAAGCGAAGCTTAAGAGTTATACTAGCTTTATGGGAAGTAAGTATAACCACTTAAGATTGATAAAAGAAACAAGTTTGCCTATGTGTTTATAAATGACTTATATTGTGAAAAGAATAATAAGATGGTTTGATAAGTAGACATGATATGATGCTATGTGTGTTAGTATCTTGTAACGCTTGTATAGGTAGTATCCTTGTTGTGCTTATGTTACTTAAAGATAAGTTGTTATGTTAGTATACTATCACTCACCTCTTGAGATGACACCGGGTTGGCGCCTCCGACGCGGTAGACTCGCGGTGCAGGGACCATGATTCGAGAATACCTCATGCGGGTCCGGGGGCCTATGCGGAGCTACGAGAGTTCCAGTTAGTATGCGGGTTATGCCTCATGCGGTCTATGTGGCCATGCGCGACGGCGAGTCCAGGCGATGCCGAGGAGTAGCTACCTCGACGCGGTTATACCTCATGCGGGCCCACGCGAGTGGCCTATGCGGACTCGAGTCGGGATTAGGCTTGCGAGAATGAGGATGTGGCGATCGCCTGCTTTCGATCATTCGCAGCCTAGACAAGGCGACACGATTACTATTGTTGCTCTTGTTTGTGATGTGGCACTATGTGCGGTTTCCTTGGTTGTTTCACACATATTTGTAAACTGGTTTTAAAAGAAATGATATGTTTTCATTTAAGTACTTTACAGTTTCGCATACTTAGTACCTGTTGTACTGACCTCCTTCGGGGGGCTGCGTTCATGCCGCAGGTAAGGGCAAGCAGGTGCTAGATCCGCATCCTTAGGATCTCTACGTTGGTGTCAGGAGCTCCATCCCTTCCGGAGGCTCTACTTTTGGTATGATCTCCCTGTTGTAGATAGTTTTTGTACAGTCAGGGTATGGCGGGGCCCTGTCCCGCCATAGTTGTATATTTCCTTAGAGGTCTGTAGTCATGTTGTACAGTGTCGGATGTAACTGCTAAAACATGATTATATATATGCCGAAAGGCGATGTTTTCTCACATAATCTGTGTCTTGTTTTATAAACTGTTTCATGTCTTGCTTTATGTTTCCGCTGATTACTCTGATGTATGACTACTTGGGTGCCCCATGAGCACCACGCCCCGAACGGGTCGTGACAAAAGTGGTATCAGAGCAGTTAATCCTCGGAAAGTGTCTACAGACCGTATCTAGTAGAGTCTTGATTATCGGTGTGTTGTGCACCACACCAATAATCAGGAGGCTATAGGATATTTAGGATTGGTTTCCGTTCTTCTCATTCCGAGATCGTGCTTTAGAGCTGTGTTATAGGTTGGACCCCTCTAACGTATTCCTTTCCTGTATGATTATGCCTCCACGTAAGGCAACCCGCCCGAGGGCAAGGCAGCCGAGGAGTCGCGCTAGCAGACACCCAGAGTCACGAGGGCTCGTGCCCGTCTATACCAGAGACGGCGAGTTCTATGACGCCGCCGCCCCAAAGAGACCACGGTACGCACACCTCCCGCCCCACACCGGGCGGAAGAGTTAGGAGTACAAGGAGACGGCCCAGACTTTGGCTAAAGTTGTGGCCCGACACGGCGAGAGGCCGGACGCGGCAGTTCAGCCTCCAGCCACGGTCGCGCCTGTTCACCCGAGGCAGAGTTTGAGGCTACGAGACTTCTTGAGCCAGAGTTCACGGAGTTTTATGGATCGAGGCGGAGGATGATCCGCAGGAGTTCATCCGTCACCTTCAGAGGATTTTGAGAGTGATCGAGCGTCGAGACCGAGTCCGTGATCTTTGGTTCACATAGGTCGCGTGATACCGCGATCGATTGGTTTGATTCACGGAGTTATCCTGGAGAGCACGTCCCGCCTACTTGGGATGAGTTCTCGGAGGCTTTCTCACTCACTTCTTGCCTCCACAGATGGCGAGGGCGCGGCCGATAGATTTTTACCATCGAGGCAGAGGACGACCGCCGTGGAGTACAATGTCGAGTTTGATTCATTGGCTCGATATGTCCCAGCATTGGTAGCAGATATGGAGGATAGGTGCACCGCTATGTCACCGGCTAGACGACTATATGGCCGAAGTCATGTGCGGGGTTTCTCTCCACCGGTATGGACATTACCCGCACGCAGCTCACGCCTGGACGCGGCGAGCGCAGAGGTCGGCGAGTGACAGACAGCAGCAGGAAGGCCGGACGGGAGGGTCTTCCGTGGTTATCGTGGTGGCGGCCACAGAGCCTAGATTCGCACCACGCCAAAGCCAGAGCACTCACGCACCGGCCTCAAAGACACCTACGCTGGCGGCGCATCGGGCCCTGTGGCTTGACGTCCAGTAGCAGAGATGCGCCGATCGACCACCACGGTGGCGATGCGGTAGATCCCATTACGGAAGTGTGGTACTACTTTTGGATCTTGTTACAGATTGTGGCCAGGTCACTTTGGCGGATCGTCCGACCGGGCAGCACGTGGTAGGCTCACCTTCGAGTTCTGCTGCGCTTCATCATCTCCTACGATTACTCGCCGAGGCAGGGTGCTCATGGGTCTGCAGGTCGCGGCAGAGGCCGTGGCTCGGGTCCCAGTTCTAGCGGTCCTCATAACCGCATTTATGCTTTGTCCAGCGACAGATCGTGAGGCCTCACGATGTCGTCGCGGTACCTTATCGCCGGGTTTGATATGTATGCTTTGATAGATCCGGTTCTACTCGCCCTATATATCTCCCTTGTTGCTAGTAGGATAGGGATAGAGCACGAGTCCATAGACGCTTTCGAGGTAGCTACGCCATGGGTGATTCGGTGGTAGCTCGGCGTATATGAGCTTGTCTGTGATCATTTACAATCGCCGACCGCCGACTTGATGAGTTGAGATGATTGACTTCGATGTGATCATGGGGATGGATTGGCTAGCTTCCTGCTACGCCAATGTAGACTGCAGAGAGAGAATAGTACGGTTCCAGTTTCTGAGCCGGTTGTTGAGTGAGGAGCACGGTATCGACGGCGGTAGGTTTATTTCCTACCTCAAGGCTAGGAAGATGGTGCAGGGGGTATATCTACCATCTCGTTGGTGTTTGATAATCGTGCGGTGCGCGATTTTCCGTCGATTCGTGAGAGTCACGAGTTCCCAGACGTGTTTCCAGATGACCTCCCGGGTATCCCTCCTGAGAGGGAGATCGAGTTTTGTATAGATGTGTTGCAGATACTCGGCTATTTCCATTCCGCCATACGAATGGCACTGCCGAGTTGAGAGAGTGAAGGATCGCTTAGGGATTTGCTAGAGAAGGGCTTCATTAGGCCTAGTGTTTCTCCCAGGGAGCGCGATTGTTCGTGAAGAAGAAGGACGGGCCGCGCACGTGTGTCGACATGTGCAGTGAACAAGGTGACCATTAAGAACGATACCCTTCCTAGGATTGATGATTTGTTCGACGATTGCGTGGTGCGAGATGTTTCTCAAGATTGATCTGCGATGCTATCATCAAAGGCGAGTCGAGAGGTGGATGTCCCAGATCGCATTCCGACCGGATGGGCATTATGAGTTCAGGTCATGTCTTTTGGGTTGACCAATGCTCCGCAGATTCATGGATTTGATGAACCGAGTGTTCAAACCATTTTTGACACGTTTGTGATAGTGTTCATTGATGATATCTTGGTTTATTCTCGCCGAGGCGAGTACGCGAGCATTTGGCGATCTTGGCCGATTCTCCAGACTATGTATGCGCCAAGTTTTCCAAATGTGAGTTTTGGTTAACCGGTGGCGTTTCTTGGGCATATTGTGGCCGATGGCATTCGAGTTGATACGACCAAGATCGGCGCGAGACTTAGCCTGAACCTACTACTCCGACAGAGGTTCGCAGCTTTTCGGGCCTCAGGTATTATCTACGTTCGTGGAGAAGTTTGCTTCTATCTTCGCACCATTGACTAGGCGACTCGAGAAAGCGCAAGTTTGATGGTGATGCTTGTGGCGTGGTTTCCATTCTTGAAGAGAGACCGACGATCGCCCCGTTCTTACTCTTCCGAGGGTCCAGATGGTTATGTCGCATCGTGATCGTCGGCATCGGGTTGGGATGTGTTGATGCAGCATGGCGAGTTATAGCATATGCATCCCGACACCAAGAAACACGAGAGGAACTACCCACCCATGATTTGGAGTTGCGGTGTGATTCACGCCAAGATCCGGAGGCACTATTTGTATGGGGTTCACGTGGATATTTTTACGCACCACAAGAGCCTCCGGATATCTTGACCAGAGGAGCCGAACTTACGATGCAGACGGTGGTTAGAGTTGCTTAAGGATTACGATGTGGACATCCCGTACCACCCGCAAGGCCATGTTGTGGCGTATGCCCTTAGTCGTAGGTCGATGGGAGCCTATCGGATGTGCAGCAGAGAGAAGGGACATGGTTCGTAATTTGCACCGCTTAGCGAGCCTTGTGTCCGCTTGATTGATTCTCGATAGCAATGGGTTAGAGTTCGTGAGGTTGCGTAGTCTTCCATCGTTGAGGTGAAGAAGAGGCAATTCGAGGATCGGCTTTGATTCGATATCGTGATACTGCCTCTTCGTGAGGGCAAGGGTCCTCGAGGTAGCACTGATGGGGTGCTAAGGTTTGAGGGCAGTTGTGTGTTCCAGATGTTTCAGACTTTAAGAGCGAGTTCTTGGGGAAGCACACAGCAAGGCGTTACTCTCATCCATCCGGGTCGACCAAGATGTACCACGACCTTAGATCCGTATTGGTGGATGGCTTAAAGAGGACGTTGCAGTTCATGCCAGTGCCCGTGTTGTCGCAGTGAAGGTAGAGCACCGAGACCGTGGTTTGTTACAGGCGATAGAGATCCCGACCTGGAAGTGGCAGGTAATCAACATGGACTTCATCACAGGATTACCTCGCACTCAGAGGAGCCATGATTCTATATGGGTTATCGTCGACAGGCTGACGAAATCAGCCCACTTTCTTCCCGTCAGGACGACTTTTTCGGCTGAGGATTATGCCAGACTTTACATCCGAGAGATCGCCGACCGCATGAGTCCCTACTTCGATCATATCGCATGCAGGAGCCGATTTACCAACTCGAGGTCCTTCCAGAGGGTTTAGGACGCAGTGAGCTCGAGTAATCGCATTTCATCCACGCATGCACGGACAGGCAGAGCGCACTATCCAGACTCTTGAGGATATGCTGCGAGCCTGTGTTATTGACTTCAGTGGTAGTTGGGAGGATCATTTGCCTCTAGTTGAGTTCGTGTATAATAATAGCTACCACTCCAGTATTCAGATGGCGCCTTATGAGGCCTTGTATGGGAGGAAGTGCAGATCGCCTATAGGTTGGTTCGAGGTGGGCGAGGTGCAGCTAGTGGGACCAGATTTGGTGCAGCAGGCAGTGGATAAGGTGAAGCTTATCCGAGAGCGGCTATTGACAGCTCAGAGTCGACAGAAGTCGTATGCAGATCATCATCGTCGACATCTGGAGTTTGCAGTTGATGATTGGGTTTTCCTGAAGGTGTCACCCATGGCGGTGTGATGAGATTCGGGAAGAAGGAAACTCACCAAGGTACATCGGGCCGTTTGATTGTCGCAGGTAGGCAAGGTTACTATGAGTTGGATCTGTCGTCCGATCTGGAGGCAGTGCATCCGGTGTTTCACGTTTCTATGCTGAGGAGATGTATCGGGGATCCATCTAGGGTACATCCGATTGACGATGTCCAGGTGACCGAGGGGTTATCGTATGAGGAGATTCCCATAGCGATAATCGATCGCCGTGTTAGGCGTCTGACGGGACGTGGCTTCACAAAGTCTTGTGGCGAACGAGCTCGGGGAGGAGATGACGTGGGAAGCCGAGGAGGACATGAGGCGAGATACCTCACCTATTCCCACACCTCCGGGTAACCTACTTTCCTACTTATTGATTCAATTGACTTATGTGCTAAGTGTATTTTTATGAATCGCTTAGGTTGTTAAGAACCTTATCTTTAATCGTCTTGGGAAGGAACATTCGGACGAATGTTTCTAAGGAGGAGAATGTTATACCGTATTTCAGGTATGTACGTGGGGAATACGCATAAAAGGTTAGCCTTAAAAGTTAGGCTTGGACGAAAATTATTGGGCACAACTCACAAAACGATTGGTTTTCCGACGAAACGCTTTCAGCTTTCATAGGATAAATTCCGCTATGTCATTTCTTATTTTTGCGGATTTTTCCGAGAGGCGTAACACTTTGGACCAATGAGAGGGCGACACTTTCCACCCTCTCATTGGTGGACTTGTCACGGCAATAGGGTCGATTGGATGACAATCCTTGTCATAAAGTTGGATAGATATTTTGTGTGCAAGTTGGCTAGGTACACTTGCCCTAATCTTGACCTTACACTTGCCTAGCACTTGGCTAAATCTTGGCCATTGGTTGGCCATGTCTTGACCTATAAATAACCTCTTGGGATGAAGAGTTCTTCATCCACTAAAGCTTTCAAGTCTTGAAAACCTCCTCCTCTCCTTGTGAGCAATTGGTCCAAACACCCTCCCCTTTGAGTGAAGTTTTGGCCGAGGCCCTTCCCCCCTCTAGCATAGCCGAAACCTACCCCCCCTCCCTTGGTAGGAAAGTTGCCTTCTAGTATTGTTATAATGCACAATTTAACCTAGCCCAAATTCCTTAGTACTTAGTAGAAGTTGTGGGAAACTTCAGGATTCTGAGCGCTGAGCTTTGGATTAGGAGCTAAACCTCGCTCAGGATCGACTTTTACTTGGATATTATTGGGCTTATCGAGGTATATAATCCTAACCCTCTTTGTAATTAGAGAATACTTGTTGTAGAATAAGAATAAGTATAAATACTTAGAAGGTTGTTAAGGAATAGAATTGAGCTGTAACACCTTAGAAGGGTATAAAAGAAGAATATACGAATCTGATTTACTTACATAGACTATTTTCTGATGAACTTATATAGCTCACCGGGTAGGGTTGTGCTGCCCGACTTTCCGTAGAATTGAGGACCCTCTGCTTAGAATGACCTACAGAATAGTCTAGACTTTGATAGATATCTGTGACTATTATAGGTCGATTCTCTGCGACATACTCGACTTGGCGTGGATTTCACGAGAAGGTATGTGATTCTTCCTAAAGCATGATATTTTACAATATGTATATAGTGCGGTGAGCGTATGTGTTAATCGAATAATACTTACGGCAATGCCTCACGGCTTAAGCTTTGAATAATACGACGGCAATGCCTCACGCTTAAGGAATAATAAAGAATGAAAACATTTCAAAAGGACTATTGAACCATTTATTAAGCGTAAGAGAACTAATTGGTTTTGAAGCGAAGCTTAAGAGTTATACTAGCTTTATGGGAAGTAAGTATAACCACTTAAGATTGATAAAAGAAACAAGTTTGCCATGTGTTTATAATGCACTTATATTGTGAAAAGAATAATAAGATGGTTTGATAAGTAGACGTGATATGATGCTATGTGTGTTAGTATCTTGTAACGTTTGTATAGGTGAGTATCCTTGTTGTGCTTATGTTACTTAAAGATAAGTTGTTATGTTAGTATACTATCACTCACCTTCGAGATGACACCGGGGTTGTCGCCTTCCGGATGCGGTAGACTCGGCGATGCAGGACCGTGATTCGAGAATACCTACGGGTCCGGGGGCCTATGCGAGCTACGAGAGTTCGAGTTAGTATGCGGGGTTATGCCTCATGCGGTCTATGTGGCCATGCGGACGAGTCCAGATCGACGCCGAGGAGTAGCTACCGATGCGGGGTTATACCTCATGCGGGCCCACGCGAGTGGCCTATGCGACTCGGAGTCCGTGATTAGGCTGCAGAATGAGGATGGGCGATCGCCCTGCTTCGATCATTCGCGGCCTAGACAAGACGTATTACGATTACCTATTGTTGCTCTTGTTTGTGATGTGCACTGTGCGGTTTCTGGTTGTTTGCCACATATTTGTAAACCGGTTTTAAAAGAAATGATATGTTTTCATTTAAGTACTTTCTAGCTTCGCATACTTAGTACTTGTTATCGACTCTCCGGGGCCGCGTTCATGCCGCAGGTAAGGCAAGCGGTGCTAGATCCGTCCCAGATCTACGTTGGTGTCGAGAGCTCCATCCTTCCGAGGCTCTACTTTTGGTATGATCTCCTTGTAGATAGTTTTGTACAATAGGTGGTATGGCGGGGCCCGTCCCGCCATAGTTGTATATTTCCTTAGAGTGCGTAGTCATGTTATGCGATGTCGGATGTAACTGCTAAAACATGATTATATATATATGCCGAAAGGCGATGTTTTCTCACATAATCTATGTCTTGTTTTATAAACTATATCATGTCTTGCTTTATGTTTCCGCTGATTACTCTGATGTATGACTACTTGGGTGCCCCGGTAAGGCACCAGTCACGGGCCCCGGAACGGGTCGTGACAATTTAATTCATGAATCACCCAAGCCACGTTGCAGCACCGTTCGAGGCTCCAGGTCAAAACCGGGCGAGACACCAACTCTGCAACATTGGTGCACCCGTTACGAATGATCGTTTTGTTCTTCAGATGGTCGCATGCTTATCTAAGGCCTATAGTTGTGTTGATACGCTTCTTCGTCAAGCAGTCCTCTTCCATAATTGCCCGTTCCGTGCTTAAGCTCGAAGAAGTCGGCTTGGTAAAAAAGGCAAATACCGACGCTAGTCCCGTGGTCATGATGACGTTTCCACTAATTCTCGCGAGGTTGTCGTGGTGGCAAGAAGGGTCCAAACTATCAAAATAATGGAAAAAATCACGGCGGCAACAATGGTGGTGGCCGGAACAGTCACGGTGGCGGGCCTGGTCATCAGAATAGTGGCAGTGGGCTGCAGGCCGTCTAGTCCCAGCCTTGGGCTCCTTGCCCATGGAACTGTGCCAGAGGCCCTTGGCCCAACATCCCATATGCTTACGGGAATGCAGCCACTAGACAGTGGTCTGCCCAGCCTCCCTACAAGCCCACTTAGGCATGGCCCAACGGTATCTGCAACAACCCTGGGTCGGGGCAGCCAACAAGTATGCTCAGGCCTCGGCCTCCGTAGGCCAATCATGCAGCGAGCCTCACTCAAACCGATATTAAAGCCGCAACGCACACACTTAGTTTAACTCCCCCGGGCCTAAATTGGTACAAGGACACAAGCGCCACTACTCACATGACGTCTGACCCAGATACTCTCTCGTCTTATTCCAATTTGAGCAACACTCGTGGCATCATTTTTGGTAATGGTAATTCAATTTCGATTCATGGTTGTGGTCATAAAACGTTGTCTTTCCCCCATCGGCCTCTTATCTTTAAAAATACCCTTCATGCTCCTAAATTGATTAAAAATCTAATGTATGTTTGTAAATTCACTACTGATAATTCCATTTATGTTGAATTTGATCTATTTGGTTTTTTTGTGAAGGATTTCAAGACGAGGATTCCTCTCATGAGGTGTGATAGTGAGAGAGATCTTTATCCTATCACGCCGCGTTCCGGTCTCTCGAGTCAAGCCTTGCCATCAACTTTTGCAGTCCTTACTCCTTTCTTGTGGCATGCTCGTCTAGGTCATCCGGGGTCGTCAATTTTGTATTCCTTAGATAAAAACAAGTTTATTTCTTGTAAGGGTACGTATAGTACTCCGAATTGTCAATCTTGTTCTTTAGAAAAAAAAATGTTAAATTGTCATTTGTAGACTCGGTAATATGTTCTAAAATAGAACATACTTTAATGACATTCAATATTATTCACAACGATTTATGGATATCTCCTGTTCTCAGTTCTTTGAGTCATCGGTAATATGTTCTATTTCTCGATAATTATTCTATTTCTATGGACTTTTCCGATTGCGAAAAAATCTCAAGTGTTTTCCACTTTCTTAAAATTTAGAGCATTTATTAGAAACCAATTCAAACGTGAAATAAAAAATATTCAATGTGATAATGGCAAATAATATGATAATGGGATGTTTTGGGAATTTTGTGCTAATAATGGATTAATTTTCATTTTGCATGTCCTCATACGTCTTCACAAAATGAGAAAGTCGAACGCAAAATTTGTACTATTAATAACATTATCCGAACTTTATTGATTCATGTTTTCGTACCCCTTTCTTTCTTACATCATGCTCTACAAATGTCTACATATCTCCTCAACATTATTCCTATCAAATGTTTGACATATCGTCTCCTCTTCAAATTTTATATAATAAGACTCTTTCGTATTCACATCTTAGGGTCTTTGGGTGCTTTTGTTTTCCGTTGTTTCCGTCCACCACAATTAACAACTTCAGGGTCGTTCTACTCCTTGTGTGTTTTTAAGTTATCTTTCTAATCATCGTGGTTACAAATTTTTGATTTATCATCTAATAAAATCATCATTAGGCGCCATGTTATTTTTGATGAGTCATAATTTTTGTTTGCTACATTATGTAGTGTCGTGCCTAGTACGTATAAGTTTTTGGATGACGGTATCTCCCCATATATTATCCAATATTTATTAGACATGTCACCGTTCCCCGAATCCTCCAACGGGCCCACTGGACCGACAACTTCATCACAATCTGCCCCACATTCGGAAATTAAGCCAATCTTTCAGCCTAATTCCGTCACTGCCCCAGTTTTGGTAATGGGCTAGTTGCTGACCTAATGCACATCGCTTCCATTCGTGGTGGGCTGGCGCTAGCCCAATTCTGAATCTGTTTTAGTAGATCCGTCTGCCTGTTACCGTGTTGCGCCAACAGGCCAACTGCCTGCTGGCCAGTCCGTCCCGCGGCCCGATATGTCCCAAAATCCGCCCAATTCTCCCCCGAGTCATAGACCAATCACTCATAGTCAACTGGGTATTTTTAAACCAAAAAGTCATTTTAATTTAAATTCTAATGTTCTTAAATCACCATTACCCCATAATCACGTGTTTGCTTTAAATGACCCAAATTGAAAAATTGCTATGACCGACGAATATAATGTTCTTATTGATAATAAGACGTGAGAGTTTGTAACGCCCCGAACCCGGGCCCGTTACTGGTGCCTTACCCCGGGCACCCTAGTGATACAACATCAGAGAAAACCAGCGGAAAATAAAACATGAATCATGAAACAAGAGATATAATAAATAAACAGGCCAACCAAAACAGTTGATTTCTTGATATACATAAAACCCGAGCAGTTTAATCCTTTTACAACCCTTCCCACAACAAGATTACTGGACTTAAGATATACACGACTATGGCGACAGGGCCCGCCATACCCGAATGTACAAGAACCTACAACTCGTGGAACACCTACCAAAAGATAAGCCTCCGAGAAACGGAGCTTAATCTGCTGGACTGTGATCCTATGGCGAGATCCACGACAGATGTACCTCTACTGCGGCATTTAACGCAGCTTCAAGGAGGTCGATAACAGTACCAAGTATGTGAAATGCATAACATCAGTAAATGAAATCATACTAGTCTATATAAAGCAGAGACATGTATGATAACCAAACTACGATTCACAACATAAAGCGATCATCACTCGATATAACTATGGGTCTCACGCCCACAACATCAATCGAGTTCGCATTATGGCGCATGCCCGAATATCGTGCCGGTGTAGACATGTCCATGATGCAACAATAAGACAAAGAATCCAAATGGAAGCATACCCGCGCGCTTACGCGTGTCGGTATGTCCAAAGGGAAACAATAAGACAACTTTCCAAATGGACGATACGATGCGCTACGCATCGTGTCGGTATGTCCAAAAGGAAATCCTGGCGATAATCGAAATGGAAACATACCCGCGCGCCACGATCGTGTCAAGATATCCAAAGCGATTAACCACAAGACCCAACCAAAATGGAAGCATACCCGCGCTACGATCGTGGTCGGTATGTCCAAAGTGATTAACAACAATAATACTATCAGCGAACGCGTGCGCGGAATTTCTCCGTCACGCAAGACGCCCAAGTAAGTTCTCAACAAGTCAAACGACCCTCCATCGAGACGCAGAATACGAAATACAACGCTTTGCACAACAAAGGTTATCACAATAAGCATAGCCAAGCTTCACAATAACAAGCATAGGCAAGTTTCACAACAACACAAAGTACTTTCATTTTATACCAAAGTCCGGGTTTTTAACCCCAAAGTACTACATACGTAAGTTCTTTTAAAAGAGATCCATTTCTTTTATAAAAGTCACCCGATACCCGTAGTATTAGAATGACCAACCCACCTTCCTTTTCAAAATCAAGTAACAACATTCTTTTCCTAAGTTCCAGTTTGCCTAGTTTCAATTACTCAGGCTTCTCATTTTCAAATGGTTTCATAGTTCCCAAACTTAATCACTTGATTCCTTTTTAGAACAATTGAGTAACATATGTCATATATGTGAGTAGTTTATTCTTGTTTATAACGATCTTATTACAAAGACCATGATCTAGAAAATGTAATATCATTTTGTCTTATCTTAGCTTCATGCAGATGGAGGTTTCTACCGGTTTTAATACAACACATCATTATTCAATACATTTTCCTTTTATTAACGCCGCAAATGGTCCGTCGATACCCGTTCGATTCCCGAAATCAGAAAAACATTATCCCTTTAAAAACCAAGTACTCATTACTCACGAATGAGGTTTCACACAAACATCCACATTAAAACAAATAAGTTAAGTCTCTTATCTTATAAGATCAAGTCTCTTAACTTCTAACATCAAGAAACCATTTTCACTTACATAAGGTCGTTATAACTAACTTCCCATAAAGCTATTATAACACCCTATGTTTTAAACCAACCAAATCACTTAGCACATGTACGCCTACCGTACTACATAGTTCACAACAATCATGCTAGAAAAGATGGAAGAGGTTCACATACCTCGCGACGATTTATCGACAATAAGCAAAATGCTCCAAGTACTACAACCTGCTAGCCCTTTCCACTCCTCGAGTAGAATACGCTACTCTTAGTACTTTCACCTATAAAGGTCACAAACGCCTATTAACCCCAAAACACAAGTTTTCTATCTTTCTATAGAAAATTCCAGAAGACTCTCCCCGCAACAGCAGAAATCTCCTCCTCTATCGAGGCCGCTACCAAGCCAACGAGTGGGGGGTTTACACGCCTAACCTGACGTGTACAATTACACAAGTCTCATCGCAATACATCCCTATGTAAATACATTCAGCTTCTTTATTCTTCAGCTTAAGTCAAAAGACATTGCCGAATACTAAGTATAGTTCCATATATAGTATACTTCAACTATATATCCTAACAAACATGTAATTTCCAATTACAATAGAGGACAAGATAATTACCTCGATAAGCCCAAAATTATCCAAGTTATAATGTCGATCCCGAGCAAGGTTTAGCTCCACCTCGCGCTCCAAACCACTCCAAACAACCCTTAAGTTCTAACCAACTTCTACTCAAATACTTCAACCAACTATGAAGATTTCCTTAGGGTTTCGGTTTGAGACTAAAGGACAAAAGGTAGTATTTCGGACTCTACGAAAGAGGTATCTTGGAAAACTACAAGGTACAAGGCTAAGGTATTTTGGGCATTATAACAATACTAGGAGTATTTCTATACCACAACAAGTGGTATTATACGAAAACAACTAGCAGTGGGGTACCCCAGGCCAAGCCTCACTCAAAGGGGGCCTCTGCCAAAGCTTCACAAAGGAGGGCTTTGGACGATTTCAACTCACAAGGAGAGATTTCAAGACTTGGAAAATGATTTTGGATGAAGAAAGTTCATCAACTAAGTGGTATTTATAGCAAACCCAAAGGCCAACCAATGGCCAAGATCTAGCCAAGTGCAAGGCAAGTGTAAGGCCAAGATCGCCAAGTGCACCCTAGACCCTACTCCTTAAAACCCTCACAAATATCTACACAAATATCAAGCCCAACTTGCCCCCAATTCGCCAAGTCACGCCCCACTGTTCCATCGCGAGGTGACACATGTCACCCTCCCGCTGGTCGAATGTTTCGCCTCTAAAAATCCGCAAAAATACAAAACGACATAGCGGAATTTTCCTTCGCAAGTTACGCAAAACGCTTCGCCAAAAAACGACTTAACCGGTGTTGTGCACAAATGTCATTTCGCCAAGCCACTCAGGCGGGGTGACACGTGTCACCCTCCTATCGCCCTCCAAAAACGTCTTCGAAAAATATCCACAATGGCCAAAATCTCAAAACAAAGCTGGCCTACAAAATCAGAATTTCTCCCGTGGCCCCACGTGACCATTTCCAAAATAAAATCTCAAAATTCTAATATAATCTAAGAAGTCCAAATACCAAATGGGAATCCACCCCATTAACGAACCTTTTTCTTCACAAATAACCGAAACTTTTCCGAAAACTCACATCTTTCTTTCTTTTCAAAATTTCGCCAGACTCTCGCACGCACGTCCTCACATACATACCCCGCAACTACGGGTATAACATTCTCCTCTCCTTAGAAACATTCGTCCCGAATGTTCCTTCTAAGTCGAATAACGATAAAGTTCCTCTAACAAGTTGCCCACGCCACGCCACGTAAATAACATACGCCCTCTCTTCTTTCCTTACTCGTCGTGCCTCTTCTCGAACGCTTGAATTCTCCCAAGACGCACTCATACTTCACCATTACTTCCGCTCGAAAATCTGAGTCACTACCTCCAAACTTGGTCATCTTACTAACCTCAAACTTCCTTAAGGCCATTCCCGCCTTTACGAACCGCTTCGTCGATCGCGCCCACGAACTCATACGATGATCATACAAACTTGGGCCTAGCATCCTCGTGACTCTACCACCAAGTGACCACCAGAACTGACCCCACCCCAAACCGGTTACGGGTTGACCCGCAAATGGTCCTCAACCCGACCCCCGCCAAACTCTTGTTCCGATCCGAACAATCTTACTAATTCACATCATGAAAGCTACCACTTCCATCTCACACTACCCATGGACTTGTCACACAAATAAATCCCACGTATACTACTCACCCTTATAAAGGTCAAACATAAAATGAATCTTTTACTCAAGACGACCTTACCTCTAAGGTCTCAGTCGTAAAATAGTCTAAGGTTCACACTTACCATGCCTCCATACGTATCCTTCCAACTAACCATGCATTCTAACTCACACATATCACAATGCTATCCGCACATAGCACAGAATAATGAGATCATCATAACAAGCATACCAAAACTCTAGAGGGTTAAGGATATACCTGAAGCTACCGCTTCACTCTAATCATAGGCCACTGCAGGCATAGTCAGGCGTGATAAACCACCACAGATCCTCGGCGTCGAAGTCGTAACATCCGCGCTTCCTTGGTCGGACAGCTCGCAAATGGCCCCGCTGGCCGCATGCAAAACAAACTCCCAATCTAGCACGACACTCTCCAAAATGGAGTCTACCACAATGGTCACAACGAGGTAGGGTGGCTTCACCGTTAACACCCTCGCTCACAAAATCTGAACCTCGAGCCCTCGACTGCTTCCTCAAGACGGAGGACCACTGCATCGGTGGGGTATATAACTAGTCGCCGGCAGGCGGTCCGCCTCAAAGCCACCAAAGGACCTCGCCACGCCCTCTTCTCACGATCCAGTGTCATTCCGTCGACTCCGTGCCTCACATCCTAGCGCATGAGCTCGCATGCGGGCAATGTCCATGCCCGGTGAAGAGAAATACCCGCACAAGACTCACCATATAATCATCTAGCCCTGGCGAGCGATGCACTCCTATCCTCCATATTCGCAACTTCAGCGCAGGACATATCGAGCCAAAGAATCGAACTCGACATTGTACTCCCGACGGCGCCTCTCTCTCAAGAATAAAAATTGTCGGCCCTCCTCATCCGCGGAGGCAAGAAGTGCGTGAGGAAAGCCCCAAAACTCATCCCATTCTGCTGAGGTGCATGCTCTCCCGAAAGCTCCATGAATCAAACCAATCGATCATGTATCACGCACCGACGCGAACCAAAGCGTCACAGACTGGTTTCAAGCCTTGATCACCCGCATGATCCGTCAGAATCGCCGGATGAACTCCTCGCGGATCATCCTCGTGCCTCGACCCATAAAACTCAAGGGCTACAACTCGTAAAGTCCCGTAGCCTCAAACCATCCGCCGGGGTGAACCATGGTGCATCGAATCGAATCGGCCAGATTCAAATTATCTCATATTCGCCACGACTCGCCAAGAATCGCCATCTCTCGTAACCCATCTCCTCGCCTGCATCGGGACCGAGGCTCGTGCATCAGAGTCTCATCCCACGGCCGCGCCTAAACTCTGGCCGGGCGGGCGCTACAAAACCCGCTGTCAAGCACAACTCGTCTTGTCCCGGCTCGCGCTCGCACTCTCTCAGATCTCACTAGCGCACTCGCCGCTTTGCCCTTCTGGCTCGCTGCTGCGCGAGGCATAATCGTAAAAACGAGATACGCTGAGGGGTACAACTTACAACACGCTCTCTAAGGCACGATCTCGGAATGAGAAGAATGGAAACCAATCCTAAATGTCCTATAGCCTCGATTATAGACGTGGTGCACAACACACCGATAATCAAGACTCTACTAGACACGGTGCAGTAGACACTTTCCGAGGATTAATCGCCTGATACCACTTTTGTAACGCCCGAACTCGGCCCAAGCATCGTGCCTTACCGCACCCTAGTGATACAACATCGAGAAAACCAATGGAAAATAAAACATGAATCATGAAACAAGAGATATAATAAATAAACAGCAACCAAAATGGCTTGCCTTCAAGATATACATAAAACTCGAACAGTTTAATCCTTTTACAACCCCGCCACAACAAGATTACTGCACTTAAGATATATTAATGACTATGACGGACAGTGGCTCCCGCCATACCCCGAATGTACAAGAACCTACAACTCGTGGAACACCTACTAAAAGATAAGCCTCGAGAAACGGAGCTTCAAATCTACGATCGTGATCCTATGAGCGAGGATCCACGATCGACGTACCTCTACTGCGCAGATGAACGCACTTCGGAGGTCGCATAACAGTACCAAGTATGTGAAATCGCATAACATCAGAAATGAAATCATACTAGTCTATATAAAGCAGAGACATGTATGATAACCAAACTACGCCACAACATAAAACAGCCATCACCCAATATAACTACGGGTCTCACGCCCACAACATCAATCGTTCGCATTATGGCCGCATGCCCGGAATCGTGACGGTGTAGACATGTCCATGATGCAACAATAAGACAAAGAATCCAAATGGAAGCATACCCGCGCGCCACGATCGTGGTCAAGATGTCCAAAGGGAAACAATAAGACAACTTTCCAAATGGACGATACCCGCGCGCTACGATCGTGTCGAGATGTCCAAAAGGAAATCACGGCGCGATAATCGAAATGGAAACATACCCGCGCGCCACGATCGTCGGTGCGATATCCAAAGCGATTAACCACAAGACCTTAACAAAAATGGAAGCATACCCGTGCGCTACGCATCGTGTCAGTATGTCCAAAGTGATTAACAACAATAATACTATCAACAGAACGCATCTGCGGAATTTCTCCACACGCCGCAAGACGCCCAAGTAAGTTCTCAACAAGTCAAACGACTTCTCCATCGAGACGCCAGAACACGTAAATACAACGCTTTGCACAACAAAGGTTATCACAATAAGCATAGCCAAGCTTCACAACAACAAGCATAGGCAAGTTTCACAACAACACAAAGTACTTTCATTTTATACCAAAGTCCGGGTTTTTAACCCCAAAGTACTACATACGTAAGTTCTTTTAAAAGAGATCCATTTCTTTTATAAAAGTCACCCGATACCCGTAGTATTAGAATGACCAACCCACCTTCCTTTTCAAAACCAAGTAACAAGATTCTATTCCTAAGTTCCGCTTTGCCTAGTTTCAATTACTCAAAGCCATTTTCAAATGGTTTCATAGTTCCCAAACTTAATCACTGATTCCTTTAGAACAATCGAGTAACATATGTCATATACGTGAGTAGTTTATTCTTGTTTATAACGATCTTATTACAAAGAGCCATGATCTAGAAAATGTAATATCATTTTGTCTTATCTTAGCTTCTATGCAGATGGAGGTTTCTACTGGTTTTAATACAACACATCATTATTCAATACATTTTCCTTTATTAACGCTGCAGTGGTCTGTCGATACACATTACGATTCTCAAATCAAGAAACATTATCCCTTTAAAAACCAAGTACTCATTACTCACGAATGAGGTTTCACACAAACATCCACATTAAAACAAATAAGTTAAGTCTCTTATCTTATAAGATCAAGTCTCTTAACTTCTAACATCAGTAAACCATTTTCACTTACATAAGGTCGTTATAACTAACTTCCCATAAAGCTATTATAACACCCTATGTTTTTAAACCAACCAAATCACTTAGCACACGTACGCTCACCGCATTACATAGTTCACAACAATCATGCTAGAAAAGATAGGAAGAGGTTCACATACCTCGCGACGATTTATCGACAATAAGCAAAATGCTCCAAGTACTACAACCTTGCTAGCCCTTTCCACTCCTCGAGTAGAATACGCTACTCTCAGTACTTTCACCTATAAAGGTCACAAACGTCTATTAACCCCAAAACACAAGTTTTCTATCTTCTATAGAAAATTCGGCAGCACCTCCCCCCCCCGCAACAGCGTAAATCTCCTCCTCTATCGAGGCCGGCTACCAAGCCAACCAGGGGGGGGGTTTACACGTCTAACTGGACGTGTACAATTCTACACAAGTCATCGCAATACACCCTATGTAAATACAGCCTGGGCTTCTTATTCTTCAGCTTAAGTCAAAAGACATTGCGAATACTAAGTATAGTTCCATATATAGTATACTTCAACTATATATCCTAACAAACATGTAATTTCTAATTACACAGAGGACAAGATAATTACCTCGATAAGCCCAAAATTATCCAAGTTATAATGTCGATCTCGAGCAAGGTTTAGCTCTAATTCGCGCGCTCCAAACCACTCTAAACAACCCTTAGAAGTTCTAACTAACTTCTACTCAAATACTTCAACCAACTATGAAGATTTCCTTAGGGTTTCGGTTTGAGACTAAAAAGGACAAAAGGTAGTATTTCTGACTCTACGTAAAGAGGTATCTTTGGAAAACTACAAGGTACAAGGCTAAGGTATTTTGGGCATTATAACAATACTAGGGGAGTATTTCTATACCACAACAAGGGTATTATACGAAAACAACTAGGCTAGGGGGGGGGTACCCCACGGCCAAGCCTCACTCAAAAGGGGGGGGGGCCCTCTCGGCCAAAGCTTCACAAAGGGGGGAGGGCTTTGGACGATTTCAACTCACAAAGGGGGAGAGATTTCAAGACTTGGAAAATGATTTTTGGATGAAGAAAGTTCATCAACTAAGGGGGTATTTATAGCAAACCCAAAGGCCAACCAATGGCCAAGATCTAGCCAAGTGCAAGGCAAGTGTAAGGCCAAGATCAAGCCAAGTGCACCCTAGACCCTACTCCTTAAAACCCTCACAAATATCTACACAAATATCAAGCCCAACTTGCCTTTCGCCAAGTCACGCCCCACTTGTTCTCATTGTAGGTGACACATGTCACCCTCCCGTTGGTCGAATGTTTCGTCTCTAAAAATCCGCAAAAATACAAAACGACATAGCCGAATTTTCCCTGCGCAAGTTACGCAAAACGCTTTCAAAAACGACTCTAACCGGTGTTGTGCACAAATGTCATTTCGCCAAGCCACTTAGGGGGGTGACACGTGTCACCCTCCTATTGGCCCTCCAAAAACGCCTTCAAAAATATCCACAATGGCCAAAATTCAAAACAAAGTGGGCCCACAAAATCAGAATTTCTCCCGTGGGCCCCACGTGACCATTTCCGAAAATAAAATCTCAAAAATTCTAATATAATCTAAGAAGTCCAAATACCAAATCTGGGAATCCAATTCCCATTAACGAACCTTTTTCTTCACAAATAACCGGAAACTTTTCCGTCGAAAACTCACATCTTTCTTTCTTTTCAAAATTTCTGCCGTACTCTCGTACGTACGTCCTCACATACATACCCTGCAACTACGGGGTATAACAGAGTTGGTGCCCCGTCCGTCTGGTGTTAATATTATTCGGTGTATGTGGATTTTTGCTCATAAGGACAATTCTGACAGTTCTTTTGCGAGACATAAGACTCATCTTGTAGGGGATGGTAAGATTCAGCAGATTGGTGTGGATTATCGTGAGACATTTAGTCTGGTGGTCAAATCGGCTACCATTCACATTATGCTCAACTTGACTCTTTCAAAAGCATGAGCCATTTATCAGTTAGATGTGAAGAATGCTTTCTTACATGGTGATCTCAATGAGACAATCTATATGCATCAGCCATTGGGGTTTAGGGATCCCAGATATCCTCATCATGTCTGTTTGTTGAAGAATTTTTTGTATGGGCTTAAGCAGTCTCCACGTGATTGATATAAGAGGTTTGCAGACTATGTTTCGAGTATTGGGTTCTCTCATAGCAGGTCTGATAATTCATTGTTCATATATCGTCGTGGTTCTTCCTTGGCTTATATCATATTATATGTGGATGATGTTATCTTGACTGCCTCTTCTGATGCATTACGCCAGTCTATCATGATAATGCTCAGTTCTGAGTTTTCTATGAAAGACTTGGGGCCCTTGAGTTAGGTTTTGGGGATTGTTGTCACCCGTCTTGAATGTGGGTTGTTCTTATCCCAGAGGAAGTATGCAGTTGAGATCACTGAGAGAGCTGGGATGTCGTCCTATAAGTCCACTTCCACTCCAGTCTATACTAAACCCAAATTGAGTGTTGCGGCTGGCTCCTCTTACGAGTATCCGACACGCTATCATAGTCCTGTAGGGGCTCTTCAGTATCTTATATTCACGAGACCAGACATTACGTATGTCATACAATAGGTGTGTTTGTTTATGTATGATCCCAGAGTTGAGCACATGAATGCGCTCAAACATATTATTCGGTATATCCAGGGGACACTTAACTTTGGCTTACATTTTTATCCCTCATCGACGTCTACATTTGTCTCGTATACAGATGCTGATTATGGTGGATATCCGGATACCAGACACTCTACGTCTGGCTATTGTATGTTTCTTGGTAATAACTTGGTCTCATGGTATGCGAAAAGTCAGTCGACTTTGTCCCGCTCCAGTGTAGAGGCCGAGTATCGAGGGGTAGCCAATGTGGTCTCTGAATCATGTTGATTACATAATCTTTTAGAGCTTCATTGTCCTATTAAAAAAGCGACATTAGTTTATTGTGATAATGGTAGTGTCATCTAACTTTCTGGTAATCCGGTTCAACACCATCACACTAAACATATCGAGATGGACATTCATTTTGTTCGCGAAAAGATCACTCATGGACAAGTACGCGTCTGCCATGTCCCTTCCAAGTATCAAATTGCAGACATCTTTACAAAGGGTCTTCTCTCGGTCCTTTTTGAAGATTTTAGAGACATTCTCAGCGTACGAAGACCGCCCTTTATGACTACGGGGGTCTGTTAAATATGGTAATAATATACCGTGATATACACTTTCCTTATGAAGTGTATATCACGGGTTTTGGACAGATTTTGTACACGGTTTTACTTACTAATTTAGTGTAAATATTGTATTAATTAGTATTGTAAACTTATCATATATAGGAGTCTTGTACTACTATAATAGAGTTTTGGGATTAGAATAGGAATATAATTCTCTTATCATGGAATTATAACTTGTATATATTCTCTTTCATTAATGAAAATAATTAACGGAGAAATCTTAACCTGATAGTGCAAAAACTCTTTATATTATCAATAACACTTATTCTGATTCCTTAGGACAAAAAAGGGAGTTCAAATTCTATCCACTGGCAATATATTTCATTTTTTACGATCACGTTATATTGAGCAACGAAAACATGTAACTGTTAAAAAAAAACTGACATGATAACATGAATAAATTACATGGATGGTGTAAAGATTTTCCCCGTTACAATACGTTACTTAAATCTAAAAATTAGACAGATTTTTTTTTTCTTTTTACTAATATTAGGGATGCATGCCTAGCGTTAAATATAAAGTTTTAGATGTAGAATATTAATCAATGAGAATAATGAAGAGATTATTTCTTTCATGGTATCAGAAGTCTAGGTAATTTTCTTGCTTCCGCAAATTCCAACAAATCCGAGACTTTTTCTTCCCCAAACAGCCGAGACACTTCTCGGTTTTTTCTTCAATTCTCCAACAAAATCTGAGACCTTCCCTTCACCAAATTCCTTCTCCGAATCTTGTTGTTCTATTCACTATGACTGATAAGAACACGTTTCATCCGACCCTCACAGTTTCTAACATCAAGAGTGTTCTTCCTATTGTTCTTGACCTAGAAAACATCCAATATGAGACGTGAGCAGAGTTATTCAAGATTCATGCAATGACACATCAAGTTCTTCACCACATCATACCTCCGACTCCTAAAACGAGGGGATGAGACCACCGAAGATGATGATGTACCCACCAAAGAGTACGATCCAAAATTATGGGTCACGCTTGACGCAAAGGTTCTTCAGTAGATTTATGCCACTATCTCCATGAACCTTTTACAGACGAGTATGGAACCTAACTCGACAGCTATGACTGCCTGGAATAGATTGCGTGACATATTCCAAGATAATAGTCATTCCCGCATTGTTACCCTTGAACATGAATTTTCTCAAGTCGCGATGAATAATTTTCTAAACGTTTCATCTTATTGAAAATGACTCAAGGACTTGGCGGATCAACTTCGCAACGTGGGTGCTCCTGTTAGTAATAGTCATCTCATTCTACAGATGGCTACAGGCCTGTCTGAGGCCTATAACGGCGTTGCTTCAATTCTTCGTCAAAGTAACCCTCTACCGTAATTCTATCAAGCATGCTCCATGCTTACATTGGAAGAAGTCGGTTTGGCTAAAAAGGCGGATACTACTACTAGTTTGGTGGTCATGATTGCATCTTCCGACAATTCTCATGGTTTTTATAACACTTCAGGCCAAAACCGCGACCAAGGTGGTGGCAAAAGGGGTCAGAATCGCAAAACTAATGGTAAGAACCGCGACAGAAATCGAGTAGGAAACAACGGGGGTGGAAATGGCTCTCGGTGCAGTGAGTCGCAAGCCCACTGGCCACAACCCTGAAGACCATGGCCGACGATTGAAGCCGGCACAGGCCCAACAACCCCTATTATTTCCAGCCCACCGCTTAGCCACGATGGCTGCAGCCCAAAGAGCCCATCGTGCCCACTTACGCGCAGGCCCGAGAGTCCGAGACCGATCTGGCCGGGAAACCAAGCCGAAGTTCTTGGGCCCTGGCCCCACTAGGCCCACCGTACATTTGCCCTGACTCACACCGAAATTGAAGCTGCGATGCATACACTTGAATTATCTCAACCGGACCCAAATTGGTACATGGACACCGACACCACTACCCACATGACATCCGAAGGTACGGTCTCGTCTTATCCCAATTTGAGCAATAATCGTGGTATAATTGTTGGTAATGGTAATTCAATTTTAATTTGTGGTTATGGTCATAAAACTTTGTTCCCCCCATCCACCACTTGTCCTGAAAAATACCCTTCATGCACTAAAATTGATTAAAAATTTGGTGTCTGTTCGTAAATTTATAACTGATAATTGGGTTTCTGTTAATTTTGATCCTTTTGGTTTTTCTGTTAAGGATTTCAAGACGGAGAGTCCTCTCATGAGGTGTGATAGTAGAGGATATCTTTATCCAATCACACCAAGTCTCAGTTTCTCTAGTCAAGCCATGTCTTCCACTTTTGCAGCTCTTGCTCCTTCCTTGTGGCATGCTCGTCTAGGTCATTCGGGATCGTCTATTTTGTCCGTCTTAAATTAAAATAGTCTTATTTCTTATAAGGGTATGCGTAGTACTCTGAATTGTCAATCTTGTTCTTTAGGGAAAATTGTTAAGTTGCCATTTTATGGACTCTAATTTTACTACTTCAATGTCATTTGATATTATTCACAACGATTTATGAACATCTCCTGTTCTTAGTTCATTGGGTCATCGTTATTATGTTCTATTTCCAGATGATTATTCTAAATTTTTATGGACCTTTCCAATAGCGAAGAAATCTCAAGTTTTTTTCATCTTCCAAAAATTTAGAGCTTTTATTAAAACCCAATTCGAACGAGAAATAAAAAATATCCAATGTGATAATGGTAAAGAATATGACAATGGGGAGTTTCGGGAATTTTGTGCTAAAAATGGAATCAATTTTCATTTTTCTTGTCCTCATACGTCATCACAAAATGGGAAAGCCGAACGCAAAATTCGTACCATTAATAACATTATCCGAACTTTCTTGGTTCATGCTTCCGCACCCCTGTCTTTTTGGCATCATGCTCTAGAAATGTCTACCGATATTCTTAACATTCTTCTTTCTAAAGATTTGACATATTCGTCCCCTCTTCAAATTTTATATAATAAGACTCCATCGTATACACATCTTAGAGTCTTTGGGTGCTTATGTTATCCACTTTTTCCATCCACAACAATTAACAAACTTCAGACCCGTTCTATCTCTTGTATATTTTTGGGTTTTTCGTCAACTCATCGTGGTTACAAATGTTTTGATTTATCATCTAGTAAAATTATTATTAGTCGCCATATTATTTTTGATAAATCCCAATTTCCGTTTGCTAAGAAAAATAGTCCCGTGCCTAGTTTGTATAATTTTTTGGATGATGACATTATCCCCATATATTATTTAGCATTTTTCGGATATGTCCCACACCCCGATTCTGCCAGCGGGCCCATTGCCCGCTAGTCCTCCCTTCACAACGTCACTGGGTCTAGAAACTTGGCCACCTTCCCATCCCGCTCGCCATGTATTCGGCTTCCAAAGATCAAGCTTTTCGCCAATTGCGGGTCCTCTACGATTACGGGCCAACAGGCCCAATGCCTACTGGTCAGCCCATACTATATCTCGAAAATTCTATAAATTCACCCAATACTGCCCTGAGGCATAGTCCGGTCACACGAAGTCAACATAGTATTTTTAAACCAAAAAGTCATTTTGATTTAAATTCAAATGCTCTTAAATCACCATTACCCCGTAATCCTATGTCTGCTTTATATGACTCAAATTGGAAAATTTCTATGACTGATGAATATAATGCTCTTATTGATAATACGATGTGGGAGTTGGTGCCCCGTCCATCTGGTGTTAATATTAATTGGTCGGTGTAGATTTTTGCTCATAAGGACAATTCTGACTGTTCATTTGCAAGACATAAGGCTCATCTTGTAGGTGATGGTAAGACTTAACAGGTTGGTGTTGATTGTGGTGAGATATTTAGCCCGGTGGTCAAACTGGCTACCATTCACACTGTGCTCAGTTTGGCTCTTTCGAAAGCATGGCCCATTCATCAGCTAGACGTGCATAATGCTTTTCTACATGGTGATCTCAAGGAGACAATATATATGCATCAACCTTTGGGGTTTAGGGATCCTCGATATCCTCATCATGTCTGTTTGTTGAAGAAGTCCTTGTATGGGCTTAAACAGTCTCCATAGGCTTGGTATAAGAGGTTTGCTGATTATGTTTCGACTATTCGTTTCTCTCACAACAGGTCTGATAATTCGTTATCAGATATCGTCGGGGTTCTTACATAACTTATATACTATTATATGGGGATGATATTATCTTGACTGCCTCTTCTGATGTATTACGTCAGTCTAATATGACAATGCTCAGTTCTGAGTTTGCCATGAAAGACTTGGGGCCATTGAATTATTTTTGGGGATTTCTGTCACTCGTCATACATGTGGACTGTTCTTATCACAGAGGAAGTATGCAGCTGAGATCATTGAGAGGGCTGAGATGTCATTCTGTAAGTCCACTTCTACTCCAGTTGATAGTAAACCCAAGTTGGGTGCTGCAACTGGCTCCCCTTATGAGGATCTGACCCGCTATCGTAGTCTTGCAGGGCCCCTTCAGTATCTTATGTTCACGCGACCTTATATTACATATGTCGTGCAACAGGTGTGTTTGTTTATGCATGACCCCATGATTGAACATATGAATGTGCTCAAACGCATTCTTAGGTACATTCAAGGAACACTTGATTATGGTTTGCATTTGTATCCTTCGTCGACGTCTACGCTTGTCTCCTACACAGATACTGATTGGGGTGGTTGTCCGGACACCAGGTGTTCTACATCTGTCTATTGTCTGTTTCTTGGAAATAACTTGGTCTCATGGGCTATCAAACGTCAATCCACGCCTTCACGTTCAAGTGCAGAGGCCGAGTATCGAGGGTAGCCAATGTGGTTTCTGAGTCATGTTGGTTACGTACTATTCTTTTAGAGCTCCATTATCCTATTCAGAAAGCTAAATTGGTGTATTGTGATAATATTAGTGTCATCTACCTTTCTGGTAATCCGGTTTAGCACCGACGCACTAAACATATAGAGATGGACATTCACTTTGTTCGAGAAAAGGTAGCTCGAGGAAAAGTACGCGGCTGTCATGTCCCTTCCAGATATCAAATTGCAGACATCTTTACAAATGGTCTTCCCTCGATCCTTTTGAAGGTTTTAGAGACAGTCTCAGTGTACGAAGACCGCCCGCTATGACTGCGGGGGTGCGTTAAATATACACACAATATACTTGTATATTGTGTGTATATTAAGTGTCACGTGAAGCAACCCAATCTGTCCAAGCCCACTGGCCCAAACCGTGACTGCCCAAAGATGTACAATTATGTATATTAGGAAAGTATATTGTTAGTATAATTTGACTTGTACTATTACCATAATTGTATAGTTAGTCTCCAAATAGAATAGAGTTTTAGATGTAGAATAGGAAAATAATTTTCCTATTGTAACTTGTATATATACACCTTTAATGGGATTTTTTTTTTCACGTAGTAAACAAGTTCGACACCGTTGACAATTAGAGCTTTGTTTGATCAAATAATTTGCCCACCAAAGTTTAGCCAATGTTCTGTTAGTATATTTTATCTTTACTTCCTGTCATGCTCGCCACATGTCATGGAATACCACTTCGAAACATTAAAGAGAATGCATATAAATATATAACGGCTGGGAGTGACCAATTTAAAGTTTTATAGTGCTTTTTAGTGTTTGTTTTATTCTTTCTTATAATTATGATGAATTTTAACTTATCAAATTATTTAAGAATATCCAGTTTGGACTTGTTATAAAAGTACCATAACTCAATTTCCTTGTTTTTTTCAGTCACTTCATGGCTTCTTGAGTCATGATCTTGTATATACATGTATTGGGTGAAAAACGCACTCAAGGAGTTCGCTTAATCAGATGTTCAGAGGATTTGGGGATCTCTACAGCTGGTTCTCATTTATATCAATACGGGTCACATCTATCAGCTTCGATTAGAGCGCCGCAATACGAACGTTGGAGCCACAAAAACATCACATCATTCGTACTTTAGGGTTTGAAAAGTTCAACTTTAACTTATACAAGGATAGCTTAGGATAGAAGGATGGACATCTTGTTCGCACTTTATAACCCTAGCTTTTTTTCCTTTGTAAGCAAAGAATTTTCATTATTTTATATAACTTTCTTGAATCATTTCTTGATTTTATCTTAAATTGTTTTTTTAACCATATCCACTGTTTATTAGCAACGGATTCATAAAGAAATTTTCAGGATCGGATATAATCCACTTATCTTCAAATTCTGTTAAAACAAATCTCTAATTGATTTTCTTATTGAATCCATTTTCACCGGAAAACAATAGCCATACGTCAAGTACTCTTCTTGTGGTCACTCATATTTCGGAATTCCTCTTTGATCCTTTGTAGCAAATTTCATAATTTACGGCTTCTAATAAAATAAAAGAAAGTAGCATTAATGAAATCAAACATTTCTGTTAGGAACACACAACAAGGTTCTTGAAAAGAAAAGTTCTATTTAAAGTTTTCTAAACCAATGTAAGAAGCATTCACATTTTTCCTTTTTGATAAGAAAGGCATATATTATAAGCTTGCTATTACTTAGTAGATTCTTCACGCTTCTTAGAGCATCATGGCGTAAATTTTGAAAAAAGGTTGCCCAAACGGGCCAAAATATTACATGCCGAAGTAGAAATAACCTGCAGTCATTAACAATAGATGAATAAGAAGGAGATTTCAGATTAAGTATTTTTAATATGTCCACGCAATCTATCTCTATTTTTAAAGGCTTCAGAACTTGCAAATTTGCTAGTTTAAGATTATGTAATAAGGCCAATAGCTCTGCTTGCACTGTTATTGTGTTTAAGAGGGTACTACAGAATCCCAGCGCTGCATTGTTGGTTTCCTACCATATATACTGGCAGCACGCATATGTATAACCTTTGTCGGAAATATAAAGAATAATGAAATTGTCCTCTTTCCTCTATTCTTGTGAGAACTTTTTCATTTATTCATCATTGTCTTATATACTACAGAAGTCATACATCTTGTTAAGAGGTTGGTGGAGCAGTACAAGGAACGGAAGAAGGATCTTCACATGATGCTCATCGATCTAGAGAAGGCATATGACAAAATCCCAAAGGAGGTGCTATGGAGATGCTTGGAGGATAAATGTGTACCAATGGAGTATAAGGCCGATCAAGGACATGTATGATGGTGACAAGATCCGGGTAAGGACAACGGGAGGAGACTCGAAGCCTTTCCAGTTGTGATGTGATTGCACCAAGGATCAACTCTGAGCCCATTTTTATTTGTGTTGATGATGAATGTGTTATTTACAGATGACATAGTGTTGATTGAAGAGATCCACATCGAAGTTAATGCTAAACTGGAGGTTTGGAGACATATTACACCCTGTAGTTTCGTATATGAATGAGAGCGTAGTTAGCTGACTTGAGTCCCGAGGACTTAAGATCATTACATAGAGTCTCATATGACATATAAGGATGTTAAGGAATGATTACGGAAGGTTGGAAGTAAATTGGATTAAAGGAACCCAATCCGCCTCGAGGATCAGGCCGCAGATCAAAGCCTTCATTTTTCCAACTTTCCGCCACCATCTGTGGTGGAAAATGCGGCCGCAAATGGTGATCTGCAGCATAGATCCCTCCGCAGAATGGATGCGGTGGGTTGGCTATATATGTCTTAATCTCGAAGCTTTCCTCATTTTATTACATTTCATCCCAAACTAAACCTAGGTGTTCCCAAATACCATCTAAATGTATACACATCAATCAAAGATCATCCTTTAAGGTTTTGAAGTGATTTCACCTTTTAGAAGCTTGGATCATAATGGAAAACTCCCTCTGGGTTGTGTATTTGAGCTTAGAATCTTTGGAGAATTGGAGGAAGGTGTGAAGTAGGAGCTCTCTTGGCCATATAAGGTAAGTTATTGCTGTTTTTCAATGTTCCTAGATTCGTCTAGCCTAGTGATTTCATTAGTGAGAGTAATCCATGAGAATAGAGCGAAAGTAAATGCTAAGGTAGAGACATGTTAAAAGTTAAGCTGTTTTAGTTTAATTCGTGAGGTGTTATGGATGATTGTGGTGTGATACGAGAGTTGTGATCTTAGTCTAGCCATGGTTGATGGAGGAGGGAGGATAGTAGCATAAATTTCCATAAAATCAATGTATAGAAGTTGCGCACACAAGTTGTTCGATAAGATGTCTAAATGAACTTCCTTAAGAATTTTGAATCCGATATTGATTCAAATCCTTCGTATAATGTAGATAATCGTTCGTAGAATGTACGAGGATTCGTTGAACTTACATAGACTCGATGATAAGGTAAGTAGGGCTAATTTCCTTGGCATGATTTGATATAAACACTTCCTCGAAACGATTCTATCTAGATAAGTTTAAGACCACCATGCTCCTTCTTGTTGAAGTTATTTATGTTTCTTGTGTATTCCTTATTAATTGTACTTACCGTATTTATATGTCTCTTGATAACTAGCTTAATATTGAAGAACATAGCAATAATAACGATAGTCAGGGGATAACGACCATAGGTCTCTCCGTCTCTGTTCATGATATCTTTTAAGATTTGTCTTGCACTGCACCTATATATACATGTATCTATTTTCTTACCGCGTCACACAATAGTCGATCAGAAAAAACACTTATATGTGCATACCACTAATCAGTTGTGCAGATATTATCACATCCTATATGGCCGGACAGTTTATGATGAGATGGCCCCACATAGAGGCTTGATATTATATGATATGGCCCCATAGAGTGATATGGTTTTACTTACATGCATATATTCATGGTTGTATAAGTTGTATGCCCTCAATGGCCTTTTTCTAAGTTTTAGGTTGATTATATACTTTTTTTATTATATTACATCTTTTATTTACATGATTTACCTACCTTACATATTCAGTATATCTTTCGTACTAATGTCCATTTCTGGGATGTTGTTGTCACGACCCAAACTGGAGGGCCATGACGGGTACCTGGACCTTACTTGTCGGGTACCACTAATCATACAGTTAACATCTAACCGTGATTAATCATGGCCCAAGGGACTCCTCAAGATACCCTGCTGACATATAAAAATAGTAACTGAAAAAGAGCTGTGTAAAATCCTGCAACCAGAAGGACCCAACCTATATACATATACATAAAAAGGCCGACAGATCCATACACGATTACTATATACAGGACAACTGTCTACAAGCCTCTAAAGAGTACACAATATCATAAGGTCAGGACAGGGTCCTGCCATACCTATATGTACATGCAAAAATATCGTACCGAGATTAGACCACCACTCCAAAACAAGGGGAGTGCTCCAATATCCACTGAGTCAGCAACCTACTAATGTAGATTGTCACCTTGCCTCCGTGAGTCTGCGGGAATGAAACACAACATCCCCGACAAATGGGACGTCAGTATGACTGATGTACCTAGTATGTCAGGCATGAAGAATAGCATAACAGAGACATAAAAGTAAACGGAGACAAGGAACATCCAACTAGTAGTAAATGCCTCTAAGGGACATAATATGTATAAGTATCATGTCTGTGCAGAATGCCTCTAAGGGCCATAATATGCCTAAATGCCATGTACCATGTGGTCATACATATACATATGCATACATAATGCCATCAAGCCCCTGTGGGCATCCCATTATATCATATCAGCCTCTGTGGGTATAATCATTATCGTGTATATATGTACCAGCTGCAGGTGGTGTGCATATATAACACCATTCCTTTTTTTCCATACCCCATACATATATATAATGCATACATATAGTAAAGTATATAACTCATTTAAGGTCAAGGTATGTACATGAATATAATGCATGAATGATATGATAATAAGACACTATAAGGTTGTCCGAGTGATGTAATATCGTTTCACATCCGATTAACATTATGAATACTAATATTTTTCCCATATACCTCAATAGAGAATTTTGAAATATATTTAGACATGCTTTGACAATAGAAATGAATAACATCAACATTCTTAGTAGGTTAACTACTAAAAGTAGAATCATTTATAGGACAGTATTACGTTTACGTTTCGTATTCAGAACATGCCAAAAAAAAGACGTATTTTTGCCTTAACATACCTATACTTTATCACGGAATAACTCTCAATCCACTTTAAAATAGAAAAAATTATTGCCGCATTGGAAGAAGATGAAGTTGTCTTGTTTTAAGACACAATTTAGCTAAAGTGGAAATGTCAATAGTAGTTTTTGCGTATGATATTTTTTGGTTGAAATCTGAAAATTGAAAGTCAAAATAGAAAGCAAAATTTTATCTTCTATATTCGGATGCAATGTTCAGGAAATTAAAGTATTCCCGCATGGGTGTAGCTCAGTTGGTTCCAGGGTGGCAGATTGCTCCCAAGAAGGCAGGTTCGAGCCCTGGCAGCCGCAGTGTGGGAGTTCATTTTCTCCTTTGTGAGGGATGACTCCTTGTGGGCACCAGGCACTGTGCCTCCCACCTAGTGGGCCGCTGAGTACCATGATTTACCTCCTCCATCAATCTCTGTCGGGTCGGAGGGGTGGGGGCCCTGTGGGCGAGAGATTTCGCCTTTTGCTCCCAAGAAAATTAAAGTATTTTATGCCACACCACTTTAACTATTACCTTAAACATTTAACACACATATCTAAATGATGCCTCACCAACCTTATCACTTCAAAAACCTTCATTGCTCTTATCCATAGAGCAAATGGATGGTCCCCTTAAAGTTATCCAACAATGTCAAATAATTTATTTACTTTCACTACAATCCTGTCACTTAATCACTTACACACTTAATTAATTTTTTGATCTCAATTCACTTATATACCAATCATTCTTAACATACTTAATACACTCATTATCATAATCATGTGATATAACACTAGTCCATAGCTTAATTTTACAAAACCAAATATTATTTCTACTTACTATCGTAACACTTTTAAGTCCTAAATCATTTTGGGACTCCATCTTCTTGGTCTAAATACTTGAACAAGACCTTATTATTGCGGGTTCGGGTAAAGTTTCTCTTGGACGATTCAATTCCTAGTCCAAAAATACGAGGTGTTACAGTTGTGTTCATGCCTACAGGTATAGATAAACCGGACAACGTACCTCCTCAGTAGGGTACCTATTTCCAGATGTTGGTAGTCGCACTCTACTTCTACAGAGTTGTTGTACATAGTCGATAGGTATTGTTGTATATATTTCTCGAATTTTGGGTATGGCGAGGCCCTATCCTGACCAATTGATGTATTGTAGCACTCTTAGAGTCTTGTAGACGGTGGCTAGTGTGTATTTGTTCTATTTGGCCATATCGACTTCAGGTATGTATATATATGTTATCGTTGGGTTTCTTCTGCATGCAAGGTTACATTTTTATCTTGATATTGTCACTTGGTGTCCTTGTAGGCCTAAATTTTGTGTCATGAAGTTCAGGTGCTATAGTTGGTTCACTCGAGCCTTAGGGTGTCGACTACCGGCTACACCCCCCAAGGTTAGGGTGTGACATAGACTTTAGAGTACAAAGGGTTCAAGTTGAGCAGGACCATGATGGAATACTTGGGGTGCAAGTTCTATGATGTAGCACATGAGGGGGCATATAAGTAGAGCTTGAGGGGCATGCCATCTTAAAGTGAGGAAGTTTTAAGTATCTTGGGTCCATTATCAAAGAAAATTGAGAGATTGATGAGGATGTCACACATCATATTGATGCACGGTGTATGAAATGAAGGCTCGCCTCCAGAGTATTGTGTGATAAAAAGGTTCCACTAAAACTTAGAGGTAAGTTCTACAGAGTGGTAGTTAGACCTACAATGTTGTATGAGATGGAGTGTTGGCCGGTAAAAAAATCTCACATCCAGAAGATGAAGATTTTGGAAATGAGGATGTTGCGATGGATGTATGGGCATACTAGATATGATATGATTAGAAATGAAGTTATTCGAGATAAGCTGGGAGTGGCCTTAATTAAGGACAAAATGCGGAAAGTAAGAATAATATGGTTCAGGCATATACAAAGGAGATGTCTGAGGCCCAGTGCAGAGGTGTGAGTGCTTGGGTATAGATGGTTCAGGAGAGATAGAGGTAGGCCGAAGAAGTATTGGTGAGAAGTGATTAGACATGACATGGCGCAGTTGTAGCTTACCAAGAACATGACCTTAGATAGGAAGTTGTAGATGTCAGAGATTAGAGTAGAAGGTTTGTAGATAGTAATGCATCTTCTTGTGTATCCTTCCAAACTAATAGGTGTAACATTATCTTTGTAGTCTCTACCACTATCTGCTATTTCTTGTACTTCAATTATCATATTAATTTGTTGTAGTTACTGCTTCTTACTCTTCTTTATAATGCTTATTTAACATTTCTTTGTCATGACTTTTTCACTTTCATCAATTCTTGTCTGATCTTCTTTTGTCCTACTTTCTCTTGAACCAAGAGTCTTTCCGAAATAGCCTCTTTACCTTTCAAGGTTGAGGTAAGATTTGCGTACACTACCATTCTCATATCCCACTTATGAGATTATATTTTTCACACCCTAATCTTAGGGGGTGGCTGGCACCCGGAAGCCTGAGCGAACCAACCGTAGCATCTAGAACCTGGATACGAAACTTAGGCTGACAAGGCCTCCATATAATCATAACAACACAAGAATGAAAGACAATCTAAAAACAGAAAAGTCTGAGCATAGTATATACAGATAACCAAGGTCGATAAGGCCATAAGAAGAGTACTCCAACCGACAAAATGGGCCAACAAGGACATAATAAGAGTACTCCAACCGACAAAAGGGGACAACAACGCCACAACAAAATATATACACTAGTCCGCAAGCCTCTAAGAGTGCTATAATACATAAATAGGTTGGGGCAGGGCCCCTCCATACCCAAATTACTATGAATATATAGAATAGTACCCATCGACTCCGGTAATGCAACTTCGTAGAAATGGAGTGCGACAACTAACAGTTGAAATAGGCAACCTACCATGGAGGAGCATCGCTCTGACTATCTGTACATATGGGCATGCACACAGTGCCAAAAAAAGGGGCATCAATATGAATGATGTACTGAATATGTAAGGCATGAAATATAAGTAAACAAGGATGTAATACAAAAGATATGAGTCCAGAAGTCAACCTGAAACTTAAAACAAGCCTATGCAGGCATACCATGCCATAATCATGAATATGCATGCATGTATGTAAAATAAAGCCACTCAACTGGGCCATATAATATAGTATATCATACCTGGCCTCAATGAGGACTTAGTCATACCCGACCTTAATATGACTCGGTAATATCAAAACCAACTGTAGTGGTGTGCACATATAAGCGTCATACCCATGGACTATAGCAGAGTTTCGAAGAATATATATATATATATATATATATATATATATATATATATATATATATATATATAAGTGCAATGCAAGACACACTTCCAAGGACATCACAAGCAGAGCCAGAGTGACCTATCATCGTTATCCTCCGACTATTATTATTGGCGCTACATTCATGAGTCTTAATATAATCATTCTGGAACATATTGAATCCAACAGATGCTATGGACTAGAAGTACCCAAGGAGTAGGATCAATTTATCAAAGAAGTCTTAGTGTCATTCAAATTTCACAAGATAGAATTCCATTCAAAGAAGCGATTACGTCCAGTTATGCCAAGAAGGAAAGTTGCCCTACATACCTTATCGATGAAGCTAATTATGTTACGCGGAGCCTCACATGTGATATGGATGAATATCTACACTAAACGAGGTATTTGTATCAATATCATGTTCAAATCTTATAAGAGGTTTCATTTTAGAGAATTCGTTGAACATCTTATGTGCGTGAAGTTCTAGGGTAACCCTACCATGAATTTTTATTCAAATTAACACCATAATCATCCCTAACTCATTTCCCTCAACTTCAAAACTTCACCAACATGATTCAATACCAATATTTACTCTTAATCTCAACCAACAATACAAACAACAAGTTGACATAACTTTATAGCACAAAAGATGTTTATCCAAGATCATATTCACCAAAGTTCCCAAGTTACTTCCACCAATCAATCAAGCCAAGTTAGGAGAAGCTAAAGAACACATATAAGGGGTGAAAACTTACCTTAACCTCTAAGAAGCTCTTTACAACAACCTTCAACTCAATCTCAAAGTAGTTCGTAACTTTGCCGAGCTAGCTAACCTCCGAGGTGTTTTTGATCCTTAAAGGGAGAAATCACCTTGGATACTTATAAGAGTGTTTTGTAATGGTAGTAAATGGCTTGGAAAATGTTTGATAGGGTTTTAGGAGCTCAAGGGTCGAAAATGAGATGAGAAATTTAATTAGTCAAATTTTGGCCTTAAATAAGACATCAAACCGCCTCACATATATGGCTACATATGCGGCAGCATATGGTGGCAGTGAGGTGGGGAAAATGTGGCTCTAATCCATGGCCACTTCCGCGAGGCGGAAAGGCATCCGCGATACAAAATGCGTGGCGTATCATCGAAACTTCGTCAATCTTTGTCGAGTTGTATTTTCTTTGGTACTATTTACTTACAACCTTCTAAAACCATTCATTAACATCTTTATACGTCATACGAACCTTCAGAAATTATTTCAAGTTCTTACAACTCAAGTCGGCTGACTATACACTCACTCGGGTGCAAAACTATGGGACGTAACACGCTGGGTATGTTGTTGTTGTTGTCATCATTGTCTTATATAAAAGACAATATGTACCTTATTGGTGGTGAAAATAATTTTCTTCCTTCTTGTATTGGATTATGTATTATTATTGAGTTAATAAAGAGCTAGTAAAACGTAGTGTCCTTGTGTATATGAGAATTGGGCTTGGAAGGCAAAACAACTTGATTTAAGAATTTGGTTTTCTTAAAAAAGAAAATTGTTAAGTTGGACTTGTCCGAAATTTCCAAATACATGCTTACTAGATTCATGTCCAAGTTAATTTCGTGGAATTAAAACATAGAGTTAAGGCGCATTACTCGGGTTTCGATGACAGTCTTTATTACTCAAAATTTTCCAAATACATGCTTATCAGTAGGGGTGCACAAAAGGTTAAAACCGGACCGGATCGGACCGAACCGGATCGGACCGAAGACCGAAACGATCAGATCTTAGGACCAAGACGGAGCAATTTCTCGGTCGGTCGTGTCATTTTCGTCCGTCTGGTCATTTGGACCGAATGGACCGAATCGAAATTTGCAGAAATCCAAAATCCAAATTGCAATAAATCCAATTCCACTCCAGTACTCCATAGTGTCCACTGTCCACAGTCCACACCCCAAATCCAAATTGCAATAAATTTTTTACATGATTTATTATTATTACATAAAGTAAGCTTTAATAACTAAAAAAACTAATCGCGCAGTGCGAATCGGCGGTGGTGCTTTGCTCTTTGCTGCCATTGCTTGCTGCATTGATCCACAAACCACACTTGCTTCTTGCTGCATGCCTTGATCCACAGACCAGTGTCCTCAGTCTCACTGCCCTGTCCAGTGTCCACATTAGGCATAGTCCACAAAATTTATTCTTGAAAATGCCAACACTAAAAACAAGTAAACAACAGTAGGGAAGAGAATGACAACATCCTTAAAGAAAATACATTATACATATACAAAGACAAACCTCAAACACTCAAACCATCAAACACAGATGGTAGATTCATCAATTCCACACTTTTGAAAATCTGTATGAAATAAAATAATAAAGTTAGTAATAAGAATTGTAACTCTTCTAATGCTTGCAATGAGATGTCATCATATTCATATCAATATATCATACCATTCTCCAAATTTTGTAACTCTTCTAATGATTCTTACACATTAATTAGTTTGGATTTCTTCGTCAAAGTTGCACGAAGCCAATCTTGACCACAAATGAGTCCTTGCACCATCTTTAACATAAAATAAAAGTTAAGAAACAGAACTTACCAATTAGTATAATAAAAATTAAACTTGCTTTACAAAAAATACAAAAGAACATGTATTACCATAGGTGTCAAAGAACTCCTGAACTGGTCAAGTGTTCGTCTTCCGGTACTAAATGCAGCCTCAGAAGCAACTGTAGATACTGGAATAACTAATATATCACGAGCCATGCGTGAAACAACGGGAAATCTTAGTGAATTGAGCTTCCACCAAGTTAAGATTTCAATATCTTCTTCATCCACCTCTTCATTCAAATATCGATCAAGCTCCGGTCTCGTACTATATTTACCCTTTGCTTCTAACGAAGATTTGAGCTTCATAACTTTAGTCTTGAGATCTAATCTCATGTCACTTGATTTAGATACATCACTTGTCCCACTCAAAGCAACAGTAGGGAAATACATAGCCTTATATTAATCAAACAAATCATTTAGGACTTGTTGAACATTCTCAAGCAAACTATCACCCTTCACTTCCCCATACATCTCATGTAGAGTCAATTGTAAACCAACCTTTTTCATCGAAGGATCAAGAATGACAGCCACATAAATCAACATGTTGAACTTTTCTAAACTAGCCCAATACTTATCAAACTTTTCTTTCATCTTACCAGCCATTGCACTCAATTCTACATCACAAGTACTTTCTAGATCTTTTAATGTTCCAAGAGTTGTACCAATATCAAACAATGCACTATTGCACGTGACACTCAAAGAAGCAGAAACATTATTAGTTAAAGTATAAAACTTTTCTAGAAAGATAGCAAGCCTCTTGGCCAACAACCAATCATTCTCATTAGAAGACCCTACATTACTAGGCTCTTTAAGATCTTGTTCTTTATGAAGTTCAAACATACCAAAAACTCGCTCAAATTTTATAGATGTCATGAACATAGTATAAGTTGAGTTCCAACGAGTGGGCACATCAAGTGACAACAAAGATTTGCTCTCTATTTTCAAGACTGTTGCAATTTCTTTAAATTTAAGAAGCCTAGCAGGAGAATTCCTCACAAATTTCACAGTAGCTCGAATTCTTTCAATTGCTTTAAGAGAATCTTTTATTTTCAAACCATCCCAAACAATAAGATTAACAATATGAGCGACCATCTCATATGCAAATACTTTCCCTTACTTATTGCACTACCATTGCTTTGAACTATTCTCATCAGGTGACTACAATCAACATCATTTGAAGAGGCATTATCAACAGTCACGGTAATAAGTTTCATATGTAAATCCCAACTCCCTAAACAAGATTCTATAGCTTTTACAATTGACTCACCCCTATGACTTGTAATTGGAAAAAAGTTTAGAATTCGTTTTTACAAATTCCAATCATTGTCTATAAAATGAGCGGTAAGACACATATAGTTGATTCTCTGATTAGATGTCCATGAATCAGTTGTCACACAGACTCGTTGGCATGACAATTTGAGAAATTCTTTCAACTTTTTTTTTCCTTCAAATAAAGTTGAAAGCAATCACGCGCCACAGTCATACGGGAGGGTACTATAAACTCAGGGCAAACAACAGATATGAAATGCTTAAAATCGGGTTTTTCAACACAACGAAAAGGAAGTTCGTCAACTATCACCATATAGCACAACACTTCCCTAACTTCATTTACATTTAAAACCCAATTTCTCAACTTCCCTTCTCCTTTTTTATCCGCAACAGCCTCCAAAGTCAATTTACTTTGATTTTGTTTAATCATATTCTCCGGGTTTAGTAGGCATTGAGTTGCATGATTTTTCACATTTTTGTTACCATTAATAGTAGAGTCACACGCAAAAAATTTATGGCAATACTTACATTCAGCTCGACGCTTGCCCTCGCCATTAGTCAAATAAAGCTTGTATTCCTTCCAATATTCAGCCCTTTGTTTGTTGCAAGTAATATACTGTCGTTCCTCCGTTGGCATAATACTTATCTATGTGTGGAGTGTATTTGTTGGTGTTTGAGAAGGCAATACAAACTCAGGGTCAGGGACAGCCTCTGCTTCAAAATCTGGTACAGTCGAGTGAGTCGACGGACGAGTCATTTCATCGTCTCTTTTCCTTTTGGATTGGATATCAGATTCAGAGGTAATAGACATCATATGCATGTGAATACAAACATTTAATATCATTTAAAAATACAAATGAATACAAACTTTTGTTGCACAACTTTTAATGACAAACTAATAAACTATTCCTTAGTAGTAAGTACTAAGTAGTACATACCTTGTCGATAGATTGAGAGACTGAGAGTGAGAGAGGCGACTGAGGCGGCTCGACTCTGGAGTCTCGAGTGGACTGGAGTCTGGAACTCTGGATTGAGAGAAGTGAGAAGCGACAGATTGAGAGACTGAGATTGAGATTGAGAGGCGACGTTGACGGACGAGTGAGGATTGATGAGTGAGTAGTGACGACTTCGAGTCGTCGACGGTGAGGTAAGGTGCTGAGATTGACATTTAGGGATTTAGAAATGAGGGAGAGAGAGAGAGACGGGTCGGAAATAGGGGTGTATATCGTAGGGGGCGGGAGTCCGGAGGGGAGGGTTAGTATTAGTATAAAAATTAGGATTATATATATTATAAAATAAAATTAAAATTTGGTTTGGACCGGACCGGACCGGACCGGACCGAAAATCGAAACTTATATTTCAAAGGACCGAAGACCGGACCGATAATTTCGGTCCGGTCCATTTTTTCTATTCGGACCAATTTTTTTGCACCCCTACTTATCAGATTCATGTAAGTAGTTAAAGCTCATTACTCAGATTTAAATGAGTATTCATCATGTTTTCATTGAAAGAAAAGCTGCTAATGCTGTCTGGAAGTTCTTGCTGGAAAATATTAGACATGATCACATTAAAAAGAATAAATAAGAGAGGAATAAAATATAGTAATAGCTATAAAGATAAGACATAGTTGAAATTACAAACTCTGTTCAAGGCACACTATGGGTGGCACCCGTCTTTAGAGTAGATTTCCGTCGCTACCCCGGTAAAAATAACAAAGTGATTTTCTACTCTCAAATACAATGAACCACTCAGGAATATTCTAATGTGCACTCAAATAAAAGTTTCGAAAAACCCTTTTAATCTATCAACTACTTTTGTTGGAATTCAGAATAAGAAATAAGACGGACTCTTGAAGAGTAAGAAATGATAAACAACTTAAGGATCTAGATCTGCTGTTAATGAATTTTCTGCGATGGGAGAGATATTTATAGAAAGTGAAATACATCTTTTCATGAATGAATGTACCCCTTAAAATAGATGACACCTTTTCACAATGAATAGGTGTATCCTTTAAAGAATGGGTAACATCTTTTTATAATATATTTTGTCTTTTGAAATGGGGTTTTTAAATTTTAAATCACTTCTAAATAAGTTTAAAATTACTACAGTGGCAACCCAATTTTACTAATTGGAGATCTCGTTACGAAGGTTCAATGTGATAACAACAAGATGTCTAGTAGTTGGAGAAGTAACATAACTTACTTTTATCTGAGTCTCTTCGTGCATGATTCATTATCACGGTAACTTGATGTAACGGGTAGGAAGAGTATATATTCTGAATGAATTCATAGCAAATGATGTTGGATATATTTTCGTTCCATATATCCTTGAAGAATTCACCTATTCGAGTATGGTTGTGAGGCCGTAACCTATGAGATTAGACTTTTCTCTAAAGAAATCGTGAATCAAGTTATGAGTGCAAAGTCATTAGCGCGCAACCCCGTTTATGAACTCGAAAAAATCTCGTATAATGTGTATGTTGAATAGAAGACCGGGCTACAAGATCCTAGTTCAAGAGTTAAATTCACTATGATCTTTCTGGTTGGATTCATCATATAAGTGATGTTCAAGTGTACAAAACACCTTTACTGACATCACTATAAAAGAGTGCTTTTAATATTATTTAAATCTTGAATCATGTGGGGGATTGTTTGAATATATTTAGAAGTGATTCAAAATTTAAAACTATTTGGAAAGAAAAAGTATATTATGAAAATATCTTACCCATTCTTTAAAGGATACACTTATTCATTGTGAAAATGTCTCATCCAATCTTAAGGGTACATCCATTCATGAAAAAGTGTGTTTCACTTTCTATAAATATCTATTACATTGCAGAAAAATCATTAATAGCATATCTAGATCCTTAGGTTCTTTATCATTTCATTCTCTTCAAGAGTTTATTTTATTTCTTATTCTGAATTCCAACAAAAGCAATCGAGAGATTAAAATGGTTCTCTAGAACTTTTATTTGAGTGCTTATTAGAAATTTCTGAATAACACATTGTATTTTGGGAGTAGAACGTCACTTTCCTATTTTACACCGGGGTAGCGACGAAAATCTACTTTTAAGGTAGCGCCATCCATAGCGTGCCTTCAACCGAGTTTTTCACTTTCAACTATGTCTTATCTTTATAGTTATTACTATAATTATTTTTCTCTTATTTGTTCTTCTTAATGTGATCATCTCTAATATTTTTTCAAACAATTCTTTGGGTTTTTAACTATGTCTTATCTGTATAGTTATTACTATATCTTATTTCATAGAATTAGTAAGTTATTTAATCATAATTGTAATTGATACCTAGTATTTTGTATATGGTAGGTGTATATTTAGTCATTTAAGACCTTAATTCTATTCTAGGATGATCTTTGTATTATGGGTATATTTAATACCTCTTTGGAATGAAATAATCAAGGAAGATAGTTCGTACATGGTATCAGATTATAGGAAAATTTCCTAAACTATAAAAACTTATCCTTTCTTTGTGACATCCCCCCCCCCCTTGTGCCGCCGACTTCCTTCCTCTTTCGTCAGCCATGTCTGACTCAAAATTAAATTTTCATTTATCCCTTCAAAATTGTGGCAAGATCTGCTCGGCCAGACTTGAGCCAAGAGGTTTTATTACAATAAGAGATTTTGAAGTCTGGTTTCCAGCGATCAAGACAAAAGGCATCTGTCACGACCCAACCCCGGGGTCGCGACTGGTACCCTACCGGGGTACCCTGTCAGGTATATGTCAGAGAATAGCAGCGGAACATACATAACACATAACTTATAAAAAGGGTAAACATCACTGGCCAGCCGATAAGGCTGCCTTACATAAAACATACTTAAACAAAGTATAGTAGTACAACTGGTTCTTATAGCCCAAAACATATATGTGACCGCAGACCTCTAAAGATAACAATCGTGGCGGGGACGGGCCGCCATACCACGAATGTACAAAATACCTATAGCATCGGGAATATCCGTACCAATAAACAAGCTTAGGAGGAATGAGCTTCGACAGGAATAATGATCCTAAGAACGAGGATCCTCAATGCCTTACCCTTACTGCGGCATGAGCGGCCCAGGAAGGGTCGATTACCTGATATGTACCAAGTATGTAAAGCTGGAAAATACTGTAATAATGATATCATAAGTCTACAAGTAAGCTGGAGTCATGGAAGAAAATCAAATATCTTTTATTGTGCCTTACTAACAATGAGAGTGACAAGTATATATATATATATATATAATACTGCATAAAATAGGGGCCTTAGGATCAAAACAGGGTACCTCGCCCGTAGTATCAATAAGCACCCCTACTCCTGGGACTATTTCACCCGCATAAGTCCTGTGGACCCGCATGAGGTATTCCTCGCATAGGTTGTACTCGCCCGCATGGGACTATTTCACCCGCATAAGCCCATAAGGACTCGCATGAGGTATTCCTCGCATCGTGGGTAGCAAATCCACGGAACAGGTGGTATAACGATCTTGGGGACTTTCCCCTCAGATATACTCTTACCCTGAAGCAGATGGTATAACGATCTTGGGGCTTGCCCCTCAGATATACTCTTACACTGAAGCAGATGGTATAACGATCTTGGGGCTTGCCCCTCAGATATACTCTTACACTGAAGAAGGTGGTATGACGATCTTGGGGCTTGCCCCTCAGACATACTCTTACCCTGGAGTAGGTGATATAACTATCTTGGGGCTTGCCCCTCAGATATACTCTTACCCTAGCTCAAACTGTCATCATATCATAATCATAAATAAGTTAAGAAAACTTATAACTTCTTATTAGTCTTGTTCATATACCCTCTCATTTTAGTTTACTTAAGGCACTTAATCATATCTTTAATAAAAGAACACCGGGAGTTTAACCCAAGTACTACATGCTTCAACTCTTTTAAAAATGACTCTTCTTTATACATAAAACTCTTGGGCAATTGATGCCTTAAAACCAATTTGCCTCTTCATATACTTATCTTACTTAAGAGTAAATCTCTTCTCATTAACCTTTTATGAAGCTAATAAACCAACTTCCCATAAAGTTGTTATATTAACTCTATACTTTAGTAAAATCATACTTTTCCCCTAACTAAGGGACTTATACATTCTTAAAACGAAACAAGTCATTATATACTTAAAACAAGTAAGAATACCAAATCTTGACGTCTCAGTACTACATAGTTTCATCTATTCATGCTCAAGAGATAGGAAAGCTTCACATACCTTTTTGATCAATCCACTTGCTAAGTCCAAACTACCGCAAGTAATATGTCAACCTAAAATAACCATGATACGTTTATTAACCTCTAATTTAAATGTAGAATAATCTAAACTCAAAGCCACTAAATTCTATGGAAAATTAGGCAGCATTTCCTTTGTTTCTACATACTTTGCCACCTTTCACAAGGCCGAATTTATCATCCAAACGCCACATTTAAGGCTCAACAATCCAACATTTCAAAGGGGATTACACACCTAAACTTGGGTGTGTAAAATTCTGCCCCAAAAGGTACAACAATTCACTTAACAATTCTAAGGTAGTTTTTAGGCTACAACATGCTCATAATATCTTCTTAACCAATTCCTTCACATTCAAACCATAGTTCTTACATGCAATGAGTCTAAGAGCATTATTTACTACCACAAGTTCTTTCTTTTTAACATGCAACACTAAAAACTAATTATAAATGAGGAACCATTACCTTAGAGCTTTAGCCAAATTTATTCCAACAATTTTGCTAGCCTCCTTTCCAAGAATACCACCACAATAACCTTCACAAGCTAGCCACAAGTTTCCTTCTTGCCTTTTTCTTTTCAGATTTCTCCTAAGGCTAAAATATCTCTTGGAATTTTAGAGAGAAGTGGGAGCTTAAGCTTTAGAGAGAGAGAGAAATTGGAAGATGACCAAGTCTTCAAGACTTGGTCAATATATTGCATGCAAGAAATCAGATGGGGGGGACACTTGTCACCCTCCCAAGGTCTTTTAAAAGAAAAATCTGACTTTTCCTAAGTTTTTCCGCCCAAAAATCCGCCTCGCTGAAACCTCATGACCTCTCGAACTTTCGCGCCTGCCTGGCATCTGCTGGCGCGCTGCAACTTCAGCGACCCTCGGTACTTTGGCGCCGCGACCTGCATCCGCGCCGCGCCTGCCGCTGTCCGAAACACATTGTCCGATTGCGACCGAACTTGTAACTCTCATAACTTTCTACTCCGACGTCCTATCGACGAACGGTTGGTTGCGTTGGAATCTAGACTCACGAACTACGCCTAGGTCTTTGAAACACTTAGGAACTCTCAATGTATCGGGTCATAACCGCCTCAAAGTTGACTAAAACCCGTTCGAATAATCCGTCAACCTATCCTTTGAAAATTTTAAGTCTTACATGCTTTAAATGCGCTCTCATCGTAGGTCGAACTACGGTATAACATTCTCCCTTAGAAACATTCGTCCGAATGTTCCTTCTAAACTTACTCAAAACTCAACATCGACATAGACCCTCTTAACTATTCTTTTGCAAATAAAGAAGCTCGCGAGCCACAACATCTTGAGCGTAAATGCTAATAAAAACTAACAAGCGGAAAGTGGGTTACCCGGAGGTATAGGAAATAGGTGAGGTACTTCTTCATCATGTCATCCTCTGCTTCCACGTCATTTCCTCCATGTTCTCGTTCGCCATAGGACCTTGGCGGGCTTGCGTCTTTCGTCCGAAGTCGTCTAACTTTGACGATCGAGTATCGCTATGGGACTCTCCTCATACGATAACTCCTCACTTGGACATCATGAACCGGGTGCACTCTAGATGGATCTCCAATACATTTCCGCAACATGGACACATGGAAGACTGGATGTACCGCCTCCAAATCGGACGGCAGATCTAACTCATAGACAACCACCGCTGCCCTACGGACAATCCGATCGGCCCGATGTACCTTGGGCTAAGCTTCCCTTCTTTCCAAATCTCATCACGCCGCCATGGCGTACGCTAGAAAAACCCAATCATCTATCTCAAATTCCAAGTGTCGACGCCGATGATCTGCATACGACTTACCGACTACGAGCGCCAACAAGCGCTCTGGATAAGCTTCACTTATCCATCGCTGAACTAAGTGCGCCCAACTAACTGAACTTATCCCACCTCGAACCAGCCTATCGATGACCTGCACTTTCTCCCGTATAAGGCCTCATAAGGCGCCATCTGAACACTGGAATGGTAGTTGTTGTTGTAAGCAAACTCCACAAGAGGCAAATGATCCTCCCAGCTACCCCTGAAATCAATAACACAAGCCCACAACATATCCTCAAGTGTCTGGATAGTGCGCTCGGCATGTCCGTCGGTCTGAGGATGAAACGCCGTACTGAGACTCACCTGTGTCCCTAATCCTTCGAAAAGACCTCCGAGTTGGCGAAGCGGGCTCTCTATCGATATAATCAACACCGGGACTCCGTGCAGTCTCACAATCTCTCTAATATATAATCTGGCATAGTCCTCAGCTGAGAACGTCGTTCTGACCGGAAGAAAATGGGCTGATTTCGTCAGCCTGTCGACAATTACCCAAATGGAATCATGCTTCCTCTGAGTGGTAGGTAGCCCTGTAATTAAATTCATATTTATCACCTCCCACTTCCAAGTCGGAATATCAATAACTGCACCACCGGGCTTACGGTGCTCAATCTTAACCTGGCGACAATTCGGGGGCGTGCCCGCGAACTCGCATGGCGTCCTCTTTAGGCCATCCCACCAATACACGCATCGAGGTCATGATACATCTTAGTCGACCGGATGAATAGAATAACGAGCACCTGTGCCTCACGAAATCTGGCGACGAAGTCTGTCACATCGGGAACACACAACCGCCCTCGAATCTTAGCACCCATCAGCGCTACCTCAAATAGACTCTTCTCCTACGGAAGCTGCGTCTCGATGCCGTACCAAAATCGGATCCTCATCGCCGCCTCTTCACCTCTTCGACGATGGAAGACTCGGCAACCTCTCGAACCCGAATTCGTCACTGCAGAATCAACCAAGCGAACCCCAAGGCTCGCTGGTGATGTAACTCTCGGACCATATCCCTTTTCTGCGGTGAACATCAGACGGACTACCCATCGATCTGCGACTAAGGGCATCTGCAACTACATTGGCCTTCCGGGTGGTACAAAATATCAACATCGTAATCCTTAAGTAGCTCCAACCACCGTCTGCCGCAAGTTCGGCTCCCTGCGGTGAAGATGTCTGGAGACTCTTGTGGTCTGTAAATGTCCACATGAACTCCATATAAATAATGTCTCGGATCTTGAGGCATGAATCACTGCGCCAACTCAAGTCATGTGTGGGATAGTTCTTCTCATGCTTCCTAAGGTCGAGATGCATAAGCTATAACCTTGCCGTCTTTGCATCAGCCACGCCCGACACACGTGGCGTCACAATAAACCACATATCCTCTAAGCCCTGCGGAAGCGTAAGAAGCGGGCGGTCGTCAACTTCTCCTTTAGAAGCTGGAAACTTTCCTCAAGTATTCGCCCCGGAACATAGCGCATACGAGTCGGCTTAGTCAAAGGAGTGAAATAGAAGCAAACTTCTCTACAAACCTCAGATAATAACTCGCGAGGCCCAAAGCCGCACCTCCGTCTTGTAGTGGAGTGCAGGTCAAGTCTTGGCGCCTCGATCTTATTTGTATCAACCCGAATACCATCGCCCCGATAACATGTCCTAAGAAAAGCCATCGAAGCCAAAACTCGCGTTTCGAGAACTTGGCATACAATCGCCGGTCACGAGGACTTCAATACCGTCCTCAAATGATCTGTATGCTCCTGCTATGTGCGCGAATACACCAAGATATCATCAATGAACACTATAACGAACATATCCAAGAATGACATGAACACTCTATTCATCAAATCCATGAATACTGCTGGGGCATTGGTCAAACCGAAAGACATCACCCTGAACTCATAGTGCCCATACTGGGTCCTGAATGCAGTCTTTGGGATATCCGCTTCTCTAACTCGTACCTGATGGTAACCAGATCGCAAGTCTATCTTGGAAAAACACTTTGCACCCTGCAACTGGTCAAACAAATCGTCAATCACGGGAGGATATCTTCACGATAGTTACCTTGTTCATTTGTAATCAATACACATACGCAGCGTCCATCCTTCTTCTTTACAAATAACAGGTGCTCCCAGGAGAAACACTTGGCCTAATAAAGCCTTTCTCCAGCAAATCTTTCAGCTGGTCCTTCAACTCCTTCAGCTCGGCAGGTGCCATCCTGTATGGCGGAATAGATATCGGTCGAGTATCTGGCGCCAAATCAATGCAAAACTCAATCTCCTCTCGGAGGATACGCTAAATGCGGGAATACATCCGGAAACTCTCTAACGGCCGAATCGGAAGGTCGGCGCCTCGACCTCGATGTCGAATACTCGAACCACATGATAGATGTACCCTTTCCGCACCATCTTCCTAGCCTTGAGGTAAAAAATAAACTTACCCCGGCGATGCAAGATTCCCTTCCACTCGATAAGGCTCACCAGAAGCGAAACCGAACTAATCTCTCTACGGTCCACATGGGCATAGCAAGGCGCTAGCCAATCCATACCCATAATCACATCAAAGTCTGTCATATCCAACTCTATCAAGTCGGCAGAGTCGGCGACTATCTATAGTCACAGGCAAGCCTTATACACCGCTCGGCTACCACCGAATCACCTACGGCGTAGCCTCAAAACGTCTTATGGACTCGGGCTCTATCCTACTCTCTGGCAATATGAGGAGATATGTAGGACAAGGTAGAACACGGATCTATCAAAGCATATACATCACGAAGAAACCAATAATGTACTGTGGCGACATCCGGTGACGCCTCGCAGTCTGTCATTGGACATAGCATATATGCGGTTACGAGGACCGCTAATCGGAACCCCTACCACGACCTCTGCCGCGGCTTCTTGGCCCATAAGTACCACGCCTCGGGCGTCTAACCATCGAAGATGAAGATCCATGCAGACCCGTCGGCTGAACCATGCGCCCGCCGCCGCTGGGGCGGACAATCCTTCTTGGATGGCCCGCTGCCACAAAGTAGCACGCTCCGAACCCATCGGCACTCGCCGGATGAGACCTACCGCATCGAACGCAGAGAGGTAGGTGGTCTCGATTAGTCTTTGGTCTCGCCTCCTGAAAACACGAAGTCTGGAGCCACGACCTGCTCTGAATAACCTCGCGATCGGACCTCCTGCGGAAAAGCGAGAAGGAGCACTCTGTCTTGGCTGGAATGTGGACCTAGTCTGCTGCGAGGCCGCCGCGTCAGCGCCACGAGAACTGCTGCCTCAGCCTCTTGGTGGCCCAAATCTAGCTGATCCTGCCTCTCTCTGTCCTCAATCCCCTGTGCGTATGCCTGCATCCTGGCAATATCCATCTCTGGCTGAAGAGCCACCCCCAAGCATGCAGTAATCATATGACGGTCTAACCCCATCACATATCGATGAACCACATGCGCCATGTCGCCTACTATGGTGTGCATATCGGCCAGGAGTCGAACTCGGTGTACTCACGATAGTACTCCCGTCTGTCTCAAGGTCAAGAACCTATCTCTGGGCTCTCCTCACCTCAGGAGGCAAGAAGTGGTCTAGGAACGCCTCCGTGAACTCCTCCCAATCAGCTGGAAGAGCATCCTCACCCCTCGACAATACCCATGACTCAAACCAGTTCAACGCAATATCGCGTAGCCGGTAAGAAGCTAGTATAACAGACTCAGTCTCCGATGCCCCAAGGACCTGCATGGTCCATCAGAAGCCTAGGACAAACTCCTGCGGATCCTCCTCAAATCTCGAACCATAGAACTCGGGTGGGTGACAACCCAAGAAATCCCGAATCCGTAAACTGTCGGCTCTAGGGTTGGTCGCCTGCTCCTGTCGGCGCTCGCCACTATCTTTGGTCGATAAGAATCATTCCGTAATCTCGTACTCGGACCACGACTTTGGGATGGAGGCTCGTCGCGGTCTCGATGGCGCGTCCGCTGCCTCGAACTCTGCTGAAGCTGGCGACGACGTGGAACTCGCCGCTCTAAACATCATCTCTGGTAAGGACTGGGCCTGTGCCCTCGTGACTTTCTGCGTCCACTAGCGGCACCTCACCGCTTTGCCTTCACGGGCCGCGGTTGCCTTGCGTGGAGGCATAACTGATACATAAAGGAAAACATCAGAGGAGGTTCAACCTATAACTCAGCTCTATTGCACGATCTTAGAGTGAAAGAATGAAAACCAATCCTAAGTATCCTGCAGCCTCCTGATTATAGGTGTGGTGCACGACATATAAGTGATGTTCAAGTGTACAAAACACCTTTACTGACATCACTATAAAATAGTGCTTTTAATATTATTTAAATCTTGAATCATGTGGGGGATTGTTTGAATATATTTAGAAGTGATTCAAAATTTAAAACCATTTGGAAAGAAAAAGTATATTATGAAAATATCTTACCCACTCTTTAAAGGATACACTTATTCATTGTGAAAATGTGTCATCCAATCTTAAGGGTACATCCATTCATGAAAAAGTGTGTTTCACTTTCTATAAATATCTATTACATTGCAGAAAATTCATTAATAGCATATCTAGATCCTTAGGTTCTTTATCATTTCATTCTCTTCAAGAGTTTATTTTATTTCTTATTCTGAATTCCAACAAAAGAAATCGAGAGATTAAAATGGTTCTCTAGAACTTTTATTTGAGTGCTTATTAGAAATTTCTGAATAACACATTGTATTTTGGGAGTAGAACGTCACTTTCCTATTTTACACCGGGGTAGCGACGAAAATCTACTTTTAAGGTAGCGCCATCCATAGCGTGCCTTCAACCGAGTTTTTCACTTTCAACTATGTCTTATCTTTATAGTTATTACTATAATTATTTTTCTCTTATTTGTTCTTCTTAATGTGATCATCTCTAATATTTTTTCAAACAATTCTTTGGGTTTTTAACTATGTCTTATCTGTATAGTTATTACTATATCTTATTTCATAGAATTAATAAGTTGTTTAATCATAATTGTAATTGATACCTAGTATTTTGTATATGGTAGGTGTATATTTAGTCATTTAAGACTTTAATTCTATTCTAGGATGATCTTTGTATTATGGGTATATTTAATACCTCTTTGGAATGAAATAATCAAGGAAGATAGTTCGTACATGGTATCAGATTATAGGAAAATTTCCTAAACTATAAAAATTTCTCCTTTCTTTGTCCCATCCCCGCCCTTGTGCCGACTTCCTTCCTCTTTTCGTCACCATGTATCGACTCAAAATTAAATTTTCATTTATCCCTTCAAAATTGTGGCAAGATCTGCTCGGCCAGACTTGAGCCAAGAGGTTTTATTACAATAAGAGATTTTGAAGTCTGGTTTCCAGCGATCAAGACAAAAGGCATCTGTCACGACCCAACCCCGGGGTCGCGACTGGTACCCTACCGGGGTACCCTGTCAGGTATATGTCAGAGAATAGCAGCGGAACATACATAACACATAACTTATAAAAAGGGTAAACATCACGGCGGTAGATAAGATTGTCTTCCATAAAACATACTTAAACAAAGTAGAGTAGTACAACTGGTTCTTATAGCCCAAAACATATATGTGACCGCAGACCTCTAAAGATAACAACTGTGGCGGGACAGGGCCCCGCCATACCCCTGAATGTACAAAATACCTATAGCATCAGGGAATATCCGTACCAATAAACAAGCTTCCGGAGGAATGGAGCTTCGACAGGAATAGTGATCCAGAACGAGGATCCTCAATCGCTTACCACCTGCGGCATGAGCGTAGCCCAGGAAGGGGTCGATTACCTGATATGTACCAAGTATGTAAGTGGAAAATCTGTAATAATGATATCATAAGTCTAAAAGTAAATTTGAGTCATGGAAGAAAATCAAATACCTTTTCTTGTGCCTTACTAACAATGAGAGTGACAAGTATATATATATATAATCTTGCATAAAATAGGGGCCTTAGGATCAAAACAGGTACCTCGCCAGTAGTATCAATAAGCACCCTACTCGCGGGACAATTTCACCCGCATAAGTCTGTGGACCCGCGTGAGGTATTCCTCGCATAGGTTGTACTACCGCGTGGGACTATTTCACGCGTAAGCCCATGGGACTCGCGTGAGGTATTCCTCGCGTCGTGGGTAGCAAATCCACGGAGCAGTGGTATAACGATCTTGGGGACTTTCCGCCGGATATACTCTTACCCCAAACAGGTGGTATAACGATCTTGGGGCTTGCCCCTCAGATATACTCTTACACTGAAGCAGATGGTATAACGATCTTGGGGCTTGCCCCTCAGATATACTCTTACACTGAAGAAGGTGGTATGACGATCTTGGGGCTTGCCCCTCAGACATACTCTTACCCTGGAGTAGGTGGTATAACGATCTTGGGGCTTGCCCCTCAGATATACTCTTACCCTAGCTCAAAGCGTCATATCATAATCATAAATAAGTTAAGAAAACTTATAACTTCTTATTAGTCTTGTTCATATACCCTCTCATTTTAGTTTACTTAAGGCACTTAATCATATCTTTAATAAAAGAACACCGGGAGTTTAACCCAAGTACTACATGCTTCAACTCTTTTAAAAATGACTCTTCTTTATACATAAAACTCTTGGGCAATTGATGCCTTAAAACCAATTTGCCTCTTCATATACTTATCTTACTTAGAGTAAATCTCTTCTCATTAACCTTTTATGAAGCTAATAAACCAACTTTCCATAAAGTTGTTATATTAACTCTATACTTTAGTAAAATCATACTTTTCCCCTAACTAAGGGACTTATACATTCTTAAAACGAAACAAGTCATTATATACTTAAAACAAGTAAGAATACCAAATCTTGTACGTCTACCGTACTACATAGTTTCATCTATTCATGCTCAAGAGATAGGAAAGCTTCACATACCTTTTTGATCAATCCACTTGCTAAGTCCAAACTACCGCAAGTAATATGTCAACCTAAAATAACCATGATACGTTTATTAACCTCTAATTTCAATGTAGAATAATCTAAACTCAAAGCCACTAAATTCTATGGAAAATTGGGCAGCATTTCCTTTGTTTCTACATACTTTGCCACCTTTCACAAGGCCGAATTTATCATCCAAACGCCACATTTAAGGCTCAACAATCCAACATTTCAAAGGGGATTACACACCTAAACTTGGGTGTGTAAAATTCTGCCCCAAAAGGTACAACAATTCACTTAACAATTCTAAGGTAGTTTTTAGGCTACAACATGCTCATAATATCTTCTTAACCAATTCCTTCACATTCAAACCATAGTTCTTACATGCAATGAGTCTAAGAGCATTATTTACTACCACAAGTTCTTTCTTTTTAACATGCAACACTAAAAACTAATTATAAATGAGGAACCATTACCTTAGAGCTTTAGCCAAATTTATTCCAACAATTTTGCTAGCCTCCTTTCCAAGAATACCACCACAATAACCTTCACAAGCTAGCCACAAGTTTCCTTCTTGCCTTTTTCTTTTTCAGATTTCTCCTAAGGCTAAAATATCTCTTGGAATTTTAGAGAGAAGTGGGAGCTTAAGCTTTAGAGAGAGAGAGAAATTGGAAGATGACCAAGTCTTCAAGACTTGGTCAATATATTGCATGCAAGAAATCAGATGGGTGAGGACACTTGTCACCCTCCCAAGGTCTTTTAAAAGAAAAATCTGACTTTTCCTAAGTTTTTCCGCCCAAAAATCCCGCCTCGGCGCCGCGGCGCTGAAACCTCCGCAGCCTCTCTGAACTTTCGGCGCCGCGGCCCTGCTGTCCTGGCGCCGCGGCGCTGCAACTTCAGCGACCCCTCAGTACTTTCGGCGCCGCGGCCCTGCATCCGGCGCCGCGGCCCTGTCGCCTTTGTCCGAAACACATTTCTGTCCGACTGCGCACTGAACTTGTAACTCTCATAACTTTCTACTCCGACGTCCTATCGACGAACGGTTGGTTGCGTTGGAATCTAGACTCCACGAACTACGCCCTAGGTCTTTGAAACACTTAGGAACTCTCAATGTATCGGGTCATAACCCGCCTCAAAGTTGACTAAAACCCGTTCGGAATAATCCGTCAACCTATCCTTTGAAAATTTTAAGTCTTACATGCTTTCGTACGCTCTCATACGTAGGGTCAGAACTACGGGGTATAACAACATCCACATCAAGATATAAGAAACTTTTGGTGAAGATGCACCAAGCAGAAGATCTGACAGGGCAGAACGTGGAAGTAAGTTAAAAATGTTGGAAATTTATTAATATGAATAAAGTTAATCCTATTATTTATGACTCGAACAATTGGAGCCCCGCACGTCGTAAACGTGGTTTCCACAAACATGCACACATTGTATCAAAGATCATAAATTTCCTTAGTGAAAGATATATTGGTACGTAAACGAAATATTTGAGACATGAAATGATAGATGGTTATTGGCCAAATGACGAGTGTTTTACGTTGGTAAATGAAGGAAGAAGTGTATGATGTGTAAAATATGAAACGAGTCAGAAATTGACGCGGAGCCTTGAACCGCCACAATGAACAATTTGCTGCTCAAACTTACGTTGTTGCTCAAGGTAAACCTAGTACCTTCCCCACTGCTTCCACTGCTGCACAAGGCTTAACCAATGCCTTTGCCAATGCTCAAGGGAACGCTACAGTTCCTTCTCCCGACGGTTTCCACCATGAACGCCCTGAGAAGTTTATAGGTAAAAAATTCAAGACATGGCAATAGAAGATGCAGTTCTTTTTTACTGTTATGAGAATGACACGGTTCCTAACAGAAGATCCTCCACAAGATGGAGATGAAACGGACCCTCAGCCAAATGAAACAGTTGGAGGGGGCCAAGGTATACATGTCGCAAATGACATGAAGATGGTTCTTGATGCATGGAGTCATAGTGATTTCATATGTAAGAATTATATATTAAACTGTTTGTTCGACCCTCTCTACACGGTGTATTGCACCATTGTCACCGCTAAAGAGTGTGGGATAAACTACAGAAGAAGTACAACGCACAAGATGCAGGTACTAAGAAGTTCATCATTGGGAAATTTCTGAAATTTCAAATGGTGGACAACAAAAATGTGATGTCCCAAGTCCATGAATTTCAAATGATCTTACATTACCTGTATTTGGAAGGAATGAAGCCTAACGAGCAATTTCTGGTTGTGTCGTTAATTGTAAAGCTACCTTCCTCGTAGAATGAATTTATGAGTTACTTAAAACTCAAGACAAAAGAGATGACCTTTAAGGAACTTATTATCAAACTTTAGATTTAGGAGGATAATAAAAAGGCCATGCCAAAGTGAAAAAAACCCGATGAGGCTAAGGTAAGCCTCGCGGAAGAAGGCAAAGGGAACTCAAACAAGAAGCAAAAAAACCAGAAGGATGGTAAGTGCCCAACAACTGAGAAGTTTAAGGGGAGTTGCCATCACTGTGGTAAACCTGGTCACATGATCAAGAATTGCCGCAAACTTGTTTTCGATATTTCTATATGCTTACGCAAGTGTACGTATCGCTTAAGTAATAAAGATCTATAAGATCGAGTTATCGTCCTCAGGGATTAACTTGTCAATTACCTAAAGTCTGATTTTTTACTTTCTATTTGGTTATAAATAATTTGATGAAGTTATTAAACTAAGAATGCAGTAAATATATGGACAGTAATCACAAATTAGAATCACGTATGGGAAATATTAGGGATTCTCACCTTCATCAACTATCCACCATATTATTCCATTAATACCTAGTTATCTTCTTCTTCCTATTGAGATAGCAGGTTAACTAAACTGTTCTATATTCCGGTTAGGACATATAAAAACTCAACCTTATGCAGAAACTTTCTATATTTCTATAATAATTTTTACTACACAGGAGGATTAAGAACAATAATCTTAAACACTACACAAGTATCGGGGTACTTTCGTCCGCGATTTTAACTTATGTCTAGATAACTATAGCATATTCAAATCTTCCTTTTCAGATCTCGATTCGAAATCATATAAGTTATGTTAATTAGTGATCAGTTAATTATCAAACAATCATTACAAGTTGAATAGATTTCAATAACAGAGAAGAAGAAATCAAACTATAACATTAATATCATAATGAGAGGTGAGGAATTAAAACTCTAACTATACAAGTCGAATCCGGCTTAAAACTCTAACAAAGTAATTAGTTCATAATAAAGGAATTACAAACTAATAACCCATACATATGCTAATACTGAAGAACAAAGAAGACTGTAATTGCAAGAATCCTTAAGCTCTAAATATGCTCTTAACAGGTGATTTCTGGTCCCTAAATAATGAGCCAATACTTTCTATTTATAATTGTCCCAAAACCCTTTCTGAGTCTTAGGATTTTTGACTGAAATTGGGCCCATTTTTCTCAAAAACCCGCATCGGCGCCGCGGCCCTGCAGCTAGGCGTCGCGACGCTAAATCAGTCGAAAATTACTGTAGCCTCTGGAGTTCCAGCGCCACGGCACCTGCGATGGTAAATATTTCTTCAACTCTCTGTAATTCTAGCGCCTCGACTCTGCCTTCTTCAGCCGCGGATCAGCAGCTCCGCGGCTCTTACTTTCTTGCACCGTGGCACTCTACTGCATTTCATCTGGATTCTGCCAGATTTCGTCTATTCTTCTCGGAACTCCTTTGCTTGATTGTCTGAGGCTTGGTTATGCAATTTCATCCTCAATATCAATCCCTTTTCATGTGTTTTTGCATCTTTTCCATTTTAAGATTGATGTGACACAAAATAAAGAAAAACAGCCCTAACACTATACAAAACACAAAGAAAACAGGAAAAATACTAACTAAAAATGACTCAAAAGTGTATATAAAATAGACTCAACAAACACCCCCAAACTTAACATTTACTCGCCCTCGAGTAAAGTCCTAAACAAAGACAAAACAAAAAGAAAAAGACTAAGAAGTGAATCAGGTAGTTATATCAATATTGCCTCAAAAATCATGAATAGAGACTGGGATAATATTTTACAACATACATGATATGAATTTTTGGTAATCTAGATTTTAAGTCAGATATTTCGCAAATTCAATGATAATCATGGATAGATAATGGAAATCATATTCCCTTGAAATACAAGTGTCAAACTTATGCATGTCAATTTCATTCCATCTTTCCCAAAACTCTATAGACCTGTCTACTTGATATTCTTTACTAATCATAGACATACTTGTTAGGAATCTTCAGGACTTTTCAGGGGTTGTAATGTAGGCTTAGGCAGGGGTAGGTAAAAGTAGGCATTTTAGGCTCAAATACTACCATAAGCAATCACATTTTTAAAGACATCTGATTCAACCCAAAACAAAAACTTAAGCTTTATTTTTTTTTTTCATTTTTTCAAAAATTTTTTAAATTTTTTTTTTTTTTACTTTTTTTCATCCCATTTTTTTTTTAATAATTTTTGGCAACAAGGGGAATCACATGTGTCAAACAAAAATACTATTTTAGGCTCAAAGAGGCTGTCTAAAGATATAGTTTATATCAGGGTAGGTAATGAACGGTAAGAAGGGCTATCAATGAATGCCTGAATCACCTCCCTAAACATGATATCCTAGTTATTTCGCCTCAAATAACAAGCAAACATGTTTTCTAGACATTTTTCAACCTAATATCCATAATTGACAATGCAATAAGCCAAACACAAGTATCCCAATAATTACATGTTCAAAGAATTTTTTGTATATCCAACTTAAGCACACCAATTTTTGCTTATAATTCCATTACATTATTCCAATTAATTCACTCAATTTCATCAGCGAATACAACATATTTGATTCTTAAAAATAACTGACTCAAAAACACATAAAACACGACTAAATAAAAAAAACTCAAAACAAATAAAGTAAGATATCCCCCCCCCCCCAAACTTAATCACTACATTGTTCACAATGTGTGAAAACTAAAAATAAAAGGGAAAACTTACAAACACAATTATAGCGATCCAAAAAAAGTGGTATAGGCGCTGAAGAATTCTCAGGAGACTGATAGAGCGGAGGGCACCTCAGATTAAGTGCTGACAGCGATCACAAGCCTTTACTATTCGAGAGGGAAAAGAGTTAGAAACCCCTTTTTAATTCTGAAAATCCGCAGTGGCGCCGCGACACTGCTTCTTACTTAGAAGTGGGCACCGCGACACTGAACTTCCAGAGAACTGCTTCTGTAATCCGTAATGTTAGCACCGCGACGCTGACCTGAATCTTCTGAGTTCATCTTTTATTCCGAGTTTTCAGTCCATGTTTGGCCTCAAATCATCTTTTCATTGGCACATGTTCCCTCCTACACACATCAAAAAAACACATGTCGTGTAATAGACAAGCAATTTACTCATTACTTCTTGTTCTTCAAAATTATAACTAGAAATTTAACTACAATTTAACTAGATTGAAAGAATAAAATAAACAAAATAAAAAATGTGGGTTGCCTCCCATAAGCGTTGTCGTTAACGTCATTTAGCCAGATGCAAATAATCTTCACTAGTGCCCCGTGGATACTTCACCAAACGACATGCAATCCAAACAGTATTGTTGTAGGTCTCAATCCACCTACACCGATTCTATAAACCACATAAAAGGGCATTACTTTTATGTTTTTCCCCAAATCGCTCAATACTTGCTTGCATTCAAAATTCCCTATAGTGCAAGGAATAATGAAGCTACATGGATCTCTAGACTCCTGGTGGTTCCTTTGAAGGTATGGACTTTCTGTTTGGGAATCAGCAATGACAGCTGGTGGTGTCTCTTCTGCATTGGGTTGGTCCTCAGTAACCTCTTCTTTCTCTTCACTAACTATCTCCCCAAATTTCTCATTGTTCTCAACAACTTATTGTGGTTCAGGTTTCTCAATCTGCTTACCACCTCTCACAACTGTGTTGAAAGACAGATTTTCTTGAGGTGTATTGATTACCATATATATCAGTTGTCCTATTTGTGTTTCCAAATTTTTGATGGACACCCTTGTCTCAGCCATAAACTGGGTCTGGCATTTGGTGAGCATGAGTATGGTTGCCTGCAATTCACTTAGATCTTCCTCTGAAACTTATGGGTTAGACTGTTGTTGATGATTCCACTGCCACTGATAGTAGTAGTCCATTGCATTTTTTTTAGATACACTAACTTTACCTACAAAATAAGAAAAATAACAAAACTGATAAAAAAATGCTCGCAGAGGAAGTAAAGTGCAACCAAATTAGAAATAAAATCATATAGACAATAAATTAATCCTCGGCAACGGCGCCAAAAACTTATTTGCGATATTTCTATGTGCTTACGTAAGTGTACGTATCGTTCAAGTAATAAAGAATTGTAAGACCGAGTTATCGTCCTCTGGGATTAACTTGTCAATTACCTATAGTCTGATTTTTAGTATCTATTTGATTGACGTTCTTTAGTTTGAATTTATGACTAAGACTAAGATTATAGTAAAGTGCAGAAATTAAACTAAGAATGATAATACCTTGGTTTTAAACAGTTATGAAGGAAATATGACTTCCAATCTCCTCAACTATCCACTCTTTCACGTGTCAATGCAATGCTAATGATTATTCTTCGTATTAAGATAGCAGGTTAACTAATATGTTCTATATTCCGGTTAGGATATATAAAAACTCAACCTTGTGCAGAAACCTTCTATATTTCTATGATAGATTTTACTACACAAGAGGATTAAGAACAACAACCTTGAATACTACACAAGTATCGGGGCACTTTCGTCCACGATTTTAACCCATGTCTAAACAATTACAACATATTCAAATCTCCTCTCTCGGATCTCAATTCGAAATCATATAAGTTATGACAATTAAGGGCCAGTTAATTATCAAGCAATCAATACAATATTGAATAGATCTTAATATGCTGAAGATGAAATCAATAACTATGCATTAACCATATGAAAGAGTTTCAAGAAGATTCGACAGAAAATCCTAATAAAGTAATTAGTTCCTAAACATTGTCATGTCAAGAACTAATTTACAATCCAACATAAACTGAAATAAAATAAGGGACAGAAAAGAACTTGAACAATGAGATGTCTCTAATCTTACTCTTGCCTCTTTTTCTCCTCTTCAAAGTATCATCTAAAATATGACAGGGATTAGGGTATTTATATCTGAGAAAAACCTTGCTTCGGACCCTTTTACCCTTGTCAAATTCGGCCCAGAAAATCTGAAAATACGCGTCAGCACCGTGTGCTGATTCCAGACACCGCGGTGCTAATTCTGCTTGGGAAAATGCTCGCTCACTGGAAATTCCGCACCCCGGTGCTGCTTCCAGGCACCGCGGTTCCTGTAGACCCAATTCGGTTTACAGTGTAATTTTGTCCGGATTTCGTCTGATTTCTTCTATTCTTCCCGAGACTTCTTTGGTTTAATTTCTTGGTCCTTTTATTATGCAATTCTATCCTCAAAAGTAGTAGTCTCTCCTTTATGACCGCTATGACTCAAAAGAAAGAAAAACAACTCTAACACTATACTAAACTCAAAGAAAAGAGTAAAAATACTAATTAAAAAAGACTCAAAAGTGTATATAAAATACACTTACCAATACTTCGATCAAAAACTTACGGTTTTGCAAATCTAGAATCTTCAAGTATAATCCGAGGGTGAGCACGCAACAGTTCCTAGAGTGCAAGTTCTGAAAACTCCGATGTAATTTCTCTTTCGAAAAGCTAAGAAATCCGGCAGGGTTTCGAGAGAGAATAATCTTAATGATTTAAGTGTTTTAGAATAATGATGGAACCCTCTATTTATAGCTATGTAAAATGCAACTAGGGTTTCTTCAGTGGGCCAGGCCTAGAAACAGAGGCAAAGCGGGTCAGTCGGACCCCACCAGATTGGCGGCGGCGCGACTTTAAATGGGTGGTGCCGCTGCCCTTGGTCCTATGCGCAGCATCCCTACTCCAATTTTGCCTCGTTTCTATTTTTTTATTAAATTCGAAATCCAATCTCGACTTAATTTAAATAATCATTATCCATTCAAAATGTCTCGATAATAAATCGAACATTTGTATTCTCTCTCATTACATCCTTAGATCGACGGAACAATTGACTTAGTGTTACCCTACATGACTTCACATATCGACACTAATCACATTAGGGTCTACACGGAACTCCTAGACGGCGCCGGAAGACGAACTCAATATGTGAAGTATAGCTACACGAATCTGGTAAACTAAACCTCTATGTGGGAAGATAAAATCCTTTCATTCACGCAAGCTTAGGATCTCTCAAGTGTCTATCCGAATGACTTGATCATTATATCTTATCTATATTAGCTGAAAACAAGACCATATCATAGATATGTCTACTGTGTTGGCCAACGACTTAGTCAACCTAATACCATATGAGAATTTGAGTGTTCGCTCGAATATACATTCGAGGAATGAATCCTAATCTTGGCTCAACTACCACCTTTAATCTACGTTTCAATGTACCCAATACAAGTCGTGTCTCAACCTATAAGACATTTGAGCTTAGAACAGGATCAAAGTACATTACTCTCTAGACAAGACGCGTATCGACCTCAAGTCTAAGGACTTCTATCTCCACACACTGATCATACTTTAGACATATATAACAAACAATACATCAGCAAAGTATACCAATACTTCCAAAGTATTCATGTGTCCATCACGGGTTACCATAAGTCGTAGCAGATGAGACATACTACATCCTCTAAGGATATGATCCAGACCACATGTCGACTTATCACATATCATCAATATCCCATTTTCGATGATCATTAGTCGATGTTGTTTTAAGAGTTACGTTATAATATTAATGTCTCACACTATTAATAACCACGTAACCTATAGGGATGCGTATTATAGAATATTATACACAATCGACTAATAATTCAATAATTGAAAATGTCATAATATTAATCTCCATTAATTACAATACGAATGTGTATAAAGTACATTTGTCCTAATACAGATTATCTCTAGAACATAAATATACTTTCACTTATTTGTTTTATTCTTTAAATGTCGACATTTTCATGGAATCATGCATACACCACTGCGTCTCTTATTTCTTTTACATCAATAATCAAGATTTAGTTTATTAGTAACAGACGACAAACGAGTACACACCCTCGCATCTTTGTAAATTCTGCCTGGTCGACAGAAGTAACCCTTCTTTGGGGCACAATGAATATCTTCAGAGCAAATGCATAGTCCTTCTAGAGCACACCCATCTTTGACTATGGTCAAACCATCTTTTAAGCCTAGAACTTGATCTGTCCACTTACTTGAAAATAGTCCTAATTTGTCGTAGCTTTGTTTCACCTTCAAGAATTTGTCAGTATTTTTATACTTATTGATTGCCCCAATGAATGCCACGTTTCTATTCTTTCCCCAGTGTGGCAAGGCCCCATATTTGAAAAACGCGAGCTGCTCTATCTCTTCAAGGAAATCTTCAAAGAGCCTAGGAGACATTGGGTCCTTGCTTCGATAATATGTGATGTCAAAATCCAAAGCATCTTCTTGTTCACCCAAGTAAGCATTTGAAGCTGTAATGTACCTCATGAGGATTCCATCGTAGGAGTCTAGGACACACAATGCCATAGGCTCCAAAGCAACTAGCCTTTGGACATCTTCAATGAAGCCTTTAACTTTGGATAAGCTAATGGTGAATGTTGTTTGGTGAAAGAAGAGACCTTTAACTCTAGGATCCCAAGGACATGTTGTGATTCTTGCATCTTCAAGGCTGTCTAGGCATGTCCCTGATGCTTGGACTCGATTGTGAAATCCAACCACTGGGTAGCCAGTAAAAATAATACCTAAGAGAATGCGAGTTATTAAAGTCTTTAATATTGAGAAGGGCAATGAAAACAACTCTTCCTTGCAAAATAAAATTAAGGAGATACATATTATTAAATAAAGACTTGAACCAAATGCTTATTTATAATGTAATCTAGTGAAAATATAAAATAAGAATCCTTTACATGTTAAATGCTACTTGGATAGTGAATATGTAAAGCCCCGTAATGCTTTCATATTTAATTCATTCTAGTTATAAGATTAAAGTGTGACTTAATTAGTGACAAACTAATAGCAGGCCTACACAAGTGTAGCAATATCCTTGGGATATGTGAACATGCCCGGGGAACCATGATTATGGTTAAGAAATTGGGATTTAAAAGCCCTAAGTTGAAAATTGAATTTCTTCAAATTATACTTGATTTGATTCAGATTTGACACATTTTCGGGATCTAGACTCTATGGATTATGGGTAAACTAATTTTGGGATGAAATTATATATTTTTACTTTTGGGGCTCAGAATTGCGTTTTTGGACCCGAACTATTAGTATAGAAATATGGGTATCTACGGATCATAAGCTGACGTAGAATCTATATTTGAACATATGGAGAGCATTCAGATGCTCTAGAAAGGGCATAGCTTTGTTGTGAGTGTTGGACTCTAAACCAGGCAAGTTGAAACCTAGACTCTATATAATGCACGCTCTTGGTTGAAATGAACTAATAAAGAGGGAGTACTGGGGAAATAATGGGGATTCCTTACTTGTGAGGTTATGAGCATATGTATTGGGTACCGATGTCATGCTACAAGAAGTTTTTTCATATTGTATATTACATTGTTCAGTCTGAATGCCATGCTCTGGGAATAAGCTGATAACTTAGATTATCTTATGTGAATTTTTATTGAGAAATGAGATCTCTTATTCGATGCTTTTGTCTATTGTTGAGTGACATGGGGTTCATTTTGTGGCCCTTCATCTTTTAGGAGATGCTACATAGTGGTGGAGCGCATATGTTGATTGCTTACCCATGGGGCTGCCTCTATTGACAAATGTTAGGTTTTATCGAGTGTTCCTAGTTCAACTATGAAAAGACGACTCGGTCCTTGACCTCTTATTATAGGCAAGAGCGAAGCGAAACACCCTTTGAAAAGTTTCTATCTGAATATGTGCCCTTGATCTTGTGTCTTGGAAAGCATGATATGTTTCAGAAGAATGCACAGGACAATTCTATAGTAGCATAGTATCAGACTCGCTTCCACACCTTATCGCGCTATGCAGCGCCTTTGCTACCTACAGAAGCTGAGCGAGTGAGATATTTTGTCAGAGGTTTGAGTATTCCTCTCTAATTGGTCACATTGCAGTTGGTGGCTGTTGGAGCTTCTTTTGAGACTGTAGCTAAGCATCCTAGGATGGTGGAGTCTGTGAGGGGCAAGATGTATAGACATGAGTTTGATAAGAAGGCGAGGCTACATAGATAGTTCATTAGTTCTACTTCTCATGGTTATAAGTATCAGGGTAGATATTAGCAGTCATAACCTAGTCAACCAGTTCAGGCAGCTCACCACATTATTGATGGTGGTAGTTAGTCTTCAAGGGGCTCTCAGTCTAGATATTCAGACTATGGTGATTCGTGTTCTATCTCTATTCAGCAGCCCTCAGCGGCCAGGACTTGTTATAGATGTGGAGAGTTTGGGTAATTTAAGAGAGATTACCATAAGAAGTTTTTGAGTCCTATCATACATCTAGGCCTGACACAAACATCTAGAGATGGTAGTCATACTAGTCGGGGAAGATCTTAGTCGGGTTGTGGTAGCCATCAGTCTGGTCATGGCGGATCCCAATCAGGGAGAGATAGAGCTCATTCAGGTCAAGATGCCAGCGGGGGTACTCAGTCTGAAGGTAGGGCACACATATTGCTATGCATTGCCTAGTAGGGTTGAGGTTGAGGGATTGGACACACTCATCACATGTATCATCTCAATCGATCATCGGTCTCCTACTATGTTATTGATTCGGTGTCTACGTTCTCTTATGCGTATGCCTACTTTTCCGTTAACTTGGAGATGTGGTATGATATGCTTGATGTTCCTATACATGTGTCTACATACGTCAGTGATTATGTGATTCTAGATAGAGTTTATCATATGTGTCTAGTTACTTTCATGGGTTATGACACTTGGGTAGATCTGGTTATCTTAGATATGGTGGATTTTAATGTTATTTTGGGTATGGATTTTCTATCACCATATAATGTGATTCTGGACTGCTATTCCAAGACGCTCACATTAGTTATGCCTAGTCTTCCGAGGTTATAGCGTAGGGGCTCTCCCAACCCTACTCCCAGGAAGGTTATTTCTTACATCTGTGCTAGGAAGTTAGTGGATCAGGGTTGTCTTGCATATCTTGCTCATATTTAGGATACTAGTGTGGAGACTCCCGCTATTGAGTAAGTTCTTGTAGTTAGTGCATTTGCTGATGTCTTTCTTTCAAACTTACCGAGTATTCCACCAGATAGAGATATTGACTTCTGTATTGATCTTGATCCAGGTACTCAACCCATTTCTATTACTCTCTACCATATTGCTCTAGCCTAGTTGAGAGAGTTGAAGGAGCAGCTTCAGGATTTGTTGAGTAAGGGCTTCATTCGATGGAGTGTATCTCTAGGGTATTCTTGTCTTGTTTGTGAAGAAGAAGGATGGCATTATGCATATGTGCATTGATTATAGATAGTTGAACAAGGTCACATTCTGATTTCGTGTATTATTGACTTGTTCGAACAACTTCAATGTGCTTCTGTATTTTTGAAGATTGACTTGAGGTCTGGGTATCATCAGTTGAAGATATGGGCCAAAGATGTTCCCAAGATGGCTTTCCGGACTCGTTATAGGAATTATGAGTTCTTGGTGATGTCATTTCGGCTTACCAATGCCCTGCAACGTTCATTGACTTGATGAATGAGATATTCAAGTCGTATTTTGATTCTTTTGTGATTGTGTTCATTGATGACATCCTGATATACTCGAATAGTCATGAGGACCACGAGTGTCATTTGAGAGTGGTTCTTGGTTTATTAAATGAGAAGAAGCTATACGCTAAGTTCTCGAAGTATGAGTTTTGGTAGAGTTCTGTAGCATTCTTGGGACACGTGGTGTCTAAGGATGGGATCATGAATGACCCTAAGAAGATAAAGTCAATCATGGACTGTCCTAGACCAACTTCTGTGACGGATATTCAGAGTTTTGTGAGTCTTGCTAGCTACTATCGACAGTTTGTCAAGGTTTCCTCTTCTATCGATTCACATCTGACGCATTTGACGCAGAAGTTATGTTATTTCAGTGGTCCGATCAATGTGAGGAGAGCCTGCAAAAGCACAAGACTTTTTTTAATACATTCCAGATTTTGTTCCTTTCGATAGAGGGGATGGACTTTACTATGTGTTGTGATACTTCTAGGATTGGGTTGAGTTGTATGTTGATGTAGGGGGTAAGGTTATTTCTTATGCATTGAGGCAACTAAAGGTATATGAGAAGAATTACCTTGTTCATGATTTGGAGTTGACTTCTATTATGTTTGTCTAGAATATTTGGAGGCATTACTTGTATGGCATTCATTGTCAGGTGTTAAACAACAACTGCAGTCTTCAACATGTGTTTAATCAGGGGATTTGAATTCTAAGAAACATCGGTGGATGGACTTGTTGAAGGATTATTACATGATTATTTTGTACCATCCAAGCAAGGCTAATATAGTGGCATATACCTTGAGCCAAAATGCAATCAACATGGGGAGTTTAGCTCAATTGGTTGTTGAGCATCCATTGGTATTGGAGGTCCACTCTCTAGCCAATATATTTGTTAGGCTTGATATTTCGAATCCAGGTAGGATTCTGTCTTATGTGGATGTAAGGTCGTGTCTTTTGGATTAGATTCGAACTCACCAGTATGATGATATGAAGTTAAGCAAAATTATAGACAATGTGATAAGTTGTGAGGCAAGGGCCCATGATTGATAGTGAGGGTGTTTTGAGGATCAATGGTAGAGTATATGTGCCTCGTGTGGGAGACATGACCAGATTGATTATGGAGAAGGCCTACAACTCTAGGTATTCGATTCATCTAGGTGCTACTAAGATGTACCTTGATTTGAGGCAGCACTATTGGAGGGGTAGAATGAATAGAAACGTTGTTGATTTCATGTCTCGATGTCAGAATTGTCATCAAACAAGTATGAGCACCAGCAACCCAGTGGTACATCTTAGATGATGCCCATTCTCGAGTGGAAGTGGAAGAGGATTGCCATAGATTTCATTGTTGGGTACCCAAGACCTTGGGCAAGTTTGATGTTATTTGGGTCATTATTAATAGACTGACCAAGTCCGCACATTTTATTTTGATCCAGACGACGTATAATGCAGAGAAGATGGAAAAGATCTATATTCGTGAGATTGTCCATCTTCATGAGGTTCCTATTTCTATCATCTCATATCGGGGTACTCAATTTACTTCACATTTCTGGCGGACTTTGAAAAAAGAGATGTGTACTCATTAGATCTCACCACAATGTTTCACCCTTAGATCGACGGTCAGTTCGAATGGACTATTCAGGCATTGGAGGACCTGTTAGAAGCCTGCATGATTGATTTTGGTGGTCATTGGGACCATTTCATACCTTTGCAGAGTTTGCGTACAATAATAACTATCACTCCAGTATTAATATGGCACACTTCGAGGCTTTATATGGTAGGAGATGTCGATTTCTGATTGGTTGGTTTGATATATTCGACGTTCGGCCTTGGGCTATCGATTTAACGAGAGATTCCTTGGAGAAGGTGAAGATGATCCATGATAAGCTCCTGGCAGCTCAGAGCAGGCAAAATGAGTATATGGATCGGAAGGTCCGAGATTTTGAGTTCATATTTGGTGATAGAGTTCTTCTGAATGTCTTACTCATACTAGGTGTAATGAGGTTCGACAAGAGAGAGAAGTTAAGTCCAAGGTATATTGAGCCTTTTGAGATTCCTTAGAGAGTTAGAGATGTGACATATGAGTTAGCTATGCCACCAGGACTGTCAAGCGTTCATCTAATTATCTATGTGTATATGCTGAAGAAGTATCATGTCGAGGGTTTTTATATAATTCAGTGGGACTCTGTGTTGCTTGATCAGAATTTGAAGTTCGAGGAAGAGCATGTGGCTATTTTGGACAGGCTGGTGAGAAAGTTAATATCGAAGGAGATAACTTTTGTGAAGGCATCTCCCTATTGATGAGACGACTTGAGAGACCGAGTATGACATCCAGAGTAGATATCCTGGCTTGTTCACTACTTTCGATATGTTTTCTCTATTAGTTTCTCTTCATTTGAGGGCAAACATTATTTTAAGTGGTATCTGAAGTAACAACCCGTCTGGTCATTTTTAGTTAAAGACTTTTATTTTCTTTTTGACCCTTCCTGTAGATTCTTTGTGGGGTTTGTGATGCGTGGGGATGGGTGGCATGAATCTCGAGGTTTATTTATATGAGTTTCGGATGAAAAATCCAAAAGCTAGAAACTTAGAGTTTGATAGTTTGTCTCAAAGTTGACTTTTGGCTAAATGGGTTTGGTTTTGGGTTTCGTTGCTTCCGGATGTTTCAGAGGGTCATTTATGACTTAGTCGAGACATTGGTCCACTTCCCAAGGCAATCAGATGTGTTTTATCGCTTTATTAGTTCAGTTTGGATATTTGGTTTTCCTAGTCGATTCTTTAGAAAAGTATACCTTAGCTCAGTCAAATAGAAAATTTGAGGATACAAGTGAGTTTGTAGAACTATTTACCTTAGGTGAGCATATCTGGTTTGTATCCGAGGGGTCTCGAGAATGTTTTGGGTGTTTGATGGAAGTTTGGGCTGATTTCTAAGATCTGGTACCTGGTATCTGGTGTACGCCTCGGAGGAAGTAGTGCTCACTCCGACATGTCCTCCTCGCTGAGAGGGTGGCTCGCTGAAGTGGGAGTTGGGAAAATATAGAGTCTTGCCTTTGCGGAGGGTTTGTCTGCTGGGGCGAGTCTACATATGTGGAGTCGTGTTCGCTATGGTGTTGAGGCAAAATGTCAAGTGACACCACCTTAGTAGGGGTTCTGTTTGCTGCAGCGGGTCCGCTCCAGCGGAGGTGATTCCGCCATGGTGGAATCACTGTATCGGGTTTCCTATAAATTCCTTACATCAGATTTTATTTCTCAAATTATATTACTTCAAAACTAGAGCTACCATAGAGCATTCTAGGAAGTCTACGAGTAATTTCATCCTTAGAGTAAGTGATTCTTTCTTTTGTGAATTAAGTTTATTCTTATAAGTTCTTTAATAATAGTTATATAGTATTCTTGTGAGGATAATAGAGTTGGGGAAAATGAGTTATGCATTCTTGTGAGAATAAGAGAGTTAAATTAATGATTAATGAAGCGTTTATGGATTAGTTTGCTTGAATTAATTTGAATTAGTGATGGATATGATTAGATGATTATGTTATAAGACTTAATTTTGATATAGAAACCTATTCCAATTGGGGGAATTTCTAGGGTTTCAATTTGGGTCTTTTTGTATAATGTCTAATTGAGGGTTCAAATGTGCATAGGCTTTTAATTAACTTAAGGATGTGACTACCTAGTATGTATTCTTGATATTCCAGTATTACTGTTTCAGTCTTGGTAGTATGGGCTCAGTTGGTATTTAAGGCATATTTTATGTTGTGTATGCTTTATATTAACGATTATAATATACGTGATTAGACTTCGATTATCACAAGGTGCAGAGGAAGGGCATGGATATCATCAAGGCTTAATTGTGTAGCACTCTTATATGGTCCAAAGGTAGGCCACAATTTAGTTTTTGGGGTATTTGGCATGTTTAGGGGTCCCACTCAACCGATTGTGATAAATATTTGAGTGAGTACCGGTGTTAAACTATGATGATGGGTGATTAGCGGAATCAACCTTGTACTGGTGCATATCTCCATATGTGGGCTCGTCGCCATGTTTGCTACTGTTTGTTTATTCATCACACATGCTTTTGATATGATATGTTGATTTTGACTTGGATTATATATGTGTGTTATTGAATCATGAAAGCACGTGACCTGTTATCTCATTATATCATGGTATATTGCCTTGTATTGTCATTTGCATTCATACAATCATGGTTCTATGATATGGGTATGCAGAAACATTTAGATGAAATTGATACATGGGGTACGAAGTTTCACACTTGAAACAAAATATTATTCAGCCAAGAGTTGGGCTTCGATGGGACATTCCGGAGAGGTATATGGACTTCACTGGTGCCCCATGGGTGTATGGATCATAATAAAACCTTAACGTATTGTATACCGGATTGGAAAAAGTATCTTGCATATGCATTGTATTCATATCATACATAAACATTCCATTTCATTTATAGAATGTGGGTGAACTTGTATTTGAAGTGACTGTTGATGACTTGACTGGACTCTAAACATGGAAGATCATACTTGCTATTTGATACTTGAGTTAGTGTTAGAACTTTTTGAAATGGGATGCCATAGTGATTATGGATTATTATTTGAATTAAGTAATATGGGAAATCTGTGAACCATTCTGTGGGCTATGTGACTTTACTTGGAGTACTGAACTATTAGTATAGGATTACTTAGTGTCAACTTTATATTTATCTCTATCTTCCGTCGTTGTCAGCTTATGATGTCTATGGGGGTACGTTGTGTACTCATGCTAAACTTACTGCATTCTTTTGGATGCAGATTCAGTACGTTGCACCTCCGCAGAACCACATGACTGAGTTTGAGTAGTTGATCCCAACATTCAGGGTGAGGATTTTATCTCCAGCATACCCTTGGGTGTTTATCTCTATTTCAGTCTTCTGTTTCATTTGAGAGACTTCACAGACTTTCTTAGACTATTTATCTGGTTTTGGCTTGCATACCTATTCAGATATGTACCGGATTTATTAGTGCTCTTGTATCTACATACTAGATCACCTGGGGATGTTTTTGGTGTATTAGACTTATTCATTATTCCACATTTATATTATGAGACAGCTTATGTAGTATTTGCTATCTTCCGTTTTTACTTATATCATCTCGTGTGAATGATTGAGAGTGGTTCGCCTACCGGTGGGATTGTGTATGTGCCACCACAATTCCTCAAAAGGGATCGTAACAAAGGTACCCGTTGGTATTAAAGCCCAAAATTAACGATCTTAAATACAAGAGCAATATCAAGTAGAGTCTTGAAGATCGGTGCGGAAACGTCCGTACTTATCTTTGAGAGGTTATGGGACATCTAGAAAATTTTACTTTATTCATTCTTTTAGTGCTAAGTTTAATCAAATTGGTATCTGATCTTTGTTTCTATTCTCTCACAAATGGTGGGGACTAGTGCCGAAGTAGCGAGAGAGGACATACCGACACACGTATCGGTGGTGCACAGTCGCGGTACAAGACGTACTTGTGGCTCAGGTAGATCCAGATCAGCGGCACCAGCTCGGGGTAGAGCATAAAGGGTCGATCAGGCTCGTGCTAGATCTATTTCCCTTGAGTCGATTATTGAGCCTCGAATGATATGCTAGAGGAGATAGGGTCAGGCCAGGATCAACCTAGATTTATCATTTCTCTGGTTCTATAGGATACACTGTTCAAGTTATTAGGTGTTCTTGATGGTTTATCTCAGACTGACGTACATCCTACTACTCCGGGTGGTTCTCAGATCCATGTGGGAGAGGGGTAGATTCATTCCCTGAGTTTCGTACTCCTGGGATTCAGCCAGCGGCGATGTCAGCACTCCGTATTGATGAGGTTCATGCTCTAGAGTTTGGTCATCGACCTATTGGAGGGACAACTATGACTCGCGATGAGCGAAAGATTTGGGAGTACGTTTCGAACATGAATCCTCCGGTATTTTATGGATAGCTCGAAGAGGATGCGTATGAGTTCATCGTGAGCATTCATGGTTGCATACTCTGGGTATCGTTGAGTCGCATGGGGTTAGTTTTGTGGCCCTTCATCTTTTGGGAGACGATACATAGTTGTGGAGGGTGTATGTTTATTGCTTACCCGCGGGGTCGCCTCTATTGACATGGGTTAGGTTCTATCAAGTGTTCCTTGAGAAATATGTGCCATTGAGCTTGTGTCTGGACAATCGTGATGAGTTTTGGGAATCAACCTTGCGCTAGTGCATATAGGATTTCGAGTTATTGATCCCAGCATTTAGGGTGAGGATGTTATCTCCAAAATACCATTGGGTATTTATCTCTATTTCAATTTTTTATTGTATCTGAGAGACTACACACTTTCTTAGAATATTTATCTAGTTTTTTGTCTGCATGCCTATTCAGACTTGTATCGGATTTATTATTGCTCTTGTATCTACAGACTAGATCACTTGGAGATGTTTTTGGTGTATAAGACTTATTACTTCTTCCGCATTTATATCATGAAATAGCTTATGTAGTATTTTCTATCTTTTGCTTTTACTTATGTCATATTGTGTGAACGATTGGGAATGGTTCGCCTAGTGGTGGGATTGTATAGGTTCCACCATGATTCCTGAAAATGAGTCGTGACATCGTATGATCGAGCAAGAAGAAAGAAAGAAGATAAAGGACCACCACAAACAACGAAGAATGGTAGTGTGAGTGATGGAAATGCTCAGCTTGATGGCTTTCTGTGCATATTTTATATACACTTTTTGAGTCAATTTTAGTTAGTATTTTACTTATTTCGTTTGTGTTTAGTATAATATTATGGTAGTTTTTCTTTCTTTTGAGTCACAGCGGTCATAAATGGAGAAATGGAAAAAAGGAGATGAAATGAGCTTGATTGAGGTAGAATTGCACACTTAAAGGACCAAGAAATGAAGCCTAAGAAGTTCCGGGAATTGTAGAAGAAATCAGACGAAGTCCGGACGATTAATAGCCTGTAAACCGGACTGGGTCTACAAGGCAATTAGCATCGCGGTGCCATAATTGCTAAGAAGCCGCAGGATTTTCGGCACCGCGGTGCCATTCTGCAGACAGCGATCTTGCGAGGCGGGTTTTTCATGTTACGGGCGGGTTTGACACGCGTTTCGAGTGCGAAGGGCAAATCTTCCCAGCTATAAATCCCTAAAACCCTAACCTAATTATTCATCTTAGATCTTACATCCTAGATCCTACTTTGGAGAGGAAAAAGAGGCCACAACAACACAAGATTGGAGACAACCTTGGTTCAAGTTTCTTTTCTTTTCTTTGTTTTTATTTCAGTTTTATGTTGGATTATTGATCGGTGTATTTTATATACACCTTTTGAGTCATTTTTAGTTAGTATTTTACTCATTTCATTTATGTTTAGTATAGTATTAGGGTCGTTTTCCTTTCTTTTGTGTCACAACGGTCAGAAATGGAGAAATGGCGAAAAGAAGAGGAAATGAGCTTAATTGAGATGGAATTTCACACTAAAAGGGGCCAATAAATGAAGTCTAAGAAATCCCGGGAAGTATAGACAAGATCAGACGAAGCCCGGATGGCGGGCGGCGAATCGAAACTATCGATTTTGGTAGCCGTGGCTGCATTCTGCGAACCACGGCGCGGCGGTATTTTTGACGTTTTGGGCCGAATTTGACACGTTTTCAGGGTCCAAAAAGGATAACTTTTCCTACTTACATAATCCCTAAAGGATTCTACAACTTTTCCTACCTACATAATCCTTAACCCTTTACCTAAATGATTCTATAACTTTTCCTGCCTACATAATCCCTAACCCTTTACCTAAAGGATTCTACAACTTTTCCTACCTACATAATCCCTAACCCTTTACCTAAAGGATTCTTGGGTTATAAATAGTCTCTACATCATTAGAAGAATTCATTCCATCCATTGTACATACACCTTACAATTCCATCCATTGTACATACAACACAACTTAGGAGGCTAAGATTGGAGACTTTTCAAGTATTTTCTTTTCTTTCTTTTTTCTTTGTTTATTTCAATTCATGTATGGAGATTGTATTAGTTTTTAGCGTGACTATGGCTAGGAGCTAAGTAATTTATTAGGGATTTCATTGTGATTCTCTTGAAACTCGTATTCATGAATTAATACATTAGTTAATTTCTTCTTCACTTGCTTAAGATTTATTCAATAATTGCTTTGATTGTTTGATAATTAATTGATCACTAGTTATCATCACTTATATGAGTTCTAATCGAAATCCGAAAGAGGATATTGTGAATATGCTATAGTTGAATAAACATAGGTTTAAATCGTGGACGAAAGTACCCCGATACTTGTGTAGCTTAATAGGTTATTGCTCTTAATCCTCCTTTGTAGTCAATCTTGTCATCGAAAGATAGAAGGGTTCTCCATTGGGGTTGAGTGTTTATATTACCTTAACAGGAGTATAAAACGGTCTAGTTAACCTGCTATCTTAACGTAGAAGAATAAGTTAGTCTTATTGTATTAAAGATTGAATAGAGTGGATATTTGATGATCTTGGAAGCCCTAATTCTCCATCATAACTGATTTAAATCAAAGTATTTTCATAATTAGTTTATTTCCTGCATTATTAGTTTAGAATTCCAACTCAATTAACGTTAACCAAATAGAAACTAAAGCATAGATAATCGGTACTTGAAAACCAGTCTTTGAGGACGATATTCGATCTTACCTAGACTATATTACTTGTCACAGTATGTGCACTTGCGTTAAACGTGTGTATAAATCGCACATCAGTAGGCATACTATTGGCTACTCTAGAGGTTTCTTAGATAAAAGTGGGAGCTCAATCTCATGATCCGATGGTTGTTGCAAGGTTTCGGACCCCAAACCATAGCCAATTGTTGTTGTGGCTTCTCAGTTTGCAGGTTTGCTAGTTCTAGGTACTGTTATCTGCCAATTGCTTATCCTACTCTGATACTTGATGATTATGAGAGGTATGATTGGTTTGAGAAGATGAAGACACCACAATATGATGAATATCCTGATAATGATGTTTATAAGTTATTCGTTAATTTTCATAAGAAGATTCACAGTATGGGTAGGTTGTGTCCAACGGTGTTGATTTACAGTTTTTTAGCTGATTGGACATGCCAATAAATTGTGGAGGATTTATATTTAGACTAGACGAACTAGGCTACTTACTCTTACTTTGGCTGAGTTTACTCATATATTTCTTGAGAATTGTGTCCCTCATAGCGTGAGTGAGGACACGGGGGACCAATTTGATAGATTAGAGTAGGATGAGAATTTTGTGATGAAGTACGAGATTCTTTCACGATTCATCCTAATGATACTGAGAGGATTCAAAGATTTTTTAGATGGACGACTTACCTCATTTGGAGGTAGGGGCCACTATGGATAGGTTTTCATCATCATTATAGCAGACCAGTTCAAGCAGCGATTCAGACAATGATCGTAGGTTCTTCAGGTCATAGTGTGAATGTTTCAAGATGGGGTTCTCATAGTTCTTCTACCATGGACGTAGTTCAAGATGGTCACTCGAGCTATTCTATCTCTTCTCAGCAGACTATGGCATGACAGGGATGTTCTGAGTGTGGTGACATGGGTATTTCATGAAGACTGCCCCAAACTTAGGCAGAGTGTCCTACAATCAGGTTCTCAAGGTTCTACACCTAGGGAAGCAGCACAACTGGCTAGAGGCAGTACACAAAGTGGCAAAAGTGGTTCGTATTTTGGTAGGGTGGTACTCAGTCAGGACAAAGGTGATGGTAGTGGAGGTTCTAAGTATGAGGGTGGTTGTACTCAGTGTTATGCATTTCCAGGCAGACTAGAGGTAAATGCTTCTAATGTTGTTATTACAGGTACAATTGTGGTTTGTCGTCGGTTGGCTACGATAATATTTGATTCATTCTCTACATATTATTATGTGTCAAATTATTTTTCTTTGGTTATGGATATGTTATATATATATATCATGATTACCCTATTTTTTGTTTCTACTCCTGTTGGGGTTTATTTAGTGGTGGATCGAGTATCAATCTTCTATTGTTACATTTATGGGTATGACACTTTGGCTATTTTGATGATTATAGACATGGTAAATTTTGACTTTATTCTAGGCATTGGTTGTCCCCTTATCAGTTATGTTGGCCATCCGGGGAGCTCCCATGTTGGAGTGGAATTGTGTTATTATTATTGCACCCAAGAGGGTTATACCTTTTCTTAGGCTTGTCGGATGGTCGAGAAGGATTTTTTAGCTTATTTAGTTGATGTTCAGGATATAAGTGTCGATACTCCTCTACTTGATTTAGTATCAGTACTAACGGAGTTTCTAGATGTGTTTTGTAAAAATCTACCAAGTATTCCACCAGATCGTGATATTGAATTCTGCATTGATTTAGAGTTGGCACTAACCCATTTTTATTCCGCCATATCGGATGGCGCCAGAGGAGTTGAAAGAATCGAATGAGCAGTTGTAAGATATGTTGAGTAAGAGTTTCATTAGACAAAGTGTTTCCCCTTGGGGTGCTTCAGTTCTATTTGTGAAGAAGAATGATGGAACTATGCATATGTCTATTGACTATCGATAGTTCAACAAGGTTACAATAATGAACAAGTATTTGTATTTCAATCATTCGTGACTTACTTGATCAGCTTCAGGGTAGTTTAGTCTTATATAAGATCCACTTCAGATCCAGTTATCAACATTTGAAGATTAGTGCTGAGGATATCCCTAAGACAACTTTCAGGACACGTGATGGTCACTACGAGTTTTTACTTATGTCTTTTGGGCTGACAAATGCCCAGTAGTTTTATGGACTTGATGAACGAAGTTTCCAGACCATACTTGGATTCTTTTATGATTGTCTTCATCGATAATATTTTGATATACTCTCATAGTATAGAGGAGTACGAGCAACATTTGAAGATTGTGCTTGGGATTCTTAAGGAAAAGCGACTTTATGCCAAGTTTTCAAAGTGTGAGTTTTAGCTTAGTTCGGTGGCATTCTTAAGACATGTAGTGTCCAATGATGGTGTTATGGCTGATCCTAAGAAGATTGAGATGATTCATAATTGGGTCAGCCTACTTCAATTATCGAGATTCAGAGTTTCATTCACTACTATAGATTTCAGCTTGCGTAACGCTACTTAGATAGCGCTTTTACAAAGTGCTATCTAAGTAAAATCTTGCATAGCATTTTTTCAAATTTTCAAATTAAAAAAAAAAATCTAACAAAAAATATTTGCATAGCGCTTTTCGGAAATTTTAATCGAAGCGCTATGCAAGTTACTCCTTTCATAGCGCTTATTTAAAGCGCTATTATAATTTGCGTTACCTAAGTAATTTATTAATATAATAATATAAATATTCCCACTTAGATAGCGCTTGTAGAAGCTCTATGCAAGTAAATGTTACCAAATAATGAAGGACTTAGCCGAACTTATACGTGTAAGCAAGTCTGAAATTCTCTCTAGAATGGAGATTTCCGTCGGTGAACAGTGATTCCGGCGGCGAATCGTCGATTCCGGCCACCACAGGACTCCATTGGAGACGAGACTTATACCATTAGTTCATCTCTTCAAGCCCGTCATTTTCATACCAACCACAATCGTCGATTGTACCTACATCTTCGGCAATCTCAGATCGAAAAATACCACTATTTTTCGATCGTCGTTCTTGATTTTCGGTCGATTCGAGGGTCAAGTGTGGTGCCAAAAGGTCATCTTCATCAGACCTACATTTTGCACCTAACAACACCCTTCGATTCAACCCCTACATCTACATCTCCCAAATCGAAATTCCCAAAAACCCTAGGTGCAACTTTCGATTTTTCGGCTATCTTCTGTAACGTCGAGCATCAAGAGAGGTCTCATTGTGTTCGTATAGCTGTTTTCTACATTCTATACCCACCACCGTCTCTCAATTCATCACCTATCGAAAAATACCATTGTTGATCGAAAAGTTGACTTCGGGACATTATGGTGGCAACGAGCCATCCATATACTCTTCGAGCGAGTTCGATGAGTCGAATGATATCTTAGATTAATCGCTTGTTAGTTTGGGTTGACATCCTGCTGTTTGAAATCAATGCTAAGTGCCTAATTAGATTAGTTGTTGAACCTGTCCTATGAACCTTCCCGTTGGGATTTAGTTCAACCATCCCAATCATGTCTTGTCTTATGTGAAGTACTATTATGCCTAATACATAGCATGCGTATGAGGATACATACATAGTTATGACCTAAGTAATTCTATGTGAATCGATGTGCTGTAACTAGACCCCTAGGCCCTCCTGAACTGATCCTATATGCCTTCTCTTACTTTTCTAAGTTTGAAAATACACCCATGACAATATGTGGTTCTCTTTGTGGCACATGAAAATACACTTCTCTTTAAATCTTTGTGGTATCTGAATCTGAAGGGATGGATCCTAAAGCTCATATGCTTATGTTCTGGTTTAGTTTTTTTTCTTTTATCTCCACTTGCTTTGAAATACGCAACTCTTTGCTTCAACCTAAGTATACACTAGGTACGCACCAAGTTTGTATATCAATATACATACGTAAGCATATCATTGTGTTTTGAATACACCGCGTATATCACAAATATCATTTATATATCAGTGTCTCTTATATGCTAAGAATGAGCTTGCATGTTGGTTTAATGTAAAAATGGGACTGATATCTCATTGCGACTGTTTGCTTCTTTTTAATTGCCGAAATGAATTGATTCATATGTATTTAAACTTTATGTCAATATTTATTATTTTGATAAATTTCTAGGGCATATACTAATCCTTTTCCTTTCCTTTTCTTTGCTTTACTTGAAAGTGTCGATTCTATGTTCATCTCGCTGCTGCAGTACTGCTACAGTCTCTGGAAATGAACTAATTCTACGCCTAAGGTATTATTTTCAAAGGCATGTTGCTGCAACATTTCGCTGCATTTAGTTGATGTTGTTAAATTGACGATTGCCGCATTTTCGGGGTCGAAAAATGCCCACTTCTTGAGTAAATTTTCTGATGCATTTTTGCCATTTCGTTGCTGTGTCTTTGCCTGTTCTGCTGCGGTATTTTCTCCTGTTTGCTGCTGCATTTTTTGTCATTTGCTACTGCATTTTATGCAGATTTAAGGCCAACACGTTGTTGTATTCTCTCGGCTAAATTTGAACCAGTCGCTGCACTGTTTTGAGTTATACCACTGCTGCATTTTAAACTAGACAGCTTGTTGTTCCTGGCCATATTTAACCAGTCTACTGCTGGATTTCCCAGGCCACTACTGCTGCCTTTCTAAGGCAGAATGGACTACTGCACTTAATTAAAGTCTTGCTGATTTGCACATCAATACTACACTTAGGCCAATGAAATTGAAATTGAGGTCGTGTCCCTTCGTTTTCGGCAGAATACTGATTTGAACATGATACTACATGACCCTCCTGGAAAGGTTGTCCCTCAGTTTGATTTTCTTCGGAAAAAGGGCAATGATGACACTTATGGATACTTCAGATATATACTGGATACCGATATGCTTGGGGGGAGACTAGATTGACTTACAAGTCACTAGGACACACCCATGACTTGTTTGAGATGTCCCTTTACAAAATATAGATCTGAGCCTTCCGTAATTAAAACTCCTATTATTTTATTACGGATCCGAAGGTTTTACTCGTATTTATTCATTTTACTAACTCTTTTACTAAGTGTCTTTTGCAGGTACCCGGAGGCGCATCCTAAAGTTAAAGTCCGCGCAGAAAAGGAAAATAAAAGTGAAATACCGCTAAGTTCTCTTCACTCCCTCTTTATATGATTTTTGCTTTCTTGTTAAAAAGTAAATGAGCTGGGTCATTGTTCATACCCAACCATATTTGTATGAGGTTATTTGTGTAAGTGTGTTTATTTATTGGACGTTTCTATTCTAACTATATATTTATAACATCTATGTTTTGCAGTTTGTTCATAGTTCACCACTCAAAGTTTATCCTACAAGCAAAATGAAGAATTTTCGATTAATTGTGCAAGTTACTTGTACAATCGATTCCTCAAAGAAAAAATGGAAGGTTGAAGCTATTAGTTAGTATTTTGATGTAATTGTTGACTATGTCGTATTGTTATTAGTTAATGATTGTAAGCTACTAATGATTGAGATACTATTTTAAATATATTATTATATTTTATGCGAATGATTATATTTTGAATGGGTATTCTTTTTGTTATCTTTTTGATATTTTATTTATTAGGTGAAAAAATAGGGGGGGAGGGGGGGGGGGGGAATAGGTACCAAAATAATAAATAAAAAGTAAAAAAAAAACAGATAAAAACAATTGGATAGCGCTTTTTTAAGCGCTATGCAAGCTAGTATCTTCAAAATAGAAGTATAACTTGCATATCACTTTTTTTGCGCTATGCAAGAAAAGCGCTATGGTTGTAGTCTACTTGCATAGCGCTTAAAAGCGCTATGCAAGCTGAAATCTGTAGTAGTGATTGGCTCACGAGTTACTATCGATGTTTTGTAGAGGGATTTCATCCATTGCATCATATTTGACAAAATTGACTCAAAATAATATGGTTTTTCAATAGTCGAACGAGTGTGAGACGAGTTTTCAAAAGCTCAAGACTTTGTTGACTACGACATTGATTTTGACATTACCTATGAAGGGAGAGGGCTTTATTGTATATTGTGATGCTTCACGAATTTTCCTTGGATGTGTTCTGATGTAAAAATTGAAGGTTATAGCCTATGTTTTAAGGCAGTTGAAGGTGCATGAAAAGAACTGCCTCACTCATGATTTTGAGTTGGCAGCGGTAGTATTTTCTTTCAATATTTGGAGGCATTACTTCTATGGTTTGTATTGTGAGGTATTTACTGATCATCAAAGTCTTCAACACATTTTCAATAAAAGAGATCTCAATTTGAGGCAACGGAGATGGTTAGTTTCTCAACGGTTATAACATGACTATTTATTATCATTTAGGAAAAGCTATTATAGTGGTGGATGCCTTGAGTCAGAAGGCGGTGAGTATGGATAGCCTAGTGTGGTTGTAGGTGGTAGAGTGTCCTTTGGCTATGTACGTTCAGTCTTTGGAAATAGTATGATGAGACTTCATATTTCGGAGCCTGATAAGTTTCTAGCTTGTGTGGAGGCACTGTATTCTTTATTGGAGCAGATAAAGGCTCAACAGTTTACTGATGCGCAGTTTTGTAAGATTAGGGACAAAGTGTTGGAAGGAATGACCAATGAGGTGATTCTTGATGATAAGGGTGTTTTGAGAATCAAAGGAACATATATGTTCCTCAGTTGAGGGATCTCACTAGATTGATTATGGAAAATGCTAATAGTTAAGGTGTTTTATTCATCCGGGGGCTAAAAACATGTGCCAAGATTTGAAACAACATTATTGGTGGTGTAAAATGAAGAGGTACATAGTAGAGTATGTGTCTCGGTGTTTGAATTGTCAATAAGTAAAGTACGAGCACCAAACGGCTGGTGGTATTACTAAGAGGATGCTCACACTTGAGTAAAAATGGGAGCATATCGCTATAGACTTTGTGGTAGGGTTACCACAAGGCTTAAGAAAGTTTGATGCTATTTGGGTAATTATAGACCGTTTGACTAAGTTGTCTTATTTTGTATCGGTTCAGACAACTTATAATTCCTAGAAGCTTAGTAGAATTTACATTCGGGAGATAGTTCATTTTCATAGGGTGCCCATTTTTATCATTCCTGATCGGGGCATGCAGTTTATCGCTTATTTCTAGCAATCTATTCAAAGAGAGTAGGGTACACGGGTGGAGCTTAGTACAACATTTCACCCTCAGACTAATAGTCAGACTAGGCAAACTATTCAGGTCCTTGAGGATATGTTACGAGGTTGTGTGATCTACTTTGATGGTTATTGGGATTAATTCTTTCTTTTGGCAGAGTTTGCTTACATTATAGTTACCATTCGAGTATTAAGATGTCACAGTTTGAGGCATTGTATAATAGTTTCTTCTTTTTGAACCTAATTGGTTAAGTACATGTAATATGAGTCTAACTGGCTAAGTACGGGTATATGAGCCTAATTGGTAAGTACATGTAACATGAGCCTAATTAGCTAAGTACAACTAATATGAGCCTATTTGGCTAAGCAAAGGTAGTGTGAACCTAATTTGCTAAGTACGGGTAATGTGAGCCTAATCAGTTAAGTGTTGAGATTGAAAGTCTAAATGACTAAGAACCCAATGGGAAATGATTCTAGATGGTGTACGGACCTCGTGAGTCCCACATGAATCACATATTTCATATTATGGAGAGTGTGTGTTCTAGTGATGAAAGGTCTTGCATTGCATCTACGTATCATATCATTCATTAAATTTCTTGTTGATTGACTTACCTGAAATATGAATGTAAAAGTACGAAGCGATTATTCAAATAGTTGTTGGTTTATAAACATTTCCTTGTTGGACTAATCTTGGTTAAGTGTAGAAATAAGCATCCGAAAGACCAACCGTGGTCATCGTTTTGGTTTAGAGTCGATCGACGATGTTGTTGAGTACATATTAATTTTTCATACTCATTCTACACTTCCTGCACCTTTTTGTGTGCATATTCAGTTCCTAGCACGAGCGGAACTCGAGGCTTCACCACCCGTTGAGGAATTTCTTTGAAGGATTCAGGGTGAGTTAATGGATGTTATGTGGAATTGATTCTTCCTGTATATTATTTTCTGTCTTTCCTATGTCTAGACTTTGTATTCGGATGTTGCTCCAGACTTGTATTTCTATTTGAGTAGTTCTTGTACTACTGATACAAGGTTTTGGGAGTTGTAGCACTTATTCCATATTATTATTATTATTATTATTATTATTATTATTATTATTATTATTATTATTATATTATGAGACTTATTAAGACTTTGAAATGACTTTATTGATTTATTTACGCATGTTATACTTGGAAATTGGGTCGTGGCACTAAGGCCCAATGCATTGCAATCACATACGAATAGGAATAGGTACTCAGTGTGATGACGATGAGGACGTAGAGATCGGTTTAATAGAAAGATATGGAGATCAAGAGACAGAGGAGGCCCGCAATAAACAGAGAGCAGAGGAAAACACAAATAAAGAACCTAGTTTTTGGAAGTTGTACAAAACTTAGGGTGTAATCGATACGAAGAAAACGGTTTTCTTTCAAAATAAGTGAATTTGTACTTATTTTCTCATGCTCGGTTGGTTAGTGGAAAATAAGAAAATTTCTTACTTATTTTCTCATGTTCGGTTGGTTGGTAGAAAATATTTTTCGAAACATACCCACCCAATTCTCACCAACCCCACCCCAACCCCTGCACTCTATACCACACCAACCCCCACACCCACTCCACCACCCACCACCCATCACCCATCCCAAGCACCCACACTCAACCCATCACCCTCCCCATCCCACCTCCTCCAAAATTATCTATTTCATATATTTTTTTTTTGCTTTTATACAAAATCATTAAAAAGGGAAATATTTTCTTACCACCCCCCACTCACCACCACCTACTCGCACCCCCTCCACCCACTCCACACCAAATTTAACTACACAAACTTTCCATTGTTATAATTTTTTTATGAGGGGGTAGGGAGTGTGGGGGGAGGGGGGTTATAGAAAATAAAAAAGTTTCAAAACTTTTTTCTTTTAAATTTTTATCTTTTTTAGGAGGGGGGGGGGGGGGGGCGATGTGGAAAACAAAAAAAATTCAAAACTTGTTTTGAAAAAAAAAAATTAAGGGGGTTGGGGGTGTAAATAACCAAATCAAAAAAACTTTTTAAAACGTTTTTTAAGAAAAAGATTTTTTGGGGGATGGGGGAGGGGTGAGGCGGTCCCCACCGGGGGAAGGGGTGGTGTAGAAAATAAAAAAAAACAAATTGGAGAGGGTGGGTGGGGGTGGGGGTGTTCATCGATTTGTGGTAGTGGTTTGGGGGATGGGTTGGGTGGTTTAGGGTCTGTTTGGCCAAGCTTCTGGAAAGATGTTTCTGTTTCTCAGAAGTAGTTCTGCAGAAACTGTTTCTAGAGAATCAGTAGGGTGTTTGACCTATAATTATAGAAGTGCTTCTGAGAAACAGAAACAGTTTCCTGTTTGGCCAACATTTATGCAAATTTACTAGAATATTCTTTTTAATAGATTTAAAACTATTTAAAAAAAAACTTCTATCATATGTTTCTAAAAATTAGTATATCTTTACAATTTAATAAAATAAATTAAATTATTTAATTGCAACATTTAATCAAAAAATAATATTATATCATACATAAGAAATGTAACGACAATATGATATTCAATGACTCAAATATGTTCAAACCTACCCCCGCCCTACACACACCTACCCCCACCCTATCCTCAAATTTCTATGTCATATTTTTTTTACTTTTATAAAAAATATGAATTTTTTTCTTTCCCCCTTACCCCTACCCCCCAACCCCACTTCATTGCCCTACCCCATTCTCAAATTTCTATTTCATATTTTTTGTTACTTTTATAAAAAATGATTGAAAATATGAAATTTTTTCTTACCCCCACCTCATTGCCATACCCCATCCTCAAATTTCTATTTCAGATTTTTTTGTTACTTTTAGAAAAAAATTATTAAAAAATATGAATTTTTTCCCTACCCTCCACCCCACCCCATTGCCCTACCAATCCTCAAATTTCTATTTCATATTTTTTGTTACTTTTATAAAAAAAAAATTATTAAAAAATATGAATTTTTTTCTTACCCCCGCCCTACCCCCTCCCACCCCACCCCACCCCACCCACCCCATTTTCCTACCCATCCTCAAATTTCTATTTCATATTTTTTGTTACTTTTATAAAAAAATGAATTTTATTCTTACCCCACTCTACCCCTACCTCCACCCTAGCCCTATTCCCAAATTTTTATTTTATATAGGGATATTATATGAGATTAAAAAGAATTTTGTGAAAAGAAAATGGTAAATGGGTCTAAAAAAAATCAATGAATGAGCAAAAAAGGCCTTCTCCAGAATAACTAAATTGGTGTTTCTGCTTCTCTTCCCATCTAGAAACACTTTTTGGCTTCTGAAAAAAGTGTTTCTACTTCTGGAAAGAGGGTGTTTGGCCAAAGAAGTGTTTCTGACAGAAACACTTCCAGAAGCTTGGCCAAACACCACCTTAGGGTATTTGGTAAAATGACACTATTAGGAAAGTCATTTTCTCTATTTATAAGGAAATTGGTTTTAAAATATTTTTCAAAATTTTGACCAAGCTAACATGAGAAAATTGAAAAACATTTTTGATAAAATGTTCTCCCCATACTGAGCACATCCTTACTCTCCACTAGAGAAATTGATGAGATAAGTGGCAACAATGCATTTTGTCCCTTGGATGCACACGAAGATATGTGGGATGATCATCAGCAAAGAGGAATTGATAAAGAAGATAACAATGGAGAACATGGATGATGAGCGCCTCCATGGGCAGCATCGGTAGTGGCTTTGCAGTCTGTGGATAGGATCAGCCCAAAGGTTATTTATAAGAAGGATCTCAACTTGGAAGCTAAATTTTGTCTTTCATTTGTGACCAGCTGATTGCAGACCAAATTTTGGGGGCCCTGTTCTAATTCATAAAAGTGGGTCCTTAATTGGGCTAAAATCTGCGAATTATGGACCTTTACAGTAAATTTTGGCTAATACTACTTAATAAAAAATGAAAAAAGAGACCCTAAATTTTTTCGTTTTTCGGGGACCCTATGCGGTAGCACACCTCGCACGGGTCCAAAGACGACCCTGGTGACAGACATCAGACTTGAGAAGATATTGCTTGCATCATGAGCAAGATCTGTGTCAATGTGGGTGAGGTTATATTTGAGAAACTAACAAGAAAAGACATCTCTCCCTTTCTCGTGTCTTATCACAGTGTTTTGTCAGCGAACCTCATGGGTTGATACTAAGAAAAAAGCACTTGTAGTCTGTGACATCTTGCTCACTCCACATGAAGAGAACCCGGTGAGAAAGAAGAGGAAGATGAGTGATACCATTGATACATCCAGTACTTGAAGTGATAGGCCTTGAAGGTTCCGCATTTGAGCGGACGGATACACATGTCACTACCTCAACTTGGCCTACCTCTTCCATACCTTCCATAACCGCTGGCGCACCTACACTGGTACCTCGTACATTCATAGCTATCTCTTCCACCTCGTCAGCTAAACTAGGTTCTTTCGAAGGCCGACATTTTAATACTCGGACAACCAGCTAATTCTACAGATGCTAGGGTGGTCAGGCATGAGCGAGACATACCTGAGAAGATCAGCGCGAGCTTGACTCCACATACAGAAACAACAAGCCTATGAGAACACACTGGTTCTCTTGAAAGACAGAGTTGCTATGTTGGAGGAGAGAGGGGGTGGTAGTGACCCTACTCGCATGAACTAAAAACTCAAGCCAGATTCACATGGACCATGTTTCTTTCTTCAAAAGACGAGACATTTGATTTATTCTCAATATTGTGAAGAAGCAGCAAAGAAAGTTGAATATTCAAGTTGCTAGTATTAGATTTGATCATGGGGTCGGGACTACATTTGAGAATGCTAGTTTTCTTGAATATTGTGCGACTCATGGAACATATCATAACTATTCAGCACCTAAAATTTCTGGCAAATTGGCGTTGTTGAGAGGAAGAACAGACCTTGATAAATATGGCAAGAACTATGCTAATTGCCAGTAATCTTACTAAATCTTTTTGAGATGAAGTTGTTAACACTGCATTCTACATCATCGATAGGTGCATGATAAGATCATTGCTAAAGAAGACTCCGTATGAACTTCTAAAAAGAAGAAATTCCAACATCACCCATCTTAGAGGTTTTGTAGAACAATATTATAATACTAACTGCAATTGTAATTACTATGTTGTGCCTTCATTCAAAGGTTTTGGAAAACAATATTGATTCCAAACCATTTGGTTTCTAATAACTATTGAAATATAGTAAGGAATACTTAGTATACATGAGATATACAGTTATTATACATAAGTGAGATATACGGTTAGTACAAGTTTTCTCTCTTTCATTTTGTATAAGAAGGCACCTCTTGTGTGCATTTGCAATTTAATAAAAAATGTGAATAAACTTTTCCCTCTCTCCTTTCTATCTTCCTCTCTTTCTTTCTCCTCGCTCGTATTCTCCTCTCATCTCTTCCTCCTTCTTCATCACAATCGTCTTCTTCATTACTAACTAGAATTGAAACCGGATTATGAAGACACACTCGGATTCCGTATGTTAACATGGTATCAGATCACAGGGAGATAGAATCGAACAATGTCGCGACTGATTGGAGAAGCGATAATGTGATAGAATCAATACGGAAGGTCTGAGTGTTCATCTCTGTTTACTGCATGCATTGATTCAACACCGAACTGTGTTGGATTTAGTTTAGTTCATGTTACGATTTGATTACGATTGATGTTAATTTTGCAACTCAACACTGAACTGTGTTGACCTAGACTGATTCGAGTTCAATTTTGTTACGGTTGTGTTGACCTAGACTGATTCGAGTTCAATTTCGTTACGGTTGATGTTAATTGTGCAACTCAACACTGAACTGTGTTGACTTAGGCTGATTCGAATTTAATTTTGTTATAAATCATTGAGATAATGGCAGATAACTCATTGATAGAGCAGATCGTCACAGATGTAGGCTCGAATTCTAATTCGAACATTGTGGATCATAATCACCCTTTGTTTTTGAGTAGTTCTGATACGCCGAATGTTGTGCAAGTGGAGATACATCTGGTAGGGATAGAAAACTATACATTGTGGTGTCGAGTCATGAAAGTGAACTTGCTAACCAAAAATAAAATTGGATTTATTGATGGAACAGAAACGAGACACCTATGGTGAGAACTACTCGAAACAATGAGATCGATGTAAAGCGATGGTAATTTCGTGTATCATGAAGAATGTAAGTAAGAATTTACTTACTGGTATATTGTATAGATCGACTGCATACGCAGTTTGAAAGGATCTAAAAGAGAGGTTTGATAAAATCAACTTGTCGAGGGTATATCAGTTGAAAAAGGAACTAGCTATGCTGCATCAAGGTACTTCTTCAGTTTCTAGCTATTATTCCAGAATAAAGGACTTGTGGGATGAGATCGACTCGATCATACCACCACCGACTTGCGACTGTGTTAGTCCCATGGAATACATAGAGCATTTAGCGAATCAGCGATTGTTAGAGTTCTTAATGAGGTTGAATGATGGTTACAATCAAGATAGAAGCCATATTCTCTTGATGTCACCCACACCTAGTGTGAATCAAGCTTATGCTATGATTGCACAAGATGAGAGCCAAAAGATGATGACTGGAAAGTATGTCACAGCCGAGTCTAATGATCCTATGTCATTGTTTGGCAGATCTAGTAGTAACCAGAACCAGAATAGGCAGAGGAAATCATCTACACAGTACATGTTCTGTGATCACTGTCAAATGAAGGGGCATAATTGAGAAATTTTCTACAAGTTGATGTATTGCGACTATTGTAACAAGCAAGGCCATGTGAGAGAGAAGTGCTACAAACTTATAGGATACCCTGATGATTACAAACCAACTGATTACAAAGGAAAAAAGAAGGTGAATATGGCTATGACAGAAGAAGGAGTGAGACAGGATTACAGACAACAGCTATCTCAAGAGCAGCATGACCAACTTCAGCAAATACTGAGAGCATGTCCTCCTGACAGGTATGAGAAAATGCTGGCAGTGTTTAAGCAGCAATATGAGGCAAATGCAGTGGACATCAGGACACAATTCCATCAAGCACATATGGCAGGTAATCCTGTGTTCTGTAGAGACACTGATCCCAATTCGATAGTTGATTCTGGAGCAACTAACCATATGGTTAATGACAACAATATGATTGTAGAGCATAGTATGACAGATAATGCAGGTCTTGTACAACTGCCCACTGGTGATACAACAGAGATCACTCAAACAGAGAGTTGTAGATTATGAGGAGATGATATGATTAGAAATGTGTTGTGTGTGCCAAGCTTCTAGTTCAATCTTCTTTCATTCTCAAAGTTAACTAAGGAGTTAAGTTGTAGTGCTTCCTTCTTCCCTGACTTCTTTGTTCTGCAGGACCTCCTTACTGGGAAGGTGAAGGAGATTGTTAGGGTGGTTGATGGGCTCTACATGCTGAAAACAAAGGTGAAATGGAATTGTGTCAAGCAACTGATGACACAGGCAGCTTTGGCAGCAGAAATATTCAGGAAGAAGGAGAATTGTGGCATAAGAGATTAGGACATGTTCCAATGAGCATGTTGAGGAAAATAAGCAACTTTAAAGACAAATCCAAGTATACAATAAAACATTGTTGTGTTTGCCCTCTAGCTAGGCAAACTAGAAAGTAATTTCCTACTAGTACTAGTAGGACAATATTTGCTTTTCAATTGTTGCATATTGATGTTTGGGGACCTTATAAGGTGCCCACTTATAATGGAATGAGATACTTTCTTACTATTGTGGATGACTACACAAGGTGGACTTGGGTGTTTCTTCTACACCTTAAATCTGATGTGGCCACTATTCTTAAATATTTTCTAATAGAAGTAAAGAATTAGTTTGACATGTCTGTCAAGAGTATTAGAACAGACAATGGGACTGAATTTTTCAATAATATATGCCATGATCTATTCACTCAACATGGGATAATACACCAAAGCTCATGTCCTTATACTCCACAACAGAATGGAGTAGTGGAGAGGAGACACAGGCACATATTGGAGATTGCTAGGGGAATTAAGTTCCAGGGGCATTTACCCTCTAAATTCTGGGGTTATTGTATAGAGGCTGCAGTATATGTGATAAATAGGATTCCTTCTGTTGTGCTGGGTAACATCTCATCTTTTGAGAAGTTGTTCAAGAAGGTGCCTTCTTTGGTTCATATGAGGGTTGTAGGGTGCCTATGTTATGCCACTAACCTAACCAAAAAGGACAAATTTTATGCAAGAGCTATTAAAGCAGTGATGTTGGGGTATGCAAGCAGACAAAAGGGGTACAAGTTACTTGACTTGACTAACAAGACAGTATTTGTAAGTAGGGATGTGGTTTTCCATGAAAATCACTTTTCTTTCTCACAACTTCACGGAGGAACAAATAAAGGTAACACTGGTGGATCATCTTATGATTCTCCAATAACTGTATTACATAAACATGTTTCGTATTCTACTGACGATTATATTTTTCATGATCAAGCTATCTCTGGAGGAGTTGATGGTATCTTTGGAGACGGCTACTCATCGTGCGATGGTTGGAGTTGCGGTGATGCAGTCGATGGGTTACGATCAGCGGTTGAGTAGCACGATGCCGCATTGTTGGTGATACTTCACAACCAATTGAAGCAGGGAACCAGCCACCACTGGAGATCAGAAGATCTAATAGGAGCATAAGATCTCCTTCCTGGATGACATATTTCATTCAGCCCGCTACAGGAGAACACAATGTCAAGTATCCATTATCAGACAATGTTAAATATGTTGGATTGTCTACATCATATCAATGTCTCATAGCCAAACTATCAGAGGAAAGTGAACCACAGTCCTATACAGAAGCAATGAGGAGTGAAAAATGGATTGAAGCCATGAAGGCAGAAATTAAAGCCTTGGAGGATAACAAGACCTGGGAGGTGGTGGACTTGCCAAAGAACAAATCAACTATAGGTTATAAATGGGTCTACAAGATCAAATACAAAGCTACAGGTGAAGTGAAAAGGTATAAAACAAGATTGGTAGCCAAATGATACAACCAAAAGGAAGGGATAGATTATCAAGATACATTTTCACATGTGGTGAAAATGGTGACAGTGAGGTCAGTGATTTCAATAGCTGCTGCTCAAGGTTGAGTTGTGCACCAAATGGGTTTATTCAATGCCTTTCTACAAGGGGACCTTAATGAGGAGGTGTACATGAGTCTTCCACAAGGGTACACACATAAATAAAGAAAGGTTTGTAGGTTGTTAAAATCATTATATGGGCTGAAGCAAGCATCAAGATAGTGGAACATTAAGTTAACCACTGCCTTGATGAATTCTGGGTTCACACAAAGTCGATTGGATTACTCTTTATTAACCAGGAAGGATAAAGATAAGATTGTTATAGTTTTGATATATGTGGATGACTTGCTTGTTACTGGTAATGATGCAGAGATGATTGAGGAGACTAAAGGGATTTTACAGCAGCACTTCAGGATCAAGGACTTGGGGGAGTTGAGATACTTCTTGGGGTTTGAATTTGCTCGAAGTAAGGAAGGGATAGTGATGCACCAAAGGAAGTATGCTCTAGAGCTAGTTGCAGATATGAGATTAACTGGTGCTAAACCAGTTGGTTCCCCAATGGAGTTGAATATGAAACTCACCTCTTATTTGTATGATCAACATCTGAGAGATACTGGAGGGACAATTCTCAGAGGTTCGATCCCTAGTAGCGAGATGTGGCTAGTTATCAAAGGCTTATTGGAAGGTTATTGTATCTAACTAACACTAGACCAGACATTGCTTTTGCAGTGCAATGTCTGAGTCAATTCATGAAGGACCCTAAGAGATCACACATACTGGCAGCAGAGATGGTGGTTCGATATGTAAAACAGGCACCAGGCTTGGGCATTTTCATGGCTGCTGGAGGAACTGGTAAACTATCTGCTTACTGTGATGTTGATTGGGCTTCGTGTCCTAACACTAGAAGGTCAGTAATAGGTTATTTGGTGTTTCTTGGGTCTTCACTTATCTCTTGGAAATCGAAGAAGCAACAAACAATATCCAGGAGTTCGGCAGAAGCAGAGTATAGAAGTTTAGCTTCTGTGGTGGCTGAAATGGTCTGGTTATCAGGATTATTTGCTGAACTTAATGTGACATTGCAGTTGTCCATTCCAGTTTATTGTGACAGCAAGTCAGCCATACAAATTGTTGCCAATCCGGTGTTTCACGAACGCACGAAACACATCGACATTGATTGTCATTTTATACGTGAAAAGGTTCAGCTTGGATTGGTTTCTCCTTTATATGTGTCGACGACAGAGCAGCCTGCAGATCTTCTGACCAGGAGCTTGGTGCAACATCAACACTCCCGGCTTTTGTCCAAGCTAGGTGTTAAGAATTTGTTTAGGACCTAGCTTGCAGGGGGTGTTGAAATATAATAAGGAATACTTAGTATACATGAGATATACAGTTAGTATACATAAGTGAGATATACGGTTAGTATAAGTTTCCTTTCTTTCATTTTGTATAAGAAGACACCTCTTGTGTGCATTTGCAATTTAATAAAAAATGTGAATAAACTTTTCCGTCTCTCTTTTCTCTCTTCCTCTCTTTCTTTCTCCTCTCTCGTCTTCTCCTCTCATCTCTTCCTCCTTCTTCATCACAATCGTCTTCTTCATTACTAACTAGAATTGGAACATAATTATGCAGACACACTCGGATTCCGTATGTTAACAATAACCCAGGAAAGCCTTTAAGTTGTCATTAATTTTTTTTTGTACTCTTCAGCTAAGTATTTAATGATGGTACAGTCAAGTGATGAAAGAATTAACTAACCATTGTTTGTCATCCCATAAGCACCAATCTTCAATGTGGAAGTGATCAGTTTGGCAGTTGCGCATTTTCCACGAGCATCGTTTGTTGATTCTTGATTCTCCTCTAATGAATAAAGAAATACAAAGAAGGTAGAGCAAAGTCATGGCCTGGTAGCGAAAACGTTAACATGTAAACCGGTTACTGTTAGGATTAATATAACAGATAGTCATGTGGACTAACAAAACAGACCTTAAACGACGAAATCATAAATAAAAAGAAGCATATTAAAATATGCATAAAAATATGATTTGGTAAATTGATAATATTTCCTCCGTCTTAATTTATACGAGGGTTTGAACTATGAGAATTAAAGTAATTAATCTTTGACTGCGATTTCGAGCATAGATTCTTTGACTGTTTAAAATAAAATTTATATATTTGCAAATTACATGAATTAATATAAGTCAACATAATAAATAATGCACAATATATTAAAAAAATTAAAAAAATTAGACTCAAAGAAAGAATTGTTTGACTCCCTCAAATATTAAAACTCTTATATAAATTGGGACATAGGGTGTACAAAAGAAGGTATAAAGCTCTCGAAAAAATAATCTCCCCCTAAATAAAATATTTTATACCTAAATTTTTATATTGTGAATGATATTATGTTGTTTGTGCGATGGAAGAATGTATATGAAATACTCCTTTTCCGGCAACATAACTTTTTTGAGTAAAATACAATTATGAAAAATCTAAACAACGTATAAAATTCAAGGAAAACCAAAATAGTTACTCCCTCTGTCTCAATTTATGTGGCGTCGTTCAGATTTCAAAGTCAACCTTTTAATTTTGACTGTAAATTCGAACATCAAATTCATAATATGAAATAAAATTTACATATTTGAAAATTACGTTTAAAGAAAAAGATAAGTCACACTATTTCAAAAGATTTAAAATGCATATGAAAAAATAACGGCCAAAGAACAATTTAATCTAAAGGTGACACATAAATTTGGACTGAGACTATAATTATTACGTGTGGTTCTTAAAATGGCGAGGATGAGTGAAGATGTAGAGCGAAATCCAATGAAGTCATAGAGGCCATTGCCAGGAGTGTTGGCAGGAACTCGATCATCAATCCTATAAACAACCTTGCGTTGACTAGGATACCATGTAATATCTGCAAATTCATGTTGTCTCCCAAACTTAGCTGCTTCATCCCCTAAGTCTGAGTCATTCCTTTCCGAAAGGGTAATTGAACGTTTGAACACTGGTTGCAGTTTCAGTGTGACCTAAATTTCAGACATAAAGATTTGTCATTTATAGAGGCAGATTCAAAATTTTAATATAATACTATATTTTAACTTTTAAGATTCTCATGTTAAACTTATTGTATTTATGGGCTCAGATCTAATATTTATTAAAACTTTAGTTGACTTCAGGTAGAAAATTATGGATTCTGGTGAACAGAGGTAGCCAGGTTACATCCCCCTTCTTAGATATATATGAGTTCAACTAGTATCTACCGTCAGTATAAACATTTTTTTACACATTCAGGTAATTTTTGAAGTCTATTACCGGTAGATTAAAACTCTCATATATTTTCACTTTTTCATGTTAATATTATAATTATAAGTAAGGATCGTAGTAATACTACCAGACAACTTGACCTCCTTTACCTAAAATACAAGGATTCATTGATCATTACGGTGTCCTTGTTCTTTTAACACCATTGAAGCCAATCACCACCATCAATGGTGAAGAATCCATCAACATATGTCATTGAAGCAATTATCAAAACCATTGCATATGGTAGTAACTTTTTACACATCATCTTTATTTCTTTTTCTTTTTAGATTATTTTAGAGATGGGTACAATAAACTTGATTCAATTTACAAAGAATATTTTGAGTAATTGAGTTAACCCTGCAAGATTTGAAGCCATAGATGAGAATCCTAGAGGGGAGAGATGACAAGAGAGAAGGAGATCCAACAATTTAGGAGGTGAGAAAGGTTATCAGGGAAACTATCTGTTTACGAATAAAAAGAAACAGACTTTTACATGGTAATAGTAGAAGAGAGAGAAGGAAATAACCTCAATGCCTACTTAGGTTAATTAACTTAAGATTTTAAAAAAAAAAATCGGAAAGACTTTTACATGGTAATAATAACTGTATATATAAGCAATATCATACAAGTTAAACGACTATTCCTTTCCTTTAATAGGGTCCTCTTTCCATCGTGGTACAATTGAGAGGTGGGGAGAAATGAAAATTAACTAAACATACTGCTAAAAGAAGTACGTACCTGTGAAATAACTCCAAGAACACCTAGGGACACTCTTGCTGCATCCAACTCAGGGTTACCATGTTTCAATGTCCGGACTTTAGCATAATTGTTTTCCGCTTCATCTGGTGTGACAATTCGAAGTTGCACAATATAATCATGTACCGAACTTCCCAAACCCCATAGAGAACTTCCATGAGCACCAGTCCCAATTAGGCCACCAATGGTTAAACCCCACCAGTAAGGCGTATAAGGCAGGACTAGTCCTGCCTTGGCCGCCTCACTGATCAACTGTCTCAACGTTACCCCACTTTCAACCGTCATAGTCATGTTTTCTTGATCCACTTTTAGGATCTTGTTTAGGAATTTTGTACTTATAAGTAATCCATCTTCACCATCTGGACAAACCAACTTAGGTATGCTGTGTGAAAACCGAGTCGCCACTTTCATTTTTCCTTTTTCCCTTGTTGCATTTGCCACTATAGAAATGATCTCTTCTTCTGTGGTGGGAAAAACAGCTTGAGCTGCCTTGCAAATGGTCCGATCCGGGAAGGCACCATAAGAGTTTGTAATGGTGCAGTTAAAGTTGGTTTTGGATGAACATTTTATGGGATCTTCAGGGGGGCTAGATTTCACTAAGTAAATCATAAAGACAATCCAGCTAAGTTTTAAGAAGATTTTGGGGTCACCCATAACTGGTAATCAGAGAGGTACAAATTGTAGACAGAGAATTGCCAATAGAAATAAATGTACGATGTAGCTGGTAAGTTGAAAGCAGAATATATATTAGTTGCATATCGGAACTATCAATATTCATAACCTCTCGAAGTTGACTATTTGATTTCTTTACGCTATATTGTGTCACACTTTCATTTTTATTATATCACGAAAAGAATGTCATATTTTTATAACTAGAAATAATTTAACTTTAAAATTTATTTTTTTATCGTTAATAAAATAATTTATTGTCACACAAATATCTAAGTTTTGTTTAGACCACAAATTTCAAAGGTCTATTTCTGCCTTTATCGAACTGTCTTGACTAGGTCTGTTACCGAGCCGAACCCTACCGAATAATATATATTTTGATTTGATTCGAAAATTTTCGAACCCTAGATTCGATTTGATTCGAACTCGTCGAATCTTAAAAATTGAAGCTCGATTCGGGTTCGACATGATTTTTGAGAAGCTAAGGTTCGACCAGATTCGACAAATCAGATCGAATATTCGAAAAAAGTTCGATCCGAAAGATGGAAAAAACAGTGCAAAACAAGTGATTTTTTTCATATTCACAACCCAAAAAACTGTATTAATAGCGAATACTTAGTGCACTGTCTACTTAGTGCACATATTCACAGCCCAAAACAGTTTGCAAAATAAGTAATAGTGTGAGTGTGTGACTTGTCTACTTATTAGTTATTACAATATTCTCTCAAAAACAACAATTCAAAAATACATAATGTTATTCCAAAAACAAGTAAACAACAATTCAAAACACTCAAGTTCTTATCTGCTTCTTGGTTTGGTTTTGCTTCTTCTTCAAATTGCTTGGTGGCTTGGTAGTTCCCTTTGAGGATTGGGCAACCTTAGGCCGTGAAGGAGGTATAGTTTGGCTACTTTGTTATTGGCCAAGTGAGGTTCCATCTTTATTTTCATCTTTCAGAACATGCATCAAAGGCAACAGGCAACAACACATCATTAATGAAAGTGAATTCAGTAAATCATTTCAATTTTTTCCCAAAGGCAACAGGCAACAGGATAGTGGAAATCAGAATTGTTTCATCATTTTCCCATAGCATTGTATTGTATAGTAACCAAGTATGCAAGACAACAAGGTTACTCAGCAGAATTATAAGTGAGAAGAAAATCAGAAATACAACATGAGTTCATCATCTTTCACTCAACATATAAACTGCAGGCAGCATGTCACATCTCACAAACTTATATCACTATTACAAATGCATTATAATTTTTCCAACAGGAAACATTCAACACATTAAGGTCTTTCATTTCATATTCAAACCAGAACTGAATAGGCAACATTTAAACCAGAATAACAGGCAACATAGGCAACATTTAAACCAGCACAGCAGAACTGAATTATTAGGACTCCAGGACCAGGAGTTCCAGAACTGAATAGGCAACATTTAAACCAGAATAACAGGCAACATAGGCAACATTTAAACCAGCACAGCAGAACTGAATTATTAGGACTCCAGGACCAGGAGTTCCAGAACTGAATAGGCAACATTTAAACCAAAATAATAGGCAACATAAGCAACATTTAAACCAGCACAGCAGAACTGAATTACCAGGAACTGCATTAGGGTCTTTCATTTCATATTCAAACCAGAACTGAATTACCATAAGTTTCAGAACTGAATAGGCAACATTTAAACCAGAATAACATGCAACATTTAAACCAGAATAATAGGCAACATAGGCAACATTTAAACCATGCCAATAGAACTGAATTACCAGAAACTGCATTAGGGTCTTTCATTTCATATTCTGATTCATATTCATCAAAATATATTTTCAATTCATTTTTTTCTTTCCCTTTAGATTGCATCTTAATCATGAAATCATCAAATTTTATTTTTCCAACAGTTGAGGAGGGAGGTTGTCTCATATATGAACTATATGATTCTGGCCCTTTCCCCTTAGCATCACCATATAGTTGAACCCTAATTACGAATTCATAACTTTATAACTTGTACAATTTTTAGGCCATCCAAATGACAAAAACAAAGTAAAAAGGGTAAAATCTGAAGTTAAAAAGTAATTTTAACTTTTGACCGAAAACAAATGTGAAATTGAAACACAAAATCAAAATCAAACATTAATTATTCTAATTACAGTTACATGCATCAACAATTGAACATCAGAATCATAAGAATTGAAAACCCTAAAAGTTCAAATACAAAACCATAATTCAAACTCATAATGTAATAATCGACCTTCAAAATCGAAAACACAACAATTACTCAATTAGTATCAAACTATCAATATCGAAAACCCTAAAAGTTTAAAACAAATTTTTTATTACATACCTTGCAAGTCTGAAGAATTCGAAATCGATGATGTTGGGGAGATGAGAAGATCTGAATCTGACATAGACTTTGATGATGAAGGAAGAATCAGTGACGTTGGGGGGTTTGTACCTCCAACACTCAACTGGTGGCTTAATCTTAGCCGCCAAGGTTAGAGAGAGGTCAGAGTCAGAGCAAATGAGAAAGAAGATGACAAGACCTCATCAAGAGGTAGGGCTGAAAGAGCGCAAGACCGCAACAAATGAGGGAGAAGAGCTAAAGAGGGGCGAGGGCAACAAGACGCAGCAAATAAAATTTTAGGGTTGGGTTTTTAGAAAAAAGAAATATATATATATATATGGACTGGGCCTGGCGGGGCATGAGGCTGATCGGGCCGAATATTCGGCTCGATTTGGGCCGAATCTAAATTTAAGATTCGGCCCTATATTTGATGCAATGAACCGAACTCAAATCGTGCTTTTTCGAGAATTTTTTTGCGAATCGAATCGAATAGTATGGCTCACTCACAGCCCTAGTCTTGACAAGTTTTTTTTTTGTATCAAGTCAAACATAAATTGAAACGGAGGGGGGACAGGTTAGCATCTTCAGGATAACCCGAGCAGTGAGAGAGAAGTAGGGTTCATGCCAATCGATTCTATTTCGATTATACGGTTGGGTTCTAAACGCCCTAGAACCTTCCAGCCTAGCCCACCTGATCCATAGACTTGACTATAAATGTTACACTCCATAATTCCAGGGCAATGAAATGAGAACGTAAGTTAGGATACAATAATTGTGACGACGAGAAGTAGTACTAGTAATTGAATTCTTTCCAATAAAGTGTGGGCAGAAAAGGAGCTCCCGAAGCATAAAGGAAGAAAGTTGGTAGATCAGGACGAAAGACTGCAGGACCGCGGTGCCATAACTTCGAGAAGCGCGATACTTTTCGGCGGCTGATGCCATTCTCAAAGACTGCGCGGTCTGCGTCTGAATTTGCAAGTCAGATATTTTGTGAAGGGAAAGACAAGTGGACAAGTGGGGTTCATGGGTCCCCCTCCACTTGTGCTATATACACCTATATCATACAAGGCTTTGCAAGACATAACTCACAAAATATCTTTATCCTTCAACTCTTATCTCCTTCCTTCTCCCTCAAGTTTTCAAAAACCTTAGCAAAAGTGAAGAACAAGATTAACTTATTTTCCAAGATTAAGTTCTTTAAGTAAGTTCTAAGCCAAGATTAATACTCCAAATAGTGGGTCACGATTTTGACAAGAAAACTGTCTTGAAACCCTAAGCTTGTTTATGAACTTTTTGGAAGAAAAACAAGAAAGTAAGATGGTTACAAGCTTGTAGAGGATACATATGTGTTGTTGTAACTTGAAGAAGTGGAGCAAAGAGAAAACTGTGAGCCGAAACTTGTAGACTGTTTTGGGCTAAAAATAAGGTAAGATTTCTTCTTCCTCTTGAAGTAATTGGAAATTACATGTTGTTATAGTTAAGGGATGAACTTGTGTTAAGAGAAATGGAGAATAAAAGAAGTTCATATGATAGTTTTGGGTGTTGGCCAATTTTGAGACAGTTTTTAGTATCTTGGATCCGTTGGTAGTTATTGTTATTATCATCACTTATTGCATGTTATAAATTGAAGAAATTATGAAAAGGGAAATGGTATTAGGTCTTGTTGGCCGAGATTGTATAAAACTGTGGGATATTGTGGTGTTGTTTTAGGAACTGTTTTGTGGTGTTATAATGCTGAAAAATTCAGTTATCATTATGCATGTTTAAATGTGGTAATTGCTAATGTAAGTCTTAAGGGAATAAGGGTGTAAAAATGTGTAGAAATGCTTCACATTCTACCCTCGTTGTTGATTAGAATATGGACTGTTTTAGTTGACTGTTTTAATATGGATTAAGAGGCTGAATTTACATGAGAAGTGGGTGTGTAAATCCCTTTGTTGTTGTTTTGGTTGTCCTTAAGTGGTGATTGGTTATTGATGTTATTGACCTTATTTGTAAGGTGAAAATGTATGTATGATTAGGGGAAGTGCTGCCCAAATTTTTTATATGAAAAGAGAACCATTACTTGTTATATGACCTACACTAGTAATCATGAAGTTGATAGATATGTTATCATTATTATAGGTTGAAGTACTACTTGAGGCGTATTCTACTTGTCGTTTTGGTATAGCCGATAAGGTATGTGAAACTATCATTTATTCCTTTGGCATGATTTATATGAAGTGAGTGTACGACGGACGTACATAGTTCTATTGGATCTTAATCCTAAATGATACATGATATGATAGTGCCTTTGAGTTTTCAAATGATGGTTTCAAAACGATACATGATATGATAATGCCTCTGCGTTTTCAAAAGATGATTTAAATTACACATGGTTGCTCATGATAGCTATTTGTGCAAGTGTTATTATAGGATTCCACCGAGTCCCAGAATGGGTCGGGATACGTTATGTGTAAACAGTATATGATCTCACAGAGTCTCAGAATGGGCTGGGATACGTTATGTGTAAACAATTATATGGATCGAGTCCCAAAATGGGCCGGGATACGTTATAAGTAGACAGGCATCCACAATTATATGGACCGAGTCCCGGAATGGGCCGGGATACGTTATATGTAAATAGATACGATGATTCCATGAATATGTATCCATGATGCGGGTATAGATACCTATGACATATATGATTCCATGAACATGTATCCATGATGCGAGTACAGATACTCACGACAGTATATGATTCCATGGAAAAGTATCCATGATGCGGGTATAGATACCTATGACATATATGATTTCATGGACATGTATCCATGATGCGAGTACAGACACTCACGACAATATATGATTCCATGGACATGTATTCATGATGCGGGTATAGATACATATGACAATATATGATTATATGGACAACATCTATGATTTTGATATGACTCTCTCATTTTTAAAAGGCACAGTTGATTCTCATTTTTAAAAGGTACAGTTGACTCTATTTTATATGGCACGGTTGAATCTGGTATTTGATTTTCATACTTGTCCCTGTCATCTTTTAGCCAGTTATGATCTTATTTACTGTACTTTATGTTTACATACTTGGTACATTGTTGTACTGACCCCCTTCTCCGGCTTGTCTATGATGTAATATGACAGTTCAGGGGACATGATCCCTTTGTTATGAGATTATGAGTTTTTCTTAAGCTTCCGTTGGTTATATGTGATGTGTGGGTATAAGGGTGCCCAGGTAGGTCACCAGTCGCGGCCCGTCGGTTCGGGTCGTGACAATAAAGTTAGAAAGGAGTTGCTCAGTGAGAAGAAGCGTCAAATGATTTGGACTTTTTTGAGGATCCGTTAACTTATGCAGGAACTTTCTTCAGACAACGAAGCAAGGGTCCGAAGGAGGCCAAGGCAAGTGTCATAGATTTCGCGAAGTTTCAAGGGAAAGGCTATGCTAGGACGTGTGGTCGATGGCTTGGGAGTACCTATTGATGGACGGGGGCTCTAAGCGATACACTCGCTTGCCACTTGAATTTTTTTTTAAAATCTCTTTCACTTTATTAATTAATTTATTTTTTAGATTTTCTTTTTGAGGTTAAATTAGTAAAACATTCTTGGCTTTGACTCTACTTTTTAGATGATTTTTTTATTTTGCTAAAAATAATGAAATTTCGGCCAGTTTTATTTTAAAGATTTTGTCTGAAAGGAAGAAATACACCGTTGAAATAGATATCATTACATTTAAATAAGATAAAATAAGAATTACACAGTTAAGACTTCATTATTCTACTAAAACTTTTTAGTTCACTAAAATAAATTAAAGGAGCTCTAATAAAGTATTTCTTTTATTGATCAGGCCCGAAAAAATAAACAAATAACTCAATAGTCAGTGCAACTAAAAAGGAAATAAAAAAGAAGTATATAGTTGCGAGACTAAACTTAATGAAACTCTAAGTTTTTTATTAATTTTGGCCTAAAATAATACTAGGTTGAATTAACTAGTTATTTCATTTAAAGAAGAAATACACTATTGATACTTCATAATTTGGATAAAGTAGCTAGTTTTATTTGTCTAAATATTGGAGTTCAAGCCAAATTTGTTTTACAATTGACCTAAAAAAAGAAATTCATAGTTGGAACAAGTAGTCACCAAGTTGGGGTAAATTTGCATTATATATTAAGCTCAAGGAAGAAGAAATACGCAATTGGAATAAATAAAGTATTATATATGATTGTGTGTGGCAATTAACAATTGAAAAATAGCATACTTAGTAGTTGATATTTCAATTTTGTTTATCTATTGTTGACGAAGGAACCCGCAGCCGCTGCTCTTTTGAGTGCGCACAACGTAAATCCCAGACTGACACAATAGCCTGCAAATCACGTCAGCCAGTTAAACCACACTTGCAGCCAGCGTGTGAGCTCCTCGAGGCGAGACAGCGCCAGACGTTCTTCGAGCTTTTCGAACTTCGCCAAGCTTCTCCTACACCACCTAATAAGGATACCCTCTGCCTTCAAGACCAACTGGTCTAGGGCTTCAGATTCAATTTTGTTTATCTCCCCATAGAGAGAGTTGTTGCATTCTATTGGCCACATCATCGTCCATACAGATAAAGACTATCAAACAATCAAGTCTATGGATAAAATAAGACTTTATTTCGTGTCTTACAAAAATTGCATGAAACTTCATTTTATCTCATAAATTGATGAAAAACTATTACATTTTATATTTTTATTACTATATTGTAGGGTAAAAAAGGTATCACATCAATTATGTGAATCATTCCTTAAATTACTATATATAGCGAGAGCATTTTGGACGCAAAGAAAGGAGCCCACTAAATATTTTTGTTTAAGACATGGATTTTGACATTCCAACCCTCTATATTAATCTTAACGTCACTATTACAATGTGTGTACTTGAGAGTTGAGATAGATGGCTACTTTTGGTTTAGCCATCATGAGTACAATAATATTCCCCCTCTCAATTTTAAGTTTCTTAATTATTTTTTTAGTTTTTTTCTCAAAAAGAGTGTTTTTTTTTTATATTTAGTAAGTTTTTTAATTTCAATGTAAGTTTAAGACTATAAGATTTAAAAAAAATTCACATATCTTTAATTTAAGATCATATAATTTAAAAATCTCCTTTTATTTTTTAAACTTCGTATCAAGTCAAACTAAAACACTTAAATTGTGACGGATGTAATAGTACACACTAGAATTGTTTGGTAAAGAGCCTAGTCATGCACGTGAGACAAGAAAAAGGAAATAAAGCAATACAAAGCTTTTTCTTTCTCCATCTCAATCTCTCCGTAGATGAAAAGTATAAAGGAATATTTTCCTTCATTTTATTGATAAATAATTTATAAGAATATTTATTTTGATATAAATTATGTAACTAATTAACCTAATTACAAAAGAATTATAATTCTACCTAAAATAGGATATATATAATTAATGAAAGGATATTGAGAAATATTCTATTACACCCCCACAGTCGAAGCGTAAGGTTCTCGAACACGGATACAGACTCAAAAATCATCAAATAATATGCGCGGAAGTCTTTTGGTGAAGATGTCGGCAATCTGATAGCTGGAAGGAACATGAAGGACACAAACTTGACCACAAACCACTTTTTTCGCGAACGATATGAATGTCCATCTCAATGTGTTTAGTGCGCTGATGTTGAACGAGATTATCGGAAAGATATATCGCACTAATATTGTCGCAGTAGACCAGTGTTGCCTTAATTTTGAATCGTGCAGTGAAGCTCAAGTAGAAGGTTACAGATCCAACAAGACTCATAGATGAAGTTAGAAACACCTCTGTATTCTGCTTCTGCAGTAGATCAGGATAATGTAGGTTTCCTTTTGGAAGATCAAGATAATAGGTCATCTCCGAGGAAAATGCAATACCAGATGTGGAGCATCGGGTGTCAGGACATTCACCCCAGTCACCATCATAATAGGCAGTGAGACCAGTGAGCGAAGACCTGTATAGATGAAATCCTAAGTGAAACGTACCTTGGATCTATCGTAAAATACGTTTGAGGGCATACATGTGTGCTTCCGTCAGATTGTGCATGTGCAAGCAGATTTGTTGCACGGCATATGATATGTCTGGTCTCGTGAATATGAGGTACTATAGGGCCCATCCAAGATACGATAGTGAGTCGGGTCTAAATATAAAGGGACGAAATCAGCGCTGAGCTTGGAATTGATGTCTATAGGCGTGTAGGGTGGTTTGCAAGATGTCATGCCTACACGGTCAAGGATCTCTTCGGCGTGCTTATTTTGACATAGAAATAGGCCGCCAGAATATCGAGTGACAGAGATGCCCAAGAAATAACTTAGTTGGCTCAGATTTTTCATAGAAAACTCAGAGGAAATGAGAGATATAATGGACCGGCAGAGAGCATCAGATGATGTGGTGAGGATGATGTCATCAACATATAATAATACGTAAGTCATGTCTATACCTTTGTTGTAGATGAACAGGGAATGATCGGATCGGCTGTGTGAAAAAATAATAGAGGAAACATAATCGGTGAACCACTAGTACCATGCTCAAGGAACATGTTTCAGTCCATAGAGCGATTTATGCAATAGACACACATAATTTGGATAAATAGGATCCCTAAAATCCATAGGCTGGTGCATATATACCGTTTTATGAAGATCCTCATGTAAGAAGGTATTATTAACATCAAGCTGATGAATGGGCCAAAACTTTGATATGGCAATGGTAAGGACGGTCTGGATGGTTGCGGGATTTACGAATGGGCTGAACATTTTATCACAGTCCACTCCTACCTATTGAGACCTGTCATCACCTACAAGACGAGCCTTGTACCTCAAAATAATCATCAAAAATTTTTTATGTCTAAAAATCCACATAGAACGAATGATATTAGCATCAGGTGGACGGGGTACTAGGTCCCACATCTTATTATCAATAAGAGCACTATATTCGTCAATCATTGCGACTTTCTAATTAGTTGAACAAGGCATACTTTGGGTTACGAGGGACAAGGGAAGAGACAACTGAAATAGAAAGGTTAAACAGTCGTTTGGGTTTATGAATTCCGTGCATGACACGGGTTTCCATGGTCCAAGAGTGTGTTTCGGGACGCGAGACAGGAGGGAAGTTTACCACGGCACTGCCGGGAAGAGGAGGAAAAGTGGAGGTGATGGTACTGACTTGCCGAACCTCGGTTTTTCGAGAGGTGGTTGCGGAATCACCCTGAGACGGGCTGTTCCGAGCCACCATCTGAGAAAGGGCGACTAGTCCCGATCGCCGAGTAGCGACGTGCCGGATCCGAGATCGCAGACTATGTAAATAGTAAATAAAAAGAGCGTTTAGGCCATCATTTAGGAAGTCATAAAAATGTTGAGGTGGTGAGTGTAGAGAGGCAAAAGGAAATTGAGACTCATCAAATAGGACATGATGTGAAATAATAATTTTACAGCTCAACAAGTCATAGCATGAGTAAACACGATGATTGGAAGGGTAACCCATAAACACACACGGGAAGATCGAGGCTGGAGTTTATGAGTGGTCGGATGGAGAGGGTAACAAAGACATCCAAAAATACGCAAGTGTTGGTAGGAGGGGTTCCTATGAAACAGAACTTGGATGGGCGGCCATTGAGCTACTGACTTATTTGGGATTATGTTTAGGAGCTAGGTGGTCATGGAGAGCGTGTAATGCAAGAATTGAGGGGGAATTTGGGCATGAGCAAGTAGTGCACGGATGAGTTTGTTTATGGTTTGGATTTTCTGTTCAACTTTACCATTTTGGGAGGACGTGTGAGGGCAGGAAAAATGAAAGGTAAGACATTTTTTGGAGCAAAACTGTTTGAATTAGTTATTATCTAATTCCCTATAATTGTCACAGTGAAAACATTTAATGCACTTTTCAAATTGTGTTTTTACGACAATACTAAATGAAGAAAAAATGGGGTAGACCTGAGATTTATTTCCAATTAGAAAAGTCCATAAAAAGTTAGAATAATCTTGTAAAAATAATACATAATATTGATGGTCAATCGTACTCAAAATAGGGGATGTCCATTATGATATCGAAAGACATTAAAGTGCAATTTATGGATGCAGAAAATGATAATTTGACATGATTCCAAAAAACGGAGGATTCACATATAGGAGTCCTAGAAATATGGTTGTAATTAATAAAATTATTTTTTCTAAGGGAGCGTAAAACAAAGTCTCCCGGATGTCCTAATCTAGAATGTCATAAGGAAGACGAAAGAGCAACAAAGGTGAGGGAACTGAGGCTGGATTTTTTACAGGGTTTGAAATAAAGTAGAGATCTTTGGTGCAGTCACATCTCATTATTCGTCTCTCTGTCGTAAAATCCATTACAGTAATACCAAAAGGATAAAAGTCAAGGTAAACCCAATTGTCAGTTGTGAATGTCGCACATAGATTAGATTCTTAATGAGTTTAGGGGCATGAAGGATATTTTTTAAGATTAGTGGTGGATGTTGTGGGGATATGAAGGAATGACCATAACCACAGATGAGAATGCCTTGTCCACTACCAATAATAATAATCTGATTTAAATTACTCAAATTGAAATAAGACGATAGAGTACCTTGTGATGTCGTCATTTGAGATGTAGCACATGTGTACATATACCAATTTTCATCTGGAGTGTTGAGTGACATTGTTCTCATAGCTTCCTCAATGTCAGTGGATGCATAAGTCAATAGCGGGGGTCATGTGTTGTGTAGGCCTGTTGTGGACGTATGCCAGGTTGGGCCTGTCAGTTCTGAGGTGGACTCCACAAGCATATCATATATAGCGCAAGAGAGGCTATGATGGGGCCAACGCGCCCATACAGTAGGCAACCCACGACGGAGGTCGCCACGCTACGGTCGTCGGGTTGTTTCCACCGGCGGCACCGCCTTTCACGCCTCCACTATTGCTGGAATTTCTTTCGTCGTGGCCCTTGTCGGACTGCCTGCTTTGACGGTTGTTACGGAAGGAAGTGGACTATTACGGGTCTTCTAGATGATGATTTTAGTTGCCAGAACGAGAGGCCCTATCGTCGGCGGAGGGCCCGACGGTGGTGGTGAGAGCGGTATCGGCAATGCTAGGCTGAGTGGTGATGCGCTTGATTTTTCGGGTTTCCTAAATGATGAGTTATGATTGGGCCTCATAAAATGGAGGTAACGACGCCCATTTCAAAAGAATTGTGGCAATACCGTTATAGAATCCGTCGTTGATTAGTGACTGGTGCACCGACGTTGGAGAGTTGGTCGACAAGAATCTTGAGTTCTTGATAATAGGAAGACACATTTGGGAAATCATCATAATGAACGTCCTTGAACTAATTTTCATATTATAACGCTCGTTGAGTTTTGTTGTCGTGGAAAATATTGTCCAAACGTTCCCACATTTGGCGGGCAGTGGCATCGGTCTCAATGATGGTGTGCAATAAATCATTAGATATTGTGTCATATATCCATTGGAGGATGGTTGCGTCCAAATGAGACCTGAGTGTATCATCGAAAGTCGAAGCTGATGGTAGGTCTGTGGACTTCGGCGTGGGAGGGATGATGTGGTCGATAACTTCATAAACACAACAATGTATCTTAAAAAGCTCCGTCCATGAAGAGTATTGACCCTTTTCCATCTCAAGAGTCACAAGGATGAAGTTTTTAATGTTGTTTACGGCAAGTGCCGGATTAAATTTGGTTTTGTCAGTCATGAAAGAGGAAATTTAGGAGGAAGAGGGAGGGAGAATGACCGGAAAAATTAGGATTTCGTCGTGGGAAAAGAGGGGGGCGGCCGAGAGAGGTCGCGACTAGGGTTCCGACGTTGGTTAGCTGCTGACGTGGAAAAATGGTAGCAGACGAGAAGATGTCTCGGCGGCTAGGGTAGGGTTTGTAGTTTTAGGCTACTGATACCATAAATGAATATGTTCCTTGATTTTATTGATGAATGATTTACAATATATATAAGGTTACAAGAATATTTACTTTGATACAAACTAGGTAACTAATTAACTTAATTACATTAGTATTATAATTCTACCTAAAATAGGAGATATACGATTAATATAATTAATGAAAGAATATTGAGAAATATTCTATTAAAGTATGTTGTGACATGAAAAAATAAGGAAGTCTTTCTTGATTTCTACTCAATCTATTTCAATTTATATGAGACTTTTTATGTCATGAGATTCAATTTAATTAATTTTTTAAGCTCAATTAAAATAGATCAATTTAATATTCTAAAATAAAAATTTAGATTTTTGAAAATCATACAAAAAGTATTATAAGTTGTCATTTTTCTCATGTCAATATGATGAAAATATATATACCTATTGAAACGTTGGTCAAATCTTATAAAATTCGAATTTCAAAAAACAAAAAAGTGTCACATAAGTTCGAAAAGATAAAGAATTTATATTGATGTATTGACATGCCATTTCAACAAAAAAATTATATAAATGTTGCTAGTGTAAATATGAGTCCTGCACAAAGTTGAAAGCATTACTGTCTTTGAAGCGAAGAGATAGTAAGAAGAAGATAGAACCATATTATAGAAAACAACTGTCATATAGGTGTATGGACATCGTTTTTCTTTAATTTTAGTTTATATGTCCTTATCATACAATTACTTATTTTCTGAAGGCTTATATAGGTCCTCAAATATTATGCGCGGACTTTTTTTCACTGAATTTCAGAACAATTAGCATGTACTCAAGGATGTCAAATGGGTGAGTTTAGTTGAATTTGGATGGGTAGAAAATGGGTTGAATAAAAATAGGTTGGGTTTCAATTCGTTCAAATTTCACATGGGTAAAATATGAGTTGAGTGATAAATGGATGGGTTGGTTGTGGATTAGCGCATATTATATAACAACAAGAACATAATCATTGAATAATATTATATAAGTGCAATATTATTTCAAGAATAATATTTATATTTTTTTCTTTTGTCAAATTAAATTAATTTTTTCATATTTTTATAATGAAATATGTGAAATAGAAAATTTGCGGATGGGGTGGGGGTGGGGTGGGGTAAGTTTTTTTTCATTTTATATAAAAAAATTATAAAAGTAAAGTATATGAAGGGTGGAGTGGATGGGGTAAGAAAAAATATCTCACTTTTTATATTTTTTAGAAAAATAAGATAAAATATATGAAATAAAAAATGGGAGGGGGCAGAGGGTGGGGGGGGGATAGTGTAGGGTAAGAAACAATTTCCCACTTTTAATAAATCTTTTATAAAAGTAAGATAAGATATATAAAATAGAAAATATGCGGGGGGAGGGTGTAGGGGGGTGGTGGCGTGTAGGGTAAGAAAATATTTTCCATTTTTTATAATTTTTTTTATAAAAGTAAGATAGAATATATAATAGAAACTGTAGGGTGGGATGTAATTTGGTGGTAGGGGTAGGGTCCGGTGGGAGGTAAGATTTTTTTTTTTTATATATAATTTTTTTATAAAAGTAAATAAAATATACTCCCTTTGTCTCAATTTATATGACACACTTTCCTTTTTAGTCAGTTCCCCAAAGAATTTTATATTTCTTTATTTAGCAATAATTTAACTTTAAACTTTACTTTTTACACTTAAAAAATAATTTATAACCACACAAATATGTTGGGTTATTTTAGATCACAAAATTTAAAAATCTTTCTTCGTTACTTAAATATCGTATCCAATCAAACTATATCATATAAATTAGGAGGAGGGAATATAAAATAGAAAGGGGGGAGAGGCATACATGGTGGTGGTGGAGGTAGAGTCAGCGTTGGAGGTAAGAAAAATTTCTCATTTTTATAAAAGTAAAATAAGATATATGAAATAGAAAATTTACGGGGGAAGGTGGTGGTAATGGGGTGGACGATATTGGTGGGTGTGGGGCATGTATGCGGTGAATATGGAGTAAGGGGTGATGTAGAGGTGGATGGGGGTGGTAGGGAGTAAGGGCAGGGAGTGGGGTAGGTTTAGATGGTGGGGTGGGTGGTGAATAAATGGATATGATAATTTTATCATCTTTTGAATAAAATGAGTTGCTATTGGGTCTGGCGAGTTCATAAATGGATATGATAATTTACATAATTGTCCCTATTTTGGGCTGTTCTTTAATTTTTGTCCTTCGCCTAAAAAAATGATCAAAAATATCCCTGACATTCTGAATTCGAATCCCAGCAGAGTCAAAAAGAATATTTTACAAGGCAAGATTTCATAGCAAATTATGCTAGCATTCCATAAGAATCAAAAAAAATAAACCGCAAGACAAGGTTTCATAGCAAATTATGTCTATTTGGAGTAATATGTCTTTTTCCTTAAGGCTTAACTTAGAACTACATAAAGTATTCCTTAAGACATAACTTAAAACTAAGGCATACATTTTGTCGAATAGACATAGTTTTCTATGAAATTTTTGCATTGCGATTTGTTTTTACTGAGTTGAGTTTTGACCCCAGAATTTCTGATTTCGTAGATGCGAATTAGGTATTTTGACCCATAAATTTTCATTAAATGAGAAATAGGGACAAAAATTAAAGACCAGCAATTTGAGGGGGAAAATTAAAGGCCAGTAGATATCAAGGAAATCCATGCAATTTTTTTGATATTGATAACCACATGTTACCCATAATCGCATTTCAACTAAAATTTAACTAATCCAACTTACTAGAATGTGGATTAAATGGGCTAATTTTTAAAATATAGATTGAAATTGTCACCTCTATATGTAGTATACAATAGTAAAAGCTACTCATTTTTCTGGTGTCATATAGGTAGGGATGACAACGGGTAGGATCTGGATCGGATCCTACTAGATCCAGATCCAGATCCGTTTTACATACATGTATTCATATCCAGATCCATAGGGTCTATAAAATCATATCCAAATCCAGATCCATCGGATCTGGATCCAAATCAAAGTGACTGATTATTAAGTTATACCTTCTAATCAGTCCAAATTTTCTAGAAAAAGAGTCAATTTAATTTAACGGAATCATGGGAAATGCATCCGTAAATTAGGACTAAATGACATTATTGACAATTGTTATGCCTATTGGCTATTGCTGTAGTGAGAAACAATCCTCTCAATACCTAAGCTACTACATAAGTACCACATAAATGATTAATATAATGATTAAAGAATAACATGCAAAACGTGTCTCAATTAAAAAAATAATGGCCTTCGGCCCTTTGAATATAAAATAAAATTAAGATTACAAAGGATTCGGTGCCATGATGTATAAATAATAAATGTATAATTAATTTAATAAAAGACGGATTCACGGGTCGGATCTGGACCGGATACGGATCTCAAAGACAAGATCCAGATCCAGATTCGATCCATCATAAACAAATCCGGGTCCGATCCGGATCCGTCGGGTCCAAACTTTGAATATCCATATCCTATAAAACGGATCTAGATCCACCGGATCCGGATCGGGTCCAGGATCCATTGCCATCTCTACATATAGGTGTAAGAACATCGTTTATTTTTGTGAATTTTATTTTATTACTCTTTGCCCGAATTTTCCTTCAAAGGCGCTGCTCTTTAGTTTTTGCCCCTTAAATTGTTGGTCTTTAATTTTTGTCATTCGCTTAAAAAAGTGGCTAAAAATACTCCGAAATTTTGGATTCCAACCCTAGCTCAGTAAAAAAATAGTTTCGCAAGGAAAGATTTCGCGAAAATTATGCCTTATAAAGTAGAATTTAGTTATGTCTAAAGGCAAATTATGTCTTATAAGGCAGAACTTAGCTATGCCTTAAGGAAAAAGTTTATCTTATACGGCAGAAATTAGTTATGCCTTGAGGCAAATTATGCCTTATAAGGCAGAACTTAGTTATGCCTTAAGGTAAAAATTTGTCTTGCGAATTGTTTTTGACTGATATGGGGTTCGAACTCAGAAGCTCAGGGGTATTTTCAACCACTTTTTTAGGCGAATGGAAAAAATTAAACATTTCAATTTGATGGACAAAAATTAAAGACCACCCCAAAATAGGGGCAATTGTGCGAATTACCCAAATATCCTCAAGTCATTAATACTTTATGTGCCCAACCATGATATCCAACCAATAATGCTTTGACATAATATATTGATTCTAAATTTGGGAGCCACTATTTATAGTGTTTGCTTTTAATTACAACTAGGCCTGAAAATGACCTTAACATGAATTGCAAAGTAGCCCAATATGGACATAAACAAGATTAAATGTGGTGGCATATTGAGTCACATACTGGTAGTTGTGGTCGCATCCAAGGGTCACATTTGGTGGCTTTTTCACTAAGCCACTGGTTGGAGTACTCAGGAGATGCGGCCGCATGGGCCAGGATGTGATCGCATACGTGGTTGTATTCTCCATTTCATATTCTTTGTCACTCCAAGAGATCATTCAAATGTTGCATATGTTCAAGTGCTGATCCTCAAGGCTCTCTAAATCCCCCCTTTGCATAAATATGACTTGTAAGACTTGGAGTTCTTTGGATTGGATTCATGTGAAAGGTCTTGAACGAGTTATGCCTCTCGATCGTATCATCCTTCTCTTCTAAAAAGGATTCATCCTCGAATCTATAGGAACACCTATAACACAAGAATATATATAGATCACTTATAGTGAAAAAATTATGAACATTATTGTCACGCCCCAAACTGGGGGATGCGTGGTCGGCACCCGATGTCGTACTTGACCATGATCGTACAAATATGTGACTCGTGAGATCTGAACATATATAAGAAATCTAGGACGATAAGGCTAATTTGTAAATCAATATACCGGAGATGGTTTCACAAGAAGATAATGATATGATTTGTAACATTCTAATTATGGAGTGGATAAACATGATGTATTTGAACTATCAGGAGATAATGCAACTGGTCCTGATTGAATAACATGATTATTTTATCAAACTGGTTGGGATACTATTGGTGCTGATTGTTGAGTATATTTTATACACTCTTTTGAGTCCTTTTTAGTTATGTATTTTCCTCTTTTCGTTTGTGTTTAGTATAGTATTAGGGTTGTTTTCTGTCTTTTGAGTCACAGTGGTCATAAAGGAGAAAATATTACTTTTGAGGATGAAATTGCACAAGAAAAGCCTAAGAAATGAAGCCTAAGGAGCCCCGAGAAGAAGAGAACAAATCAGGCGAAATCTGGTCTGATACAGGTTGAAGGGTTGCGGAGCTCGCTAAGCCGAGGTGAAAGGAATTAAGGCCGAGGTGTAATAATTTCAGTGAGCAAGCAGTCGATTGCTGGCCATTTAGGGCCGCGGCGCCGACGCGAATATTTCAGGTTCTGGGCCAATTTTTTACAGGGGTAAAAGGGTCTGAAACACAGTTTTTCTCAGATATAAAAACCCTAAACCTTGTCTTATTTGATATCATGCTTTGGAGAGTCAAGAAAGGAGGCAAGACACAATTTGAGACTCTTGTTCAAGTTCTTTTTCTTTCTCTTATTTTTATTTTAGTTCATATTGGATTTTGTATTAGTTCTTAGCATGACAATGTCTAGGAGCTAATCCTTTTAGTAGGGATTTCCGTCGAATCACTTGAAACTCTTTTCATACAGTTAATGCATAATTATTGATTTCTTCTTCAGCATATTAAGATCTATTCAATATTATTTTGATTGCTTGATAATTAAATGATCACTAATTGTCATGACTTATATGATTTCGAATCGAGATCCGAGAGGGGATATTTGAATATGCTATAGTTGTTTAGACATAGGTTAAAATCGCTGACGAAAGTACCCTGATACTTGTGTAGTATTTAAGGTTATTGTTCTTAATCCTCCTGTGTGGTAAAATCTATCATAGAAATATAGAAGATTTCTGCATAAGGTTGAGTTTTTATATGTCCTAACCGGAATATAAGACAGATTAGTTAACCTGCTATCTTAATAAGAAGAAGAATTATTAGCTTTTCATTAACACGTGAAAGAGTGGATAGTTGAGGAGATTGGAAACTCTATTTATTCATAACTGTTTTAAATCCAAAGTACTATCATCTTTAGTTGTTTTCTGCACTTTGTTTAGTTTTAATTCTTAGTTCATAAACCAAACAAAAGAACGTTAGCCAAATAGATTAGATATTCGGTACTTGACAAACCAGTCTTTGTGGATGATAACTCGGTCTTACAGATCTTTATTACTTCAACGATGCGTACACTTGCGTAAGCATACAGAAAATCGCAATAAGTTTTTGGCGCCGTTGCCGGGGACTGGCGTACTATCAATATCGAATTATCTAGTTTTATTTCTAATTTAGTTTTTATTTTCTGTCTTTTTATTATTTTTTAAGAACATTTTACCGTGATCTGTTTGTTATTTTTGATCTATTTCAGGAAATTCATTTATGCGAAGTAGGAGAAGAGCATATACTCCTATCCCTTTGAACCCTGAAATTGAAATATTGTGCAGACAGAACAGGAAAGAGAAGAGAATTGTCGATTCTTTAGCAATGGAAAATCAACAGAATCAGAACGGGCTGAATGAAGGAGCAGAGATAAGATAATAAGTCCAGCTTCCTGCTGAGAGGAGTTTGGGAGACTACGTTCTACCTACAATCACTGGTGTGCAGACTTGCATCAGGCTTCCAGCTGTGAAAGCCAATAATTTTGAGATAAAATCAGTCATTCTGCACATGGTACAGAGCACAGTCCAGTTTGGGGGGTTGCCGTCTAATACAATGGCGTTACTGATGATGACATTCGATTAAGGCTATTCCCATTCTCACTCAGGGATAGAGTCAAATGTTGGTTGAATTCTTTGCCAACAAACTCCATCACTACATGACAAGACTTAGCCCAGAAGTTCCTTGCCAAATTCTTCCCTCCATCCAAAGCAGCAAAGCTCAGAGGAGAGCTTAATAATTACTATCAGATGAATGGAGAGTCACTCTATGATGCGTGAGAACGGTTCAAAGATCTGCAGAGAAAGTGTCCGCATCATGGGATTGAGAAGTGGATATTGGTCCATATCTTCTACAATGGGTTATGTGGTACTACTCGTACTGTAATTGATGTTGCTACATGGGGAACGTTCATAAAGAAGAGTGCCAATGAGGCACATGATTTTCTAGAAGACATGACCACAAATAACCATCAGGGGGCCGATGGGAGAGCTACAAACAGCAGAAAAGTGGTTGGGGTTCATGAGTTGGATGCTATCACTGCATTGACTGCCCAGGTTGCCACTTTGACAAAGCAGTTACAGCAAAGAATTATGTCCGTTAAAGCTGTTCAGACACCAGTAAGTTGTGAGATTTGTGGGGATCCTCATACTTTTGATAGGTGCACAATAGTGGATCCAAACAGTGTACCTATGGAGTAGGTTCAGGCAGTTGGGAATTCAGAGGCCCTACAACAATGCATTCTCCAACACGTATAATCAGTGGTGGAGAAATCACCTCAATTTTTCATGGAGGAATGACCAAGGGTAGCAAGCGCAGTTTCAGGGCCAACATCAAAACCAACAGCCACAAGAGAAGCCTGATGAATTGAGAGCAGCACTGTTAACACTCACAAATTCACAGACCCAGTTCATGACAGAGACTAGATCATCCATCAAAATTTTGAAGACACAGGTGGGACAACTGGCGGACATGCTGAACAATAGAGAGCAAGGAAATCTTCCCAGCGATATTGTGGTGAATCCAAGAGAACAATGTCAGGCAATAAGCTTAAGGAGTGGTAATAAGTTAGAGCAGGTTGCAGCCCAACCACAGGTGGAGAAGAAAGATGAGCTGAGAGAGACTTCTGAGGTAGAGAAAGAGAGAGTTACTGATGACCGCCCTATTCTAGAAAAGGATCCACCTGCAGTCATGAGGGAATATGTAGACAAAGTTCCATACCCCCAAAGACTTGTGAAGAAATCTCTAGACAAATAATTTTTCAAGTTCTTGGAGGTCTTCAAAAAGCTGCACATTAATATCCCTTTCATTGAAGTCTTGGAGAAAATGCCAGCATATGTCAAATTCATGAAGGAGATCCTCTTTAAAAAGAGGAAGCTGGAAGACTATGAGACAGTGGTGCTGACAGAGGAGTGCAGTGCTATCTTGCAGAAGAAACTTCCCCCAAAGTTGGGGAAGGTGACATGCAAGCAGGCTCTGTGTGATTTGGGGGCAAGTGTCAACCTGATTCCCCTCTGTGTTTAAAAGACTTGGTTTGGGGGAAACAAGGCCAACCATTATCACCTTACAGCTAGTTGATCACTCAAATGTGCATCCCCAAGGAATAATTGAAGACGTATTGGTGAAAGTAGGTAAGTTTATCTTTCTTGCTGACTTCATCATCCTAAACATGGAAGTAGATGAAATTATGCTCATCATCCTTGTGAGACCATTCCTAGCCACAGGAAGGGCACTGATTGATGTTGTGAAGGGAGAGCTCAAGCTCCGAGTTCAAGATGAGAATATGACCTTCACTGTTTTCAAGTCTCCAATTGAACCACAAGTCAATGATAGATGTTTTGCGATTGGGATAGTTGATAAGGTGGTTTCTGATAAAAGCCTGACAAGTACTGATGCTCGTGGGGTACCATTAAAACAGTGTGAAGAAACTGATGGCAAGGTGAATGAGCCGGCAAATGATGAAAAAGGAATGAACCCCTCTGACAGCAGCCCTGTGAAAAAAAAGAGGAGGAGTAGGAAGAGAATGGTACTGAAATGGATATTCAGAGGGGATACTCTACCCCTTGATTGAGTAAGAGAATTGCGTCCGGTTAAACGACGTTAAAGACAACGCTACTTGGGAGGCAACCCAATATTTTTAATTATGTTATTTATATTTTTGTTTTAGTTGTTTTATTTTGTCTTGAACAGTCTCACGGTCTTGGTTTTTGTCTTATGTTTTTTATGGCAAGTGGACTAGTGGACGACTCGAGTGAAAAAGGATCAAAACGCCGAAAGGAAAAATCGCGCAGCTGGCCGCAGTTGCCAATCTGTAGGGCCTTGGCGCCAAAAATTCAGAGAGTCCCGATGCGTGTGCAATTTCGAGAACCTTCTCCCAACCTCCGTTGTGACTGCTTTTTTGTCTGTAAGTTGTCCCTTTATTTTTAGTCTTCGCACATTGGGGACAATGTGTCGATTAAGTTTGGGGGGGGGGGAGTCTTGCTTTATTTTTGTGTTTTGTTTTGAGTCTTTTTTATTGTCTTTTTGTGTGTTTTATATGTTTGTGAGTCATAATTTTTTTTATTTTTTATGGATCATGTATGTTGTAGTTGCTGAAGATAATTGAGTGGATCAATTAGGATAATGTAATGGAATTAAAAGAAAAAATTTGTGTGCTTAAGTTAGATATGCCAAAAATTCATGAACTTCTAATTATTTGGGATATTTGTGCTTAGCTTATGTGTTGTCAATTATGGAAAGAAAGGTTGGAAAATGTCTATAAAATCTGTTTGCTTGTTATTTGAGGCGAAATAGTTAAGATATACATGTTTAGGGAAATGATTCAGGTAGTCTTTGATATCCTTCTGACCGTTCATTACCTACCCTGACAAAAATTGTATCACTAGTCAGCCCTTTTGAGCCTAAATAATATCTTTGTTTGACACCCTATGATTCCTCTGTTGTGCCATAAGTAATAATGGAAAAGTATTGGAATGAGAAGTGTTGAAAAAGAAATAAAAAGATATGAAAAAGTTGATGCACCCCAATGAAAAATATGCAAAAGCTTAAGTTTGGGGTGCTTGTTATCTATAATATATCTCATTCTCTCAAAAGAAAAGAGGGGGAAAATAGGTATGAGATTAAAAAGAAAATCAGAAAGAAGGAAAAAAGGAAAAAATGAGTTGAATGAAAAATGCTTATGGTACGTAATTTGAGCCTAAATGCCTAATTTTACCTACCCCTGCATAAGCCTACATTAAAACCCTTGAAAGTCCTGATGATCTCTAAGGTGTATGTCTATGATTAGTGGAGAATAACAAGTAAACAGGTCTATAGAATTTTGAGAAAGATGGAATGAAATTGACATGCATAGGTTAGATATTTGTATTTCCAGTGATTATGATCTAATTGAATTTGCGAAATATCTAAGTTGCAATTCTAGATTGCTAAATATTCATGCTATGTATGTTCTAACATATTATTCCAGTTTTCATCCATGATTTTGAGGAAGCATTGCTATAGCTACTTGATCAATTTCATAGAGCCTTTTAATTGATTTTTTTTTGTTTAGTGCTTTACTCGAGGGCGAGTAAAGTGTAAGTTAGGGGGTGTTTGTTGAGTATATTTTTTAGACACTCTTTTGAGTCATTTTTAGTTAAATATTTTCTCTTTTCATTTGTGTTTAGTATAGTATTAGGGTTGTTTTTCTGTTTTTGAGTCACAACGGTCATAAAGGAGAGAATACTACTTTTGAGGATGAAATTGCACAAGAAAAGCCTAAGAAATGAAGCATCAGATCAAAGTAAATCGTTAGAAAGCAGTTGAAGTCGCGACTCAAGGCAATCGCGGCATCACGAGCCGAGGTGAAATGAATTAAGGCCGAGGCGTAAAATTTCCAGAAAGTCCAAAAACATATTACCGTCGGAGGCGTCTCGGCGCTTGGCAGCAGCGCCGCGGTGCCGACGCGAATATTTCAGGTTCTGGGCTGAATTTTGAAAGGGGTAAAATGGTCTGAAACACAGTTTTTCTCAGATGTAAAAACTCTAAACCCTGTCATATTTGATATCATACTTTGGAGAGGCAAGACACAATTGGAGACTCTTGTTCAAGTTTTTTTTCTTTCCCTTATTTTTATTTCAGTTCATATTGGATTTTGTATTAGTTCTTAGCATGACAATGTCTAGGAGCTAATCCCTTTAGTAGGGTTTTTCGTCGAATCACTTGAAACTTTTTTCATACAGTTAATGCATAGTATTGATTTCTTCTTCAGCATATTAAGATTTATTCAATATTGTTTTGATTGCTTGATAATTAACTGATCACTAATTGTCATGACTTATATGATTTCGAATCGAGATCCGAGAGGGGAGATTTGAATATGCTGTAGTTGTTTAGACATAGGTTAAAATCGCTGACGAAAGTACCCCGATACTTGTGTAGTATTTAAGGTTATTGTTCTTAATCCTCCTGTGTGGTAAAATCTATCATAGAAATATAGAAGGTTTCTGCATAAGGTTGAGTTTTTATATGTCCTAACCGGAATATAAGACAAATTAGTTAACCTGCTATCTTAATAAGAAGAAGAATCATTAGCATTGCATTAACACGTGAAAGAGTGGATAGTTGAGGAGATTGGAAACCCTATTTCCTTCATAATTGTTTTAAATCCAAAGTACTATCATCTTTAGTTGTTTTCTGCACTTTGTTTAGTTTTAATTCTTAGTTCATAAACCAAACAAAAGAACGTTAGCCAAATAGATTAGATATTCGGTACTTGACAAACCAGTCTCTGTGGAAGATAACTCGGTCTTACAGATCTTTATTACTTGAATAATACGTACACTTGCGTAAACATACAGAAATATCGCAACACTGATGTATATAGTGTGGTTAGAGCTTTTTTTTAGGATCACACTCTTCCAATGTCTAACACACACACACACTATTCTTGTATTAAGAACAAAGTTGAGACTTACTCAGATATGAGACCTATAATATTAACAATTTCATAAATAAAGTGATCTCCAGAGTTTTGCATGATAAGATGGACAAGGTGTTTCCTAACTTAATACCTGCTGATCAGTCTGGTTTTGTCAAAGGAATATAATTGAGAATGTACTGCAGACACAAGAGATTGTTTCTGATATTAGGTTGAGACGTAAACCAGCCAATGTAGTCATCAAACTTGATATAACTAAGGCCTATGATAGAGTATCTTGGTTATTTTTAACTAGGGTACTAAGAACGATGGGGTTTGCATAAAAATGCATTGACATTTTATGGAGATTATTGGCCAATAATTGGTATTAGTGCTTGTAAATGGTCTGGCCCATGAATGTTTTTCATTCTACTAGAGGAGTAAAACAATAAGGTCCTTTGCCTCCTGAACTTTTCATTCTGTCAGTTAAAGCCCTAACTAGAGCATTGAATTCTTTATTTGAAAACAATGACTTTAAAGGATATGAGACACAAAAATGGAGTGCTGATCTTTATCATCTTGCATATGCAAACGATACCATAATTTTTTCATCTGCTGACAGTAATTTGCTAAAGTTGATTATAAAGACATTGTACAAGCATGAAGAGATCTCTATATATATTAATAAAAGGAACAACTCTTTGTACATTTACTCAAAGGTTGCCAATAACATGGAACGACAAGTGGAGAAAATCACTAGTTTTTCAAGAGGTTCATTTCCATTTATTAAATTTAGGTTATCTTATTAATCATGCAAAGAAAGTAGATTACAATGTGCTTATTAAGAGAGTGAAAGATAAACTACAAGCATGGAAAGGCAAATTATTATCTCCTAGAGGAAAGGTAGTTTTAACATCTAGTGTGCTTCAAAGTGTTCCAATTTACCTGTTATCTGCCATAAAACCTCCAAAATGTATGATCAAGGACTACATAAGATATTTGCAAGATTTTTTTGGAGCAGTAAAGAAGATAGTTGATCTAGACTTTGGTCTGCTTGGTTGGATATGTGTTTACTTAAGCATGAAGGTGGTTTGGATTTTAGATCACTCTTTGATGTATCAAAGAAACTATGTGCTAAGGTGTGGTGGAGGTTTAGAACCACAAATTCAATGTGGGCCAACTTTTTATGAAACAAGTACAGCAAGAAGCATATCCTCAATATGTGCAAAGGGAGATCTCAAATTTTGAAAAATGGTTCTTGAATGAAAGGATAATATGGTGGGCGACTAGAAGTGGTACAACTAATGTTTGGTTCGATAATTGGACCAGACTAGGGGCTACATACTAAGTGTTACTATCACGATCCATTTCACGGATCATGGCACTTTCACTATCCTCCCGGTAGACGGACCATCTCCAAAATATAAAATTAATTTAAAATGATAAGTAGAAGTTAAATACAATAATGTACTACTTAAGTGTCTTGCGTTAAATATATATATGCAAGAAGTGCGGAAGATACTTAAAAATTTAAAATCCAAAACCTTATCTGACTTGTACATGAGTGTCTGAATATTTATTACAAGACATAAAATATTGAATTACAATAGCAACTGTCTTGAAAGAAGTAAAAGACTGAAGTAAGATAAGGAAGATCACAAGTACTCCCTAGGTATCATAGGCCAACAACGAAGAAAAACATACATAGTAAATAAAGATTTAGTTTAAAGCATCAACTATGTCAATCCAACTTAACTTCTCCAATCAAGCCCTCAAGTTTACCTTACGGAAGAAGGGTAGGATATCGGCTATGAGAGAGTCCTTATTGTTCATCTTCGCCTCATGACGCTGCTGACCCCTACCGAGACCTTTTATTCCACGAATAAGAAAGGTAAACACGTATCACATAAGGAAAACAAGAGAATTATGGATGAATGGATGCAGGAATGCAATGCATTAACAAATATCAAACCTGGTACACACATGCTATAGGTCATGCTTATAGTCATGAACCATGGGGGACTCGCGAGGTCCATATACCCGTTGCGGTGTGCAACCCAATCCCATGTTGCGGCGTGTAACCTGATCAAATAATTTGTACATATTGTGGCGTGCAATCCGATCCCATAATTAACTCATACATATAAACTTATTATTATCTTTTTCTTACCTTAAAAACCACCTCGTGTCTCTTTTTCCACAATTCATCCATTAAATTTGAAATCATGAATGAATGCGTGTATCCAAGATAATGTATGCAACAATTTCATCAAAACATGGAAATGGATAGGCATATATCTTAGATGTTCACAAATTCCGCTTAAGTATACAAATAATCAATCTCTCATATTTTATAGTAGGCATGAAGTGATGAGGTAAATGAGACAAATATTGCAAATAATCATTAACATAGCTATCATAACCGACATAAGCAGTAACCATACAAACCTAATGGATTTATGCACCATCTCCAATGCCAAAAGGCTCACATGAAATTCATGCCACAATATACTAATATGATACAATTACCCAATTATATACATTGGTACTAACCCAAATGTGCATCACAATCATTAAGGTGAGACCCTTTTTTTACGCTCTATACCCTTCAATATTATAGACTTTATACTCCCTTCAATCAGAGTCTAAAAGAGTAAATCGTAATCTACTTAAATTCGAATAGAAGCCACGAAACCTCAATGTAATGCCTTTCCTTTCTAGAGTGCTTCCGAATGATCAAAGTCTACCAAAGATGAATTCTACATTAACACACGACTCTAAGAATACCCATAAAGATATAAAAGGATTTACGGACAAAATGTCAACCCAAAACACCGTCCCAAACTCTGAAGGTCAAAATAGTAACTTTATCAAGAAATCGAGTTCAACATAATTAAAATAACACTATGTGGGGTCACGAATCCAACAATACCCATATTATGATACTTGAGTCCCAAATCCTCAAATGGACCCAAAACCATCAAACTTGAGTCCCAAGGGCACAACTAAAAATTGAAATTAAATTCACCTTACCCAGAATACTAATAGTCATAATCCTAATTTTCGTGGAAATTTATTCATAAATGGCAAACCCCAATTTGTATCGAAAACCCTTAGTCTAGTCATCTAAATTCATGGACTGATTCAATAATTTATGCATGAATCATGAAATAAAATTTAAAAGAGGTTAGAAACTTACCCCAATGAAGATTCTTGCACATAGCACTTGAAATCCCTAAAATCCTAGCTATGTAGCTCCAAAAATATGAAGACTAGAGTCCCTTGGGGGAACATTACCTCTAAATCCCATCTTTTAATCGCGATAGCTATCTGAGATCATGTTCTCGCGATCGTGACATTGCGACATGTGTTCGCATTGGCCTATCCCAACTAGGCTCGCGATCGCGGTCACCTCCTTCGCAATCGCGAAAAAGGAAGCCAGGAACTAAGCACCAGATTTTTCCTGGTGTCCGACAAACTTAGTTTTGATACCCGAAAGTCACCCAAAAGCCCCCGACATAGACCAAATATGTATATAGCCATAAAATATGCTACGAACTCACTTACACACTCGAAATTTCCAAAAAAGGTCATCTTAATCCGGTGTTGACCATGGTATATACCTCATGGTCTCAGCTTGAATGCATCAAACCAACCAATTAGATAGCGATACTTCCTACCATATGAAGTCTCAAATGGTGTAATATTAATACTCGAATGGTAACTATTATATTAAGAAAACTCTACTAAGGGAAAAACTGGTCCCAATTACCACTAAAATCAATCACACAAGCCCACAACATATCCTCTAGAACCTGAATAGTCCTCTCAGACTGACAATCCATCTGCGGGTGGAATGGTGTACTGAGATCCAACTGAGTCCCCATTTCCTTTGGCAAAGTTCTCTAGAAATGAGAAGTGAACTAAGTTCCTCGGTTTGAAATGCTAGAAATGGACACTCAATGCAACCGAGCAACCTCTCTGATATAGATGTTTTCAAACTTCTCGAATTGTAGGTCGTATGAACAAGAATGAAGTGTATGGACTTAGTCAACTTATCTACAATAACTCAAATAGAATCAAACTTGACTAAAGTCTTCGGTAGCCCAACTATGAAGTCTAGAGCGATCCTCTCGCACTTTCACTCACGTATGGGCATCCTATGAGTCATACTACCTAGAATGTGAACCTACTGACAATTTCAGCACTGAGATAGAAACTCCACTATATCCCTCTTCATCCTACCCCACAATTAATATTTCTTCAAGTCACAATACATCTTTCTATCACTAGGATGGATGAAATACCTAGAATTGTGAGCCTCCTCCATAATTAACCTAGACCACCAACAGAAGGAATACAAACCTGCCCCATAATCCTTAAAACCCATTCACTATCAAGAATTGCCTCTTTGTCCTCCTTTCGTAACACTTTATCTCTAATTTTACACAGCCTCATATCCTCAAACTATTGAGCCTTGATTTTATCCAAAAGGGACGACCTTGCCTCCATACAAGCCAAAACCTTGTTTGGTTCCAAAATATCAAGTCTTATCATATTGTTAGCAAATGACTTAACATCAAGAGAAAAATTATGCTCCTCCACATTCAAATGCGCCAAGAAATCCTTACTCATCGTGTTTTGGCTCAACACATCCACTACCACATTAGCCAACCCAAATTATAAATAATTATAATATCATAATCTTCGAGTAACTTCATCCATCTACATTGCCTCGAATTTAGATCCCTTTGATTGGACACATATTGAAGACTACGATGATCCGTGAATACCTCACAATAGACTCCATTAAGGTAATGTCTCCAAATATTCAAAGCGAACACTACCACCGTCAACTCCAAGTTATGAGTGGGGTAGTTTTTCTATTCATCTTCAACTGACTAGAAGCATATATTAATATCTTGCCTTCTTGCATCAACACATAATCCAATCTAGGAAGTATCACAATAGACAATAAAGTCATTTCCCTCCACTGGTAAGCTTGGGGCCGATGTCAATAATGCCTTGAGATTTTGAAAGCTCTCCTCACACTCATCGGACCACTGGAAAGCTACATTCTTGTGAGTCGGTTGAGTTAAATGAGAAGAAATAGATGAAAATCCTTTCACAAACCAGTGATAAAAACTCGCAACACTTACAAAACTAAGAACCTCGGTCACTGAAGTAGGTCTAGCCCAATCTTTAACTGCCTCAATCTTCTTAGGATCTACATGATATCATCCTTAGACACCACATGCCCTAAAAATGCCATAGAACTAAGATAAAAATCACATTTTGAAACTTGGAATATGGTTTCTTCTCCTTCAACAACCCATGTACAATCCTCAAATGCTTCTCAATCCTTCCTACTATGAGAATAGACCAAGATGTTATCGATGAACGAATCCAAATAGGGCTCGAAGACCCCATTAACCAAATCCATAAAGGTTGCGGGGAAATTGATAAGACCTAAAGACATAAACAAAAACTCGTAGTGATCATAGCAGGTCTTGAAAGTTGTTTTTCGAATATCCTCCACTCTAATCTTCAACTGGTGATATCCTGACCTCAAATCAGTGTTTGAGAAGACTAATACACTCTAAAGTTGGCCAGATAAATCATTAATATGTGTATCAGATACTTACTTCTTATTGTGAATTTGTCCAAATGTAGATAGTCGATACATATCGGCATGGTACCATCCGTATATTTCACGAACAGAATGAGAGCACCCCACAGAAATACATTAGGTCTAATGAACCCCTTACTCAGCAAATTCTGCAATTGTTCCTTCAATATTCTCAACTCTGTCGGAGCCATCCGAAAACTCTCTCACTACTGATACTAACTCAAATGGAGGAGTATCCACACTAATATCCCAAACATGAGCCAAATAAGATAAACACCCCTTATCCACAAACTTTTTCACCTGAAGGAACAATATAATATTATTTGATGCACAGCTAGGAGTACATTTCCACTCAAACCTTGGAATACCTTGCATGAATAAAGTGATTGTCTTAGCATGACATTCTAAGATTACATAATATAAAGATAAACGATCCATATACAAAATAATATTAAAATCCACCATATCTAGAATAACTAAGTCTACCCAAGTGTCATACCCCATAAATGTAACTACACAAGATTGATAGACTCTATCCACCACCACAAAATCACCAAAAAGAGTAGAGACACATATATGTACATCAAGCAAATCATGTAGTATATCCAGACTCATAGTGAAGTAAGTAGACACATAGAAAGTAAAACCTAGATCAAATAAAACTGAGGTAGACTAATGAAAGACTGAGATGATACCTGTAATAACCACATCAGAAGCCTTGACCTAAGATCTACCAGGAAAAGCATAAAATAAGCATGTTCACCTTTAGACTGTGCCTCCATGACCCCTGCCACCTGCCTGAACTCACCTCTCACTAAATTAGTACTACCTCTACTAGACTGGTTACCAGCTCTACCAGGCTGCGAACCTCCTCTACCAGAAGATTCACCGCCTCAGATAGTAGTGCTTGAGGCCTAGGTCACTGAACGCGAGAACTCTGTTGGGATACACCCTACATATACCTAGGGAAATCCCTCTTAAGTTGTCATATCTCACCACACTCATAACATTTCTTACTAGCCACTGGTTGCTGAACTGTCATAGAAGAACTTGCTCGTCCTCCGCAGTTTGAGTATCAAGAATAAAAACCATGGATGTCTGCTCTGAACTGAAACCACTACTCATGATATTATACCCACTATGCCATAAAGGAATACCTATTGAAGCTTGGAGTGTTGACTGGATAGGATGACTGGAATGGTGATAAGGATCTCTTTCATAATGTCCCCAGTCTCTAGAAGAAAAACCACTGAAATTACCAAAAGAGACCTTTTGCATCACCAATCCCTGAGCCTGACCTCTCACTGACTCAACATCCTTGGCATGATCCACCACTATCTAAAACATAGTTCTAGAAGCTACTAGCTATAATGTCGCAAATTGAAGAGGAAGGGCCAAACTCATCATGAATCACCTCACTCTCTCCGTCTTTGTAGGGAGCAACAATGATGCATAGCGATCTACGAAATGAAATATGGACTCATACTCTATGACAGACATCCATCTCTACTCCAAATCTAAGGACTTATCTCTCCTCCTGTCCCTTAAACTTCAAGGAATATAGTTCTCCAAAAATACCTAATAAAACCGAGCCAATGTCAAAGGAGGTGACCCAACTGGTTGGCAATCAATATAGGACCTACACCGCTGCTTGACATCTCTGATCATCTGAAAAGCAACATAATCAACTCTGTGCGACTTCACTAAGCCAAGCTTGTGAAGCTTCTCATAAAAACTAACAATACACTCATACACATCCTTCACGGGAGTATGATAAAACTAGGCGGGACTCATCTTGGAGAAATGCTCGAACATCTTCTGATCATGATAGTGACTGGCCCAAGGGACTGGTTGAGAGGCAAAATAAGGGGCTAGAATATCATCAATGCGGGGTACTACAGCGGCAGCAGGCTATGCCACAAAAGTACGATACTAGTCTAGATTCTAACCTCCAACTCTGGTTTTGAGTCTGAAATCCAAGTCTGGTCTGAGACCTATCAAAATTGGGGAAGAAATATCCCTGAATCCCGTCTCTTAATCACGATTGCAATTTGAGACCACACAATCACGTGGTTCCACCGCGACCTGGCTAGCTAGCCCCTTGTGATCGCGAGTCCATAGCTAGCGAACGTGAAGCACTGAAACTCACCCCTGCCCGACCACACACATTTCTACACATGATCACATTGGCATGTTCCAACCAGGCTCGCGACTTTTGCGGTTCACTTTTACGCGATGCATCAAAGCTACTTCATAGTTGTGGACTCTTTTGGATTTACTTATCTTTTAGAGCTGTCACCTAATTTATAAGAGAAATTATGATTCCCAATTTTAAAAGGGTTTATTCAAAACAGAGAAAAATCCTTTCAAACCAGTGTTCGAGGTAAGAGTTCTGGTGATTTCTCGTGTAATGGGTTAGACACTCCGATATTAAGAATCCGTAGAAACAAGAAACATTATTTTAGCCATACAAAAACGAAAAACAAGGTTTAAGCTAAAAGACAAATATTTTGCTTTAATGATGATTGGGATAGTTGGGTAATGTAAAAGGAACAGTTATATAAATTTGTTAACCTTCTGCAATTCTAGTTTATTTTTTCATTCAACGTTCTCTCCACAGGTTTAGAAACTTATAAAGTTGCAATATATTGTATTATTTTTCTTCGATTCTTTCTTTTACTCAAGTTTCAAATTTCTACAAGCTAAAATAAACTAATCAAATCAATATTATTTCGTGAAAGAAAAAGATCAAGTTATCTACTTCTTGAAAAGGCCGGATCAAGTTATATATATAAAATTTATTAGTATATATTATCATTTCATATGTATATTGTTAGAATCATTTCATATATAAAGTTATCTACTTCTGTTTATTTTATTTTTTCTTTCATCCATATCATATTAGATAAGAAGGAATTTTAATCTATCAAATGTGCGAGACCTGTTCTTCTCAAATTATTTGAAAAGAAAGTAAGACATACGACTGGGCAAATAGAAAACTAAGCCCAAATTGACACTCCCAGCCATTATGTCACATCCTATTATGGTCAGATATCGAAAAATTAGGGATTCGACGAGTTCAGAAGTTGACCAAACGGGGAAGAAAAAGTGGTGCAAATTACTTTTTCTACTAATCCATATCTACTTTGCCTTTGTCAAAGAAGTTGCTCTATAGTGGGTGGCACTTTCTTGCACGAAAAAAACTCCAATAATCAACTTAACTTTTATATTAGGTTATTCTTAGTGGCATTAGCAATATCAATATAAAAAAGGATATTGTTGTTTTTTCATATGTCAAAAGAACCAAAAATCGTAGATAGTAATGGAAATGTATGCAATACTAAGTAATTGAAAAGGAAAGTAGTATCAAACTATTGTTGGAATTTACTAATCTGGAATTAAGTTTATCCCATTATTTATGACTCGGATAATTGGGGCCCCGCACGTCGGAAACATCGTTTCCACAAACGTGCAGTCGTAGTGCCAAGTATCATAAATTTCATTAGTGAAATATATATTGGTGTGGAATTAAAGTGTTTGAGACATAAAATGATGGACGGTTATTGGAAAAATGACAAGTATTCCACGTTGGTAAATGAAGGAAGAAGTGTGCGAAGTGTAAGATGAAACGAGTCGTAAAGGGCCGTGACGCCAACCCGTCAGAGTCGCGGCGTCGGAGGGCCGCAACGCCTCCAAGCCAGAGCCGTGGCGCTAAATGGGCAATAGCTACTGGATCCGCGCAGCACTTGCAGGCCGTGCGGCGCTTCCGAAGCGTAACGCGACGGTGAAAATTTCTGACTCTTGGGCTGGTATTGGAACATTGAATCTCTATTACTTGGCACATGAATTAAACCATTTATTTAGCTGATTGTAACATCTCAATAAGTGTCATTACATGACTATTTAAAGTCATTAGTTGGCTAGTTGAGAAGTCATCTTCCTTAGCACTATAAATTGAGGATTTGGCTCAATTGGAAAACACACTCAGAAATTTTTAAACTTCTTCGTCTCTAGCATCCTTCAAATATTCAAAGTTCTTCTCTAGAAACACTTGAGTTTCCATTGCTCATTTGTTAGTTGTTGTATTATCTTAGGAGACTATTGTCCGTTAAAGTAAAATGATATATACGGGACAATCTTTTCTTAAAGACAGAGTGTCATCACTTGACTCAGCGAATTCTCAAGAAGCTTGTAGTTGTTCTTGTTTCCTGTTTTGTAATCTTTGTAATATTTACTTACTTCTCGTTCCTTGCAATTATTGTACTTACAATTGTAAGACAAGATCGCTGTAAGTGCTAAGAAAGATGACTGGAAAAGAATAATTCATTTTTGAATCTGTTGTTGCTACTCAAGGCAACCCATTTGTCGCTCCCACTACTGCTCAAGGCACACCCAACGTCTTTTCCTCTGCTCAAAGGAATGTTACAGTTTCTCCACCCTCTGGATTCCACCATGAATGCCCAGAAAAGTTCATGGGCTCCAACTTCAAGAGACGACAACAGAAGATGATGTTTTATCTGACAGTTATGGGAATGACTCGTTTTCTAACAGAAGATCATCCACAAGCTGGAGATGAAATGACCCTCAGCCACATGAAACGGCTGGAGGGGGCCAAGGTATCCATGTCGTTAATGGCATGAAGATGGTTCTTGATGCATGGAGTCACAGTGACTTCATGTGTAAGAATTATATTCTGAACTGTCTGTCAGAACTACTCAACATGGTGTATTGCACCGTATGCACCGCCAAAGAGTTGTGGGAAAGACAGCAGAAAAAGTACAATACACATGCCAGTACGAAGAAAATCATCGTTGTGAAATTCATGAAATTTCAAATGGTGGATAGCAAAATTGTGATGTCCCAAGTCTAGGAATTTCAAATAATTCTACATCACCTGGATTTGGAAGGTACGATACCAAATGAGTAATTTTTGGTTGCATCACTAATTGAGAAGTTACCACTCTCGTGGTTCATGAGTTACTTAAAAACTCAAGATAAAGAAAATGACCTTTGAAGAACTTATTATCAAACTTCAGATTTAGGAAGATAATAAGAAGGCTTTTCCTAAGGGAAAACAACCCGCTGAGGCAAAGGAAAATCTGGCTGAGGCCAAAGGGAACACAAGCAAGAAGCACAAGTTCCAGAAAGATGGCAAAACCCAGACGATGGAGAAGTTCAAGGGGAACTGCAACCACTGTGGGAAACCTAGTCACATGATGAAGGACTGCCGCAATCTCAAGAACTGAGCAAAAAAGAGAAGGCCAAAAGAAAGGCACATGCTAACGTCGTCGAAGACACGCTTCTTGACGACATGATTGAGGAGTGTTCGGCGGTGGTGCTTGAAGCAAACCTTGTTGAGAATTACATGTAATGGTGGATGGACACAGGTTCTACCAGACACATTTGTTCCAATAGAGATTCCTTCTCCACATATACACCATTTACTAACAAGAAGTTGTTCATGGGTAACAATGATTCCTCTGACGTGCTAGGGGTAGGAAAGGTGGTATTGAAGATGACTTCTGGCAAGGAAATCACTCTGAAAGAGGTGATGCATGTCCCTGAGATTAGAAAGAATTTAATTTCAGGTCCTGTATTGGTTAATGCTGGTCTTAGGCTAGTGTTTGAGTCCAATAAATTTGTAATCACTAAGAATGAAATATTTATACGAAGGGTCTTCGTATGTGAATGCCTCTTTAAGGTTAACGCTATGTCTATCATACATACAAGCAATAAAATTGAAGCTTCTTCTTTTTACTTGCTTGAGTCTTCTAATTTATGGCATCATAGATTAGGACATGTAAACTATCAATCTATCCAAAGGTTGATAAAGTTGGAGTTGTTTCCATCTATAAACGTAAACCCTCAACGTAAGTGTGAGGTGTGCGTAGAGGCAAAACTCACTAAGAATCCCTTTAGATCCGTCGAAAGGGATATCGCTCATCTAGAACTTATTCACACAGATATATTTGATTAGAAGTTTGCACCAAATAGAGGGGGAACAAGTATTTTGTGACATTTATAGATGATAGCACAAAGTATTGTTACCTTTACTTATTGAAAAGTAAGGATAAAGGCTTTGAAGCGTTCAGACATTACAAAACAGAAGTTGAAAACCAACTAAGTGTACGGATTAAATCAATTTGTAATGATAGATAGGGAGAATACGTAGCGCCATTTGAGGAATATTATGCCTAATCGGGCAATGTTCATCAAACAATGGCTCCATACTCACCTCAATCAAATGTGTCGCTGAACGCAAGAACCGTACATTAAAGGAAATAAGGAATGCCTTGGTCATCAATTACGGTCTTCCCCAAAACATGTGGGGGAAGCTGTCCTTACCGCTAATATGATTCTGAATAGAGTCCCACATAAGGGTAAGGACAAGACTCCATACGAGTTATGGAAGGGAAAAAAACTGACCTACAAATACTTAAAGGTGTGGGGTTGTTTGTCAAAGGTGGAAGTTCCTAATCCAAAGCAAGTCAAGATTGGGCCTAAGATGTAGATTGCATTTTCATTTGATATGCAAATAACATTAGTACTTATCGATTCTTAGTACATAAGTCAGATGTACCAGATATCCACGGGGGTATGATCATGGAATCAAGGAATGCCCAATTCTTTGAGGATACATTTCCTAGAAAGGAAAAAGACATAACCTCTCGCAAACGAAGTTATGAAAAAAGCACTCAAGATCCAAGAGTCGTTGACTACCCAAATCTATGTGGTTAAGATCTAATGGACTCTGAAGTGGAAGAGTATTCGGAATCTAGTGTTCTAGATTCTCAGAACTTGGAGACTCCAGAGATGGAACCAAGACGAAGTAAAAGATCTAGGAAGGATAAAACCTTCAGTCCTGACTTTGTGCCTTATATAGTTCATAATGAACCACGAACAATTGCTGAAGCATTGTCAACTCCAGAAGCACTACTCTGAAAAGAAACTATTGGACCAAAAGGTGGTAGGGTCACATAAAATTCACGTTGACCTTGTCGAACAAGAGAATCTTCATGTACTTCTTCCATATTCGAACTTGAAAAATCTATATCCTTTGTCATCGAACACAACTAATGCACTTGAAAGTCCATCAGTAGCTTTACCAACAGAAGCTGGTTTTGTTTTTACCACTAGGGGGATTACTTTTTCTGGCGACTACTTTTGACCTTTGGCGCCAAGACGGATTAGTCTTCTCAACTTGGTTTCTACAATCTGAACTAATTAGCTCTCCCTATCTCCATGGGTAGTATGGCTCGACCTTCCGACCTTGTAAAATTGAATTAACTATTGCATGCCCAGAACCAAAAACTTCTACTGCACTCTTTGTGAGATCACTTTTTACCTGTGCGACAACAATTTCATTTCTACTCACACGGCTATCTAAACTCTTTTGCTTCCCATGCTTGTATTATTACTTTCGTATACGTGTGAGACAACCTCTCATAATATCAAAACTTTTTACAATAATACTACCCCTTCTAGCGTATCATTGTCTGGTAAAAGTCACTTATTTATCGAATATGAATATTGACTAACCGAAGCCTTTTCGGTAACCAACATTAATGAAACGGTATAAGGAACGAGTTGAACTCGAATTCTTAAGACTCGACTCTACTGCATAATTTATGAGATGAAAGAATTGAAACCATCCCTAAATGTGAGGCATCCTCCTTCTTAAAAGTATGGTGCACAACATACCCATAAACAAAATTTTACTAGACACAACTTGTACTCCCTACGACAGACATGCTCTGATATTATGTTTGTCACGACCCAAACCGGAGAGCCGCGACGGGCACCCATATCCTACCCATCGGGTACCGCCATTCGTACCCTCAACACCTCATCATAATTAATTACGGACTAAGCCACACAATATTACAGAAAGCCCTTAACCAGAAAACCAACTTATATATATATATGTACATACTCATACCAAAGACGACAAGGCCATACAAATCTACTACACCCACAAGACACCATCTACAAACGTCTAAAGAGTATACGACATTAAAAAATCATACCAAGACTAGACTACAACTCTGGAACAAATAGAGTGCTCCAACATCAGCTGAATCAACAACCTACTAACGTGGACCGTCGCCTATTTAACGGAAGCTGCGGGCAAGAAACACAGCGTCCCCCAACAAAACGTGACGCCAGTACGACTGATGTATTGCGTATATTAGGCATAAATAACAGCATAACAGGGATATAATAATATTTGAGATAGAAACAGTAGACCAACAGTAAACACCTATGAGGATCCTAATACACATGCCTAAATGTTATGCACAATGCAGCATCCATATACCTCAGCCTCTTCGGACATCTTTCTTACCATAACATCCTCTGTGGGCATCATACCATGTAATGGTTAATGAATGTATGTATGATTCAGATGTGGTATACATATATATTGGCCACACAAGGGAATCTTCCTATCCATAACCGCCTCTATGGCATCTGGTTATATCAACCACATATGAGAATCGATTCATGTTGGCCTCTTCGGGCTCTTTTGTGATAGTATGTACCAGCTGCAGGTGGTGTGCGTATATACCGCCTTCCCTTTCCCCATATCACCTACATATATATACCATATTTACCATATAGTAGTGTGCGTAGCACAAGTAGGGCCAGGGTAATATATGAGTATGATGCAAATGAAAATGTATGAATGACAATAAAATACGCTCAGTGACATAATGTCCTTTTACCTTCAACTAACACCGTGAATGTCAACATCTTTCTTGTATGCCTCAATAAGGACTTAGAAATATATCTAGACATGCTTTTAGCATAGGAATCAATAACATGATTATTCTTAACTTCCAGGAGTAGAATAAATTATGGAACAATAATACGGTTATATTTTATTACATGGAACATGCCAAAAGAAAGAAATAATTTGTCTTGACATACCTATGCATTAAACTTTTATTGCTGCTCACATTATTGAATCGGAGAGGGGAAAATTATATTTGCTATTTGACGTGAAATGTTGTTGCGATTCACTGCCTCCAATTTGCCCTTTAATTTCCACAAAATGTTATTAATAGTTATTACACGTCTTGCCAGCAATTCACTGCCCAAATTAACTTAAGAAAATGTAACAACAACAACAATATACACAGTGAAATCCCACAATGTGGGTCTGGGGAGGATAGAATGTGCACAAACCTCACCTCCACATTGGTAGGTAGAGCGCCTATTTCCGGGAGACCCTCGGCTCAAGACAAAGCATAATCAGACAAAGCAAGCAAAACAAAACAAAGTATGAGAAACGGTCAGACTCAGACTAGAAATTAAAGCAATGTGGACATACAGGTAGTAAAAATCAAATATACAATGGTAGCGCATTCTAACAACAGGAAGCAGTAGCTAACAGGAAGCAGTAGCTAACACAACTAAATAAGAGAAATAAATTATACTAAAGAATACATAGCAGCATGAATCAAACTACAGAGTACTAAAGAGCAATAATGCGCCTATAAGTGTGATAGGCTAATCGAACCTACAATAATAACACTACACTATCATTTTGTAAAAGTAAAGAGGACTACACTCGATTACCTACTACCCTTCTACCCTAATTCGTGTCCTCCACAACCCCCTATCTAAGGTCATGTCCTCAGTAAGTTGCACCTGCGCCATATCCCGTCTAATCACCTCTCCCTAATATTTTTTTGGCCTACCTCTACCCCTCCTGAACCCATCTATAACCAACCTCTCACACCTCCACACTGGGGCATCTATGTTCTCCTCTACACATGCTCGAACCATTTCAACCTCGCTTCCCGCATCGTATCCTCCACCGAGGCCACTCCTACTTTATCTCGAATATCATCATTCCTAATCCTATCTCTCCTTGTATGCCCACACATCCATCTCAGCATCCTCATCTCCGAAACTCTCATCTTTTGTATGTGTGAAGTCTTGACTAGCCAACACTATGTCTCATACAACATAGTTGGTCTAAGCACCACCCTATAGAACTTTCCTTTAAGTTTAGTTGGCACCTTTTTTTCACACAAGACTCCGTATGCGAGCCTTCATTTCATCCATCTTACCCCAATACGATGTGTGACATCGTTATCAATTTCTCCATTCCCCTGGTTAATAGACCCTAGGTATTTGAAGCTTTCTTTCTTTAAAATGACTTGAGTACCAAGCCTCACCTCCACGCCTATCTCGGGATCACTCCCGCTACTGAACTTGCACTCTAAATATTCTGTCTTGGTCCAATTTGAACCCTTTAGACTCCAGAGTTTTGAGATATCTGTGCTTAGCCTATGTGTGTCAGTTATGGAAAGAAATGTTGAAAAATGTCTAGAAAATCTATTTTCTTGTTATTTGAGGCGAAATAGTTAAGATGTACATGTTTAGGAAAATGATTCAGACATTTCTTTGTTAGCCCTTCTGACCATTCATTACCTACCATCACATAAATTGTATCACTAGTCATCTCCTTTGAGCCTAAATAATATCTTTATTTGACATCCTATGATTCCTTTGTTGTGCCATAAGTGATAATTGAAAACTCTTGGAATGAAAAGTGTTGAAAAAGAAATAAAAAAAGAGTGAAACTTTGATGCACCCCAATGAAAAATATGCAAAAGTCTATGTTTGGAGGTGTTTTCTATTTATAATATATCTCATTATCTCAAAAGAAAAGAAGGAGAAAATAGGTATGAGACTAAAGAGAAAGTCAAAAAGAAGGAAAATGAGTTGAATGAAAAATGTTTATGGTACGTAATTTGAGCCTAAATGTCTACTTTTACCTACCCCTACATTACAACCCTTGAAAGTTCTGATGATCTTTAATGTATATGCCTATGATTAGTGGAGAATAGCAAGTAAACATGTCTATAGACGTTTTGGGAAAGATGGAATGAAATTGACATACATAGGTTAAGTGCTTGTATTTCCAGTGATTATGTTATAATTGAATTTGCGAAATATCTAAATTGAAATTCCAGGTTGCTAAATATTCATGCTATGTATGTTCTAACATATTATCCCAACTTTCATCCATGATTTTGAAGAAGCATTGTTATAGCTACATGATCCATTTCACAGAGTCTTTGTTTTTGTTTTTGTTTTTGTTTAATGCTTTACTCGAGGGCGAGTAAAGTATAAGTTTTGGGGCGTTTTGTCACGACCCGAACCCCGGGCCCGCGACTGGTGCCCTACCTGGGTACCCTTATACCCGTACCTCCCATATAACTAACGGAAGCAAATAAAACTCATATAATAAAACAACTCACGCGATAAAACCAGCAAGACGATAAGGCCACTACTGTATATAGAAATAACCAAATAACTGCAACTATACATATGTCCAACCCACACATGACTACAGACCTCTAAGAGTATAACAGTAACTATGACGGGACAAGGCCCCGCCGTACCCCTGAATGTACATCAGCCTATAATATCCAAAAAATGTACCAAAAGACTAGACTCCGGGAAAATGGAGCTATCTCAACATCTGAGCAAGGATCCTAAGTACGCGGATCACCAAACTGAGTACCTACACTTGCGGGCATGAACGCAACCCCCCGAAGGGGTCAGTACAACATGTACCAAGTATGTAAATATAAAGTATAGTAATTAAAATCATAACTGGCCAAAGAATGACAGGGACAAGTATGTAAATCAAATACCAGATCAACCCGTGCCATATAAAATAGAGTCAACTGTACCTTTTTTACAACAGAGAGTCAACAGTGCCCTTTTCTTATAAATAAAAATAACGAGAGTCCTTTCAAAACCATGGACACCTGTCCATATAACCATCATGTCTGTACACCTATCACGTGTCTCGGCTATATATTTATGTTGCGGATCGTGCAACCCGTCCCAATATATGTAAGTGTTGCGGATCGTGCAACCCGTCCCAATATATGTATATAAGTGTTGTAAATCGTGCAACCCGTCCCAATATATGTATATAAGTGTTGCGGACGTGCAACCCATCCCAATAAATATATAAGTGTCCCAATATATATACATATCACTATCATGGACAACCTTGCACAATTTAAATCACCTTTTGACTCTCAATAACATCATCTTTAAAATGAACTTCCATTTTAGAAAAACCAAGGCACTATCACATCTTACATTTTATAAAACACCAAGGTACCAACATATCATGTACCAATCACATATAATGAACTTTCATTTTAAATCCATCCTTTGGAAAATCAAGGCATTAGATATCATGTATCACTTTAAAACATCATTTGAAAAGCCAAGACACTATATATCATGTAGCACCTTAAAACATCAATTAGGAATTAGGATCTCCTTAAAACTATGTACGTCCGCCGTACATTCATTTCATATAAAAATCATGTCAAAGAAGAAAGGATAGTTTCACATACATTATAGGCTATACCAACTTGACAACTAGAATACATCTCAAGTAGTACTTCAACCTATAATGACAATAACATGTCTATCAATTCCATGATACTAGTTGATCGGTGTATTTTATATACACCTTTTGAGTCTGTTTTAGTTAGTCTTTTGTCCCATTTTGCACATATAAGTGTCGTATTAGGATAGTTTTTCTTTCTATTGAGTCAAAGTGGTTGAAATGGCCAAATGGCGGAAAAGGAGCAAAAAGAGGGCAAAAGAGAGATGCCGTCAAAACAGAGAAAGTGGCGAACGAGGCTAAAATCCGCACTTCCCGCAGCCTCCTGCAAAAGCAAGGCGCGCGCCACTATTCAGAGCGAAGACTGGCACGCGCGCATGCCAGATGCAGGCGCGCGCGCTAAACATCCGGCGAGCTCAGAAGATCTGGCCGGCGCGCTCGCATGCCAGAGACATCGGCCGCGCGCCAAAACACCCGACGGATCGCATCTCCGGCGCGCGCTTATTCTGCAGGGCCGCGCGCCGACGCGGAAAAATTAGGTCTTTGACGGATTTTTGGGCCAGCTGCAGGAAAAGAAGGAGGCGTTTTAAACCTATATAAGGAGAACCAGGCGTTTTCAAGGGTTCCCTTTCGACAACACAAGATTTTCTTGCTAGAGATTGAAGACCTAAACATTAGTAATTTCTTTCCTTTTTCTTTTCTTTAATTCGGTTTTGCATGATGAACTTTGAATTAGTTCTTGTCATATTCATGGCTAGGAACTAATTCTCTTATAGGATTTCTATGTTGAATTTCTTGAAACTTATGTTATAAATTAATGCTTATGGTTATTTTTCTTATTGAGAGATCTATCCAATAATTGAGTTGAATTCTTGGTAACTAATTGACAACTAGTTATCACTATATGATTTCTAATCGATTAGAAAGGGGATTGTGAATATGTTGTAAGTTGGGTAGACAGTCTTGAATTGGGGATGAAAATACCTCAATTAGATTTGTAGCGTTGATGAGAGGCTTAACAACCCTAATTTTGCGCATTGTGCGTGACGGTCAACTAGGTTTTTGTTCTTAATCCTCCTATAGAGTTACCCTTATCAGCGAAAGTTAGGTAAGGAACAATACTGTGGTTGAGTGTTTATATAACCCTAACGGGAGTATAAAACGATTTCGTAAACCTGCTTTCTCCAAAAGAAGAATACCATAAGTAATGCATTAGTAAGTAGCATAAGCGGATAGTGAGGATACATAGAAGCCCTATTCTCATCACATCTGAAGTAATTCTTTATATTTACGTATCTTTAATAATTCTTAGTTATACACCAAACAATCAATCATTAATTCACAAAATAGATACTAGAAAATAGATAGTTGGTACTTGAACCCTAATCCTAGAGGACGATATTCGGTCTTATCTATGACTATACTACTTGATACGATAACGTGCACTTGCGTTTAAAAGTGTGTGCATATTACGCGCATCAAGTTTTTGGCGCCGTTGCCGGGGATTAGGCATTAGTTCAATATCAAAATTATCTATTTTTAATTTTCTAATTTGGTCTTTAATTTTTAATTTTTATTGTAATTTTTACGTTTTTTTTTTGTTGCTATTTTTCGAAAAATCAGGTTGCCGTGATTTGTTTTCTGTTTTTGATCTATTTCAGGCAATCAGTTTATGCGAAGGAGAAGAGGAGCAGACACTCTTGTTCCCTTCAATCCAGAGATCGAGAAAACCTGCAAACAGAACAGAAAGAATCAACGGGTTGCAACTTTGATAGAGATGGACGGTAATCTAAACAATAACAGGATGAGAGAAGGGTTAGGTGAAAATCAACCTAACCCAGAAGATCCTCATCAAGTGCCAATAGATGTGGAGGATAGAGTCCGAATCCAACCAGAAAAAAGTTTGGGAGATTATGTGCTGCCAAGAGTGAATGGAGCACAGACATGCATTAGGCTCCCTGCAATAGGAGCCAACAACTTCGAGATAAAACCAGCAATTCTGAGCATGGTACAGCACACCGTGCAATTCGGAGGACTGCCATCGGAGGATCCACACATGCACATAGCTAATTTCTTGGAGCTATGTGCCACTTTCAGATATAACGGCGTTACTGATGATGCCGTCAGGTTGAGGCTCTTTCCCTTCTCACTCAGGGATAGAGCAAAAGTATGGTTGAATTCCCTGCCAGCCGATTCGATATTCACATGGCACGAGCTGGCACATAAATTTCTATCCAAGTTCTTTCCCCCATGTAAAGCAGCAAAACTGAGAGGGGAGTTGAACAACTTCTACCAAGCTGATGGAGAGTCTTTATATGAAGCGTGGGAAAGGTTCAAGGATCTGCAAAGAAAGTGCCCACACCATTGCTTTGAGTTGTGGAACTTGGTCCACATCTTCTACAACGGGCTGAGCAGTACAACCAGGACCATAATAGATGCAGCAGCAGGTGGAGCATTCATGAGGAAAACAGCCCACGACGCTCATGAATTATTAGAAGATATGACCACTAACAACCATATCACAGAAGAGAGGGCGACTAGTGGGAGAAGAACTGTGGGGGTCCACGAGATAGATGCTATTGCTGCCTTGAATGCCCAAGTGGCCCTTCTAATAAGCAGCGAAGCAACATACTGATGTCGGTGAACGCAGATGATGCCTAAAGTCGCGAGAGATATGGGGCCCACATACATTTGATAGGTGTCCTTCAGCGGATCCCAATAATATACCAATGGAGCAGGCGGAGTGTCAAGCAGTAGGTAATTACCAGAGGCAACAGAACAACCCCTACTCAAACACTTATAATCCAGGGTGGAGGAATCACCCAAATTTCTCATGGAAAGGAGATCAGGGCCAGCAGAATCAATATCGTGACGCAGACCGTGATTGGCGGCAACAGAACCAATACAGGGTCGATCGTAACCAGCAGAACTCAGAATCGCAGCTCTTCATTCAAGCCCCACAGCCTCAACAATTCAATGCACCGGTGCAACAAGAAAAGCCAGATGAGCTTAAAGCAGCTATGACAGCACTTGCCAACGCCCAGACGCAGTTTATGACAGAAGCTAGATCCTCGTTCAGAAACTTGGAAACACAAGTAGGACAGCTAGCAAAGCAAGCAAACATCAGGCCACAGGGGACATTGCCAAGCAATACAGAGGTAAATCCGAGGGAGCAATGTAAGGCAGTGCAGTTGAGAAGTGGAAGACAATTGGAGCAACAGCCACCTCAGCCAATAGTTGAGAAGGAAGCAGAGTTAGAAAAAGAGAAGGTGGTTGAACCTAGCCCAGTGATAGAGAAAACTCCGGAGAAGGAGTATACAGAAAAGATTCCTTTCCCCCAGAGATTACAAAGGAAGGCGGTCGATAAACAATTTTCCAAATTCTTGGAGGTATTCAGGAAGTTGCATATCAACATACCTTTTATAGAGGCTTTGGAGCAGATGCCGTCTTATTTCAAGTTCATGAAAGAAATCTTGGGGAAAAAGAGGAAACTGGCCGAATATGAGATAGTAGCACTAACAGAAGAGTGTAGTGCTATCTTACAAAAGAAGTTGCCACCAAAGCTAAAGGACCCTGGAAGCTTTACACTACCATGCACAGTGGGCAGGGTGACGTGCAACAGAGCTCTATGCGATTTAGGGGCAAGTATAAATCTGATGCCCTTATCAGTTTTCAAAAGATTGGAGTTGGGAGAGGCTAAACCAACCACTGTGAGTCTGCAACTAGCCGACAGGACAGTAGTTCATCCACGAGGCAAGATTGAGGACGTGATTGTGAAGGTAGGAAAAATTTTCTTTCCTGCAGATTTCCTCATTCTTGACATGGAAGAAGATGCGGAAATCCCTATCATACTAGGGAGGTCGTTCCTAGCAACGGGAAGAGCTTTGATTGATGTTGAAAGAGGGGAGTTGACATTAAGGGTGGAGAACGAAGAAATGGTGTTTAAAGTGTTTAAACATGTCATCGAACCACCACCAATGAGTAGGTGCTTTGCAATCAGCACCATCAAACCCCCATGCGAGCCATTACAAGTCAACCAAAGAGTGATGAGCCCAAGAAAGCAGGCATGGTTTGCCGAAATGCCACTAAAGGAGGTAAGTGTTCCTGAACTCCCTATTACCGATAATGCTAAAAAGAAAAGGAGAAAAAGGAAACGCCAAATGTGGAGGAAATGGATAGGTTGGGGCTTAATCCACCCCAAGGTTATTAAGACTAAGAACTGCGTCCGCTAAAAGACGTTAAAGACAAGCTACTTGGGAGGCAACCCAACGTTTTCAATTATGTTATTTTAAATTACGCCATTAGTTTATTTTATTTTGTCTAAGAACGCCTCACGGTCTTGAGGTCTTGTGTTTGAGCCGTGATTGATGTGCAGTGGAAATAAATCGAAGAAAAGCAAGGATTTCGAGCAAAGTGTAGCGCCGCGCTCAAGAATGGCGCTACAAATATCGGAAAATATGCCAAGTTTAAAGCCGCGGCGCCAGAATGCCGCGGCGCAAAAGTCCCGGGCGAGCGTTAGATCAGCCGCGGCTAAAAGCAGAGCGCCACAAGCGGAATCGAAACTTAAAACGCCTAAAATCAGATTTCCCCAATTCCAACTTCAAAAACCTAACCTTCCCTCTCCAAAAACCCACGAAATTTCAGAAACTCTCCCACAAATCCTCCACAAATCCAACCCAACCACAACCTAAACTCTTAAATTCCCAAAAACCCCCAACTATCTCAAACAACAAAGCTCTATTCCATAGCCTCAACCCACCAATTGAAACAAGAACAAGCTTGAATCTTCTCAAAAGGTAATCCCTATCTTTGTTCTTGAATCCTTTATCAAGTCATAGGAGGTAGTAGTTGGGAAGAATATTGTAGTTGAAGTAGTTTGGGTACTGAAAAGTTGGTTGTGAAGTTGGAGAAAAGAGTAGAAAAGGAGGTTGTGGGCATTGTTGAAGTTTGGGGGTGTTGTCGCTGCTAGTTGTTAAGTGTGTAGGAGACATTGTGCCACAAAAATTAGAAGCTGCAGATTTTGTTTAAAAAATGGCCACCAGAAAGAGAAGAGGATCCACATCCACCCCAACCCCACAATACGATGAAAATAGATTTGTGAGTTACCAGGCCTTCCAAAGATACAAAAGGCTTGATACCAGACCCGTAATTCCAGAAAGGGGAATGGATTACCAAAGGGGATCATATGGGGAAGAAGACGTTTATGAGCCCATCCGGGCTATGATAGAGCTAAGGGGGTGGAAGAGATTTGTCAATCCGGCGAAGATAGCACCAGTAAACACAACAATGGTGCGTGAATTTTATGCGAACTTTCCAGAGAGAGTGGAAAGGGGGTGCTTTGTAAGGGGAGTTTATATGTCTGTGACAGCAGGAGCTGTAAATGCACAAGTGGAGACAGTTGATGTTGAAGAAAGTAGCGATTGGAACCATTTTAGAACATGGTCTAGGAGCAGCAACAACATCGACTGGAATAACATTGCAGACACAGTGAGCTACCCTGGGGCTGCTTTTGAGATTGGAAGAAATGGATCTAGAGCACTGAGCAGGTGCCAATTCAACAAGGCAGCCAAGGCTTGGCTATACTTCATCAGCGCCCGCATGATTCCATCCACGCACTTCACCAGAGTGCCAGAAGACAGAATTAAGCTAGTATATGGAATCATGACGGGAAAAATAATTGATGTGGGGAAAGAGATAGTGCAGAGCATCGAAAAATCAGCGAGTTGGTGACAACAGTGGATTGGGACACGGCTCGCTTATTACCGCCTATGCCACATGAGCGGTCCCACAACTACCCAGATACTCGTGAAAGAAACCAACCGCCGGTCCTATGGGATAGTGCATTCTTTCCTGCACCCACCCAAAGCGTGACGAGAGTACCACCGAAGCAGCAGCAGAGCCGTCATGGATGAAGATGAGCGACATAGTGGCTCATATGAGGCAGACCCACCACCGCCAACCACAAGAGCAGAACCTTGAGCCCACAATGGGGCAATTGTACCAACATCGAGGGAGATGATGCGGACTTGCAAACAGAGTACAAGGACAAGAAGAAACAAGGCAACAAATCGACGAGCTGAGTGCCTTGTTCAACCAATGGTCGATGCATTATCCACCGCCGCCACCACCATTTTAACCAAAGTTTGTAAGTGTCGTTTTCTTTTACTGTCTTTGAGTCTTGCACACATTGGGGACAATGTGTGATTTAAGTTTGGGGGTGTGTTATTTGTGTGTCATGTTATGTTTTATTTAAGTCTTTTTATTTGTTTTATGTTTATTTTGAGTCACCAAAATTTTTTCCTTTTTGAGTCATAATTGCCTGTCAAAAATCATGTATGCTGTAGTTGCTAGAAACACCTAGTGAAGTAAGGTGGAATAATGTAAAGGAATCGAAGCAACTATCTAAACACTTAGGATAGATATGCCAAAAACTCACAGAATCTGTCTATTTGGAGTTTCTTGCTTGAATCATGCATGCTAAATGATAAATGCTTATGTGTTATGATTGCTTGCTATTTGAGGCGAAATAGTTAGGATATGCATGTTAGGGAGATGACTCAGGCATTTCTTTGATAGCCAATTCTTACCATTCTTTTCTATCCCGTACTTTAAAAATATCCCTAGTCAGCCCCATTGAGCCTAAATTTGAAACTTCTTCTTTGACACCCTATATTCCCACAAATTGTGCCATAAGTGAAAATATGAAATAGTGGAGTACATTGTGTTAAAAATAAGAAGCAAAAAGAGTGAACAAGTTTGATGCACCCCAATAGAAAAGTAATAAGAAAGAGGCAAAAGCCTAAGTTTGGGGGTGCCTATTAGTATAATACACTTCACTCTCCCAAAACAAAAGAGGGGAAGGATAGAATTGAAGTGAAGGAAAGAATCAAAAGAAAAGGGAAAAATTGAAAAGCCAAAGAGCTTATGGTACAGAAAAATGAGCCTAAATGCCTATCTTTACCAACCCCTACCTAAGCCAACATTACAACCCTCAAAGTCCTGAAGATCTCTTTTATGCATATCCAGAATTAGTGGAGAATAGCAAGTAAGCATTCCATAGGAATTCTTGAATTTATATGCATGATTTAGTATATTGACTTCCATTAAGCATGATGAATAGGAGTTTGCGAAATATCTAGCTTCATGTGTTTAGTGTGCTGAAAATTTCATGCTATATGTTCCTGCATATTATTCTGCTAATCTTCATGTTTTTCTAGTTAACATTTATGCAGCAAAAAGTGATTAATGACAGGGGAGTCTTTTATTTTTCGTTTCTTTGAGTCTTTTAGTTTATTTCTTTCTATCTTTGCTCGAGGGCGAGCAAAGGTTAAGTTTGGGGGTATTTGATCAGTGTATTTTATATACACCTTTTGAGTCTGTTTTAGTTAGTCTTTTGTCCCATTTTGCACATATAAGTGTCGTATTAGGATAGTTTTTCTTTCTATTGAGTCAAAGTGGTTGAAATGGCCAAATGGCGGAAAAGGAGCAAAAAGAGGGCAAAAGAGGAGATGCGAGTAAAACAGAAAGTGGCGAACGAGGCTAAAATCTGACCACATGGCGGCCTCGCAGCCTAAAAGCAGGGGCCGCGGCGCCCACTATTCAGAGGCGAAGACTGGCACATGGCGCCTCTGAGCAGATGCAGGCCGCGGCGCTAAACATCCGGCGAGCTCTGAAGATACAGCGTCGCGGCGCCCTCGACAAAGATACATCGTGGCAGCGGCGCCAAAACACCCGACGGATCGCAGAACTTCCGGCGCCGCGGCGCCTATCTGCAGGGCCGCGGCGCCGACGCGGAAAAATTAGGTCTTTTGACGGATTTTTGGGCCAGGCCTGCAGGGAAAAGAAGGAGGCGTTTTAAACCTATATAAGGAGAACCCTAGGCAGTTTTCAAGGGTTCCCTTTCTTGACAACACAAGATTTTCTTGCTAGGAGATTGGAGACCTAAACATTAGTAATTTCTTTCCTTTTTCTTTTCTTTAATTCAGTTTTTGCATGATGAACTTTGAATTAGTTCTTGTCATATTCATGGCTAGGAACTAATTCTCTTATAGGGCTTTCTATGTTGAATTTCTTGAAACTTATGTTATAAATTAATGCATGCTTATGGTTATTTTTCTTATTGAGAGATCTATCCAATAATTGAGTTGAATTCTTGGTAACTAATTGACAACTAGTTATCACTATATGATTTCTAATCAGTTACGAAAAGGGGATTGTGAATATCTTTGTAAGTTGGGTAGATGTGCTTGAATTGGGGATGAAAATACCTCAATTAGTTTTGTAGCGTTGATGAGAGGCTTAACAACCCTAATTTTGCGCATTGTGCGTGACGGTCAACTAGGTTTTTGTTCTTAATCCTCCTATAGAGTTACCCTTATCAGCGAAAGTTAGGTAAGGAACAATACTGGGGTTGAGTGTTTATATAACCCTAACGGGAGTATAAAACGATTTCGTAAACCTGCTTTCTCCAAAAGAAGAATACCATAAGTAATGCATTAGTAAGTAGCATAAGCGGATAGTGAGGATACATAGAAGCCCTATTCTCATCACATCTGAAGTAATTCTTTATATTTACGTATCTTTAATAATTCTTAGTTATACACCAAACAATCAATCATTAATTCACCAAATAGATACTAGAAAATAGATAGTTGGTACTTGAACCCTAATCCTAGAGGACGATATTCGGTCTTATCTAAGACTATACTACTTGATACGATAACGTGCACTTGCGTTTAAAAGTGTGTGCATATTACGCGCATCACTAGTATACACTTATACTACATAATGAATCTCCTTTAGTATACAAATTTGGGCAGCACTTCCCCTATTTATACATACTTTTCCACCTTATAAATAAGGCCAAATACATCAATAACCAAGCACCACTTAAGGCACAACAAAAACATCAACCAAGTTGATTCACACACCTATTTCTTATGTAAATCCGGCCTCTTAATCCATATAAAAACAACCCATAAAAACAGTCCATACTTCTACGACAATGAGGGTAAAATGTGAAGCTTACAACACCTTTATATACCCTTATTCCTTTAGGACTTACATTAGTGATTTACCACATTAAACATGTATAATAATAACTGAATTTTCAGCATTATAACACCACAAAACAGTCCCTGAAACTGCACAATAATATCCAACAGGTTTAGGCAGTTTTACGCCAACACCACAACTAAAGCCCTTTTCACAATTCCTTATAATCCAACTTACATTCCAACATGTTTATATAAACCATAACAACTTGTAACAACATGATTTCATTCATTTTAACATGCTATTAGAGACGTTAAATAACAACAATAACCAACGAATCCAACATTACCCAAAACTGTCCAGTTTCGGCTATCATGCCAAAAACGGTGACATGCATTTCTTATTCTCCTTTTATCTTAACACAAGTTCATCTATCAATTATAACTTCATGTAACTTCTAATACTTCAAGAGTATGAAGAAATCTTACCTCAACTTTAGCTCAAAATAGCCCCTAAGTCATGGCACCTTCACCCTGTTTTGTACCACTTCTTCACGTTACAATCATACATACGTATTCTCTATAAGCTTATAACTATATTGCTTTCATGTTTTTCCTTCCATAAGTTCATATACAAGCTTAGGGTTTCAAGAGAGGTATTGTCCAAGAAACCGTGAGTCACTAATCGTACGAGGTTAACTTGGCTTAGAACTTGGTTAAGGGGCTTAAAATTGTAAAATAAGTTGATCTTGTTCTTGATGGATATGGGGTTTTCGAGAACCTTGAAGGTTAAGGGAGAGATATGAGGGGTTGAGATTAAGATATGTGTGAGAATGAAGTCTTGCAAGACTTGGGTTTTAATAGGTGTACAAGCACAAGTGGAGGGGGACCCATGAACCCCACTTGTCCACTTGTCTTCACTCCACATAAAATATCTCAACACGTAGCCAATTTTCTTGTCATTTTCGATGGACATATACCACATAATACCAAGACTTAATAATTTAACACTTAGTCCATAATTCTATTGAAAATAATCCAATTACTAGAAATTAATTCTTGTTATCACGTTAGTCTCGAAAATTTCCCATATAAGAAAATGTAAAAATCCTTTCCTTCCAACATTCAAATCTTATTTCCATAATCATATTCTCACTTAGTAACCATGGAATTACAGGGTGTAACATTCTTCCCCCATAGAAATATTCGTCCCGAATGTTCACATTAGATCTCAAGTATACAAATTCCGGCATAGTCTCCTTTAAACTATACCTACCAACCTATAATTAGTAAACACAAAGATGCATGACATGGCCAAATATAACACATAGTCTCATTCAGCAATCAAAATAGTCAAATAGGGGTTGGAATTACCTGTAGGCATTGGGAATAAGTGAGGATACTTCCTCTTCATCTCATCTTCTGCTTCCCACGTCATCTCTTCCCTATTATCGTTCCGCCACAATACCTTGATGGAAGCCACATCCTTAATCCGCAACCTTCAGACCTGGCGATCAAGTATGGCTATGAGACTCTCCTCATAAGCTAACTCCTCTGTCACCTGGACATCATCCACTGGGAAGACCCTAGAAGGATCACCAATACACTTACGCAACATTGATACATGAAAGACCGGATTCACCTCTTCCAAATCAGATGGCAGATCCAACTCATAGGCAACCTTGCCTACTCTACGAATAATCTGGTAAGGCCCAATGTACCTAGGGCTTAGTTTCTCCTTATTACCAAACCTCATCACACCTTTCATGGGTGATACCTTCAAGAATACCCAATCATCAAGCTGAAACTCTAAGTGTCGACGTCGATTATCTGCATACAACTTCTGTCGACTCTGTGCTGCTAATAATCTCTCATGGATAAGCTTTACCTTATCCACAGCTTGCTGAATCATGTCTGGGACGAGTAACTTAGTCTCGCCCACATCAAACCACCCAATAGGTGACCTGCACTTCGTCCCATATAAGGCCTCATACGGGGCCATCTAAATTCTAGAATGGTAGCTGTTGTTATACGCAAACTCAACGAGTGGCAAATGATCCTCCCAGCTACTCTTGAAGTCAATAACACAGGATCTCAACATATCCTCAAGTGTCTGAATAGTACGCTCTTCATGCCCATCAATCTGAGGATGAAATGCGGTGCTAAGACTCACCTGTGTCCCCAATCCCTTCTGGAACGACCTCCAAAATTTAGTTGTAAAATGAGGCCCTCAATCTGATATAATAGTTATGGGAACCCCGTACAGTCTCACTATCTCTCTAATATAAAGTCTAGCATAGTCCTCAGCCGAGTAAGTAGTCCTAACTTGAAGAAAATTGGCTAATTTCGTCAGCCTATCCACAATAACCCATATGGAGTCGGACTTCCGTTGAGTACGAGGTAAGCCTGTAACAAAATCCATATTAATCACCTCCCACTTCTAAGTCGGGATCTCTATATCCTGCAATAAACCACCAGGCTTCTGGTGCTCAATCTTAACCTGCTGATAATTCGGACAATGAGCAACAAATCCTGCTACGTCCTTTTTTAGGCCATCCCACCAATATACGCATCTGAGGTCGTGATACATCTTTGTGGACCCCGGATGAATAGAATATCGAGCATTGTGTGTCTCTCCCATAACCTGCTGTCGAAGTCCCGCAACATCAGGCACACACAATCTACCTTCATACCTTAGCACCCCATCAGGTGCAACCTCAAATAGAGTCTTCTCCTTTCGAAGAGCTGCATCTCTATACCGTACCAGAACAGGATCCTCATACTGATGCCTCTTTACCTCTATGATAGAGGACTCGGCAACTCCTCGAACAAGAACTCTACTGTCTCCAGAATTGGCCAACCGGACCCCAAGGCTCGCTAGCTGGTGTATCTAACGCACCATCTCCTTTCTTTCTCGCTGCACATCTGTCAAACTACCCATAGACCGATGACTAAGAGAATCCGCTACCACATTGGCTTTCCCTGGGTGGTACAAGATATCAACATCATAGTCCTTAAGTAACTCTAACCACCGTCTCTGTCGTAAGTTCAACTCCTTCTGTTTGAAGATATACTGGAGACTCTTGTGATCCGTATAAATGTCAACATGAACCCCATATAGATAGTGTCTCCATATCTTCAAAGCATGTATCACTACCGCTAACTCCAAATTAAGAGTAGGGTAGTTCTTCTCATGCTTCTTGAGCTGTCGGGACGCGTAAGCTATAACCTTACCATGCTGCATCAACACACAACCTAGCCCAATACCCGAAGCATCACAATACACGACATAACCCTCTAGTCCCTCAGGAAAGGTTAGAACTGTCACCGTAGTCAACTTATCCTTCAACAACTGGAAGCCTTGCTCACAAGCATCCGTCAATTGGAACTTAGCTGTCTTCTGGGTTAGCCTAGTCAAAGGCGCTGATATCGAGGCAAACTTCTCCACAAACCTCCGGTAATAACTTGCAAGCCCCAGAAAACTGCGTACCTCCGTAGGTGTCGTAGGTCTGGGCCAGGTCTTAACTGCCTCAATCTTCTCTGTGTCCACCCGAATACCCTCAGCTCCGATAATATGCCCCAAAATGCCACTGAGGCCAACCAGAATTCACACTTAGAGAACTTGGCATACAATCGTTTGCCGGTCTTTGGAGGACTCAATCTTGTCTCAAATGGTTCATACGCCATGTACTCGAATGGGAATAAACCAGGATATCATCGATAAATACTATAACAAACGTATTTAGGAATGTCTTGAACACCCGATTCACCAGATCCATGAATACTGCTGGAGCATTGGTCAACCCAAAAGACATCACTCGAAACTCATAATGCCCGTATCGGGTCCTGAATGTTGTTTTTGGGATATCTGCCTCTCTGACCCGCACCTGATGATAACCGGACCGTAGGTCTATCTTCGAGAAACACTTAACACCCTGCAACTGATAAAATAAATCATCAATCCTGGGGAGGGGATACCTATTCTTGATGGTTACCTTATTCAGCTGCCTATAATCAATACACATCCGCAGCGATCCATCTTTCATCTTCACAAATAATACCGACGCTCCCTAAGGAGATGTACTAGGATTAATGAAGCCTTTTTTGAGCAAGTCTCTCAGCTGCTCTTTCAATTCCTTCAACCTGCAGGTGCCATTCTATAGGGAGGAATAAATATAGGTTGGGTATCTGGCAGTACATCAATATAGAACTCTATCTCCCGCTCTGGAAGAAGACCTGGAAGATCGTCTGGGAATACGTCCGGGAACTCACTAACTATCGGAACTGACTGAAGAGTCAGTACCTCAGCTTCCGTATCATACACCCGGACCAAGTGATAAATATAACCCTTTCAGACCATCTTTCTTGCCTTGAGGTATGAAATAAACTTACCCCTCGGCGATGCTGTATTCCCCTTCCATTCTATAACTGGCTCGCCTGGAAACTGAAAGCGAACCAACTTCTCTCTACAATCAACGTTAGCATAACAAGAAGCTAAACAATACATACCCATAATCACATCAAAGTCAGTCATCTCTAACTCAATCAAATCTGCTATGGTACGACGACTACATATAACCACCGAATAATTTTTGTATACACGCCTAGCCATGACTGAATATCCTATCGGCGTAGCTACCTCAAAAGGTTCTATACCAATTCTACTAGCAACAAGGGGAGATATATAAGATAAAGTAGAACCTGGATCTATCAATGCATATACGTCACGGAAAAAGATTAACAATATACATGTGACAACATCCGGTGACGCCTCCTGATCGTGTCTGCTGGCCAAAGCATAAATGCGGTTTGGAGGACCGCTAGAACTAGAAGCTCCGCCACGACCTCTACCATGACCTACTGGCCTGTGTACACACTGCCATGCGGGGCGCATAGCTATCGAAGATGAAGAACCAGCGGCTGACCCAGTAGGTTGTGCCATACTCCCCGCACCACCTCTGGAAGGACAGTCTCTCCTCAAATGGCCTTGGCGGCCGCAAAAATAACAAGCACTTGTAATAATGCGGTACTCCCCAAAATGGGACCTACCACACCGAGAATATGGAGGCAAAGGTGGCCTCATCGACTAGACCCACGAATATCTGCGAACTCGCACTCAGGGCCCTGACCAGCCCCTGAATACCCTGAGCGATCAAATCTCCTGCCCGTAGATTGTGAAGGTACACTCTGTGCTGGCTGGGAAGACTATCTACCCTGCTGCTGAGGCTGTCCGCTTCGAAACTCACCAAACTATCCATCCGACCTGGCCCTCTTAGGCTGGCCTCGGTCGTGCTCTCTGTCTGGCTGACACCCCATATGTCTGTCCTCGACTCCCTGTGCATAATCCTGGATACGAGTAGTATCCATACCCAGCTGAAGAGCCACTGCCAAACAACCATCATTCATATACCGATCTAGTCCCATCACATAGCGGTGAACTCTATCGGCCATATCAGCCACAATCGTAGACGCATATCTCGCCAACGAATCAAACTCCAGGCTATACTCGCGAATGGTCCTGCCACTCTGCCTCAACTGTAAATCTGTCAACTCTAGCCCTCCTCATCTCTGGAGGAAATAAGTGACTAAGAAATTCCTCAGTAAACTCATCCCATGTAGCTGGAGGAATATCCTCTCCCCTGGACAACTCCCAAGACTCATACCAGTTTGTCGCTATATCCCGCATCCTGTATGAAGCTAACTCAATCGACACAGTCTCTGAAGCCCTGATTACCCTCAAGGTACATTACATCTATCGTATGAACTACTGTGTATCATCCTCGGGTCTTGACCCGAAAAACTCTGGAGGGTCACAATGCAAGAAATCACGAACCCTCAAACTGTCGGACCTAGGGTCAACTCCTGGTCCCTGTCTGTGGGTCTTCCCTACTACAAATTTAGACAGCATCTGCACTGCATCTCTCATGGCCCTATCCTCTGCCCCTGGCTGAGGAACTGGAAGCTCAAGTATCGGGGCCTCTGGAGCTTCTCTAAGCTCCTCTGGTAATGGCGGTGTAACTGAACTCGCTGACTGACGCATATCCTCAGACATAGATTGGGTATGTGCCCTAGTAACTCTCTGAGTCCGACTAGCAGCTCCTGCTACTGATTTGCCCTTCTGGGCTACTGTTTCCTTCTTCGGAGGCATAGTTGTAACACAATAATACGTTAGAGGGGAACCATCCTAATAACACAGCTCTATTGCACGATCTTATGAGGTGAAAGAATGGAAACTAATCCTAAATGTCCAGCAGCCTCCTGTGTATAAATATGGTGCACAACATACCTATACCCAAGACTCTACTTAGACACGGTCTGTAGACATTCCGAGTACGAACTGCTCTGATACCACTTTTGTTATGACCCGAACCCCGGGCCCGCGACTGGTGCCCTACCTGGGCACCCTTATACCCGTACCTCCCATATAACCAACGGAAGCAAATAAAACTCATATAATAAAAAAACTCACGTGATAAAATCGGCAAGCCGATAAGGCCGCCACTGTATATAGAAATAACCAAATAACTGCAACTGTACATATGTCCTACCCACACATGACTACAGAACTCTAAGTGTATAACAGTAACTATGACGGAACAAGGCCCCGCCGTACCCCTGAATGTACATAAGCATGTAATAGCAAAAAATGTACCAAAAGACTAGACTCCAGGACAATGGAGCTATCTCAACAGCTAAGCAAGGATCCTAAGCACGCGGATCACCAAACTGAGTACCTACACCTGCGGGCATGAATGCTGCTCCCCCAAAGGGGGTCAATATAACAGGTACCAAGTATGTAAACATAAAGTATATTAATTAAAATCATAACTGGACAAAGAATGACAGGGACAAGTATGTAAATCAAATACCAGATTCAACCGTGCCATATAAAATAGAGCCAACTGTACCTTTTTTTTATAACAGAGAGTCAACAGTGCCCTTTTCTTTTAAATAAAAATAATGAGTCCTTTCAAAATCATGGACACCTGTCCATATAACCATCATGTCTGTACACCTATCACATGTCTCAGTCCAATATATTTATGTTGCGGATCGTGCAACCCATCCCAATATATGTATATAAGTGTTGCAGATCGTGCAACCCGTCCCAATATATGTATATAAGTGTTGCGGATCGTGCAACCCGTCCCAATATATGTATATAAATGTTGCGGATCGTGCAACCCGTCCCAATAAATATATAAGTGTCCCAATATATATACATATCACTATCAAGGGCAACCTTGCACAATTTAAATTACCTTTTGACTCTCAATAACACCATCTTTAAAATGAACTTTCATTTTAGAAAAACCATGGCACTATCACATCTTACATTTTATAAAACATCAAGGTACCAACATATCATGTACCAATCACATATAATGAACTTTTATTTTAAATCCATCATTTGGAAAATCAAGGCATTAGATATCATGTATCACTTTAAAACATCATTTGGAAAGCCAATGCACTATATATCATGTAGCACCTTAAAACATCAATTAGGAATTAAGATCTCCTTAAAACTATGTACGTCCACCGTACATTCATTTCATATAAAAATCATGCCAAAGAAGAAAGGACAGTTTCACATACCTTATAGGCTATACCAATTTGACAACTAGAATACGTCTCAAGTAGTACTTCAACCTATAATGACAATAACACATCTATCAATTTCATGATACTAGTATACACTTATACTAAATAATGACTCTCCTTTCGTATAAAAATTTGGGCAGCAATTCCCCTATTTATACATACTTTTTCACCTTATAAACAAGGCCAAATACATCAATAACCAAGCCCCACTTAAGACACAACCAAAACAACAACCAAGGTGATTCACACACCTATTTTTTATGTAAATCCGGCCTCTTAATCCATATAAAAATAGCCCATAAAACAGTCCATACTTCTACGACAATGAGGGTAAAATGTGAAGCTTACAACACCTTTATACACCCTTATTCCTTTAGGACTTACGTTAGCGATTTATCACATTAAACATGTATAATGATAACTGAATTTTCAGCATTATAACACCACAAAACAGTCCCTGAAACTGCACAACAATATCCAACAGTTTTAGGCAGTTTTCGGCCAACACCACAACTAAAGCCCTTTTCACAATTCCTTATAATCCAACTTACATTCCAACATGTTTATATAAAACATAACAACTTGTAACAACATGATTTCCTTCATTTTAACATGCGATTAGAGATGTTAAATAACAACAATAACCAACGAATCCAACATTACGCAAAACTGTCCAGGTTCGGCTATCATGCCAAAAACTGTGACATGCATTTCTTATTCTCCTTTTCTCTTAACACAAGTTCATCTATCAATTATAACTTCTAATACTTCAAGAGTAAGATTTAATCTTACCTCAACTTTAGCTCAAAACAACCCCTAAGTCACGGCACCTTCACCCTGTTTTGCACTACTTTTTCACGTTACAATCACACACACATATCCTCTACAGGCTTGTAACTATCATGATTTCATGTTTTTCCTTTCATAAGTTCATATACAAGCTTAGGGTTTCAAGATAGGTTTTGTCCAAGAAACCGTGAGTCACTAATCTTGCAAGGTTAACTTAGCTTAGAACTTGGTTAAGGGGCTTAAACTTATAAAATAAGTTGATCTTGTTCTTGATGGCTATGGGGTTTTCGAGAATCTTGAAGGTTAAGGGAGAGATATGAGGGTTTGAGATGAAGATATGTGTGAGAATGAAGTCTTGCAAGACTTGGGTTTTAATAGGTGTACAAGCACAAGTGGAGGGGGACCCATGAACCCACTTGTCCACTTGTCTTCACTCCACATAAAATATCTCAACACTTAGCTAATTTTCTTGTCATTTTCGATGGACATATACCACATAATACCAAGACTTAATAAATTAACACTTAGTCCATAATTCTATTGAAAATAATCCAATTACTAGAAATCAATTCTTGTTATCACGTTAGTCTCGAAAATTTCCCATATAAGAAAATGTAAAAATCCTTTCCTTCCAACATTCAAATATTATTTCCATAATCATGTTCTCACTTAGTAGCCATGGAATTACGGAGTGTAACATGTTTGTTGAGTGTATTTTATACACTCGTTTGAGTCATTTTTAGTTAGTATTTTACTCTATTATTTTGCGTTTAGTATAGTGTTAGGTGTGTTTTTCGTTCGTTTGTGTCAAAACGGTCATACAGGAGAAGATACTACTTTTGAGGATGAAATTGCACATTCTTAGGCCAAGAAATGAAGTCTAAGAAGTCCTTGGAAGCACGAAAGAAATCTGATGAAGTCCGGACGAGAAAATGACACAAAATAAAAAAAAACGGTAGAGGACGTCGCCGGCGCAAGCCAGTAGGGCCGCGGCGTCAAATATACTGCGTACTCTGATTTGGCTGCAATAGTTCCGGCGCCGACGTGGGTCTGTGCGAGAAAATCCAATTTTTCGAGGGCAAAAGGGTCTGAAACGTGATTTTTCTCAGATATAAAATCTCTAAACCCTGACCTTATTTCATGGATTCTATATCATACTTTGTGGAGGCAAAGAAGGAGGCAAGAGAAAGATTAGAGATATCTCATTGTTCAAGTTCTTTTCTTTCCCTTATTTTATTTCAGTTTATGTTGGATTGTAATTTAGTTCTTGACATGACAATGTTTAGGATCTAATTACTTTAGTAGGGTTTTCCGTCGAATCTTCTTGAAACTCTTTCATATAGTTAATGCATAGTTTATTGATTTCTTCTTCAGCAATTTAAGATCTATTCAATATTGTTGCGATTGCTTGATAATTAATTGGCCATTAATTGTCATAACTTATATGATTTCAAATCAAAAGTATGAAAGGTGAGATTTGAATATGTTGTAATTGTCTAGACATAGGTTAAAATTGTGGACCAAAGTACCCCGATACTTGTGTAGTATTTAAGGTTATTGTTCTTAATCATCTTGTGTGGTAAAATCTATCATAGAAATATAGAAGGTTTCTGCACAAGGTTGAGCTCTTGTATGTCCTAACCGGAATATAATGACAGATTAGTTAACCTGCTATATTAATAAGAAGAAGAATCATTAGCACTCCATTGACACGTGAAAGAGTGGATATTTGAGGAGATTGAAAACCATATTTCCTTCATAACTGTTTAAAACCCAACGTATTATCATTCTTAGTTAATTTCCTGCACTTTACTTAGTTATAATTCTTAGTTATAAAACAAAACAAAATAACGTTAGCCAAATAGATACTATAGATTAGATAATCGGTACTTGATAAATCAGTCTCTGTGGATGATAACTCGGTCTTACAGATCTTTATTACTTGAACGATACGTACGCTTGCGTAAGCATCTAGAAATATCGCAACAAGTTTTTAGGATGAGCAGGCCGAGGCCCTGTTCCGACCATGGTACAATTGATATTCTTTAGAGGCTTGTAGACATGTCTTGTATACTTCATGTTGTCAGCATGGTGGCTTTGTTATCCCGAATAGTAATTATATGTAATTCTTGAGATGATCCCACTTTAGATGTGATGGTTGTTGTTTACAGATTACACAGATTGGCCTTGTCGACCTAGCTTGATTGTTGAGTTTAGATTATACGAGTTATAAAATGGTACGCTCGGGGTAAAGTAAGGCACTAGGTGTTGGCTACGCCTCTCCTGGTTTGGGGCATTACAGTTGTGCACTCAATGCTATATATATATATATATATATATATATATATATATATATATATATATATCCAAGTTTTACCACGAAGAAGATTTGCGCACCCGGAAATAGAAAATTCATAATATTGAGCGATCAACGAGATATTAAAGATATCTGATTCTTGTCGTGCATCCCTAGTACAAGTTGAAGATTGAAGAAGTTATCAAATAGAGTTTATGTTTTATGGTTCTTGAGTCTAGATTCATGAATTAGGTTGGTTATTGAGTTGTACCTTTATCTGCTTTATTAAAAACATAGAGTTAGGCATAAATGTTCTAAATTCAACTTTAAGTTGGAGTTCAACTTGAAAGTTGCTTGCTAGTTTGGGTATATTAGTGAGATAGAAATTAGAAGTTAGTTCCTAGTTTGCAGAGTTTGTAACTTGAATTTGTAGAGGCTTACCGTTGTAGTGAAGTTTGGGGAGATCCTACAAATGTGTAGGTCATGATTTTTTAGACCCTTTGAGCTGAGTGGTTTCAACGTAAAATTGATGTGTTCTTACTTACCTGTTATTTATATTCTACAAGTGCTAGCATAAAATAGGTATAGTAACATGTTCCATCCTATAGGAGAAAATTAGATACTGCATAGGATAGTAAGTAGGTCATGTGAGCTAACAAAGTGATATCAGAGCAGGTTCTCTTACAAAAGACTAATCCATTAAGAGAAGATCATGATGAATGCCACACCACCTCTAGGACACAGTGAAGGACAATCGCCCGGGAGGCCACCATTGTTTAATGGACAATATTATGGTTGGTCGAAGGCTCACGTGGAAGACCATCTGCAAGCTGAATATTATGAGCTACGGGACAGGGTCATCGAATGACTACCATATCCATTATAATGGGAGATGATGGCACTGAAGTAAAGAAGAAGAGAATTGAATATGATGACATCGACTACAAGATACTTGGAAAAAATGCTAGAGCCAAGAATGTTCTTATATGTGGTCAAGCGAATCTGGGCTGTCCTGAAAACTGCTCATGAAGGAACCAATCAGAAGTTCAGAAAGGCTATGTTGCCACTAACTTTGAAAATTTCAAGATTAAACCAAGAGAGACAAATGTTGATATATGTACCAAATATACTTCGATCCTAAATGAGTTAACATCTTTTGGTATGACCATCACCACTGAAGACTCAATATATAAAATCTTAAGGACCTTTCCTAAGTCCTTTAAGATGAAGGTCTCTGCCAGTAGGGAGGCACATGACATAGAAGTTATGTCACTAGATGAACTAGTTGGAAACATAAAGACCTATTAGATGGACATGAAAAATGCTAGGAATGAAGAAGAAAGTACTGAAAGATCTTGGCACTCAAGTCCACAGAGTGGGATGAAGATGATGACATGACCTTAATTACTAGCAATTTTAGAGGAATGAAGAAGAAAGTACTTAAAGATCTCTGGCACTCAAGTCCACAGAGTGAAGATGATTACATGAGCTTAATTACTAGCAATTTTAGAAAGTTCCAAAAAGGGAAAATCAATATGGGAAAAATAATACCTCTGAGAAGGGAAGGAACAGATAAATGACAAAAATTGCAAGGTGACATCAAATGTTATGGTTTCAGCATGGGGTTCTGATGGTTCAAAAGATGAAGCTAACCACTCAACACTTATTGCAATTGAAGATTCAAGATCAGACACTAAAGAGGAGGGCATGGTAAGTACTTTTGATCTTAAAGATTATTAGAACATGAGTACGAAGAAAGTTGAGTTACTTAGAAGTCTCACTAGCATGGAAAAAAAATTATTTGGATACTGAAGCTAGTAGGGACATAACTGAAAAGGAAAACTATCTAGTAGAATGGGTACCTCAACCTGGGTCCTCTATCATAACAGTGCAATCCAAAGTCATAAAAGGGATTGAAACAGGTATGAAGAACAGGTTCTCATATGGCTCAACGGATCAGATAAATAAATAACTGATATATTTTGTTACTAAAGAAAGGAACCCAAGCTAGGGATTGAAACTAACCTCTGATTATTTTATAGGCAAGAGTGACAAGAGGCACAAATAGCTGGATTTAAAGAGGTTTTGGAAAAATAAGGAGGGGTCACAGAAGCTCTTTTACGAGGGAACACGTTCTGAGACATAGGATGAAACTGGTTCACGTTATAAAGTCGCACGGGTTAAAGGATAAACTCATTCTATGAGAGGAAAGAGCAAAACCAGTAAGGCCTAAAAAGGGGTGATCAAAAATTGCATATGTACCTCTTAAAACTAGCTAGAATAAGTACTCTAAGAAGGTTAATGTATCAAATTGAAAAAAAAAATATTCTACTCAGTCTTGTATGTAAATGTGTGTATAGTCAAAGTAATAATATTCTCTACCCATAATTAGAATATTTCTTAAATATAATTATAGTAGGACTAGGATTCCTCTTGTGATTAGGTTAGGATTCCTATTGTAAAAGGGATGAATATTGTACACTATATATACGTTGATATTAATGAAAAGACTCTCCAAGAGAGATTAATATCATCTAACATTGTACATTCAGTTGTATGTCGTATATCTTGATATATCTCTATCTCATAAAATCTTAACAATATTGAATGTTACAATAACATGTCATGGAGGTCTACGTTGCTAACAGTGATAAAATATTAAGGTATGAACACTATCCTCTTATTTGAATGAATATGCAGACCATGAAAAACACATGCTTTTTATGCCTTTTCATAAAGTCCAAAAAAACAAAAATGGGATGGGGAGGGAAATCCAAGCTTAGAAAAGCATCAGGTGAGCCTATTTAAAGGCCTAAAAATGAAACAATTGAGGAAGGAGGATTTTTAGACATAAAGAAAAGAACAGCAACCTCTGTGAAATTAAAAAGAGAAATGTAAGACTTAAAGAAAAGAATAGCAACCTCTGTGAAATTTGGAAATGAAGATGTAGAGAATGAGAACAATAGGAAGGGTAATGTTGTACTGACTCTAAAATCAAGATTAGTTGTTGCAAGGAAGCAGTTTAGTAGCACCGGTCCTTCCAAGAAAGTAAAGTGATTCTAGGGTTGGAACGGGAATCTAAATAGAAAAGAAGATCAATCAGCAAACACTAACTGAAAGCAGCCACATAATGTGTCTGTCTCTCATGTGAATGAGGAATGCAAGATAACAGAGTAGCTTCAGCCCACAGAGTCCTCTCCCTTCATAAGGCTGGACTGATCCCTGGAGCCAACTTATTACTGATTGAGCATGATGATAGGCAACAATACTTTTTTCACAGCCTTCGATACATCTGTACCCCCATATCTCAAGAGATTATTGTTATTACATTGTCTGAGATGGAAATGTGAATCAAAATTAGTTGATAAATATGTTCCAACTCCCATATGAAACAAATTCGTGAACATTTCCATCTCAGACAATGCAGAGATTCAAAGATAGATGAACTAGGTGGTTGAAACAAGTTTTTGAACATATTCCAGCGCAAGTCCTACAATAACTAGGACTACGTCTCTAGTACAAGAAGATTGAAGAAGCTGTTAAATAGAGTTTATGTTTTACCGTTCTTGATTCTAGATTCATGTATTAGGTTATTTACCGAGTTATACCTTTATCTGCTTTATTAGAAGCATACACTTAGGTATAAATACTATAAATTCAACTTCAAGTTGGAGTTCAACTTGAAGGTTTCTTGATAGTCTGGATAGGTTAGTAAGATAGGAATTAGAGGTTAGTTCCTAGGTTGCAGAGTTTGTAACTTGAATTTCTAGAGGTTGACTGTTGTAGTGGATTTTGGGGAAATCCTATATAGATGTAGGTCATGGTTTTTTAACCCTTGTGAGTCGGATGGTTGTCAAGTAAAATTGATGTGTTCTTTACTTACCTGCTATTTATATTCTGCAAGTGTTAACATAGAACATGTAGAGTAATGTGTTCCATCCTATAGGCGAAAATTGGATACAACATAGGATAGGAAGTAGGTCGTGCAAGCTAATAAGATACTTCAAATTATTACAAGGACAATGAACTCGCATTGAAAGGTAGAAATCCTATGTCAACTCAAACCCTATTACAAATAATGAGCCTATTCACGAAATGTTTGGGTTTAGTTAACTTAATACGCACTCAATGTTATATATATCAAATTCTTACTAAGATGAAGGTATGCACACTCACAAAGAGAGAATTCAAAATATTGAGCGATCAACAAAATATATGAGAGAGTTATGATTCCTACAATGCATCCCTAGTGTGAGAAGAAGATTAAATGAGTTGTTCTACTGAATAATGTTTTCTAGTTCTTGAGTCTAGATTCTTATATTATGTTGTTTATCGAGTTATACCTTTATCTGCATTATTAGACGCATACAATTAGGTATTAATGTTTATCAATTCAACTTTAAGTTGGGGATTTACTTGAATGTTGCTTGCTAGTCCAGGGAGATTAGTGACATGGGAATTAGAGTGTAGTTCCTAGGTTCCAGAATATGTAACTTAAGTTTGCAAAGAATCATTGTTGTAGTGGAGTTTGGAAAAATCTTACAGAGGTGTAGGACGTCGTTTTTTCACCCTTGTGAGCCGAGTAATTTCCAGTAAAATTCTTGTGTTCTTTACTTTCCTGTTATTTCTATTTTGCAAATGCTATCGTAGAACAGGTAGAGTAACGTGTTCCATCATATAGGTAAAAATTGGGCACCTCATAGGATAGGGATTAGGTCGTGCAAACTAAGAATTGATATTAATCAGGTTCTCTTTAAGAGGCTAACACCTTAAGAGAAGATCATGCACCACCTGCCGGACCCAGTGAAGGGAGATCAATAAACAGGCCAACATGGTTTAACGGAGAGCACTTTGCACTATGGAAGAAACATATTGAGACATATTCGTGATGGATGTGGACTAAGATCTCTGGATTGTCTGAACAAGGGGACCACTTGTCCCCACTGCGACTAGACCTGATGGCTCAAGGAGTACTAAAATGTAGGAGGAATTCTCTGTTAAAGATTTCAGAATGATGGAACTAAATGCTCTATATTGCGGTTTGGGGATTGCAGAGTATAACAAAATTGCAAGATATTCAAGTTCAAAAGAAATTTGGGGTTTTCTTACACTGACTCGTGAAGGTATCTCTCAAGAAAAATGACTTAAACATGATGAGCATATGAGAAAGTATGAGTTATTCACTGTGAAGAACAAGGAACCAATCAGAGATATCAGTAGATTTACAAGTATCACCAGCGAACTTGTATCCCTTGAAAAGTATTCCCCACTAAGGAATTAATCAAGAAAATTCTGAGAAGTCTTCCTCCCTCATGGAGAGCAAGAGCAGTCGCCATTGAAGAATGGTGTGAGATAAGCACATTATAGATGAAGGACCTTAAGGAAGAAAAATCTGAAGAAGGTAGATCCACAGATAAAAACCAGGCCAAAGAATGTATTGTGAGGGGAGGATCAGACTTGAAGATAAAAAATTATCCACCTTGGGGTCGTGAATGGAAAAAAACCCATGATAACTTCATAGAGGTCAAACTCTGAGGAAGACTTTGAGGATTAAAGGTGGAAGTTTTACCTCTCGTAAACTTAGGCGATCCTATCAAATTTTATGCACCTCACTATTTGTTTTGTTCTTAAAATAACTATTTCCATTCAAATTCATCCCGATAGGATTTCATATAGCTAAAATTTCACATTAATACTCATTTAACACATTAATACCTAACTCGGATTTATGGAGTTTTACTATCCCCTCTCAAGATCATTTGTCCTCGAATGAGAGTTATTGCCTAAGATTTTCACTAAACTTCAAGTTTTCAGATCTTTCGCTCAAATTCTGATGTATTGGAATCTATCACATAATAAAATATTTCTAACACCCTAACAATAGTCACATGGTCCTCACAGGGATCCCCACAACCACACCTAACAATCCTAAGTATGAAATAAGGAATTCACACCTTTAGTCTAAATAATTGCATGAATTTGATAACCAGAAGGTTGAACACATACCTGGAATAGGAAATAATTGAGGGTATTACAGCATGAGTGTTATTGACGACATCTAGATAGTAACTACACCCATTCAAGTTCATTTTGTGTGTTTTAATATGAAATAAGTCTGCCACAAGGTTTAGCAATATTACTATTCCACTCTATAACGGGTTCATCAGTAAATTCAAGCCTAACTGTTTTTTATTGAAAATCCAATGTTTCAAAACACTTTGAAACCAATCCATTACAATAATCATGTCAAAGTCTACAATTTGTAATTAAGACAAATCAGTAGAGTCTAACAGCCCTTAACTACAACCACATAGTCTCTATAGACTATAAAAGCAATAACGGGGTCAATAGCAGGGGTATTCATAGAAAAAGGGTTCTTACAATTTTTCGGGTTCCTCACCAAAAAAATCAAGGGTAAAGTATGAAGTCACACAATAAGGATTCGGACCCGAATCAATTAAGAAATACGCATCAAGAGAACAAAAAGTTAGAATACATGTGACAACAACACATGAGGCCCTGCCTCCTCCCTACGAGCAAAACCCTCGTAAAGTGCTACTAAAGAATTTTAAGCCACTTTATACCACCCATAAATTTATGCATCTCAACCAATGTATACTTTATAGCACCACTTTGCTTGTAGCTGCAACACGAGTTAAGGCCATATTTGGGAGGCACGAGTAACGAATACACTAAAACAATTCTAAAGAACGTTCAAGCTCTATAGCACAATCTAGAATCAAGAAGAATGAGAAACACATATAAATATCTTGGTAGTTTTTGATTATGCAAATGATCAGGCTACACGAGGAAGACTTCAATAGACACGGTTCCACAGACACAAACAAAATCCTAGGACATATCTAAAACTAGGCTCTGATACCAAGCTTGTAACACCCTAAAATCCACCCTGGGCGAAATGTTTGTTCTCTTTCATTATTTATTTATAACAAGTCATAAATAATTAAAGTAAGCATACTCATACTTAATAAAATATACAAAATTCTAATATAAATAATCGACAAAGATAACAACGCCTTAACAAGTCATACGGGACTTTCATTATCCACCCTCAGTCTAACAACTATCTGTGGAGCTTCTAAGATAAAAAAAATGAGTGTCTAACTTTGGGACAAAGCCCGAAACTAAAATAAATAGAAAAAATAAAGATAGAGCGGTGTCCCACTAACAAGCATGTGGGCTCACCAAATAATCTAGAAAGCATCAAGCTCTCCTTACATGTATATGTATCACGAACCTACTCTTTTATGTTACTTGACAACATCAAAAGTTTCAATGGTATGCCCGAGTACTTGGTACTCAATGAGTGTCTTTTGGATAATAGTTAATATATAAAAAAATAATAAAGTAACAATCGGTAAAACAATGTCAATAAAAGTAGTTCAAAATCCAGAGATAGAATTAAATCATCTAACTTAATAAAATTATTAGTGGAATAAATCAACTTCAACCCATTATGTCATTTATCACATTTAAGCCTCCCACTTATGAATTCAAGATCATAAATCAAACAACTCATGGACAATCACAGTCATGCCAATACCGACTAAAATCAGCATAATGAAGGGTTGACCACATATGGTTTTCTAAAATGCATAGATCTACCATATCCGGGATATCAAACCACAATGGCTACATTTCTCACAAATAGCTAGGCAAAGACCACATTGGGGCTACCAACCCTCGATGGCCACTCTTCCTCCTGAATGGATAGGTATGAACCACACCGGGACTATCGACCTTCGATGGTCACTCTTCCTCCAGAATGGCTAGGCTAACTCCACTAGGATGCATAGTGACTACCCTTATTCACAAGTAGCTAGTCCAAACACAAACAATAGAAATCATAGCATATTAGCTGAATCACAAATCATAGCATGAAGTCGAATCTCAAATCATGGAATGAAAGCTAAATCACAAAAATATCATAATCGCCAAATTATTCATTATGGATTGTCTTTATCATCCCGTTAATGAGATAGATCAAGTTATTAATCAGTTTAGAAATCATGTTCAATCATTAATCAACTTTCAACTCACGAAAACCCGTTCATAGGAAAAAATACATTAAAGACCCATTCATTAGAAACCAAATTTAATCATCTCAAAATAGGGGCAAATCACGTTTAAAGATCATAACTTTAGAAATCAATTCAATAATCCCATAGTAGGGGTAAAACATTCGAAGATTATCTCTTTCAAAAGCAATTAAGTCATCTCTTATAAGGGGTAAAACATGTTCAAAGTTGACAACTTTATAATTCAGTTTTAGTCATTCATTTATAGAAAAAATTATGAATACATAAAGATAATATAATACACATAAGATTCAATATGAGCTTGTCCCTCACACACACAAATATTTGCCAAAGAAACCATTTTCTTAAGGTTGAAAAGTATGTTCGGAAACACAATTCCCACTAAAATGCTACCAAACGGAACTTTCAAGGTTCAATAGTCACTCTACAATTTAGATTATAAGTATTAGAACTTTAATCAATTTCTATGAATTTTTACCATTATCGAAAAATTAAGGCTTTTTCGTGCCGAAACTTGAGTTCTTGATTCCCCCATGAATCACCCATGGATTCTTATTATTTTTAATACTCTACACTAGTTCATATAATAGTTCACTGAATCAACAAGTAACTTTGTTCATATAAGGTTTCATAATCATACAAGTTATCCCAATTTTAGAATAGTTCAATGACAATATCTCATAGTATCAAATGATCAATTAACAACCCTTCTTTATCCAAAAATTCAACCAAGTCATCAATAACAAGTCCAATATTTAATGCATCAACAAATAATCAATGAAGTGATGTATGTATGATATGAATGCAATACATATGCCAGGTATCTTTCATCTCCGGTATACAAGAATTCAAATTCTATGAACTGCACACTCATGGGGGACTTACGAAGTCCATATACTCCTCCAAAATTTCTCAACTAAGCCCAGCTTTTGCTGAATAATAACAGTTCCAGGCATGCAACACATTGCCCTGCGTATCATCATCATCTGAATGTTGCCAATAATCTCATAAATGTTCTTACCTTTCTGCTTTGTTGGATCCACAACATTTCCATACCACCCTCATATCAATATCAATGGCACCATGAGTGCAAATGACAATACAAGACAAGAAATCAAGATGTAATGCGATGCAACTAAGTATAAGAGATGAATATCACATGCTTTCAAGAATTCAATAACACATAGTCCAAATACAATCAGAATATCACATCGAAAGTATGTGTGATGAATAAACAAAAAATATCAAATATGGCGACAAACCCAATCAATAGTAGTCAGAATCAACTTAAGGTTGATTCCTCAAATCACGCATTATCATAGTTCAACACAGGTACCCACCCAAACGTTTATCACAACCGCTTGGGTAGGATACCCCAAACACGTCCAATTACCCTAAACATTTATAACTAATTATGTACTTCTATCAAAGTCTAATAAGAAGAAACTGTAGCCTATCTCAAATCTGAGCAGGACCCGCGAATAATAAACCCTCAACGCACGCCTTACCCTTTCAGTGCGCCTCATAGTAGTCGTAGTCTAACACACACAAACTATAAATTAATATTAAACTAATACACAATACAAAGATTTAATCCTAAAACATACCAAGGATATCCAAAACCAACCCCGGGCCCACGGTGCCAAAATCCAAACTTTATTCCTCACAACATATCATTACATACTGATTAGGCACATCCTAGAATTTCTTAGGAATCTAAGCTCAATTGGACCCTTAATTACATGATTTAGGAAAAGCCCCAACTTACAAACCCTAAATTTCCCCCCAAATTGCAAAGGATTTCCATTAACAAATTAAACTATACAACATGATCAACTACCATCAACCAATAGTTATTTACAATAACAAGACAAACTAAATCATATTTCACCCTAAAATCAAGGCTTTAAGTCTCTTTTTTTACCATGGAGCTTAAGGACCTATCTAACCCAAATAAGGATTAAACTAGGATTAGGAACTTTAAAAACATGGAATAAAATAAAAAAGGGTGAAGAATTTACCTCCCAAGAAGAACTTAAGCAAAACTTCAAGAATTCTCCCCCTATCAAGCTCTAATACATATATAAGATGTTTTAGTAAAGTGAATTCAACTTAGGGCATTTAAGAAACTGCCTGAAACAACGATTTCGCTCTTGCAGAATCGACTCTGCAAGCGCGGTCTCACTTTGGTGGAAAATGAGCTCCCTGAGGCGCATTTACTTGATACCTCGCCTCAACGTAAAAGCGGAAAACTATCCGCAGAGATGCCTTTGCCTTTGAGAGGAAATTTTTGCAGGGGCAATAACTCAACAAATTCTCAAGGCCCGCGTCTAAGAGCCAACCTCCGCAGAGGCAGCCACGCAGAGGCGCACAACCAGTTGCTAGTGCAAACGCCAGCAACTATAGAATTCCCCAAAACTCCCACCAAATGTCTGAAACACTCCCAAGATCCCCCAGACACAAACTACACATGCTACACCGAGATAAACACTGCTACAAAATTGCTCGGACCCTTGGATTTATCATATAACCAACCTAAGACATACTTTTCTAAAGAATCCCCCAAAATAACCAAATATCAAAATTTCACAAATAATACCCCCAAAGTACATTTGATTGCCCTTGGAAGCGAACTAAGGACTCAACTAAGTCGTAAATGACCCTTCGGAACTATCGTAGTGACAAAACCTGGAAACGAACCCATAAGCTCGAAAGTCAACTCTGAGTCAAACTACTCAACTCTAAGATTCTTAATTGGTTTTTCTAACAAAACTAACAAAAAGGAAGTCCAGGATTTGTGCCACCCATCCCCGTATATAACAAATGCCACATAGAGTCTACGGGAAGGATAATTTAGTTGAATGAGGGTCTTTTGCTAAAAATGACCAGATGGGTCATAACATCAGATACCAATCAAACAAATGTTCATTCTTGAATGCACAGAAATGAAAAAAGTATACATAGTGGAAGTAGTAAACAAATGAGGGTATCGACTCCTCATATCAGACTCTATCTCCCAAGTCGCCTCCTCAACATGATGATGTTTCCACTGCACCTTCATAGAAGTAATCTCTTTGGACCTCAACTTTCTCACATGCCTATCCAAAATAGCCACAGAATCCTCTTGGAATAAGTCCAATATAAGAAGTATCAGGCTGGTACTTCTTCAGCTTAGAAACATATAAAACCGGATGGACGCCTGAAAGACCTGGTGGCAGAGACAACTCATATGCCACATCACCAACCCTCTGAAGAATCTCAAAAGGTCCCATATACCTCGGACTCAACTTTCCACTCTTATCAAATCTCATCACGCCTTTTATAGGCGAGACCTTCAATAGAACCATGTCACCAACCATAAACTCCATATCGTAGAACTTCCGGTCCACATACTCCTTCTATTTACTTTGAGCTGCCAAGAGCTTGTCCTGGATCACTGATCGGGGTATTTTATATACACTTTTTGAGTCGTTTTGAGTTAGTCTTTTGTTCCTTTTTGTACAAATACGTGTCGTATTAGGATAAATTTTCTTTCTTTTGAGTCAAAGTGGTTAAAATGGTCAAGTGGCGGAAAAGGAGCTAAAAGAGGGCAAAAGTGGAGGTTCCAGAGCTTAAAAGACGAGAAAGTGGCGAACGAGGCAGAAACACGGACCAGCACGCGGCCATCGCAGATAGGTCGAGGGCGCGACGCCAACATCCGAAGCGCGAAGATGCGCCGTGGCGCCTCGAGACAAGCAGATCTGGGCGCGCGCCAAATCATCCGAAGTATTGCAGAACTTCCGGCGCCGACGCTGAAAATCAGGTTTAATGGCGATTTTACGGCGAACTGAAGGGAAAAGTTAGAGGCGGTTTTGAGCCTATAAAAGGAGAACCCTAGGCAGTTTTTAAGAGTCCCCTTTCTTGCACAACACAAGGCTTCTTGGATTGAAGATTGGAGACCATAATTTAGTAACTTTCTTTTCTTTATTTCAGTTTTTATGATGAACATTGAATTAGTTCTTGTCATGTCAATGGCTAGGAACTAATCTATTATAGGGCTTTCCATGTTAAATCACTAGAAACTTATGTTATGAATTGATGCATGGTTATGGTTATTCTTCTTCTTGTTGAGATTTATCCAATAATTGCTTTGAATGCTTGGTAATTAATTGATCACTAATTATCATTACTTATATGATTTCTAATCAAACTTCGAAAGGAGGAGGTTGTGAATATGCTGTAAGTTGGCGCATATATTTTGATTGGGGATGAAAATACCGCAATTACTTGTGTAGCGTTAACGAGAGGTCTAAACACCTAATTTTACGCAGCGTGGCGGTTAACTAGGTTTTGGTCTTAATCCTCCTATAGAGTCATCCTTATCAGAAAGGTAGAAAGGAGAAATCTTGGGGTTGAGTGTTTATATAGCCTTAACGGGAGTATAAAACGATTTAGTAAACCTGCTAGCTCCAAAAGAAGAAGAACCATAATTCATTGCATTAATAAGTAACATAAGCGGATAGTTGAGGAGACGTGGAAGCCCTATTCCCATCACTACTGAAGTAAACCTATAGTTAATTATCCTTTATAATTGTTAGTTATAAACAACAAAATCAATATCGGTTACCAAATAGATACCAAAAGATAGATAATTGGTACTTGAACACTAATCCTTGTGGACGATATTCGGTCTTACCAAGACTATATTACTTGTCACGATAACGTGCACTTGCGTTAAAGTGTGTGCATCTTTTCGCGCATCAAGTTTTTGGCGCCGTTGCCGGGGATTAGGCATAGTTCAATATCAAGTTATCTATTTTTAATTTCTAATTTGGTTTTTATTTTTGTTTCTTTAAATTATTTATTTTATTTTATTCTCTTTCGTAAAAACAAGTGTGCCGTGATTCGTTGTTGGTTTTGATTCATCTCAGGGATCCTTTAGACATGGATTTCTATTGTCAATATGATAGAGCTCCAACCATAGAGGAAGAGAGGGAGGAATTACGAGAAGCCATACTCAGTTTCACTAGGTATCAAAATCAGTTCATGGACGAAACGAGAATGGCCATGAAGAAGTTGGAAACGCAAATAGGAGAACTCGCGATCATGTTGAACAGCGAAACGCAAGAAGAGCAATCTGCACCTGGGGTAGGCAACATGGAAGCATAATGTCAGGCAATTGACCTGAAGGATGCCGAATCAGGGGAGATAGAAAGTTCGCAGCAGCAGCAGCGCGCCGATGGCAGTGCGGCGCCAAGATTCGAGGCAGGCGGAGTTTGGCGCCGCGTAAGGAAACGAGCCGCGCGCCAGAACCCGGCCGAAAAGTCGGCAGGTCAGAACAAGCTGCACGGTGAAGGTACCATATCCCCATAAGTTAAAAATATGTACTCTTGACAAACAATTCTCTAGATTCGTGGAGATTCTCAAACAATTGCAATTCAATATCCCGTTTGCTGAAGCATTAGAGCAGATGCCGAGCTACGTAAAGTTCATGAAGGATGTGCTTAGCAAAAAGAGGAGGATAGAGGACTACGAAATAATGGTGTTGACTGAGGAATGTAGTGCCATCCTACATAGTAAACTACCTCAGAAGTTACAAGATCCAGGGAGCTTCACCATCCCATGCACCATTGGAAAGTTTGAATGTCAGAAAGCATTGTGCGACTTGGGAGCAGGCATAAATCTGATGCCTTATCTAGTTTTCTGCAAACTAGGAATGAGAGAAGTCAAACCTACAAACATCACTTTGCAGTTAGCTGATTGCTCCATAGTTCATCCTAGAGGAGTTATCGAAGATGTATTAGTGAAGGTGGACAAGTTCATCTTCCCCGCTGACTTCGTTATCTTAGACATAAAAGATAACATGGAATCCCCATCATACTTGCGGACTTTCTTAGCCACGGGACATGCTCATTGATGTTCACAAAGGGAGTTAAAGCCGGGTAGATGAAGAAGAGGTGATTTTCAATGTTTTAGAGCAAAGAACTTTTCGGATGCCAAGGATAAGCTGCTCACCATTGATCTTATCGAAGAAGCGATGTCGACCAAGGAGTTCGGACATGATGATACACTTGAAGATCGACCAAATGGGATGATGATAGTAAACAATCCAGTGCGATGGAGTATGCAAATTGGATGAATGTTTATGAGAAATGGGATAAGAGGAAGTATGAAGAGCTTGGGCGGATGCGGAAAGATCACTACCGTCCACGAGAAGGCTCGAGTTAGAGTTAAAAATCCTACCCAATCATTTACAATACCAATACCTAGGTGAAGAAAACCTTACGGTGATCATTTCACGCCACCTAGCCACCGAGCAGTTGATAAAGCGCAAGAATCGAGGATCACAAGCGGGCCATTGGATGGACATTAGCGGACATAAAAGGGATAAGTCCGTCAGCGGTAATGCATAAGATCCGTCTAGATGAGGAAGCGGACCATCCATCGAAGCCCAAAGCGACTAAACCCAAACATGAAAGAGGTAGTCGAAAGGAAATCACGAAATGGCTCGACGCAGAGTAATTTACCCTATATCCGACAAAGACATGGGTGAGTCCATACAAGTGGTGCCTAAAAAGGGTGGAATAACGGTGGTGACTAACGAAAGGAACAAACTCATTCCTTCTAGAATACCATCGGATGGAGAATGCGGATTGACTATCGCAGTTGAACAAGGCAACCGAAAAGACCACTTCCCGTTGCCATTTCTAGATCAAATGTTGGGCGGACTTGCGAGGCACAACTACTCTTGTTTTTGGATGGGTACTGTGGTATCACGGATTGCAATAGCGCGGAAGATGCGGAAAATACAACATTCACTTGTCCTTTTGGTACATTTGCATTCGGAAGGATGCCATTTGGACTATGCAATGCACTGCAACCTTTGAGGTGTATGATGGCAATTTTCTCGGACATGGTAGAGGACCATAGAGATCTTTATGGATGATTTTGATCTTTGGAGCATCATTCGATGAATGTTTGAGGCACTTAGAAGCAGTGTTAAGCCGGTGTGAAGACTCTAACCTTGTGCTAAACTGGGAAAAGTGTCATTTCATGGTAACAGAAGGGATTGTTCTGGGACACAAAATATCAAACCAAGGCATTGAGGTATACAAAGCAAAGATTTCAGTAATCGAATATCTCCCACCTCCAGTATCAACAAAAGGGGTCAGAAGTTTCCTTGGGCATGCAGGTTTCTATAGAAGATTCATCAAGGATTTTTCAAAGGTCTCAAAACCTCTTTCCACATTGCTAATGACGGGGGTTGCCTTCGACTTCAATAAGGAATGCTTATCCGCGTTTCAGACGCTCAAGGAGAAGCTTATTTCAGCACCCATAGTCATTGCACCAAACTGGGAGCTCCTATTTGAACTAATGTGCGATGCAAGCGATTATGCGATGAGGCGGTGCTTGGACAGAGAATCGACAAGGTATTTAGATCCATTTACTATGCTAGTAAAACTCTAAATGACGCACAGTTAAATTACGCGACTACCGAAAAGGAACTACTAGCAATAGTATATGCATTTGAGAAATTCAGGCCATACTTGATTGGGAATAAGGTGATAGTATACACTGACCACTCTGCCATAAAGTACTTGATGACAAAGAAGGATGCAAAACCTCGCCTCATTCGATGGGTCTTGCTACTACAAGAATTCGACGTGGAGATTCGTGACAAGAAAGGGACAGAGAATTGATTCTGAACCACTGCCAAGACCGGAGAACACAGAGAGCCGAACACGAGGATGTGCAAATAAATGATCACTTTCGGACGAACAATCGTTTCAAGTAAGTATTAATTCTATTTTACTAGTACGCTGATTTTGTTAACTTTCTTGCAGCTAAGGTACTACCCCCAAAATTGACAAGACAGCAAGTGAAAAGGTTTTACTCCGAAGTAAGGCACTACTATTGGGAGGAACCTATGTTATACAAACACTGTGCCGACCAAGTCATCAGGCGATGTATACCAGAGGAGGAGATGCACCAGGTTCTCACCCATTGCCACACCCTATCATGTGGTGGACACTTTGGGGCATCAAGAACAGCGGCAAAGGTACTGCAATGCGGATTCTATTGGCCAACACTTTTTAAGGATGCCCATGCCTTTGTGAAGAGATGTGATAGTTGTCAGAGAACAGGGAACATCTCAAGACGAAAGGAAATGCCTTCGCAAGAGATATTGGAAGTGGAACTATTTGATGTGTGGGGAATCTATTTCATGGGACCATTCCCGCCATCCTTTGGAAATCAATATATCCTTTTGGCAGTGGACTATGTGTCCAAATGGGTAGAAGCAGTGGCCACAAAAGAAAACGACAGTAAGACTGTTCAAAAATTCTTTCAAAAGATTATTTTCACAAGGTTCGGCACTCCGAGAGACATCATCAGCGACGAAGGAAGTCACTTTTGCAACAAGCAGCTGAATTCATTGCTTTCCCGATATGGAGTCTACCATCAAGATAACAATCGCTACCACCTCGCTTAACGGGCAAGCAGAAGTGTCGAACAGAGAAGTGAAAAGCATATTAGAAAAGACGGTGAACGGCTCAAGGAAGGACTGGTCTATCAAACTGGATGACGCATTGTGGGAATATCGGACAGCATTCAAAACACCAATTGGTATGTAACCTTATAAGTTAGTTTTTGGTAAAGCATGTCATTTGCCAGTAGAGTTGGAACACAGAGCGTATTGGGCAATGAAGAAGTTAAACATGGACGCCAAGGCAGCAGGACAGAGGAGGATACTACAGCTAAGCGAGTTGGATGAATTCAGGCACAATGCCTATGAGAATGCAAAGATCTACAAGGAACGAACGAAAGTATGGCACGACAAGAGGTTGATACCGAAAGACTTCCAAGAAGGACAACACGTGCTTTTATTCAACTCAAGGTTGAGATTATTTCCAGGCAAGTTAAAATCACGTTGGACAGGACCATACACGGTGGTAAGAGTATTCCCATATGGTGCAATTGAAATAAAAGGGAGAGAGGGAGCTTCCTTCAAGGTAAACGGACAGAGGTTAAAACCCTATCTGATCAATGAAATGGAATACATGAACTTAGTAACCTCTCACACCCTAGAATAATAACGAACTTGCGTCCGGCTAAAAGACGTTAAAGACAGCGCTATTGGGAGGCAACCCAAGGTATTTCAGTTATTTAGTTTAAATGCAATTAGTCTTTATTTAGAAACGATCTCACGGAGGTAGTATGCGTGTTGTGTTGACAGTGAAAGCCAGAACTCGAAGGCGAAATCAAGCAGGCCAAGATTTTGAGAAATCGCGAGCCATGGCGCTGGGAGCAAGGCCGCGGCGCAGAAGATTCAGAAGAACGCAGGAATTTGGGCGCCGCGGCGCCAATTTGCAGAGTCGCGGCGCCACAACGGAACAATCTGAATTCTTTTAAGACGCCCCGATCCGAAGGCCCTGTCGCTAAATCAAAAATCCAGAGCCCCTCTCCCCTCACGGAATTCAAAGTACTATCCACCGCCACTGCCACCATTTTAACCAAGTCTGTAAGTGTCTTGTTTTCTTTTATTGTCTTTGAGTCTACACACATTGGGGACAATGTGTGATTTAAGTTTGGGGGGGTGTTTTATTTGTGTCTTATTGCTGTTTTATGTGAGTCTTTTTGATTGTTTTGTGTATTTTTGAGTCATAAAATTTTTCTTTTTGAGTCATAATTGTCTGTCAAAAGATCATGTATGTTGTAGTTACTAGAAACACCTAGTGAAGTAAGGTGGAATAATGTAACGGAATTAAAAGCAACTATCTAAACACTTAGGTTAGATATGCCAAAAACTCACAAAATCTGTCTATTTGGAGTTTCTTGCTTGAATTGTGCATGCTAAATGATTTAAACCTATGTGTTATGATTGCTTGCTATTTGAGGCGAAATAGTTAGGATATGCATGTTAGGAGAGATGACTCAGGCGTTTCTTTGATAGCCAATTCTTACCACTCTTTTCTATCCCTGACACTAAAAAATATCCCTAGTCAGCCCCATTGAGCCTAAAAGTTGAACTTTTTCTTTGACACCCTATATTCCCATACTTGTGCCATAAGTAAACATGTGAAATAGTTGGAATAAATTGTGTTAAAAAAAGAGACAAAAAGAGTAAACAAAAGTGATGCACCCCAATAAAAAAGTAATGAGAAATAGGCAAAAGCCTAAGTTTGGGGGTGTTTGTTATTATAATACACTTCACTCTCCCAAAACAAAAGAGGGAAAATATAGATTTGAAGTGAAGAAGAGAATCAAAAGAAAAGGGAAACACTGAAAATCTAAAGAGCTTATGGTACACAAAAATGAGCCTAAAATGCCTATTTTTACCTACCCATACCTAAGCCGACATTACAACCCTTAAAAGTCCTGAAGATCTCTTTTATGCATATCCATGATTAGTGGAGAATAGCAAGTAAACATGCCATAGGATTTTTGAAATTAACATGCATGATTCAGTATTGTGATTGCCATTAAGCATGATAAAAATGAGTTTGCGAAATATCTAGCTTAATGTGTTTAGTGTGCTAAAATTTCATGCTATATGTTCCTGCATATTATTCTGCTAATCTTCATGTTTTTCTAAGTAACATCAATGCAGCAAAAGTGATCAATGTCATTGAGTCTGTTTATTTTTCTCTTTCTTGAGTCTTTTATTTCTTTCTTTTTTATTTTTGCTCGAGGGCGAGCAAAGGTTAAGTTTGGAGGTATTTGATCGGTGTATTTTATATACACTTTTTGAGTCGTTTTGAGTTAGTCTTTTGTTCCTTTTTGTACAAATACGTGTCGTATTAGGATAGATTTTCTTTATTTTGAGTCAAAGTGGTTAAAATGGCCAAATGGCGGAAAAGGAGCTAAAAGAGGGCAAAAGTGGAGGTTCCAGAGCTTAAAAGACGAGAAAGTGGCGTAAACACGGACTGGCCGTCGCGGCGCCATCGCAGATAGGTCGGGGCGCGCTACCAACATCCGAAGGCGCGAAGATGCAGTACGCGGCGCCTCGAGACAAGCAGAGTGCAGGGGCGCGGCGCCAAATCATCCGAAGTATCGCAGAACTTCCGGCGTCGCGGCGCCGATAGCAGGGCCGCGGCGCCGATGCGGGAAAATCAGGTTTAATGACAATTTTAGCCAGCGGCGGAAAAGTTAGAGGCGGTTTGAGCTTATAAAAGGAGAACCCTAGGCGCTTTTAAGAGTCCCTTTCGCACAACACAAGGCTTCGATTGAAGATTGAAGACCATAATTTAGTAACTTTCTTTTCTTTTCTTTCTTTATTTCGCTTTTTATTATGAACATTGAATTAGTTCTTGTCATGTCAATGGCTAGGAACTAATTCTATTATAGGGCTTTCCATGTTAAATCACTAGAAACTTATGTTATGAATTGATGCATGGTTATAGTTATTCTTCTTCTTGTTGAGATTTATCCAATAATTGCTTTGAATGCTTGGTAATTAATTGATCACTAATTATCATTACTTATATGATTTCTAATCAAACTTCGAAAGGAGGAGGTTGTGAATATCTTTGTAAGTTGGGTAGACATATTTTGGATTGGGGATGAAAATACCGCAATTACTTGTGTAGCGTTAACGAGAGGTCTAAACACCTAATTTTACGCATGGCGCGTGACGGTTAACTAGGTTTTTGGTCTTAATCCTCCTATAGAGTCATCCTTATCACCGAAAGGTAGAAAGGAGCAATACTGGGGTTGAGTGTTTATATAGCCTTAACGGGAGTATAAAACGATTTAGTAAACCTGCTAGCTCCAAAAGAAGAAGAACCATAATTCATTGCATTAATAAGTAACATAAGCGGATAGTTGAGGAGACGTGGAAGCCCTATTCCCATCACTACTGAAGTAAACCTATAGTTAATTATCCTTTATAATTGTTAGTTATAAACAACAAAATCAATATCGGTTACCAAATAGATACCAAAAGATAGATAATTGGTACTTGAACACTAATCCTTGTGGACGATATTCGGTCTTACCAAGACTATATTACTTGTCACGATAACGTGCACTTGCGTTAAAGTGTGTGCATCTTTTCGCGCATCAATCACCTTTACCTTCTCTAAGGAATCCCTCAACAAAATGGTACCCAAGGCCAAACCATGAATGCATCAAACCACCCAATCAGAGAAGGATGCCTCCTACCAAACAAGGCCTCAAATGGCGCCATATCATTACTGTAGTGATAATTGTTGTTGTACGCAAACTCTACCAAAGGCAAGAACTGGTCCCAATGACCACAAAAATTAAACACGCGGGCTCATAACATATCGTTCAAAACCTGAATGGTCCACTCGGACTGACCAATTGTTTGAGGGTGAAATGTTGTATTGAGAGCCAAACGAGTACCCAAATACTTTTGCAAATATCTCCGACGAAGCTTAAAGCAGGCATCAAGAGCGTTGAAGGGGGCCAACATCCTGCCACTCCAATAATTCTAAGATTCTGGCGGCAGAGCATGGGCGGCAGGAAAAGAACTATAGTTAGGGCCTATAAAGTGAATGTCAGACGCGAGCCCCTTTGGCTTAGGAATTTACTCTTTGATTAGAGACCGCAGCAACCTCAATGAGAACCTTTGAGCGGTGCTTTCTCGATACGACTCAACTGAAACTCATATGCGTTGCGAAGAGAGATCGAAGACGAAGTCAATGAAGAGAATCGCTTTGCGAGTATCCGCTCCTTAATCTCCGGCATCCGCCAAAAATGAGAAGTACACTGAGTACCCCAGTTTGAGATGATAGAAATAGATACCCCATGCAGACGAACAATCTCATGAATATAAATCTTAGCCAACTTCTCTGAATTAAACGTCATCTGAATCGGAATGAAATGCGCGGACTTGGGAAACCCATCAACAAAGTTTATCCCAATCCTCTCTGACATCCAGTTAGGAATGGGCTTCCTCTAAGACAAACCACTAGGACACTTTCACTCATACTTAACCTAATTATTCGAACACCATGACATAAACTCCGTAATGTCTCTCTTCATCTTACCACTCCAATAGTGTTGCTTGCACCTGGATGAATCGAATATCAAGAGTTGTGAGCCTTCTCTATAATCAATCTCATCAAATCTCCTACATGAGGAACATACACTATCCCCTTAATCCTTAAGACCCACTCACCATCAAGCATAGCCTAATTGGATTCACCACTCATCACCTTATCCATGATTTTACACAACTTCACATCATCATATTGGTGGGTCTTGATATGCTTCAAAAGGGACAACTTCACCTCAACACAAACCAAAATCCTACCCGGATTTGAAATGTCAAGCCTCACGAAATTGTTGGCAAAAGACTGAACCTCCAATCTCATTGGACGCTCACTAACTATCAGACACGCCAAGCTGCCCATACTCACTACCTTTCAGCTCAAAGCATCCACCACTATATTGGCCTTATCTGGATGGTATGAAATAGTCATGTCATAATCATTGAGCAACTCTATCCAACAGAGTTGTCTAGAATTCAAATCCCTCTAATTGAACACATGCTGAAGACTGCGGTGATTGATATAAACCTCACAATGAACTCTATAAAAGTAATGCCTCCAAATATTCAAAGAAAAACAAAACAACCACCAACACTAAGTCATGGACATGGTAATTCTTCTCGTGCACCTTGAACTTCCTCGATACATAAGCAATCATCTTATCCACCAACATCAACACACAGCCTAACCAAATCCCGAAGCATCACAATACACGGTAAAGTCCTTCCTCTCTACCATAAGGGATAAAATTAGGGTTATGGTTAAGCGTGACTTGAGTTTTTAAAATCTCTCCTCACACTCATCATACCACTAGAAAGGTACCTCATTTTAAGTTAAACGTGTTAAATAAGAAGTAATAAAAGAGAACCCTTGACGAAACGATGATATTCACTCGCGATACCTCTGAAGCTCTGAATCTCTATCACTGAAGTAAGTCTAGGAAAGTATTTGACTGCCTCTATCTTCTTTAGATCCATTGTAATACCCTCCTTAGATACCACGTGTCCCAAAAATGCTATAGAACTGAGCCAGAACTCATACTTCGAGAACTTAGCATATAACTTTTTCTCTTTCAATAAACCAATAGCACCCTTTAATGTTTCTCATGGTCCTCCCGACTCTTTTAATAGACCAAAATGTCATCAATAAAGACAGTTACAAATGAATCCAAATAAGGCTTGAATCTTCTATTCATCAAATCCATAAATGCTACGGGGGGATTGGTAAGCCCAAAATACATCACTAAGAACTTGTAATATCTATAACGAGTCCAAAAAGCCATTTTGGGAACATATCCTACCTGAATCTTCAACTGATGATATCTAGACCTCAAATCAATCTTCAAAAACACAGAAACACCCTAAAGTTGGTCGAACAGATCATTAATATGAGGTATTGGATACTTTTTTGTGATGGTGACCTTGTTCAACTTCCTATAATCAATACATATACGCATGTTTCCATCCTTCTACTTCACAAACAACATAGGATCACTCCAAGGAGACACACTAGGTCGAATGAAAACCATACTAAATAGATCCTGAACAGCTCCTTGAACTCTCTCAGCTCTGCTGGAGCCATATGAATAATAGAAATGGGTCGAGTACCCACCTCTAGATCATTACAGAAATCAATATCTCTATACCGCGGCATACCCAACAAATCCAATGAAAAGACCTGAACGAACTCACTAACTAGTGGAACTGACTCGAGGGAATGAGTCTCCACACTAGTATCCCAAATATGAGCTAGGTACACCAGACAACCCTTATCTACCAACTTATTAGCCTAAATAAAAGAAATTATCTTCTTGATAGCAGGGGTGAGAGTGACCCTCCACTCCAACTTTGGAATACCAGGTGATGTCAGAGTGACTATTTTGGCATGATAGTCTAGAATTACGTGGTACAATGATAGACAATCTATCCCTAAATAATATCAAAATCAACCATGTCTAATATGACCAAGTCTACCCATGTATCATAACCCATAAAAGTAACCTTACAAAGCCCGATAGACTTGATTTACAATCATAGAATCACCAACCAGTATATAAACACGAATAGGTACATCAAGCATATTACACCATATATATCCAAATTAGTAGAAAAGAAGGATGACATATAGGAAAAGTCATACCCTGATCAAATAACACTGAAGTAGACCGATGAAAAATTGAGATGATACTTGTGATAACTGTATATGATACCTCAACCTCTATCCTACTAGAGAAAGCATAAAAATGATTGCGTCCTCCATTATACTGAGTACTCTGCTAGCCACTTCAGCCTGAATGATCCCCATATTTACTCGCTTGAGATCTACCAAGACTAGTCTAATGGCCACAATGGCTTGACTGGGAACCCTCCTACTAGACTATCTACCACCCTTGGATGGTTGTGCTGGGGTCCTGGGTATCTGGGATCCAACCAATCTATGTCTAGGACACTCTCTCTTAAAATGTCCAACCTCTCCACAAATGTAACAAGTCTTGGCCATTGAGGGCTGCTTAATAGAGATAGAAGAACCTGAGTGACCATCATAGTTAGAATACTGAGACTGAGTACCTCTAGAATACTGGCCCCCCACTATAACTGCTCTATCCCGTAGAAGCACAATATGTAATCTGGATTGCTGTCTAAATTGAGGGACTAGATTGTGAATGTTGGAATATATCCTATGATTTAGCTAGATATGCTCATACGATTATAGATAAGATGAGTAACTGGATACATAGGTTTGTTACTGGCTTGGGGCCGCACTTGGTCAATGAGTACTACGGCTTCTCTAAATCCAAATGTGGATATTACTCACATTCAGGCTTATGCACAGAATTTGGAGGATCGTAAGAGGCAACAACGAGTAGATCGAGAACGTGATATTGACCAACATAAAAAGGATCGGTCCGTAGGTGACATGAGGGAATTCAGAGGTGGGTCGAGGCCACATCTTTATAGGTGCCCATCTTTCCCAGTAGCTAGCGCATCAATATCATTTTCAGGGTCAAGGAATGATTGGTATATTCAATAGGGACCAGGTCAGAGTTCACGAGTGTCAGGATATTATTATGGAGGGGATTATATTCAGATGAGGCTGTCGTTGGCCCGATGCGGGCAATGTGGTAAGACCCATACAGGTTCATGTCAACAAGAAGAAAGGGTCTGTTATTCTTGTGTTGAACCTGTTCATATTAGGCGAGACTGTCCGACAAGAGGAGGAGGTGTTAGAGTCCAATCGGTCGGATCTGCAGCTGCTTCATCACAGTTAGTATGCCTGTCAGGGAATAGTCGTCAGAAGTCATACGCAGATGTGCGACAGTGAGACTTAAGAGTTTCAAGTAGATGATTGGGTCTTTTTGAAGATTTCGCCTATGTAGGGTGTAATGAGATTCGGGAAGAAAAGAAAGCTCAGTCCAATTTATATTGGGTGAAATCATATAATTCGAAGAATCTGTCAAATAGCTTACGAGTTGGACTTACCTTCATAGTTGGAGTTTATTCATCTGATTTTCCATGTTTCCATATTGAGAGCATGTATTAGAGATCCTTCTCGGATTGTACCGATTGATGATGTGCATGTCACAAAGGATCTATCATATGAAGAGGTTCCTGTTGCTATCCTAGATGGACAAGTCCACAAGCTGAGGACTAAAGAAGTAGCCTCTGTGAAAGTTCTTTGGAGAAATAAGAACGTGAAAGAGAGACATGGGAGGCGATAGAGGAAATGATGCACAAATATTCACACCTATTCCAGACTAACGTCGAGATTCCAAGAGAAATATAAGGTGAGTTCTATTTTCATGTAGATGTAGTAATGTATGTTATAATGTATGATTCAGTGAACAAGTAGTTGTATTTGCTGGTTACACGACAAGAATTAGATACATCACCCCAACATTTGAGGACGAATGTTTCTAAGGGGAGAATGATGTAACATTCCATACATTCGGGTCACAGTTTGAATCGCTAGGCGTATGTAAAATTGTTAGACATGTGTAAATAGACTCGAGCGGTAGGAAAATTTATGTTATATTCACATATGCTAATAAAGAGATTAGTATATAAAAGGATAAAAAACCCGAAATAATTTTCAAAGTAACAAGTGTGACGGTAAGGATTAATAATAATGGTTGTATATCCCCAAAGAGGTTATGCACTAGCTTCATATTACAAAATCATGATTGAGTATATGAAGGTCTCATAAGTTATTAAGATTTAAGTGGGATCAAGAATTATTTATGGGACTGATTAATAATTGTGGGAGACAAACCTAATGACTAATCACCACTAAGAAGTATGTGGCATTCATTAATACTTTCCACCGCCAATATGGCCAGATGGGAGAATAGTATTAACTCGTGTCATGCTAAGAGGTGTATAAAGGGAGTAAATCGTGAATCATTGCCAAAACTCCTCTAACCCCTTTGTACGAAATTGAAACAAAACCTTTTTCATTCTAAAACTTTCACCCTTTGCAAATTATATTATAGGAATGGTAGGCAGTAACATCTCATCTAACACAACAACATTCCTCATCTCTTTTATTAAAAGGGAACTAGTGGTACTTCCTCCTAACAAAAGCAATTAGAGATTTCATTGTTAAAAAATAATGATTTCTTTACAGACATTTAAGTTTAATTTGAAATCCATCAGTGGTGTTTTTGACAGCCTTAGAAACAACAATACCTTCTTTGATTCGGATAATTAGTGAAATCGAGGTATGTTAAGATAAATTATTTCCTTCTTTTGGCATGTTCTATGAATGAAATGGAACCGTGGTATTGTTCCATAAATTATTCTACTCTTAGTAGTTAAGAATGTTATTATTATTCATTCCTATGTCGAATGCACGTATGAATATGTTCATAAGTCCTTATTGAGGCATATGAAAAAAATGTTGATATTCACAGTGTTAGCCAAGGGTACAAGAATATTATGTCACTCAAGATATTTTATTGTCATTCATGCATTTTTATTTGCATTATATTCATGTATTACCCTCGACCCGCATGTTTTTATACACACTACTATATGGTAAATATTATATATATGTAGGGGATGGGGAAAAAGGAAGGTGTTATATACACACACCACCTGCGGTTGGTACATACTATCACGAAAGAGCCCGAAGAGGCCAATATTGATGCCTTTGTGTGGCCAATATGATAATGAAATGATGCCCACAGAGGTTGTTATGGACAGATGCCCTTGTGTGGCTAATATTTATATGTATACCGCATTTGCATTGTGCATAACATTTAGACATATGCATTTGGGTCCTCAGAGGCATTTACTCCTGGTCAGCTTTTTCGCTTTAAGTAATTGTTATATCCCTGTTATGCTATTATTCATGTCTGACATACTCAGTGCATCAGTCGTACTTATATCCCTTTTGTCGGGGGAAGCTGTATTTCATGTATGCACGTTCACGTAGACAAGACGACGATCCACGATAGTAGGTTGCTGGCTCAGCGGATTTTGGAGCACTCCACTTGTTTCGAAGTGTGAATCTAATTTTGGTACAATATATTTTTGCATGTATATATGGGTATGGCGGGGCCCTGTCCTGACCTTTTGATGTCATATACTGTTTTAGAGGCTTGTATACAATTGTTCTGTGTGTAGTAGTCTTGTATGGCCTTGTCGGCCTTTGGGATGTATATATATAAGTTGGTTATCTGGTTAGAATTTTCCATAATCCTTTTTTGTCTTAGTCTGTATTTAATTATGATTAGGTGTTGATTGTACGATTGGTGGTACCCCGGCAGGTGGGATCCGAGTTCCCATCGCGGTCCTCCTGTTTGGGTCGTGACATTAGTCAAACCAAATGACATTACCAAGAACTCATAATGCCCATATCATGTCCAAAAATTTGTTTTAGGGACATCCTCCCGTTAATCTTCAGTTGGTGATAGTTGAATCTCAAGTCAATTTTGGAAAAGCCTGAAGCACCCTGAAGCTGGTCAAATAAATTATTAATGCACTGTATTGGATATTTAATTTTAATGGTCATCTTGTTCTATAATGAATACATATTTGCATAGACTCATCTTTCTTCTTCACAAATAATATCGGAGCACCCCAACGCAAAACACTAAGACTCATAAAAACTTTACTCAACATATCATGCAATAACTCATTTAACTCCTTTAACCCCACTAGCGCCATCCGATATGGTGGAAAAAATGGGTTTGGTGCCCGACTTTAAATCAATATAGAAGTCAATATCGCGATCTGGTAGAACACCTTGTAGATTTGTCGAGTATCAGTACTATTATCTCGAACATACACCAAATAATCCAAACACCATTTCTCAACTATCTGACGTGCCTTAAGGTAAGATGTTACTTTCTTTGGCACATAACTAGAAGCAACATTCCATTCAACTTGGGAATTCCTGACATAGCTAATGTAACCATCTTGGCTTGACAATTCAAAATCACATTATAAGGAGACAACCAATTCATATCAAGAATGATATCAAAATCTACCATCTCTAGAATCATCAAATCCACCCAAGTACCATAACTCGTCAAAGTAATAAGATAGGATCGGTACATCCAATCCACCACTGCGGAATCCCCAATAGGAGTAGAAACATTAATAGGGAAATCAAGTGACTCACATAGCATATCAAAACTCGAAGAAAAATAAATAGACACATAAAAATATGTAGAGCTTGGATCCAATAATCATGTAACCAACCGACGACAAACCAAAATAGTACCTATAATAACCGCATCAGAAGCCCCTTCCTCTAGTCAACTTGGAAAGGCATAGTAATGATCATGGACACCCTTAGCCTTAAAACCTCCGCGACCACCACCACGACCAATCTGAGTGTCATCTCTACCCGAAGAAGAACCACCTCTACCACCTTACGTATCGACTTTAGCCGACTGTGCCACTTACCTACATACAGCAATATAAGAACATGAGTCTAGGCCACCCAGTCTAAGTATGAGACACTCCCTGCCAAAGTGTCCTAAGTTACCGTACTCATAACAACCTCGCCGAGTCATAGGTTACTAAGAAGAACTAGAATATCGTAATGACCACCTCGACCTTCGGGTCAGGAATAATAACCCTGGGAACTATTCCATGAACTATGAACACCATGACTAGAAGAACCACATCATAAAGTTTGCACCACCGTCTGAACTTGTCTACTGATCCAGCGATGAAAACCCCTACTATGATGGCCTCTACTTTAAGATGAGGTGATACCAAAAGTCCAAAAACTGTGGGGATTCTTACCCAGTCTATCCCTAAACTCCTAATGCCTAATTGACACTACACTCCTAGCTGCATCCACCAGTACTTGAATAGTACCTCCTGAAGCAGCCACTTATGATGCTGTAACTCGAAGGTGATATGACAGCCCCCTAATGAACTTCTGAATCCTCTCTATATCATCAGGTAGAACAGTCAAACCATGGTGAGGCAAGGAGTGAAACTTAATCCCGTATTTGATCACAGTCATCCCACCCCAATCCAACCTATCAAATTGATCAGGTCTCTCCTCCCCAGGCTACGGGGAACGCATTTTTCTTTGAGCACGTGAGAAAACTCAACTTAAGTAAAGGGAGGCAACCCATCTGGCCTAGTCTCAATAAACACCCTCCACCACTGCTTGGCATTGCCAATCACCTAAAATGGTATGAAATAAACATCGTTGGACTTAACCAAACCTAAATTGTAAAACCTCTCATGGAAACTCACAAGAAACTTATAAACATCCTTATCAGGATGTCTATTATAATATGGTGGCTTCATCTTCTCAAACTTATCCCACATTTTTTGCTCCTCGATAGTCACAGTAAGATGGACAGTTAGTCGAATAACAACAAACCACCAGATCAGGAGTCTAGGCCCCAACTCGGCTCTATGAACCCTTTGGAGTAGATAGTACTATGCCTACATGGGTCACACTATCGAAAATGCTTAGTATGAACACCAAAGTATCCTGAAGGACATGTGTAGAATAAATCTCTCGGGTACCTGGCGGGTCTAACATCCTCATTCAAATTGGCTCATCCTCCATAACCTCCTCTGGATCTAGACTCATATCCCTAGCATGGGCCTTAGCAGCAATGCGGGCTTTAGGGCCTGACCCCTATCGCATCCCCTGTCTCTCCCTCGAGAAAACATATCAAGAGCGTGTACGAGCTCTAAATCTCCAACAACAGCTGAACATGTCCTCACCATATATGAGAGAGTGAAATAAGGAAACTTTTAGTATTCAATGGAATCAAGTAGGCACGATAAGGAATGAGAGATTAGAGTTTTCCTAGACATCTGATAGCCTCTCAAAGAAAAATATGGAGCTCATCATACCGACCTACAATACTCTACTACACATTGTTCTTGTACTTGTGAGACCGATGAACCTAAAGCTCTGATATCAATTTGTCTTGACCCAATTTAAAACTTGTGAAGGAACTAACTTCCCCGAGTTAGTATGCCATCCATAACCCGATTAAATCCATTTATTAAAGATCTTAATGCGGAAAAGAAATCATACAATTAAGTTTTAAGTCTTGAAAATCCTTAATACCATAAAATATGAAAGGAAAAGTACAACCCCCAAAATCTTGTATCACCAGTACAAAAACTACTAAGATATGAATACAGGTATGAAGTAGTACTTCATACACTATTTAGCATGAAAATACAAAATAAATGATAGAGGATAATCTAATACTAAGGATCTGCTTGTAGTTCAACCCGAACTCTTGAGAAGGCCTCCTCAATGGCCGGCAAACTCACAGACTGATCTCGCCAAAATTACACCACTTAAGTTATAACACGTTTGTTGTTAAATAAGTAACATAACTAGGTTGGGGTTGAATATCACAAGGAATACAACGTGAAATTCATCTTATTCGATTGTATTAATACTTTACTAAGTGATTTACTTCAAAGGGTAACCAATTTGTTTGTTTAAGAAGGTTTGTTCTAACTTATTAATTCACGACTTAACTAATGTTTAATGTATTTATATGATGAAAGGCTAAGGTTGTGACTTAATGCATAGAAATAGTGTTGGGCCTTTGTTAAGCTTAGGTGTATTTAATGTACTATGGGTCATGGGTGTCGCACCCATTTTTTACCTCGGGGTCCGAACGGTATCCGCAACGTTGCTCTTTGGCGCGGTTTCCTGGATGGAGCAAAATGTTTATATTGAGGAGTCGCCACCTAATTAGTTAAGTGAATTATGACACTTGAACTATTGCAATAAAAATACTGCAATTGATCTCCATTTAATAGTCTGCGAAGTTAATGAGATTCTAGATCAGGGTTCTTTATTATCCTAAAGAGAAGGGGTTAAGCATCCTTTAAGATCCGCTAACTTGCGGTTATCCGGTCAAACCTAGGTTAATTATCTATCAAGCTTTAGAAAATATATCTACTTAAAAAATATATACTTTAAAGAAAAGAATGTTTGAAAATATAATACAGAATGAAATAAAAATTGAATTTAAATACAGTGATAAAAATAATTTTTCGAAGGTATCTTCTTGAAATGTATCTACGTGTACCTGTATAGACACTTAATAAAAGTGTTAGTAAGAGAGTAAATAATTCTAAAATAGAGACAAGAATTAATAAGTAAACTAAAAGTAAAATCCGTCTTTTATACATGGGAGGCCTTGGAAATCAGACGAAGATTCCTTCATCGGCCATTATTATGAACAATACAATAAAATAAATAAAACATTCAGATCCGCACCCAAAACAATAATAGTTTTGATTACGGAGCGCTCATATATGAAAATTGAAGTGGGATGTCCTAAACAAGTCTTGGCTACGAACTAGTGACTTATTAGTCAATCTAATCGCCCCGCAAGCGCTTGTTGGCATCCGGTGTACGTAAAAAAAATCATCAACGCCCAAAGATCTTATTTATTTTTCGTCTTTGCAACTGTGGAGGCCTAAAAAATCGACGGATATTTTTTCATTGGCCATTATAGTATCATATTCAAATCAGTTAATACCAAATGGGGGCAGTATCTGTTTCATTTCAAATGTACCAGCTGAATATGGTACCCGAAACAGAGAAATAAATAACAAAGGTTTTCCTTTTCCAGTGTAATATCCGAACCTTATCAGAGAAGAAGAAAACAAACAGTAGCTTGTTATATACATAGCAACGACTATTTTGCCTTAAACATATCTAACGAATGCATCATGTTTCAGCCCTCAAAACAAATGCAACAATTTATCTCAAATGAAGCAATCCCATACCACTTAATATAGCAACAAAATGTGGCTGCATCCCATTAAAAAAAAAATTAATCCTCAGACCCCAAATGACAAACAAACAGCAAATAAGCTTTTCCAATGGTAACAAAGTGGATTCAAAATGCAATCAGACAAATGATAAACCAGCACAAACTTTCCAGATTAGGAACGTTCAAAAAGTCAGCCAGCACGCAGAAGACATACCTCGCAGGAGTGTGTCAAAACAAGATTAAACTAGTCACAACAAAATGAATATCAACAAAATAATCAAAACTAAGCCGGCTGAAATGGAACACAAAAACAACCCGTCACATTGAACAATTTCAGATCTGAGAAATTTATATCACGATAGGGTTGAGGGGAGAATAAAGGCGGCATCACTTCCACGGCGTCGGAGCAACGCCGCCATAGTGGCTGATGGAAAGTGGTGGGTTCGACGGGAAATGGGTTTTCACGGTGTGACAATGGTGGTCGATGGGAGGGTCGACGACGGAGCAGCGAGGGTGCGAATCAGTGTAGTTTAGCGATGGTGGTGGTGTGACAGTGATGGATTTCGAAGGTGTGTGGGGGGGGGGGGGGGTTGGTTCGACGTAGGTGACAGTGGTGGTTCACGGGTGTGTGTGTGTGGGGTTAAAGATGGGAAATATAGGTAAGGGGATATGTGGGATGAAGATTGTTAAGTGAAGAAGATGATGGGTGAGGTTCTGAGTGTTAATGTGTGTGTATGTTGAAGAAGTAGAGAATGATGATAAATAAGAGAGAGGTGGGAAAGTAAAGATGTGTAGCTGAAGTGATGTTGGAGTATAGAGATGGTGAAACAAAGTATGGGGGTGGAGTGTGGTAAAGATAAAAGAGGTATGGGGTGGAGTGTGGTAATGATAAAAGAGTTATTGGATTGGATTGATCTGAATTGTGTTTCGGATTGAACTGCATTGACTAAAATACAAAACGAGTTAATTATTTAAACAAAGTTATTTAAAGAGATGTAAAATTATCGAAAAATGAAAATGTCGATGTAATAATAATATTTAAAAAATATTTAATGTCTAATTAGAAATAAAAATGCGATGTCATTTAATTATTTAAATAGATGCAAAAATTATTAAAATAAAATGATGGCGCAATAATAATAATATAATATTTGAAAATGTTTAATGCTTGATTAAAATAAAACGAGGTGCCATTTTGCGAAAAAATAAAATAACATAGAGTATTAGGTAAAAATATGACAAAAAATGTGAAAAATTACGATTAAAATGTGATGCCCTAAAATACTTTAAATTACAACAAATAACAAAAAGATGGGTCAACATTGGGTGTCAATAATGGGTACCAATATTGAAGTGGGTATTTCTCAATTTACCCACTTGATTTGACTATTATACTTTTTCAAGCCTAATGTGTAGATTATAAAATTACCCATTAATTACCCTAAGTTGATTCCCTTCCATTTCTAGTTGAAAATCATTAAATTGGGTTGATAGCCCCAAGTGTTAGTTAATTTTCCCCTTTCCTAGACTGTAGTCTCTTTTTTCATATGTGACTAGCGACAATAGGCTTTAAAGGGATGTTTGCAATCAACCCTTAATCATTTAAGGTGAGGGGTAAATACTACAATTAATATATCATTTGTACATTTAAAGTCTACCCCAACTTCCACATTCCATGTTTAGTCACAACCCCAACTATATTCCTAGAAACTCATTGAAAAATATAAATGATAAAAGTCAATAAAGACAATACAAGAAGACATAGGAATAATAAAAGAAGGCTTACAATGATTTTGTATTAAAATAATAAATTTGTCTCTTCAATAGGAACAAAAAATGCAAGGAAACTCCAATGAAAAAGACTTGACAACCCTAAAGAGTGGTAAATGACTTTGGTTAAAGTGTATTGATTGAATTGTAAAGTGTCCCAATGCACAAAACCCTAGACAACTTTTTATAGGGACCTAAAATTTTAGATTACAAATATTACAAAAATGTCATCGACACTCACTTTGTGATCGCATAAGGGGACCGCATAACATGTCTCTGATTGCAAAATAGGTTTAGGGTTCACGATCTAAGCTAGAACTTTTGTGAAACAGTGGTTCGAAGACCTGACTATTTTCCATAGAACGGAAGTGCAGACCGCAGAATATGTCACACTTTGCGGCTCTAAAATCCTCTAATCATTGTTTGAAATTGCGATGTAGCTTCGCCATTGTAGTCCGCAGTCTGGTTCTGCGGTCCACAAATCTGATCTTTGCGGCACTTTTGTCCATTTTTGTGCACTTTTCCTCATTTCTGGTATCCCGAGGCATGTCCTACAACAACAAAAATAACATAAGCAACACACATTAGAAATGCATTAAGGACATCAATAATCTATGAAATTTGTATCAAATATGTCGTAAGCCGCACATCACAAATACTGCTCGAACCAGGGACAGAGTCTGCACAAAAAAAAATGTGCAACAAGTGTAGTGTGAGTACGGGAAACAACGTGTACTTAGTAGCATCGTTGACTGACCCTAACAAAAATGTAGATGAGGAATGGTCTTCGAATACTACTACTACACTTAAATACTATTAGACCATGATATATTGTTCTCAGTAATCACAATTATATCAGGTTATTAGCCTAGGCAGAATCTACAAATCCACAAGTCCATCAAGTGTCCACATAAGCATTTAAGATAATCAGGCAATAATTTAAGTAAACAAATCAATAAAAAATTAATGAAATAATATGATATGTAATGCAATACAGGCTATGAAATGCAAGTTTTTCGCATCTCTTGGTACACACACATTCGAACAGAAACGAATCATGAAATATGGGGGGACTCGTGAGGTCTATATACTACACAAAATCATTTCACTTTGGGTTCCTAGCCTCATCCGGCTTCCAAATAATCACACTCAGTCGGTAGGCTCATATTACTTGTCACTAGCCCATTTGGCTCATATCATCAACATCATTCCATTCGGAACTATTTCCCCTCGGACCTTACATATCTATCCTCAAATATGTTGAGATACCATATAAAGCATGAATATGACATGCACAACACTAAGAAATCAAGACAAGTAATAAAGACTCAATCTTTAGATCCTTTCACTTTTAAATGAGTATTTTGGAGTGCTGAGAACACACACAATTCACAAATGAGACATGTAATAAGCATAGAAACAATTAATAAGGGACATTATATCCCAATCAAAGATACTATCAATTTATGCTATCAGCTAGTGCCCAAAATATAATATTTTATACAAACTATATAATTGAAATTACACAAATACCCATATCACGACACCAGTACCCGATACAAGCGTTCATCACCTCACAAGTATCTTGACCCCTTTAGCTACCCTAGTATCACCTCCTAGTAGTTAAATTAACCCAAACATAATGCTTAAGTTAAGGTTCATAGTCTCACTATGTCTATAATAGGAGTATGGCGGTTACAATAATGCCTTGGACTTTTATAGAGGCTCAGAACCATTCCAATTTATTTAAATATGGTATTTATGTAAGAATATGAGACTACCGATACCCATATCAATATATAAAACTTATGGACCCAATAATTCACCCAAAATAGGATTCCGAGCTTTGAATGGAAAATGGGAAATTTAACTCAAAATCAATTTACCTATCATATATAGAGCCTATGTACCAAAAATCAACTTAATCAAACATCAATTTCATGACCAATTGAAGAAATCCTTATTCTACACTTAGAGTTCATAAACCCCCAATTCCCAACCTTGAATCATAATATCTACCATGAAAACTCTTAATATTTAATGTTATAATCATAAAAGGGAGGTTAGAATCTTACCTAATCGATGTATCTTTTAAATTCCTCAAAAATCTCCTTAAACCGAGTTCCCAAGCTCCAAATTTAAGAATAGGAAATAATGGTTCGAAATTGGGATTTTAATTCACCCAAGTGGTCCTCGCAAAAGTGACCACTTTCTCGCAAATGAGAGGTTCACAAAAGAGGCATCCATCTCGCAAATGCGAGCTTCCCACTTACCCGACCCATTTGCAAATATGGACCATCTTTTGCAAATGTGAACCTCTTCCAATCTAGCCCATCTTCCCAAATGCGACCCAATTCTCGAAATTATGGGATTCTCAAATGTGAGGTATTGCTCGCACATGTGGTCACACCAGAAACTAAAATAATCTGCTACCTCTCAAACTTCAGTATGACACGTGAAACTTATCGGAGCTCCCGGATATAAACCAAATATACAAACCAGTCTTAAAAGATGCAACGAATCTGGACGAACACTCAAAACAATCAATCAAGGTCATGTTGACCCGATGTTGACCTTAGTTGTTACACCTCATGCCCTTGTATGCCATGTTCATCATAAGTATGAGAAAAATTCATCTTTGAGGTTGCAAGCACTCAAACTTATGCCTAGTATGTTATGCGTTGAATTTTTATGTTGTTTGTGTCGTGAGTGAGCTAATGTAAGATCGGAGAGGCTATGATACCCTTATAAGGTTAAGAGATGTTTTAAACAATTGTTAAGAATGTACCATAAAGTTTCATGGTCAAGTGAATTGGGAAACAAGTTCGTCGGAAAGTCGATTTTGTGGTACCATTTAACAAACCGTTTTTATTTCCACATACTATTTATTTACATGATCAGATCGTGAAATTGGAACAGATTATGCCAAGATTGGAGGGCCATCTCTTGGATTATTTTCATGGACCATTAAATATTTCAGGACTGTTTTTTGGTCTGTGAAATGGAGGCGGTGGCCGACTTTAATATTCTTAAATTCGATGGAAGATTCATTTTGGGTCATTTATCAATAAAATCAGATACTAACACTCTCCTAAAGGTTCCGTAACACCTCTCTAAGGTTCAAGATCTAATCCAAAGTAAATCTACTCAAATCCAACTTCAAAAGCCTAGCTAGAGTGAAGAAAAGCTTGTATGATATTGTGGTGAAGTTGAGGGTTGCTCTAAGTGCAAGAAAATTTTGGTTGGATTTGACCTTACTGTATAAGGTAATTTTAATACTCTTTTGTGTGTGCTTAAGATTATCCGTGTATTGGTTAAGTTATTTGGATGAGAAGGTAAAAGATAAGTACTTGAAGGTTGTTGTGATGTTGTTGTTTTATAGGACTGTTTTGGGAATATTTCCTTGATGTTGGGTGGCTGGAAATTATGAAAAATAGTTTTTATATGATTTTGTTGTGGTTAGTGATATTATTATTGATTTGGATAAGGTAAGAAAATGTGGGTGCGTATTCGAGTTCAAACGGCTTTCCGCTCCGTTTTCCTGTAAGTCTCGTTGCTTCGCAGTTCTAAGTATAGTTTCTACGCTGTTCGAATAGAATAGTCAAGTTACTATTTTTATAGAGGAGACTGCCCACACTGAACACCAACCCAATCTCGATAAGAATAAGTACGCTACACTCGATCAATCCACGAAGGTGTGGCACTTCTCCACCCTCTGCTAGCAGCTTTCTTCTCTTATTCTTTTTTCTTAAGTAGAAGAGTCAAAACTGAAAGTAACTCTTTCGAATTGTGTTGTGCGAAGCGCGAAAAGGGGAGATGTTATCTGATTCGTCGTAAAGTAAGTTTGTGCTTGTTGGTATTGATGTTTATATTGTTTGTTGTTGTACACAAATTGTGAGGAGGTGCATTGCATTGTCGTCATCATAGAATCAGTTCGAGGTATGTAGGTCTTCCTTTCTTCTTTTCGGCATGATTTGTAAATCACGTTACATTTATAAGAGATTTAGGAGGACAAGTTCTCGCGTATGATCTTTGTTGACGGATTAAGACCATCTATAAGTTCATGGGTTAACCTAGTTAAGCATAAGTTATCCAGAGTTGTCCTTCATGAATATTCCCTAGAAATGAGTAGAGCTCTGGTAATTTGTATCACATATAAGACAAAAAGTGTAACCCTCATTTGATTGTTGCTTATAAATAACTTAATGAGCTAGAGGTCTTACATAGTCGATGAAATGACTTAATCACTAGAGACAGATCGATAGAAAATAGATTTTGATAAGATAATGAGATAGTCATACACATTCAAGGATAGACATGAACTTCCTGAAGATAAGAAGAGTAGATCACAACTAAATGAATATGAATACGAATCACGAAGTCCAAAAAGTATTAGATGGGTTATAGGATATAGATACGAGTATCTAGCCTACAGATTGTTGATTGTCTTTTAGGCTATAGGATAGAGATACGAGTATCTAGCCTACAGATTGTTGATTGTCTTTTAGGCTATTCAGATATGTGCATTGCCTTCGGGGCTATTAGCTTATTGCCTTCAAGTCTATTGACATTTATCTTTGGGGCTATTCACACCTACCTTCGGAGCAATGCACTTACACACTATATCCCACGTGATGTCAAAATATTGTGTTTAGTATTTCACTTATAATAAGAGTTGCTTTAGGTTTAGTCTATAAAAATAGATAACTTAGTAAGGATCAATACTAGAAGTCAATAGAGAAAATTCAGAATATTGTGATGGTATAAGTTCTATAGGTGGACAGAAGGGTCAAGTGGTCCGAATATCGGTGATCTAGTAAGCCAATCTAGAGTAAGTGGAAAGTCCACTCTAATTCTTATCATTCATCAAATATTATACCATATTTATTCATATACTTTAGCTTCAGAATTTACTTGTATATATTGTTTTCTACCTTACATACTTTGTACATTTCATTGTACTAACGTCCCATTGCTGGGGCACTGCATTTCATGCATATAGGTGCAGGTAATTAATTTGATAGGTCCTCTCAGTAGATGAGGTTGATATTCTGCGGAGGATCGGTAAGACTATATTTCTTTCGGAGTGCATCCAAGTCCATAGTTTGTATGATCTTATTTTGTTTCAGACTCATAGGTAGGTCGGGGCCCTGTACTAACCATGTTTTTATGTCAGTTTCTCTTAGAGGATTTGTATACACATATTCAATATGTACAACACATTATTGGCCTTGTCGACCCTCGTTTATGTTTTTTTGGATTGCCCAATATGGATAGTCATAGCGGCCTCCTCAACCCATACATGTACATATGTTTTGAGTATTACAGTTTGCTGATAGGACGCTTGCCCACTTATAGTATATATATATAGTCGGGCTGGGGCTCTGCGCTCTTTCTTTCAATGTGGGACGATACCGGGGAGATAAGGAAATGCGTTGAGGCGGCGAACAAGACAACGATATTTTGGCTTTTTCCTCTATGCGATGAGTCCAGTGCATTGGACCGATGAATAATAGAACTGAGCTGGCCTAAAAAGCGTTTAGGCGCTCTACGTACGATGTAGACGTATCACACCCCAATCTAAAAATCAAATACATATCGATTTCTTTCGGATATATATATATATATCATGAGTTGTGGCTATGTTAGAATTTAATAGCTTATAAAAAAATGAGTACGAACAACAATCATGAGTTACAAAAAGGTTCTCTCGAGCCAGTACGGTGTCAGATGCCAGCTACGCCTCACCTATATTGGGGTGTGATAGTGGTCAATTCCATTTCTTTTTAAAACTTGAATTCTAACTAAAAGTTCAAATCACCCCCCGAGCCACTTGGGAACAAAACTAATGATTCGACTAAGTCATAAATGACATTCCAAACCTAATGAAATTGATAAAACTTTGAAAAAGATGTGGTTACCCATAATTTTGACTATGGTCAAACTAACTCATTCATTTAAACTTAGGATTTCAAAAATCACTTTTACTTACTTAAAACTCATCGGAATGATTCAAAAACTGATGTATATAAGGAGGGGGTGAGTGAGGGTAATTTGGTCTGAGTTTGGCAGGGAATAAGTTGACGCAAAAGAGTACTTGAAAGTGACTCAGGTTCTCGACTTAGCTGACAATGGGATAATGGGTGGTTGTTTCGGGTGGATTCAAGGAGAATTGGATTTAGGAATTTTATGGGATGGTCATGGGTGTGTGTAGGGTTTTAGTTAAGGTCAGGGTTCGGTGGTTTGATACTATAAAGGCCACAAAATAGACCTGAACCAGTGAGGTTCTCGGTAGGTGTGTTACCGCTGGGCAGCGTTGTGTTGATAGTTGTTTCGGGTAGTTGTATAGGGAAATGGGTCAGTGAATTTTATGGAGTTGATATAGACACGTTTAGGGTTGTTGTGGTGGTCAAGGTGCAGTGATGTACTGGTGAAGGCTGTCAGGACTGAACTGGAATAGTGAAGGGCCCAAAAGAGGACTCGGTAGATATGTTAGTGTGGTTGCTTGTGTTTGTGGATGGTTTTAGGCAGTGGCCTTTTGTGTGGATATTCGTGAGATGTTGTTGGAGGTGGTGGCTGAAAGAAATAAGTAACTTGGATGAGGAATGGACACGGAATGCTAGAAGCACGTCCGAGTACAACTAAGTTATGATCGGTCGATATGGAAAAGGGATAATGACGCGGGGGTTTTAAGGCCCGAGTCGACACCAAGATGAGGGTGACCAATTCTACAAGGACTTGATCAGGGTTGATAAGTACATGCCCGAATGCAAATCAAGTAAGGGTAGACGGAAACCTTAAGATAGACCCTAGGCTTGGGCTTGGTTGGATCACACAAGTTCCAACGTCCACTCGCAACAAGGGGGGTTCCTTAAGCTAGGCTTAGTTAAGTCACAACGTCTAAACCAAACTTATACCAAAGGGAAACCTTAGCTTGGGTTTAACTAGGTCATACAGCCCTAGCTTCAACTTACATTAAGGGGTTTGGCTCACACAAGAACCAAAGGTCCTCCCGGAGAACCAACTAAGAATAACAACCCCGGGTTGAAAGACTTAGCTTTGTGAGTAAACACTCAACTTTTTATATATAATCAAACTCTAAAATTTACAATTACCTAAGGTTCCTATTTATAGTAATACTTGGACCTTTCTAGAAGGCAAACTAAAGGACACAAATTACTTGGATTTTCGGCCAAGTGTGGACAAGTGGGAAAGGGTTCAGCCTTGCTTTGGGAGTAAGGTGCTTCTAGGCTTCAACTCCACAAATGGGAAATGGTTTGGTTTTACTTGGGGACAAGGCTGAACTCAATATCTTTCACACCACTTTATGGTTCCCATGTAGAAGAATGCATGAACTTAGTTCTTCGAAAATCTCATCTTCTTGGAATGTGTTTGGAAGCTTCCATTCCTTGCATAAGTGTTTTGGATGAGTTGTTCCGACCAACTCTTCTCCTCCCCTAGGATGACCTTGATGTATTATAGGTAGTCAAATCCATGAATTAGTTGTTTCATGAATTGTCTTCTTGGAAGCCTCATCTTCTAGACCATTATTGTTCATGCCACCTTGTCCTTAACCTCTCGGCCTAGTCATCCCCTGGAAGATTCTTGGTCTAGTCACCTTATTACATGACCTATTCATCATTCCTTATTACATGGCTTATTAATTGTGTCCTAATAAGAACTAGAAGCTAAGCTAAGAATTAAAGACAAGCCAAAAGAAAAACAAACATGGTCTTCGGCAAAGACCTACATACAAAGCTGAAAAATAAACATGCTTCTCAGATCTTCGTGTGACAATGTCAACTCCACTCCTTTTTCTATGCCAAATTAGGCACGTACGTGTAGATTGACGGTCCATTGTTGGCACTCTTAGTAAATCACCTTTCTACTTAAGTGGAGAGTTTAAGTCTGCGGGCTTTCTTACATCAATCTCTCATTCTTTGAAAAACATTGACCTCAAATTCACGTCGTCTAAATGTGAGGACACTTCATAACATGTTGAACCTTCATCTTTGCCCGGAAATTTTTCCTTGTGTGATCTATTTCAGAATTTGGCCAATACCTTGAAAGGGCCATACCTCAAATAGTCATCCCATTGGATCAATGAGTCATATTCCAAGGAATTAGGATGCGCACCCCCAATTTCTCACTATAGGAAGATATGTTTTCTTATTCTTGAATTAGGCCAGCACCAACTCCTCCAACATCACATTCCATTTGAAGTAGTAGCTCATCATTCGGAATAGGGGTAGCAAAGGAACTATAATTCCAGATGAAACGATGATCGAAAGAGGCCAAGACATAGAAGTTACTTTCCATCCGTACATTTGTATTCTCGTGCCAACCTTGGATAGTCCCCACTATGGATGGATTCATACGAAGGTCCGCGGGTACTACATTGTGTTCTCGGACCAAGGATCCTGTTGATGTCCATATCATCTTATGCATGAGGATCATGGAAGAGTTTTGGACCTTGCACACCTCAAATGACCTCACAAGTCCTTCATACAAATCATGCTCGATTTTGAAGACTAGTATATTGCAAGGATGCCCCGCTCTTGGCATTCGATTGTTCCTTCCTTCTATAAGTGTAGTCAAATCACACGATCTAAATACAAGAAAATACAATCCAAACAGAATATTTCCTTTTGTCCAAGGGCTTCACCATATAAAATTCCTTGTTCTAGGTAAAAGAATTGATTCGTGCATCATCCAATCTTCTACTAGAGAAGCCAATGGATTTCTTATCTTGTATTGAATTACTAATTCTTTTAACATCATGGTTTGCTCCACCTCGTACCTTGGATTGATATATATGGAAATCCTCGGGTGATGATTGTGGTACCGTGTGCATGAAACCCATGGAAGATCTTGAAACATTCCATGAACCAAATGTCATCATGAGCCACTTGGATAAACCACGCGCGGCTTTGAAAACCACTTTCCATTAAACTTTTTCTTGGATTCCCCCTAGACGGCCTCCTCTCCTTGAATCTATCTTGGAGAACCACTTGACTCCACTCGACTCATCAAAGAAATATTTCAATCTCAACATAGGAAGTTTGCACTCCATGATGATGTTGTTAGCCGCTTGGATATTAACACATGGGTGCCAAGTCTCATCCTGTTTTGGTACCAACAAGCCGGACATTATACATGGACTAGACTTCTCTAGGACAAAGTCCTCGTCTAGTGGTTCTTTCCGTTGTTGTTTCACTTCCTTAGCCCTTACTGGATTGTTCTCATAAGCTTGAAGGTTGGGTAATGAACCTCTCAGAAATTAACCAAGAGTAGTTTCAATATTTTCCACCGGTAGTGGTCCAGTTGCTAGTTCATCCGTACATGTATCCCTCAAGAGTTCCTTAAGGTCGACATTTCCAACCGTGTACTCCATGAGGCCTTACTTGCATGACAATGAGTCTATAGGACTCCCCTTCTTTGATTCTTCTTCTATCCTTCGTGCATCAAGGGAGAGAGCCTCGATCTTGCATTTCTCAACACTCCGGATTTTTATCTCTTTCACCTTACTGAGTGACAATGGCACCAAACGAATTTTGTTGTCATCCTTTTGAAAAGAATATGTATTCCTTTATTTATCATGTTGCACCTTCCGATCAAGTTCCAAGGACGTCCCAATAAAATATGACATGCATCCATAGAGAGGATGTCACACCATATTTTATCTTGATACATTCCAATCTGAAAGCTTACAAGAGCTTATTTTACCACTCTTAGCCCTTCATCTTAGTTTAACCATTGGAGAGTGTACGGGTTCAGATAGTTGTGGGAAGGTAAGTTCAATTTGTTCACCAACTCTACGGAAGCCAGGTTAATACAATTTATTCTGTCAATGATCATGTTGCATACACTATCACTTACTTTCCAACGAGTATAAAATTGTGTCTCCTCATGTTCTTCAAGAACAGTCAACACATGTTGGAGTACAAAATCTCCATGCTCTTTTGCAAGAGTAACATTTTCTTTCATGAACTCCTCGATTACGAATTTCTCCATAAAAAGTGAATCATTATTTTGTGACTATCCAATGGATTAGTGAACAAGGTATAACTCTTCTCATGCCTTGGGATGCTTTCCACACTCCTGGGTTTAGCTTTATCCCTTTTTGGATGCTCCGAAAGTTCCCTTTTCAAGGCTTGTGCACATTCTGTAAGAATGTCATTGATGATCCTCCTTAGTTTTTATTTTTTTACGTGAGTCATAGCGTCAAAGCGTAGGACGGGATGGGCTCACTCGAATAACATTATGATGTATATAAGGAGGGGTAAGTAAGGGTAAGTCATTCTGAGTTTGTCAGGGAATACGTTGACGCGAAAGAGGACTTGAAAGTGAGGGTCCTCGGGTTCCCGACTTAGTCGATATGGGATGTTGGGCGGCTGTTTTGGGTGGATTCATGGAGAATTGGATTTGGGCGTTTTGTGGGATGGTCGCGAGTGTGTTGAGGGTTGTAGTGAAGTTCAGGGTTTGGCGTTTTGAAGTGGCAAGGCCACGGAACAGACCTGCACCAGTGAGGTTCTCGGTAGGTGTGTTACAGACGGGCAGTGTGGTATTGATTGATTTTTCTGGTAGTTGTATAGGGAAATGGGTCAATGTGTTTTATGGAGTTGTTGTAGACACGTTGAGGATTGTTGTGGTTGTTGAGGTGTAGTGGTTTTCTGGTGGAGATTGTCGGGACCGAACTAGAACAATGAAGGGACCAAAAGAGGACTCGGTGGAGACGTTGGTGTGGTTGGTTGTGTTTGCGGGTGTTGTGGGTTGTTCTGGGCAGTGGCCTTTTGTGGGGATGTTCGTGAGATGTTGTGGGAGGATGGTGGTGGAAAGAAAAAAGTAACTTGGATGAGGAATGGACACGGATTGCTAGAAGCAACTCCGAGTATAACCAAGTTATAATCGATCGATATGGAACAGGATAATGACGCAGAGGTTTTAATGCCCAAGTCGACACCAAGATGAGGATGACAAATTATACATGGACTTGATCGAGATTTCTAAGTACAAGCCGGAATGCAAATCAATTAAGGGTGGCCGTAAACCTTAAGATTGACCCTAGGCTTGGGCTTGGTTGGATCACACAAGTTACAACGTCCACTCGCACCAAGGGGGATGGGGGTTCCTTAAGCTTAGGCTTACTTAAGTCACGAAGTCTTAACCAAACTTACACCAAAGGGAAATCTTATCTTGCGTTTAACTAGGTCACACAGTCCTATCTTCAACTTACACTAAGGGGTTTGGCTCACACAAGAACCAAAGGTCCTCCCGGAGAACCAACTAAGAATAACAACCCCGACTTGGAAGACTTAGCTTTGTGAGTAAACACTCAAGTTTTTATATATAATCAAACTCTGAAATTTACAATATCCTAAAGGTCTTATTTATAATAATACATGGCCCTTTCTAGAAGGCAAACTAAAGGACACAAACTACTTGGCTTTCCGGCCAAGTGTGGACAAGTGGGAAAGGGTTTTATTTTACTTTGGGACAAGGTTGAACTCAATCTCTTTCACACCCTTTTGTGGTTCCCATGTAGAAGAATGCATGAACTTACTTCTTCGAAAATCTCATCTTCTTGGAATGTGTTTGGAAGCTTCCATTCCTTGCATAAGTATTTTGAATGAGTTGTTTCGACCAACTCTTCTCCTCCCCTAGGATGACCTTGATGTATTATAGGTAGCCAAATCCATGAACTAGTTGTTTCATGAATTGTCTTCTTGGAAGCCTCATATTCTAGACCATTCTTGTTCATGCCACCTTTTCTTAACCTCTCGGCCTAGTCATCCCTTGGAAGACTTTTTGGTCTAGTCACCATATTACATGACCTAGTCATCCTTCCTTATTACATGGCTTGTTAATTGAGTCGTAAGAAGAACTAGAAGCTAAGCTAAGAATTAAAGACAAGACAAAAGAAAAATAAACATGGTCTTCGGCAAAGACCTACATACAAAGCCGAAAAATAAACATGTTTCTCGGATTTAGCTTGCTTAAGCCTCGAGTAAACTATTTCCAAATTAGAATTTAAAATTCAATTCTAGATTTCAGATGACTTGACTAAGGGTTTTGATACAAAAGTTAAATTTATAGTAATTAATGGACTTGGGGTCTTATTTGTGATTAGATTTTCAAGAAATTAAAGTTTTTGAGTATCTAGACTATGGGCAACATGAATTCAATTTCTATTTCTGATTTTGACCATTGGGGTTTAGGGTTGCTTTTTTGGACCCAAAACTTTTGTATAGAAACATGGGTGCCCTTGGATTTGCGTGACCTCGTAGAGTATTAGTTTGATTATGTTTAGTTTGATTTCATGATAAAGTTACCGTTTTAACATTTGGGGTTTAGGATGAGGCGTTGGATCCCCTTTTTGGACACGGATTCTTTTATGGCTTAATGAGTATCTTATTTATGTATTAACATAGAATTTATATTTATTAGACTTTAATCATTCGAAAGCACTCTGAAAAAGGAAAGCATTGGTTTGAGAGTTCTTCGCTCTTGTCCGTCCTGGAGACAGGTTACAGTCTATTCTTTAGACTCTAATTGGAGAAGTGTATATAGTTTATAAATGTTTAGGGGTTTGGGCGTGAAAGGTTGTCCCACCTTCATGATTTTTATTAGCATTGGATGGGTACTGGTGTATACATTAGGGAACGTTTAATAGAATAGTGTAGTGTGATGGAGTTTGCATATGAGCCTTCGTGCATTAGAGATGGTGCATAAATTCATTTAGGTTGGTATGATTGATGCTTATATGGACCATAAAGGAATTTTAATTTGATACTTATAATGTTTTATGTTGTGTACCTCATCACTTTATGTCTCGTATAAATATGAGATAATTGAATGATTGATATGTGAGTGAAAATTTATAAAGTTAAGGGTGTAAGCTTATTCATTCCATCTCTTCATGGTGTTGTGTCATATGTTATTTGCATACACGCATTCATTCATACATTTAGACTTTCACATTTGGTGGATAAGTTGTGGGAAAAGGTAAGATAGAGGTTACATATTGAAATAACTTATGGGATTGGATTGCGCTCTACAACATATATAAATTATGGGATCATATTAGACTTCACAACATGGGATCGGGTATGAGTACTATACGGAATGACTATTAGCATATGTGTACTAGGTATGAGAATGGCCAGTGTGTTGCATGACATACATTGCACTTGCATTCATATCATATATACTTGGTTCACTTGGTTCTATCGTCATGCTTGTTGATTTATGGGAAGATGGAATTTTATGGGTTTATACTTGTCCGAGTGATGGAAAGGTTAAACCTTTATGACTATGCTTAATTGAGTTGAGGGGAAGGCTTGAAACTTCATGCATCCACTCATTTATCATTCACTTACCTTCTTATGGTTACGTGCTTACTTGACATAGTCGTGGAATATGAATCTAAGGGTTTAGTCAGAGAAGTTAAGTTGAATTGACAGAATTGATGCTTATTACTTAGTCTTTATATGTTGTATATGTTTTTCTTTCAATGTCGGTCTATGATACCTACGGAGTACATGTGTTTTTACTCATACTACACTTGTTACATCTTTATTTGGATACATATATAGCTCCATTCTTCATTTCTAGGCCTCATGGTTGATTCCCTATGTAGACCTAGGGCTGCACAAATTTCGGTCCGGACCGAAAAATCGGACCGGACCGAACCTGTTCGGACCGAACCGGACCGAGAAATTCGGTCCGGTCTTCGGTCCGTGTTTTTTAATAATTCGGTTTAGTCAAATTAAGTCAGAATGAATAAAATATTTTTATTTTTTTATTTTTTATAATATATATATATATATATATATATATAATATATATATTGAATTATATAATTCCTAATATATATAATTTATAATTTTCTAAATTCCTAATATATATAATTCCTAATTTTCTAAATTTCTAATATATAAAATTATATAATTAGGGTGGGTTAAGGACGTTTTTAAAATTGAATTTTCAATACTGAAATTGACATTCTCGGACGCGGTGCCACGAAATTTTTACGTTGAAATCTATTGTACATCGCGAGATATTTAGATTTGAAAATGGAAAAAACGTAACGATTTAGGGGAAAAGAGAAATTGAGGGGCAAGAAATTCGGTCCGGTCTTCGGTCCGGATAATCCCGCAGTTCGGTCCTCGGTCCGGTCCGGTCCGGTCCGGTCCTGACCCTTTGTGCACCCCTAGTAGACCATTAGAGCCATCAGTCCTATCAGCAACACTGGACCTCTCTTTTTCTTTAGTTCTGTCTTGTTTTCTTTTCCAGATAGATGTTACTATTTAAATATTAACTCTTGTAATAATTATTAGATGCTCTTGTACAAGTCAAACCAAGTTTTGGGGATTGTAATGATTAGATATTCCCGCACTTAATATATGTATCAAGATTGTTAAGTGGTATTTTTATCGTGTTCACTTCCTCTTATTTATAAAATAGTTAAAGATTTTGGAGATGGTATGCCTACCGGGGGATAGTATAGGTTCTATAATGATCCATGAAATGGGTCGTGATAAGCTATGTGGTTAAACGACCAGTAAAGAACAATATAGTTATGCTTTCTATTTGGATAGAAAAATTCAAGGACTAGGATTAGAAAGAAATAGTAAATGGGCGATTATTTTTGTTTCCCCCCTTACATATACATTAATAGCCTCCTAATCCCGTGTGGGAGAATCAACAAATAAGTACCCGCATGAGTAGCCAGAAGTTGGTTATGCGATGGCGCGAGCATGAGTCACGAGTTCGATCCTGCATAAACCTTCTTGGTTGGCGCATCACATGGCTTGCCAGTGTGGTTAACCGGTGGCGTGGTTTGCGAGTTATTGCGTCGGCCGGGGTTTCTGCATGCGCACTCGAAAGAGTAGCGGCTGCGGGTTCCTTCGTCAAAAAAAAAAAAAAAAAAAAAAAGAGAATCAACAAACAAGCTATTTTCTCAGTAAGCATAATCGTTGCGTTTTTGGGATTCAACACAACTACGATTTCCTAGAGCCCCATCAAGTAAAATGGGGACAGTAGTCAGAGTCCTCTCTACATAATAAACATCATTTATGGTGTGTTTGGTAGAGAGGAAAATATTTTCAATTTTTCTATTCTCAGTTGGTCAAATATTTTGAAATATTTTCTCTAAAAAATAAATTCCTTAAAAATTGGAGCCTATATCAAATTTTTCGACCACGTCGCCGGTTTTGACCCAACATGAGGGGGCAGAAACCAACGAAGCCATCGACATTTATTATGATAATTTTGTCACAACCAAATAGATCAAAATTGTTAAAGGTAGTGTTAAATGGATCTTGGACCAAACTCAAACCCAAAAAACTAGCTCAAAGAAAAACAAATTGTCCAAATTACATAAGGAACCCAGTGTCCTCGTACGTCACCGATGTGGGATTCATTTGATTCATCACCCCTCCCCACCACCACACACATAGATCCGAACATTATTTTATTCGATATTTCAATGTTCGCTCTAGAGCATGCACATTCATGTAGCGGGAGTATTTTCACCTCTGTAACTATTCGGGACCTTGGGGGACCCACATCTGATCGGGTGTGACTCTGATACCATGTAAAATTAAAACTTGGGCCTAAATGTTGGCATAAAGAAAGTGCCAGTAATCTAGTAAATATGTTCCAACGCAAAGACAAGTGCAATAAAGAGATCAGAGACATACATGGGACAATGTAGAATGAACCAGGACAAATGCACTAAATAAATCAGAGTGAACAGAAATAGACATAGAGCAAGAGCATGATGCATAAAATAGGTATGTAAACATGTTCCATCACCCATCTCAAAAGCAGACTTAAGTCAGAAACAGAAGAATGATCGATTGATGAAACAAGTCTGTGAACATGTTCCATCTCAGACAGTTAAGATATTCTGAGATGAAGGAACCACTTTCTTGAACCGAGTCCAAGAACATGTTCTAGCGCAAGTCCTACAGTAAGTCGGATTTGTATTTTATGGTAAAGAATAAAGAATTGAAGGATTTCCATAATTAATATGATATGTTGACATGCTTACGTTTTTATGATTGATAAAATGTGCATACAAGGCGAATAAACCAGGTTCCCAGACATGTTCCATTTCACAATGAATAGATCAGCGTGAAGAGACAACACACATAGTGAAATATATGATGAATGAAATAGGTATGTCAACATGTTCCATTATCCATCCCATAAGCAAACTTAAGTAAGAAGAAGAAAAAGAATGATTGAGAAGAGGATGATGAAACAGGTTCATGAACATATTACATCTCAGACAATCCAGAGATTCAGAGTGAGACAAACCTAGTGGTTGAAACAGGTTCATGAACATGTTTCAGCGCAAGTCCTACAACAACTAGGATTTGCCGTTTATGTTAAATACTTGGCGGTCAAGATTGTAGGATTCCTTGCCATAATTGTTAGGATTATACTTGGTTGTTACAACCCGTACTTTTCTACATTAAGTTTCATTGTAAGTTAGTTGATGCAAGCTCGGGGAAGAGATTATATTTTAGATTATAAGTGACAGAACCACGTTAATCCTAAAGTTATAAAGATTTCAGATTATGTTCATTAAATATTGGAAGGTTCAGAGGTAAACAAATCAAAGAGAATAAGTTTCATTAAAGTAATACCCCATGCTTACGAAATATGATTGGAACCACTTGACATATGTAAATAGACCGAGCCCTGAGAATTTTTGTCATATTCAAGTATGAAGGTAAAGAGCTCATTGTATAAAAGGACGAAGTCCCGAAATGATTTACAATTAGAAGTGTGACAATGGAAATTGAAAATAATATTTTGTGTGTACCAAAAGAGTCTACAAACTAGTGGTATATCACTTGATCGTGGTAATGAGTAAATGAATTATGTTAAAAATAATTATTGTTTAAGTAAATTGAGATCAAGAAATCAATTATGTATGTGTCGAATTGTAGTGACAGATAAAAACAATTTAGTTAACATAATTTAGATAAGTGTGTTATGGATATTAAAACATGTGTCCATCGTTTAAGTTATATATGTGACTACTCATATTTACAAGGATATGTTGATAACTTTCCACCTTAGAGGCCAAGATTACAATTAGGATTAAATGCTTGTGATAAGGTGGGACTATATGTTAAAGATATATTTCATTTAATGATTTTGTTCCCTAGTGAGAGAGAGACACTCATTTAAGAGTAATTTTTGCAGCAATTGTCTCTCCAAGTTAGCAAATGAATACACTAAGTTTTTTGATGAAGCAGCAAAATACAAGAACATTATAGAGTTTATGTCCATATCAATTATGTAATTTAACATCGATTGTTCTTCGAGTTTAGCAAATCAAAAGTTTCTTCATGGTGAAGTAAGGTGGAAGGAGGGATGGTTCTTGATATCTAAGATTAACGAGTAAAAAGAGGTTGGTTTCAACACCACGAGTAGAGGTTCGGCATTAAAAGTATGGGAGGCTATCATTTTCCTTGTTTTGGCATGATTCTTCATCGAAGAAGTTTCGATCAGTTGCGCAAACAAATGCTAGTCGTAGAGACTATATCCATGTATACCATGACTCCTCTATATCTGTTTTCCCTTGTTAGCATTGTTTCTTGCTTAGTTATGAAGATAGAATATATAATCATAGTATACATAGAGTTGCTCATTTGCCTAAGGGGCTATTTTGATACATCTTGTTACCTTCGGGGCTATTTACCTATTTTAATTTCCTTCAAGGCTATATATAATGTGCACTTGGGGGCTATACATATTGCTTTTAGGGCTAAATGATTTCCTTCAGGACTATATTTATTGCCTTCGGGAATATGTTCAATGCCTTCGGGGCTATACATATACAGTTGCCTTCGAGTTTATTTACATGTGCCTTCTAGGCTATATTTATGTGCATCTTGCCTTCAGGGCTATCATACATAAACAGTTGCCTATAGGGCTATTATATAGTTGCCTTCGGAGCTATTTACAATTGTTTAAATGTCTTATACAAGGCTAACTAGTATGATAATGTATTTTTCAGTAGTTAAAAGTAAAAAAATATAAGTATATCCTGAGAGTATTATTGACGACTCAGTTATGTTCAGCATGTTTTGTATTTCAGTTCTATTTCAGTGTTATCTCAATTTTCTTACATACTCGATACATTATTTCATACTGATATTCCTTTTGCTGGGGGCACTACATTTCATGTCTTTAGGTCCTGATATACAGCTAAACGGACCTCTAAAGTAGATCTTGTCGAGTATCAGCTGAGTGATAAGCTTTATGTTATCCGAAGTTTCCAGGTCCAGAGTTTTGTGTATATACATATATAATGGGTAGGACGGAGCCCTATCGCAACCATAGTACAATTGTTACTCTTTATAGGCTAGTAGATATGTCTTATATACTTTGTGTTGTTAGCCTTGTGGCCTTGTCTGCCCGCATAGTAATTATATGTAATTCTTGGGATGATCCCACTTTAGATGTGATAGTTGTTGCTTACAGATTATACAGATTGGCTTTGTAGGCCTAGCTTGATTATTGAGTTCAGATTATACGAGTTACAGATTGGTACGTTCTGGGTCAAGTAAGGCATCAGGTGTCGGCCACGCCTATCCTAGTTTGAGGTGTGACAAACTAGGTATCAAAGCAGGCCTATCCTAGAGAGTCTACAAGCCGTGTCTAGTAGAGGCTTATTTATATAATATGACATATGTATCATCTAGAATGGATTCTTTCCACTCGATATACCTAAACCTGCAAAGTGAAACATAAACAAATGCAGCACCCCTAGCCAAGGGATATCAACGCGGAAAGGTTGTATCGAGTACGTAATGCAGACATGAAATATATATAATAAATTGAGACTGGGAGAAAAGTCACTGAAGAGCAATCTAATCGGACCATAACTGAAAACGATGTACTCTCTATAAAACACGTCTTAGACCTCACTGAACTTTTGTTTTCCTATTTCTTCTTTAGAGTCTTTCTGCTGACAGTTTTGGGTCGCTATGTGGAGAGATATTGTGGAACGGTTTATTGTAATATTTTGTATCGCTGCTTATTGGATTATTTCTTCACTTTCTGTAGAATCTGCAAGTCATACCGACTAACTAAAAGCAATACACAATATTAATACAATGTTGTCCAAGTGAAATTCTTGTGGTGATAATGCATAGCCCCGATGGAAACTGGATATGTATATCCTTAAAAAAATGCACATCTATATAGCCTCGAAGGCAACTGTATAATTAATAGCCCCGAAGGTAAATGCATAGCCTCGAAAGCACTCGATATAGCCCCGAAGGTAAATGCATAGCCTCGAAGGCACTCAATATAGCCCCGAAGGCACTGTATTTGTATATGCAGTGGTTCATAATAAAATGTGATGCCAATGGCTTCTCATATGAGATGCTAACATACTTACAATTAGCATCCTGGAAATCTTAACTCTTTAGCTCGTGAAAACTTGTAACTTACTTCTTATAACTATTGATCATGTTCAGTACTTATGATAAAGGATGTTACACGACTGGACTACCTGTTAAGAGATATCATAAGAACTTATACTCCTATATTTCTAAGATTCTCATTTGATACTTGGCAGACTCATATTCTAGCTTTCTGAATCGTCTCACCCTCAGGGAGTAATATATGTAGCTTTTGTCATCTTAACTTCTTTTGGGCTTACATGCTAAGTCTATAGACCCATACACTCTCATGAGGACTCGTGACTTTCTGCGATATTATGACTTGACTCAAAGGACGTTCTACAACTCAATATGAGCAACGAGATTCTATAATCATGTTCTTCTTACATTACGCTTTCTATCTTATCTTATCTTATGATCACTTATTAGGCCTATACCACATACTATCATCCATCTTAAGCATTATCTATCTTCAACATATTCTACCACTCATTCATAGTACCTTGTATGCTATCAACTTTTTCATACTTAAGGGAAAACTCTAAACCCATTATAACAACTTAAACTCGACTCGACGAGAAAACGCTTGAGCATGGATAAGTGTAGACATATAACATTTCTTATAAGACTTGCAAGACTTACAACATGGGAGTAGTACATTCATAAACTCTAGAAATTCATGGTTTATGTAAGAAACAAACAACATACGTCGTACCATAGCGGTGAGTCAAGGAATAGCCTCGCATACCTCAATTTAACCTTTGAATGACTACGATAAGTCAAGCATTTCGATAAATGATTATCCTATTTAATATAACTAATATCAACATACCCAAAAGCCAAACAACATAATACAACTATACCAACACTTCATCAAGCATCAAAGAGTGACGACCTCCCGAAGCTATATACAGTGGTGTACTCACACCCGACCTTCTTTTAACTACCAACAAGGTCTAAACAAGCTACCAAACCCTTCGGACCTCAAAACCACATAAAACATCTCTTAATCATTATACTTGATGATTAAAACCCGAACTCACAGCTTCCTATCACTGTCCCGTGAGTTCTTAACAAGTACATACCATAGATACTCATACATGTTCGTAGAAGGTCATAGACAAAGACTCGCACTTGGGTTTCCTTCATAAAAGCTTCCCATCATGTTACTTCACTACGAAGTTGTATCCGACATGTTTGAGAGAATTCGAGGAACTTTTCATGAAAGAACATTCAATATGTTGCTACTGCACTACGTCAAAATTCAAAAAAGGAATAAGATATTTGTATACTTCATTAACTTTAAAGAAGTAGAAAATCATTTGCTGCTACTTTATAAATTTGAAAAAAGGGAAAGATACTTACTGCTACCATTGATGAGTTTGAGAGAAAGATATTAGCTACTACTATTAATGAACTTGAAAGGAGAAAGAAAGATACTTTTTGTTATCATTAATGAAATCAGGTGGTGGAATACATATATGAGTACTAATCCATTAACCCTTTAATATAATACACATATGTATCAATTAAGGAGGCATTGAGAAGTAACACACATGGAACAATTAGAGAATTTAAGCCTTATCTCAAAGTACTAATAATAAAATATTAATAATTCATATATATATATATATATATATATCATTTAAAATAATATCATGTCCCGACCATAGTACAGTTGTTACTCTTAAGAGGCTTGTACACATGTCATGTATACTACGTGTTTTCAACATGGTGGACTTGTCGGCCCGCATAGTAATTATATGTAGTTCATGGGATGATCCCACTTTAGATGTGATGGTTGTTGATTATAGATTATACAGATTGGCCTTGTCGGCCTAGATTTATTGTTGAGTTCAGATTATTTGAGTTACATATTGGTACACTCGGGCTCAAGTAAGGTACTGGATATCAACCATGCCTCACCTGATTTGAGGCATGACAAACTTAGTATCAGAGCAACTTTATCCTAGAGAGTCTACAATCTGTGTCTATATTCTTGTTTTTAAATGTGTTGTGCACCACATTATATAAATATGAAGCTACACGACATTTAGGAGTCTATTATCCTTCTTTCAAATCTAAATTGTGTTGTATAGCTACGTCATAGTAATTTGAGTTAAGAATCATGTTTGATATTGATATACATCGGTGCATGTGATCAGAAAGACTACACCTAGCCTGAGGGCTAATACAACATCAGGTAAGGGCACTAGTTGAGAGCTTCATTTGATGAGGCCCAGTTTGGGGCACTATCAAGTAGAAGGATATGAGAGTATCATAAGGTAAAGGTATAAGTTTCAGCAAGTAAAAGAGGCAAGGTGAAAGGATATAAGGTACCAAGTCAATGTAGATTATAGGTATTTACAATTTAGGAAGGGAAATATAAGCATTGTGAGTCCCATTCTAACCGTAATAAAGGTGTCTACGATTAGCTACACCCATTTTAGTTATGTTTTATGAGAACTAGCAGATATAGCTTAAGAGAAGGAGGATATTTTAAGATCTAGCTGGGGTCACATTAACCCAGAACTATGGATAGATTTTTAGTACTAGGTGACATTTTTTAGTGACATTGTGAATGTGATAAGAGTTCCTCTTATGAGGAGCCAAGGTGGTGGTGTACTCTATAACAGTATAGTTAGATATGATTACCAGAATTTTAGAAAGTTTAGTAGCAAAATGTTTGAATCATAGAAAGGGTAAGTACTAATCTTAGTATGGTTCCCGTCCCCAGAAAAGGAAAATATTGGGGGACCAAAAGAACAAAGTGGGATGAAGCAAGGGGAGCTAAAAGTGATATAGTGCATCGTTGAAGTTTTCATAATAAAGTAAGAGACGGGAATAATAGTAAGAGGATAAGTGAAGCATTATGAGTGAAATGTTATAAATAAGTCAATTTTTATAAACACATTTTCTTAAGATGATGGAGAAGGCATATGACAAGTCCCTAGGGAGGTTCTATGGAGATGTTTGGAGGTTAGAGGTATACCTGTGGCGTACACTAGGGCTATCAAGGATATGTATGATGGAGCCAAGACTAGGGTAGGATCAATAGGAGGAGACACGGAGCACTTCCCAGTGACGATGGGTCTGCACCAGGGATCAACTCTTAGCCCATTCCTATTTTCCTTGGTCGTGGACGGACTGACGCAGCAAATCCAAAGGCAGGTACCATGGTGTATGTTATTCGCAAATGACACAGTCCTGATTGATGAGACTCAGATATCTCAAATAATCAGATGTCATGAATTTTTGGCATATCTAACTTAAGCATACAGATTTTTGCTTTCAATTCCATTACATTATCCCAATTAATCCACTAAATATCGTTAGCAACTACAACATACATGATCCATACAAAAAATTATGACTCACACAAACACATAAAACACAACCAAAAAACAACAAAAAGACTCAAACAAAATACAACACAAAATAAGATCCCCCCCAAACTTAATCGACACCTTGTCCCAATGTGTAAAGACTAAAAATAAAAGGACAACTTACTGACACAACACAGCGGTCATAACAGAGGTCTGGGAGGAAATTCTGGAAATTGCACTGCTTCTGGGCCCTCTGAAGTTTCAGCGTCATGTCCCTGCATTTTGGCGCCACGGCGATGTGCTCGATTTTTGCTCTTTTCCAATATTTTTTATCCTTTTTCACTCAGGGTCAGTCCCTAGTCCACCTGCCATCAAAACATAAGACAAAACCCAAGACCGTGAGACTGTTCAAGACAAAATAAAACAACTAAAACAAGAATTGAAATAACATAATTAAAACCATTGAGTTGCCTCCCAAGTAGCGCTGTCTTTAACGTCTTTTAGCCGGACGTAATTCACTTACTAAATCAAGGGGGTAGAGTATCCCCTCCGCATATCCATCTCAGTACCATTCTCTTCCTCCTTCTCCTCTTCTTTTTCACAGAGTTGATTTCAGGAGGGTTCATTTTCTTTTCAACATTCGCTGGTTCTTTGGCCTTACTCTCAGGTTCCACACTTTTCTTTAATGGTACCCCACAAGCATCAGTACTTGTGAGGCTGTTCTGCAACCCGACCTTCTCAACTATCCCAATAGCATAATGTCACGACCCGACCCCGGGCCGCGACTGGTGCCCTACCTGGGCACCCTTCCAAACATACAACACCAAAACAACTGCGGAAAATAAGTAACACATTTTTTTTTAAACCAAGGCAAAGCCGATAAGGCTGCCATAATATAAATCACCCAAAAAAGGGCTTACACTATCCAAAAATGTAATTACAACTCTAACCAGTCCAGCCCACATGTGAATACATACCTCTAAAATTTGAACACATACTATGACGGGACAAGGCCCCGCCGTACCCCTGAATATACATAGCCATGACAACTCCGGAACATTTGAGCCATCTCAAAATGCTGAACCAGGATCCTAAGCTCGCGGATCCACAATCGTACCTAAACTGCGGACATGAACGCGGCCCGAAGTCGATCTAACAGTGCAGAATATGGAAACGAAATAAAGTACGAGAAACAGATCATAAGCGTACAAAAGAATGGCGAGGCAAGTATAAAAGTACATACGAGATCCTGTGTCATTACCACTTATGAACTTAATTGCACATCATTATCTTTTCCATTCCATTAAGAGTTATAGCCATATCTTACGTACATACTTAGGAGAAGTCATTAAGTTCATTACCATATAACTTACTTATCTTTCATAACATAATCCGCCCTTTATGGAGGACGTATACTACCCTACCAACTGGGGCGCGATCAAATCACACAAATATCAAAGCGTGCCGTGGAATCCCCATCACCGCCGACTATAAGTGTAAAATATAACCATGTGACGCGCGCGTGGCATCCCACCTCACCGTCGTGCATACATACACAATACATATATATATCTCCCGCGTGGAATCCCACATCACCGCAAATGGCGTAGGTGTAACATATATACAACACGTATATATATATATATATAACGATCGCATGCCGGAATCCTCATCGTATAAGCGTGGCCATAACGCGCCTCGGCGTCCCTCATCGTAGGTGCAGTCTTCATGAGCTAGCCCGTGGAGTAATAATATAACATGCCCGAATCCTCATTGTGGGTACATGTCTTCGTGGGAGCTAGCCCGGAGTAATAATCGTACATGCACGGTCGCGTGCCGAATCCTCATCGTATAAGCGTGGCCATGGGTAGTAAAACAAATCCGAATCTAACCCGCCTCCCGGTCACATGCCGAATCCCACATCGTATAAGCATGTCCAAGGATCAATCATAATGGAAGCATACCCGTGGAATCCCACATCACTGTCGGTACGTCCAAGTAAACTTACAACAAGACAGCCGGCCCTCCAACTACTGAGAGTCACGACAACGTAAACATATAATACTTGCACTCAAAGCTATCACAAGCAAACACAGACAAGTTCATTAAACCTTTAGACCTCCATTTTTATAAACTCATGGCACTTTCATTTCACACATAAAAATCCGGGAATTTAACCCAAAGTACTACGTACTTCCATTCTTTTAAAAAGGTTCCTTTTCATATAAAACCCCAAGATACTAACACCCGTAGTATCAAGGCTTGTTTACATTTCACATAAGTCATTACACTTTTAGAAATACGTTTCTCGGCTTCTAAATCAAGTGACCCTTATTTTAAAACTTTAAGCAAGTGATACCTTTAAATTAAAATACCCTTCCTTATTTCAAGTTACTCCTTTACTTACATTATTAGAGGAAACCATTCTCTTAACCTTTCATAAAGTCGTTATAACCAACTTCCCATAAAGCCGTTATAACCCTTTATGGTTTTAGACAATTTCATTCCTTTTTCAACCAAGAGACTTATACTTTTAAAACCAAGTATCAAATACTTTCAAATCAATATTCTTAACTTCCAAAATACTTCAAGTCTCTTTAACTTTAGAAATCAAGTTTCTTAACTTTTAAATCTCAAGTAACTCACACCTTTTAAAACAAGTTACTTCCCTTAAATCATGGCATTTCTTCCTTTAAGAATCAAGTTTCATTACTTGAAAATAAAGTCTCTCAACCTTTTTGGAGTCAAAGGTTCATAATCTTAAAACTTCATAACGTAAATTCTTTAAGTGAAGTACATATGCCTTATGTGTGTGAGTAGATTATACTTGTTTATAACGATCTTATTAAAGCAGCCATGATCTAGAAAATGTAATACAATTTTGTCTTATCTTAGCTTCTATGCAGATGGAGAATTCTACTTGTTTTAATATAATTTATCGTCATTACATTTTCCTTTATTAACGCTGCAATGACTTGTTCGATACTTATTCTCATTTGTGTCGTAACTTAGCCAAGTCAACTTGGCTCCAAATACCTCCTAACGACTCTTACCAATATCCCCCATAAGACTTGGTAAGAACTTAGGATAACTTAGACGTAACCCTTACGTAGAGTAAATCAACATACATACTTCTTAACTTCTAAGAGTAGAAGGAAATCATGAAATAATACCACATGTATATTCCATACATAGAATCATGTCTAAAGGAAGAAGAGATTCACATACCTCGCGACGATTATCGACAAATAGCAAAATGCTCCGAAGTACTTCAACCTTGATAGCTATTCCATCCTTCAAGTAGAATCCGCTATACTTAGTACTTCAACCTAAAATGGCCATGTCGTCCATTAACCTCTGAAACGAGCGTAGAATATTCTAAGTGCAAAGTCACTAAATTCTACGGAAAATCGGACAACACTTCCTTTGTTTCTACATACTTTGCCACCTTTTTCAAGGCCGAATACAATAACCAAACACGCCACATTTAAGGCCCAACAATTCAGCTAACCAAAGGGGATTACACGCCTTATCAGGACGTGTAAAATTCTGCCCCACAAATTAATATGAAACTAGTTCCATAATTAAAGCCATTCTCGGCTAACATAAACAACAACTCAAAGTCTTTTCCAATTCTTTTCCAATCCAAGTTCTTGGGTCAACATGTTATATAGTCAAAAACAACTTTAACAACTACAATTTCCTTCTTTATATAACATATGACAACTTAACTAGTAACCAACTTGAATTAAAATCTTAAGGGCTAACATACTAGTTTTCGGATTAGGGTTCCAACAATCAATACACTTATCAAACTTCATACTAAATACCTCATGCTTGCTAATATCCATAGCTACAACAATAAGTAATCTTAATTACTAAAACGACAAGAATTATACCTTTACAAGCCCTTAATCTTTCCAAGATTCAAAGTCGATCCTTAGCAATTCTTAGCTCCTTTCCTTATGTTCCAATCCGCTCCAAGCACTCCTTAGAAGCCTATGAAGAACCCATCTTCAAGTCCCAACTTCAAAGTTGAAGAACTCCTTAAGTTTCCGCCTTGCGACTAATACGAAAACGCCACTTTTCCGGGATCTTTCTATTGAGATAACCTTACAATACTCTTAGGGACCTTGGGTTTAAGTCTTGTGAATTAACATCCAAAATTGCAAAATTTTGTCTTCACAAAAAGCCCTTAGCCGAGAGCTTCCTAAAGAACACACAAGTTCTTGGCTAATTTTTCTAAGTGTGGAAAGTCTTGCTACTAGTAGTAGTAGTATTTATAAATAAATCAAAGGCTAGGATAAATCCAAATGGAAGGCTAGGATGTTGTCAATATTATCAAGCTCTCTTGACTTTGACTTAGTCAATAAAATCAAGCCAAAGTCTAGCAAGACTTGCTCATCTACACAATGGTCAAATGACCATTCTAACCTTGCTCCAATTCGTCTAAGACCAATGTGTGGGGGGGGGGGGGTGCCACGTTTCTCCCTCCCATTCGTCCATAAAATTCTGTAACCCCCGTGGGTCCCACAAAACGTAAAATTCCTCGGGTGGGCCCCACATGACCAAATCCGTACAAATAAATTTCCATAATGATAATACATTCCATAATCCTCAATTAATGCATTTTGAGAATCCAATTCTCTTCAACGAACATTTTTCCTTTCCGACGTTCGGAAGATTTTTCGTCGGAAAAACAATTCTTCCTTTCGTACTAATTTCCAGTCTTGTGTTCCTTACGTACATTCTCTTAAACATGTCTTGGACTTACGGGGTGTAACACATAACATCTATCAACGACTTGAGGTTCAGTGGTTGGCTTGAAAACTTTGAAGGTCATCTCCTCACCTTGAACTCTGAGTTTTAGCTCTCCTTTTTCCATATCAATCAATGCCCTCCCTGTGGCTAGAAATGGTCTCCCAAGGATGAGGGCCATATTTTTATCTTCTTCCATGCCTAGGATGAGGAAGTCAGCAGGAAGGATAAATTTACCCACTTTAACTAGAACATCTTCGATTATACCATGTGGATGCTTTACTGAGCGATCTGCTAGATGCAAAATTACTGTCATAGGCTTAGATTCGCCTACTCCAAGCCTTCTAAATACAGAGAGGGGCATTAGGTTGACACTTTCCCCCAAGTCACACAGGGCTTTCTTGCATGTCATCTTTCCTATGGTACAAGGTAAGATGAAACTCCCTGGATCTTTCAACTTAAGGGGAAGTTTCTTCTGCAAGATAGCACTGCACTCCTCTGTCAGTGTTATTGTCTTATAATCTGTCAGCTTCCTCTTCTTTAACAGGATGTCTTTCATGAACTTCACATAAGCTGGCATTTTCTCCAAAGCTTCAATGAACGGGAGATTGCTATGAAGCTTTTTGAAGAGCTCTAAAAATTTGGAAAATTGCTTGTCTAAGGACTTCTTCTGCAGTCTTTGAGGATAAGGAATTTTGTCTACATATTCCCCCATGACTACCGGTGGAGCCTTCTCTAAAATATGGTGGTCCTCAGTAACCCCCTCTTTCTTTGCCTCAACTGCTTTCTCTAACTCACTCTCTTTTTTAACCACTGGCTGGTGATGCGCGGTAAGATGCACACACTTTAAACGCAAGTGCACGTTATCGTGACAAGTAGTATAGTCTTGATAAGACCGAATATCGTCCTCAAGGATTAGGGTTCAATTACCAACTATCTATTTTTTTGGTATCTATTTGGTAAATTGATATTTAGATTTGTTGTTTATAACTAAGGATTATAAAAGCTATTTAACTAAAAGGGTTTACTTCAGTGATGATGAGAATAGGGCTTCCACGTCTCCTCACTATCCGCTTATGCTACTTATTAATGCAATAACTTATGGTCTTCTTCTTTTGGAGAAAGCAGGTTCACTAAATCGTTTTATACTCCCGTTAGGGTTATATAAACACTCAACCCCAGTATTGCACCTTACCTACCTTTCGGTGATAAGGATAACTCTATAGGAGGATTAAGAACAAGAACCTAGTTGCAAAATTAGGGTTTTTAAGCCTCTCATTAACGCTACATAAATAATTGAGGTATTTTCATCCCCAATCCAAGAATGTCTACCCAACTTACAGCATATTCACAATCCCCCCCTTTCGGAATCTGATTAGAAATCATATAGTGATAATTAGTTGTCAATTAATTACCAAGAATTCAACTCAAATATTGGATAGATCTCAACAAGAAGAAGAATAACCATAAGCATGCATTAAATCATAACATAAGTTTCTAGAGATTCAACATGGAAAGCCCTATAGAGGAATTAGTTCCTAGCCATTGACATGACAAGAACTAATCCCATGTTCATCATACAAAAACTGAAATAAAGAAAAGAAAAGGAAAAGAAATTACTAAACTATGGTCTCCAATCTCCAAGCAAGAATCCTTGTGTTGTGCAAGAAAAGGGAACCCTTAAAAACTGCCTAGGGTTCTCTTTTTATAGGCTGAAAACCGCCTCAGCTTTTCCCTGCAGGCCTGGCCCAAAATCCGTCTGGAAACCTAATTTTTTCGCATCGGCGCGCGGCCTGCGAGCAGCGCGCGCGCGGAATCTCTGCAATCCGTCGGGTGATTTGGCGCCGCCCTAATTCCTGTCGCGGCGCCATGGCCGCTGCAACTCAACACCGGGTGTTTAGGCGCCGCGTGCGAAGTCTTCGACTTCTGCGGATAGTGGCGCCGCGACCGCTTCATTGCGGGAGGCCATGCGCTGGTGCAGGTTTCAGCCTCGTTCGCCATTTTCTCTATTTTTGGCTCTGGACTCTCCTCTTTTGCCCTCTTTTAGCTCATTTTCCGCCATTTGACCATTTCAACCACTTTGACTCAAAAGAAAGGAAAACTATCCTAATACGACACTTATATGTGCAAAACGGGACAAAAGACTAACTAAAACTGACTCAAAAAGTGTATATAAAATACACCGATCAGCTGGGGTGCAACGTGCTCTAACTGCTTCCTACTCCTCAAGATGATTGTATGACACTGTTCTCTTGGGTTCACCACAGTGTTACTAGGGAGGCCCTCCTGAGGTCTGTCATTCAATTTCCCTGCCAACTGCCCCATTTGAGTTTCTAAGTCTCTAATAGATGCCCTAGTTTCGGTCATGAATTGTGTGGTCTCCTTCATAAATTGTGTCTGGGCGTTGGTGGAATGATTTTGGGCGTTAGCCAAGGTTACTATTGCTGCTTTTATTTCTTTTATTTCAACAGACCTCTCTTGTGGGGTTGGTGGGATGGGCTGCTGTGAAGATGTGCCTTGATTGCCCTGTTGTTGCTGAAACTGCCCCTGAAATTGAGGTTGATGCCGTTGGTCATTCTTCCATGAAAAACTTAGGTGATTTCTCTACCCCTGATTGTATGTGTTAGAGTTGGGGTTGTTGTAGGGCCTCTGAAAATTCCCCATTGCCTGAACCTGCTCCATAGGAACATTATTTGGGTCCACTCCTGTGCATCTATCAAAGGTATGGGGACCCCCACAAATCTCACAGCTCATTGGTGTCTGAACAGCTTTAACGGGCATAATATTCTGCTGCATCTGCTTTGTCAAATTGGCATCCTGCGTAGTCAATGCAGTGATAGCATCTAACTCATGAATCCCATCCACTTTCCTTTTGTTTGTTTCTCTCTCATCGGCTCCCTGATGATTGTTTGTGGCCATATCTTCTAGCAAATCATGTGCCTCATTGGCACTCTTTCTCATGAATGTTCCTTCTGCTGCAACATCAATAATGGTACGAGTAGTACCACACAACTCATTGTAGAATATGTGGACCAACATCCACTTCTCAATATCATGATGCGGGCAACTCCTCTGCAAGTCTTTAAAACGCTCTCATGCATCAGACTCTCCCTCTATCTGATAGAAATTATTTAGCTCTCCTCTGAGTTTTGGTGCCTTCGCTGGAGGGAAAAATTTGGCAAGAAACTTCTGGGCTAAGTCTTGTCATGTGGTAATGGAGTTCGCCTGTAATGAGTTCAACCAACTCTTTGCTCTTTCCCTGAGTGAGAATTAGAAGAGCCTCAACCGAATGACATCATCAGTAACACCATTATACTTAAAAATTGCACACAGCTCCAGAAAATTTTCTAGATGCAAATGGGGATATTCATATGGTAACCCCCCGAACTGAACTGAACCTTGTACCATGTGCAAGATTGCTGGTTTGATCTCAAAATTATTAGCTTCCACAGCTGGAAAGCCTGATGCAAGTCTGCACCCCTGTAATAGTCGGCATCACATAGTCCCCCAATCTCCTTTCTGCATGGACTTGTCTTAAAACAGGCGGTAACTCATCATTCACCAAATTGTTATTTTGCTGATCTCCCATTGTTAATGAATCAACAATTCTCTTTTCTTTCCTGTTCTGTCTGCACAATCTCTCAATTTCAGGGTTCAAAGGGATATGAGTGTCTGCTTCTCTCCTACTTCGCATAAACTAAGTTTTCTGAAATTGATCAAAAACAACAAATAGATCACGACAAAACGTTCTAGAATAATTAAAAAAACAGAAAATAAATACCAAATTAGAAATAAGAATAGATAATTCGATATTGATAGTACACCAGTCCCCGACAACGGCACCAAAAACTTGTTGCAATATTTCTAGATGCTTACGCAAGTGTACGTATCATTCAAGTAATAAAGATCTGTAAGACCTAGTTATCGTCCACAGAGACTGATTTATCAAGTACCAATTATCTAATCTATAGTATCTATTTGACTAACGTTATTTTGTTTGGTTTTATAACTAAGAATTATAACTAAGTAAAGTGCAGGAAATTAACTAAGAATGATAATACGTTGGGTTTTAAACAGTTATGAAGGAAATAGGTCTTCCAATCTTCTCAACTATCCACTATTTCACGTGTCAATGCACTGCTAATGATTCTTCTTCTTATTAAGATAGCAGGTTAACTAATCTGTCATTATATTCCGGTTAGGACATACAAGAGTTCAACCTTGTGCAGAAAACTTCTATATTGCTATGATAGATTTTACCACACTTAAGAACAATAACCTTAAATACTACACAAGTATCGGGGTACTTTCGTTCATGATTTTAACCTATGTCTAGACAATTACAACATATTCAAATCTCACTTTCAGACTTTTGATTTGAAATCATATAAGTTATGACAATTAATTGTCAATTAATTATCAAGCAATCACAACAATATTGAATAGATCTTAAATTGCTGAAGAAGAAATCAATAACTATGCATTAACTATATGAAAGAGTTTCAAGAAGATTTGACGGAAAACCCTACTAAAGTAATTAGCTCCTAAACATTGTCATGTCAAGAACTAAATTACAACCCAACATAAATTGAAATAAAATAAGGGAAAGAAAAGAACTTGAACAATGAGATGTCTCTAATCTTGCTCTTGCCTCCTTATTTGCCTCCACAAAGTATGATATAGAATACATGAAATAAGGTCAGGGTTTAGGGATTTTATATCTGAGAAAAATCACTTTTCAGACCATTTTGCCCTCGAAAAATCGGATTTTCTCGCACAGACCGGCGTCGGCGCCAGAACTCCTGCAGAGCCAAATCAGAGTACGTAGTATATTTGGCGCCGCGACCCTGTTGGCCGGCGCCGTGGCGCCGGCGATGTCCTCTACCGGTTTTTTCTGATTTTGTCATTTTCTCGTCCGGACTTCATCAGATTTCTTTCGTGCTTCCAAGGACTTCTTCGGCTTCATTTCTTGGCCTATGAATGTGCAATTTCATCCTCAAAAGTAGTATCTTCTCCTGTATGACCGTTGTGACACAAACGAACGAAAAAACACACCTAACACTATACTAAACGCAAAATAATAGAGTAAAATACTAACTAAAAATGACTAAAAAAAGTGTATAAAATACACTCAACAGTCACCATACTGACAACATGAAGTATACAAGACATTTCTACAAGCCTCTAAAGAATATCAACTGTACCATGGTCGGGACAAGGCCTCGGCCTGCTCATCATATCTGCATATACACAAAACTCTGGACCTGGAAACTCAATATGACATGGAGCCTACCACCCAGATGATACTTGGCAAGATCTACTGTAACATTTCATCTATTTGTATATAAGGACCTATAGGCATGAAAGGTAGCGCCCCAACAAAAGGAACATTACTATAAAATAATGTATTGAGTATGTAAGGTGACTGAAATAACGCTGAAATAGAACTGAAATACAAGATATGCTGAACATAATTGAGGAGTCAATAATAATCTGAGGATATACTTATTTGTTTTGGACTTCTAACAATTAAACAATACAGTAGCATACTATCTAGCCTCGTATAAAACATCTAAACATATGTAAATAGCCCCGAAGGCGGCTCTATAATATCCCCGTTGGAAAGTGTGTATGCATGATAGCCCCGAAGGCAACATGCGCATAAATATAGCCTTGGATATAGTGGACATAGTCCCTAAGACAATTAATATAGTATTGAAGGCAAACAATATAGTCTTGAAGGTAATTTGTATAGCCTCAAAGGCAAGTGCATATTATATATAACCTCGAAGGCAATTAAAATAGATAAATAGCCCCGAAGGTAACAATATGTATCAAAATAGCCCGTTAGGCAAATGAGAAACTCTATGTATACTTTGATTATATATTCTATCTTCTTAACTAAGCAAGCAACAATGCTAACAAGGGGAAACTGATATAGAGAAGTCATGGTATATATGGATATAGTCTCTACGGCTAGCATTTCTTTGTGCAACTGATCGGAACTTGTTCGATGAAGAATCATGCCAAAACAAGGAAAATGATAGCCTCTCATACCTTTAATGCCGAACCTCTACTCGTGGTGTTGGAACCAACCTATTTTTACACGTTAATCTTAGATATCAAGAATCATTCCTCCTTCCACCTTACTGCACTATGAAGCAACCTTTGATTTGCTAAACTCAAAGAACAATCGATATTAAATTATGTAATCGACGTGGGCATAACCTCTACGCCATTCTTGTATTTTGTTGCTTCATCAAAGAACTTAGTGTATTCATTTGATAAGAAAAATCATTATTTTCAAGAGAGTATAACGTTACTAACTTGGAGAGAAAATTGCTGCAAAAATTACTCTTAAAGGAATCTCTCTCACTAGGGAATAAGATTACTAAAAAGAAGTATATCTTTAACACATGGTCCCACCTTATCACAAGAATTTAATCTTAATTGTAATCTTGTAATCTAAGGTGGGAAATTATCCATAAATCCTTGTAAATATGAGTAGTCATATATAACTTAAATTATGGACACGTGGTTTAATATCCATAACACACTTATCTAAATTATATGTTAACTAAATTCTTTTTATCTTCCACTACAATCCAACACATACATAATTGATTTCTTGATCTCAATTTACTTAAACAATAATCATTTTTAATCTATTTCATTTACCCATTACCACGATCATGTAATATACCACTAGTCCATAGCCTCTTTTGCCACATAAAAAATATTTTTGTCAATTCTCGTCGTCACACTTCTAAGTTATAAATCATTTTGGGACTTCCTCCTCTTATACAGTGAGCTCTTTATTTTCATAATTGAATATGACAAAAATTCTCTGGGGATCGGTCTACTTTCATATGTCCAGTGATTCCAACCATAGCCCAAAGGCATAGGGTATTACTTTGATAAAACTTATACTCTTTGATTTGTTTGACCTCTGATCCTTCCAATACTTAATGAACATAATCTTAAACCTTTATACCTTTAGGATTAATATGGTTACATCACTTATCAAAGATATTCTCTTTCCCAAGCTTGCATCAACTAACTTATGATGAAGCTTAATGTATAAAAGTATAGGTTGTAATTGAAAGTATATGTATGTCCTAGAGACAATCTGTATTATGACAAAATGTACTTTATACACATTCGTATTTATATTAATGATGAATAATATTATGTCATTTGCATTTGTTGAATTATTAGTTGATTATTTATAATATTTTATAAATGCATCCCTAGAGTTTGCGTGTTTATTAATGATGTGAGAATTAATGTTATAACGTAACTCTTAAATTACCTCAACTAATGATCATCGAGATTGGGATATCGATGATATGTGATACGTCGACATGTGGTCTGCATCATATCCTTAGGGGATGTAGTATGTATCACTTGCTACGAGTTATGGCAACTCGTGATGGACACATAGATACTTGTTGAAGTATTGGTATACTCTGCTGATATACTGTTTTGTTATATGTCAATAATGTCATCGACATATGGGAGATAGAAGTCCTTAAACTTGAGGTCAATATCACCTTGTTTGTGGAGTAATGTACTTTGATCTTGTCCTAAGCTCAAATGTCTTATAGGTTGAGATGCGGCTTGTTTTGGGTGCATTATGAAGTAGATTAAAGGTGGTATATGAGCCAAGATTAGGATTCATTCCTTTAATGTATATTCAAGTGAACACTCAGATACTCATATGGTATTAGGTTGACTAAGTTATTGGCCAATGCAATGGACATGTATTTGATATGGTCCTGTTGTCAACTAATATAGATGAGTTATAATGATCAAGCCATTTGAATAGACACTTGACAAATTCTAAGCTTGATTGAGTGTGTCGTGAATGAAAGGATTTTATCTTCTCACATAGAGGTTCAGTTCACATGTTTCGTGTAGCTAAACTTTACATATTGAGTTCGTCTTCCGTGTGATCTAGGAGTTAAAGTGTAGACCCTAATGTTATTAGTGTCAATATGTAAAGGCCTGAAAGGTAACACTAAGTCAATTGTTCCGTCGATTTAAGGATGTAATCAGAGAGTATATAAATGTTCGGTTGATGATCGAGGCATTAAAAAGAAAATATGAAAACGAGGCAGAAATTAGGGCCAGCGTCGTGGCGCCACTTACTCAGGGCCACGATGTCAAAAGTCCTGCGGGTCCTAGTTGGCCCAGTCTGTCTCGGTTTCTGGGCCTGGCCCACTGGGGAAACTCTAGCTGATATATTCAGCTATATATATAAGGTTTAGCCTCATATTTTCTACACCATCTTTTCATAAGATTAAACTTTCCCAAAACTCTGCTGGAATTCCTAGCTTTCTAAATGAGTAATTACATCACAGTTTTGACTTTCAAATCGAGGGGCTATTGTGTGAGCACCCTCGGTCTACATAAAGCTTCAAGATTCGGATTGCTATCTACAATGTAAGTTGATTAGTGTGTAAATATGCATATGTTATAACAATTCCATGTGTATTTTAGTTGTTATTGTATAGTATTTGTTGCATATTTATACATAATTTTGTATTTTATAGGTTAGCCATAAATATTTAATTTTCTATAGTAATGGAATACTTAAGCATGATTGAACATAGTTAGTAAGTGTATTGCCTGATGTCTAGGCCATAATATAAATTACACTCATCCAAATTTTGTGACACTAATGTTTTTGGACACTCAAGACAATGTACTAAAGATATAAGTGGGTATATAAAACCAACTTTGCAATGTTAAAGTCCAATTAACCAAAAAAAGATTATACAACAATTCTGTCCAAATTTTGGTTGAGTTTTGATCCATGACACATTTTCGTATTTGGCCCATATTTCAAGCTATACAAATCCAATTGATCCAATTCCAGTTGCATTGGTTAGATAAATCATGTATATACAACTCTAGTGCAGGCCCAAACTGCTGAAAATGTTGGACTCTAGAGTAAAGGTGACGAGCAAAGTGTTCATCATCACAATGCTCCGGATTTCAAACTCCACAAGACACAATTTGGCATATAATTCACTATAATTCACACAGAAATCCAATTCTACAACTCTTAAAAGTTTTAGGATCATTGAATGTGTGCAAGTGGAGCTTTGAATCATGTAAACTCATCATAACAATCTGTCAAAGTTGTCAATGTTCTTTTAACCAAGGAGCAGTAAGTTGACCATAACTTTCACATAAAATATTCAAACTGATCTGGAAAGATAACTCACAGCCCCACAATTGATATGCAGGAAGAAATTCAAGTTTTCAATGGCAAGCGTGTCCAATTTAGAAATTAATGAGTGGGTCCAAAATTGTCCACAATAATGCAAGTCTTCTCAGCTTTGGAGCCTATATAAAGAGGCCTTTGGCAAGCCATTTGGAGCATCACTCTCTTTGTAATATATCTCCTATGTTAGTAGTATTTCTCTGAAAAATATGAGTTTTATTTATTATAGTATGAGTAGCTAAACCTTTAGCTAGAGCTAGGGGTGAAGCTTAAGTAAGATAATAGTATTGTTATTGGCTTTTCAAAAGGTCTTCAATGTTATATCTTTTTAGTTGTCTAATGAGATATGTCAATGGTTTTGTTTTGTGAAAACTTTGATTTGTTGTAGATAAATTTAGCACAATGAATGCTTAGTTTTACATAACAACAATTGGTTTCATAAACTCTTTTAAGGGAACTAGAAAGATAGTTTTCAAAAGTTATAAACTTTCAAGTGCTTAATGTTTTTATCTTCCGATTGAAATCACTTGATTGTTAGATTTCAATTGAGTTATCAAATATAGCCAAGAACAACTCTATTATTTTACTTAAGTGGAATCTCAGAGCTCTAGTACGTAGTCCACTATATAAAGCCTTAAAATTCACAACTAGATTGACATTCTCATTCTTCAAAATATCCATGTGGTTCGACACTCGGACTTCCGAGAAATTTATTACTTGAGACAAACCTATACTTGGGTGTATAACGATAAAGTGTTATCAAGTTTTTGGCGCCGTTGCCGGGGATATCCCTTGGAGAACGGTCCATCTCTTTGTGTATTTTTTAAGTAAGACTCCAAAAGGTTGGTAATCTCTTTCTTATTCTTTTGTATTTTTTGTTTTTGGAAAGCATATGTAAATAAGTAGCATTTAGGATAGCATAACTACTCATTGTGTGCTTATCATTTATATGCATAATTGGTTATGTGATTTAAAAAGTGGTCGACTAATAAGGAGTGAAGTAGATAATTCGGGTAAATTTCAAAAATATGGATGAAGGTGATATAGAAAATCCTAATGAATTAATAGGAAATCAACAAGTGCGTTCCATGCGAGATTTCTTAGAACCTCAACGTATTACTATTCCATCATGCTTTGTTTATCCACAAAATGCTCATAATTTTAAACTCAAGTCCGGTATGATCCAATTACTTCCCAATTTTTATGGAATTGAATCTGAAAACCCTTATTTGTATTTGAAAGAATTTGAGGAAATATGTGTCACTTTAAACGATACAACATGCACTCAAGAATCAATTAAGTTAAAGTTATTTCCGTTTTCTCTCAAAGATAAGGAAAAAATATGTCTTAATTCTTTAAGACCTGGATCAATTACATCTTGGCAACAAGTGCAAACCGAGTTTTTTAAAAAAATCTTTCCAATTCATAAAACAAATTCTATGAAGAAGCAAATCAAAAACTTTTTCCAAAAGCCTAATGAACAATATTTTCAATGTTGAGAATGTTTTAAAGATTTGTTGAATTCTTGCCCTCACCATGATTTTGAAAACTGGAGAACTGTAAGTTTCTTTTATGAAGGCTTAAACTCTGAGACGGAACAATTTGTGGAAATGATGTGTAATGGTGAATTTTTAGACAAAAATCCTGAGGATACACTTGAGTATTTAGACCATTTAGTTGATAAAACTGAATCTTGGTATAATGAAAGTACTTCGGAAGGTTCAATTAGATCTAATCTTGAAAATGCTAATAAAGGAAAGTATTATCTTAGTCAAGAAGATGATCTAAATGCCAGAATTGCCAGTCTAACTAGAAAAGTTGAAAGCATGGAGTTAACTAAATCTAAGGAAGTCAAATTTGTGCAAAACAAAGACTTGTGTGATATTTGTGCTGTTGAAGGACATTTAACAAATGAATTCCCAAGAATTCCCGTCTTCAAAGAGATGTGTCATGAACAAGCAAATGTGATGTCTAACTTTAAGAAACCATTCTCATCTACTTTTTATGAGACATAATCCAAACTGGAGGAACCACCCCAACTTTAGCTGGAGGAATGATAATAATGTCCAACCTTTACCCAACCAAAATACATCAAGCTCTAGTTTCACCTCATACACTAGACCACAAACAAAAAGCCTTGAATAAAAATTGCAAGCATTTATGTAGGGTCAAACAACGATCAACAACCAAACTTCACAAGCCATTAATGAAATTAAAATAACATTGTCTACGTTGACATTCCTTAAGAACAACTGAAAAAGGGAAGTTTCCAACTCAACCTCAATAAAACCCTGCTAGTCAATGCCAAATCTCTGCCGAAACATCACCAGAAAATGTCAATTCTGTTACTACCCTACGAAGTGGTAAAATAATTGACAAGACAATTCACCTCAAAGATCCAGAATCAGGCTCTACTTCAAGTTCACATGATGAAGATAAGGAATGTTGATATTTTAACTCCTAGTAGAAGACCATCACCCGCTCCTTTTCCTCAAATATTACATCCTATTAAGGAGTTGAACCAAAATCCTGATTTTTTTTAGATTTTGAAGCAAGTAAAAGTTAACATCCCACTACTTGATGCAATAAACAAATTCCATCTTATGCCAAATTTTTGAACGATTTGTGTACCGTGAAAAGGAAATTAAATGTTCAAAATAAGGCATTTCTGACAAAGAGTGTAAGTTCAATCATTCAACAAGAAATTCCACCAAAATATAAGGATCCTGGTTGTCCAACTATATCTTGTGTAATTAGTAATACTAAAATTGAGCATGCACTTCTTGACCTTGGAGCGAATGTTAATATTTTACCATTCTCTGTGTACAAACAACTGGATTTGAGAGAACTAAAGAAGACTCATATCACACTTCAATTGACAGATCGTTCAGTAAAAATTCCAAGAGGTATAGTGGAGGATGTATTAGTTCAAATTGATAAATTTTACTTTCCTGTAGATTTTATTGTTTTGGACACACATGCAGTTTCAAATCCAACATCTCAACATCCCATCATTTTAGGAAGATCGTTTCTTGCAACCTCTAATGCTTTGATAAATTGTAGAAATGGAGTTTTGAATCTCTCTTTTGGAAATATGACTTTGGAGTTAAATGTTTTTAACATTTCCAAACAACCACCAAATAATGATGAAGTATATGAAATTAATGTAACTGATAAATACACTCTTGAATATTTCATGATCTCATTTTTTGATCCATTAGAAAATTTATTAACAAATGATTTGATTAATGAGGACAATTTGGAGTTTGCTTCTATGTTTGTGACTTCACAGGTTCCAGAGGTTAATGGATGGAAGCCGAAGTTTGAACAATTATCAAAATCAGAAAAAGCTCAAATTCCATCAAGTGTTCAACCACCAGTGTTGGAATTAAAGCCTTTAGCATCAAGTTTGAGGTATGCATATTTGGGTGATAATGATACATATCCGGTAATAATATCTTCCAAATTGAACCATGATCAAGAGCATAAATTGTTAGAAGTACTAAAAGTTCACAAGCATGCAATAGGATAGACTTTGTCTGACATAAACGGAATTAGCCCATTAATTTGTACTCATAACATTTATTTAGAGGAAAATGTTAAACCCTCTAGGAAAATGCAACGAAGGCTAAACCCTAATATGAAAGAAGTAGTGAGAAATTAAGTCATTAAGCTTCTAGATAATGACATTATTTATCCTATTTCCGACAGTAAATGGGTAAGTCCTACTCAAGTTATACCTAAAAAGTCTGGAGTAACAGTAGTAAAAAATAAAAATAATGAATTGATTCCCACTAGAACTGTTACTGGCTGGAGAATGTGTATTGACTACAGGAAATTAAATTCTATGACTAGAAAAGATCATTTTCCTTTGCCTTCATTGGATCAAATCTTAGAGAGAATTGCAGGACATACTTTTTATTGCTTTCTAGATGGATATTCAGGGTATAATCAAATAGCAATTGCACTTGAGGACCAGGAGAAAACAACATTTACATATTCGTTTGGAACCTTTGCATATCGAATGGTGTCATTTGGACTATGTAATGCCCTAGCCACATTTCAAAGATGTATGATAAGTATTTTTAGTGACATGGTTGAACGTTTTCTCGAAGTTTTCATGGATGATTTCTCTGTTTTTGGAAACTCATTTGATGATTGCTTAATGAACTTGGCTAAAGTTTTGACTAGATGTGAAGAGAAAAATCTTGTTCTTAATTGGGAAAATGTCATTTTATGGTAACTGAAGGGATTGTTGTTACACCCCGTAATTCCAGGACATGTTTAAGAGAAGGTACGTAAGGAAACAAGACTTAAAAATTTGAACGAAAGAAAGAGTTGTTATTTCTAAGGAAAAATCTTCCGAACCTCGGGAAGGAAAAATGTTTGTCAGTAAGAATTGGGTTCTCATAATTGTTATTTGAGACCGATGAAATTTATCGGAACTATGGAATTTTACTTTCGGATTTGGTCACGTAGGGCCCACCCGAGAAATTTTACATTTTTGTGGGGCCCACAAAGTTTTCGATATTTTGACAAATTATGGAAATTTTGGGAAATGAAATAGAATTGACCAATGGGAGGGTGACACGTGTCACCCCCACATGGGAAATGTTGGACGAAAATGGACCCAAAAATATGGTCAAGTAGTGCAAATTGAAGCTTGACATAATTGACTGCATTTGACTAAGATCCTAGCCTTCCATATGGATTAATCCTAGCCCTTGGATGGTATTATATATTACTACTACTACTAGTGAAAGACTAGCACTCCACACTTGGAAAAATTTCCAAAACTTTCCTTGCTCATGAAGAGCTCTCGGCATAGCCACCCCTTAGCACACAAAAATTTTGCAATCTTGCTTCATAAATCCCAATATTCAAACACAAGATCCCTAAAGGTATTCTAAGGGTATCTCAACACAAAAATCCCGGAAAAACTACATTATTACATTAGTCGCAATATGAACACCTAAGGGGTTTTTCATAGCTTGAGTTAGAACTTGAAGAGGGGTTCTTTATAAGCTTCTAAGGGTTGCTTGGAGTGGATTGGAACGTCGAAAAGAGGAGCTAAAGTTGCTAAGGATCGACTTGAAGTCTTGGATAAGATTTGGGCTTTTTGAGGTAAAAATTTTCGTCTTCTATTGTAACGGAAGATTCCATGTTATGATAAGTTAGAAATGATCATGTAATATTTAGAATGAAGATTGATAAATGTTATGGAATTTGGAAGTTAAATCCGAGACCTAGCATGTCTAGCCTTTGATATTGTAATCAATTTGGTCGATAGTTATAGTCGTCGCATGTTATATTAGAAAGAGATTATAGTCGTTATAATTGATTGCGACTATATAACGTGTTGGACTAAACAACTTGGGTTGAAAAGGAATCGGAAAAGAATAGATGTGGTGTTATCCTTGTGATTGTCGAAAATGGCCAAGAATATTGGACAGTTTTATATTAATTGTGGGGAAGAATTTTACACGTCATGTTAAGGCGTGTAATCCCCTTTGAATTGCTGGTTTGTTGCGCCTTAAATGTGGCATGTTGGTTATTGATTTCGGGCCTTGAAAAAGGTGGAAAAGTATGTAGAAACAAAGGGAATGTTGCCCAATGTTCCGTAGAATAAGAGATTTTACACTTAGTATGATTCTACCTTAAAAGGCTAGGAGTTGATAGAAGTATTATGGTCCTTATAGGTTGAAGTACTACGAGTAGCACATTCTACTTGAAGGGTGGAATAGCTAACAAGGTTGAAGTACTTTGGAGCATATCGCTACGTGTCGTTAGTCTTCGCGAGGTATGTGAACCTCTTCCTTCTTTTGGCATGATTCTACGTATGAAATATACATGTGGTGTTATTTCATGATTCCTTCTACTCTTAGAAGTTAAGAGATACGTATGTTGATTTACTCTATGTAAAAAGTATGTCTAAATTATCCTAAGTCCTTACCAAGTCTTATGGGAGATGTTGGTAAGAATGTTTAGGAAGTTATGAGGTTTGATTTAAAGCTACGTGTCTTGATTTATTTGAAGTAAGTAAGTTGATTTTATATTTGAAAATGACTTGAATTTATATGTGAAAAGGGACTTGATTTTAATAGTGAAAGTTATATGATTTTAAAGAGAATAAGTTACTTGGTTTTGGAAGTGTATGAGACTTTATTTTTCAAGTTATGGGACTTGATTTCTAAAGTCTAGATGACATGATTTTATATGTATAAGCGACATGATTTTAAAGAGTATATGATACGAGGTTTTAAGACTATAAGCCTTGATTTTATAAGTGGAAATGACTTGATTTAAAAAGTATGGCTTATTGATTTATTTCAAAAGATAAGAAGATTGATTTCAAAAGAGTATGTAACTTGAGTTTTAAAAAGAAGAAATTTATTGATTTCAAAGAGAAGGTGTGGCATGATTCTTTTATAAGTATGCATGTACGTAGTACTTTTGGGTTTAGTTTCCCCTAATGTTGTAAGAAATAAAAGTGCCTTAAGTTCTCCAAAATGAAAGGTTGTTATAATAGCTTTATGGAAAGTTGTTATAACGACTTAAGAAGAAGTGAAAAGATGGTTTAAAATGTTATGTAAGGAGAATTACACCGTGTCCCGTAAACGGGCCGGGTTACGTTATGTAAGGAAAGTTACACCGAGCCTACAAATAGGTCGGGTTATGTTATGTAATACACTGAGCCTACAAATAGGTCGGGTTATGTTATGAGACACACTGAACCTACACATAGGCCGGGTTATGTTATGAGATACACCGAGCCTACATATAGGCCGCGTTACGCCATATTACACCGCGCCCTAAAATGGGCCGGGTTACGTCATTTTACACCGCGCCCCACAGGCGGGCCGGGTTATGCTACAGATTCCACAGTACATCACGCCCCACAGGCGGGCCGGGTTATGCTACAGATTCCACAGTACACCGCGCCCCACAAGCGGACCGGGTTATGCTACAGATTCCACAGTACACCGCGCCCCACAGGTGGGCCGGGTTATGTCACATAATTCATCAGTACACCGTGTCCCGCAAATGGGCCGGGTTACGTTATCACGTATGAATAATTAAAGCAAGCTCCAAAATAAGAAGTCCCTCCATAAAGGGTCGGATTATGTTATGTAAGATATGGAAGTTATGTGGAAAAGAACTTGATCAAATTCTTAAGTATGTATGTAAGAATATGATGTTAATTCTTATTGAAAGAAGGAAAAGAACGACTAATGTACGATTGATTTCATGAGTTAAAATGACACGGTAGGATCTGGTACTAAATTTTTATACTTGCCCCTGTCATTCTTTTATAAAATTATGATTTGATTACTGTACCTTATTTCCGTTCCATACTTGCACTGTTGTTATCGACTTCTTCGGGCCGCGTTCATGCCCGCAGGTATTAGGTACCCAGGTTGGTGATCCTCGTTCTTAGGATCTCTGTTCAGTTGTTGGGAAGAAGCTCCATTCACTCCGGAGGCTTATCTTTTAGCACGGATCCTCGCTGATGTAGATTATGTATATTCGTGGGTATGGCGGGCCCCGTCCGCCACGATGGTTATGTCAAAATTCTTAGAGGTCTGTAGTCATATATTGTGGGTCGGTTTGTAAAGAAGAAGGATGTAACTGCTTTTGGCTATGTATTTATTTATATGTCCAGTGAGGTAGCCTTATCGGCTAGCCTGTTGTTTATTTCCTGTTAATTTGCGTTATGAGTCTCATGTATGTTCCGCTAATTTTCTCTGATGTATACATGTATGGGTGCCCAGGTAGGGCACCAGACGCGGGCCCGGGGTCGGGTCGTGACAAAAGTGGTATCAGAGCAGTTAGTCCTCGGAAAGTGTCTACATACCGTGTCTAGTAGAGTCTTGGTTATCGGTGTGTTGTGCACCACATCTATAACCAGGAGGCTACTTGACATTTAGGATTGGTTTCCATTCTTCTCACTCTGAGATCGTGCAATAGAGCTGTGTTATTAGGTTGAGTCCTCTCTAATATACTTTTATGTATCAGTTATGCCTCTACGGAAGGCGACAACAGCCCAGAAGGGCAAGTCGACAATAGGAGCTGCTAGCGGGTCGCACAGGGTTGATGAGTCTTATGCCCAGTCTATACCGGACATGGTACCGCCGTCAGCGAGTTCTTCCGCACCGGTCCGTGAGGCACCAGTACCTGAGCCTCCAGCTCCTCAGTTAAGGGAAGACTATAGCCTCCTAAGGGAAGCGGTTATGTTACTGGCCAAGCTAGCGGTGATACAGTACCAACGGCAGGAGGCTACTCGACCATTACAGGCATATGTAGAAAGGGTAGAGGGCCACTACAGGGGTCAGCGTAAGAGGGCTAGGCCAGTTGGACATCCCGGTGAGTTTCTGGGAGAGCCTCCTCAGCGGCAAATGAGATTTTCGTCCCACCACTCAGTGGCATACCCCACCGTCATGGGTGTGATATGACCTACGAGATATTCGTGAGCGTGTCGAGCTCTGTGGATCGATTTTAGATACAGGGGTCATAGGGAGTCGAGGCCACCGCTGCCTCGGTGTTGTGATTGTGAGAGGAGTCATCTTAGGCAGTGTTGTTCGCATCGGTGCTCATTATGCGCTGCCGTCTGGGCCATTTGATGAGAATGTCCTCTTAGAACGGACACTGGTGGTGTGGTACGACCTGTGAGGAAGGTAGTTGTTTCCCCTTCCTCTATGGTTATGCGCACTCTAGACGTGGGATTGATTTGACCAACCGCGATAGAGGTCGTGGTGGAGCTTATGATTCGGGCGGTCCTTCGAACCGCAGAGATGTCGTGGCTGCTAGACAGGATCAGGAGGCAGCGTCTCCTGGGGCTACAGGTATATTTTGACCCCTTTAAATCTTATGTACATTGATAGATTTAGATCCCCGCCCTAGTGTACCTATTCTCCTTGTTGCAAGTAGAATGTAAACTGATAGGACTATCAGAGGTAGAAGTATTTTGGTGTAGCAAATTGTAGGGAGGGGATGTTGTTAAGAAGATAGAAAAATGAGACTACGACAGTTTAGGGTCACAAGTAGTAATGACCCCGTAGCAGTGGAAAGACCGATAGTTGAAGTCAAGGCAACAATGGGTCAGGTTGAAGACCAAATATGGGTCGACCCATAGCTTGAAATGGAGTGGGGTCAGTTGGAGGTAGTCCCGTTATGGAATAGGGTCACGAGTCGTTGTACGAGTTCGTGGATGTGTTCCACCGGAACTGGGTCATGAGAGCAAAAAAAAAAAATTGACCAAGTTGGATATAGTAACTCCAAGGATTAGAAAAACAGAAGCGATGATTGATATTATGTACGTATGTTAGAATTAGTTTGGGAGTACGAGAAGAATACGATAAGTAAGAAAAGGAGAGGACAAGGGTTGAAAGAATTGAAGTGCTTATAGTTATGACTAAAGAAAAGTACGAAAAGATAATCCTTATAGGCCATGAAAGGGGGGTAAATAGTGATGATGCACCCTTTGGATTTGATTCCTCGTTTGGCTGGTGATTGATAGGTATGCATATGCGGTGTATTAGGGTCATGTGTGGCATATGTGATTATGTTGGGTGTAGTTAAAGGGGATTATGCGATATCCGTTTAGATTGAACCTCGAAAGAACATTCGGGGATGAATGTTTCTAGGGAATGTTACACCCCGTAATTCCAGGACATGTTTAAGAGAATGTACGTAAGGAAACAAGACTTAAAAATTTGAACGAAAGAAAGAGTTGTTATTTCTAAGGAAAAATCTTCCGAACCTCAGGAAGGAAAAATGTTTGTCAGTAAGAATTGGGTTCTCAGAATTGTTATTTGAGACCGATGGAATTTATCGGAACTATGGAATTTTACTTTCGGATTTGGTCACGTAGGGCCCACCCGAGAAATTTTACGTTTTTGTGGGGCCCACAAGGTTTTTGATATTTTGACCAATTATGGAAATTTCGAGAAATGAAATAGAATGGACCAATGGGAGGGTGACACGTGTCACACCCCCCCCCCCCACCCCCCCACATGGGAAATATTGGACGAAAATGGACCTAAAAATATGGTCAAGTAGTGCAAGTTGAAGCTTGACATAATTGACTACATTTGACTAAGATCCTAGCCTTTCATATGGATTAATCCTAGCCCTTGGATGGTATTATATATTACTACTACTACTAGTGAAAGACTAGCACTCCACACTTAGAAAAATTTCCAAAACTTTCCATGCTCATGAAGAGCTCTCGGCATAGCCTCCCCTTAGCACATAAAAAATTTGCAATCTTGCTTCATAAATCTCAATATTCAAACCCAAGATCCCTAAAAATATTCTAAGGATATTTCAACACAAAAATTCCGGAAAAACTACGTTATTACATTAGTCGCAACATGAAAACCTAAGGGGGTTTTCATAGCTTGAGTTAGAACTTGAAGAGGGGTTCTTTATAAGCTTCTAAGGGTTGCTTGGAGTGGATTGGAACATCGAAAAAAGGAGCTAAAGTTGCTGATCGACTTGAAGTCTTGGATTAGATTTGGGCTTTTTGAGGTAAAAATCTTCGTCTTACTATTGTAACGGAAGATTCCATGTTATGATAAGTTAGAAATGATCATGTAATATTTAGAATGAAGATTGATAAATGTTATGGAATTTGGAAGTTAAATCCGAGACCTAGCATGTCTAGCCTTTGATATTGTAATCAATTTGGTCGATAGTTATAGTCGTCGCATGTTATATTAGAAAGAGATTATAGTCGTTATAATTGATTGCGACTATATAACGTGTTGGACTAAACAACTTGGGTTGAAAAGGAATTGGAAAAGAATAGATGTGGTGTTATCCTTGTGATTGCCGAAAATGGCCAAGAATATTGGACAGTTTTATATTAATTGTGGGGCAGAATTTTACACGTCCTGTTAAGGCGTGTAATCCCCTTTGAATTGCTGGTTTCTTGCGCCTTAAATGTGGCATGTTGGTTATTGATTTCGGGCCTTGAAAAGGTGGAAAAGTATGTAGAAACAAAGGGAATGATGCCCAATTTTCCGTAGAATAAGAGACTTTACACTTAGTATGATTCTACCTTAAAAGGCTAGGAGTTGATAGAAGTATTATGGTCCTTATAGGTTGAAGTACTACGAGTAGCGCATTCTACTTGAAGGGTGGAATAGCTAACAAGGTTGAAGTGCTTTGGAGCATATCGCTACGTGTCGTTAGTCGTCGCGAGGTATGTGAACCTCTTCCTTCTTTTGGCATGATTCTACGTATGAAATATACATGTGGTGTTATTTCATGATTCCTTCTACTCTTAGAAGTTAAGAGGTACGTATGTTGATTTACTCTATGTAAAAAATATGTCTAAATTATCCTAAGTCTTTACCAAGTCTTATGGAAGATGTTGGTAAGAATGGTTAGGAAGTTATGAGGTTTGATTTAAAGTTATGTGCCTTGATTTATTTGAAGTAAGTAAGTTGATTTTATATTTGAAAATGACTTGAATTTATATGTGAAAAGGGACTTGATTTTAATAGTGGAAGTTATATGATTTTAAAGAGAATAAGTTACTTGGTTTTGAAAGTGTATGAGACTTTATTTTTCAAGTTATGGGACTTGATTTCTAAAGTATAGATGACATGATTTTATATGTATAAGCGACATGATTTTAAAGAGTATATGATAAGAGGTTTTAAGACTGTAAGCCTTGATTTTATAAGTGGAAATGACTTGATTTAAAAAGTATGGCTTCTTGATTTATTTTTGTTGACACTCAATTTTGACCCATCTTTTAGTCATTTCTTGCAATTTTAAACATTTTAGGACACCGCATTTTAATCATCATTTTTTACATTTTTACATAATATTCTATGCTTATTTCTTCACAAAATGACATTGCATCTTTTTATTTTAAATTAAGCATGATATCTTTGTTAATATTATGTTTTTATTATTATTACACCGTCGTTTTATTTTATTAATGTTTGCATCTCTTTAAATAATTAATTGGCATCCCGTTTTTATTTTTTTTAATTAGATATTAAACATTTGTTAAATATTGTATTTTATTATTATTGCATCGACATTTGCATTTTAATAATTTTGCATCTTTTTAAATAATTTTTCTTTTAAATAATTAACCCGTTTTGCATTTTGTCAAACCAGTTCAGTCCGAGGCACAATCTGGATCAGTCCAGTCCGCCAAAAACTGAAGCCCAAACCAAGGCCCAAAAAATGAGACCCAATACACCTTTCATCTTTTTCCCCCCAAAACCTAATATCAAACCCTAAACCTAAATATCCCCTATAAATAAAACACTACCCTCCCATAACACAAAAGCTTCAGCTGACATACCTCCCTCTCTCATCTTATTTTAAAAAGCAGCCCCATCACCCTCAAAACTACCATCGAACTGTTGTCGCCATCATCGAGCTCGGTTCGCGAACCAAAGACCCACTACCATCGACTTCGCCTGCTCCTCGTCGACCTAACACCCACTACCAACATCAGCAGCCGCAACACTCCTCGCTCTTTTATTACCCTGTCGCCTATACCACCGTAACTCCGGCGAAGTCACGCCGCCGGAGTTCGAACACCAACCCCGTCGTTGAACCATCCTCGCCACTGACCACACACTCTCATTCGAACACCGACCTCTGTCACCTTAATGTTGGAGCTAGAAGCTCCGGCGAACCAAACCTCCAGCGAACCTCCACCATCAGCCCTTTCCCGTCGTCGAACCCCACTGTCACCACCACACCACAACCCCCATAACCCCCTTGTTATGCAGCACCGTCTCTGCCTCGCCGGAGCTGACCACCGGCGACTGGCGGAGGCGTTGTTTGGTTCTTCTTTATGTGCTATTATGTATATTTTGGTTGTTGGACTAACCTTGTTGTTTATTTTCACCATTTTCGGCAACCCTACTTTGTTGTGATTATTTTGTTGTTGACTGATTTGGTTTTCTATTTTGGTATATCGCCGGAATTTTTAAATCTTCGGCGACCCTTTTTTGACTTTATTTTGGATTGGTATTTTGGTGGTGCTGGACTGATTTGATTTCGGTTATCTCGTCGGAGTTTCGAAAATCCGGCGATCTTGACCTGGTTTCATTTTAGGATTTGATGCCTGCTTTGAGGGTTGGATTGATTTTTTTATTGTTGGTATCTGGCGATGTTCTGTAATTTTCCGGCGATAACTGGTTATTGTTGCTACCGTTTTAGGGATTATTTTGACATTTTTTCCCTTTAACTGGTTTTTGAACTATTTTGGACTGTCTCCGGCGATGTTGTTGGCCACTGTTTTTGTTACTTTCTGGTGTTTGTTGGATTGATTTTCGCTGGTTTCGGACTGATTTTTGATGATTTTGCCCGTCATTATTTTATTAAACTGATTTCTGAACAAATTACTGCACTTGATAAAACCCCACTGATTTGAATAAGATACTACACTTGTTTTGGCCAATGAAAAAGTTATCCGTCGATTTTTGAGGCCTCCACAGTTGCAAAGACGGAAAATAAAATAAATGAAGCTTTCAGGGCAATGAAGATTTCTTCCACTTACACCGGATAACCAACATGCGCTGGCATGACGAATTCTTGTAGCCGCACTTGTTTAGGATGCCCCACTTTATTCTTATATATATCTGAGCCCTCCGTGTTTAAAACTATTACTTTTTTGGCGCGAATCTGAAGGTTTTATTTATTTTATTGTTTTTAACAATATTGGCCGATGAAGGAATCTCCGTCTGATTTCCAAGGTCTCCCCTGTACAAAAGACGGATTTATTTTTGGCTTTACTAATTAATTCTTGTCATTGCTTTAAAATTATTTATTTTATTACTAACACTTTTACTAAGTGTTTATGCAGGTACCCGGAGATCGTCTTGTGCAGAAAGCCTAAAAAGAGTTAAAAGATGTCCCAGAGTTTTATTTGATTTTAGCTTTATTTTTCTGTATTGCATTTCATTGTAATTGTAAATTATGAAAATTGCATAGAATATGTAGAATAAAAGACAATAAATAATTAACCTAGGTTTGAACGGATAACCGCAAGTTAGAGGATCTTAAAGGATGCCTAACCCCTTCCCTTTAGGATAATAAAGAACTCTGATCCAGAATCTCATTAATTTCGCAGACCATTAAATAGAGATTAATTGCAGTATTTTTATTGCAATAAATCAAGTGTCCTAGTTCACTATACTAATTAGGTGGCGACTCCTTAAAATCAGCATTATTGCTCAATCCAGGGAACCGCGCCAAAGAGCAACGTTGCGGATACCGTTCAGACCCCGAGGTCAAAAACGGGCGCGACAGCATGGCGACTCCGCTGGGGATAATCAGGTTCTTGACCATAGCAAACCTAGGTTTATTATTGCTTGGCTTTATTTGCTTTTATTTGTTTTAAATGCCTTAAAATTGCTTGCTTTAATTTTGTATGCTTAACTGTTTTAATTGCTATTTGCTTTAACTGATTTCCTTAAACTGGTATTCCGCTCATATTTCTTCCACTCTGGAAAATTCACATTGTCACACACTACACGCGCTGGTGTGCTTCGCGCACCCGCAAATTTCTTTCAAGACACCCAAATTTAGGAGAGTTGGCGCCTGCATGGAGTTAGATCGGTTCGTCTGATCAGTCACGTAGCCTTCTCACTCGAGTTGTCCGCTCGGGAACCTTGCGTCTAGTAAGCCAAATCTTAGAAAGCTTAAGATAGAGCTATATCACCCTTTTATATTAAGTCATGCATGCATAAACCTTAGGTGAGTTAATCCTTGGTATTAACGCCACAATTAGAAATCCACCAAACCTGTCGACGGGTTTCACAACCCAACGACCCATAAGCATATATGTGTAGCGTGACAATGATAGACGGATCCAAGTCTGGTCATGACACACCGAAATTGAAAAAAGTGCACCGTCATTTGGTCGTCATTTCCAACAAAACTTTGCAGTTTAACGGCTTGGACCTATTTATCATAATCTCGCATATTTGGCGTTTAGGCCTACCCTGGCATAAGAGAGGTCATTTGCATATTAGGACACGCGCTTGATTCACATGCTTTTTGATCACTATTGTTTGTCTCTAGCAAATTTGCACATAGTATTTAAAGTAATATGTATTCTTTCAACTTTGTACATATCATGTGTTTGCAACTCCGGGCACGAATCTTTGTATTTTTATACTTTTTGTTGTCACATTGCAATCAGGACTTCTACTGCGTAAATCCCTCTTGAGCAGCGCGATTTGGACTTTGTGAAGCATCAACCACCAGTCCGGTCAAACCAAGCAGAGGAGTCTTTGACTATATTGTCACGGCCTTACATTTTATTATTTTTGTAGCTTGCCTACTCTCACTCATTTGCCATATTTTTGCAGGAAGGTCGTCCTCGCAAATAGTCGATGGCGGTCGAAAAAAAGAAAAAAAATCATCACAAGAATGAGCGGGAGTTATGTTGACTAATAGAAGTCAGTTTATACCAGATTCAACGAGACATCGCTCTCAGTTCTTCTTTACTTTGTATTTTTATTCATATTTTCAAATTCAATTGATATGTTTAGCGTTGATTACTTAATTCTTTATCATGCATTTTACAACATAATCATCCCGAACTACGCGTGTCTGATTCTCACCATATGGTGTGATACGTAGGCAACCCATCTAGGGTTCGACACCGCATAAAAAGAAAAAGAAAAAAGAGGGGGACATATTTGGTTCACTCATTCATTGCATTTATCCAATCACGGACATTCATTATTGCATTTCAATCATTCTATCACATTCATTCATGCATTTCATTCATTTTATCACAGCTATTCATTTTTTCATTACATTCTTTTACTTTGCATTAGTCTTATAGTGAACAATCATTTGTTTTGCACAACTTTTACTTTTGCATTTCTTTCATGAATAAATTCTTTTTAAATCATACGTTTTATAACATATCTGAACGAACTACGCACACCTGATTCTCGTCAAAGATGAGATACGTAGGCAGCCCTATTCGGGTTCGGTACCATTTATTCAAAAATACAAAAAATATTTTATTCAAAAAGCATAAAATATCTTTAAAAAAAAAACTCTTTTATGTATCATTGGTTGATTTGGTTGATACCAACACAGTTAGGAGTGTGCATAGGAAAGAACGAGTAATAATCAATATGAGTTGACTTCGTGGCAAATCATAGATTCTTTTGGTACCTCTCACGCACACCTGTAATGACATTGTCTTGCATGCTTTCAAGATAAGAACGAAACCAACCTCATTGTTTCATGTGCATTGTGTGGTGAGTTTTAGAATAAGTTCAATTGCATTGCATTGTGATCTAGAACTTGATCTGAATGTTTGTTGAGGCGAAATCCTGAGTAACACTCGGTGTAAGAAATGATCGTAGGCTTTCTTTGACCCGTTTGAGCCTTTTTAGCCTACCAAATAACATTATCCGTAGTACACCCCTTTGAGTCTAAAGCCTATTCTTTTGACAACCATATATTAAGTCTATACCTTTTCTGAGTGCGTACACACTATCCCTCTCTTGGCCCGACCTCCTAGAGCGCTTTAGAAATGTGCAAGTGGCTGACAAAATTCTGCGTCGAAGTTTGCAAAGACAAAAATTGTCAAAGTCCCAAAAGGGAAAAGAAAAACACAAATGACGACTTCACAAAAAGAAGAAATCAAAAGCCCCGACATTAAAAAAATGAATAAACTGAGAGAATAACTTTGGAAAGAGCGGGCTCTAAACGAAAGATTCAAAAGAAGTCAGTACAGAAAAACTGGGACAAAAAAACAGGTCAGCATTAAAGCACACAAATATCAAGCACTGACGTAGTCCAACGCTCGAGGAAGGATTAGTCACTTTTTACCCAAATAATATTCATCCCTTCCCCCAAACCTACATTACAGCCCGTGACAAGCCCTACATGATATTATACTGAGGGTTCTCACATTAGTTGATACTTACATGACGGCCAAGCCTATGGTATCACAATTGCATGCATTGAACATCCTTTTGAGTGTGAGCGTACTTCTCTAAACGTCCCAAAATTCAAAATACTGGAATATATGTGAGAAATTGGACTTTCTTTCAGTGAGGGCATTTGAAACGTGAGATTACGTGTAGTTCAAAACCTTGGCTGCAAGCAAGTGTGTCGATACTTAGGTATGCCTGAGGTACCATCTGAAGCTATATGAATTACCCTGGAGTCAGTCTCGGTTAGACTGAAAGCAATAAACAGAAATCCTTATGCACAATACTAATTGTTGGTATCAACTGAAGTCAGAACGTGATGCTGTCTTTCCACTTTTCAAAAAAATAATAATATATATATACATATATAAAATTATCATTTTTTGCGTCACGAACTACGTTTTGACCTGATTCCCTCAGCGGGATACGTAGGCGGCCACATTGGCTTCGGTCTCATTTCTTGAAAATTGTACAATCATTTTTTGCGTCACGAACTACGTCTTGACCTGATTCCCTCAGCGGGATATGTAGGCGGTCACATTGGCTTCGGTCTCATTTTTTGAAAATTGTACAATCATTTTTTGCATCACGAACTACGTCTTGACCCGATTCCCTCAGCGGGATACGTAGGCGGCCTAAATCGGCTTCGGCCACACCATTAGAAATCTTCCATTTGACTCGCGTGCGACAGAATGCGTTTGATTATTCCAAAAAGAGATATGAGCAATTTCCGTCAGGGTTAAGTCCGTGCAGAGACTAGCATTCAGCAAGCATTCGCATCATCCAACAAGTCCGTGCAGAGACTACATCAGCAATCGCAACATTCAACAAGCATTCACAACATCCAGCAAGTCCGTGCAGAGACTACATCAGCAATCGCAACATTCAACAAGCATTCACATCATCCAGCATGTCCGTGCATAGACTACATCAACAATCGCAGCATTCAGCAAGCATTCGCAGCATCCAGCAAGTCCGCGCAGAGACTACATCAGCAATCGCAGCATTCAGCAAGCATTCGCGAGATCCAAAGAAACCGTCTGAGCATTGATAAGCATTCACATCATCCATGAAGTGCGCGCAGCTGCATCGGACTTTCGCAGCATTTAGCAAGCATTCACAACATTCTATCGCGCCCGTTTTTGACCTCGGGGTCTGAACGGTATCCGCAACGTTGCTCTTTGGCGCGGTTCCCTGGATGGAGCAATAATGCTTGTTTTGAGGAGTCGCCACCTAATTAGTTAAGTGAATTAGGACACGTGATTTATTGCAATAAAAATACTGCAATTAATCTCCATTTAATGGTCTGCGAAATTAATGAGATTCTGGATCAGGGTTCTTTATTATCCTAAAGGGAAGGGGTTAGACATCCTTTAAGATCCGCTAACTTGCGGTTATTCGTTCAAACCTAGGTTAATTATTTATTGCCTCTTTTTTATTCTATCTATTCTAAGCATTTTTTCATAATTTATAATTAAAATAAAGTGCAATACAGAATAATAAATAAAATTAAATGCGACATAAAATAAAACTCTGGGATATCTTTTAGCCCTTTTTAGGCCTTCTGCACAAGATGATCTCTGGGTACCTGCATAAACACTTAGTAAAAGTGTTAATAGTAGAATAAATAATTTTAAATGCAATGACAAGAATTAATAAGTAAAGCCAAAAATAAATAAATTCGTCTTTTGCTCAGAGGAGGCCTTGGAAATCAGACGGAGATTCCTTCATCGACCAATATTGTTAAAACAATAAAATAAATAAAACCTTCAGATCCGCGTCAAAACAGTAATAGTTTTAAACACGGAGGGCTCAGATATATATAAAAATAAAGTGGGACATCCTAAACAAGTGCGGCTGCGAGAATTCGCCCTGCCGGCGCATGTTGGTTATCTTGTGTAAGTAGAAGAAATCATCAAAGCTTCATTTATTTTATTTTCCGTCTTTGCAACTGTGGAGGCCTCAAAAATCGACGGATAACTTTTTCATTGGCCAAAAAGTGTAGTATCCTTGTTCAAATAAGTAAAATAAAGTGATAAAGGGGCAGGATAGTAAAGCATCAGTCTAAAAAAAAAAGCCCAATAACAGAGACATTAACAGTAGTAAAGAGTTGCGCGAATGCACACGCCGGAGTAATTATCAGGGCAAAATTATCTGCGCAAAAATCAGCGAGATCAGTCCACAACCAGCAAATCCGACATACTTAGAAGAACAAAACAACACAAAGGCAACTCCACCCAAACGAGTAACACATTAGCAAAACACCGAACAACAAACAACGTAGCCGGAGCTAAAGAGCCGCCCAGATGGAACAAAAATAAGAAAATCAATCCCAACAACCAACAGTACGCAACAGATCCGAAAACGAAACATGACATAGGTCGTCGGAGTTCTTCAAACTCCGGCGATATTAAAAAAATAAAGGAAATCAGTCCAAATCAAAATATGCCAACAAATCTAAAAATAGAATCAAACCAAGGCAGCGGCGAGGTGGCGTAGCGTAAGATCCACGAGATGAGTAGCGCCGCCAGTGGTTTGAGCACGGACAGCGAGAGAGGCTATGAACTGTATGACAGTGGTGGTTCGCGTGGAGTGTGGGGGTGAGGTCGACGTTTGTGTGTGTATGCTTATGTAGTTCGTCGACGGGAAGAGGGTTTGCTGATGATGGGAAGGTAAGAGGAGTAAGGAAGATGGCGGATGTGCGGGCTAGTGGGAGATGCAGGGAGAGAGGGTGAGGGAGAGGGCAGAAGTGTGCTGCTGAAGGTGTTGCTAGGGGGTTCGCCGGAGCTTGGAGCTCCGGCGAAGGGCGGCGGCGACGGGAACCATAGGAGAGGGGAAGGGTAAGTATAGAGAGGGACTGGGGTCTGTTTAAAGGGGTAGGGGTGTGCGGTTGTGAGAGTTTGAGAGTTCGCCGGAGTTTTTTTAGAACTCCGGCGAAGGGCGGCGAAGGTGAGAGGGGCCTGTGTGGCTGCTGATGTTGAAGTGGGATGCCCCCCTTTTCTTTTTCTTTTTCTAAAGGAGGGGGGTAATGTTTATTATATAGGGATAGGATTAGGTTTAGGGTTTGGGTTTGGTTTGGGGGGAAAATGAAAAGTGGTATTTGAAATTTAGGGGAAAAAAATAAAAGAGTGTTGAATTAAAATAATAAAAATAATAATAAGAAGGGTGTTGGATTGGACTGATCCGAATTGTGTCTCGCACTGGACTGGTTTGACAAAATACAAAGCGGGTTAATTATTTAAAAGAAAAATTATTTAAAAACATGCAAGATTATTAAAATGCAAATGCCGACGCAGTAATAATAATAAAAATAATATTTAAGAAATGTTTAATGCCTAATTAAAAGTAAAAACGGGATGTCAATTAATTATTTAAAGAAATGCAAATATTATTAAAATAAACGACTGTGTAATAATAATAGAAACATAATATTAACAAAGACATAATGCTTAATTTAAAATAAAAAGATGCAATGCATTTTGTGAAAAATAAACATAGAATATTATGTAAAAAATGCAAAAGATGATGATTAAAATGCGGTGTCTTAAAACACATACAATTGCAATAAATATACGAAAAACGGGTCAAAATTGACTGTCAACACATTCAACACGTCCGTGCAAGGACGAAATCTCAGCATTTGCAACATCACATCAATACAACCGCCATCACGTTTTACAGGATAACATTTCTACTCATACAATTACATTGCTTATAAACTCATGTGTTATCAGTTTTGCCTTAACAGTTATGCACAGGCATACTACTAATCGATTATTTGGCCTGATACATGCAGGAGCAGGAGCACAAAATGGATTTTCTCCTACAACGAATCGGGGCAATTTGTTGGGGGGTCAACCTTCCCAACGAATGACAGAAGCGGCCTCGAGCGTCGGTCCACTCATCCCGCATCACCAACAAGCCCAGCATCATCATAAGTCGATACCGATACACCCCTAAGTCCAAATCAGTCTGAGCATAGAAGCGTCAAGAGCCAAAGCTACCAAGTTGACGCGACTCAATCACTCCTTTCCTAAAACTTACAAGTTTTCTTTGAAGCATGATCTTCATATCAGCAAAGGCGGGAGGACAACAATAAGCCCATGCGGGTTACAAACGCACAACGTCTATGCAATGACGTTATCTCAACCCAGGCGAGTCACAAAGCAGGTACGTCCATAAAACGACACCATTTCATTGTAAGCCTATGCAACGACTTTATCTATGTTTCGTCTATACAACGAAGAGCATCTGCATCGCGTCTATGCAACGACGCCATTTCATGTAAGCCCATGCAACGGCTTCATCTATGTTTCGTCTATGCAACGATGAATATCTGCATCGCGTCTATGAAACGACGTCATTTCATGTAAGCCCATGCAATGGCTTCATCTATGCTTCGTTTATGCAATGACGAACATCTGCATCGCGTCTATGCAACGACGTCATTTCATGTAAGCCCATGCAACGGCTTCATCTATATTTCGTCTATGCAACAACGAGTATCTGCATCGCGTCTATGCAACGACGTATTTCATGTAAGCCCATGCAACAGCTTCATTAATGTTTCGTCTATACAATGATGAGCATCTGCATCGCGTCTATACAACGACGCATTTCATGTAAGCTCATGCAACGGCTTCATCTATGTTTCGTCTATGCAATGACGAATATCTGCATCGCGTCTGTGCAACGACGTCATTTCATCTAAGCCTATGCAACGACTTCATCCATGTTTTGTCTATGAAACGACGAACATCTGCATCGCGTCTATGCAATGACGCCCTTTCATCTAAGCCTATGCAACAGTTTCATCTATGTTTCGTCTATGCAACGACGAGCATCTGCATCGCGTCTATGCAACGACGCTCTTTCATCTAAGCATATGCAACGACTTTATCTATGTTTCGTCTATGCAACGACGAGCATCTGCATCGCGTCTATGCAACGACGCCCTTTCATCTAAGTCTATGCAACGGCTTCATCTATGTTTCGTCTATGCAACGACGAGCATCTGCATCGCGTCCATGCAGTGACGCCATCAGCATCTACTAACACCATGTCTTTTTTCAACACCACATCACCTGCAACCCAGTGTCAATCATAATTCGACACTAGGACAAATTTTGAATTTGCGTCGGCATTGTCTTTAATTTTGCAGCATCACAGCAGCCCAGTGTCATCATGATTCCACACTGGGACAATTTCGAATCGGCGTCTACCTGCTTTAATTTTCTAACATCGCAGCAACACAGTGTCCTCATAATTCGACACTGGGATAAATTCTAAATCCGCATCAATTTTGTCTTTTATTTTGGCATCACAGCGATCTAGTGTCATCATAATTTGACACTGGGACAAAATTTTGAATTTGCATCAGCTTTTGCCCATTCTTTTTCTTGATCTTTGTTTTAATTCTGACGATGGAGACAAAATTGGCTACAAGTCAACGTTTTTGTCCGAAAACTCTTTCATCGTCTTCGTCAAAGAGGGACAAGCTATTGACACCCAATTTTGACCCATCTTTTAGTCATTTCTTGCAATTTTAAGCATTTTAGGACACCGCATTTTAATCATCATTTTTTACATTTTTACATAATATTCTATGTTTATTTCTTCACAAAATGGCATTGCATCTTTTTATTTTAAATTAAGCATGATGTCTTTGTTAATATTATGTTTTTATTATTATTACACCATCGTTTTATTTTATTAATGTTTGCATCTTTTTAAATAATTAATTGACATCCCGTTTTTATTTTTTTTAATTAGATATTAAACATTTGTTAAATATTGTATTTTATTATTATTGCATCGGCATTTACATTTTAATAATTTTGCATCTTTTTAAATAATTAACCCGTTTTGCATTTTGTCAAACCAGTCCAGTCCGAGGCACAATCTGGATCAGTCCAGTCCGCCAAAAACCGAAGCCCAAACCAAGGCCCAAAAAATGAGACCCAATACACCTTTCATCTTTTCCCCCCCAAAAACTAATATCAAACCCTAAACCTAAATATCCCCTATAAATAAAACACTACCCTCTCATAACATAAAAGCTTCAGCCGACATACCTCCCTCTCTCATCTTATTTTAAAAAGCAGCCCCATCACCCTCAAAACTACCATCGAACCATTGCCGCTTCATCATCTGAGCTCGTGCTCGGCGAACCAACACCACACCACCGACCCCCGCCGCTTCCTCGTCGACCTAACACCCACTACCAACATCAACAGCCGTAATTCTCCTCTCTCTTTTATTACCCTGTCGCCTACACCACCGTAACTCCGGCGAAGTCACGCCGCCGGAGTTCGAACACCAACCCCGTCGTTGAACCATCCTCGCCACTGACCACACACTCTCGTTCGAACATCGACCTCTGTCACCTTAATGCCGGAGCTAGAAGCTCCGGCGAACCAAACCTTCAGCGAACCTCCACCATCAGCCCTTTCCCATCGTCGAACCCCACTGTCGCCACCACACCACAACCCCCATAACCCCCTTTGTCATGCAACACCGTCTCTGCCTCGCTGGAGCTGACCACCGACGACTGGCGGAGGCGTTGTTTGGTTCTTCTTTATATGCTATTATGTATATTTTGGTTGTTGGACTAACCTTGTTGTTTATTTTCCCCATTTTCGGCAACCCTACTGTGTTGTGATTATTTTGTTGTTGACTGATTTGGTTTTCTATTTTGGTATATCGCCGGCATTTTTAAATCTTCGGCGACCCTTTTTTGACTTTATTTTGGATTGGTATTTTGGTGGTGCTGGACTGATTTGATTTCGGTTATCTCGTCGGAGTTTCGAAAATCCGGCGATCTTGGCCTGGTTTCATTTTAGGATTTGATGCCTGTCGCCGGTGGTCAGCTCCATCGAGGCAGAGACGGTGCTGCATAACAAAGGGGTTATGGGGGGTTGTGATGTGGTGGTGACAGTGGGTTCGATGGGAACAGCGGTGAGGTTCGCCAGGCAGAGGTTCGACGGGTTCGCCGGATGGGGGATAGTGGTGATGAGAGTTCGCCGGAGCTTGGAGCTCCGGCGTTGGCGGCGGCGGCAAGATTGAGACTCAGCAATAATGAAAAATAAAATGGGTGTCTTCAAGAAAAATGGGCATGCCACTGATGGGTATTTCAAAATGAAAAGGGAACTAAAAAAAACAAGGAAGGGGGTGCGCAACTGCTATGTTATTGGAACAAAAATGGAGCTTTTTCCAAAGGATGGCCTGTGTGTTCATCGAATAGAGAAATCACGGGCCCAGCAGAGAAGAGAAACAATCAAACAGTGTATATGCGTGTCCTTGTACATCTTCTGTTAAGTGTTGTCTTCTAAAAAAAAAGGGTAGATATTATAGAAAATCAAAGAATGACATGATGTGAAGTGGGTATGGGCTGTGAGGAAAAATAAAAGATTGATTTTCAAATTTTGTGGGATATGATATGGGGTTTGAAAATAATTTGGGACTGATTCAAATTGGGTCTCAAATTGGACTGGCTTGATTAAATTGGTTTGAATAAAATACAAAAATAATTTATTTACTTAAAAGAAGGATTATTTAAAGAGATGTAAAATTACAAAAATAAAAATGTAGGTGCAATAATAATAATTTTTTTTTTGAGAAATGTTTAATGCCTAATAAAATAAAAATGCGATATCAATTTGCAAAAATAAAACAACATAAAATATTAGGTAAAACATATATAAAAAATGCAAAAAATGATGATTAAAATGCGGTGTCCTAAAATAATGAAAATGCAACAAATATACGAAAAACGGGTCAAAATTGACTGTCAACAGCATGTCCCTCTTTGTACGGAGATGATGGAAGAGTCTTCGGACAAAGATGTTGACTTGTAGCCAATTTTGTCCTGTTTTATAAACTATAACTCAAAAGTGGGGATGATGCAGACTCAAAATTGTCTCAGTGTCGAATTATGATGACACTGGGTCGTTGTGATGCAAAAATAAAAACAAAGCTGACGCAGATTTAAAAAATGTCCTAGTGTCGAATTATGAGGACACTGAGTTGCTGCGATACTAAAATTATGAACGGATGAATACCGATTCAAAAATATGTCCCAGTGTCGAATTACGAGGACATTGGGTTGCTGTTATGCTAGAAAATTAAAGCAGGAAGACGCCGATTCAAAATTGTCCCGGTGTTAAATCATGATGACACTGGGCTGCTGTGATGCTGCAAAATTAAAGACAATGCCGACGCAGATTCAAAATTTGTCCTAGTGTCGAATTATGATTGATATTGGGTTACAGGTGATGTGGTGCTGTAACAGACAGAGTGTTTGTAGATGTTGATGGCGTCATTGCATGGACGCGATACAGATGTTCGTCGTTGCATAGACGGAACATAGATGAAGCCGTTGCATAGGCTTAGATAAAAGAGCGTCGTTGCATAGACGCGATGCAGATGATCGTCGTTGCATAGATGAAACTTAGATGAAGTCGTTGCATATTCTTAGAATGAAATGACGTCATTGCATAGACGCGATGCAGGTGCTCGTCGTTGCATAGACGAAACATAGATGAAGTCGTAGCATAGGCTTACATGAAATGGTGTCGTTGCATAGACGCGATGCAGATGCTCGTCGTTGCATAGACGAAACATAGATGAAGCTGTTGCATAGGCTTGGATGAAATGGCGTCGTTGCATAGACGCGATGCAGATGTTCGTCGTTGCATAGACGAAACATCGATGAAGCCGTTGCATAGGCTTAGATGAAATGCGTCGTTGCATAGACGCGATGCAGATGTTCGTCGTTGCATAGACAAAACATAGATGAAGCCGTTTCATAGGCTTATATGAAATGGCGTCGTTGCATAGACGCGATGCAGATGTTTGTCGTTGCATAGACGAAACATAGATGAAGCCGTTGCATAGGCTTGGATGAAATGACGTCGTTGCATAGACGCGATGCAAATGTTCGTCGTTGCATAGACGAAACATAGATGGAGCCGTTGCATAGGCTTAGATGAAATGGCGTCGTTGCATAGACGCAATGCAGATGTTCGTCGTTGCATAGACGAAACATGGATGAAGTCGTTGCATAGGCTTAGATGAAATGGCGTCGTTGTATAGACGCAATGCAAATGCTCGTCGTTGCATAGACGAAACATAGATGAAGTCGTTGCATAGGCTTAGATGAAATGGTGTCGTTGCATAGTCGTGATGCAGATTCTCGTCGTTGCATAGACGAAACATGGATGAAGCCGTTGCATATGCTTAAATGAAATGGCGTCATTACATAGACGCAATGCAGATGTTCGTCATTGCATAGACGAAACATGGATGAAGCCGTTGCATAGGCTTAGATGAAATGACGTCGTTGCATAGACGCAATGCAGATGTTCGTCGTTGCATAGACGAAATATGGATGAAGTCGTTGCATAGGCTTAGATGAAATGGCGTCGTTGCATAGATGCAATGCAGATTCTCGTCGTTGCATAGACGAAACATAGATGAAGTCGTTGCATAGGCTTAGATGAAATGACGTCGTTGCATAGACGCGATGCAGATGCTCGTCGTTGCATAGACGAAACATAGATGAAACCGTTGCATGGGCTTAAATGAAATGGTGTCATTGCATAGACGTGATCCAGATGTTCGTCGTTGCATAGGCTTTTATGAAATGCGTTGGTTTATGGGCGTACCTGCTTTGTGACCTGTCTGGGTTGAGATAGCGTCATTGCATAGACGTTGTGTGTTTGTGACCCGCATGGGTTTATTGTTGTGTTCCTGCCTTTGCTGATATGAAGATCCTGCACTCAAAGAAAACTTAGTGAGTTTCAGGAAAGGAGTGGTTGATTAGCGTCGACTTTGTAGCTTTGGCTCTTGACGCTTCCATGCTCAGACTGGTTTAAACTGAAGACCTATTTGGCCTGCTTTTTCCTTGTCTATTGCCATTTTTTTGCAGCGAATCCTCAAAATGTCCCAGTTTCTGATAATGAAGATGTTGAACTTTCAACTGGGTAAGGTCGAATCTTGACGCTATCAAGCCGATCAGGTAAGCAAATTGTTTTTTTTTTATCATGAATGTAAAGCTAATGCGAAAATATGAACAATGTACAATAGAGTAGATGAGAATGCAACCCTCAAAATACGCCCCAGTCATGTGTAGGTAGTCATGGATGCGAAATATATAAGGATGTTAAACTCTCGAATAGACAAAATCGAGTCCTGTGCAAAACAAGGAAGAAATATTTCTAATGGAGTGACCGAAGCCGATGTGGCTGCCTACATATCCCGCCGAGGGAATCAGGTCAGAGCGTAGTTCATGCTGCAAAATAACCATTTTTTATGATTTTAAAATGATGTGGGACCGAAGTCGATGTGGCCGCCTACGTATCCCGCTGAGGGAATCAGGTCAAGACGTAGTTCATGCTGCAAAATAACGATTTTTATGATTTTAAAATGATGTGGGACCGAAGCCGATGTGGCCGCCTACGTATCCCGCTGAGAGAATCAGGTCAAGACGTAGTTCATGCTGCAAAAATAAGGATTTTTATCATTTTAAAATGATGTGGGACCGAAGCCGATGTTGCTGCCTACGTATCCCGCAGAGGGAATCAGGTCAAGACGTAGTTAGTGATGCAAAATAATAATTTTTTATCATTTTAAAATGATGTGGGACCGAAGCCGATGTGGCCGCCTACGTATCTGATCGGTGTATTTTATATATACCTTTTGAGTCAGTTTTAGTTAGTCTTTTGTCCCGTTTTGCACATATAAGTGTCGTATTAGGATAGTTTTCCTTTCTGTTGAGTCAAAGTGGTTAAAATGGCCAAATGGCGGAAAAGGAGCTAAAAGAGGGAAAAAGAGGAGACGCGGAGTGAAAGCAGAAAGTGGCGAACGAGGTGAAATCTGACCAGCGCGCGGCCTCGTAGTCAAAGCGGCGCGGCGCCACTATTCGAAGAGGTTGCGAAGACCCGCGCGCCGCCGAGCAGTAGATGCGCGACGCCAAAACACCCGACGGACAGAACTTCCGGGCCGGCGTCAGATGTGCGCGGCGCCGACGCGGAAAAATTAGGTTTCTGGACGAAATTCTGGGCCAGGCCTGAAGGAAAAGAGGGAGGCGGTTTTCAGCCTATAAAAGGAGAACCCTAGGCAGTTTTTAAGGGTTCCCTTTCTTGCACAACACAAGGCTTCTTGCTTGGAGATTGGAGACCATAGTTTAGTAATTTCTTTTCCTTTTCTTTACTTTATTTCAGTTTTTGTATGATGAACATGGGATTAGTTCTTGTCATATCAATGACTAGGAACTAATTCCTCTATAGGGCTTTCCATGTTAAATCTCTAGAAACTTTTGTTATGAGTTAATGCATGCTTATGGTTATTTTTCTTATTGTGAGATCTATCCAATATTTGAGTTGAATTCTTGGTAGTTAATTGACAACTAATTATCACTATATGATTTCTAATCAGATTCCGAAAGGGGGGGATTGTGAATATGCTGTAAGTTGGGTAGACATTCTTGGATTGGGGATGAAAATACCTCAATTATTTATGTAGCGTTAATGAGAGGCTTAACAACCCTAATTTTGCGCATTGTGCGTGACGGTTAACTAGGTTCTTGTTCTTAATCCTCCTATAGAGTTATCCTTATCACCGAAAGGTAGGTAAGGTGCAATACTGGGGTTGAGTGTTTATATAACCCTAACGGGAGTATAAAACGATTTAGTGAACCTGCTTTCTCCAAAAGAAGAAGACCATAAGTTAGTGCATTAATAAGTAACATAAGCGGATAGTGAGGAGACGTGGAAGCCCTATTCTCATCACAACTGAAGTAAACCCTTTTAGTTAAATAGCTTTTATAATCCTTAGTTAAAAACAACAAATCTAAATATCAATTTACCAAATAGATACCAAAAAATAGATAGTTGGTAATTGAACCCTAATCCTTGAGGACGATATTCAGTCTTATCAAGACTATACTACTTGTCACGATAACGTGCACCTGCGTTTAAAGTGTGTGCATCTTACCGCGCATCAGTATCCCGCTGAGGGAATCAGGTCAAGACGTAGTTCGTGATGCAAAATAAGAATTTTTTTATCATTTTAAAATGATGTGGGACCGAAGCCGATGTGGCCGCCTACGTATCCCGCTGAGGGAATCAGGTCAAGACGTAGTTCGTGATGCAAAATAAGAATTTTTATCATTTTAAAATGATGTGGGACCGAAGCCGATGTGGCCGCCTACGTATCCCGCTGAGGGAATCAGGTCAAGACGTAGTTCGTGATGCAAAATAAGAATTTTTTATCATTTTAAAATGATGTGGGACCGAAGCCGATGTGGCCGCCTACGTATCCCGCTGAGGGAATCAGGTCAAGACGAAGTTCGTGATGCAAAATAAGGATTTTTTTTATGTAATATGCATTTTGTTGTTTTTTTTTTTAAAAGTGGAAGACAAAATTACATTCCGACTTCAGTTGATACCAACAATTAGTATTGTGCATAAGGATTTTCTTTTATTGCTTTCAGTCTAACCGAGATTGACTCCGGTGTAATTCACACAGCTTCAGATAGTACCTCAGACATACCTGAGTGTCGACACACCTGCATGCATCCAGGGTTTCGAACTACACGTAACCTCACGTTTCAAATGCCCTCACTGAAAGAAATTTCCATTATCACATATATTCCAGTATTTTGAATTTTGGGACGTTTAGAGAAAAACACTCACACTCAGAAAGATGTTTAATGCATGCAACTGTGATACCATAGGCTTGGCCGTCATGTAAGTATCCACTAATGTGAGAACCCTCAGTATAAGATCATGTAGGGCTTGTCACGGGCTTGTAATGTAGGCTTGAGGAAAGGAATGGATATCATTTGGGTAAAAGTGACTAATCATTCCTCGAGAGTTGGACTACGTCCGTGCTTGATATTTGTACGTTTTGATGCTGGATTGCTTTGTTTTTGTCCCAGTTTTTTTTGTATTGACTTCTTTTGAATCTTTCATTTGGAGCCCCTTTTTTCGGGGTTATATATTCTCTTTTTTTTATTATCGGGGCTTTTGATTTCCTCTTTGTGTGAAGTCGTCTCTGCTTTTGTTTTTGAGACTTTGACAATTTTTGTCTTTGCAAACTTCAACGCAGGATTTTGTCAGCCACTTGCACATTTCTAAAGCGCTCGAGGAGGTCGGGCCAAGAGAGGGATAGTGCGTACGCACTCAGAAAGGGTATAGGTGTAATATACGGTTGTCGAAACAAATAGGTTTAGGCTCAAAGGGGGTGTACTAGGGATAATGTTATTTGGTAGGCTGAAAAGGCTCAAACGGGTCAAAGAAAGCCTACGATCATTTTCTACACCGAGTGTTACTCAGGATTTCACCTCAACAAACATTCAGGCCAAGTTCTAGATCACAATGCAGTGCAATTGAACTTATTCTAAAAACTCGCCACACAATGCATATGAAACGATGAGGTTGATTTCATTCTTATCTTGAAAAACATGCAAGACAATGTCATTTACGAGTGTGAATAAGAGGTACCAAAAGAATCTATGGTTTACCACAGAGTCAACTCATACTGATTATCACTTTTTTTTATGCACAATCCTAATTGTATTGGTATCAACCAAGTCAAACAATGATACTTAAAAATGTTTTGTATTTTTGAATAACATTTTTTTTTTGTATTTTTTGAATAAAATATTTCTTTTTTTGTATTTTTCGATTTTTGTTTTTGTATTTTTTGAATAAATGGTATCGAACCCGAATAGGGCTGCCTACGTATCCCGCCGAGGGAATCAGGTGCGCGTAGTTCATTCAAATATGTTATAAAATGTATGTTTGAAAAGAATTTATCAATGAAAGGATAGCAATATAAAGCTGTGCAAAAGAAATGATTGTCCACTGTGGACGAATGCAAAGTAAAATGAATGTAACCAAAAATGAATGCCCGAAAACATGATGAATGGGATGCATGAGTGAGAAAAAATATGTTTCTTTATTATTATTATTATTTTTTTATTTTTATTTTTGTGGTGTCGAACCCAAAATGGGTTGCCTACGTATCACACCGTGTGGTGAGAATCAGACACGCGTAGTTCGGGATGATTATGCTGTAAAATGCATGATAAATAATTATGTAATCAACAATAGACATATCAATTGAATGTGCAAATAAAGATACAAAATATAGAAGAACTGAGAGCGATGTCTCGTTGAATCTGATATAAAATGACTTCTATTAGTCAACATAACTCCCGCACATTTTTGTGATGATTTTTTTTTTCGACCGCCCTAGGCTGCTTGCGAGGACGACCTTCCTGCAAAAAATATGACAAATGGGTGAGAGTAGGCAAGCCACAAAAAATAATAAAATGTAAGGGCGTGGCAATATGGTCAAAGACTCCCCTGCTTGGTTCGACCGGACTGGTGGTTGATGCTTCACAAAGTGCAAATTGCGATGTTCAAGAGTGACTTACGCAGTAAAAGTCCTGATTGCAATGTGACGACAAAAAGTGCAAAAATGCAAATGCTCGAGCCCGGAATCACAAAAGGGTAATTATTGCATTAAATAATATGTACAGAATTGCTAGCAACAACAATAGTAAACAAAAGCATGCAAATCAAGAGCGCGCCCTAATATGCATGGAACCTCTTATTTCAGAGGTCGGCCTAAACGCCAGATATGCAAAATTATGATAAATAAATCCAAGCCGTTAAACTGCAATGTTTCGTTGGAAATGGCGACCAAATGACGGTGCACTTTTTCCAATTTCGGGGTGTCATGATCAGGCTTGGATCTGTCTATCATTATCACGCTACACACATATGCTTATTGGTCGTCGGGTTGTGAAACCCAACGACAATTTGGTGGATTTCCTAATCGTGGAGACGATACCAATGATCGACCCACCTAGGGTGTATGCATGCATGACTTAAAAAAAATGTGGTATAGCTCTATCCTAATTTTGCTAAGATTTGGTTGACTAGACGCAAGGTTCCCGAGCGGACTACTCGAGTGAGAAGGCTACGCGGCCACCGGATGGTCCGGATGCTCCTGCGCCTTTGCCAACTCGCCTATATTTTGGTATTTGAAAGAAATTTGTGGGTACGCCAGCACACCTCGCGTGTAGTGTGTGATAGTGTCAATTTTCCAGAATGGAGGAAATATGAACGGAATGACAATTTAAGGAAAGCAATAAAAGAATGTAGCAATTAAAGTAGTTAATTACAAAATAAAAGCAAACAACATAAAACATTTACAACAAATATAAAAGCAAAATAAAGCGAAATATTTAATTAACCTGGGTTTGCTATGATCAAGAACCTGATATCCCCAGCGGAGTCGCCATGCTGTCGCACCCGTTTTTGACATCGGGGTCTGAACGGTATCCGCAACGTTGCTCTTTGGCGCGGTTCCCTGGATGGAGCAATAATGTTGTTTTTAAGGAGTCGCCACCTAATTATTTAAGTGAATTAGGACACTTGATTTATTGCAATAAAAATACTGCAATTGACCTCCATTTAATGGTCTGCGAAATTAGTGAGATTCTGAATCAGGGTTCTTTATTATCCTAAAGGGAAGGGGTTAGGTATCCTTTAAGATCCGCTAACTTGCGGTTATTCGTTCAAACCTAGGTTAATTATTTATTGCTTTTTTTATTCTACGTATTCTAAGCATTTTTTATAATTTATAATTAAAATAAAATGCAATACAAAATAATAAAAACTAAAATTAAGTGTGACATAAAATAAAACTATGGGACATCTATTAGCCCTTTTTAGGCCTTCTGCACAAGTTGATCTCCGGATACCTGCATAAACACTTAGTAAAAGTGTTAGTAGTAGAATAAATAATTTTAAAGCAATGACAAGAATTAATAAGTAAAGCCAAAAAATAAATAAATCCGTCTTTTGCACAGAGGAGGCCTTGGAAACCAGACGGAGATTCCTTCATCGGCCATATTGTTAAAAGCAATAAAATAAATAAAACCTTCAGATCCGCGCCAAAACAATAATAGTTTTAAACACGGAGGGCTCAGATATATAAAAATAAAGCGGGACATCCTAAACAAGTGCGGCTGCGAGAATTCGCCCTGCCAGCGCATGTTGGTTATCCTGTGTAAGTAGAAGAAATCATCAACGCCCAGAAAGCTTCATTTATTTTATTTTCCGTCTTTGCAACTGTGGAGGCCTCAAAAATCGACGGATAACTTTTTCATCGGCCATATGTAGTATCTTGTTCAAAATCAGCAAAATACCCAATATTCAAATGTAGCAATTTGTTCAAAATCAATTTAATAAAAGAAGCAGTAGCAACAAATAATTCAGCAAGATATAAATGAAGCAGCAGCAGCAAACAGTTCGTCGGAGCAGCATAAATTCGCCGGAAAGTTCAGAACATCGCCGGAGTTTTCTTTCAAACTCCGGCAGGTAGCCAAAAACCAGAAAAATATGTCCGAAGCAAGAAATGAGCAAAATATCACCGATAAACTGAATCCACGAGTCTAAAACTCGGCCAAAATACTAAAATGGTGCAAAATCACCAACAAAATGAATAAACCGACGAACATCGCCGGAGTTTTGCAAACTCCGGCCAAATACCAAAACTCCAGAAATCAGTCCGACAACCAACAACAGAAACCAAAAATTAAACCAACAGGGGTCGCCGGAGTTTAAAACTCCGGCGAGATACAAAATTTCCAAATCAGTCCAACCAAACCACAATATGTATAATAGAAACAAAAAGAAGAACCAAACAACGCCTCCGCCAGTCGCCGGTGGTCAGCTCCGTCGAGGCAGAGACGGTGCTGCATAACAAAGGGGTTATGGGGGGTTGTGATGTGGTGGTGACAGTGGGTTCGATGGGAACATCGGTGAGGTTCGCCAGACAGAGGTTCGACGGGTTCGCCGGATGGGGGATAGTGGTGATGAGAGTTCGCCGGAGCTTGGAGCTCCGGCGTTGGCGTTGGCGGCAAGATTGAGACTCAGCAATAATGAAAAATAAAAATGGGTGTCTTCAAGAAAAATGGGCATGCCACTGATGGGTATTTCAAAATGAAAAGGGAACTAAAAAAACAAGGTGGAAAGAATCGCTATGTTATTGGAACAAAAATGGAGCTTTTTCCAAAGGATGGCCTGTGTGTTTATCGAATAGAGAAATCACGGGCCCAACAGAGAAGAGAAACAATCAAACAGTGTATATGCGTGTCCTTGTACATCTTCTGTTGAGTGTTGTCTTCTAAAAAAAAAAGGGTAGATATTATAGAAAATCAAAGAATGACATGATGTGAAGTGGGTATGGGCTGTGAGGAAAAATAAAATATTGATTTTCAGATTTTGTGGGATATGATATGGGGTTTGAAAATAATTTGGGACTGATTTAAATTGGGTCTCGAATTGGACTGGCTTGATTAAATTGGTTTGAATAAAATACAAAAATAATTTATTTACTTAAAAGAAAGATTATTTAAAGAGATGTAAAATTACAAAAATAAAAGTGTCGGTGCAATAATAATAATTTTTTTTTGAGAAATGTTTAATGCCTAATAAAATAAAAATGCGATATCAATTTGCAAAAATAAAACAACATAAAATATTAGGTAAAACATATATAAAAAATGCAAAAAATGATGATTAAAATGCAGTGTCCTAAAATAATGAAAATGCAACAAATATACGAAAAACGGGTCAAAATTGGCTGTCAACAATGACTCTTTTCCTTATGATCAACTCTTTTCTGTATCTAATTTTCCATGGTTTGCAGATATTGCTAATTTTCTATCTACATGGCAAATTCCAAATCATTGGAATGCACAGGACAAAAAGAAATTCTTCAGAAAAGTGAAAAATTTCTTTTGGGATGACCCATATCTTTTTAAATATTGTACAGATCAAATAGTAAGAAGATGTGTGCCTGATGATGAAATTAAAAGTATAATCACTTTTTCTCACTCAGAAGCATGCGGTGGTCACTTTTCCTCAAAGAAAACCGCTGCAAAATTTTTGTAGTGCGGATTTTATTGGCCCGCACTTTTTAAAGACATACACGAATTTTCGGTAACTCCTAGAAACATGATGCCATTAAATCTCATTTTAGTTGTAGAAATTTTCGACTGTTGGGGAATTGATTTTATGGGTCTTTTTCCACCATCTTTTGGATATCAATACATTTTGGTTGGAGTCGATTATGTTTCAAAATGGGTTGAGACAATTCCTTGCAAAAATAATGATCACAAAATTGTTTTAAAGTTTTTGAAGGAAAATATTTTCTCAAGATTTGGAATGCCTCGTGCAATCATAAGTGATGGAGGTTTACATTTTTGTAATAGACCATTTCAAAACTTAATGAAAAAATATTGAATTAATCACAAAATGTCAACCCCTTGTCATCCAAATACAAGTGGACAAGCTGAACTTGCTAATAGAGAGATCAAACATATCCTGGAGAAAACAGTTGGTCCAACTCGAAAAGATTGGTCACTCAGGTTGACTGATGCACTATGGGAATATCGAACAACATACAAAACATCTCTTGGTATGTCTCCTTACCGACTTGTTTTTGGAAAACCTTGTCACTTGCCTGTTGAAATAGAACATAAAGCTTTTTGGGCTATCAAAATGTTTAATTTCAATTTAAATAAAGCTAGTTCATTGAGAAAACTTCAACTAAATGAATTAGATGAAATAAAAAATGAAGAATATGAAAATTTTAGAAAATCTTTTGAAATTGGGCAAAAAATTCTTTTGTATAATTCTAGATTACATTTGTTTCCTGAAAAATTGCGGTCAAAATGGTCAGGACCTTTTACTGTAAAAACGGTATTTTCAAATGGAGCTGTTGGACTTGAGAATCCAAGAAGTGGTGACATTTTCAAAGTCAATGGACAACGTTTAAAAGTGTATTTTGAAAAATTTTCAAAAGAGATCGAGTCAGTTTCTTTGGTTGACCCTATCTACACGATTTGATTTGATTTTGTTTTTGGTTTTTTTGTGTGTTTGTTTTTAAGTATAATTGTCTTTGTTATTATTATTTTTAGTATTTCTTTCTTTCATCTTCTTTTTTCTTTTTCCCGGTATAAATGGCGGATTCGGTACTCCGTGACTCTCAAGTCGGAATTTCAGTTGCCCACAAAAACTGAGTTGTACATAAATATATATATAAAAACTTTTTTTCCTATTCTTAACGGTAATGAATAGTATTTTTATCACTTTTCCTCTTCTCCTTCAACGGTCATTTTTACAAAATTTTACACCATAAATACCTCATTCTCCTCCCATTTCTAAACATTTTTCCTTAAACTCTCATCCACGCAAACCAAATGAATAAATATTTTTTTGCCTTCATCACTCTTGTTCTCGTTCTTATGCTCATCGTTGGTTATAATCAAGAAGAAGAATTTTGTGTACCATACTTAGTAATCATGACACTCACCGCAAAATTTTTAGGTTTCTCCTGGGCCGTAGCATTTTTATGTGATATGTAATGTAGTAGCAGTAAAAATCGAATAAACATTGATTATGTTATTTTAGCTCTCATATTTGAATACAACTCTTAAGCAATTTGATAAAATGGATTTGGTCATTGCTTCTTTTTACAAACGTCTCCCCTTCTACGTTAAGAATGATTTGGTTAAAATTTACCATGCCCGATGCGAGAGATCAAGGTTACTAATGATTAAGGGACTTCGAGTTGATTTACGTTGGTTGATAGAAGCAAAGGTCAGGTTTGGAGGTGAGTTCACAAACTCATTTGTTCCACGCTTGGCTGATTTGGGTAAAAGTACATATTCTAAAAAACGACGAGCTAAAAGAATGAATGTTTGTACCAAATGTGCTAGATGTACTTGTAACACTCGTTGTAGAAGTATAGGAATGACATCCAACAATCGATATGATAAGATAGATTTCATTAAGAATGGGCTGAGTAAGGAGTCTTTGGATGATATTCATTTGACTCTTGAGACGCATTCTTGTGGAATGGTGCAACATCATATTATCGATTTATAAGGGCAATTTAGAAGAGAATATGCACTTAGTCTCAGAAATCTGACGTTAAAAGACCCTGTTTGCCAATTTTTAAGAAAATTGGGTGGGAAGCTTATCCTCGACTCATAGAAGGCGTTCAACCCATTTCTGGACGTAAAACCAGATGAAGATGTGAGCCACAATTACAACTATTGTTAGTGGGACCTTTACTTCTGATTTTTTTTCAATAAATAGTGCATCTAGAGTTGTACCATGTACATTTTTCACTTTCCCTTTGTATATAATGCATCATCTAGTTTATCGCGAATAACTCATATATTTTTTAGTCTTGAGAGAGAGCTCAAAAAAATAAATGGCAAAATCATCATCTACAAAGATAGCTTCCATTTGTGTTCTTGGTGGGTCTATTAGTAAAAATAATGAATACCAAGTGTCAGCAAATAAATTTGAAAGTGTGCTAGCAAAGAAAAAAATCAATTTAGTATATGAAGGCAGTACACTTGGTTTAACAGGGAATGTGGCGTTGACGGCATCATTTGGAGGGACCGAAGTTCTAGGAATTGTCCTGACTGCTTTTAAAAAGTTTTTAGAGATACAGTGGGTAAGGTAATAGAAGTACTTTTCTAGATCATGCAGTACAATAAGGTTTCATGACAGAGCAAGTACATCAAATCTTTCTATCAGATTTAGAATTGAGGTCAATATCACCTTGTTTGCGGAGTAATGTACTTTGATCCTGTCCTAAGCTCAAATGCCTTATAGGTTGAGACGCGGCTTGTTTTGGGTGCATTATGAAGTAGATTAAATGTGGTATGTGAGCCAAGATTAGGATTCATTCCTTGAATGTATATTCAAGTGAACACTCAGATACTCATATGGTATTAGGTTGACTAAGTCATTGGCCAATGCAATGGACATGTCTTTGATATGGTCCTGTTGTCAACTAATATAGATGAGTTATAATGATCAAGCCATTTGGATAAACACTTGACAAATCCTAATCTTGATTGAATGTGTCGTGAATGAAAGGATTTTAACTTCTCACATAGAGGTTCAGTTCACATGTTTCGTGTAGCTAAACTTTACATATTGAGTTCGTCTTTCGACGATGTCTAGGAGTTCTGTGTAGACCCTAATGTTATTAGTGTCAATATGTAAAGGCCTGAAGGGTAACACTAAGTCAATTGTTTCGTCGATTCAAAGATGTAATCAGAGAGTATATAAATGTTCGGTTGATGATCGAGGCATTAAAAAGAAAATATGAAAACGAGGCAGAAATTAGGGCCAGCGCCGTGGCGCCACTTACTCAGGGCCACGGTGCCAAAAGTCCTGTGGGTCCAAGTTGGCCCAGTCTGTCTCGGTTTCTGGGCCTGGCCCACTGGGAAATCCTAGCTCATATATTCAGCTATATATACAGGGTTTAGCCTCATATTTTCTACACCATCTTTTCATAAGATTAAACTCTCCTGAAACTCTGCTGGAGTTCCTAGCTTTCTAAAGGAGTAATTACACCACAATTTTGACTTTCAAATCGAGGGACTATTGTGTGAGCACCCTTGGTCTACATAAAGCCTCAAGATTCGGATTGTTATCTACAATGTAAGTTGATTAGTGTGTAAATATGCATATGTTATAACAATTCCATGTGTATTTTAGTTGTTATTGTATAGTATTTGTTGCATATTTATACATAATTTTGTATTTCATAGTTTAGCCATAAATATTTAATTTTCTATAGTAATGGAATACTTAAGCATGATTGCACATGGTTAGTATGTGTATTGCCTGATGTCTAGGCCATAATATAAATTACACTCATCCAAATTTTGTAACACTAATGTTTTTGGACACTCAAGACAATGTACTAAAGATATAAGTGGGTATATAAAACCAACTTTGCAATTTGAAAGTCCAATTAACCAAAAAAAAGATTATACAACAATTATGTCCAAATTTTGGTTGAGTTTTGATCCATGACATATTTTCGCATTTGGCCGATAGCTCAAGTTATACAAATCCAATTGATCCAATTCTAGTTTCATTGGTTAGATATCTCATGTATCTACAACTCTTGTGCAGGCCCAAACTGTTAAAAATGTTGGATTCTAGAGTAAAATGGACGATCAATGTGTTCATCATCACAATGCTCCGGATTTCAAACTCCATAGGACACAATTTGGCATTTTATTCACTATAATTAACAAAAATATCCAATCGGTCTACCACCAACTGTAAATTGTATATAAGATCTACTGCTACAACTCTGAAAAGTTTGAAGATCATTGAATGTGTACAAGTGGATCTTTGAATCGTGTAAACTCATCATAACAATCTGTCAAAGTTGTCAATGTTCTTTTAACCAAGGAGAAGTAATTCGACCATAACTTTCACATGAAAACTCCAATTTAGCAGGAAGAAATTCAATATTCAAACTGATCTGTAAAGATAACTCAATGCCCCACAATTGATATGCAGGAAGAAATTCAATATTTCAATGGGAAGAGTGTCCAATTTAGCAATTAATTAGTGGGTCCGAAATTGTCCACAATAATGCAAGTCTTCTCAACTTTGAAGCCTATATAAAGGGGCATTTGGCAAGCCATTTGGGGCATCACTCTCTTTGTAATATATCTCCTATATTAATAGTATTTCTCTGAAAAATATGAGTTTTATTTATTATAGTATGAGTAGCTAAACCTTTAGCTAGAGCTAGGGGTGAAGCTTAAGTAAGATAATAGTATTGTTATTGGTTTTTCAAAAGGTCTTCAATGTTATATCGTTTTAGTTGTCTAATGAGATATGTCAATGGTTTTGTTTTGTGAAAACTTTGATTTGTTGTAGACAAATTTTGCACAATGAATGCTTAGTTTTACATAACAACAATTGGTTTCATAAACTCTTTTAAGGGAACTAGAAAGATAGTTTTCAAAAGTTATAAACTTTCAAGTGCTTAATGTTTTTATCTTCCAATTGAAATCACTTGATTGTTAGATTTCAATTGATTTATCAAATATAGCCAAGAACAACACTATTATTTTACTTAAGTGGAATCTCAGAGCTCTAGTACGTAGTCCACTATATAAAGCCTTAAAATTTACAACTAGATTGACATTCTCATTCTTCAAAATATCTCTGCGGTTCGACACTCAGACTTCCGAGAAATTTATTATTTGAGACAAACCTATACTTAGGTGTGTAACGATAAAGTGCTATCATAAGTATTCGTTCGAAGTATTACATTCATGCTTTGTGTTATTTACATTGTATAATCATCCTACAATTTGACCGTCGTCGGGTTTGAAACATAAATTTTCAAATTTTGCTGCGTGTACGAACCCGACAAAACCCTACAGTGGTATCAGAGTCAGGGTTGTTTTGTGTGATTATACCATGAATATTAATGATAATATGGGTTAGAATTTGTTTAAATTTGATTTAAGTCGTTTAAAAGCTTTAAAACCTTAAAAATCCCAAGAACGCATAATTTTGTCTCCAGATATGTTAAACAGTGATGTAATCGAGGAAGTCATTCAGATCTAACTCATCTAAGTTGATATGCGTAACCGGTTCGATTCGAACATGACGCATTGAGACGAAGAACGAGAAGAGATTTGATGATGGTCGATGAACGTGCTATAAAATAGTGAAAGGGGTACGAAATGGATCTGCACATCTGAGCCTAAACTAGTTTTAGGATTTCAGAATTGCAGAAATTGTGTTTCAAGGGTCGAGGCGCCACGGCTCCACCATGGAGCGTCGTGGCGCTGACTAGGGTTTTGCGGCGGCGTCGTGGCTCCGTTCAATAGGGCCACGACGATGTTCATCTAGAAAGCTTAAAATAAAATTTCGAACTTTCGGTTTCTATCTTCTTACGCCAGTGGCTACAGGCCACTGAGCCGCATTTCGGCGAAAAAAATTAAAAAAATTAAAATCAGAAATTGAAGTTTTAAGAGTTTCAGAATCTGATTCTGAAAGTCTTAAGAGTTTCATAATCTGAAAATAAAATTTTAAATTGGACAGATTTGGTCCTTTCAGGAAAATATGTAATTAAAGAAACTTTCTATAAATTTGATTTTTAAGTTCTGGAAATTGCAAATAGGTCCCTAAAACCTGAAAATATTTTTGAGAGTTAAAATTGTATTTTCTGAATTTAATGGGGTTTGAATTGAACATTTAAATTCTTGAAGGACTAAACTGTAAATCTTAAGAGTTTGCAGAATTCCTGAAAATCAGAAAATGTTTAGGGACTGTTTGGCATTGGCATAGACATAGATTTAAAATTTAGACAAATAGACTCATGATTATCATTAATAGTATATTATTCTATAATATACAAATGTGATAAGTGTTTGAATGTGATGTATTTAAACTATTAGCATAGCGTCCGCAATTATTGTCTGGGTAGGCGGCGCCCAGTAATTGTTTACTTTCAATGACCGTTATAACTGTATGGGTAGACGGCGCTCAGTATGTGATTAAAACCATCTTATATCTTGCCTAATGAGTTTGATGGTTTCCCATCTAAATGTGTTTAGAAATTGCATGATAGGATGTCATATGATGTTTGACATAATTGTTGATCTTGGTTGAAATCTCCAAAACTGAAAATGTTCCCCAAACATTAAAATACAAGTCTAATTAAAACGCGTCGTCCATTATAATTGTTAGGGTGCAAAATCCTTTTCGGCGATACGAGTATTTATGCCAAAACATTTGCTCTAAGTCTACGAGGACTCAGGCCCTTTCATAGATGTGTTAAAGTAAAAGTAGAGGATAAACTTTTGTAGGTATTTATACCAAAGTGTTTGCTTGCAAAGGTTAAATTTACTTAGGTACTTAAACGCAGTCGCATAATGGGGTTGACTTGTTTAGATGAATCTTGACGCCAAAGTGTCGGACTAATCTAAAGACGCAAGATTAAAATGAAAGATATTTAATCAAACCAAGAGTTGTGAATAAGATTTACAATTGGTTGAGAACCTACCGAAGTGTGCTATTGAAGTTATCAGCCAAAACAAACGCGGATATAGCATATGTTTGGATCTTGGCCATTATGACTTTAAAATATTTTAGGTCTGTATTCTACCTTGGGGTCGTAGAAGTATGCAAAATAGTGGGAGCTAATTAAACAAAAGGTCATGTTAAATTAGCATATAATGAATGTGTATAATTAGGAGAATGAATTTTTGATTGCATTTTTCCTGTCTACCTATATCTTCAGATCTTCAGAATGTCGAACTTCTCAATGAAAATGCTAATGGAATCCAATAGATTGATTGGACCCAACTTTATAGATTGGCTCAGGAATGTAAGAATAGTCCTGAGGCAAGAGAAAATTTAATATACATTGGACCAGGTATTCCCTACAGTGCATGCGGAGGACTCTGCCGAATATGCAACCTTTGATAGAGTGGCTTATCAAAAACATTATGATGATGACATTTCAGCTGTTTGATGTTGTTTTCTATGTCACCTCCATTACAAAGACAACATGAGAACATGAGGCCCAATGAAATGTTAGAACATTTGAAGAGTCTCTATGACTCTCAGTCTCAGAAAATGAAGTATGAGTTGCTCATAGAACTCTTTAAGTGTAAACTCATTGAAGGGGTTCAGGTGTCTCCACATGTGCTGAAAATGATTGAGTTAATAGAAAGGTTGACATCCATTGAAATAAAGCTTCATGATAGAGTCGCTACCACACTCATCCTCCATTCACTTCCACGTTCGTTCGAGAGTTTCATTATAAATTACAATATGAATGGAACTAAGGTGAAGTTACCAGAATTGCACAATATGCTGAAAACTTTTGAATCTTCGGTCTCCAAAAGTAAACCTATTATGATGGTTGGCTCCTCTAGTCATCCCAAATCTAAAGGTAAGGGACAACAAAAGAGGAATGTCAAAGTTGTTTCTTCGGTAGCAGCAATGAAGCCCAAAGGAGGGGCGAAGAAGAAGAAACTTCCAGCATCGGATGTGTGCATGACTGCAATAGGAATGGGCATTGGAGGAAGGACTGTACTGCTCCAAGAGGATGGATCGCACCAGGTGCTCCATCCTCTAGCGGACAAGGTATGTTTGTTATTGAAATTAATCTATCTATAAATGACTCTCATTTCTAAGTACTAGATACCACTTATGGCTCACACATTTCTACAAATGTGCAGGGGCTAACTAATAGCAGAAAGGTCGGACCTCGAGAGGTGAACCTGCGCGTCGGAAATGGAGCATGTGTTGAGTTGCACGGGAGTAGCTCTTCAGCCGGGCATGGACATTGCCCGCATGCAGACATATGCACTTGGGTGTGAGGAACGCAGGGGCCGACGGATTCGGTGTATCGCCAGAAGAGGCCGTGACAGCAGGTCCTCTCGTAGTTTTCGAGGTAGACAACCTCAAGAATGATCGGATTTGCACCTCACCGTTGAGCGCCTCCACCATCTTCCTGACGCACAGGCATTCGAGCGGGACAGGTCCCGTGGCTTCGGGTTCTCGGAGGACGAGTTCCGTCGATGAGGCCACCTATACCTCGGTGTGGTCGATGTGGCAATTGCCATTATGGGGGGTGTCGTGTTCCTCCAGGAGCTTGTTACACTTGTGGCCAGCAGGGCCATTTGAGGATAGATTGTCCGACTAGAGGCGGCGGGAATGTTATGGCTCAGCTGACAGGGTCAGTGGCTAGATCTTCGTCTTCGGTGGCGATGCGCACCGGAGGGCAGGGTGTTCACGGACCAGCAGGCCGTGGCAAGGGTCGTGGTAGGGGTCCTAGTTCCAGCGGTCCTCAGAACCGCATTTATGCTATGTCCAGCCGTCAGGACCAGGAGGCGTCACCAGATGTCGTCACAGGTACATTATTGATTGCATGTTGTTATGTATATGCTTTGATAGATCCAAGTTCTACCTTGTCCTATATATCTCCTCATATTGCTGGTAGAATAGGGATAGAGCCCGAGTCCATAAAACCTTTTGAGGTGGCTATGCCAGTGGGTGATTCGGTGGTAGCTGAGCGGGTATATAAGGCTTGCCCAGTGACTATAGGCGATCGTCCGACTTCAGCCGACTTGATAGAGTTGGATATGACGACTTTGATGTGATTATGGGTATGGATTGGCTAGCGTCTTGCTATGCCAATGTGGATATGAGAGAGATCGGTATGATTCGGTTTCTCGTGAAATGGGTTATCGAGTGGAAGGGGAACACTGCGTCGCCGAGGGGTAGGTTTATTTCTTACCTCAAGGCTAGGAAAATGGTGCGGAAAGGGTATATCTACCATATGGTTCGGGTATTCGATACTGAGGCCGAGATACCAGACCTTCAGTCAGTTCCGGTCGTTAGAGAGTTTCCAGACATATTCCCAGACGAGCTTCCGGGTATCCCTCCTGAGAGGGAGATTGAGTTTTGCATTTATTTAGCGCCAGACACTCGACCGATATCTATTCCGCCATACAGGATGGCACCTGCCGAGTTGAAGGAATTGAAAGACCAGCTGAAGGACTTGCTGGAGAAAGGTTTTATCAGGCCAAGTGTTTCTCCCTGGGGAGCGCCAGTGTTGTTTGTAAAGAAGAAGGATGGGACGCCACAGATGTGTGTTGATTACTGAAATTGAATAAGGTAACTATCAAGAACAGATATCCTCCCGTGATTGATGATTTGTTTGACCGATGCAGTGCGAGGTGTTTCTCCAAGATAGACTGCGATCCGTTATCATCAAAGCGAAGTTAGAGAGGCAGATACCCCAAAGACTGCATTCAGGACCCGGTATGGGCACTTTGAGTTCGGGGTGATGTCTTTCGGGTTGACCAACGCCCAAAGAAGATTCATGGATTTGATGAACAGGTGTTCAAGCCATTCTTGGATATGTTCGTTATAGTATTCATTGATGATATCCTAATTTATTCGCGCACGCAGCGAACACGCAGATCATTTGGCGACGGTATCGAGTCCTCGGACCGGCGATTGTATGCCAAGTTCTCGAACGCGAGTTTTGGTTGGCCTCGGCTTTCTTAGGGCATGTTATCGGGGCCGATGGTATTCGGGTTGATACAAAGAAAGATTGAGGCGCCAAGACTTGCCTGCACTCCACTACACCAACGGAGTGCGCAGCCTTTGGGCCTCATGGTTATTATCGGAGGTTTGTGGAGAAGTTTGTTTCCATTTCAGACCTTTGACTAAGCCGACTCGGAAAGCGGTATGTTCCGTGGACGGATGCTTGAGGGAAGTTTCGATTGCTAAAGGAGAAATTGACGACCGCCCCAGTTCTTACTCTTCCAGAGGGTTTAGACGGATATGTGGTTTATTGTGATGCGTCAGGTGTCGGGCTTGGGTGCGTGCTGATGCAGCACGGTAAAGTTATAGCTTACGCATCTCGACAGCTTAAGAAGCATGAGAAGAACTATCCCACACATGACTTAGAGTTGGCAGCAGTGATTCACGCCTTGAAGATCTGGAGACATTATTTATATGGAGTCCACGTGGATATTTACACAGACCACAAGATTCTCCAGTATATCTTCAGCCAGATAGAGCTGAACTTGCGGCAGAGATGGTGGTTGGAGCTGCTTAAGGATTACGATGTCGATATCCTATACCATCTAGGGAAGGCTAATGTAGTTGCAGACGCCCTTAGTCGCCGATCGATGGGTAGTCCGTGTGTGTACAACGGGGAAGAGGACATGGTCTGCGAGTTACATCAACTAGCGAGCCTTGGGGTTCGTTTGGTTGATTCTGATAGTAATGGAGTTCGAGAGGTTGCCGAGTCTTCCATCGTCGAGGAGGTGAAGAGGCGACAGTATGAGGATCCGATTATGGTACGGTATCGAGATGCAACTCTTCAGGAGGAGAAGAGTCTATTTGAGGTAGCACCTGATGGGGTGCTAAGATTTGAGGGTCGGTTGTGTGTTCCCGATGTGATAGGACTTCGCCAGCAGATTCTAGGGGAGGCACACAGTGCTCGTTATTCTATTCATCTGGGGTCGACTAAGATATACCATGACCTCAGATGTGTGTATTGGTGGGATGGCCTGAAGAGGGACGTGGCAGGTTTTGTTGCCCAGTGCCCGAATTGTCAGCAGGTCAAGGTTGAGCACCAGAAGCCGCTGGTCGCATTGCAGGCTATTGATATTCCGATGTGGAAATGGGAGGTGATCAATATGGAATTTATTACAGGGTTACCTCACACTCAGAGGAAGCATGATTCCATTTGGGTTATCGTCGACAGGCTGACAAAATCAACCCATTTTCTTCCAGTCAGGACGACTTTTTCGGCCGAGGATTATGCTAGACTGTACATCAGAGAGATTGTGAGACTACACGGAGTTCCTATAGCGATTATTTCAGACAGAGGAGCCCAGTTCACGGCTAACTTCTGGAGGTCTTTCCAGAAGGGATTAGGGACGCAGGTGAGTCTCGATCGCGTTCATCCTCGCATCGACGGACAGGCCGAGCGCACTATCCAGACACTTGAGGATATGCTGCGGGCTTGTGTTATTGATTTCAGGGGTAGCTGGGAGGATCATTTACCTCTGGTGGAGTTTGCTTATAACAACAGCTACCATTCTAGTATTCAGATGACGCCTTATGAGGCCTTATACGGGAGGAAGTACAGGTCACCGATAGGCTGGTTCGAGGTGGGAGAAGTGCAGTTAGTCGGGCCAGACTTGGTTCAGCAGGCAGTGGATAAGGTAAAGCTTATCCAGGAGCGGTTATTGTCAGCTCAGAGTCGACAGAAGTCGTATGCAGATCATCGGCGTCGACACTTAGAGTTTGAGGTAGATGATTGGGTCTTCCTGAAGGTGTCACCCATGAAGGGCGTGATGAGATTTGGGAAGAAGGGAAACTTAGCCCAAGGTACATTGGGCCTTATCAGATTGTCCATAGGGTAGGCAAAGTTGCCTATGAGTTGGATCTGCCGTCCGATCTGGAGGCAGTACATCCAGTTTTCCATGTGTTTATGTTGCGGAAATGTATTGGAGATCCATCTAGAGTGCACCCGATTCATGATGTCCAGGTGATAGAGGGGTTATCGTATGAGGAGAATCCCATAGCGATACTCGATCGTCAGGTTAGGCGACTTCGGACAAAGGATGTGGCTTCCGTCAAAGTCCTATGGCGGAACGAGAACAGGGAGGAGATGACGTGGGAAGCGGAGGATGACATAATGAAGAAGTATCCTCACTTATTCCCTACACCTCCAGGTAACCCACTTTCCTTCTTGTTAGTTTTAATTTGGCAATTATGCTTGAGTGATGTTGTGGCTATGTGGAGTGTTTTATTTGCAAAAAGAAATAGTAAGAGGGTCTATGTCGATATCGTGATTTGAGTAAGCCTAGAAGGAACATTCGGGACGAATATTTCTAAGGGGGGGAGGATGTTATACCCTGTAGTTCTGGCCATACGTGTGAGAGCGTACGTAAGGGATTAAGACTTAAATTTTAGAAGGATGGGTTGACGGATTGTTTTGGATGGGTTTTTGGTCAACTTTGGGGCGGGTTATGACCCGTTACATTGAGGGTTCCTAGGTGTTTCAAAGGCCTAGTGTGTAGTTCGTTGAGTCTAGTTTCCAACGCAACCAACCGTTCGTCGATAGGACATCGAAGTAGAAAGTTATGGGAGTTACAAGTTCAGTGCGCAGGAGGACAGAAATATGTTTCGGTCGAGAGCGTGGCCGCGGCGCGGATGCGCAGGCCGCTGCCAGATGATCTGAGGGTTCGCTGAAGTTGCAGCGCCGCGGCGCCGAAAAGTTCTGAGGGCTGGCAGAGGTTTCAGCGTCGCGGCGCCGGCTGCAGGGCCGCGGCGCCGAGGCGGGTTCTGCGAAGTTGAGTGGAAAAAATCTGAACTGTTTTGTTTTAAAAAAGGTCATGGGAGGGTGACAAGTGTCCCCCCCCCCCCCATCTGATTTTGCATGCATTACTTATTGACCAAGTCTTGAAGACTTGGTCATTCTTCAAGTTCTTCTCTCTCTCTAAAGCTAAAGCTCTCTCTTCTCTCTAGAATTTCAAGAGGAAATCTAAGCTTGAGGAAAATCTGAAAAAGTGTGGCAAGAAGAAAGCTTGTTGGCTAGCTTGTAGGAGTTATTGTGGTGGTGTTTTTGGAAAGGAGGCTAGCAAATTCGTTGGAATAATTTGGCTAAAGCTCTAAGGTAACAATTCTTCTCTTGTAGCTAGTTTTTGGTGTTGCATGTGAAGAAGAAGGATCTTATAGTGGTAAATATGGCTCTTAGAGAAATTGCATGTAAGAAATATGGTTTGGATATGAAATAATTGGATAAAAAGGTTATGTAAGCATGTTATAGCCTAAGTACTACCTTAAACTTGTTAAGTTAGTTGTTGTACATTGTGGGGCAGAATTTTACACACCCAAGATTAGGTGTGTAATCCCCTTTGTGTTGATTGGATTGTTGGGCCTTAAATGTGGCGTTTGAATGTTGAATTCGGCCTTGGAAAAGGTGGCAAAGTATATAGAAACAAAGGAAATGCTGCCCAATTTTCCATAGAATTTAGTGACTTTGAACTTGGAATATTCTACGTTGAAACTAGAGGTTAATAAACGTATTATGGACATTATAGGTTGACGTATTACGTGCGGTAGTTTGGACTTGGAAAGTGGATTGACCCGAAGAGGTATGTGGAACTTTCCTACCTCTTGAGCATGAATAATTGTATCTATGTAGTACGGTAGACGTACAAAGGCTTTGGTAGCCCTTACTTGTTTTAATGATGTTTTAAGTCTTAAAGTTAAGGGACTTTGAGTGTTTGAAGTACATGATACTTGTTTCGTTTAAAAGTATAAGTCTCTTGGATATAGGGAGATGTGTTTGACTAGTGTATAATGATAATATAACAACTTTATGGGAAGTTGGTTGTATTGGCTTTATGGAAGGTTAACAAAGAAAGGTTTACTCCAAGTAAAACAAGTACGGATAAATGATTTGAATTTGTGAAAGGCAAATTGTTTTTAAGGCATTAATTGCCTAAGGTTTTTAAAGAAATGAAGTCACTTGATTTAGAAGCCTATTGTATTTTTAAAAGATAAACGTGACTTGATACTACGGTTATTAGTATCTTGGGAGTTTTATATAAAAAGGAGTCATTTTTTTAAAAGGTTTAAGGAACGTGGTACTTGGGTTAAATTCCCGTATTTTCTTTTAAAATGACATGTAGTGCCTTAAGTAACTAAAATGAGAGGATGTACTAGAAATGTTATTAAGAAGTTAGGAGACATTCTTAACTTGCTTACGTTATGATAAGCCGGTAGCGCTTATGTTGTGTATGATAGCCGGTTGTGTTGATTTATGTATTATTATTATTATTACTATTTATGCCATGGATTTGCTACCCATGATGCGAGTGCGGCGCTTGTACTCATGCGGGCCCACCGGGTCCATGCGGGTGAAATAGTCCCATGCGAAGCGGATGACCTCATGCGGGTGAAATAGTCCCATGCGGGTGAAATAGTCCCATGCAAGGTGATGACCTTATGCGGGTCCACAGGACCTATGCGGGTGAAATAGTCCCAGGAGTAGGATTGCTTAATGATACTACGGGTGGGAGACCCTGTTTTGATCATGAGCCTCCTATTTTTTTATGCAGTAAAGTTTATACTTGTTACTCTCATTGTTAGTAAGGCACGATTATCAGATTTTGATTTTCCTCCATGACTCAAATTATTTTAGACTTATGATATTGTTACAGTATTTTCCGCTTTACATACTTGGTACATATCAGATCGAATTCTTCCTGGCTGCGTTCATGCCGCAGTGGTAAAGCAGTGGTAGATCCTCATTCTTAGGATCTTGCTCAGGTGTCAGAAGCTCCATTTCTCCGGAGGCTCGACTTTTGGTACGGTTCTCCCTGGTGTTGTAGATATTTGTACATTCAGGGGTATGACGGAGCCCTGTCCCGTCATAGTGTTTACGCATTCTTAGAGGCTTGTAGTCCTGTTATAGCTTGGGTTGTTAAGGATGTAACTGTTCAGCTTTGTTATATTAGAGGTAGCCATTTTGGGTTAGCCTGCTTATATTCTATATGGGTTCTTGTTGTGAGTTTATTTTCCGCTGGTTTTCTCTGATGTTGTATCACAAGGGTGCCCGGGGTAAGGCACCAGTCACGGGTCCGTGGTCGGGTCGTGACACAAATTTCTTGGAGTTGTGCGCAACTTTCAAGTATAATGGTGTTACTGATGACGTCATCCGATTGAGGCTCTTTCCCTTCTCACTCAGGGATAGAGCAAAAGTTTGGTTGAATTCCCTGCCTACAGATTCTATATTCACATGGCAGGAGTTGACACAAAAGTTCTTGGAAAAATTCTTTCCACCGTCCAAAGCCGCTAAGCTGAGAGGAGAGCTGAACAATTTTTACCAGTCTGATGGAGAGTCACTCTATGAGGCTTGGGAGAGATTTAAAGATCTGCAGAGAAAGTTTCCACATCATAGCATTGAGCTATGAAATTTGGTCCATATTTTCTACAATGGGCTAAGTGGAACCACAAGAACCATCATTGACGCAGCTGCCTAAGCCTACATTACAACCCTGAAAAGCCCCGAAGATCTCTAATGTGTATATCCATGATTAGTGGAGAATAGCAAGTAAACATGCCATAGGATTAGGGAATTAACATGCATAGTTAGGTATTCTTACTTCCATTGAGCATGATTAAATTGAATTGCAAAATATCTGACTTGATGTGTTTAGAATGCTAAAAATTCATGCTATATGTTCTTGCATATTATTCTACTAACCTTCATGCTTTTCTAAGTAACAATGATGCAGCAAATTGATCAATGTCTTTGAGTCATTTTATTTTTTATTCTTTCGCGTCTTTATTTCTATTTTTGATCTTTACTCGAGGGCGAGCAAATGTTAAGTTTGGGGGTGTTTGATCGGTGTATTTTATATACACATTTTGAGTCATTTTTAGTTAGTCTTTTGCCCATTTTTGTACAAATATGTGTCGTGTTATGATAGATTTTCTTTCTTTTGAGTCATAATGGTTTAAAGTGGCACATTGGCGAGAAGGAGCGAAAAGATGGCAGAAACAGAGGTTCCAGAGCTCAAAAAGTTAAAAAGTTGGTAACCCGGGCGAGAAACAGGGCGGCGCCGCGGCGCCAACCAACCAGCAGCAGCAGAGCCACGATGCCCAAGAAGCAGAGTCGCAGGTTTCACGCGCGACGGTTGGTGGCAGGCGCGACGCGGGAAAATTGACAAATCCGAATAGGATTGGCCAAGGCCAAGAAGGAAAAGATTTTGCACGTTTTTGAGGATATAAAGGGACCTTTTAGGTCATATTTGAAGGAGTTCCAGACCTCACCATTCATCACAACCTTGAGATCAGGATTGGGGACTTAATTTTAAGTAATTTCTTGTTCTTTACTTTATTTCTTTTTTGTATATGTTGGATATTAGTTTAGTTCTTGGCATGTCTATGACTAGGAACTAATTTAATTTAGGGCTTTCCATGTCGAATCGCTTGAACCTCGTTCTTATGAGTTAATGCATATTTTGGTTTCTTCTTATTATTGTTGAGATTTATTCAATAATTGTTTTGATTGCTTGGAAATTAATTGATCACTAATTATCATAACTTATATGATTTCTAATCGAAATTCGAAAGGGGGGATTGTGAATATGCTATAGTTGAATAAACATAGGTTTAAATCGTGGACGAAAGTACCCCGATACTTATGTAGCTTAATAGGTTATTGCTCTTAATCCTCCTTTGTAGTCAATCTTGTCATCGAAAGATAGAAGGGTTCTACATTGGGGTTGAGTGTCTATATTACCTTAACAGGAGTATAAAACGACTTAGTTAACCTGCTATCTCAAAATAGAAGAAGAACCATAATTATTTGCATTAACGAGTAAAGCGAGCGGATAGTTGAAGAGATTTGGAAACCCTATTTTCACCATATATGAAGTAAAGTAAAGTAATTTAGTTAGCATCTATAATCATAGCTATAAACAATTCATCAAATTATTGGTGACCAAATAGATACTACAGAATAGAGGTTGGTAATTGGAAACTAATCCCTGAGGACGATAATTCGGTCTTCTAGACTATATTACTTGTCACGATACGTGCACTTGCATTTAGCGTGTGTATAAGTCGCGCATCAATTCTACATTTTCCCATGTATGTCTCTGGTCTCTTCATTGCACTTGTCTTTGCATTGGAACATGTTTACTAGATTACTGGCACTTCCTTTATGTCAACATTTAGGCCCAAGTTTTAATTTTACATGGAACCAAAGTCACATGTGTGGAAATACTCCCGCTCCATAAATGTGCACGTTCTAGAGCGGACATTGAAATATCGAGTAAAAGAATGTCCAAATCTATGTGTGTGGTGGTGGGGAGGGGTGATGAACCGAATGAATCCCACATCGGTGACGTACGAGGACACATGGTTCCTTATATAATTTGGACAATTTGTTTTCCATTGAGCTAGTTTTTGGGGTTTGAGTTTCATCCAAGGTCCATTTGACACTACCCCTAACAATTTTGATCTATTTGGTAGTGACAAAATTATCATAATAAATGTCGATGGCTTCGTTGGTTTCTGACCCCTCCTGTTGGGGCAAAACCGATAATGTGGTCGAAAAAATTGATATAGGCTCCATTTTTTAAGGAATTTATTTTTTAGAGAAAATATTTCAAAATATTTGACCAACTGAGAATAGAAAAATTGAAAATATTTTTTGGAAAATGTTTTCCTCTGTACCAAACACACCTTAACTGCTCCCATTGTACTTGATGGTGCTCTAGGAAATCTTAGATGTGTTGAAGCCCAAAAACGCAACGATTATGCTTACTGAGAAAATAACTTGTTTGTATATTCCCACACGAGATTAGGAGGCCATTAATGTATATGTAAGGGGAAAACACAAATAATCTCCCATTACTATTTCTTTCTAATGCTATTCCTAAACTATTATTCTAATAACCTTGAATTTTTCTAGCCAAATAGAAACCACAACTATATTGTTCTTTACTAGCCGTTTAACCACATTGTTAAAGTGTATATAGGACCCTTTGGGTTTCCTTTGTATATTTGTTGAATATTAGACTTAGTTTTGTACCTTAATTAGTAGTGTAATATTATCATAATTGTAAAGTTAATATTCTTATAGAATAGGGATTCCTAGGTAGAATAGGAAAAGGATCTTCCTTGTAACTTGTATATATATGTCTTTCATTAATAAGAATAATGAAGGGATTATTTCTTTCATGGTATCAAGAGTCTAGGTTCTCTTTACCCTGCTTCCGCTCCTCAAAATTTCTTCTTCTTTTCTCGAAATTTTGCTCTATATTCTCGATTTTTTTTGTTCTTCCTCCTTCACAAAAATCGAGTATCTTCTCTTCCAAAAACCTTTCTCACAAATTTTCTTCTCTGAATCTTGTTGTTCTATTCCTTATGGCTGATAAGAACACTTTTCACCCAGCCCTCACAGTTTCTAATATCAAGAGCGTTCTTCCTATCGTTCTTGACCTAGAAAACGTTCAATATGGAACATGGGCGGAATTATTTAAGATGCATTATTTGGCACATAAAGTCCTCCACCATATCATTCCTCCAACTCCTCCAAAGGGGGGTGATACGACATCTACTTCTACAACGATTGTGCCCACTAGAAAGGAAGATCCAGAATTATGGGTCATGTTTGATGCTAAGGTTCTTCAGTGGATTTATGCCACTATCTCCTTGTACCTTTTACAGACGATTATGGAAAGAAATTCCACAGCTATGGCGGCGTGGGATCGAATGCGCGATATATTCCAAGATAACAATCATTCTCGAATTGTTATCCTTGAGCAGGAATTCTCCCAGGTGGCTATAATAAGTTTTCCCAACGTTTCTTCTTATTGCAAACACCTCAAGGACTTGGCAGACCAACTCAGCAACGTGGGTTCTCCAATTTTTCAAAGTCGTCTAGTTTTTCAGATGGTTGTAGGCCTGTCAGAGGCCTATATCGGTGTTGTTTCGGTGATTAGTGCTCAAATCACCGTCAGCAACACCGCTTAGGGTCTCCGTCATATTCTCATCTTAGGGTCTTCAGATGCTTATGTTATCCACTGTTTCCATCCACTACAATCAACAAACTTCAGTCACGTTCTACTTCTTGTGTGTTTTTGGGTTTTCTGTCAAATCACCGTGGTTATAAATGCTTTGATTTGTCATCTAAACGAATCATCATTAGTTGTCATGTTCTCTTTGAAGAATCTCAATTTCCCTTTTCTAAAGTAGAAAAACCCGTGCATAGTTCTTATGAATTTTTGGATGAGGATATCTCCCCCTATGTTCTACGTCGTTTTTCAGATTTGCTCGAAAAAACACCTTCAGCGCCGCGGCCCTACACTTCTGGCGTCGTGGTCCTGCACTTCTGGCACCGTGGTCCTTGCCCCTAGCGCCACGGCGCCTTCGATGGTAATTCCAGAAATTCCTGAAAATCCATCCAATCTAGCCCAGAGTTTTGGTCCAGTCACTCGCAGTCAACGGAGTATTTTTAAACCAAAAAGACATTTCAATTTGAATTCTAATGTTCTAAATCTCCCTTACCCCGTAATTCTATGTCTACCTTAAATGACCCTAATTGGAAAATTGCCATGACCAAGGAATATAATGCTCTTATTGATAATAAGACGTAGGAGTTGGTACCCCGTCCATCTGGTGTTAATATTATTCGGTCTATGTGGATTTTTGTTCATAAGGAAAATTCTGATGGTTTATTTGCAAGGCATATGGCTAGACTTGTAGGTGATGGTAAGACTCTACAGGTTGGTGTGGATTGTGGTGAGACATTTAGACCGGTGGTCAAGTCGGCTACCATTCGCACTGTGCTCAGCTTGGATCTTTCAAAATCATGGCTCATTCATCAGCTAGATGTGAAGAATGTTTTTCTACATGGTGATCTTCAAGAGACAGTGTATATGCATCAGCCATTGGGGTTCAGGGATAATAGATATCCTAATCATGTTTGTCTATTGAAGAAGTCCTTGTATGGACTTAAGTAGTCTCCACGGGCTTGGTATAAGAGGTTTGCTGATTTTGTTTCGACTATGCATTTTTCTCACAACAGGTCTGATAATTCATTATTCATATATCGTCGGGGTTCTTCCATGGCTTATTTATTGTTATATGTTGATATTATCCTGACTGCCTCTTCTGATGCTTTGAGAAAGTCTATTATGACACTGCTCAGTTCTGAGTTTGCCATGAAAGACTTGGGACCCTTGAGCTATTTTTTGGGAATTGCAGTCACTCGTCATGCAGGCGGATTGTTCTTAACACAGAGGAAGTATGCAACAGAGATCATTGAGAGAGCTGAGATTTCATCCTGTAAGTCCACTTCTACTCCAGTTGATACTAAATCCAAGTTGAGTGTTGCAGTTGGCTCTTCGTATGAGGATCCGACCCGCTATCATAGTCTTGCAGGCGCCCTTCAGTATCTTATGTTCACAAGACCATACATTACATATGCAGTCCAGCAGGTGTGTTTGTTTATGCATGATCCCAGAGTTGAACATATGAATACGTTCAAACGCATCCTTAGGTACATTCAGGGAACACTTAGTTATGGTTTGCATTTGTAACCTTCATCGACGTCTACACTTGTCTCATATACATATGTTGATTGGGGTGGTTGTCTTGACACCAGACGGTCTACGTCTGGCTATTGTATGTTTTGGGTAATAACTTGGTCTCATGGTCTGTCAAGCGTCAATCTACGTTTTCACGTTCAAGTGCAGAGGCCGAGTATCGAGGGGTAGCCAATGTGGTTTCCGAGTCATGTTGGTTACGAAATCTACTTTTAGAGCTTCATTGTCCTATTGAGAAAGCTACCTTGGTGTATTATGATAATATAAGTGTCATCTACCTTTCTGGTAATACAGTTCAGCACCAGCGCACTAAACATATAGAGATGGATATTCACTTTGTTTGAGAGAAGGTAGCTAAAGGTCAAGTACGTGTCTGCCATGTCCCTTTCAGATATCGGGACAGCGCATATCTTTACAAAGGTCTTCCTCACCGTTTTGAAGATTTTAGAGACGCCTTAGCGTCACCGTCCGCTATGATCATGGTGTGTTAAAGTGTATATGGGACCCTTTGGGTTTCCTTTTTATATTTGGTGAATATTAGACTTAGGTTTGTACCTTAATTAGTAGTGTAATATTACCATAATTGTAAGTTAGTATTCTTATAGAATAGGGATTCCTAGGTAGAATAGGAAGAGGATCTTCCTCGTAACTTGTATATATATGTCTTTCACTAATAAGAATAATGAAGGGATTATTTCTTTCACACATAGCTTATCATGACCCATTTCACGGATCATCCCCCTGGTAGGCAGACAATCCCCAAAATATTTAACCATTTTATAAATAAAAGGAAGTGAACACGATAAAAATACCACTTAACAATTTTTATACATATACTAAGTGCGGGAATATCTAATCATTACAATCTCCAAAACTTGTTCTGACTTGTACAAGAGCATCTAATAATTATTACAAGAGCTAATACAAAAATAGTAACATCTATCTAAAAAATAAAACAAGACATAAATAAAGATAAAGAGGGGTCCAGTATTGTTGATAGGACTTATGGCTCACCCTGAATCTCTGATGGTCTACAACGGGAATTAGCCATGAGGCCTAGAAATGAACCATGTAGCTATATATGTACCCAAATAAAGATGTAACAAGTGTAATATGCGTAAAACCACATGTACTCCGTAGGTATCATAGGCCGACAATGAAAGAAAAACATATACAACATATAAAGACTAAGTAATAAGCATCAATTCTGTCAATTCAACTTAACTTCTCCGACTAAACCCTTAGATTCATATTCCACGACTATGTCAAGTAAGCACGTAACCATAAGAAGGTATGTGTGATAAATGAATGGATGCATAAAGTTTCAATCCTTCCCCTCAACTCAATTAAGTATAGCCATAAAGGTTTAACCTTTTCATCACTTGGACAAGTATAAACTAATAAAATTCCATCTTCCCATAAATCAACAAGCATGGCGATAGAAACAAGTCAACTAATTATAGATGATATGAATGCAAGTGCAATGTATGTCATGAAACATACTGGCCAATCTCATACCAGGTACATACATGTTAGCAGTCATTCCGTATATTCATCACCCATGGGAAACTCGCGAGGTCCATATTCTCATTGCAGTGTGCAACCCAATTCCATGTTGTGACGTGCAATCTGATCACATAATTTATATATGTTGCGGAGCGCAATCCAATCCCATAAGTTATTTCAATATGTAACCTCTATCTTACCTTTTCCTATAACTTATCGACTAAATGTGAAAGTCTAAATGTATGAATTGAATGCGTGTATGCAAATAACATATGACATAATACCATGAAGAGATGGAATGAATAAGCTTACACCCTTTAACTTTATAAGTTTTCACTCACGTATCAATCATTCAATTATCTCATATTTATACGAGACATGAAGTGATGAGGTACACAACATCAAACTTTACAAGTATCCAATATTAAATTTCTCTCATGGTCTATATAAGCAACAATCATACCAACCTAAATGGATTTATGCATCATCTCTAATGCCCGAAGCCTCACATGCAAACTCCATCACACTACACTATTCTAGCACACATAACCCAATGTATACACCAGTAACCATCTGATGCTCATCACAATCATCAAGGTGGGACCACCTTTCACGCCCAAATCCCTAAATATTTATAAACTATATACACTTCTTCAATCAAGAGTCTAAAGAATAGACTATAACATGTCTCAAGGTCGCACAAGAGTCATGAACTCTCAAACTGACGCTTTCCATTTTCGAAGTGCTTCCGAATGATTAAAGTCTAATAAATATAAATTCTATGTTAATAGATAAACCTTAATATACTCATTCACCAATAAAAGAACTCGCGTCCAAAAAGGTGATCCAACGCCTCATCCCAAATTTCAAAGGTTAAAATGGTAACTTTATCGTAAAATCAAACTCAACATAATCAAACTAATACTCTACGAGGTCACACAAATCCAAGGGTACCCATGTTGCTATATAAAAGTTTCGGGTCCAAAAAAGCAACCCTAAACCCCAATGGTCAAACTTAGAAATAGAAATTGAATTCATGTTACCCATAGTCTAGATAGTCAAAAACTAAAATTTCATGAAATTCTAATAAAAAATAAGACTTCAATTCCATTAATTACTCTAAATTTATCTTTGTATCAAAACCCTTAATCAAGTCATCTAAAATCATGAATTGAATTGGAAATTCTAATTTGGAAATAGTTTACGCAAGGATTAAGCAAGCTAAATCTAAAAAATCACCCAAACCTAACTATGGATTGACCTCTAATTTCAGAAAAAAATCAATCATTAAGTGTAACTCCCCGTTAGGTTGTTTTAGTGGAATTGCCTCTTTTGCCATTGTTAACCCTCCCCATAGCTCCTTCATGGTAATTGTGACTTGCAGGGATTTGATCACGATGTCACACATCGTATAGGAGCGGAGTGGATGAAATGGAGGCTCGCATCTGGAGTCTTATGCGATAAAAATGTACCACCAAAACTTAAGGGAAAATTATGTAGTGTGGTGGTTAGACCGGTTATGTTTTATGGGGCGGAGTGTTGGTCAGTTAAGACTTCACACATAAAAATGAGAGTTATGGAGATGAGGATGCTGAGATGGATGTGTGATCATACAAGGAGAGATATGATTAGAAATGATGATATCTGAGATAAAGTGGGAGTGGCCTCGGGGGAAGATAACATGCGGAAATCGAGGTTGAGATGGTTTAGGCATGTGCAGAAGAGAGACACGGATGCCCCAATGCAGAGGTGTGAGAGGTTGGCTATGGACTGGTTTAGGAGGGGTAGAGTTAGGCTGAAGAAGTATTAGGGAGAAGTGATTAATATGGCGCAGGTGCAACTTACTGAGGACATGACCTTAGATGGGGTTGTGGAGGAGACGGATTATGGTAGTAGGTAGTCGAGTGTAGTCCTACATACGCTTACAAAATGATATTGTAGTGTTATTACTGTAGGCTTCATTAGCCTACCACACTTATAGACAGATTAGTTCTTTATAGTCCCCTGTAGTTTGATTCATGCTACTGTGTGTTATTTAATGTAATTTGTTTATCTTATTTAGTTGTGTTAACTACTGCTTCCTGTTGTTAGAATGCACTACCATGACATATTCGATTTTATTATTTGTATGTTCATAATGATTTAATTTCTAGTCTGGTCGTTTCTCTTAATTTGCCTATTTTGCCTGTGATTATGCTTTGTCTTGAGTCGAGGGTCTCCCGGAAATAGTCGCTATACCTATCAAGGTGAAGGTAAGGTCTGTGTACTCTACCCTCCCCAGACGCCACATTATGGGATTTAACTAGGTATGTTGTTGTTGTTGTTAGTAATGAAGAACTATCTGAACTATATTGTCTAGAAAAGATGCTGCTAATTGTGTAGGAGATGGGATATTGTCCAAAGAAGTTGTCGATACTTGTATTAGAGTCAATTGGAATTGTATAAAGATCTAATGATTCATCTTCATTATCTTCATGTACATGTCCATTAGCCCAAGGGCTAGTGAACTTTCTTAAACTCTGAAGTTTCATCGCCACTTCTTTTATAGTAGGCCTATCTTCTACGTGCAATTGAAGGCAACTCTTAACAAGCTCAGTGATATTTTGAAGTTGCTCAAGAACTCCTTCTCTTACAACCCTGCAATCAACGATTTGAATTAAGCTATTCTTATTCATGGACGAGACAAAATACTCCACCAAACATTTGTCATTGTTACTATTGTCCCTCAAAATAGGTTTCATCCCTGTTAAAAGTTTTGCAAGAACTACTCCAAAACTATAAACGTCACTTTTCTCTATCAATTGACCTGTGTGGAAATATTCAGGATCCAAGTATCCTAAAGTTTCTTGAGCCAATGTAGCAATATGTGTTTGGTCAAGATGGACTAATCTTGAAGCCCCAAAACCTGCCATTTTTGCTGTGTAAACATCATCCAATAATATGTTAGTAGATTTGACATCTTTATGAATTATTGACATCGATACAGATGAATTAAGGTAAGAAAGTGAACTTGCCATCTCTGCAGCAATTCTCAATCGATTTCGCAAGGATAACCAAGGCGTTCCATGAGAAACGTATTCGTAAACCAGTAAAGGCACTTCAGCTTCCAAACAACACCCAAAGAGTCTCACTATATTTCTGTGGTTAATTTGAGTTAGAATAAGTACCTCATTGATGAGTTGATCAACTTGATTCTCATTCACAATATTAGATTTTTTTATTGCAACGATGTAATTATCAGGTAGAATACCTTCAAACACAACCTCATTCCCGCCACCACCAAGAATTTTATCGTTGGCATAGTTCGTTTGTAGCCTTCTTCAACTCTTCAGGTATAAAAATTTTGGTTGCTTCCACACCACCTCTTTCAGAGGAGATTTGTTGTTTCAAGAGAAAACCACCATTTTGTTGGAAGAACTTCTCGCTGATAGTCAATATATTACATATATGTTCACAATATATTATGTAATTAATATTTAGTGTAATTAATGTAAAATAGCGATCATAATTCTATTTGGATTACAATTGTATACTCTATATATATTATATTAATAAGAGAACTTCGGGAAGGAGATTGACATTATTCTACACGGTATCAAGAGCCAAAAATCTCTCTCTACCCTAAACCCTATTTTTCGGCTGTCATACCTTATATTTCCTCCCTTCTTCCGTCGCACAACAGTCGTATACCGCGACTCCTCGGTGATATACAACCAAACCGGCCCTTAATTCTATTATGGTCGGCAATGGTCATCAAATTTCAATTCAAGGGTTTGGTCACACACTAACTCCACCACAGCAACCCCACTACTCTCTAAAACACGTCCTATATACCCCTAATGTTATCAAGAACCTAATCTCTGTTAAAAAATTTGCCACTGATAATTCCATACCCATTGATTTCGACCCGTTTGATTTTTCTGTAAAGGACCTACGTACGAAGATACTTCTCATGAGATGCAATAGTGTGGGGGACATCTATCCTTTCCTATCCACGTCCACTGCCCATGCCACTCCACCCACCGCTTTAGCTACAATATCTCCATCAATGTGGCATAGTATACTTGGTCATCTGGGAGCTCATATTTTTTAGTCTCTTAGAAACCGCAATCTAATCCAATGTAATAAAGGGAAACTTTCTCATAGTTGTTCATCTTGTCATCTAGGGAAACATGTTAGACTTCCATTTACGACTTCTTTAAGTATTACTTTTTCACCCTTTGATATTATTCATGCGGATTTATGGAAATCTCCTATAACTAGCAACCTAGGTCATAAATATTATTTTGTATTTTTGGATGACTTCTTTCACTTCCTTTGGGTCTATCGGCTTAAACTTAAGTCTCAAGTTTACTTCAAATTCCTTGAATTTCATACATTGGTTAAAATTGCAATTTGAAAAAGACATCAAAACGTTTCAATGTGATAATGGTCGTGAGTTCAATAACTCTATCTTTCATAATTTTTATGCGGCTAATGGCATAGTTTTTCATTTCTCCTGCCCACATACTTCCCCTCAAAATGGTAAAACCGGAAGAATTCTCCGCACCATTAATAATATGATTCATACCCTTCTTTTTATTGTGTCTCTCCCTCTACCTTTTGGGTATATGCTTTAAAAATGGTAGAACACATTCTTAACATCTTACCTACCCGTACGATCCAAAATAGGAACCGAAATTTTCTTCCGTCGGATCCCTTCCTATGATCACTTTCAAATTTTCAGTTGTCTTTGTTACCCAAATATTTCCTCAACGGTCCCTCACAAATTAGCACCTCGTTCCACTCCATGTGTATTCTTAGGTCTTCCGTCGAACCATTGGAGGTACTTGTGCTATGAGTTATCCACAGACAAAATTATAGTCTCATGTCATGTCACATTTCTTGAGTGCGTTTTCCCGTTTGACAACATCTAAAAAATTTGAGTAACTGATTACGGTTTCCTTGATGACTCAAACACCTCCCCTCTACTTCAAAATGCACTATATTTTCCAATTACCAAGTCACCCACTGCCCCATCTTCGGGATCACTGCCCAGCCCAATTACCACATTGTCCAGCCCAGTGATAACAATGTCCAGCCAATAGCCCACAACCCAATCCCACTGCCCAGCCAAATATTCCACGACCCAGTCCCATCGCCCAAACCAGTGATGACACTGCCCAGCTCATTACCTCTCGGCCCAGTCCCGTAACCATCCAGCCCAACCCACAATCCCCACCTACTGCCCCACTACACCCGATTCAGCCCCCAACCCACTGTATGGAAACCCGTGCACAATACAAAATTTTTAAAGCAAAAGTCCACTTTAATTTTTCCACTCAAACTATCTTCCCGCTACCTAAAAACCCAATCTTAGCCAAACTTGACCCGGATTAGAATGTGGTCATGCGTGAGGAGTTTAATGCGCTTACTTTACATCGCACTTGGGATCTTATTCCATTACCTAAGGGGATGAATGTAATATGTGGTATGTGGTTATTTAGTCATAAGTTTAGAGATAATGGTGCCCTTGAACGTCACAAGGCCAGACTTGTGGTAAATGGCATAGGACAATAGGAGGGTGTTGATTATGGTGAGACTTTCAGTCCAGTGGTTAAGCTAGCTCCCATTCGCACGGGTTAAAACATCACTATGGGGAAGAATTGTCATATTTACCAGCTTGATGTAAATAATGCTTTCTTACATGAGGATTTAAAAGAAACTGTCTATATGCATCAACCGCCAGATTTTGTGCATCTGGAGGCTCCTCATCATGTTTGTCATCTTCGTAAGTCGCTAGGCTTGGTATGAGTGGTTTGTCCCTAACATGATACATATCGACTTCTTGTGCAGCAAGAGTGATCATTCATTGTTCATTTTTCATTTTTCATCGAGGTACTGACACATCTTACCTACTGTTATATGTGGGTGATATTGTACTGACAGCTTCTACAGATAGCCCGAAGCACGAGATCATTGCTCTACAAAAGTTCGAATTTGCTACGACTGACCTGGGTAAGTTAAGTTAGTTTTTGGGAATATCAGTCAGATCCGCACATGCCATGTTCTTATGTCAGCGTAAGTATGCAGAGAAGATCGTCTACAGGACTAAAATGGAAAATTACAGGATCATGCCCACTCTCGTCGACTCCAAGTCCAAACTCAGTATAGATGATGGGGATTCGGTCAGCTATCCCTCTCTTTATAGGAGTCTCACAGGTGCTCTTAAGTATCTCACATTCACTCGACCAGATATTGCATATGTGGTTCAACAGGTGTGATTGTTCATGCACGCTCCTAGGGAGCCTCACTTTACAGCTCTTAAGCGTATCATTCTGTAACGACTCGTAATTTGAACAATGATTTGAGCACATAAACGATGGAAACAGACCCGAGTATTGGGAAAATTTTATTATAAATACGTATGCTAATAGGGAAATTAGTATACAAGGAATGCGATCCCGTAATAATTTTGGATGAAACAAGTGTGACGATGAGGATTAATAATAATAATTGTAATCCCCAAAAGAGGTGATGGACTATGTCATATTACAAATTATGACATCGAGTATACGAATGTCTTATGAGTTTTTAGGATTTAAATGAAGTGGGGTCTAGAATTAATTAGGTATGCAATTAATAAATTATACGGAGGCAAGTCTTTTAATTTAAATTTGGGTGACACGGGGGTGTGTAGGTGACATGTGTTAAATGGGAGTGAAGTCGTTTGCTGATCCAGATAAGTTAGCCAACCTAGTGTTTATTTTTACTTTAACTAAGTATTAAAGAAATAAGTTTAGAACAAAAAGAGGGCTTTCTCGTGGATACTCTACTACTTTTGTACTTGCTCAGCTAATTAGTGTCTTGAAATAGATGTTGTGAATACTTAGCTTTGTTCCTACAATAGTATTGTCAGTGATATGTTTCATTAAATAAAATGATATGAGTGTTGAATACAAGTATATAATAGATGAGGAAGAGGATTTAGGAAGGGAACGATTTGGACCAGTAGTTGTTAGAGGACGGTGATTTAATTTTCCATAGCAAACGTGATGGTGCATTCAGACAACTGGAACGACTTGGCAAGAAAACTCAGGTGGTAGAAATTCTTGAATATAAGATCAAAGTGCTATACGGTATATACGTTGTATCGACGAGTGATTCAACAAAAGGTATGTGAAACTCTTCCTTCTTTCTTTTGGCATGATTTTCATAAATAAACGTACGGCGGACGTACATGATTCCTATACAGTCTAATTCCTAGTAATATGACTTATGAGAAGTGCCTTTGATTTTTCAGTAAAAAGTTCATTTTAATGATTTGATTAAGAGTCAAAGTGATGATTTAAATTGTACAATTACTCATGATACTCTATTCGTGCTGGATATGATTATATGAATTCACTGAGTCCCTCACTAGAGGGCCGGGACACGTTATATGTATATATATGATTCCATGGACATGTATCCATGATGCGGGTATAGATACCCATGACAGTAGATATGATTCCATGGATATGTATCCATGATGCGGGTATAGATACCCATGACAGTAGATATGATTCCATGGACATGCATCCATGATGCGGGTATAGATACCCATGACAGTAGATATATATATATATATATATATATAGGATGATTATATGGATAAGTATTCATGATTTTTTATATGACCCTCATTTTGATAAGGCACAGTTGATTCTCTATTTTCTATGGCACAATTAGATTGGTATTTGATAATCTTACATGTCTCATGTTATCTATTGGCCAGTTATGATCTCATTTGCATTACTTCATGTTTTACATATTCAGTACATTATTTCATACTGATCCCCTTTCCTCGGGGGGCTGCGTTTCATGCCCGCAGGTACAGATATTCAGTTTGGTGATCCTTCAGCTTAGGATTCCTGCACAGCTGTTTTCTTTGGGAGCTCCATTATTCTGGAGTTAGTCATTTTGGTACAGAGCCTTATTTTTTTATTTAGGGATATTTAGGGGCACGACGGGGCCCTTCCCGTCATATTTCATTATCATACTCTTAGAGGTCTGTAGACAGTTGTGGATGGTAAATATGTTTTAGTATATGCGTTGTTGTACTCTTTTTTGGGATGTTCCCGTAAATAGTGGCTGCCTTGTCGGCTTGCCTATTCGGACGTAGTTATGATTGCAGCGTTACGCTGCTGAATTTCATATTGTCTTTAGTGTCAGTCTGGTTACGTGACAGATTAGTATAATGGCGTCATTAGGGCATTTAGTCGCGGTCCGTCGGGTCGGGTCGTGACAAAGGTGGTATCAAAGCAGTTAGTCCTCGGAATGTCTACAGACCGTGTCTAGTAGAGTCTTGTGCATGGGTATGTTGTGCACCATACTTATACGCAGGAGGCTTCCTGACATTTAGAGATGGTTTCTATTCTTTCATTGCGTAAATCGTGCAGTCGAGTTTAGTTTTAAGAATTCAAGTTTAACTCGTGCTTGTTACGATTTCGGTAACGCCAGTTACAAAAAAAAACTTTGGTTAATTGATACTCGTAGCCAGAAGCGATTTCTACCCAGACGATTGGTACGCCGGAAGGGATAATATAGAAATACTTAGTGGAGTTGGTCGCACTGTGTTTGCTCAGACTGCTCCATGTTCTACGATTGCTGGGACAATCCTTGTCCAGGCTCAAGACCTTGGTAAAATGTCTGAGGAGTTAAATGTTATTGATTTAGATAAAGTTGACGATGCATGGGCTTTGTATGAGGCGGCACATATAAATGGCAGGATTTCCTAGAAAATCAATTGTTAATAAACTTGTAGCATCTTTTAGTGAAAGCTCAAATCTTGTACAGCTGGAGAGGGATTATGGCTTGGTTGAAAAGGCATTGGAGGAGAACATGTATGACTTGCTTGAGAGGAATACTCTTATCTATCTCTTTTTAGATTTGCCAAATGTGGATTACCTATTCCTGCATCCACTCTGATAAGGAAGCTTGTGGAAATTGAGCAGTATCCACCTGTGAGTGCTTGGTCTACGATCCTGGCTTATTGGTCACAAACCTCTACTGGAGCATACTTCGCCGTTGAATTTGTTCTTGAAATAGGTTACTTATTTCAGGATGGAAGAGTTGATTCGCGTAAAAAAAAATGCAACGAACCTCTGTTTTCCATGAAGCCTAATGCTACTTGTTTTAACATTGCTTTAGCTGTATTTCTTCTGTTTGGAACTACTAGAAAACATAGCAGCTTCTCGATATGATGCCTCGAATCAAATTGAAAGCAGATGCTACCTTTACTAATCATAATGGCTCATATTTATGAGAAGAATGGACAAAGAGAAGAGCTCGAGAAGCTTAAGAGAGATATGGAAAAGGCCCCTAATGTGACTGAGATGCAGTTTCGTCAGTTCTATAATTTTTGCTTTCAGGCTATCTGAAATTTGGAGATCTCGAATATACGTCCCACATGGTTGTATAAATGTTTCGCAAGGCAGAGAAAGCTTAAAAAAATCCTTGGTATAACTAGTTTGCTGCTCGACATTTTAGAAGTGATACAACACGTTTAAATATCCCCCGCGAGGATGCACATCATGGAAAGCCAGATGAAGCAAAAAAAAAAACTTAGTATCAATTGAAGATCTTTCTACAGACAGAAAGTTCTCAAAGCTACAGACTATTGCTAAAGACTTACTTGATGCCTTGGTAATTAAGTTGCAGAAGCAAATTGAATTTATTACAACTGAACGTGGTATTCTCCAGCCTACTGAGAAATTATACATTAAATTGGTAAAGACTTTTTTAGAAGCCGGGAGAACAAAAGATCTTGCGGAATTTTTAATTAAGGCCGAGAAAGAAGATTCTCTAATTTCAGTTGATAATTCTGCATTAGTTCACGTGATAAACTCTTGCATTTCACTCGGATGGTTAGATCAGGCACATGACCTTCTAGATGAAATGCGCTTGGGTAGGGTTAGAACTGGTTCTTTTGTTTTTACGTCTCTTTGAAAGCTTACTGTAAAGAGAACCGAGCAGGGGAAGTTGCATTACTACTTAGAGATGATCGTAAAGCTAGGGTTCAGATAGATGCAAGTTATTATGAAGTATTGATCCAGTCCGGGGTGATACATAAGGGCTCTCAAGGGGCCCTTGACCTGTTTAAGGAGATGAAATAGGCTATGATACCAAGAGCTGTTTATCAAGAATTTGAGAATTGGTGAAAGGGTCAGCAGAAGGAGGTGAAGCAAGACTTAAAGGACTTCTTCAGTTTGTGGATCATGTATTCCTTTCCAAAATTCCATAATCCCTTCTCGTATTTGAGGTAGAAGTCTGTATATCAAATGGCCTAGCAGCAACTTTTGTTGGTCATTCTACCCTTAAAGATATTTCTGAATTCGAGGGGAAGGATGCCACAGAAAAAATATATACATAATTCAAGGAAATGCTGGATCATTTCTTTCTGATTATGGAGTATCATCAGGATCCCCAATCATTTTCTTGCTTCCTGGAAGTAGATTACAGGAGGTGACTCAAATGTTTCCCATATTTTCGAACACTTTGGAGCAATTAAAAAAAAGTTCCTTCCCGAACTTGGTAGCACCATCTCATATGGCACCCAATCAACACATGGAAGTTATATCAGTAAAGTTGTTAGTAAGTGGCCATCATCTGTTGTATTGGTTTCTGGAGGATCACACCAGATGAAATACAAGTCATTTAGTACTAGCAGCATAACACTATGTACTCCGGGTACAGTTGTGATGAATACGCAGCTTGCACGACTGCCATATGTTGTTGCATATCGAGCCCATCTCCTGACAGAATGGTTTATACGTTATAAAGCAATTATACCATATATCTCTCTTCCTAATATTCTGTTGGATTCAACTATAATCCCTGAAGCTCTATTTCAGGAATGCACACCTTCAAAAATTGGCATCGTTGCTCAAGGATTTAATACTTGATGACAGCCTTCGAGAAAAACAAATAGTTGATACCGAAAGGGTTATTAAGCTGCTAAGACATCTAGACATGAGCTTTGTTTACTCAACCCAAGGGAAGATCGGAATGAATATTTAACAAAAGAAAAGTGCAACCTTCGAGTATAATGGGAGAAAGGGTATGTCATATCTCATAAGACGATGAATAGGCCAAACGGCTTACGAGTTGGTCTTGTTTTTGGAAATAAAGGTTGTTTATTTGTTTTCCATATGTTAATATTAAAGGCATTTATTGGAAATCCTCCCCGAATTACGCCAATTGACGATGAGAAGCTTCAGATAATGGTTGATGCGGTGGATGTGGAAAAGAATCACTATGCCATGAGACATCCTATCACTATGTTGAAGAGGCATATGTTTGGGAAAAAAACTGGTCGATGAAGTAAAGTTAAAGGTCATAAATTGAAGGGAGACGAATTCGAAGATTTGGGAGATGGCGAAACAATTAGACGACTCTATTGCTTGTGTGTGTCAATCGACTATCTAACACCATTTCTTGTGGGTATTGTGATTGCAAGTCCTCAATAATTGAACCAACCCTTGTTTCGTTTTGGTCGAACATATTCAAGAGGCTTGAAAGTTTGGTTCTCTATGGGTGTTGGTTTTAGTCTTGTCGTTTTATCTACTGTTACTATGATTCGTTTGTATGAAATTGGCCAAATATTGTGTCCTTATTATGGCAACACCCAGATGAGCAATTTGATGAGTGAATATCTGTTTGGTTTCCCTTCTACGATATCAGTTTTGACCATTGGATATTTGTGCATATCTTCTATTATATCAGTTTCAGGGCATGGACTTGGGCACACTCTAGCTACTGCAGGGCACTACATTCTGGGAAAGCAGTGAGGGCATACAGATAGAGTACATCGCTGTGTTTTGGTTGTATTATTTTTAGGCGCTCTAGTGGCATTTAATCATGAGCAATTGCAGGCATTATCCAATGGTTATGCTCTTCGAATCTATTGTGCTGGCGTTTGGCATAATGCAGTTGTAGGTGACTTATAGCATCTCTTTGTGATATTTGTGCCTGGGCATTGTATTGTTCCTTCAACACTCAATTTTGTATCCATTTTACATTCATGATGAAGGCCCCATGATACTGGATGTTCCTCCAACATCACCATTGTCCATCTATTTGTCTCCTGGTGGTGTCATTTTATCATTTGTTGATATCTGTATCGATAATGTACATGAGTGGTCGCGAATTATTGTTGTATTAACTGACGCTCTTACCAAAACTCCCAGAATCTCAGCCCTCTTGAAAACTATATGAAAGAAGTATTGGTAAAGGACATTGTATTCCCTATTCTTTGGTTGAAGAAGGCAAACGTATTTCATTGGAAGGCAATGAAGCTTCTTGTCTTGATGAACTAAGTGCATTTATAACCATTCCATCCTTGGATTAGGCCATGCCTGATGATGACAGTTTTGAGGTTAACCATCAAAGGGATGGAGGTGAACTCCGTTGCTTTTATGCTAAGGATGTCTTGAAGCTTGAGAAATGGGGTGATGGTTGGGGAGGACTTTATAGCAATTGTGTACCAATGAGGGAACATGCTTTCTTCCACTTTTGTCGACTGGTGAAGCATGGATGGAGATCACATATTCAAGCCATTCTCCATTACAATGCTCGCAACTTGGTAGAATGCGTGTGGTCAATGCTGATAATTCCAGGGAGAACCCCTGTGTTAAGACCCTTGTTTTTGTGGGTGAGATGTTGAGAAAAAGGAACTCACATGGGCAATAAAGAGCAGCGTGTTGGTTACCGATTGATGTATGAGTTGTATCATTAATGTTTGATAACCAGGAGAGGTCTGATGTAGTGGTGTATTTTATATATATCACTCCAACATTCGAGGACGGATGTTTCTAAGGGGGGAAAGATATAACGACTCGTAATTTGAACAATAATTTGAGCACATAAAAGATGGAAACAGACCTGAGTATTGGGAAAATTTTATTATATATACGTATGCTAATAAGAAAATTAGTGTACAAGAAATGTGATTCCGAAATAATTTTGAATCCAACAAGTATGACGATAGGGATTAATAATAATAATTGTATATCCCCAAAAGAGGTGATGGACTATGTCATATTACAAATTATGACATCGAGTATACGAATGTCTTATGAGTTTTTAAGATTTAAATGAAGTGAGGTCTAGAATTAATTAGGTGTGCAATTAATAAATTATACGGAGGCAAGTCTTTTAATTTAAATTTGGGTGACACGTGGGTGTGTAGGTGACATGTGTTAAATGGGAGTGAAGTCGTTTGCTGATCCAGATAAGTTAGCCAACCTAGTGTTTATTTTTACTTTAACTAATTATTAAAGAAATAAGTTTAGAACAAAAAGAGGACTTTCTCGTGGATACTCTACTACTTTTGTACTTGCTCAGCTAATTAGTGTCTTGAAATAGATGTTGTGAATACTTAGCTTTGTTCCTACAATAGTATTGTCAGTGATATGTTTCATTAAATAAAATGATATGAGTGTTGAAGACAAGTATATAATAGATGAGGAAGAGGATTTAGGAAGGGAACGATTTAGACCAGTAGTTGTTAGAGGACGGTGATTTAATTTTCCATAGCAAACGTGATGGTGCATTCAGACAACTGGAACGACTTGGCAAAAAAACTCAGGTGGTAGAAATTCTTGAATATAAGATCAAAGTACTATACAGTATATACGTTGTATCGACGAGTGATTCAACAAAAATATGTGAAACTCTTCCTTCTTTCTTTTGACATGATTTTCATAAATAAACGTACGGCGGATGTACATGATTCATATACAGTCTAATTCCTAGTAATATGAGTTATGAGAAGTGCTTTTGATTTTTCAGTAAAAAGTTCATTTTAATGATTTGATTAAGAGTCAAAGTGATGATTTAAATTGTACAGTTACTCATGATACTCTATTCGTGCTGGATATGATTATATGAATTCACCGAGTCCCTCACTAGAGGGCCGGGACACGTTATATGTATATATATGATTCCATGGACATGTATCCATAATGCGGGTATAGATACCCATGACAGTAGATATGATTCTATGGATATGTATTCATGATGCGGGTATAGATACCCATGACAGTAGATATGATTCCATGGACATGCATCCATGATGCGGGTATAGATACCCATGACATTAGATATATATATATAGGATGATTATATGGATAAGTATTCATGATTTTTTATATGACCCTCAATTTGATAAGGCACGGTTGATTCTTTATTTTCTATGGCACAGTTAGATTGGTATTTGATAATCTTACATGTCTCCTGTTATCTATTGGCCAGTTATGATCTCATTTATAGTACTTCATGTTTTACATACTCAGTACATTATTTCGTACTGACTCCCTTTCCTCGAGGGGCTGCGTTTCATGCCCGCAGGTACAAATATTCAGTTTGGTTATTCTCCAGCTTAGGATTCCTGCACAGCTGTTTTCTTTGGGAGCTCCATTGTTCTGGAGTTAGTCATTTTGGTACATAGCCTTATTTTTTACTTAGACATATTTAGGGGCACGACAGGGCTCTGTCCCGTCATATTTCATTAGTGTACTCTTAGTGGTTTGTAGACAGTTGTGGGGTAAATGTGTTTTAGTATATGCGTTGTTGTACTCTATTTTGGGATGTTTCCGTAAACAGTGGTCGCCTTGCCGGCTTGCCTATTCGGATGTATGTTATGATTTCAGCGTTACGTTGCCGGATTTTATAGTCTTTATTGTCAGTCTGGTTACGTAATATATTAGTATAATGGCGTCATTAGGGCGTTTAGTCGCGGCCCGCCGAGTCGGGTCGTGACACATTCGGTATGTTAAGGGCACTCTTGACTATGGACTTCATTTATATCTCTCCATATCGACTAGATTTCTCTCTTCCACAGATGTAAACTAGGCAGGTTGTCCGTACACCCATCGCTCTACATCTGACTATTGTGTATTTTTGGGAGAAAATGTTATATCGTGGTCTACCAAGAGGTAAGCTGTGCTTTTCCGTTCGAGTGCAGAAGAAGAATATCGAGGCGTTGTGAACATTGTTTCCGAGCTATGTTGACTCCAAAATCTTCTTCTTGAGCTTCATTGTCCCATACGTAAGGCGTCTTTGATTTACTGTGATAACATATTTGTTGTCTACTTGTCTCATAACCCGGTTCAGCATCAGTGAACTAAGCATATTGAGATAGATATTCATTTTGTTCGTGAGAAGGTTGCAATGGGTCTTGTTAGGGTGTTGCATGTTCCTTCTTCGTATCAGCGCAACTATGTTCACAAAGGGGCTTCCTCGACAACTGTTCCTTGACTTCAGATTCAGTCTCAGCGTCCGGCCTCCTCCCGCTGCGACTGAGGGGGTGTAATAATGAATATATTCTATATATAGTCACCATATATTCTATAATTAATATTGAGTCTAATTAATGTAAAATAGATATCATAATTCTATTAGGACTACAATTATATACTCTATATATATTACATTAATAAAAGAACTCCGAAAAGGATTGACACTATTCTACCCTCCCTATTTTTTGAGTTTTCGTTTGTTGATACTTGATACAGAAATAGAGCGAAATTGACCCAACCACTAGGGATATAAAACCAACTCCCATACCTGTGTTTATAACAACGAAATTTAAGCCCTCTTTATTTGAATTAGAAAGAGCAGGATTCTATAGAAGAGTAATATTCCTATGGCTCATATTGACAACTTTTAAACATACTATTTTAAAGAGTTATGAGCAGTACTTTCTGTATTCTTTCATAAAAACTAAAGAAAATGAGTGATTCCACAAGATAGACATTTGACTTTTAGACAAAAGATATGTAATTTCTACTCAAGTATGTTTATAATGGATAATTATTCATCCTTGTTTATCCTACTCAACATTCTATTGGCTATATAGAAGATAAGATCAGAATTATGTTACAAATACTCTTGATTGTTATAGAAGATACAACGTTGTATGGAGAAAGGAATTACCGCATTCCTCATATATGGTGCATGTATCACAAAAGAAATAGTCTAGTTCAGAAAATTCTCAAGTTCAGAAAGTTCTATCTCTGAGAGACATAGCAACAGAAAACTTGATCCATGCGAACTCAGAATTCAAATTTGATTCAATACAACCACGGCCATTCTTTTTGCCATAACTTATAATATTCTTTAACATATTTACTTGCAGAAGTTGTGATGATACCCTTGTAATATGTAAATTATTTTGTCATTAATGGCAATTAGGAGTACCTGGAAAAAGACTTAGACAAGGGGGCCTCATGTCCTCTCTCTTATTTGTTTAGTAATAGAGTATCTTTTCAGAGTTTTGAAGTGTATGCGTGAACTGTATGACTTTTAATTCCATCCTATATGTAAACAGTTGAAACTCTCTCATTTGATCTTTGTATATGATCTTTGATCTTCTACAAAGCTAATACTGGTTTAGTTACTAGGGTTATGGAGGCTCTGGTACATTTCAGTGATGTTACGGGTTTGGTTAAAAATATGGAGAAATCAAGTATATTCTTAGCTGGGGTTGACAATATCATTAAGGACCAACTGCTTGCTTTAATTAGCTTTACCCAATGTAACGATTCGCTTGGTCATTTAGGCATGTTACCCTATTGACCCTTCCCCTAGCACTGTTAGTGTGAGTTTGGCCCGGGGGGGATGTGATATGATTTTCGAGGTCATCGGGTGAGTCTTGATAGTACTTGAGGAAATTAGAGTTATTGATTTGAAATTGTTTGACCAATAGTTGAATTTTAGGTAAACTGGCCTTTTCAAAATTATGTCGATTCCATGAGGTCTGGGGGGTCGATTGTGACTTGGTGGCATGTGGGTTCGGTTTCCAAGGCATTTGAGAGCATTTTTGTACCCTTGGTTGGAAACTTTTGGTCGTTAGGGGGTTGATCCGGTCAAGGTGACCTCCAGTGGGAATTCTGAGGGCACGATTGAGTTCGTAGCGAGTTTTTACATATGTCTGCATGTTTGAATTGTATCCCGGAGGTCTCAGATAGATGTTGAGATTTATGGGTGAAACCAGAATTTTTGTAGTTTCTGGTGTCTCGCCCCAGCGAGACTATACGCGTCACAGGGGTCTGCCATAGCGGGCCTGGCTCCTTAGATATTTAATGATGTCCGCCACGATAGATGGTTCTCCACCTAGGCGAGTGCTCTATAGCATATTCCTTGACCGCGGGATAGGTATCGCTGGATCGAAAAACCCTTTTTATTTATAACTTCGAATTCACTCCTATTCACAAAATCTTCAATCTAGAGAACATTAAAGGCGATTTGAAGGGTTCTTGAGGATGTTTCATCTTGGGGTAAGTTCCTTTATCCTATCTTATGATTAGCTATCCTCTTAAGCTTGAATTAATGGTGGAAATAAATGGAAACTAGTTGAAGAATATGAGTTACAACCTTCACCTTGAGAATTGGATTTTAGGTTTTAAATATCAGTTTAATTGGTGAACCTTGCTAATATTAAGATGGTATTTTATGAATAAATAGGTTGTAAGCTTGAATCTCTAATCTAGATTAAGGAATTGTTTATGATTAATCAGGGTTCATTTCTAATTTGGGGGTTTTGTCCTAATGATGATTTTAGGTATTAAATGAGTCTATTTAGCAATTGGAGGATAGTATTGAGCGTCCACAATGTCGTATTACCAATTCCACCTATGAAATCCCCGTTTTCCCCTTGTGGACCCGATTTCCCCTTTTTTAAAGTTGATTTTCAATTAGAACGATTATCTAGAAAAATGAGTATTGTTAATCTCTGATTCTAACTTAGAATTCGACAATGGCTAGACTTTGAGTATTCGAAGGCTCTTGGGGAAGGGCAGTCGCATGTGTGATTGTTCGTGGCACCTGCTTGGCATTGAGGTAGACTACAATTTCTCTTTTGTAGACTTCAATAGGAGTACGTATTAGTTATAAATTGTAAGGGGTATTGGGAGTGTTTGGGGGTCTCACCTTAGCGGTTGTGATGAACGCTTGGATGGTTACCGGTGTTGAACTTTGTTGTTGAGTGATTTGGAGAATCAGCCTTAAGTTGATTCTGACTGCTGTTATATGGGCTTATCGTCATTATGTGAGCTTGTCGCCATTGTTTATATTGTGTGTTTAGTCATCACATTGCTTTCAATATGATAAACGAATGTACATAAAATTACATGTTGTTGAGCTTCTATAAGCCTGTGATATTCATTCTTTTGCTTGATAGCTTATTGTGATTTATCTTGTCACACATTCATCAATTTACATCTCGTTTAAATACTTAAAAATAATGGATAATACTGGTTATATTGCTTATGTTGATTACATGGTGTACACATATCCACATTATTCATACATATTATATATGGCATTTGAACTATTGAGATACTGATTAGATGGGGCTTAGGAAGTCGGTCATTAGACATGGTACATGATACGAGAGTGAGGACTGATGATGATATTACAGCCATTGAGTTAGGATCTGATGAGAAATTTCGGATGGATATGATGATTATGATACTACAGTCACTGAGCTGGGATATGATGGGTATATGGACCCCATGTGTCCCCCATGGGTCACATGACAGCTACTGCCAAACACTCAGAGTCAGGAATAACTATTGGTTGATTTTGATCCCAAAATCGAGAGATCTTTTCATAAAGAAAATAAACTGACTAAATAGGTTCCTTTTGAGTTAGTTGAAAATAAAGAAATTGTAGTGAGAGAGATGGCACAACAACAGATTCCTGTGTTGAATTTTGTAGGCCCAACTTAGAGAATGTACCGAAGGCATTGTTAAGCCTAACAACATAAGGGATTATGAGCTGAAAGAAGGTACAATGCAGATGGAGCAAAATATATTCCAATATACGGGTAAGCCACATGAAGATCCATATAAGAACTTGATGGTGTTCGTCGAACTGAGAAAAAAAATTCACTATCATAATGTCTCTGATGAATATGTGAAGTTAGCATTATTTCTTTTTTCATTTATCAGAGAGGAAAATGAATGTTTTTATAATGAGTCTGCTGGCTCCATTACTTCTTGGAAAATTTTGTCCAACTTTTTCTCGACAAGTTCCTCCCCTCCAGGAGAACGAAAGAACTGAGAGGGAGAATTGCTAGTTTCACTAAGAGAGATGAGAAGGAGCTACCGCAAGTGTGGGAGAGATACAAGGGCTACTTGAGAGATCTCCCACATCACATATTCCCGAAGGAGTTAGTTTCACACAACTTCATTGAGAGCTTCCGACATGATTCTAATGCGTTGTTGGACACTACTGCTCAGGGTCAGATGAGTTTACATCACTTCGCCCAGAAATGAGCCAGATTTCCCACGCCATTAATAGATTCGTTAATGCTCTAGCTCCGAATTAAGTGCAACAGATGCATCAGGTACAAGTTTCTTGTGAGGTTTGTGGTGATGGGCATGCCTACGTGAATTGTCCACAGAATCCAGAGTCTATCTACTATCTGGGGTAACAAAATCGTAGCTATGGTAATTAGGGTCAACAATTTGGCAACAACTGCAATCAGAACCATCGTAATCATCCAAATCTCTCATATGGTGGAAATAAAAATAATCAAAGGCCCTATAATAATAATAATTTTCAGTAGCGCCAGATTTTGCAACTCAGCAAATCCATGGATAATTTGCTAAGGTAATTCATGGTAAAACAAGATAAGGTGAATACCATGGTGCATAAATCCATTCACAAGCTAGAACGTCAGATTAGGAAGATAGTCATTTCGCAGAATGTCAGACCTTAGGGTGCCCTTCCTAGAAACACTGAGAATAACCCAGAAGATCAATTTCATGTCGTATCATTGAGTAATGAGAGGCAGTTAGAGGATGTCCCTCCAAAGAGTAGGAAAGTGACTGATGAATTAATTCCTTCTAGGAGGACAAATATAGAACAGAAAGGTGATGAGAAAGCAGTAGAATAACCAGAAGTTGTGGTAGTCAAACCACCCCCACCATTTCCACAAAAAAGAAAAAAGAAAAAAGCAGACTCAGCTTGTAGGAAGTTTATTGAAATCGTGAAGTAGGTACATATCAACATCCCCTAGGTTGAGCTCTTACAAGAAGTTCCAAAATATGTCAAGTACATCAAGGATATTGTGCAAATAAAAGAAGGCTGAAATAGTTTGAAACAAATGCACTTACTAAGCAGTGTGATTCGAGGGTGAGGAGTAAAATTCCTCCAAAGTTGAAAAATTCAAGCAGTTTCACTATTTCAATAAAAAATTAAAACTTTGAGGTGAGAATTACACTATGTGATTTCAGTTCTAGTATCAATTTGATACCCACTTCCGTGTTTAAAATGTTGGGATTAGGTGAGATAAGACCAACGACTGTGACCTTGCATCTTACTGATAGATCTTTGGCCTACCCGAATGGTATAAATAAGGATGGGCTCATGAGGGTGGGGCCTTTCATTATTCCTGTGGACTTCATTATTCTTGAATATGAGGCTGACAAACAGGTACCCATTATTCTTGGGAAAGAATTTCTGGCTACACTTGATGTTATTATTTGAGTCTCAGAGGGCAAGATTACCATGAAAGTATATAGGCAAGAGGCAACATTTAATGTGTTCATAGCTATCAAGTTGTCTGCTTATTATGAGGAGTTTAAGATGATTACTGTGGTAGAGCTTGAGATTTTATCCATGGAGCTAGATCACTTTCTATCTAGTAGAGACCCGTTGGATAGAGCGCTAGTATATAGTGAAGACTCGGTGGAGGATGAGGCAGTCGAGGAGTGCCATCATATTCTTGACACTTTTGTGCCTTTGTGCAAGGAGATAGACCTTTCAAGGAGCTTTACATGCTGACTACTTGGAAGAAACCAAAACCCTCCGTTCAAGGAACTTCTCATCTCACTGCATGTAATCCTCTTTGCATTTTTGTCTGATATGCAAGTTGAGCGTGTACTGTGAGTGTTGAGAGATAGAATAAGAGCTCTTAGATGGTCCATATCAGACATCCGAAGGATCAGGAGTGCATTTTTCATGCACAAGATACTAATAGATGAGGAGAGCGTGCCTAGTATTAACATCAGCGAATGTTGAACTCAATAATGAAAGAGTTAGTGAAGAATGAGGTGATTAAGTGGTTGGACGCTAGCACTGTATATCTTATCTCTAACAGTAATTAGGTGAGCCATGTGCTATATGTCTCGAAGAAAGGGGTCATCACATTTATGGGGAATGAGAAGGGTCAACGTGTGCCTCAAAAAAAGGTAGTTGGTTAGATAAATTGTATTGACTATCGCAAGTTGCACACCACAACCAGAAGTCCTTTATTATTTATCGACCAGATGCTCGATCGACTAGCTAGGCATGATTATTTTTATTTCCTATATGTTTTTAGTGTTCGAGGAGTCATTCGATGAGTGTCTACACCATCTTGATGTTGTTCTTGCATGTTGTGAAGATACTAATTTGGTGCTAAATTAGGAGAAGTATCACTTCATGATTAGAGAAGGTATTGTTCTTTTACACAAGATATCCAAGAAGGGCATTGAGGTTGACAAAGTAAAGGTAGAGGCGATTGATAAACTACCACCTCCGATATCTGTAAAAGGGATGCATAGTTTTCTAGGGTACATAGGTTTTTATCAGCGGATTATCAAATATGTTACACCCCGCATTTCCAAGGAAATGATGTGAGAACGTACTTAATGAATTAGGATTTGAATTTTGGAACGGAATTTTTTTTCTTTTTCTTAAGGAATAATTTCGGAACTTTGTGAAGGAAAAAGTTTACAACTTGAAATTTGATTCTCAAATTTGGTCTATGGAATTAGTATAGTATATTGAGGTATTGGATCTAATAATATAGGGCCCGCCTAAATTTTACAATTTCGTGGGACCTTCAATTTATTATATTTGGACAAAATATCTAGATATTTTGGAAGAGAATTTTCGGCCAATAGGGGGATGACACTTATCCGTCATCCCCTTGCCTACTTGTCATTGACTTGGACTTAGCTAGATATTATATATACAAGAGAGGCTTGCAAGACTCCAACACTTAGCAAATTTCACAAAACATTTTCTATCTCTCTTTCTCTCCTAACTCTCGGCCCAAGTGAAAAATTTGAAGAACAAGATTATAAAATCTTCCAAGTTTAGTTTGTTGATCCAAGATTAGCTCCCTAATGGAGTGATTAATCCAAGGGCTATATTATTTCCAAGAAGCTCACGATTTTGCCTTGAAGATTCTCGAGAGACTCTAACTTGTTATCCACTTTTTGGAGATGAAAAGTGAAGGAAGATGGGTGTAAGCCTGTAGGGGATACATATATGTAATTGAAACTTGAAGAATAGGAGCTAAGACTAAACTAAGGACTGACTTTCGCGCGGACTGTTTTGGACGACTTTGAGGTAAGATCCCGTCCTCCTCTTGATGTAATTAGATATTACATGTTGTAGTAATATATAGATGAGCTTGTGCTAAAAAGAATGAAGACTAAAAAGTGTTTGGAAGGTTTTGGGGGTTGAGGCCGACATCTTGGCTATTCGAGTCGTTGGATTCGTTGGTTATTATTGTTGTTATTTACACTTGTTGCATGTTATATAATGAAGGAAATATTGTCGTTGATAGTTTATATGATTTATATAACATGTTGAAATGTGAATTGGATAATAAGAAATTGTGGAAAAAGGATTTTGGATTGTTGTAGTTGTGGTTGGCCGAGAATGGGCTAGAGATTGTTGGATATCGTGGGTTGTTTTAAGGCCTGTTTAGACGTGTTTATATGCTGGAAAATTGGTGGTTATATTGCATGTTTAATGTAGTAGATTTCTAATGAAAGTCCCGAAAGAATAAGAGTGTGGAAAGGCGTTGAAAGGCCTCACATTCCACCCTCGTTATAATTGGATATTGGACTGTTTTTAAGGGCTGATGGTTGGCTGTTTTATTTGGTTTATGGGGCTGAATTTTACACGTCAAGTAGGCGTGTAATCTCCTTTGGTCAACTGTTGGTTGTGCCCTTAATTGTGGCTTGTTTGTTGTTGAATTTTTGGCCTTGGAAAAGGTGGAAAAGTACGTATAAAAGGGGGAAGTGCTGCCCAAATTTTCGTAGAATAAGAAGACTTTTACTTAGTATTAACCTACTCTAGTAACCTTGAAGTTGATAGAAGTGTTATTGTATTTATAGGTTGAAGTACCTAATCGGGACGTATTCTACTTGTCGTGTTGGTTAGTCGTCAATGAGGTATGTGAACCTCTTCCTTCTCTCTTTTGGCATGTTCTTCGTGTGAACCATAACTGTGGTATTGTTTCAAAAGTTATTCTACTCTTAGAAGTTAAGGAGTATTCTTGTTATTGATTCTATGCTAAAAGCAGGTCTAAATTATTCTTAAGTCCTTACCAAGTCTTATGGGAGATGTTGGTAAGAGCTTTTAGTAAACATTGGAGTCGAGCTGATCTTGCGAAGTTACAGCACTAATGAGAAAAGGTATCGAACAAGTCATTGCAGCGTTAATGAAAAAGGAATCGACAATCTATTATATTGAAAGGAGTAGAATTTTCCATCTGCATAAAATCTAAGATATAACCAGTTCATTTTACACTTTTTAGGTTCACAGCTGATTAGATAAGATCATTATTAATATATAACCTAATGGCTCATAAAATGGATTAATTTGGAAATTCGGATCCGTTATCACCATGCAAATGTTTCCATAATATTAGCCAGAGGAGCGAGACGAATTAGATTATCGAGTTGGTACAAACGACGAGTGGATCCTATACTTGACTTGATCTTTATAAATGAGCGGATCCTAATCCTTAGTGATATTTTCCATTGATAGTACTTTGGGTTGTCTAAATGAATGTTCGGGGAACGTACATAGTACTTTGGGTTCATTTCCCTAATAATGCAAGATATGATAATGTCTTGGTTTCTCTAAGAAGAAAGATATGATAGTGCCTTGGTCTTTATAAAATGAAGTTCATTATTTGTGTATGGTACACGAGATGTTGGTACCTAGATTTGTCTAAAAAGAAGTTCATTAAATGTGTTTGGTACATGAGGTGTTGGTACCTTGACATCCTAAAAGGAAAGTTTATTTTAATATTTTGTATCTGATGTGTTGGTACCTTGGTTTTATTCCTTGACAGTATTTATGTATATTTGCTCCATGGATGTGCTTCCATGATGCGAGTAGAGATACTCATGCGGGTATAAATACCTATGCAGGTTTGATTCCTATGCGGGTTCGATTCCCATGAATAATATCCACGGACAAGATCCGTGATGCGAGTAGAGATACTCATGCGGGTATAATTACCTATGCGGGTTCGATTCCCATGCGGGTTCGATTCCCATGAAAAAGATATACATATTGATTCTTGGGCAGGTGTCTCTGTCTTTGATATGACTCTCATTTTGAAAAGATACAATTGATTATATATTATTCTATAGACGTGCCGACAGTGATGTTGGAATTCCACGGGCATGCTTCTGTGATGTTGATTTTATATTATATCATGGACTTGCTGACAATGATGTTGGAATTCCGCGGGCATGCTCTAGTTATGCTGGTTTGATATTATACTTGTTACATGCTGACATTGATGTTGGAATTCCACGGGCATGCTTCTCTGATGATGGTTATATATTATATACTTTGTACATGATGTTGGAATTCCACGGGCATGCTTCTTTGATATTGGTTATACATTATACCATGTACATGCTGACAGTGATGGGGTGTTCTACGAGCATGCTTCAGTGGTACAACGATACAGTGATACAGTAGTACAGTGGTACAGTGATATAGTGATACACTAGTACAATGGTACAGGGGTACAGTGATACAAGGTACAATTGGCTCTTATTTTTGGCACGATCGAATCTAGTATTTGATTTTCATACTTGTCTCTATCATTCTTTTGTACAGTTATGATCTTGTTTACTGTACTTCATGTTTACATACTTGGTACCTTGTTAGATCGATTCTTCTGGGCGCTCATGCCCGCATGTATTAGGTACTCAGTTGGGTGATCCGAGAGCTTAGGATCCTTGTTCAGCATTTTGGGATAGCTCCAATATTCCGGAGCTTGTCATTTTGGAACAGGTCTTTCATTATGGCTAGGTATATTCAGGGGTACGGCGGGGCCTTGTCTCGTCATAGTTTACTGTCCAAACTCTTAGAGGTCTGTATTCATATGTGGGCTGGACTTGCGTGAGTTGTATATATATATGTTGTACAGTTGTAGTTCCTTTGTGTTGTTGTATATATAATGGCGGCCTTGTCAGTTTTGCCTTGTTTAAAAAAAAAAGGGAAGAGTTTTCTTTAACTGCCACTGGTTTAATGTGATGTATATGTAGAAGGGTGCCCAGGTAGGGCACAAGTCGCGGGCCCGGGGTTCGGGTCCTGACAAAAGACTTCTCTAAGATCGTAAACCTGATGAGTAAGTTGCTGAAGAAGGATCTGAAATTCATATTTAATAAGGCATGTCTAAAGGATTTTGATGAGTAGAAGCTGAGATTGGTGACTGCCTTGATCATTATTGCACCCGATTGGACTCTGCCATTTGTTTTGACGTGTGATGCAAAAGACTTTGTTGTGGGGGCTATTCTCCGTAAAAAATGGGATAAGTGATCGGTGTATTTTATATACATCTTTTGAGTCATTTTTAGTTAGTATTTTACTCATTTCATTTATGTTTAGTATAGTATTAGGGTTGTTTTCCTTTCTTTTGTGTCACAGCGGTCAGAAATGGAGAAGTGGCGAAAAGGAGATGAAATGAGCATAAATGAGATGGAATTACACACAAAAAGGGCCAAGAAATGAAGTCTAAGAAGTTCCGGGAATTATAGAGGAGATCAGACGAAGTCCGGACGAAAAAAGGACAACGAAACGAAAATCCGCCAGAAAAACGCCGCAGGTACCGCGGCGCTGGAAGTTCAGAAAGTTGCAGGTTTTTCGGCGCCGCGGCGCCAGTTTGCAGGGCCGCGACGTCGACGCGGGATTTCCGAAGTTCAAGGCCGAAATTTGACATGTTTTCAGAGTTCTAAAGGGATAATTTTTCCTACCTAAAGGGATAACTTTTCCTACCTTAAAACCTTTACCTAAAAGGATTCTAATAGCTTTTCCTACTTACATTGTTATACCCCGTATTTCCAGAGTATGTACGTGAGGGCGTACGTACGAAAGTTTAGCCTTAAAGTTTAGGCATGGGACGTTTTTTTGGGTACAACTCACTAAAAGAATCGTTTTCCGACGAAACGTTTTACACAACTCGCGTAGGGTAAATTCCGGGTATGTCATTTCTAATTTTTGGGGATTTTTCCGAGAGACGAAACATTTTGGACCAACGAGAGGGCGACACTTGTCACCCTCTCATTTTTGGACGTGTGGCGGAAATGGGACGAATTGGATGGCCCTTTTTGTCAAGTAGTTGGTAGGATATTTTTGTGTAGTAGATGGATAAGGACACTTGCCCAAATCTTGACCTTACATTTGCCTTGCACTTGGCATCATCTTGGCCATTGGTTGGCCATGGCTTGACCTATAAATACCCCCCTTAAGATGAAGAGTTCTTCATCCACAAATTACTTTCAAAGTCTTGAAAATCCTCCCCTCGCCCTTTTGAGCCTTTTCTTCCAAGCGTTTTCCCCCCCCCCCCCCCCCCTGAGAGAAGCTTGGCCGAGGCATCCCCCCCCTAGCCTAGCCGAAACCTACCCCCCCTCCCTTGGTAGAAAAGTTGCCTTCTAGTATTGTTATAATGCCCAAAATACCCTAGCCCAAATCCCTTAGTACGTAGTAGAAGTTGTGAAGAACTTCTAAGGTTCTCGAGCTATCTGAGCGTTCAAATTAGAGCTAAACCTCGCCAGATCGACGTTTATACTTGGATAATTTTGGGCTTATCGATGTAAATAATCTTACCCTTCTTTTATAATTAGAGAATACATACCGTAAGTATAAGAATAAGTATAAAATACTTAGAAGAATATTACGAATAGAATCAACTGTTATCACAAGTAGGCGGTATAAAAGAAGAATAATTGAATCAGATTTTACATAGTGATCGCTTTCTGATGAGACTTATATAGCTCACTGCAGTGGAAGTGCTGCCCGACTTTCCGTAATAGAGAACCCTCTGCTTAGAATGACCTACAGAGTAGTCTAGACTTTGATAGATGTCTTTGACTATTATAGTCGATTCTCTCGCGACATATTCGACTTGGCGGTGGATTTCGCAAGAAGGTATGTGATTCTTCCTATACTCTTAAGCATGATATTTTAAGATATATATATAGTACGGTAGACGATACGTGTTAATTGAATAATAATCACGCAATGTCTTTTGACTTAAGCCCGAATAATAACTACGCAATGTCTTTGACTTAAGCCCGAATAATAAGAATCTCGATGCATTTCAAAAGAATATCGAATCATTTTTAATGTAAGAGAAATATTTGGGTTTTAAAACAAAAGCTTAAGAGTTATACTAGCTTTATGGGAAGTTAGGTATAACAACTTAAGAAAGATAAAAGGAATCATTTACTTGTTTGTTTATAAAAGCCTTGTATTGATTTCTGTTAAGTGTAGTAAGATGGTTTGATAAGTAGACATATTATGATGCTACCTGTGTTAGTGTCTTGTAATGCTGTGAAAGGGGGTCATTCTTGCCGTGCTTACGTTGCTAAACGGTAAGTCCGTTATCTTATTATATCACCTACCCTCGACTTGTTATACCGAGGATTGCCACCCTGACGCGGGTCTATACGGCTATGCGATCTATGTGACTACGCGAGTGCGGAGTTCAAGGATTGATCATTCCGGTGTTTTAGCCCGACGCGGGATGCCTACGCGGTCCGTGTGACTACGCGTCTATCGAGACTATGCGATCGCGAGAGTCCGCGAGGGTACCGGGTTAGCTACCCCGGCGCGAGGAATACCTACGCGGTCTCAGTGACTATGCGGATCGCGGAGTCCGGGATTAGGCACGCATAATGATACTATGGGCGCCGCCTTGCTTCGATCATTCGCGCCTAGAAAAGACTGCATAGCTTTACCTATTATTGTTCTTGTTTACGATATGGCACTATGTGCAATTGAACCGATTTGCAAATGGTTTTAAATACTTGATTTCATTTAAGTACTTACGCCACATACTTGGTACTTGTAGATCGACTCCTTCTGGCCGCTCACGCCGCAGGTGGCAAGCAGTGCTAGATCCACATCCGTAGGATCTTTGCTTTAGTGTCGTGAGCTCCATCTTCTCCGAGGCTCTACTTTGGGTATGATCTCCTGTATCAGATAGTTTTTGTACATTCAGGTATGGCCCCGTCCCGCCATGCAGGTTTACTTCTTTAAGTCAGTAGTCCTATTGTACATACTGGGATGTAATCGCAAAACTGGGTTATATATATATGCCGAAAGGCAAGCTTTTCATCGATAAACTGCTTTATTTTTATAATGTTTCGCCTTGTTTTATATTCCGCGACACTGATGTATGACTACTTTGGTGCCTGCAAGGCACGACCATGGCCCCGAACGGGTCGTGACAAAAGTGGTACCAGAGCGATTAATCCTCGGAAAGTGTCTACGCATCGTATCTAGTAGTTCGATTATCGGTGTGTTGTGCACCACACCAATAATCGTGAGGCTATAGGATATTTAGGATTGGTTTCCATTCTTCTCACTCGAGATTGTGCCTTAGAGTGTGTTATAAGTTGGACCCTCTAACGTATTCCTTTCTAGAATGCTTATGCCTCCACGTAGGCAACCCGCCCGTATGGCGGCAAGGCGGCGGAGCCGCTAGTAGGACACCGAGAGTTACGAGGGCTCGTGCCCGCCTATACCCGAGACGGCGAGTTCCATGACGCCGCCGGCCCCAGCAGAGACCACAAGACCCGCACCTCCTGTCCCACAGCCTGGGGCGGAGGAGTTAGGGTACAAGGAGATGACCCAGCTATTGGCTAGGATTGTGGCGACATAAGGATAGGCCGACGCGGCAGCCCAGATTCCAGCCCACTGCACTCCGTGGTTCACCCGAGAGCGTATAGTTTGAGGCTACGAGATTTCCCGAGTTGTATCCCGCGAGTTTTACGTCGAGGCCGGAGGATGATCCGCAGGAGTTCATCCGCCGCCATGCAGGATCACGCGGTGATCAAGGCTTCAGAGACCGAGTCCGTGGACTTTCGCAGACGGCCGCGTGATACCGCAATCGATTGGTTTGATTCGTGAGCTTTCCCGGGAGAGCATGCACCTCCAGCAGATGGGATGAGTTTTGGAGGCTTTTCTCACGCACTTCGCCTCCACTGCATGAGAGGGCACGGCCGACGATTTTTGTTGTTGAGGCGCAGGGCGACGCCAGTGAGTACAATGTCGAGTTCGATTCTTTGGCTCGATATGTCCCTCGCGCTTAGTAGCGAATATGGAGGACCGTGTACACCGCTACGCCACCGGGCTAGATGATTATATGGCCGAAGTCTTGCGGATGTGTCTCTTCACCAGTATGGACATTACCCGTATGCAGCTCATGCACTGATGCGAAGCGTAGAGACCGACGGCAGTGCGATATCGCCAGAAGCGCCAAGACGGCCGGTTCTTTTGGTAGCCCTCGTGGTGGACGGCATCGCAGACGCCTAGATTTGCACCACGCCGCCAGAGCACTCCCACATCATCACAAGACCCAGAGTATTCGGGCAGTCGTGGCCCCGTGAATTCAGATTTCAGGTAGCGGTGCTAACCGATCGAGGTCCGCTCGGTGTCCGCTGTGGTAGGTTCCATTCGGGAACCGTAGTACTACTCCGAGCTTGCTATACTTGTGGCCGCAGGTCATTTTGCGAGTTTGTCCGACCGGGCGGCGCCGTGGTAGGCTCACCACGTGGTCTGCCGCTCATCATCTCCTACGCTTACTCGCCGAGGCGTGGTACTACGGGCCGCAGGTCGCGGCAGAGGTCGTGGCGCGGTCCAGCTTCTAGCGTCCTCGTAAGCGCATTTATGCCTTGTCCACCAAGAAGATCGTGAGGCCTCACCGATGTCGCCACAGTACTTTATCGGGCTCGTTATGATGTATACGCTTGATAGATCCGGTTCTACTGGCCCTATATATCCCCTTATTGCTAGTAGGATAGGGATAGAGCCCGAGTCCATAGACCCTTTCGAGGTAGCTACGCCAGATGGTGATTCGGTGGTAGCTCGGCGGTATATAGGGCTTGTCCGATGACCATATACGTCGCCGCACTCAGCCGACTTGATAGAGTCGATATGACCGATTTTGATGTGATCACGGGTATGGACTGCCAGCTTCTTGCTATGCCCATGTAGACCGCAGGAGAGAGTGGTACGGTTCAGCTTCGGCGAGCCGGTTGTTGAGTGGGAGGAACATCAGACGCCAAGGATAGGTTTATTTCCTACCTCAAGGCTAGGAAGATGGTGCGGGTACATCTACCATCTCGTTCGGGTGTTTGATAACGAGGCCGCGTACCAGATTTTCGCCGATTCAGAGTCGAGAGTTCCCAGACGTGTTTCTAGACGACCTTCCGCATCCTCCCGAGAGAGATCGAGTTTTGTATAGATGTGTTGCGGACACTCGGCTATTTCCATTCCGCCATACGTAACGGCACCGCCGAGTTGAGAGAGTCAAGGACCACCGAGAGATTTGCCGGAGAAGCGGCTTCATCGACCTAGTGTTTCTCCCGGGAGCGCCAGATTGTTCGTGAAGAAGAAGGACGACGCCGCGCACGCGTGTTGATTACGCGGTTGAACAAGGTGACCATTAAGAATGTATACCCTCTTCCTGTGATTGATGATTTGTTCGACCGGTGTGGCGCGAGATGTTTCTCCAAGATTGACCGCGTCGGGCTATCATCAGTGCGAAGTCGAGAGTGGATGTCCCTGGATCGCATTCCGACCAGACGCATTATGAGTTCGTGGTCATGTCTTGGGTTGACCAATGCTCGGCGGTATTCATGGATTTGATGAACCGAGTGTTCAAACCATTTTTGGACACGCTTGTGATAGTGTTCATTGATGATATCTTGGTTTATTCTCGCCAGAGAGCACGAGGGAGCATTTGGCGACCGTGGCCGACAGCTTCTCCGACCAGAATTATACGCCAAGTTTTCCAAATGTGAGTTTTGGTTAGCTTCGGTGGCTTTTCGGGCATATTGTCGGTGATGGCATTCGAGTGATACGCCAAGATCGAGGCGATGGGACTTGGCCTAGACCTACTACTCCGGCAGAGGTTCGCAACTTTCTCGGCCTCGCAGTTATTATCGGGCGTTCGTAGAGAAGTTTGCTTCTATCTCTCGCACCATTGACTAGCCGACTCGTGAAGCGGCTAAGTTTGATGGATCGATGCTTGGAGCGTGGTTTCGATTCTTGAAAAGAGAGACCGACGATCGCTTCATTCTTACTCTTCCGCAGGACCAGACGTTATGTTGTGTATTGTGACGCCGTGCATCGGGCCGGGATGTGTGTTGACGCAAAGTAGAGTTATAGCGTACGCATCCCGACACCTTAAGAAACACGAGAGGAACTACCCCACCCATGATTTGGAGTTGCGGTGATTCACGCTTTGAAGATCTGGAGGCACTATTTGTATGGGGTTCACGTGGATATTTATACGCACCACAAGAGCCTCCAAAGATATCTTCACCGAGAGGAGCCGAACTTACGGCGAGACGGTGGTTAGAGTTGCTTAAGGATTACGATGTTGATATCTGTACCACCCGGAAGGCCAATGTCAGGCGTATGCTCTAGTCGTAGGTCGATGGGAGCCTATCGGATGCGGCTAGAGGAGGGCATGGTTCGTGATTTGCATCGATTAGCGAGCCTTGGTGTCCGCTTGATTGATTCCGATAGCGGTGGGTTCGAGTTCGTGAGGTTGCCGAGTCTTCCATCGTCGGCGAGGTGAAGAGGCAACAGTTCGAGGATCCGGTTTTGATTCGCATCGTGATACCGCTCTTCGTGAGGAAGCGGTCCTTTGAGGTAGCACCCGGGGTGCTAAGGTTTGAGGGCGTGTTGTGTGTTCCAGATGTTTCGTGACTTGGCGCAGGTTCTTGGGAAGCACACGGCAAGCGTTACTATCCATCCGGGGTCGACCAAGATGTACCACGACCTTAGATCTGTGTATTGGTGGGATGGATTGAAGAGAGACGTTGCATAGTTCGTAGCTCAGTGCCCGTGTTGTCAGCAGGTGAAGGTAGAGCACCAGAGGCCTGGTTTGTTCTGACGATAGAGATCCCGACCGAAGTGGAGGTGATCAACATGGACTTCATCACGGGATTACCTCGCACTCGCAGGAGGCATGATTCTATATGGGTTATCGTCGACGGTCGACTAAATCAGCCCACTTTCTTCCCGTCAGACGACTTTTTCTACCGAGGATTATGCCGACTTTACATCCGAGAGAGATCGCCGACACACGGAGTCCCTATTTCGATCATATCGCATGCAGGATCCCGATTACGCTAACTTCGGAGGTCTTTCCGTATGGCTTTGGGACGCAGTGAGCTCGAGCATCGCATTCCATCCACGAGCAGACGGACAGGCTGAACGCACTATCCAGACTCTTGAGGATATGTTGCGATCCTGTGTTACCGACTTCAGGGGTAGCTGGGAGGATCATTTGCCTCTAGTTGAGTTTGCATATAATAATAGCTACCACTCCAAAGATTCGATGGCGCCATGAGGCCTTGTATGAGGAAGTGCAGATCGCCGATAGGCTGGTTCGATGTAGGCGAGGTGCGATTAGTAGGACCAGATTTGGTGCAGCAGTGCCGGATAAGGTAAAGCTTATCCAGAGCGATTCTCGACGGCCAGAGTCGCATGAAGTCATACGCAGATCATCGCCGCGTGATCCGAATTCGAGGTTGATGATTGGGTTTTCTGAAGGTGTCACCCACGGCGGTGTGATGAGATTCGGAAGAAAGAAACTCACCAAGGTACATCGGGTCAGACGATTGTCGCAGGCAAGGTTGCCTACGAGTTGATCTCGCCGTCCGACCGGAGGCATGCATCCGTGTTTCATGTTTCTATGCCGAGGAGATGTATCGGGATCCATCTAGGTGCACCCGATTGACGATGTCCAGTGATCGAGGGGTTATCGTATGGCGAGATTCCCATAGCGATAATCGATCGTCGTTAGCGTCATGACCAAGGACGTGACTTCCGTCAAAGTCTTATGGCGGAACGAGCTCGTGGAGGAGAGATGACGGGAAGTCGGCGAGGACATGAGGCGAAGTATCCTCACCTATTCCCACACCTCCGTAATTCACTTTCCTACTTGTAAATTTTCATTATCGTTTATGCCTAAGTGTTGTTCTGTGGCCGTGTGTGGCATTTGCAAACTGTTTAAGTTATGAAGAATCTTATCGTTAACTGTCTTGGGAAGGAACATTCGGGACGAATGTTTCTAAGGAGGGGAGAATGTTATACCCCGTATTTCCAGAGTATGTACGTGAGGGCGTACATACGAAAGTTTAGCCTTAAAGTTTAGGCATGGGACGTTTTTTTGGGCACAACTCACTAAAAGAATCGTTTTCCGACGAAACGTTTTACACAACTCGCGTAGGGTAAATTCCGGCTATGTCATTTCTAATTTTTGCGGATTTTTCCGAGAGACGAAACATTTTGGACCAACGAGAGGGCGACACTTGTCACCCTCTCATCAGCGGACGCGATGAAATGGGACGAATTGTATGGCCCTTTTTGTCAAGTAGTTGGTAGGATATTTTTGTGTAGTAGATGGATAAGGACACTTGCCCAAATCTTGACCTTACACTTGCCTTGCACTTGGCATCATCTTGGCCATTGGTTGGCATTTGCTTGACCTATAAATACTCTTAAGATGAAGAGTTCTTCATCCACAAATTACTTTCAAAGTCTTGAAAATCCTCCCTCTCCTTGAGCCTTTTCGTCCAAGCTTTCTCCCTCGAGTGAAGCTTGGCCGAGGCAACCCCTAGCCTAGACGAAACCTACCCTCCCTTGGTAGAAAAGTTGCCTCTAGTATTGTTATAATGCCCAAAATACCCTAGCCCAAATCCCTTAGTACTTAGTAGAAGTTGTGAAGAACTTCTAAGGTTCTCGAGCTATCTGAGCGCTCAAATTAGAGCTAAACCTCGCCAGATCGACGCTTATACTTGGATAATTTTGGGCTTATCGAGGTAAATAATCTTACCCTTCTTTATAATTAGAGAATACATACTGTAGAAGTATAAGAATAAGTATAAAATACTTAGAAGAATATTAGAATAGAATTGAATCATATCACGGTAGGCGGTATAAAGAAGAATAATTGAACTGCATTACATAGACTGTTTTCACGATGAGACTTATATAGCTCACCGTAGGGAAGTGTTGCGACTTTCCGTAGAATAGAGAGAACCCTCTGCTTAGAATGACCTACTGAGTAGTCTAGACTTTGATAGATGTCTTTGACTATTATAGGTTGATTCTTCACGCGACATATTCGACTTGGCGTGGATTTCGCAAGAAGGTATGTGATTCTTCCTATACTCTTAAGCATGATATTTTAAGATATATATATAGTACGGTAGACGATACGTGTTAACCGAATAATAATCACGGCAATGTCTTTTGACTTAAGCATGAATAATAACTACGGCAATGTCTTTTGACTTAAGCACGAATAATAAGAATCTCGATGCATTTCAAAAGAATATCGAATCATTTTTAATGTAAGAGAAATATTTGGGTTTTAAACAAAAGCTTAAGAGTTATACTAGCTTTATGGGAAGTTAGGTATAACAACTTAAGAAAGATAAAAGGAATTGTTTACTTGTTTGTTTATAAAAGCCTTGTATTGATTTCTTAAGTGTAGTAAGATTGTTTGATAAGTAGACATATTATGATGCTACTGTGTTAGTGTCTTGTAATCTTGTGAAAGAGGTCATTCTTGTGCTTACGTTGCTAAACGGTAAGTCCGTTATCTTGTTATTATATCACCTACCCTTGACTTGTTATACCAGGGCTTGCCACTCTTGACGCGGGTCTATACGGCCTATGCGTCTATGTGAATACGCGAGTGCGGGAGTTCGAGGATTGATCATTCCGGTGTTTTAGCCCGACGCGGATGCCCATGCGGTCCGTGTGACTACGCGGTCTATTGAGACTATGCGGATCGCGAGTCCGGGAGGGTACCGGTTAGCTACCCCGACGCGAGGAATACCTACGCGGTGCTGTGTGACTATGCGATCGCGGAGTCGTGATTAGGCACGCATAATGATACTTATGGGGCGCGCCTTGCTCGATCATTCGCGGCCTAGAAAAGACACATTACGATTTACCTATTATTGTTCTTGTTTACGATATGGCACTATGTGCAATTGAACCGATTTGCAAATGGTTTTAAATACTTGATTTCATTTAAGTACTTACAGTTTCACATACTTGGTACCTGTTGTACTGACCTCCTTCTGGGCCGTTCACGCCGTAGGTGGCAAAGCAGTGCTAGATCCACATCCTTAGGATCTTTGCTTTGGTGTCAGGAGCTCCATCTTCTCCGGAGGCTCTACTTTCGGGTATGATCTCCCTGTATTGTAGATAGTTTTTGTACATTCAGGGTATGGCGGCCCCGTCCCGCCATGTAGGTTTACTTTTGAGGTCTGTAGTCCTATTGTACAGTTGGGATGTAACTGCAAAACTTGGGTTATATATATATGCCGAAAGGCAAGCTTTTCATCAGATAAACTGTTTCTATTTTTATAATGTTTCCTGTCTTGTTTTATATTCCGCTGATTACTCTGATGTATGACTACTTGGGTGCCCCGGTAAGACACCAGTCATGGGCCCCGGAACGGGTCGTGACATACATAATCCCTAACCATTTACCAAAAGAATTCTTGGTCTATAAATAGTCTCTACATCATTAGAAGGATTCATTCCCCACAATTCACCATTCTACATTCTACATCCATCCATCCACCATTCAATTCCATCTTGTAAATATTCCACAACACAATCCTTGGATGCTAGAAGGCTTGGAGACTCATTCTTGAGTATTTTCTTTTCTTTCTTTTTGCTTTATTTATTTCAGTTCATGCATGAAGAGTGTATTAGTTCTTAGTGTGACTATGACTAGGAGCTAATTACTTATTAGGGATTTCCTTGTGATTCACTTGAAACTCTATTGATGAATTAATATATTAGTTTGGTTTCTTCTTCACTTATTTAAGATTTATTCAATAGTTGTTTTGATTGCTTGATAATTAATTGATCACTAATTATCATAATTCTTATGATTTCTAACCGAAATCCGAAATGGGAGGTTGTGAATATGCTGTAGTTGGATAAACATAGGTTAAATCGTGGATGAAAGTACCCCGATACTTGTGTAGTATTAATAAGGTTTTTGGTCTTAATTTTCCTCTATAGTCAATCTTATCACCGAAAGGTAGAAAGGTGCTATACTGGGGTTGAGTGTTTATATAACCTTAACATGAGTATAAAACGGCTTAGTTAACCTGCTATCTTAACGTAGAAGAAGAAGTCCGTCTAATTGTATTAAGGATTGAATAGAGTGGATAGTTGATGATCTTGGAAGCCCTAATTCTCCATCAAAACTAATTTAAATCAAAGTATTTTCATAATTAGTTTATTTCCTGCATTATTAGTTTAGAATTCCAATTCAATTGACGTTAACCAAATAGATACCATAGGATAGATAATCGGTACTTGAAAACCAGTCCCTGAGGACGATAACTCGGTCTTCTAGACTATATTACTTGTCACGACACGTTCACTTGCGTTAGTGTGTGCATAAATCGCGCATCAAGTTTTTGACGTCGTTGCCGGGGATTGGCGTACTTTCAATATCGATTTATCTATTCTTATTTCTAATTTGGTTGCTCCAAGAACAAGTTTCTAACTTGTTCTGCGAGCATCTTTTTATCACCTTTTGTTGTTTTTCTTATTTTGCATGTTAAATTCGGAAAAGGAAAAAAACGGAAAAAAAAAAACGAAAAAAAAAATTTAAAAAAAAATCAGGACACATGGACTACTACTATCAGAGACAGTGGAGTCATCAACAACAGCTTAACCCACAGGTTCCAGAGGAAGATCTAGATGAGTTGCAGGCAGGCATACTTATGCTCACCAAGTGCCAGACTCAGTTTATGGCTGAGACAAGGGAGTCCATCAAAAATTTGGAGACCCACATAGGGCAACTGATGGATAAGATGAGCAATACACCTCAAGTAAATCTGCCTAGCGACATCATTATGGGAGGTGGTAAGCAAATTGAGGAGCCTGAACCACACCCGACTATTGAGGAATCAAGCGAGATAGTTGGTGTAGAAGGAAAAGATTGCCGAGATCCAATTATTCACCTTTTGGATTCTGTGGAAATTCTTTTCCCGCACTGCTACGTAAGAAACACCACTAGCTATCACTGTTGATCCCCAAATAGGAAGTCCATACCATCAAGGGCACCCCCCAGAGTTGAGAGATGTAGGGAATTTCACTGATCCCTACATTATAGAGAGCCTAAAAGACAAGCCTGTCTTGTGTACTTGGGGGATAATCTTATGTGTGAGGCCCTTGTTTGAACAGATGGTTGTAGGAAAAGTGAGACCTGCAACAATAACTCTGCGGATTACAAGCAGTTCGCAGAAGGATCCAATGGGCACTCGTAAAGGTTAATTGCGTCCGGCTAAAAGACGTTAAAGACAACGCTTGTTGGGAGGCAACCCAATGTTTTTTAATTATGTTATTTTAATTTCTGTCTTTAGTTTGTTTTATTTTTTTTGTCTTGAACAGTCTCACGGTCTTGGGTTCTTGTTTTGTGTTGTTGGATGACAGGTGGACTGAAAGCTAAAACCGAGGAAAAAGGAGCAAAAAAAAAACGCTGAAAAAAAAAGAAAACTGCTGCTGGGCGCCGAACTCGTAGAGAGCCACAAGATTAGCAGTACGGCGCCGAATCTCGTGGCATACGGAACCTCAGAGAGCCATATTCCGTACAAATTCCAGAATTTTTCCTCCTAGACCTCCGTTATGACCGCTGTGTTGTGTCAGTAAGTTGTCCCTATTTTCTTTGAGTCTTGCACACATTGGTGACAATGTGTGAATTAAGTTTGGGGGGATGTTTTATTGTTTTTTGAGTCTTTTTGATTTGTTTAGGTATTTTTGAGTATTTTTTTTTAGTCATAATTTATTTATTTTTTAAGATCATGCATGCTGTAGTTACTTAAAACGCCTAGTGAAGTAAAGTGGAAAAATGTAATGGAATTAGAAGCAACCATCTGAACACTTAGGGTAGATATGCCAAAAATTCATGAAATCGAACTATTTGGGGTATCTTGCTTGATTTATGCATTGTTAGTGATTAAACCTATGTGTCTGCTTGCTTTCTATTTGAGGCGAAATAGTTAGGATATGCATGTTAGGGAGATGATTCAGGCATTTCTTTGTTAGCCCTTTCTTACCGTCTTTGCCTATCCCTGACATTCAAATTATATCCCTAGTCAGCCCATTTGTGCCTAAAAATAAGACATTTCTTTGACACCCTATAATTTTATATTTGTGCCATAAGTGGAATTTTTTTTTGAGATATTGGAATACAAAGTGCTGAAAAAGAGAAAAAAAAAAGAGTGAATAATTTTTTATGCACCCCAATAAAAAAAGTAATAATAAATAGGCAAAAGCCTAAGTTTGGGGGTGTTTACTATTCATCAGACACCTCATTCTCTCAAAACAAAAGAGGGGAAAGATATGTATGAGGTTAAAAAGAGAATCAAAAGAAAAGGGAAGAATTTAAAGCAAAAGAGCTTATGGTACGTAAATTGAGCCTAAATGCCTATTTTTACCTACCCCTGCCTAAGCCTACATTACAATCCTGAAAAGCCCTGAAGATCTCTAATATGTGTATCCATGATTAGTGGAGAATAGCAAGTAAACATGTCATAGGATTTTGAAATGGACATGCATAGTTAGGTATTCTTACTTCCATTAAGCATGATTAAAATGAGTTTGCGAAATATCTAGCTTGATGTGTTTAGAATGCTAAAAATTCAAGCTATATGTTTCTGCATATTATTCTGCTAACCTTCATGTTTTTTCTAAGTAACACCAATGCAGCAAAGTGATCAATGTCGTTGAGTCTTTCTATTTTCTTTTTCCTTGTGTCTTTATTTCTTTCTTTTGATCTTTGCTCGAGGGCGAACAAAGGTTAAGTTTGGGGGTATTTGATCGGTGTATTTTATATACACCTTTTGAGTCATTTTTAGTTAGTATTTTACTCATTTCATTTATGTTTAGTATAGTATTAGGGTCGTTTTCCTTTCTTTTGTGTCACAGCGGTCAGAAATGAAGAAAAGGAGATGAAATGAGCATAAATGAGATGAAATTACACACAAAAAGGGCCAAGAAATGAAGTCTAAAAAGTTCCGGGAATTATAGAGGAGATCAGACGAAGTCCGGACGAAAAAAGGACAACGAAACGAAAATCCGCTAGAAAAACGCCTCAGGCACCGCGGCGCCTGGCAGCAGCGCCGCGGCGCTGGAAGTTCAGAAAGTTGCAAGTTTTTCGGCGTCGCGGCGCCAGTTTGCAGGGCCGCGGCGCCGACGCGGGATTTCCGAAGTTCTGGGCCGAAATTTGACATGTTTTCAGAGTCCTAAAGGGATAATTTTTCCTACCTAAAGGGATAACTTTTCCTACCTTAAAACCTTTACCTAAAAGGATTCTAATAGCTTTTCCTACTTACATAATCCCTAACCATTTACCAAAAGGTTTCTTGGTCTATAAATAGTCTCTACATCATTAGAAGGATTCATTCCCCACAATTCACCATTCTACATTCTACATCCATCCATCCACCATTTCATTCCATCTTGTAAATATTCCACAACACAATCCTTGGATGCTAGAAGGCTTGGAGACTCGTTCTTGAGTATTTTCTTTTCTTTCTTTTTGCTTTATTTATTTCAGTTCATGCATGAAGAGTGTATTAGTTCTTAGTGTGACTATGGCTAAGAGCTAATTACTTTATTAGGGATTTCCTTGTGATTCACTTGAAACTCTATTGATGAATTAATATATTAGTTTGGTTTCTTCTTCACTTATTTAAGATTTATTCAATAGTTGTTTTGATTGCTTGATAATTAATTGATCACTAATTATCATAATTCTTATGATTTCTAACCGAAATCCGAAAGGGGAGGTTGTGAATATGATGTAGTTGGATAAACATAGGTTAAATCGTGGACGAAAGTACCCCGATACTTGTGTAGTATTAATAAGGTTTTTGGTCTTAATCCTCCTCTATAGTCAATCTTATCACCGAAAGGTAGAAATGTGTTATACTGGGGTTGAGTGTTTATATAACCTTAACAGGAGTATAAAACGGCTTAGTTAATCTGCTATCTTAACGTAGAAGAAGAAGTCGGTCTAATTGTATTAAGGATTGAATAGAGTGGATAGTTGATGATCTTGGAAGCCCTAATTCTCCATCAAAACTGATTTAAATCAAAGTATTTTCATAATTAGTTTATTTCCTGCATTATTAGTTTAGAATTCCAATTCAATTGACGTTAACCAAATAGATACCATAGGATAGATAATCGGTACTTGAAAATCAGTCCCTGAGGACGATAACTCGGTCTTCTAGACTATATTACTTGTCACGACACGTGCACTTGCGTTAGTGTGTGCATAAATCGCGCATCAATAAGATTTTTCATCCTATCTACTATGCCAGCAAAATACTTGATGCAACTATATGAACTACACAGTCACGAAGAAAGAGTTATTGGTAGAGGTCTACACCTTTGACATATTCAGATCATACTTGGTGGGGACAAAGGTAATAGTGTACACAGATCATACTGTTGTTCACTACTTGTTTGATACGTTGCGATACTTTCAGATCATATTCATCACTATAGTGCGATACGTTCACTTACGTAAGTATGTAGAAAAATCGCAACAGGTCCCACACGTTACATACTCTAGAGCTCTTCTCAGAGATGAGACGTGAATGCTGGCCGATGAGGATGTTAACTCGACGGTTCCTGTTGAAGTTTATTTAGCGATAGAGGAAAAAGTGGAGTCCCAAACCCTTGAGAATGAGGATGAAGTCTTGGCGGACGCATAGGTCCTAGTGGACTTCAGGTTGTATCTCTCACCATACTTTTATTTTTTTCTATTTTCATATGTATTGGGGACATTGCATAAAATAAATGTGGTTGGAGGTATGTCTCGAGATAGATTATACTTATGCCTTAGGATTTTATTTGATAGGATTAATCTTTAATTTTTGTTTTTAGCATAGGTTAATTGTAAAACTGAAAAAAGTACAAAATATCAAAAATCCACAAAAACCAAAAAAAAAATTGTTTTCTAGCTTTATAGGATCTTTGGTAGTGGCATGACGTATCCGTTAGGATTTTTTTTCTTTTTCATCATAGGAGAGGCATTTCTCGATGATGGATGGATGACGACCATCTTGAGGAAAGAATTAATCCAACATGTTAGATCAGTTGAATGCTAGGTGCTCGGGTTAGGTAAAGTATTGACAATGTGAGCGATTCTTGGTTTTAAATTTAAAACATTTCTTGAAAATAAATTACCTTTCTCAAAATACTTTACTTGGATTGTGTTGACTTATGTATGACCCATTTAGCATTGTTGGTATGTGTTTCTTGATTCGAGAGACGATATGAATCCTTCTTGCATTAAATATGTGTCATGTGTGCGAGACTGTTTGCTTTATAATCCATGCTTGATATTGATGTCTAGAGCTTGCATTATGTGTTCGTAAAATGAAATGAGGTGTATTGTGACTTAGAAAGTGGTAGAGGCATTTCTTCATTAGCCCAAAATTCTTACTTGTCCCACCAATATGTATATGTATCCTTAGTCAATTCCGTTGATCATGTGGTCTTTTTTTTATAGTAGTCAATAAGCCTGCCCCTTTCGATCTAATTAGCCTAATTTTAATCCAATATACTCCTTGAGCACTTTAATGATAAATTGATGAAATGGGAGTTGGGTTTGAAAGCAAAAAGGTGTTTGTTGGGTGAAATCTAGTAAAGTGTATGGGCACATCTAAAGAAAAACAATCTTGTTGCTCGTTAGTTGGAATTCATTTGAAAGAAAAAAAAAAGTATAGAATAAAAGGTTCCCTTCTAACTTGTGATGTAAAAAGTGGTGCTTAAATAAACAATTGGGTGATTTTGGGTGAAATAGATGTTGGTTGGTGTTGTAATTGGTTGATGAAGAAAATTGAGAAAAAAACTAAGTGTTGTAAGTATTAAAGTTCTTAGGGAAACTATTTTAGCTAAAATATTTTTTACCCGTCCTTTAGCCTATGTTACAATCCATTAATACCTACTTGATCTTCGATTCAATATATTTACAATACGGGCAAGCCTATGGTTCATTGTATTTGGCATGTGATTTTCTTTGGGAGAGTGAGCGTGTTTGTTGATTTCAAATCCATTGAAGTAATATTTGATTGATGTGTGTGCTGGATGGACAACTCTCTTTCGGTGAGGACACATAGTTGACAATAGGTTGGTGAAATGTTAGATTCTTGGTTAGGTAGCATAATTACTTTTCTTTGAGTGGTGTCTTTTTTTTTCTTTTTTTTTCGGGTAAATGAAAATATTATTACTAAGAAAGAAACTGGGAACTACAATCAATCATTGAGGGTTCTCAATCCTCAACGTAACATAAAGCAAGAAATGAAGGAGGGAATGGGCGTTCACTCAGAGGTGACGTTACAAGAGGGGATTAAATCATAAAGAACTCTACAGGTTGTTGTTTTGACTTTTGCCACAACCTCATCTGCTATTGATCTAGTGCCCACAAATAGCAATTCATTTCTTGTTCTCCAAATCTCATATACCACTATGCAAAAGGCAAGTAGGATGGCTTTGGATCGAATGCCAGTCCCTCGATGCTCTTTCTTGATCCACTTAAGTGCGCTTTCAATTATTGTCATTTCTCTTCTAATTCCCAACCATTCTTTTGTGTGCTTCCAAATCTTGTGAGTGAAGGGGCAAGAAAAGAAGAGATGAGCCCTTGTCAAATTTGGCACGCTTGCAGAACCCGCAAGTCTTGTCTTCCAAGTTTAGGAAGGAGAGAGTGTCTTTTGTAGCAAGACGCTTCCTACAAGTGAGCCAAACCGTGAATGAGAATTTAGGAGGAATGTAACCTTTCCAAATTTGAGACATCCAAAGCTTATGTTCCCGCGGGGTGCGCAGGACATCGTACACAAGACCCGAATCAAATCTCTCATTGGTGCAACACTTCTCCAAGCCGGCAATCGTGTTACCTTGATTCCCAAAGATGCTTTTGAAAGTGTCACGAATGCAACAAAGTTTCTTGAATAAAGGGGAATCCCTAGTACGGACCTCATAATCCCAAATGGATTGATCTCTCAAGTAATAGCAATTAATCCATTAAACCCATAGGGTATCCGCCTTAGTGTGAGCTTGCCAGATGGTCCGGGAGAGTAAGGAGTGATTCCGTACTTTGATGTCCATGAGGCCCAAGCCTCCTTCAGATTGAGGCACACAAATTTCATCCCAAGCGACTCTTGGTGTCTTGCCACCCCATAAGAACTGGATGCAAGTTGAGCGAACCTTGTTGAGAACTGAAGAGCTAATAGGAAGTGCCCGAAACCAAAAGCTCTCAACACCCTGAATAACCGATCTGATTAGTTCCAACTTTCCCGCATAGGAGAGTGAGTGGTGTCCCCATTTCTGAATGTAACCCGAGATTGCACTAGTGAAAGGGGCAACCGATCAATCGAGATGTAAATTGGGGACAAAGGGACCCCAAGTACCGCACGGAAAGACTCAAAGAGAAACCAACTCTTGCCAAGATCAAGTCCCTGACAACTCAGTACTCCCGCAATGTAGATGGAAGATTTTGACGGGTTAAGTGTAAGGCCAGAAGCCGCCTCCAATTCATCAAGACAATCCATAAGAACATCAACCGAAGATATATCCCCTTTGGCAAAAAGCATAAGGTCATCCGCAAAGGCAAGATGAGAGATGCCTAGTCTCTTGCACTTTGGGTGATAAGAAAAAGCTTTGTCCGAAGTTTTTAGCTTAAGCAATCTTGAAAGGTATTCAATGCATAGGATAAAGAGCATAGGAGACATAGGATCACCTTTCCTCAAGCCGTATTTTCCTGCAAAATAGCCATGCAACTCTCCATTGATGGAAAGAGAGAAAGAAGTTGAACTTACACATTCCATAATCCATCTAACAAATCTGTCCGGAAATTTGAGACCTCTTAGCACTGATTCAAGGAAATCCTAGGAGACCGTGTCAAATGCTTTCCGAAGGTCCACCATAAGCATACACCTTGGCGAGACTCTAGTTCTATTATAACCTCTCACAAGTTCTTGGGCAATGAAGACATTATCCACCATGTTCATTTCTTTCACAAAAGCTCATTGGCATTTATCAACAAGTGTAGGAAGAAACATTGCCATCCGGTTAGCTAGGATCTTTGTTATGATCTTGTAGACCACATTGGTCAATCCAATAGGTCTAAAGTCACTCACCTTGGGGTCCCGATCAGTTTTGGGTAGAAGGGTGAGTATAGTATGGTTCACTTGCTTCAAAAGCACACCGGAAGAGAAAAATTCTTGTATACTCCTTACTACATCATGTCCCACATCCCTCCATCTTTTCTTGAAGAAGAAGGCTGAAAAACCATCCGGGCCAGGTGCTTTGTCACTGCCAATATCGGAGAGAGCATCCCAAACCTCCTTTGGGGAGACAGGATATAAAAGGAATATGCCATCCTCCTCCCCTAGCTTCGGACCACAATCAAGTACCGCAAGATCAATGTTGGTTGCGGGCCGAGAGGAGCCAAGAAGTCCTTTATAAAACTCAACAAGCATGCCAATTACTTCCCCGGGAGATGTTGTGGTATTACCGTTGTCCTTTACAAGATAGGTAATAGAGTTCTTAACATTGCTCCTCTTGATCAAGCTATGGAAGTATTTGGAGCATCTATCACTTCCAATCAAATGTTTTTGTCTTGCCTTTTGTCTTATGAAGTGTCTCTCGGATTCAAGGAGGTGATTAGCTTTAGCTCTTAAGGACTTGACCTTGGCTTTTAATTCTTCATCAAAGGGATCTTCCATATGCGCATTTATAGCCTCCTTAAATTTCATGTTGACTCATTTGCTCTTTGTGCAATACTCCCGAATTCACTAGAGTTCAAATCCCGCAATGGCTTCTTTAAAGACTTCAATTTTGTGACCAATATAAATTGGGCAGATCCAAATACACTCTGTCTCCATCATGAAGTTAGGATGTTCTCAAAGGCGGGATGTGAGAGCCACATGTTCATGAACTTGAAAGGTCGTTTTCCATTGTTAGGAGATGCAATTACCGAAGCAATCACGGGGCAATGGTCCGAGACTGGTTCCATAGGCAAATAGTTGGCTGAGCACTCTAGGTTCGAGTCACTCCAATGCTGATTCATTAACACTCTATCTAGCTTGGACCATATTGAGCCATTCGTCCAAGTGTAGAAGGAACCCGTAGAAGGAGTGTCATCAATTCCGTGAGCTATTCTTAATTCCCCAAGGTCCCTAAGTGCATAAGGCGTGAGAGGAGGACCACCGGACTTATCTTGAGGGTAGCAATAAGTATTAAAATCTCCAATGATCATCCAAGGCATGACAATGCTAGTGCCCAGGTGGGTAAGATGATGCCAAAGTTTCCTTCTTTCCGGAATACTATAGACCGGATACACAAATGTAGCAAGAAAGGATACTTGGGATATATTACAACGTGCTTGGACATGGATATGTTGAGAGTCCATTCCAAGTACATCACAACTAACTCTGAAGGGGTCCCATAGAACTAGCATTCTTCCGCCATCAATGAAATCTATGTTGGAGCAAAATTTCCAAGCAAGGAATCTTTGAGATGTAAAAGAGTCCAGCCGTGCACGAGTGAATTTAGTTTCTATTAGGCAAACCAATGCCACATCATGTTGTTTTGCAAGCCTACACACAAGAGTTTGTGTGGCTGCCCTATCCCTTTGTCCGCAAAGACCTCGGACATTCCAACAAAGAATTTTCATTAGGAAACAAAGGAGGTTTTAGTAGCACCTCCGCGCTTCGCATTCTTCACCAAACTAATATTCTTTCTTGAAATAACTTTTTTCCATCCCTCGTCCTTGTTGTTAGGAGTCAAGGCAGGGGTCCCAACTAGGCTATGTTCTCCGCGCTCAACGTTTATGCAACGTGTTGCGTGGTTAAACTCATCCGTAGTACTCTTACAAGTTCCCCCATCTAGAAGAGTTAGCGGGTCAGATGGTGTGTTCTTTTCAGCATGCCTTGCCTCATTTCTCAGCCTCTCATGATGCGCAAGACCAGTATTGGGGTGAAGGTTTGAGGACCCCTCTAGTGAAATCCGTAAGAACGATGAGTCAAGATGACCCGCAACCGGAGGGATTCCAAAGTTCAGAGCTTCTCCCACACTTCCGGGAATATGCGGCAGTGATTGCTCACTATTATCAATATCCATCAAGTTATCACTGCCCACGGGACGTTGAGGGGGTGGTGGATCAGTTCTAGAAGGACCGGTTTGACCCGTAACCGTAGAAGTACCCGAGCTAGTAGAAACGCCTTCATTGTTAGGTGGTACCAATGGGTTGTCGGTTTTCCGGGCTTCTTGAGTGTTGGTGTCTTGCGTCAATTTCCTACACTTCAAATGGTTGTAGCCAAAAGAGGCGCAATGATAGCAAAAATTTGGGTAATTCTCATATTTCACCTTTTGGATGTATCGTCGATTGTCGGGAAGTTTAACTCCAAACTCTGTGACCGGCTCTTTACTAACATCTACTTCTACCAAAACTCTTGCATAGTTCATTTTAGATCTTTCCTTAGTAAATTGATCCGTGTATAGGGGCTTCCCCACACACGAAGCAATCTTACTAAGGCATGTTGCACTCCAAACCGAGAGGGGGATGTCGTGGAAAGTGACCCAGATCGGGATGTCCATGAATAAGTCATCCGTTAATAATACTCCTTTATCAATGGGTTTTAACATCATAGTTTTATCAAAGACCATATATGGGCCTCCATGGAGCACATTCGTGCGTTCTTCTTCCGTCATGAATTTGAAGATTGTCCATCCTTTGTCGTATGGAATGATACGACACTTCACTCCCCACCCCTTAACAATAGAATTCAATGTCTCTCTTCCCGGGAAAGGACCCGTGAAGTAACCGATTAGGCAATATCCCCAGGTTTCAATGAAGGGGACTTCATCCGTAGCTTCTAGTTCTACATCTTCTCCTTATTGTTCAATGAATTGTAGTTTCATTCCTTTAGCTTCAAGTCTGGAACCCGCAAAGACTCCCGCATAAGTCTTCTTTTGCGGATTGGAACCATTGCGTTGAAAAGGGGGTACTTCTCCATTTGTTGCATCATCGGGTGGATGCGCATGATGAATTCTAGATTTGTCAGTGGGCATATTGTCTGCTATCCTTCCTGGTAGTGTAGACTGAGGGATAGGGTTAGAGGGGGTAGAGCTTGGACTCACATCTGTAGATAGTATGCGTGTGCCATTTGGAAGAGTTGGGAAAATATCGGGCATTTCGGGTGGGAGTGGTGATTTGGAGGGAGGTGGGGGTGTGTCATCTTGAATTCTGGGAAGTATTGAAGAAGTAGAGGAAGAGAGAGTGGAAAGTTATTAGCGTTTCCAATGTCCAAGGAAGAAGTAAATGAAAATGGGCTATTGGGATTCTTTTGTTGAAGTCCGTTTAGTAAGCTGGTTAGAGTGGGGAAGGATTGATTAGTGACTCTTAATGAATTCAAAGAATGCTGACTTTTTGAGTGATGTGACCCTTTGGTTCCCGCGGATGAATGCTGCCCATTTAAGGTAATAGGCTCTTTGGCTCCCACGCTAATTATGTTAAGAGAGTTACAAGGCTCCTTGGGAGTAGATGACCCTTCGGTTTCCTCAACTTGCATTGAACCACGAGTACCAGGAATAATCATAGACCCATGGACTCCCCCTTGACCCGCCTTGTCTATTTGACCCGCCGCCTGACCCGGTTTAGACCCGAGAATACCTTCATGCACTGTTTTGTCGATTGTAGTTCCAGTCCCAGAATTTCTAATTTTCTCGGCTTGCCTGAGCAATTTACCTCTAAGTGATGAGATTGTTTTGTTCCCATGATTGCTATTATCTTCCGTTGTAGTCCCGGAGTTCACCAATTGACCCGCGTTAGTTTCGTCATCTCTAGGAGAGAATGGGGTGTCTATAGTTTTCCGAACTTCTATAGCATTGTCGGACAAATGAAGGATAACCGAGCATTTTTGGTAGAAATTTGAGGTATTTTCACCGGTATGAGATAACAGGAGGATGTGCACAACACTTACAACAAATTTTAGAAATTGAAGGAACCATGTGTTGAGTGTGAGTCGCGGAGGATGGAAGTGTGCATTGGATGCGCATCGCGTGTGTGATACGGGTCCAACGTGAGTGTCGTGCTGTTTTTCTCAATTCATTTGAGATTTGGTTACCTTAATTTAGATTTTTACCCTAACTTATAAATAAATGTTTTTATTATTTTTTTTATTGAGCCCCCCCCCCCCCCCCAACTTCTTAGGACACCATAACTTTTCTCATGCCTTTTTGATATTGAGCTCCTCAAACTTCTTAGGACAACATAACCTTTCTCATGCCACTAAGGGCATTTCTACTCTGTAACACCCCTCCCTTCTTCTCTACCAACAAAAATATTCCTTATACTTCATGTCAACTTCTTTCAAAATACTTTGAGGCAAAATAATTACAGACTCCTAGAAAATATGAGTTGAGAACAACATTGTTAGGGTCACGAATTTTTCATAGTTTTGAGTACACATAATTAATGTTGTTGGTAATTTATCAATAAGCTATTGACATTCTAGTTTGTTTCACTTTTTAAAGGACAGGAGCAGACCAATAAATCTAATAGGAAAAGTACATTAGATGTCATGATCCAAAATTTCACTTGTGTCGTGAGGGCACCTACACTAATCAGTAGGAGAACCACTATCATTAACCATAGAAAATACACGAATTTAAATACGGAAGTAGAAGAAAGTTGTTTATAAATATATAACAACTCATTTGATAAATACATCGTTCAAATACAATTGCTTACTATCCAGAATCTGGTGTCACTCGTACAAGGACTGTAAGATATAAATGCGGAAAGAATTAACAACTGCACCCTGAATGAATAGGGGCGACCTGACTAGATGAATACCAAGACTACCAATAATGGATGGTTTGTGTTACCCTTCACGTGCTCCAAGTTGTAACCTGAATAGACCCATGTAAACAATACAGCAAGCGTAGCATGAGTACAAAATGTACCCCCACAGACATCATAGGCCGAAATCTACGTAACAAATATAAACATCAAGTTAACTTTCAAATAGGTCCTATATAGCTAGGCAATTCAAATAGTCACATAAATCACCTTAGTCACTTACAAGTTCATAAATCACTCGGTACATACATAAGGGATAATCACAACCAAGTACATTTTAATACATGTAGCATATGGAGATTTTATTATCAATACTCACCAATCGGACCCACTATCATTGGTCCCAATGACCGGCTTCCCAAGCCCCCTCTCATCAGTATCTCAATAGTTCAAATGGCATATATTATAAGTATGAATGATGTGGATATGAGTACAACATGCAATCAGCATAAGCAATACAATCAACATTATCCATTCTTTTTCATGTATTTAAATGAGACGTATAGTGATAATGCATGACAAGATAAAAAACAATAAGTTATCAAGCATAAAGAATGAATATCATATGCTTACAGAGCTCAAAAAAATGTAATTTCATGTACATCAATTTATCATATCGAAAGCAATGTGATGACTAAACACACAATATCAACAATGGAGACAAGCTCACATAATGACGACAAGCCCAGATATAATAGTAGGAATCAACTTAAGGTTGATTTCCCGAATAACTCAATAATATAGTTCAACACCAGTACCCACGTAAGCGTTCATCATAACCCTAAGATGGGACCCCCAAACACACCCAATACCACTTAGCATTTATAATTACTACGTACTCATATGGAAGTCTATAATAGAGAAATCGTAGCCTACCTCAATGTTGAACAGGTGCCACAAACAATCATATGTGTGCCTTGCATTCCTGAAGAGCCTCTGAATACTTAAGTCTAGCCATTATCAAATTCTAAGTTTGAATCGGAGACGAATAATACTCATTTTGCTAGATAATCGTTCTAATCGAAAGTCAACTTAAAAAGGGGGAAATCGTGTCCACAAGGGCAAAATAGGGATTTCTAAGATGGAATTGGTAATCCGACATTATAGACGTTCAATACTATCCTCCAATTGCTAAATAGAATCATTTAATCCCTAAAATATTCACTAAGACAAAAAACCCAAATTAGAAATGAAGCATAATTAATGATAAACAATTTCTTAGTCTAGATTATAGATTCAAGCTTACAACCCATTTATTCATGAATTACCATCTTAATATCATCAAGGCTCACCAATTAAACAGATAATTAAAGCCTAGAATCCAATTCTCAAGATGAAGGTAGGATAGATAAACATAAGATATGATAAAGGAATTCATCTTTTTCAACTAGTCTTCATTCATGTCCGCCATTAATTCAAGCTTAAGAGGATAGATAATCAGAAGATATGATAAAGGAACTTACCCACAAGATGAAACAACCTCAAGAACCCTTCAAATCGTCATTAATGCTCTCTATTTTGAAGATTTTGTGAATAGGAGGAGTGGATTCAATGTTAGAAATAAAAAGTGTTTTCTGGTCCAGCGATACCGCTTCCGCGGTCAAGGAATATGCTATAGCGCACTTTCCTCTTTGAAGAACCATCCACCATGGCGGGCCTTATTAAATATCTAGGGAATCGCGTCAGTGGTCCAGGCTCTAACTAGGGCACCTACTGAGGCGCATATAGTCTCGCTGGGGCGAGACACCAGAAACCAGTAAAATTTTGGTTTTACCAAGTTTCATCCATAAATCCCAACATATATCCAAGATCTCCGGGATACAATTAAAACATGCAGACATATGTAAAACGCGCTATGAACTCAACCGTGCCCTCAGAATTCCCACTGGAGGTAACCTTGATCCGGTCAACCCCCAAATGGCCAAAATTAAGTTTCCAACCAAGGGCAAAAAAATGCTCCCATGCACCTAAAAAATGAACTCATCATGCCACTCAGTCACAACCAAGGTCAAATGATTTCAAATCAAAAACTCTAATTTCCTCAAGTGCTATCAAGACTCACCCGATGATCGCATAAATTATGTCGTCCATCCCCACAGGTCAAACTTACTCTAACAATGGTAGGAGAATGGTCAACAGGGTTAAAAAGGAAAAATGCCTAAACGACCAAATGAGTCATTACATCAGATATCAATTAAACAAACATTCGTCCGCGAACGAAAAACGGAAAGTACGGAAACCAACGAGTAACCAAGAATCTCCATCATACTCTCAAGAAGTCTTAACAGGCAATAAATATATACTAATAGTACCACACATTCACTTTATTAGTCAGATCTTCTTTTAACTTAGCTCCACACCCCAAATTTATATTCCTTCATAACTGAAATTTTCTTCACCACTGGTTCTCGAATGTAAGAACTGACTCTGCTCGAATTCCCTAATTTGAGTATAACCATACCTCTTTACGCATTTGATTTAATCCATACATATCACATTAATCATCATCCTTTGGTTGTAGCCACAAAATATTATTCAACATATAATGATAATAATATTCTAATTCCACTAATCATCATTTCGCACTTGCACCAACAGTCCTCGCACCAAGATTCCTTAGAAATGCATAGACATACCCCAAATCCCAAATCATGGCTTCCTCTCGCCATAAATGAGTCCTTGCTTATTGGAGAAAATTCTAAGTAATTCTATCCAAAAAATGATCTTATCCAAGGACATTGTGTTAATTTTAGTCTCATTAGTACTGTATCTCGAAATCGAACTCACTTAGTTAAAATCCATTTCCCAAGTCTTCTCGAATTTCTAATTCACCATACTATAAACGTACCTACTAATTACCTTACCGTGCCAAATATATAGGACATCAACTAATCACTCTAAAGACTTTCCCAACCATTTGTACATTCTCAATACATACTAATTACCCGCGTAAACCATTAGAAGTGTTTGATTCCTTGTCATCCGAAGAATATCATCAATCATATCTGTAATTTCAATGAGAACCGGTAACACTGTCATACCTCTATTCTAAATTGAAATCCATCAAACCCTTGTTGGTGATTTACTAGAATACCCTAAGTCCTTCGGGAAATGTAACATAGGCCATCCGACCTGAATTGAAGAATTCTAACTCAGAAATAAGTGTTCAAATTTCTATATCATTGATGGTCACCTAAACTAATTGTAAAATAACCAGTACGTTTTCCATAAGCATGATGTGACCTCTTCCATCTTTTTTCTCATGAATAATCAATCACATGCCATCACCCACGACTCCAAATGATGGGTCTTATTCAAGTCATCAATTTAGTACCGAAGAACCATACCTTATAATTGTCATCCTTATGTTCTTCCACTTCTATATAATGTGCTAGTATGGTAGGGGACCCCATTAATCCAAATACACTGAATCTTCCTTGTACTCTTTCTGAACTCACCCACAACTATGTACACCTCACCGAACCTCTATCCATCATATCTCGCTATTTACCAGCCTTATCAATTCCTGACATGTCACTCTTATAATCCATTTGCCTTACCTCAAAAATTAAACCTTAACCTCCCAACTGAAGAGATTCTTAAGATTCCCTCTTGTTATTCCACCCTATATCATTTATTCACGAATACCTTGTAATTATCCATCTTAATATAATGTCAGTCGCGAATCCAAAACTTCATGGAACAGACATTATAGAACTTAGTCGATTATCGTGATCTTATTCCTTTGAGCGAACCAAAAAAATTCACCCCATCTGACCAATAATGTAACGCAACCATAATGTATATCATGTCAAATAATCATGCTGCTTCGAATCCAAATTCTTTCTTTTGCCCGAAGGTGTACCTTACTCATCCTGATTCTCAATCAACTATACATTTACCTTAATTCTCCAATTTCCCTATTCCATTCAAATCACATTCACTGCTATCGACTGATCATCACTCAAATCCACTCAAATCATATTACAATACCATAAGTCTCTCAAAATTAGTCGACCCGATTCTGGAGATAGTAGTATACCATAAATGATCCTATTGACCAACAACTCCCTCAATGTGAAGAACCGGTCCTTACCTTATTTTGCCTAACCATAACACATCCAACTACCCGTGTGATTTTTCCCTGTCCTTCGGTCAATTCCAAAGTCATTAAACCAATAATTATATAACTTCTCAAATATTAACCTTTATATATCATGCCCACAAATCTTATCCAAGAACTATAGGCAATACCTGTATTACCTTACATAGAACTCCACACTTGTACAATGCTAGAGTCACTCGTATTAGTCGATCATCCCATTAGCCTACGACGTAGTCCATCATACCAGCTCATATGTGGTCTATTAAACTTATTATATACTAACAACTGCAAAATAACTCACAGATCAACAATCTTTTGGTTTCCACAATCTCTTTATACCACTAACTCTAAAACGTCAAGTGTCCCCACGAACACTCTCTAAATTGGGGAAGCGCGATTGTCTATTTCCTTAAGCTGCACTCATCATAAATAATCTTGCCACCTGACCTGAAACTGATAGTCATTCTCTAAAAGAACTCACAAATCACTAGTTCTCACTCCACTACTACATTTCTTCCACGTAAAAGTCCAACTTAACCTTTCATAACCTTATGCGAAATCCACCATCATACATTTTGCAACCTTATCCTGATGAACATGTCACATATCAATTTTCCCTTCATACAGCAGAGATTGATCCACCCTATTCCTCTTTTTTGCACCTCAGTATTATTATTTCCACTTTCTAAGTATATCACATAATTGAGGAGTCACAATCATAACCCCACCAAACCGAACCTTCAAACCATAGCGGAAGACTGAACCGGATCACACATCTGTATCACAGTGACACCTCTTGTACCCTACTTCGTGATATCATAATAAGCCACTCACGAATGAAAATAAGAGTGTGTTCCCTCCTTCGTTGATAGAATAGGATGAAGAATATTCAAATACCAATCAGTATTGGCAAGATACTAATTTTAATGAAGTAGCGCGAAAGAATGAAAGAAGGGAAGATTTCTAAATGTCTTATAGCCTCTCGAGGATGGGTATGGACGTCTATGTACCTATTCACGAGACTCTACTAAACATTGTCCTTGTACTCGTAAGACCGGTGAACCTAGAGCTCTGATATAATTTGTCATGACCCAAAATCTCATTTGTGTCATGAGGGCACCTACACTAACCTGTAGGAGAACCACTATCATTAACCATAGAAAATACATGAATTTAAATGCGGAAGTAGAAGAAAGATGTTTATAAATATATAACAACTCTTTTGATAATTACATCGTTCACCAAAAAAATTGTTTACTACCCAGAACCCGGTGTCACTCGTACAAAGACTCTAAGATACAATGTGCAGAAAGAATTAACAACTACGCCCTGAATGAATAGGGTGACCTGACTGGATGAAGACCAAGGCTACCGAGAATGGATGTTTTGCCCTACCTTCACGTGCTCCAAGTTGTAACCTGAATAGTGTTAGGCGTATTTTATATACACCTTTTGAGTCATTTTTAGTTAGTATTTGGCCTATTTTTGTACAAATATGTGTCATGTTATGATAGATTTTCTTTCTTTTGAGTCACAGTGGTTTAAAATGGCGCATTGGCGAAAAGAAGCAAAAAGAGGGCAAAAACAGAGGTTCCAAAGCACAAATAGACGAAAAGCTGGCACCCCGAGCAAAGTACAGGGTGGCGCCGTGGCGCCAGTCCATCAGGAGAAGCAGGGCCACGGCGCCCAGATCGCTGGACAGCTGTAGGAGTTTCGACGCCACGGCGCCGGTCTTAGGGTCGTGGCGCCGATGCGGGTTTTCAGCCAAATCCGAATGGGAATGGGCCAAGACCAAGAGGAAAAAGTTGCGAACGTTTTTGGAGGATATAAAAAGGCCTTAGGGCAAATTTTTGAAGGGTTCCACAATCCCTAACTCTACACAACACATAGTTCTTGAAAGTTTCAAGATTGGAGGCTTGTTCTTGAGTAATTCTTTTTCTTACTTTATTTATTTTTCAGTTTATGTTGGATAATCTTTTAGTTCTTAGCATGTCTATGGCTAGGAGTTAAACTTTAATTAGGTCTTTCCATTCGAATCACTTGAACCTTGTTTTATGATTTAATGCATGATTTTGGTTTCTTCTTTATATAGTTGAGATTTATTCAATTATTGCTTTTATTGCTTGGTAATTAATTGATCACTAATTATCATCACATATATGATTTCTAATCGAGATCCTAAAGGGGATATTGTGAATATGCTATAGTTGAATAAACATAGGTTAAAATCGTGGACGAAAGTATCCCGATACTTGTGTAGTTTAATAGGTTATTGTTTTTAATCCTCCTTTGTGGTAAATCTTATCATCGAAAGATAGAAGGATTCTGCATCGGAGTTGAGTGTTTATATATCCTAACCGGAATATAAAACGGCTTAGTTAACCTGTTATCTCAATATAGAAGAAGAACATTTATCTTGCATTAAAGATTAAAGCGAGTGGGTAGTTGAGGAGATTGGAAGCCCTATTTCCACCATATCTAATTTAAGTAAAGTAATTTAGTTGACTTTTATAATTATTTAGTAGTCATAGATACAAACAACCATCAAAATATCGATCACCAAATAGATATCATAGGATAGAAATTGGTAATTGAACACTAATCCCTGAGGACGATATTCGGTCTTACCCATACTATATTACTTGTCACGATACGTGCACTTGCGTTAAGCGTGTGGATAAATCGCTAACAAATAGACCGAATGCATGCATCCACGTAAAAGATGCAACAAGCGTAGCATGAGTATACAATATACCCTCATAGACATCATAGGACGGAAGTGATGAAAGCTACATAAAAGATATAAACATCAAGTTCTCTCTCAAATAGATCCTATGCTAGGCAATTTAAATAGTCAAATAAATCACCTTAGTCACTTATGAGTTCATAAATCAAATAAATACTCTGTACTCACATGAGGGTCAATCACAACCAAATACACTTCAATACATATAGCACACGAGATTTTACTATCAATACTCATCAATTTTAACCTCTATCTAAGTTATATTCATACTTGGTCTCACTTGTCGCACCCTTTTTTTACCGCAATATTTTTCAGTGAATCATGTCTGTCTTAAAAATAAAAATATAATGTTAAAAGTGCTAAAAGGGTTCGAGGAGTCGCCACCTAATTAGTGAACTAGGACACTTAAATTATTACAGTAAAATATACCGCAAATGATCTCCATGTGATTGGTCTGTGAAAATTATGAGATTCTGGGTAAGGGTTCTTTTATTATCCTAAAGGGAATGGATTAGGCACCCTTCAGGATTCGCTAACTCGCGGTTGTCCAGTAAAACTAGGCTTATTTATTATGCTTTAGAAAACATATGTTTTGAAAATATGCAGTTTAAATAAAGGATGTTGCAAAGAGTTAATTTAAAAGATGCGTTTAGAAATATATACGTAGTTTTGCATAAAATGACATGTATTTATTTTGATAAAGTATGATAAAATGCATTATGAAAATTGATTTTTGATAGAATATAACATGATTTTGTTTTATGCCAGAGTAGATATAGCATAAAAAATAAACTAGCGTTTTGAAAATATAAGCGACGAACCTAAAAATAAATAAAACTAACGTTTTGGAAATATGGATTACGAGCCTAAAATAAGTAAACTAGTGATTTCCGATTTTAATTATACCCTTTTTAAGTTATTAATTCTAAATCTGCCTATTCTAAACAATTCAATAATTATACAAGTGCAATAAATTAAATTACAACAACATAAAATGGGCATAATTAAAGAATTAAAAAGCAGCGACTCTAAGACGGATGACGATATCATCTCGCCCTGTTGGTTCAGAAAGCCCGAGACAGGAATATGCGATGAATGTGGATGTGGGTCTTCGCTTGACAAAGTCATGATGAGTCTCATAACGAGACTCTTCGTTGCTCCGAATGCATTTCATGTAAATAAAAGAAAAGAAAAGAATTAGTAAATATTAAAAGAGCGATTAATTAACTAAGCGCTACATGAAAATAAACATAGTCAAAATCATATTAAAGTAAGTTAAGGCAAATACTAAGAATTTATCACATAGTATTTAGCTAATGAACATCAAAATAACCCACATTCGTCATAGAGTATTTAGCTAATTGTTAGGCATATTTGTATACACTTTTTGAGTCATTTTTAGTTAGTATTTTACTCATTTAGTTTGTGTTTAGTATAGTATTAGGTCTATTTTTCTTTATTTTGAGTCACAGCGGTCCTAAATGGAGAAATGTCAAAAAAAAAAGATGAAATGAGCTTAATTGATATGAAATTGCACACTAAAAGGGCCAAGAAATGAAGCCTAAGAAGTCCCGGAAAGTATAGAAGAAATCAGACCAATTCCAGATGATAAAATGACGAAGAAATGGGCAACGGAGGTCGTCGGCGCTGCGGCGCTGAATGTGTTGCGTGCTCTGATTTGTTCTCAGGTTTTCCGGAGCCGCGACGACAGCCTGCAGGGCCGAGGCGCATTTTTCCAAATCCGAGGGGAAATTGGCCAGGGGAAGAAGGGTCCAGGGCACACGATTTTTGCAGCATATTTAAACCCTTGAGACAAATTTTATAAGAAACACACCTCATATCTCATAACACACATCACAAGACAAAAATTGGAGAACACAATTGGAGACGACATTCAAGTTCTTTTCCTTTCTTTATTTCAATTCAGTTTATGTTGGATTTTGTATTAGTTCTTGACATAACAATGTTTAGGAGCTAATTACTTTAGTAGGGTTTCTCAATAGAATCTTCTTGAAACTCTTTCATATAGTTAATGCATAGTTATTGATTTCTTCTTCAGCAGATTAAGATCTATTCAATATTATTTTGATTGCTTGATAATTAACTGGTCATTAATTGTCATCACTTATATGATTTCGAATCGAGATCCGAGAGGGGAGATTTGAATATGTTGTAGTTGTCTAAACATAGGTTAAAATTGTGTACGAAAGTACCCCGATACTTGTGTAGTATTTAAGGTTATTGTTCTTAATCCTCCTGTGTGGTAAAATCTATCATAGAAATATAGAAGGTTTCTGCACAAGGTTGAGCTCTCGTATGTCCTAACTGGAATATGATTACAGATTAGTTAACCTGCTATCTTAATAAGAAGAAGAATCATTAGCATTGCATTAACACGTGAAAGAGTGGATAGTTGAAGAGATTGGAAGCCCTATTTCCACCATAACTGATTTAAACCAAAGCTTACTTAGTTTAATTCTTGCAATTTCTCTAGCTAGTTCATACATAAAACTCAAACAAACTATCGTTAGCCAAATAGATAACATAGAGTAGATGTTCGGTAATTGAAAACTAGTCTCTGTGGACGATATTCGGTCTTACAAACTATATTACTTGTAACAATACGTACACTTGCGTAAGCAATTGGAAATCGACTAACAAGTTTTTGGCGCCATTTCCGGGGACTGGCGTACTTTCAATATCGAACTATCTATTCTTATTTCTACTTTGGTTTTTATTTTTATTTTACTTCTTTATTTTAGAACATTTTGTCGTGATCTGTTTGCTTGTTTTTTATCCCTTGCATGAAGGACAATGTAATTGCTGATCCTTTGTGCAATGTGAGATCAGCGAAACAACAATTTGGTGGATGATGAGTTACCGTCTGTGTTAAGATAAGTCCCTGCAGAAAGAAGCTTGGGGGATTATGTGATGCCAACTATTACAGGGGTGCAGACTTGCATCAGGCTTCCAGCTGTTGAAGCCAATAACTTTGAAATTAAACCAGCCATATTGCACATGGTTCAAAGCTCAGTTCATTTTGGGGGATTACCGTCTGAAGATCCTCATTTGCATCTAGCAAATTTTCTGGAGTTGTGTGCAACCTTCAAATACAATGGTGTTACTGATGACGTCATTCGGTTGAGACTCTTCCCATTCTCACTCATGGATAGAGTAAAGTGTTGGCTGAACTCATTACAGGAGAACTCCATCACTACATGGCAAGACTTAGCCCATAAGTTTCTTGCCAAGTTCTTCCCCCCAGCTAAGGCAACAAGGCTTAGGGGAGAATTGAACAATTTCTATCAAATGGATGGAGAGTCATTGTATGATGCTTGGGAGCAGTTTAAAGATTTGCAAAGAAAGTGTCCACATCATGGTCTTGAGCAGTGGAACTTGGTGCACATTTTCTACAATGGTCTAAGTGGGACTACTAGGACAATTATTGATGTAGCTGCAGGTGGCACCTTCATGAAGAGAACAACACATGAAGCCCATGACTTGTTGGAAGACATGGCCACGAACAATCACTTTCCAGATGATAGAGGAACAGGTAGCAGAAGAGCAGTTGGGGTTCATGAGTTAGATGACATCATTGCACTGAATGCACAAGTTGCTCTTTTGACTAAGCAGCTCCAGCAGAATACCATGTCCGTAAAGGCGGTCCAGATGCAAGAATTTTGTGAGATTTGTGGGGGTCCACACACATTCGATAGATGTCCAAAAACTTATCCCAACAACATCCCAATGGAGCAGGCTCAATGTCAGGCTGTGGGAAATTTTCAGAGGCCCTCTAACAATGCATTCTCCAACACATATAATCAGGGGTGGAGAAATCACCCAAATTTTTCATGAAAGAATGACCAAGGGCAGCAACCACGCCAGCCTCATCTTCACAAAGTCAAATTTCACACAAGAGAAGTCAGATGACATAAAAGCAGCACTGTTGACCTTAGCCAACTCTCAGACTCAATTCATGCAGAAACCATGTCCTCAATTTCACCATTGGCCAATACCCAGACATAATTTATGACAGAGACCAAGAAGTTCATGACAGAAACAAGATCCTCTATTAGGAACTTGGAAACTCAGATGGGGCAGTTGGCAGGGAAGTTGAATGATAGACCTCATGGGGCTCTCCCCAGTAATACAGTATGAATCCAAGAGAGAAATTCCAGGCAATCAGTTTGAGAAGTGGGAAGCAGTTAGAGCAGATTGGATCTCCACCAGTTATGGAAAAGGGGAATAAGGTGGAGAAGACAACTGAGGTAAAGAAGGAGGGAGTTACTGATGACCGCCCTATTTTAGAGAAGGCTCCACCAGCAGTCATGAGGGAATATGTAGACAGAATTCCTTACCCTCAAAGACTGCATAAGAAGTCCTTAGACAAGGAGTTTTCCAAGTTTTAGAGATCTTCAAAAAGTTTCATATCAATCTCCAGTTCATTGAAGCTTTGTAGCAAATGACGGCTTTTGTAAAGTTCATGAAAGACATCCTGTTTAAGAAGAGGAAGCTCGCAGACTATGAGACAATAGCGCTGACAGAGGAGTGCAGTACTATCTTGCAGAAGAAACTTTCCCTTAAATTGAAAGATCCAAGGAGTTTCACCATACCTTGCACCATAGGGAATGTGACATGCAAGCAAGCCCTGTGTGACTTGGGGGCAAGTGTCAACATTATGCCCTTTTCTATGTTTAAAAAGCTTGGTTTGGGGGGCAGCAAGGCCAACAATAGTCCACTTGCAGCTAGTTGATAGCTCTATTGTGCACCCTAGAGGAATAATTGAAGATGTGTTGGTAAAGGTGGGAAAATTCATCTTGTCTGTTGACTTCCTCATTCTTGATATGGAGGAAGATGAGATGGTACCAATGATCCTTGGGAGACCATTCCTAGCCACATGGAGGGCATTGATTGATGTTGAAAAATGAGAGCTGAAACTCAGAGTTCAAGGTGAAGAGATAACCTTTAAAGTGTTCAAGCCACCACCTGAGCCAGAGATGACCTTCAAAGTTTTCAAGCCACCTACTGAACCTCAAGTTATGGATAGATGTTATGCTATTGGGATAGTTGACAAGGTTGTGCCTGAGAAAAGCCTCACGAGTACTGATGCTCATGGGATACCATTAAAGCAAAGCGTAGAACCTGTAAGTAAGGCCAATGATATGGTGAAAGATGCCAAGATGGTAAATGATTATGAAAATAACACCATGGAAAAAAAAAGAGGAGGAAGAGGAAGCGATTGGTGCAGAGATGGTTATGTGTAGGGGATACTCTACCCCCTTTGATTTAGTAAGTGAACTGCGTCCGGCTAAAAGACGTTAAAGACAACGCTACTTGGAAGGCAACCCAATGTTTTAATTATGTTATTTCAATTTTTGTTTTAGGTTTTTTATATTGACTTGAACAGTCTCACGATCTGGTATATTGAGTGTTTGTGGATGACAGATAAAAGCAGGGATTGAGAAAATTGCAGAACGGGAAACAACTGACACAGTGTCGCGACGCCGAAATGCAGGGCCGCGGCTCCAGAACTTCATAGAATAATTCCTATCATCAGCGCGCGGTGGAAACAAATAGGGCCGCAACGCCAAAAGTTCAGAGGGTCCCAAGCTGTGCAATTTCAAAAATTCTTCCCCCAGACCTCCGTTGTGACTGATGTTTTGTGTCTGTAAGTTGTCCCTTTAATTTTCAATCTTTACACATTAGAGACAATGTGTCAATCAAGTTTGGGGGGATCTTACTTTGTCTTTTGTTTTGAGTCTTTTCGTTATTTGTTTATGGGTTTTTTAGTCATAATTTTTTTTTATGGATCAAGCATGTTGTAGTTGCTGAAGATATTTAATGGATTAAGTGGAATAATGTAATGGAATAGAAAGCAAAAATATGTGTGCTTAAGATAGATATGCCAAAAAATCATGACATCTAATTATTTGGATATTTGTGCTTATCCTATGTGTGTCATTTATGGAAAGAAAGGTTGAAAACAATGTCTAGAAAATATGTTTGCTTGTTATTTGAGGCGAAATAGTTGAGACGCGGTGCTGAATGTGCTGCGTGCTCTGATTTGTTCTCAGGTTTTCCGGAGCAGCGGCGACAGCCTGAAAGGCCGAGGCGCGTTTTTCCAAATCCGAGGCGAAATTGGCCACGGGCAGAAGGGTCCAGGGCACACGATTTTTACAGCATATTTAAACTCTTGGGTCAGATTTATAAGAAACACACTTCATATCTCATAACACACATCACAAGACAAGAAGTGGAGAACACAATTGGAGACGACAATCAAGTTCTTTTCCTTTATTTATTTCAATTCAGTTTATGTTGGATTTTGTATTAGTTCTTGACATAACAATGTTTAGGAGCTAATTACTTTAGTAGGGTTTCCCAATTGGATCTTCTTGAAACTCTTTCATATAGTTAATGCATAGTTATTGATTTCTTCTTCAGCAGATTAAGATCTATTCAATATTGTTTTGATTGCTTGATAATTAACTGGTCATTAATTGTCATCACTTATATGATTTCGAATCGAGATCCGAGAGGGGAGATTTGAATATGTTGTAGTTTTCTAGACATAGGTTAAAATCATGGACGAAAGTACCCCGATACTTGTGTAGTATTTAAGGTTATTGTTCTTAATCCTCCTGTGTTGTAAACTCTATCATAGAAATATAGAAGGTTTCTGCATAAGGTTGAGCTCTCGTATGTCCTAACCGGAATATGATGACAGATTAGTTAACCTGCTATCTTAATAAGAATAAGAATTATTAGCATTGCATTAACACGTGAAAGAGTGGATAGTTGAGGAGATTGGAAGCCCTATTTCCACTATAACTGATTTAAACCAAAGCTTACTTAGTTTAATTCTTGCAATTACTCTAGCTAGTTCATAGATAAAACTCAAACAAACTATCGTTAGCCAAATAGATAACATAGAGTAGATGTTCGGTAATTGAAAACCAGTTTCTGTGGACGATATTTTGTCTTATAGACAAATACTTGTAACGATACGTAAACTTGCGTAAGCAATTGGAAATCGGCCAACACTAATTATCATTTTTTTAATCTTCTAAACAAACAATAACCATCGAACAACATATTGCTAAAACATAAATAAAACTTAACCAACTTTAGCATGTTTGAACTCCAAGTACAACAACATCAATAGGCTATATTATTACGAGATCGGTGACCAGACATCCCACAATAACAGAAAATAAAAGGACGAGAAGAGTTTGAATTTACGGACCTTTTTCGGGCAGCGAACCGAGGCATGTTTCGAACGTCGAATCCGCTTAGAGAGTTATTTGAAATTCTGATTTTTTGAAGCTTTTTAATTTGCTGATTTTAGACTCAGGTTTTTTTTACCTGAAAAAAAACAGACCCGGCCGAAATTAGACTCGCCCTTACCCGGAACTCGGCCCGGATTCAATTTTTCTTTAATTTTTCAGATAACCAAATCAAAAGTAGATTCTGGAAATTTGACCCGGGTCAGTGACCCGAATTTCGGGTCGACCCGACCCAAAATAATGAATCTGGATCCGAATATTCAATTCGAAACATATTTTTTTGCTCTAAAAAATTGCAGATATCCAAGCATGCCAAAACATATAAACAAATATCATAAATCCATGCCCTTTCGGACCCAGTTCGGTGATCCGAATTCGGGTCGACCCAACCCGGGCAGTGAGCACAAACCCCAAAAAAATTGCATATTTTTATCTTGTTTTTGTTATATATCCAGAATACAAAGAACAATGAAAAATAGGTAAAAACATTAAATTAAAATCCAACCTTTGTTTTCGAATTCGGATGCGAAATGAAGAATAAATGGTATCCAATGATGGTGAAGAACAGAGTGATGTCCAACAACAATATTCAAACAAATAAGTCTGAATTCTCTTGTTAATATTTTGGATTTTTACTACCTAAAAACAAGAATACAATAAATATCAAGTTAAGCCTTCAATTTTGATTTTTTGGTTCCAACAACAATATTTTCTTTTTTATTTTCAGTCCCCCAAAATGAAGAACGAATGGGGGGATTTTATAGAGGGTTCCCCCCCCCCCCTCCCAAACGTTCATAATAAACTTTCCCAACAGATTCAAAAAATAATAATAAACAAACTTATCTTTCAATCCGAATTTAGGGGAATAGGGGTGTGGGTCGTGTCAGGGGGAGTGGGTGAGGTGACGGGATGGAGGCTTAGGGGCAGAGGGGTAGGTCGGAGACGGGGACAGAGCAGGGGGTAGGTGCGGCAGTCTAGGGTATGGGAGAGAGGATGGTAGGTTTTAGGTTTTTGTTCTCGTTTTTGTTTTGTTTTAGGGTTATTTGATATATGGAAAATAGAAGGGGGAATGGCTTTAGGGAATGGAAAATAAAAAGGTAATGGGCTGAAGTTTAAGGGGTGAACGGCTGGCCCTTTTTTTAGGCATGGCCGTTTTTTATTTTAAGAAATGGATGGGGGTTAGGCTTTGTTTTTGAGCCCCTTACAAGTTCCTGAGCAATGAAGACATTATCTACAAGATTCCTCCCCTTCGCAAAGACGCCTTGGCACTCATTAACAAGACTAGGGAGAAGAGGTGTCATCCGATTTGCTAGAATCTTTGTGATGATCTTATAAGTCACATTAGTCAAGCCGATAGGCCTAAAGTCACTTACCTTGGGGTCCCGATCAGTTTTGGGGAGAAGAGTAAGTATGGTATGATTCAATTGTTTCAATAAAATGTCTGTTGAAAAAAAATCTTGCACACTCTGTATGACATCATGACCAACATCCTTCCACCGCGTTTTGAAGAAGGCTACGGAAAAACCATCCGGGCCGGGTGCTTTATCATTCCCAATCAAAGAGGGCATCATGAATTTCCATATAAGAGATAGGTTGAAATAGATGTGCACCGTCATCATCCCCAAGTTTAGTCCCGGAGTCAAGGACCATGGGGTCAATATAGGAGTCGAAGGCCGAGAGGAACCGAGTAGGTCCTTATAAAAGTCGACAAGCCTTTCTACTACTTCTTCGGAAGAGGATGTAGTAGTTCTATCATCTTTAACAAGATAGGATATTAAGTTCCTGACATTGTTCCTTTTGATCAAGTTGTGAAAGTATTTAGAACTCTTATCACTTTCAATCAAGTGTCTTTGCCTCGCCTTTTACCGAAGAAAATGCCTCTCAGATTCAAGCAAGAAGTTTGCTTTAGATCTTAAGTTTTGAACATTAGTCTTCAATTCATCATTAAAAGAATCCTCCATATGTGCACTGATGGCCTCTTTAAACTCCAAGTTTGCCTCAGTAGCTCTATGTGCAATGCTACCAAACTCACTTGTATTCAATTCCCGCAATGGCTTTTTTAAAAGCTTCAATTTGGTGGCCAATATGTACTGAGCAGTTCCTATTATCCTCTGCCTCCAATATGAGGAGAGAATGCCTCCAAAGGAAGGGTGTGTGAGCCACATATTCAGGAACTTAAATGTCCGATTCCCACTATTGGAAGATGTAATCATAGAAGCTATCACCGGACAGTGGTCAGAGACCGGTTCCATTGGCAAGAAGGATGCCTTACATTCCAAGTTCAAATCACTCCAACACTGATTCATCAACACCTTATCTAACTTGGACCACATTGACCCATCGACCAAGTGTAGAAGGAGCCCGAAGATGGAGCATCCGCAAGTCCATGAGCCGTCATGAGTTCCCCAAGGTCCCGGAGTGCATATGATGAGAGGGGGGACCACCAACATGATAAATAGGCCGACATACCACATTAACCCTTTTATTAACCTTAGCCTTTAGACTTGGTTACGACCCTAGGCATTTACAGGCATGTCACATATTAGTTCACTAGCATCCTTATTATATACACTAAGTAGGAGTCTACGCCCTACACTGTTTAATTAAGGAGGGGAGTTTACACACACATATCATGCAAGTCAACAATAACAAATAGCACCGCATACTTAAACTCATAAGTTGTAAACCATAACACCCAATTCACAGAGAACAAGCCCAACATGGCAATCAATCCAACTTGCTAGAATGAATTAAATCATCCAAGCACAATTAACCACAAGAATCTCCCAAGTTCTAATCACTATCAAGACTCAATCATCTATCTAAATATACAAGTTTACCATTAAAGGTTCAATCTTTTAATTCTTATACTAAGGAACATGTAAAGATTTCATCTCTATATCGTTCCTAACAATAAAGTCATAAAGATTCCACTTATTAACATTTCTAGCAATAAAGGTCATAAAGATCTCATCTTTATGCCATTACCGGACCTTCTCATATTTCATTCTTACTTCCAGAATAAGTTACGAGGTGCTAGTATTTCATTCCTTAGAAGTTACATGATCTTAAAGTCTACAACTTTACATCACCGAGTACACACAACATCAATTACACATCAATAAGTATGAATGGGATGCGCAATGCAAATGATATGTTACCTCCAATTTCTACCAAAAAGGCTCGATTATTCTTCATTTGTCCTCGTTATACCTACACACGCAAAACATACCACATAAACCCGAATACAATGATTTTATTATAATTAAGGCGATTAAAATACTAAGAATAAGAGGTAAAGTGACGCAAAACATAGATATTTATATGAAATATCAGTCTCTTCCATTATTCTGTTGTAACACGTTTGTTGTTTAGTGAAGTAGTTTTGAGGAAAATCATAATCAAGGTAGATTGTGCTTTTTATTCTATTGTCGCAAGAAGATTTTTCACATAAAATTACATGTTTTTTTAACTTATTGCACTTTAAATTCAATTGTGTGTATTCCGGAATGCTTAGATTGAAGAACCAAACTTTTCAACAAAGCAAAAATCGGGCATATATCATTCACCCCCCCCCCCCCCCCCCGTTTATGTATAGATGCACCCTAAAATAACGAAACCCGATATTTCTTCATACGCCATTTTCTATTTTCCTAACATAACGTACTTATATAGCGATGTTTCCAAGATTAGGTGCCACTGTTAAAAAAGTATATTATATTTTCTTTGTTTCAATTTATATGATACATTTTAACACGTTTAAAAAAATGACATGTTATTTTATTTAGCAATAATTTAACTTTAAACTTTATCTTTTACGATTAACGAGATAATCTAAATCACACAAATATTTTTGACTTATTTTAAACTATAAAATTAAAAATCTTCCTTTATTTCTTAAATTTCATATCCAGTTAAACTATATCACATAAATTAGAATAGAAAAAGTATCAATACACTTCAATTTTCTTGGAGCATATATGGTTGTTTTCCGGTTAATTAATTTCATTTATTAACAATTAAGTGCAACATTATCTTTCAAATAATAATTTAACTGTGCATAAAAGATTGTTAAAAGAGAAATTCTTGAAGAGTCAGTTTGCATGCGGTGGAGAAATCATATAGCTAACACGTTTCTTTATCCATCTGCCAGCATTGTTATAGTGCAAGCCTGGTTAGGCCACCGCGTGTCCTTTTTCCGCCATGTGTTGCCTCCTCGCTAACATACATATATACATCTCATGCAAACTTGACTCTGCGGTTGCATGAAAATTTCATAGAAAGTTTGAAGGTTTAATTAATTTTGTAGAGTTGTTAAATTATAAGTGAAAGAATGTCATCAGGGCAAGAAGAAAGATCACATCTTGATGCGAGAGCTAGACAAGGAGAGACAGTCGTCCCTGGTGGCACTGGTGGCAAGAGCCTTGAAGCTCAGGAGCATCTCGCTCAAGGTTAAACTATAAGCTTTTTTTTTTTTCTTTTACATCTTTAGTGCTGTATGACTATTTTATTTCATCTAAAAGTTTTGAGTGGTTAAAAGTGTCTTTTCATGTACTATTTGCTCAACGAATTGTTGAATAATGTGATTTACACGGTATGTAAGAGTTACTCTTATGTATAAGTATAAAGATCTAAAAAGTTGGAAGATTTGTTTAATGAATGATTGAATATCGTAATTTACACAGTATGTAACAGTTGCTCTTATGTACTGTTTTAAAGAATATGAATTCTACTTTTAGAAAACTTGTTTGTTTTATAAGTAATTTATTGGAAAGTTGAGCAATTTGACTCTACTTGCATAGTGTCCCTAGACGCTTGTTAGAGAAGACCAACTTTTATTTAACATTTTCTTGTTTGGCTAATGAGGTTTGATTTTTGGTGAATTAAATAAAGGGAGAAGCAGAGGAGGTCAAACAAGAAAGGAGCAGCTAGGAACAGAAGGATACCAACAACTGGGACAAAAAGGAGGACAAACAAGGAAAGAGCAGATAGGGAGAGAAGGGTACCAAGAAATGGGTCGAAAAGGTGGACTTAGTACCACTGACAAGTCTGGTGGTGAACGTGCTGCTCAAGAAGGTGCCGACATTGATGAATCCAAGTTTAGCAAATCTTAGTTTTTTTTTTAGTTGGGAACTGTTTTATGTATTATAGTTTAGTAGTCTGGTTCTTGTTTTTAAGAGTCCAGTCCCAGATGAGGTAGCAAGCTTTTAGTGTGCGTTTAGCTAGTGGTGTAACCCTCTGTAGGGTGTTATCATGGTCTGTAGGGTGTAATACTAATTTGCTACAGTAGTAACTAAGTTTCTGGTTTCTTGCATGCATGCATTTACGGGAATCCAAACTTTAAAAAGGCCGAATACTTGAGCGAAGCTTAGTGAGCACTAATTTAACCAAGCAAATCTACTTCCTTGCCAATCATTCTACGAATTTGACTCTTTATCCATGATTTCGCACGTATTATTCAAGCATATTATAAATAATATAATGTTGGATATTCAATTTGGGTCATCGATGTGGACAGTACCGGCTCTGAGCCAAAGCGTTTTTAGGGGGGAAATTACTATTAAATACAATAATAATCAAAATTTTAGGAGTTAAAATACATATTCCTCACATCTTTTTGGATTTTAAAGAATTTAATATAACTCCTCGTATAAACTCAAATAACAAATCATTATTCACAAAGTTTAAAAAAAATTCTCCACCACTCACTATTCGTTTCCATCATCTTTGTAGATGAGCTAAGAGTCTCTCCTAATTGAGATGATAGTTGAGTTTGATCCAGTTATGAAATAACATATTGAACGTTTTCGTAAGAAAAAAATTCAGTATCATTTTCTTAGCCACAAAATTTAGAATTGAAATGTTAGCAGGGGAAAAAAGTTTCTTCATCAAGAAGATTAGGACGGTTAAATATTTTTCTGTGATACTTAATTACACTCCCGACATCAGTCACGAGGAACAAATGACTCGTCATACATTGCGTGGATATATCAACTACTCCTGTTGAAGCGAGAATTTTTTTTAGAATTCATAAAGATCGATGATACATCAGGAGAAGGACTATTTAATACACTTATAGATGTATTAAATGCGCTTGAACTTGATATCGATGATGTAAAGGGTCGGGTGTATGATAATGGAGCAAATATGAAGGGAAAAAATAAAGGTGTGCAAAAAAGACTACTTGAGATTAATTTCAGAGCGTTTTATATGTCGTGTGGTACTCATAGTCTTAATTTGACGCTTTGCGACATGGCTAATTCGTGTGAGCTAATTTTTTTTTGGAGTGTTGCAACGTGTTTACTGCTTATTTTCTTCGTCTACAAAACGGTGAAGTATATTTAAAAAAGCAGTTGGAGTTCATGAACTCACATTAAAAAAATTATCTGAAACTCGTTGGAAAAGTCGTATTGATAGTGTATCTGCAATCAGGTATTATTTTAGTTTTTTCTCAAAATCTAATTTTCTTCTTCTTGTAATCAGATTTCAAATTCCGATGATAAGAGATGCTCCAGTTACAAAAAACAAGAGATGGTCCTAAAATACGGAGTGAAGCTCAAGCCTTATTGGGAAAGAAAGAAATTTTGGGCTTTGAGTTTTTATTTAGTATGATCATTTGGCATGATATTTTATACTCCATTAATACTGTTAGCAAGCTCTTACAATCATAAAATATGGATAATGAGGTTGCCATTACGCAACTAAAAGGGTTGATTTCTTATTTTCCGAATTGCAGAGAAAATTATTTTGAAACGGGTATAGCTGAAGCTAAAAAAATTATATCTGATTAGGGGTTGAAATTAATTTTTGCGACAAACGCCCAACAAAGAGAAAGCGACAGTTTGATGAAAATGTCGAAGAAGATTTCGTTCTCTCCGCGGAACAATCATTTAAAGTCGACTATTTTACATGTTTAATGGATAATGTTGATACGTCACTTCAATTCATAGATCAGTTTCAAATATATGATAACACTTTTGAATTTCTGTTTGTGAGAAAATTGAAGTTTGCGAGCGACAACATGTTGAAGGCTTCATGCATTAATTTGGAAAAAAAATTGAAGCTTTTGTTTCTGATATCGATGGGAATATCTAATTTCTTGAGTTAAGAGTTCTAAAAGAATGCATACCCGCGTAAATAAAAAAAAACAATTGAGATGTTGAATTTTTTGAAGAGTATGGAAGGTTGTTACCCGAATGTCACAATTGCTTATAGAATTTTGTTAACTATACCAGTAACGGTCTCTTCAGGAGAAAGAAGTTTTTCAAAATTGAATTTGATCAAGTCGTATCTTCGTTCGACTATGTCACAAGAAATGTTGAATGGACTAGCTATGATATCAACTGAGAAGTAAATGCTAGTGAATTTCAATTTCGAAAGCTTGCTAAACGATTTTGCTAGCAAAAAGGCGAGAAGGATAATGTTTCAAAAATAAATATATGAATTTTGGGTGAATTATATATTTTTGGATTGTTATATTTTTGTTCATCGGTATCAGATCGAGTTAAGATTTTATTTGTTTTGTAGTCTTATTTCTCCGGTTCTTCAAAATTATAACGTTGTTAAACAAGAGCAAAATAATTTCTGCTCTACATATAGTACTATAGTAGTGACAGGATATGCTTCAAATAATATGCCAAATGATGGCTGAGATAAAAAAAAATGACAAAAGGGACGTTTTACTTTCTTTAAAAAATCTTTACAATTATAAAGATCAATGTCTATTTGAGATACTTTATGTTTTGTCCATCCAATCTTTGATTGATTGTTATTTTTCACTAGAAATAAAAATGTGCTCATTAGCCATAAATATAGTGGGGAAAAAAATATCTTTGTGATTCTTGTTAAATGGAATCTCAAACTGGAAAAGTGAGGATTTTATTATGATAAAGCTAAAAAATGAAATTAGTTTGTGCCTATGGGGCTACAAAAAAAATAAAAACTACGGTGACAGTCATAGTGTGATAATTTTTGCAACTGTCACATAGTGTGACAGTTTTTCCGTTGACTTCTTGGTCAACAGACAGTTATGACATATGTGTGACGGTTATTTAAACTGTCATACAATTATGACAGTCATATGACGGGTATTTGCACCGACACATGTTATGTGACGATTTTATATAGTTGACTCATTTTGTTTTTAGTTGACCCGATCCAAATCTTAAAAATCGGCCCATACAAAATACACATGGTAAACCCCATCTAAATTAGGTCGAATTCTTACACATCTGTGAGTTGCTAACCCATTCTCACAGGCAACGCTTCTTACCCAACGATTTTCACCATCTATTGCTAACTCATCGTTTTCGTTCTTTTCTTCTTTCGCTCCATCGAGCTTTCTCACCATCGATTGCTAACCCACTGTGTTAGGGTATTGAAGGTTACATTGATGTTAAATATCAGTTTTTATCAAGTCTAAATTTTTTCTTAACAATTGTTTTGACCCTAAAATTGTTAAGAATCGAAATCTGAGCCCTAAAATCGCTTTGACCCCTAAAATTATTCTAAGTCCTAAAATTGGTGCTTTGCTGGTTTTATTTCTGAGCAAACAATATATTTACTTTTAAATTAAAGAATCCAACCAATGAAACTCACAATTTTGTTCTTGTTGTTTTTTGCTTGTTTCTAGGTCCTTATTGTCGATTCTGACAAATTTACATACCATTTGGCTGAACCATCTTGTTCAGCAGAGTGGTGGCTATTCACACATAATTGTTGCATTAGGTTTGGGTCTTAACAATTGTGAAGAAGTACTTTGTGTCTTAACAATTTGATTTTAGGCATTTACATTTGCTGAGAGCCATGTTTAATTTTGAATTCGACTAATTATGCTTATGTAAGGACTCGTTTGGTCGTTTAACACTTAAAACTATGATAAAGGGGTATGGGACTATAGAATGGGGTAATTTTGAATTCGACTAATTAGATGATTTTTTAATATATGAAATGGGGCATGAAATTAATTAAGTGAGTTGGTGGGCCAAGCCCACTACCCTTTTGGGTAGGGCACGTTTTAACACAAGGAAAAAGGGAGAGGGACGATTTGATGCAGCAAAACAAAAAGAAGGAAAAGGAAAAAACCCTACTAGTTAAAAGGAAAACGTGAGCAGCAAAAGTAAAGAGAGGAGCAGCAGCGAAAAGAAAGAGGAGAGGGAGGACGAGCAGCGAGAAAGAAAAGAAAGAAGAGAAAGAACCCCTAGTAACTAGAAGACAAGGAGGAAACGTTCAATTAAGTTCAGGTTAGGTTCTATGTTATATGGTTGAATTAATTTATTCATGATCCTTATAGTAATGTGTTATAGAATGAAATCAAAGTTCAAAGAGTTCATTACACGAAAATTCCACAATCCACTTGAAGAGAAATTTGAGGGATGTAACATAGCATAATGACTACAGCAGCCCGTAAAACGTAAAAATTATATAAACTCGTAAAGAATATAAAAATATGGGTTGAATTAAAGTTGTAGATTACTCTATTCCCGTCAGTTTAAGATCTTACGAAGATAAATCCGACTTATGGTTTGAAAGTTATGACTATTTAAAGTTTCTACCTCATTTTACCGAAACTCAGGCGACACAACATATAAAACGTGAAAACTGTACAAATACATAAGGAATATGAAAATATGGGATGAATTAAAGTTGTTGATTACTCTGTTACCGTCAGTTTTATATCTTACGAAGATAAATCCGACATATGGTTTGAAAGTTATGATTGTTTGAAGTTTCTGCCTTGTTTTACAAAATTCTGGTGACACAGATTTCATAGGGTTGTTTCCTTCGTAAATTTTCACCATCTACACTAAGTATTGTCATATAGGATTCGGCATAATAAGAGATCCTAGTGTTTCCCTCGATGTGGTACAATAAACACATGATTTGGAGTTACGAATTAAAAGTTATATTCTTTACAAGCGGGAGATACAAGAAAGTTGAAAGAAAGGAATGTTAGTTGAATTTTCTGAAGTGATGCTAATATTTTTATATGTGTAGGGGTTTAGTCATACAATTGAAATGGTAAATAAATATTGTTGATATAAATATAGCAACACGGGTGTCCTTAGATTCGTATTATAACGTAGTTCGCATATTTTCTAGATTTTAAGCGTTCAGAGGCTCTACGCAAGGGGAAGGAATTAGTTTGATTGTTCGTGGCACCCGCTCGGCATTGAGGTAGGCTACGGTTTACTTTAGTTAGACTTTGATTAGAATATCGTATGTAGATGTAGGAATTGACAGAGATAGCATGATAGGCCTTCGGGCATGAAGTGGAGATGAATTACAATTACGTTGGTTCAGTCAGCTGTTATGTGGGCTTGTCGCCATATGTGTTATTTTCTGTGATTATCACCTGATTGTATCTCCGTTGCATAATGGCTCGCTTGTCTTGTGAAATGAAAGAACTGTGATGTTGATAATTGAACATAGGATATTGATATGACTTGTACTTGTCGATTTTATATTTGTGATATGTGTTGAGACTGATATCATGTATGTCATACTTTTTGTTATACTATTATTTGGATGATATTGATAAACTCCGAGGTTTCTGCCGGAGATTGAGAGTGATTGATAAACTCAGAGGTTTCTGCCGGAGATTGAGAGTGATTGATAACTCCGATGTTGCTGTCGGAGATTGAGAGTGATTGAGAAACTCCGAGGTCTTTACCGGAGATTGCAAGTAATTGATAGCCTCCGAGGTTCTAGTCGGAGACACGAGTGGTACATGGACTTCGTGGGTCCCCCATGGGTCATGGCTTGAAGGCACTGCCTTAGCATGTGTGTACGAGAGTGGAGTGTGGGAGAGGTGACTGTTGCATTGCCTTGTATTCATCCACTCTTATATGTGACTGAACATTTGGTGAATTATATATGTCTTGGTTGATTACATAATTTCTTACATTTTGACTTATATATGATACGTAACTATACTTGTTTGTTCTATGTGCTACTTGTTAGTTTCAACTCTCCATGCGTTATCTAATCATTGTCGGCCTATGATGCTTACCGGTACTAGTGTTGTACTGATACTACTTGTAACACCCCATTTCAACCGGAGTCGGAAACGGGATTACTGCGCATGGTTGGATTCCTAAAATGCTATTTAAAGGAGTCGCCACCTAATTATTATAGTGAATTAGGACACTAAAAATGTAGCATAAAATACTACAAATGATCTCCATTTTTTAAGGTCTGTGAAACTATGTGAGATTCTAGGTAAGGGTTCTTTATTATCCTAAAGGGAAGGGGTTAGGCATCCTAAAGGATCCGCTAACTTGCGGTTGTCCGTTCAAACTTTAGGTTTTAAAATTATTGTGCTAACAAATGCGTGCTTTTATAAAATGTTAAATAAAAGACGCCATAGTATTTAATAACAAAAGATGCATTTTTGACAACATAAAGAGTTGTAAGACTTGTTTATAAAATACATATATAGGTAAAAAATATTTATTATTATTTGTAAAATACTTATGTTTTGGCAATTGACAGTAAAGAGAAAACAATTTTATTTATAATACCAAGAGACGATTTTTGTGAAAGTTTATTTTTTAGCAAATTAGGTAAAAAGTAAAACCTTATTTTTTATGATTAATCATACAAATAAAAAGGTGACCAAATTGTTTTGAAAGCTTAGACATGTATAACGAGCCTAAAATAATCTAGCGTTGGGTTTCCAATTTTAGAACCACCCCCTTTTTTATTGTTAATCTAGGTCTAACTATTCTAAGCATTTCAATAATTATACAGGGTTACATAATAAGATAACAAGACGACAAATAAAGATGACGGAATTTAAAGAATTAAAATGACTAAAACGAGTGACGATGTCATCCCGCCCTATTTTGTTTAGGAATTCCGAAGTCGGGAATGCAAGGGACATGGGTGCGGATCTTCATTTCGTCATGGTTGCATTGAGTCTCATAACGAGACTCTTCGTTGCTCCCGATGCATTTCATGTAAAACAATGAAAAGGACAAGAATTAGAACATACCTTAGAATTTATTAAATAGAGTAAACAATCATTGGCTATAAAAATTACTAAATTAGTGACTAAATTATGAGCAGATTCGAGAATGAGATTCAATTAGCATCTGACCCAAATATTCAACAGGTACTTGACACGATGGAACACCTAGTATTTTAAAGAAAGAAGCGTATGGTCCGCTTCCCGGTATAATGGTGTAAATTCTAGTATGTACTAGGTACATACCTGGGCTTTACTTCTGGTATATTCAAGGCATATTACAGGTATATTTTCATGTAACGTAGACAAATGACAAGTTCCCAAATTGTAAAGTAAACAAAGAGCATATATCGACATATTTAACACCTATCACAGTTGAGCCTTTCATATTAACCCTATTCTTACATGCTCATATGAACCACACTAACACATTATATATGAATTAATGATCAGTGATACTGGGACAGAGACACCAAACATGGGTGAAATAATATGGCAACACATAGCATGCTAGTCTAATTTAAGATACGTGCCTCAAAATCATAATGAATGATCAGATTTTCATTAGCTCGAACTATCTCAATATCAAATTATTCTCCTCATATGCTCACTAATTAGACACAACCAGTGGTGGCCTAATATGACACAAAATAATCCAAATAGATATAAAATGGTGGTACAAAACTGAAACTGTCCCAAATGATTCAACCACAGACCCTTTTATGAGAGTGCTTAAGTTAGTGATAGATTCATAGAAGTATTTTCAGATACTCATTTCTCTAAGACAGTTTTACAAAACTAACAGGCTCATTATATATTTAAAACAAAACAGAGAGAGGTCAACACTTTGTTTTTTTTTTTTCAAACAGAACTTAAGGCAGGTCTCTCATTTAGCTACATTCGTCAACAAAACTGGTAAAAGATTGACACCTTCACTTTGAGAACACTGAACTGTAGACACAACCCATCCATCCCAAAATAGATCATACAATACTGGTCCCTTCAAATTAAAACTAATGATCAAGCTGTTGAACTTTCTCATACCCATGTTTCTCAACCAAAATAAATTATACCGGAGCATGATCCGTCTTATACCAGGCAACAGGTACTTATCTAAACCAAATAGACAACCAAATAATGGTCGTATCCAATTCTAACACAACAAATCATCTCAGGGACAAATTAATCATGGATACCATAACTTGACATAGTCGTATAAGATTAATTTAAGCCTAAGCTAACAAGACAAATCATTATAAACCTTAACAGCGATTCATATTCGACTGGACATGCTTAATAACTTATCAAACAATCTTAATAGTCGTCATTAATCAGAATATGATTAATAAACAGTTGGAACAAATACAGACAAGCACTACCGTCAATTAGACATGTTATCAGGCATACGAATACGTCACATAGATCATATTAAGCAGAGTAAACCAGAAACTAAAGTTGGCATCGTATTTACCTTCTCCGGGTGGCGAACCGAGGCGTCGTCTCGAGTCGTCGAATCCACTCGGAGTGGTTATGTGTGTGTGCAACTGAAGATAGCTAAGCTTGAATATTTGCGATTTGAGTCAAGAATAAGAGTAAAAGATTTCTTAGTATTTTTAAGAGGGGAGTCCTTTTTTTTTTTTATGAAAAAAATCGAGTTCTGTTCTTGTCTTTTCTCCCCGAAAAACCCACCACGTTCAACACAACCAGATGGTTGTATTTGTAGCCCAGTATAACAGCTATAATTTGAAATTTGAATCCAAAAGAGAAAGGAAAGGTGACGGGACTTCAGTGACTGAAAAGAAGATGAAATGGTCCAAATTTACCTTTTCGTAACGATTTGAAGGTTAAGAGCTGTTGGGACGCGGTATTGCCATTACCCATTGTTTAAGGACGAAAATGCAACGAGACTGAAGGATATCGTCGTTGTTTAATCTCTGTTCGAGGCAAACTCCTATTGAGTTCCAAAGTTCTGAAAAACTCTGAAAAAAAGGGGAAAAGGCTGGGTGATGGTACGTGATAGGTAGCAGGGCCTGGGTGTCTGCGACGTTTGTCTGGTGGGTAAGGGAGCATGCGGTCGCTGGTTTGGTTCAAGGAAATGGAGGAGTTTAGTTGGTTTTCAATCACCGGTTTGGGTTCTTTGGTTTGGTTGGAGTGTATTTGGTGAAGAGGAAGTAATTTTGGGTCGGGTCATAAGAGAGTTGGGCTGCAGGATTGGGCTCAGGGAAAGGTATAGGGGCCTGGGGAGTTGATTAGGAAAAGGAGGGTGGGCTGGGTCTAGGAATTAAAGGTTTGGGCTGGAAAATGTTTTGATTGGGTAGATTTAGTTATTTAATTTAGGGAATGAGAATTGGGTAAAAAAAAAAATGTGTTTTATTGTTGGGAGGTTAATAGATAATTAGTCCAAATCTCCCAATTAATTAAAATATGCTTCCTTCAACTTAATTAATTTAAAAAATGCACACGCATAAAAATACGATAAAAGATTTAATATATGTATTTAATTTTGAATATAATATTCATAAAAAATGATTAATTTAGTAATTGAAGAACATATTAAGAGAAAATCGATCATCAATACTGACGACGAGATATTAAAATTGTTTTGCTTATATTTTAATTATAAAAAATGTAATATTCGATATTGTAAAATTATGCGATAATTAGTGAAGAATATTAAAACTACTTATTTTTCGACGATTTTCAAGGCTGAGAAGCATAGTAAAATTAATTGGAGATAAAAGGACGATCTAAATGAAATGTTCAGTAAAGATGAGACAAAATTGGGTGTCAACTTGTCCTCTTTGTATGGAGATGATGGAAGAATCTTCTGACAAAGACGTTGACCTAAAGCCAATTTAGTCTCGATCCTTAAATTAAAAATGTTGGGCGATTAAGACGAGGTCGACGCAAAAATTCAAATTTTGTCGATGTCGAGTTATGACGACGCTTGGGCTACCATGGTGATCTTGAAAAATTTGGCGCGACGAACGTAGATTCAAATTTGTCGATGTCGAATTATGATGACACCGGGTTCCGTGGATCTCAAAAACTAAAGCAGGGCGGATGCTGATTTAAAAATTTGTCCCAGTGTCGACTTATGATGACCTCGGGTTCTTTGTGATACTAAAAATTAAAGCGGGCGGATCCGATTTAAAAATTTGTCCCAAAGGTCGAATTATGATGACACCGGTTCTCGTGACGCTAGAAAATTAAAACCAAAGCGAGCAGATTTAAAATTTGTCCCAGTGTCGAATTATGATGACCCTGGAGTCATTGGCGTTGCAGGATGCTGGAGGAGAGCGGATCGACATTCGAGGTACAAATTGCTTCGTCAGTAAGAGGTAGTTCCACGTTGTGCTCTTGTTCCTGTATGCTAAGACTTAAACAAACGGTTAGTGCATAACTGTTAAGGCAAATGATAACGCATGAATTTATAAGTAATGTAACTGTGCGAGTAGAAAATGCTATCTTGCGAAAAATGCGACGCTCACGCAAATGCCGTGATTTTCGCCAGACCGACGCTGGCGGTGAATGCGGATATGTTGTCCTTATTCCAACTGCCCCTGTAGACTAAGGCTCAAGAAAGAGTTAGTGCATAACTGCTAAGACAGAGTAATAAAACATGAACAAGAATGCATTTTTTTTTTAGAGTAGAGAAAGTGTCCTTGCGTAGATGTGATATGCTGATGACGTCGTTTTCGGACGTGGCGTCGTTTTCGGACGTGGCGTCGTTTTCGGACGTGGCGTCGTTTTCGACTTGACGCCGTTTTCGACGTGGAGTCGCTTTCGACCGAGTCGCTTTGACCGGACGTCGCTTCGGACTTAGCATCGTTTTCGGACGTGGCGTCGTTTTCGGACTTGGCGTCGTTTTCGGACGTGGCGTCGTTTTCGGACTTTGGCGGCTTTTTCGGACGGGGCGGCGTTTCTGACTTCGCGCCGCTTTGGACTTTGGCCGTTTCCGGACGCGAGTCGTTTCGACCGAGTCGCCGACTCGACGTCGTTTTCGGACGTGGTGTCGTTTTCGGACTTAGCGTCGTTTTCGGACGTGGCGTCGTTTTCGGACTTGACGTCGTTTTCGGACGTGGCGTCGTTTTCGGACTTTGGCGTCGTTTTCGGACGTGGCGTCGTTTTCGGACGTGGAGTCGTTTTCGGACTCGGAGTCGTTTTCGGACTCGACGTCGTTTTCGGACGTGGTGTCGTTTTCGGACTTAGCGTCGTTTTCGGACGTGGCGTCGTTTTCGGACTTGTTGCTGCTGCTCATGTAGACTAAGACTTAAGCAAACGGTTAGTGCATAACTGTTAAGGCAAAATGATGATGCATAATTTTAAAAGCAATGTAACTGTGAGTAGGAAATGTTATCCTGCAAAAATGTGACGATAGCGTCGTCTTATGGCCGTATTGTGATGAAGATGACACCGGTGCTTAGGCGCAATAAGATGATGCGTCCGGACGAGATATAGAAGTCGCCGCCAGATGACGAATAACATAGCGTCGTTGAGTGGACGCGATAGAGGGGTCGTCGTTGTGTAGACGAAATATAGATAAGGCCGTTGCATAGGCGTAATAAGATGGACGTCGTTGATAGAGGTAATTGAGCTAACGCCGTCATGCCCATAATAAGAAGACGTCGTTGATAGACGGAATAAGAGGACGTCATTATGTGGACGCAATAAGATGGTCGTCGTTGAATAGACGTAATAAGAGAAACGTCGTTGTATGGACGCAATAAGATGAACATCGTTGAATAGACGTAATAAAGGATGTCATTGATAGTCGTAATAGGAGGACGTCGTTGTGTGGACGTAATAAGAAATAAACGTCGTTGGATAGACGTAATAGGAGGACGTCGTTGTGTGGACGTAATAAGATGAACGTCGTTGAATAGACGTAATAAATGATGTCATTGATAGCCGAAAATAGGAGGACGCCGTTGTGTGGACGTAATAAGATGAACGTCGTTGAATATACGTAATAAAGGATGTCATTGATAGTTGTTCCTGTAGAATAAATGCTCCTGCAAGCTAAGGTTGAGAAAAATTAGTGTATACCTGTTTAAACGAAATGATAAATATATATGAGAGGTGTAATTCTATGGGTGGGATGTCGTCCCTGATATGTCAGATGATGTGAATGCTGAGATGTTGTTGTAATGCATTTTTGTGAACCATATGGATTGTCATGATGTCTTCGTTGTGCGTTTGTGCACTGCATGACCTGCAATTTGACTCTAGGTCCGAGCTGATGCGCTAGACTTTGTTGCGGGATTTGATTGTTGATGTATGTCTGCTTCTGCTAATATGAAGAAACTGCGCTCAAAGAAAATTTGTGAGTTTGAGGGGGGGTGGTTGATTCGCATTGACTTTGTAGTTTTGACTCTTGATGCTCGGACGTCTGCCTTGCCTGGACTCATAACCCCTGCCTGGTTCCCTACCTTGTCCCAGTTTTGAATGTGCGAATGGCGTTTGGCCTAAAAGTGGGTGTGTATTCTCGTTTTATGATTCAAAAATAAAGGGAAAGTTTCCTAATGGTGTGACCGAAGCCGATTTAGGCCGCCTACGTATCCCCATGAGGGAATCAGGTCATGACGTAGTTCATTACAAGCGAAATTGGGTGAAATTAAAATTTCTAAAGGTGGGACCGAAGCCGAGACGGCCGCCTACGTATCCGCCAAGGTAATCAGGTCAAACTTAGTTCCAATACATATAAAGGTCAAAATATATTAAACTAACTATTTCCGGACTCGGCGGGCAAGCGGGCACGAGTCCACTTGTCTTCGCTCTGAGTCTTCAATGGTTGAGTCTTCAGTAGGATCATCTCTTGCAGCACACAACTAAACAAATGACTTATTCATCAGTTAAACAATCTCCGGCAAGGAGCACCTCCTCTTCTCTGACGGTTGGTCGATGATTCAATTTTCTTCCCTTTCTGTGGCGTAATAGTCCCTTCCGCATCGCTTTCTCCATCTTTAGCTATCATGCTCATACGGGCATCTTCATAGCCGGGAATAAGGTTATTGTTTACCCTGAGAGGGGCATCTTTCAGCTGAATGACTCCCTCTTCGATTAACTCCTCTATTTTGTCCTTGAGTGTATAACAATTTGCGATGTCGTGCCCCTCAACACCGGAGTGGTATGCACAATGTTTGGTTTCATCGTGCCCTCGGGATATAGGCCTGGGGGTATTTCTGGGAATTGGCTGGAGTATTCCTGCGGCTTTCAGCTTTTCATACACTTGGGCTATAGGTTCGGCTAAAGGTGTATAGGGTCGCTGGCTTTCTTCGATTTACGGGGTTTGGGTCCGCTTTGGTGTACGTTCGTGATTGTGGTGAGTATTTTGGATATGCTTGTTGGGTATGGTAAATGGATATGGGTAGCGCTTGATCGATAGTATGATCGTGGATTTTGAGTGTTTTGGTTATAGTAAGAACGCGGTGGGCTTTGATACACCGGAAGTTGTTCTGGCCTGTGTTCCCGAATGACCATGACAGAGGTGATGATCCCTTTTCCTCCGCGAGGTACCTCCTATGGAATCGATCGCATTGCTAGTTGCTTGTAGGTCGCCAAGTTTGTAATCCCGCTGTCTTAATGCCTTCTTCCACGGTCGCCATTCTCACGACTTCGCAAAACTTCGCCCAATTACACCGATCATCTTTTCATAATACGTCGCCTTTTTAATGATCGCACAAACAAGGTGGTCATTTCGCTCTGCCATCGAGGTTGGACCTGCCGCTCGACCGCCACCTCGGCGTATTCACGAAAGTTTCGTGGATTTCTTTTCAAGTTTCATAAGATAAAATCTATCCAAGACGTGTCGGTGTTGAATCGAATCTATCCATGAAATCTTGTGCCACGGCATTCCAACCGTCCCATTTTCGAGGGTCTTGGTACCAGTCCAGCGCCTCGCCGGTTAGACTCCTGATGAATAATTTCATGATGATTGCTTGATTTTTCCCAACTCCAATCAATTTATCACAATATGACCTTAGATGAGCTCGAGGATTCCCCTTTCCATCGAACATGTCAAATTTGGGCACCTTGTATCCCATAGGTAATTCAATATCGGGGTGCATACATAAGTTTTCATATTCTAAACCTGTCTCCCCCTTGTTCATCTGAATGCTTCTAAATGCCTCTTTCAAACTACGGATTTCTTTTGCCATATTTTCATCAGTTCTGGCTCGAGTCTGCCGCTCTATTTCCTTGTATTGATCTGTCTCTTGAGAGGATACATGCATAATAAATGGTTGGCTTTGGTCGATGTGTTAATCCCCCATATTGTTTGTTAGGACCAGTGATGTGTGTCCTCCGCTCGCATTGGGTGGCCTGGCAATTTGGACTGAGTGGGGAGATATAGGTAGGTGGAGGATAAGATGTGTATGTAATAAACGGATCATTTTGGAGGTCGGTTTGCAAATTGACCGGGTGAGTGACATTTTGGTATGAGCTGGTATGTTGCGGTCTTTGCGGGGAGTTTTGGGGAAGTGGAAGCTCATGGTTTGTGACATGATTGCATTTGTCCCTTGCTCTGGGAGTGGTGCATTCAAACTAATAGACATGTTTGTGATATTTCGGAGCCTTTCTATTTCGGCTTGCATGACTTCCATTTGCTGCAATAGTTTGGCGAGGTTTTGATCATTGGTGTTTCTCCTTTTTAACGCCTCTCATCCTCTACAGGAACGGGGACGAGTCCTAAGTTGTTTCGTTCTGGTGCCTCTGAATTGGTCATTTGTTGGATGATTGTGCTTCTACCACCAACACGAATCAACCTTTGGGGATAAGCTAAGCAAAATAACCTTCTAATAAATGAAGCAAACCAAGTTAGTATAATATGCAAAGAATTGCAGGCAATACATAACAATAAGCAAATTGCAAATCAAGTGCGTGCTCTAACATGTTTGGGACCTCTTTATGCCAGAGGTAGGCCTAAACGTCAAATATGCGAGGTTATGATGGATTTGTCCAAGTCGCCCAACTGTAATGCTTTTGTTGGAAATGGCGACCAAATGATGTGCACTTTTCCCAATTTTGGCATGTCATGATTAGGTTTGGATTTGTCTATCATTGTCACGCTACACATAGTATGCTGATTGGTCGTTGGGTTGAGAAACCCGTCGACAAGTTTTGGTGTTTTCCTAATTGTGGCGTCGATACCAGGGATCAACCCACCTAAGATAAATGCATGCATGACTTAAAAATAAAGGGTGGTATAGCTCTATCCTAAGTTTCTAAGATTTGGCTTCACTAGACACAAGGTTCCCGAGCGGACTACTCGAGTGAGAAGGCTACGCGGCCACCGGTTGGACCGGATTCTCCGCGTCTATTACCAACTCTCCTAAATTTGGGTTTTGAAGAAGGAATTTTGCTGATGCACCAAGCGCACCTCGCATGTAGTGTGTGATTGTGTGAATTTTCCAGAGTGGAAGAAATATGAGCGGAATGTCAATTTAAGGAAAGCGGTAACAAATAGCAGTTTAATACAATATGCAAATATTTATATGTAAAGCAGAATAATTTAGGCAAAATAATAAAAGCAAATAAGTGTAAAACATAAAGGAAGCAATTTAAGCAAAATAAAGAAAATAAAGCACAATAAATTAACCTATGTTTGTTGTGGTTAAGAACCTAATATCCCCAGTGGAGTCGCCATGCTGTAACACCCCATTTCAACCGGAGTCGGAAACGGGATTACTGCGCATGGTTGGATTCCTAAAATGCTATTTAAAGGAGTCGCCACCTAATTATTATAGTGAATTAGGACACTAAAAATGTAGCATAAAATACTACAAATGATCTCCATTTTTTAAGGTCTGTGAAACTATGTGAGATTCTAGGTAAGGGTTCTTTATTATCCTAAAGGGAAGGGGTTAGGCATCCTAAAGGATCCGCTAACTTGCGGTTGTCCGTTCAAACTTTAGGTTTTAAAATTATTGTGCTAACAAATGCGTGCTTTTATAAAATGTTAAATAAAAGACGTTGCGAGTATTTAATAACAAAAGATGCATTTTTGACAACATAAAGAGTTGTAAGACTTGTTTATAAAATACATATATAGGTAAAAAATATTTATTATTATTTGTAAAATACTTATGTTTTGGCAATTGACAGTAAAGAGAAAACAATTTTATTTATAATACCAAGAGACGATTTTTGTGAAAGTTTATTTTTTAGCAAATTAGGTAAAAAGTAAAACCTTATTTTTTATGATTAATCATACAAATAAAAAGGTGACCAAATTGTTTTGAAAGCTTAGACATGTATAACGAGCCTAAAATAATCTAGCGTTGGGTTTCCAATTTTAGAACCACCCCCTTTTTTATTGTTAATCTAGGTCTAACTATTCTAAGCATTTCAATAATTATACAGGGTTACATAATAAGATAACAAGACGACAAATAAAGATGACGGAATTTAAAGAATTAAAATGACTAAAACGAGTGACGATGTCATCCCGCCCTATTTTGTTTAGGAATTCCGAAGTCGGGAATGCAAGGGACATGGGTGCGGATCTTCATTTCGTCATGGTTGCATTGAGTCTCATAACGAGACTCTTCGTTGCTCCCGATGCATTTCATGTAAAACAATGAAAAGGACAAGAATTAGAACATACCTTAGAATTTATTAAATAGAGTAAACAATCATTGGCTATAAAAATTACTAAATTAGTGACTAAATTATGAGCAGATTCGAGAATGAGATTCAATTAGCATCTGACCCAAATATTCAACAGGTACTTGACACGATGGAACACCTAGTATTTTAAAGAAAGAACTGTATGGTCTGCTCCTGGGTATACGAAGGTGTAAATTCTAGTATGTACTAGGTACATACCTGGGCTTTACTTCTGGTATATTCAAGGCATATTACAGGTATATTTTCATGTAACGTAGACAAATGACAAGTTCCCAAATTGTAAAGTAAACAAAGAGCATATATCGACATATTTAACACCTATCACAGTTGAGCCTTTCATATTAACCCTATTCTTACATGCTCATATGAACCACACTAACACATTATATATGAATTAATGATCAGTGATACTGGGACAGAGACACCAAACATGGGTGAAATAATATGGCAACACATAGCATGCTAGTCTAATTTAAGATACGTGCCTCAAAATCATAATGAATGATCAGATTTTCATTAGCTCGAACTATCTCAATATCAAATTATTCTCCTCATATGCTCACTAATTAGACACAACCAGTGGTGGCCTAATATGACACAAAATAATCCAAATAGATATAAAATGGTGGTACAAAATCAAATCGTCCCAAATGATTCAACCATGCACTTTTATGAGAGTGCTTAAGTTAGTGATAGATTCATGTAAGTATTTTCAGATACTCATTTATCTAAGACAGTTTTACAAAACTAACAGGCTCATTATATATTTAAAACAAAACAGAGAGAGGTCAACACTTTGTTTTTTTTTCAAATGTAACTTAAAGCGGTCTCTCATTTAGCTACATTCACAACAAACGGTAAAAGATTGACACCTTCACTTTGAGAACACCGAATCAGACACAACCCATCCATCCCAAAATAGATCATACAATACCGGGTCCCTTCAAATTAAAACTAATGATCAAGCTGTTGAACTTTCTCATACCCATGTTTCTCAACCAAAATAAATTATACCGGAGCATGATCCGTCTTATACCAGGCAACAGGTACTTATCTAAACCAAATAGACAACCAAATAATGGTCGTATCCAATTCTAACACAACAAATCATCTCAGGGACAAATTAATCATGGATACCATAACTTGACATAGTCGTATAAGATTAATTTAAGCCTAAGCTAACAAGACAAATCATTATAAACCTTAACAGCGATTCATATTCGACTGGACATGCTTAATAACTTATCAAACAATCTTAATAGTCGTCATTAATCAGAATATGATTAATAAACAGTTGGAACAAATACGCATAAGCACTACCACCAATTAGACATGTTATCGTGCATACGAATACGCCACATAGATCATATTAAGCGAGTAAACCGAAACTAAAGTTGGCATCGATTTACCTTCTCCGTGGCGAACCGAGGCGCCGTCTCGAGTCGTCGAATCCACTCGGAGTGGTTATGTGTGTGTGCAACTGAAGATAGCTAAGCTTGAATATTTGCGATTTGAGTCAAGAATAAGAGTAAAAGATTTCTTAGTATTTTTAAGAGGGGAGTCCTTTTTTTTTTTTTATGAAAAAAATCGAGTTCTGTTCTCGTCTTTTCTCCCCGAAAAACCCACCACGTTCAACACAACCAGATGGTTGTATTTGTAGCCCAAAGATAATGCTATAATTTGAAATTTGAATCCAAAAGAGAAAGGAAAGGGCGGGACTTGATGGATCAAAAGAAGATGAAATGGGGTCTGAAATTTACCTTTTTCAGAACGATTTGAAGGTTAAGAGCTGTTGGGACAAGGGTATTGCCATTACCCATTGTTTAAGGACGAAAATGCAACGAGACTGAAGGATATCGTCGTTGTTTAATCTCTGTTCGAGGCAAACTCCTATTGAGTTCCAAAGTTCTGAAAAACTCTGAAAAAAAGGGGAAAAGGCTGGGTGACGGTACGTGATAGGTAGCAGGGCCTGGGTGTCTGCGACGTTTGTGCAGTGGGTAAGGGAGGCGCGCGGTTTGGTTTGGTTTGAAGGAAATGGAGGAGTTTAGTTGGTTTTCAATCACCGTTTGGTTTGTCTTTGGTTGGAGTGTATTTGGTGAAGAGGAAGTAATTTTGGGTCGGGTCATAAGAGAGTTGGCCTGCGGGATTGGGCTCAGGGAAAGGTATAGGGGCCTGGGGAGTTGATTAGGAAAGGAGGCGGGCTGGTCAGAATTAAAGGTTTGGGCTGGAAAATGTTTTGATTGGGTAGATTTAGTTATTTAATTTAGGGAATGAGAATTGGGTAAAAAAAATGTGTTTTATTGTTGGGAGGTTAATAGATAATTAGTCCAAATCTCCCAATTAATTAAAATATGCTTCCTTCAACTTAATTAATTTAAAAAATGCACACGCATAAAAATACGATAAAAGATTTAATATATGTATTTAATTTTGAATATAATATTCATAAAAAATGATTAATTTAGTAATTGAAGAACATATTAAGAGAAAATCGATCATCAATACTGACGACGAGATATTAAAATTGTTTTGCTTATATTTTAATTATAAAAAATGTAATATTCGATATTGTAAAATTATGCGATAATTAGTGAAGAATATTAAAACTACTTATTTTTCGACGATTTTCAAGGCTGAGAAGCATAGTAAAATTAATTGGAGATAAAAGGACGATCTAAATGAAATGTTCAGTAAAGATGAGACAAAATTGGGTGTCAACACTACTCTTGCTGCACTTTTGTTGAGTGCAAAGTACGATCCAGGTTCCAGTTCTACGCCCCGTGGCTGATTCGCGAGGTGGACATCTTCTAGTCGTTCAGGATGAGCTACTTGGTCGTCCGTGGCCCCTGAAGGGCTTCTTAGTTATTTTCATTTTTCGTTGGTTATTGACAGACAATATGTAGCATTCGGGCATTCTTTTAGACTTCTAATTTTCAGACTTGTTAGTGCTCTTGTACCCTTTTGACCAGATTTTGGGGAATTAAGTATTTAAGATTTTATAACTTCTTTTCTTTTTTTTATTTCCGCTTTTAACTTGTTATTGAGAATATTGTTCTCCTACTCGGGGGAATAGGGTAGGTGTCATCGCGACTCGTATTGGATCGTGACAGCTTAATTTTGGATCCAAGCTCTTTGGTGGAACCCATACTTAGCTTAATTGGTCATTACAATCTAAAACCCTCTTTATTTTGTGTGTTTGCGAGTGTCGGAGGTCCGGAGTTGAAGATTTGATCTCAACATCGACCTTTAGGCTGCTTTCATACAAGGTAAACACACTTCCTTTTAACTTTTCGTGTAAATTAAATTATGTGATATGTTATTATGTGTTATATGATTAGTTAAGCTAAGATTTACCAATGTTTGTGTCTTATGTCACTATAACAAATCGCCTCAAAGAGGGCGATTTTTTTAAACCAAAAAGGGCGACTAAAAAATGTCCTTTTAGTTCAGACCAAAAAGACCGACATACAGTCGCTCTTTTTAATTTCACCAAAGGGAGCGACTTTTTCAAGTCGCCCTCTTTGGTCTGAATCAAAAGGGGCGACTTTTTCAAGTCGCCCTTTTTGCTCCACTTTATATTTTGCTTTTATTATTTATTTTTAATAAAATTTAAATAACCGAGACCTTATGAAAGAACAAAATATAAAATACGATGAGAAATATCATCTCTCGTGATTTTTCCATCTTCGTTGTTATCCGCCCTATGATAATTAATCACACATAATATCATGATCAAGTAAAATATTATAATGAGCACAAATGAAATAACAAATTATATTATCACGTTCTAATATTTTCTTTTTCAAACGTTAGTTTTCTTCTTTCTTGTTTCCCAACATTCAATCTTCACTGATTGTATATATCACAGTATATAAATATTACGACGTACTAATATTATCACGTACTAATATTTTCTTTTATTATTTATTTTTAATAAGATATAAATAAATATGTATTTTTCTTACTTTTGAAATTTTAATTTATTTCTAAACTTTTATTCAACTGCCCATAAATGTTTAGATGTTTAAATTTATCTATCATATTTTATTAAAAAAAACCAAATTACTACAAAATATAAATAGATAATATATATATTTGAACCGATTTCTGGTAGTGTTGATAATATATATAACATTTTAATTAAAGGTGATTTTGATCTATTATTTCTATTACTAATAGATGAAAATATTAAAAGCCCTCCTTTCAAATTAAGTCGCATTATAGACTTTCGTTCATCATAAATTACCCTCTTAGATTTTTTTCTAATTCAAATCCATAAAATAAATATCCAAAATTACGAATATCCGATTTTTTGGATATCTGAAATATTCGGATCCGAATCTGATATGTCTTATAAAATAGTGAAGATCGATTTTGTATTTCTTTAGAAATGACATTTAAGTTTATTTAACCAAAGAGGGCGACTTGAAATGTCGCCCTGGTTGAGAAGGCGAAGAGGGCGACTAAATATCGCCCTGGTTGAGAAGGCAAAGAGGGAGACTAAAAATCGCCCTGGTTGAGATGGCAAAGAAGGCGACTAAAAATCGCCCTAGTTGAGAAGGCAAAGAGGGCGACTAAACTCACCCTTTTTGGTATACATCAAAAAGGGCGAGTTTAGTCGCCCTATTTGTCTTTACCAAAGGGAGCGACTTGAGAAAATCGTCCTTCTTGATCTTACAATTACAAAGCTAATTAAAGTCACATATGTAATTACACAAATAAAAATAAAAATTAATACTTGACAAATATGCGTCATTATAAATGATATATTAAATTAGGTATTTAAGATACATATTATTTCTTGAAAATATATTAATAAATAATAACATATTTGTAAATAATATTGTAAAAATAATAGTATATTTTCAAATTAGATATGTTTTAATTTAATTAATTATGAAAATTAAAAGCACATATTTGTAAGAACATCATGTGTTGTATATATTATTTATGAAACTACTAATAGTAATTGATATTTTTAATTTTTAAAAGTAGATTCCAAATTGAACAAAAATTATAATTCTTACATCAAGAAGGGCGATTTTCTCAAGTCGCCCCCTTTGCTAAGGCCAAATAGGGCGAGTTCACTCCGATGAAAGTTTTTAACCGTCAACGAGAAAATGTGTGACAGTTTATGCCCGTCACATATTATGTGACAGTTATTTAAACTGTCATCTATTTGTGACACTGGCTGCAATGACACTTACAAAAACCATCATTCATCCTTCCGATGAAATTTTTTAACTGTCACCGTAAGTCTTTAATCTTGTAGTGAAATGTTGTAGTGAAATGTGTGTTTCTCGCTTAGCCTTATATATTTTTTGTCACTGGAAACTTGGGCGCTTTGCGCCAGTCTTGGAAACTTCTTGGGCACTATGAGTGGGTTGGGTGCCAGTTCTGGCACGATCCAAATCTGACCCTTAAACCATGACAGGACACTCAACGAGTCACTATCATTACTATATAAAATCTAGAAAACGACTTTAACAGTAAATAAAGATAGTATCACCACATAAATGTGGAAGAGGAATGGGAACATTATTTCAAATACATAATTCATAATACTGGGGTCTCCACGGAATGAATCAAAGAACACGGAATTTCTCGTCGTTGAACTGCGAAAGCTAATCTCAATAGTGGATATAGTTGATTGACTAGCTTTTTTCCAGGCCTGTTCGGACATACAATTCCCGCGGAAGATCAAGTTGGTGAGCCGATTTTTCTAAAATATATTTAAAATTGAAGTAACCATTTTAAATATAAGTCATGGATAAACATTAATGTACTAATTCTACAGTTTGGGCACAACCCGAATACATAAGTATAACCAACTATAAAGAAAATTTGGAATGACCTCCACGAATTAGTCTTGGCTCACCTCAACTAAAAAGGACGAAACAATCTAAAATCACAAACCAACTACTAGACCATCCTCAATAGGTCCTGCACCAAAATATCAAGCGTGCGTTGAATAACTAGCAAGTTCATAGACTCACCCTCTTAGCTTGCCCCTGGGACAACTCTCTAGAAAACTATAAAGTATACTGAACATATAAAGTTTAAACATTTTAGAATCAAATACAGTTGAGCCCGTTTGGTACAGCTTATTAAAAAGAACTTATAGAAGTAGAACTTATAGGAGTAGAGTTTTTATCAAAAAGTTGTTAGGTGTTTGGTTGCCAATAAAAAAATGTTTTTGTATAAAAAACAAAAAAGTTGTTAGGCCAAAAGAAGTTCTACTCCCATAAACCCAAATTTTGAGCTTATGGAATAAGTGTTTCCCATAAGCTCTACTCCTTTTTCAACCAAACACATCTAAAAATTTCCACTTATAAGCTTCCCATAAGTTCAACAAAACGGGCACTTAAACCAAATTTAAGTATTGTTCTCGCCCCGAATTATGTCTTCTACCGTTGTATCGGCTGATCGAATCGGGAGACAACTTGATTCCTTAACTCAAGTGATTCGTGTTGGAAACGAAACTCTAATTTCCAACAATGGGTTCCCCAACTACTCCAGAAAGCGTTAGGACAGTGGTATTAGTAAACTAAGAGGTAAGAAGCATGAATGCAACTGACTACAGTAAGGATAAAATATAAAGATAGATAAAATTTGAGTTATTTGATTGATTATGTGTCGTATATACAAAAGAATGTTCCTATTTATAATACAAAAAGGAAGAAAATTGTACAAACGTGTCCCCCCATGTCAACCATCAAGTAACCCACTAAGTTCAATGGTCGACCATGGTGGAGGTGGTGCCGATTTTCTCATCCTCTACTCCTCTTGCTCGAGTAATGACCATTATTGACAGCTGTTGTTGGCCGTTGCAGCTTTTAGGGGTCTAGAAACCCTTTTGACTTGGTCGTTGAGGCGTCTGCATCTGAGTGGGTCCAGTCATACCTCTAACTAACGACTTCGGCTAAGATGACTTAGTAGCTAGCCGATGAAGTTCTTGTAGTTGAGGGCTAGGAGTAAATTCGGCTCCAGAATAGTTCTATTATCACTGAATTTCGACTAAACACTTAAACTATTTTTAGTGTTAACAATTTCTCCCTTCATTAACTCGAGTGTGACTGTTGAGTTAATGTATTCGAAAACAGCCGTCGTTTCAGCCTGACAGCCGCGTATGTCACTTCAATCGTTTTGTCTCTAGTGCATGCAATGATGACTACTTTTTTGGAGGGTGTTTTCCATTTAACCGGGGTGTCTCTATTACCACGAATTGGCTCTGATGATTTCTTGGTCATGCTTTTGAAAGTAATGAATTAATCTCAGCAGCGCCTCTGCAGGTTATTTAAGAAAAGGTATCCCCCTCTTCCCATAGGTTTATCACCTAACCTTTGGCCCTTTTCTTAGTCGGAAACTATGACTTCATCCTTTCTATCATGAAGAAATATTATAGCCAATAGTGACCTGACCCATGCCTTGGTTTTTATTGATGAACCGCTGGTCCTGACTCTTTATGGTGGACCAGAACAAAGTGATTCTCTCTTGTTTCAGTACCTCATCCCGATAAACCATGACTTTCTTTTTACTTATGACTGGTTCACCGACGGTCGTTGTTAGGATAACCTTCGTACCTGGCCGACTATGGCGCTCATTATTCGGGTCGGTCAGCCCGAGTGAAGTTGGTCGCAGGGGCTAACTGAAGGCGCATGGTCCTTTTGATGCCGCCGTACTGTCGGAGTTATATTTCCACTGTAACGCTGGGCTCGGGTATGTGCGACGCCTCTATTTTTATACTTGGTTTGCTTGGATGTGAAAATTCATGTCCCACCCTTTAACTTTAGCACTACTCTCGTCATTCTTGAGCAAATTTGAAATAAACCTCGCAGGTTTGATGGGTCGTTGTCTTTGACCACTTGGGATGGCGTTTCTTCACCTGAGCAGTGTAAACAACCTTACAATACAGGCGCGTAAAATAAATGGCTTCCCCTGTATTTTATGACCAGGCAGCTGGTCTGTGGTTGTTCATTTAGCCATACATCTCTCGTCGGAGGGAATTAGCTCATTTTGTGCAACCAGACAATCGGTCTGTGGCTGTCATTTATTCATGCATGTCCCAAATCAAAGGATAATACTTTTTAAAATACTTGTTGTTTACATTTCTGTCTATTTCCTCGTCATGCATGTTTATAGCCGATATGTGTTGCCAGCGATCTGTTGGCTTACCACGAAAGTTCCTTCCTAGTTTGGTGACCATTTGCCGAATTTACGAACTTTCATCCTAATCGGCAAAATGGTTTTCCAAACTAAGGGTCTGTTTGGCCAAGCTTCAGGAAAAGTGTTTCTGTTTCTTAGAAGTAGTTCTGCAGAAACTGTTTCTAGAGAATCTGTTAGGGTGTTTGGCCTATAATTATAGAAGTACTTCTGAGAAACAGAAACAGTTTCCTGTTTGACCCACATTTATGCAAATTTACTAGAATATTCTTTTTAATAGATTTAAAACTATTTAAAATATTTTTTTCTATCATATGTTTCTAAAAAATAGTATATCTTTACACTTTAATAAAAAAATATACAAATTATTTAATTGCAACATTTAATCAAAAATAATATTATATTGTACATAAGAAATGTAATGACAATATGATAGTCAATCACTCAAATATGTCCAAACCTACCCCCCCGCCCTACCCACACCTACCCCCACCCCATCCTCAAATTTCTATGTCATATTTTTTTTACTTTTATAAAAAATATGAATTTGTTTCTTCCCCTACCCCCCACCTCATCTCATTGCCCTACCCCATCCTCAAATTTTTATTTCATATTTTTGTTACTTTTATAAAAAATGATTGAAAATATGAAATTTTTTCTTACCTCCCCCTACCCCGTCCACCTACCACATTTTCAAATTTCTATTTTATATTTTTTTTTACTTTTATAAACAATTTTTTTTTTTTACTTTTATAAACAATTTATAAAAAATATGTCTTATAGATGCAAGTATGTATTTATAAGGCATTATAAAATATATATTGTATAGCATAGTATATAAAAGTAATGCAACAATCATTTTTGGCAAAATGATGTGATTAACAAATATGAGCAAGAGATGAATTAGTTTTTAGAAAATTGTGATCATGCATGATGGGCTTAGGCTAAGCAAACTAGGACAAATTTCTAATATCAAACCACTTTATGATTTATTGTTTCAAGATCTAACTATTCTAAGTGTTCTGCTAATTAATGTAGCGTTAGGCAATTAATTACAACAAAATGAACTGGGTGGAGTAGGAAATCAATAAAGATAACTCGAAGGCATGACGGTGTCATTCCGCCTGCAGTTTTGGAATCTCCGATGTGGAGAGTGTGGTGGATATAGATGCAGATCTTCAATTTGTCGTAGTCATGATGAGTCTCGTAACGAAACTCTTCATTCGGCTCCGATACATTTCATGTAAAAAAAAAAAAGAATTAGTATACGCCCAAATTTTATCAAAATAATAAACAAACATTTAGCATAAGAGTTAGCACATATGATTTACACTTACACATGTATGCCATGCTTAAATCGCAAGATCAGCAGGTAACAAAAATAAACGAAAGGCAAACCCAATAGGCTGAGCCCAGATATACACGTAGACGGGACTGTGCACAGGCAAGGCGAAAAATAGAACAGGGACAGAACAATATGCGGACAACTTTTGATTAGGTAATGGACCACAAGGTGCAGACAGGGTGCAAGATGGATATAGAACAGGCCCAAAATGATGATTATCAAAGTTTAAATAAAACAGCTTAATCCCGATATTTGACCCGAGGTACAAACAATATGCAGATGTATGAAACAAGCCCAAAACGTGCAATTTTTAGATTCTTATTATAGAAAAGAAAACAAAAGGGAGGCCCAAGATATAGAATTTCAGATTTTTAAGAAGACATGTCACTCCAGATGTATAATGGGCGTGATTAATAACTACTCATATTCTTAGATATGTAAGTCTATGTTAAACACATGCAGTGGTATACAGGGACTGATATGCACTATATTCCCAATAATAAATATCTATCCAACATACATATGATCAAATAAACGAGTATTTGTTACTGTTGACTAGTCAGAACTTCAACTATTTAGCAAAAATAAACCTACATTTATCCAATCCAAACAAAACCAACATGCTTAATCAAAATAAACAAACAATAGTATACCAGCACAAAACACACAAACACATAGGCCTGAACAGATATAACAGAATTTAGGGGGACTTGAGTTTACCTTTTTTGGGTAGCGAACTGAGGTGGCGTTTCGACTTGTCGGACCCACTCGGATGGTTTTGCTGTTATGCGATTTTGAAAGGGAAACAAAGCTTGGCTAATTTTATTGGTATTATGAGGAAGATAAAGAGTTTTAGAATTTTTCTTGTTCTTGCTTGGTTATTGCTTGATTGAGATTGAAGAGTTGTGCCGAAGGGGGTTCTTCCTTATTAGCTCTATTTGTTGTGCTCCCGGTAGGGTATTGACCGATGCCCCAGGATGCCTTTGCATGTAAGGATCGATTGGTTTATATAGTCTTGATTTTGGTATTTAGTTAGGTAAGTTTTGGTGCGATTTTCTTTTGCGATTTGATGCTGATTTTGGAGCGATTTGCTGCAGCTTTCGACTCAATTATTGGTAACTCTTACCGAAATCAAATAGGGGAATTTTATGGTAAGTATTAGGGTGTATTTTGAATGTAATTTGGGGAGAGATTTAAGGAGATTTCGGATGCTTATGGTGGGAATTTTGGCACTGATTTCAGACAAAAGAGGACGGTTTTGGTCATGGTCTGTTAAGGTAAGTTTTGATTTTGAAATGATTTGGAGCTGATTTTATGCAGATTTGGATGTAGTAGATGGTGGAGGCGGTTGGTCTTGAGGTTTAGGGCTCTACTGATTTTTGTGAAGAAGAGGAGTATATGTGGGTTTTAAATTTAAGGGGGTAATAAAGATATTGGGTTGGTCGGTTTTGGGCCTAGGGAGTTAAAGCTTTTGGGTTTGGACGAATTTAAATGGAGAATTGGGCTCGGGAATAAAGTGTGATGCCATTTTAACTTCCTTATTTATGATGTATTATTATTGTTGAAATTATTTTGCGGTGTTTGATATAGTTTAATCTTCCGATAAATAATCGGAAGAAAGGGTCAAAATTGAGTGTCAACAGGCATACCTGCTGAACATCAAAAGCAATATCTGGCATTGTAAGTGTGAGATACCAAAGTGCACCTGCAAGACTCCTATAAAGAGTAGGATTGGATACTTGAGCACCATCCATAGCACATGAGCTTGGATTTTGAATCAACTGGAGTAGGCATGATTTTGTAATTTGTCATCTTAGCCCTGTACACAATCTCATCTACATAATTACGCGGAGTCAAGAACATGTGGTTGGCAGACCTGGTCACTGATATCCCCAAGAAGTAACTCATCTTGCCCATCAGTCATTGTAAATTTGGTCTTAAGTAAAGCAATAATCTCATTTTTCAACTCATCGGATGAGATAGTAAGAACAATGTCATCCACATACAGTAGTAAGTAAGCAATGTTGCTACCTCGATGAAAAATGAAAAGAGAATTATCACTTCTGTTGTATACAAACTCAATCTGAATAAATATATCTGGCAAATCGATCATACCATGCACGGGGGGTCTGTTTGAGACCATACATTGACTTACGGAGATGACACACATAGTGAGGGATAACATGATGGATGAACCCAGACGGTTGATGCATGTAGACTGTTTCTTTCAGGTCTCCATGTAGAAATGCATTTTTCACATCAAGTTGATGGATCGGCTAGTGTTTGCCCGTGTCTATGCTCAGAACTGTGTGAATGGTAGTCGGTTTGACAACCGGGCTGAAAGTCTCACCACAATCAATGCCCTTCTACTGATTTGTGCCATTAGCCACAAGTCGTGTCTTATACCTCTCAAGATCTTCATTGTCTCTGAATTTGTGACGAAATAGCCACATACAACGGATCACATTCACCCCCTCCATTCTAGGTACTAGATCTCACGTGTGTTATTTAGTCAAAGCATTGAATTCCACAGACATAGCCGCATTCTAATTAGGGTCTTGTTTGGCCAATTTGGGGTTCTTGGGAATTGGAGAGATGGTTTAGGCAGACAAGTTAAATTGGACTTTGGGTTTAAAAATCCCGTGTTTGCCAAGAGTTTCCATTTGGTGAGTGGAGACCGGGGAGGGTGCAGGATTTTCTGTCGAAAGCGCCACGGCGTCGCGATCAAGGGTCGCGGCGCCTGAGGTACACTGCTCACTGGAAGTTTGGCGCTGTGGCGCATCCCCGAGGGGCCGCAGCGTTGACAACGGTAAAAAATATTTTGCTCACTGGAAGTTTGGCGCTGCGGCGCATCCCCGAGGGACCGCGGCGCTGACAACAGTAAAACATCAGTTTTCTCACTGGAAGTTTGGCACCGCGGTGCCTCTTCGATGGGCCGCGACGCCGACATCTGTGATGACAGGAGAGGAGGGGATGTTTCGGTGGTGCCATGATTGAGTTGAATGAGAATAATAGGAGAGATGACAGGCTCGTCAAGAAAGGAGTAATTCAGTTTTGGGAATATCTAAGGATTCAAAAACATAAATGTGGTCTCGTCGAACGTGACGTGACGTGAAATGTGGATTTGATGAGTGGACGAGTCATAGCAGAGATAGCCCCTATGTTCATCGGGAAGCCAACGTAGACACATGGAGTGGACCAGGGAGCTAGTTTGTGAGGGGCGGTAGAGGCAAGGTTAGGATAACATAGGCAACCGAATATCCGTAAATGATCGTAAGAGGGGACTCTGCGATAGAGGATTTCGGTAGGGGTCATATTGTGAAGGGTGCTAGTTGGGAGAATATTTAGAATGTATTCTGACATCTTGCAGCATATACCCGGAAGGACGGAGGGAGAGAGACATGAATCAATAGAGTGCGAATCATATTGTTAATGGTGCGAATGATTCGTTCAGTTTTACCGTTTTGTGGGGGAAGTGTGAGGGTATGAGAAACGAAAAACCATGCATTATTTGTACAAAAGCGGTGAAACGTAGAGTTATTGAATTCACGACCATTATCACACTGAAATGATTTTATATCTTTTTCAAATTGTATTTAAATGAATGTTCGAAACTCAAGAAATTTGGCAAACACTTCCGATTTAAATTTGAGAGGATATAACCAAAGGTGGTGGGAAAATCATCTAGCAAGATAAGATAATATTTATGACCGAGGGAACTAGCACTAGGTGATGTCCATAAATCGACATGTATAATATCAAATGGTGCAAAGACAACACTAGTAGATGATTTAAATGGAAGACGAATATGTTTTCCTAAAGAACAAGAAACACAGTGTTGGGCAAGCTTCTCATTATTACAAGTAATGAAATTATTGTCTCTAAGAAAGTTAAAAACGGGGGTTTCTGGATGACCAAGCCTATTATGCCATGTGGATGGAGAAATAGACGCTATAGAGACGGGAGAGCAAGATCCGGTAGCGAAGGTGGATGGGAATGAATAGAGATCTCCCGTGCTATTGCATCTCGTAAGAGGTGTCCCCGTATGATGATTCTTCACAGTGAAACCAAAAGGATCAAAGTCAATAGAGACAGAGTTATTACGAGTAAATTTGCGGACAGAAATTAGATTTTTAATGATGTTTGGGGCATATAGGGTATTCTTAAGGGATAAGGGTGGATAAGGAGGTTGTGTGTAGGATGTACCATAGTCATTTATTGGAATGAAGTGGTTATTGCCAACTGTAATAAATTGAGTATTCTTTAAACTGAACAGTTTGGGAATATTATCTGCAGACCGGGTGAGGTGAGATGTGGCGCCGGAGTCCATGTACCAATTATTGTCCGGTTGTTACAGATTGAGGCTGCTGAAAGTCTGACCCAAATCAGTGAGGGTCATGCCGGATGTGGGCTGCTGGAATTGGCCTTGCATGAAGTGGGCTTGCTGCGGGTACTGGGCTAGCCGAGGGGCTGGAGCTGGGCCCAACAACCCGTGTTGAGAATACTGGGTGAAAGTGTCACGCCTCGAACCCCGGGCCCGCGACTGGTAGCCCACATATGAATACAGACCTCTAAGAATTTGACACAACTGTGACGGGACAAGGCCCCGTCGTATCCCTTAATACCTAGTCATAAAGATAAGCTCCGGAACATTGGAGTTATTCAACATGATGAACAAGGATCCTAAGCTCGCGGATCCACAACTGAGTACTTAGACCTGCGGACATGAACGCAGCCCCCGAAGGAGGTCAGTACAACAAATACTAAGTATGGAACTGAAATAAAGTACAGTATTAAAATCATGGTTGTGTACAAGAATGACAGGGGCAAGTATAGAAAATCAAATAACAGATCCTACCGTGTCACATAACCTAAAAGCCAACTGCACCTTGTATCACTGTACTATAACAACTCCAAGAGTCGACTGTGCCTTTCAAGAATATAATATCACACAGTCCAAATACAAAGCAGGAAACAAGTATGATAACCAAATTAATCAATAAGAGTAATGAAAATCAACTTCATCTTTTAAAAGACCATTTCACAATATATAAGCAGTCATGCCAAGTAAGGGACGCATGCCCTCAAAATCATTACTTAAGTACAACTATGGGTCTCATGCCCACAATATCAAGCGTGCCCGTGGAATTCCTTCCTCACTGTCGGCAGTCCATGATATGATAGAACACCAATATATACATACTCAAATACCAGGTTCAACCTGCGTCATAAAACCTCATGGGGAGCTAGTCCATGGAATAATAATAATATATAACATGCCCATGGTATTCCTGCATCTCGGGTACATGTCTTCATGGGGAGCTAGCCCATGGAATAATAATATCATCCGGGATTTGAACCCGCATCATGGCCGCATGCCCCCGGAATTCCTTCATCGGTGCAGACATGTCCATGGAACAATAAATATATACAACATGCCCGTGGTATTCCTGCATCTCGGGTACATGTCTTCATGGGGTGCTAGCCCATGAAATAATAATATCATCCGGGATTTGAACGCGTCGCGCGTGCCCGGAATTCCTTCATCGGTGCAGCATGTCCGAGAACAATAAATATATACAACATGCGTGGTATTCTGCATCTCGGTACGTGTCTTCGTAGAGCTAGCCCATGGAATAATAATATCATCCGGGATTTGAACCCGCATCATGGTCGCATGCCCCCGGAATTCCTTCATCGGTGCAGACATGTCCATGGAACAATAAATATATACAACAAGATGGTCGGCCCTCCATTTGAGAGACGCGGTAGCATAGAAATACAACACTTGCACAATAAAGGCTATCACAACTAGCATAGGCAAGTTTAACATACTCTTAGACTTTCATTAACATGTAAACGGATTCACCATTTTGTAAACTCAAGGTACTTTCATTTTATGCCAACAATCCGGGTTTTAACCCCAAAGTACTACGTACTTCAACTCTCTTAAAAGGATCCCTTTTTACATAAAAGCCACACGATACTAATACTTGTAGTATCAAGACACGATTACTTTTCAAACTAAGTTACTACACCTTCAGAAAATCATTTCAAGGCTTTTAAAATCAAGTCCCATAACCTTTAAGGAAATTAAATCTCATAACTTTGAAAATCAAGTCTCATAACTTTAAATCAAAGTCTCATAATCTTTAAAGGAATCAAATCTCTTAACTTTGAAAATCAAGTCTCATAACTTTAAATCAAAGTCTCATAATCTTTAAAGGAATCAAATCTCATAACTTTGAAAATCAAGTCTCATAACTTTAAATCAAAGTCTCATAACTTTAAATCAAAGTCTCATAACTTTAAATCAAAGTCTCATAATCTTTAAAGGAATCAAATCTCATAACTTTGAAAATCAAGTCTCATAACTTTAAATCAAAGTCTCATAATCTTTAAAGGAATATTCATTAATGTAGTAACTTAGCAAGGTCAACTAGACTCCACTACTTCCTAACGACTCTTACCAACATCCCCCATAAGACTTGGTAAGAACTTAGGAATATTCTAGACATGTTTTTAGCCTAAAATCTATCACGTGAATAATTCCTAATTACAAGGCAAGTACTTCAAGAAGGCAAGTCACGTATACTCCAAATAACAAGGCAAATATACTTCAAACAACAAGTCATGTATACTCCCAACAACAAGGCAAGTATACTCAAATATCAAGTCATGTATACTCCTAACAACAAGGCAAGTATACTCAAATATCAAGTCATGTATACTCCTAACAACAAGGCAAGTATACTCAAATATCAAGTCATGTATACTCCTAACAACAAGGCAAGTATACCATAAAAATACTCATGTCTTATAGAAGAGGAAGTCCACATACCTCGCGACGACTAACCATTTTGACACGTAGCGAAAACGCTCCAAGTACTTCATCGGCTATTCCTTAAGCCAAGTAGACCATGCTACACGTAGTACTTCAACCTAAAATGGTCATAGTACTTCTATCAATATCTTACTTACTATTGTAAGACTTATACCAATTAATTTCCCTCTAATTCTACGGAAAATCGGGCAGCACTTCCTTTGTTTCTACGTACTTTTTCACCTTTTCCAAGGCCCGTATTTCCATAACCAACAAGCCACATTTAAGGCGCAACCAACAGTTAGTCAAAGGGGATTACACGCCTAACTGGACGTGTAAAATTCTGCCCCATAATATAAACAAAACAGCCCATAATATACTGTTACACCTCGTATGTTAAGACAAAGATTTAGAACGTCATTAAGGATTGGGATTTCCAATTTTCGAAATTACAAATATTCTACGTGCTAATACGGATTAATTTTTGTGATGTGAATGTGTGGAAATCTCTTTAGAAATGGTGGTGTAAATAAACATATTTTTTTTTCCGTTAAGTTAGTAAGGTATATAAGGTGCGATGATAAGAAATTAAGGCAATGGGAAATTAGATTAAAAGAAGTGGGATTGGTTTAGTTAAATAAATACTTAGAGGGGGCAAAGTGTGGCATTTAAGGGGGCTAAGTGTATAAAAAAAACTGAAATCTGACATTCCTAAATAACTATCCACTAAGTTCTTTTTTTCCACAAACAAGAACACACTTATTTCTTTCCTCTCCTTTCTCCCCCCCTAGTTAATCGAAAATCTCCATTCCTTTGCAAGAAAATTTAGCTTGTTACTCCATCTTCTTGGGTTAAATTGTCCCACCATTTTAAAGCCAAATATTGCACCAAAACAGTGGGGAAAACGTCCCACTGCTGGCAGATTTTAGGGCTGTGGTTTCTTAAGTTTTTGGACAAATTTTGTGAAGGAAAATATGTATAAATGTTGGGTTATTATAGTAGAAGTGTTGCATGTCATTTTGGGTTGAAAGAAGAGAAGAATTTGGGCGAAAAATCGACGAAAAGAGGCTGAAAAATCGCTGGGCAGATTTTCGGGACTGTTTTGGACAGATTTTTAGTCAAATTTGGAAGGGAATATATCCTATAATATTAGGAGTTTTTGGGTGTTTAAAAAGCCTAAAATGAAGTTCGTCGAGTCTAGTTTCCAACGCAACAAACCGCTCGTCGATAGGACACTGGAGTAGAGAGTTATCGACGTTACAAGTTCAGCTGACGAAGCAGTGGCTAAAAATCTGGACAGTCACGTTTTTTGGGACTGTTTTGGTAAAATTTTAAGGTATGGAATTCTTATTCTATTGGTGAAAATGTATCCCTTTTACTTGATATTTGATAGATTAATTGATATTATAGTTAGGAGAATTATCCATGTCAAAGAAGAAAGGGAAAGAAGACAATGCATGTGAATGAGAGGTCGAAACCGATTTAGAACCTATTTTTGGCGTACGTTGAAATTGAGTAATTGTGTTGGTATGTTATTACTAATTGCATGTGAAAATTTAGATGAAACCTTGATGTTTAAAGTTAAAGTTGTTAATTGAAGTTGTTGGAAGATTAATTGGAAAGTAAGGAATTTTGGAAAAGCTTTGAAATTGAAATAGGTGTTGGCCGAAAGGTCGATGAAATTTTTTGAACGTAATAGGAACGTATTACATGCTGAATTTGGTGTGTAAAATAAGTTACCTATACATGCCTCGAAAGGATTAAAGTGTAGAAATATGTTAATTTTATATTCTGGAATAAGGTGGATTGTTGGTTTGAATTGGATTGTTGGTTTGATTGGATTGTAGTTGGAGTTGAATTGTTGGTTGATTTGGATTATTGGAAAATTATGGATACGCACATAAACAAAAGAAATGCTGCCCAATTTTTTTTTGTAGAAATAAGGGAGTCTTTAAGCATATAACTTACATTAGGAATCATAGAATTGATGAGCATGTTGTTCCTTATCATAGGTTGAAATACTACACGAGGAATACCTTAATACCAAGCTGATTAGTTCGCCTAAGAGGTATGTGAGACTATACTTTCCTTCTTTGGCATGATTTTATGAAAATCTTTCTTCCTTCCTTTGGCATGATTTTAATGAAAGTACGGCGGACGTACGTGATTCCTTCAAAGGCTAGTTTTAATCAAATAATGATTCATGATAAGTTAGTGTTTTGACTTTCCAAAAGATGATATGTGATACGCTAAGCGCCTTGATTTTCTAAAAGATGACTTAAATGATATATGATATGATAATGCCTTTTTTTTATTCCATTGAGAGTCAAACGATAATCTAAGTTATATATGGTTGCTCATGATATTCTGCTCGTGCCAAGTGTTATTACTCATTTCATCGAGTCCCTCATTACAGGGCCGAGACATGTTATATTGATAATTCCATCGAGTCCCTCATTACAGGGCCGAGACATGTTATATTGATAATTCCATCGAGTCCCTCATTACAGGGCCGAGACATGTTATATTGATAATTCCATCGAGTCCTCATTCTGGTAGAGACATGTTATATTGATAATTCCATCGAGTCCTCATTACTGGTAGAGACATGTTATATTGATAATTCCATCGAGTCCTCATTCTGGTAGAGACATGTTGTATTGATAATTCCATCGAGTCCTCATTACAGGTAGAGACATGTTATACATATATCAGATATCATCGAGTCCTCATTCTGGTAGAGACACGTTATACATACATATATATATATATATACTGAGATATCATCGAGTCCTCCAGTAGGCGAGACACGTTATCTGATTCTGACATGTATATGGACATGATGATTTCATGGTAGGCATTCATGGGTTCTGATATGACTCTCATTTTATAGATACAGTTGACTCTCTATTTTACTTGGTACAGTTATGGCCTAATTTTCAGTATTTCATGTTTTACATACTCAGTACATTATTTTGTACTGACCCCCTTTCCCGGAGGGCTGCGTTCATGCCCGCAGGTACAGGTGTTCAGTTTGGTGACCCTCCGATCTAGGTTCCTACTCAGCTATTGGGGAAGCTCCTTGATCCAGAGCTTGTCGTTTACAGAATCTCTTTTAGACTTATGTATATTTTGGGCACGTCATATGTCAGTATTACACTCTTAGAGGTCTGTAGACAGTTGTGGGTTGGATGTTTGTACTTTGTTTTGGGTTTGATGTCATTATCTAGTAGCAGCCTTGCCAGCTTGCGTGTTTTGATTTATGCCTTTGTGCGCGTGATGTGGTTGGTGGCAGCCTAGTCGGCTAGCCTATTATGACTGTTGTTTTGTTGTTTTAGCGACGCTTTGGCTCGCCGTTTTAGGATATGTTGTAAAAGCGGTGTTGTACCGAAATTTATGTAGACATCCGTATTAAATGGATTAAGAGTGACAGTCGATGTGGCGTCAATTAGGGCGTTAATCGCGATCCGTCGGGTGGTCGTGACAAAAGTGGTATCGAGCGATTAGTCCTCGGAATGTCTGAGGCAGTGTCTAGTAGAGTCTTGTGTATGGGTATGTTGTGCACCATACTTATATGCAGGAGGTTGCCGGACATTTAGGATTGGTTTCTACTCTTTCATCTCGTAGATCGTGCAATAGAGTTATGTCATTAGGATAACCCCCCCTCTTCCTAATAATTATTGTGGTTGCAGTTATGTTCCAAAAGACAGCGACAGTGGCTCGGAAGGGGAAAATCAGAGTAAATCGGACTTGACTTGGTGCGTCAAACCATAAGGGAAGTGAAAGAGTTTGAGTAGAAGTATGATGACCAGGTTTGGAGGTACTAGGTCCACGTCAGGTAAGGAAACTCTTCAGAATCTTCTATATACTGAATAAGGGATGGTATCGTCAAAGATTGGGACCAGGAGCAATGTCCGAGGCTACGTATGTATACTAGAATATGTTGAAATTATGAAAAGTACGACAAGTAAGAAATAAGTGAATAAGTGTTAAAAGAAATGGATTTGCTTACAATTACGAGTAGTGAAGAGATCCCTTCCAGACCATGAATGAGGTGTCGACTTGTGAAATGAATTGCAATAGTCTCTATCTTACGAATTGGTATTCCGTTATGCTACGTTATCTGCTCTATAGTTATGGAGATTGAATTTTTCCTTCCAAAGATAGAAAATGAAGCTTACCTACTATTTTCTCCTTCATACCTTTAATTAAATGTTGAGCTCTAATTGTTAGAATCTGTGACGATTTTTGTGATATACCATGTTGCTGGACAATGTCATGGTAGGAAATGACAGCTTTTCAGGTAAATTTACTGTGTCAAGTGTATGAGATTTGTTGGTTTGCTGTATATAGATGGATAGACACAATTATGAAGGAGGCTCTGCCGAAATTTCTAGAACTTGAGACTTGTTATGAACATTCGAGGACGAATGTTTCTAAGGGGGGGAAAATGTTACACCTCGTATGTTAAGACAAAGATTTAGAACGTCATTAAGGATTGAGATTTCCAATTTTCGAAATTACAAATATTCTACGTGCTAATACGGATTAATTTTTGACAATGACGAATGTGACGCCGGAAATCTCTTTAGAAATGGTGGTGTAAATAAACATATATATTTTTTTTCCGTTAAGTTAGTAAGGTATATAAGGTGCGATGATAAGAAATTAAGGCAATGGGAAATTAGATTAAAAGAAGTGGATTGGTTTAGTTAAATAAATACTTAGAGGGGGCAAAGTGTGGCATTTAAGGGGGCTAAGTGTATAAAAAAATCTGAAATTTGAAATTCCTAAATAACTATCCACTAAGTTCTTTTTTTCCACAAACAAGAACACACTTATTTCTTTCCTCTCATTTCTCCCCCCCCCCCCCCTAGTTAATCGAAAATCTCCATTCCTTTGCAAGAAAATTTAGCTTGTTACTCCATCTTCTTGGGTTAAATTGTCCCACCATTTTAAAGCCAAATATTGCACCAAAACTGTGGGGAAAACGTCCCACTGCTGGCAGATTTTAGGGCTATGGTTTCTTAAGTTTTTGGACAAATTTTGTGAAGGACAATATGTATAAATGTTGGGTTATTATAGTAGAAGTGTTGCATGTCATTTTGGATTGAAAGAAGAGAAGAATTTGGGCGAAAAATTGACGAAAAGAGGCTGAAAAATCGTTGGGCAGTGGGCAGATTTTCGGGACTGTTTTGGATAGATTTTTAGTCAAATTTGGAAGGGAATATCTCCTATCATATTAGGAGTTTTTGGGTGTTTCAAAAGCCTAAAATGAATTTCGTCGAGTCTAGTTTCCAACGCAACAAACCGCTCGTCGATAGGACACTGGAGTAGAGAGTTATCGACGTTACAAGTTCAGCTGACGAAGCAGTGGCTAAAAATCTGGACAGTCACGTTTTTTGGGACTGTTTTGGTAAAATTTTAAGGTATGAAATTCTTCTTCTATTGGTGAAAATGTATCCCTTTTACTTGATATTTGATAGATTAATTGATATTATAGTTAGGAGAATTATCCATGTCAAAGAAGAAAGGGAAAGAAGACAATGCATGTGAATGAGAGGTCGAAACCGATTTAGAACCTATTCTTGGCGTACGTTGAAATTGAGTAATTGTGTTGGTATGTTATTACTAATTGCATGTGAAAATTTAGATGAAACCTTGATGTTTAAAGTTAAAGTTGTTAATTGAAGTTGTTGGAAGATTAATTGGAAAGTAAAGAATTTTGGAAAAGCTTTGAAATTGAAATAGGTGTTGGCCGAAAGGTCGATGAAATTTTTTGAACGTAATAGGGACGTATTACATGCTGAATTTGGTGTTTAAAATAAGTTACCTATACGTGCCTCGAAAGGATTAAAGTGTAGAAATATGTTAATTATATATTCTGGAATAAGGTGGATTGTTGGTTTAAATTGGATTGTTGGTTTGATTGGATTGTAGTTGGAGTTGAATTGTTGGTTGATTTGGATTATTGGAAAATTGTGGATACGCACATAAACAAAGGAAATGCTGCCCAATTTTTTTTTGTAGAAATAAGGGAGTCTTTAAGCATATAACTTACATTAGGAATCATAGAATTGATGAGCATGTTGTTCCTTATCATAGGTTGAAATACTAGATGAGGAATACCTTAATACCAAGCTGATTAGTTCGCCTAAGAGGTATGTGAGACTATCTTTTCCTTCTTTGGCATGATTTTATGAAAATCTTTTTTCCTTCCTTTGGCATGATTTTAATGAAAGTACGGTGGACGTACGTGATTCCTTCAAAGGCTAGTTTTAATCAAATAATGATTCATGATAAGTTAGTGTCTTGACTTTCCAAAAGATGATATGTGATACGCTAAGCGCCTTGATTTTCTAAAAGATGACTTAAATGATATATGATATGATAATGCCTTTTTCTTATTCCATTGAGAGTCAAACGATAATCTAAGTTATATATGGTTGCTCATGATATTCTGCTCGTGACAAGTGTTATTACTCATTTAATCGAGTCCATCATTACAGGGCCGAGACATGTTATATTGATAATTCCATTGAGTCCCTCATTACAGGGCCGAGACATGTTATATTGATAATTCCATCGAGTCCCTCATTACAGGGCCGGGACATGTTATATTGATAATTCCATCGAGTCCCTCATTACAGGGCCGAGACATGTTATAATGGTAATTCCATCGAGTCCCTCATTACAGGGCCGAGACATGTTATATTGATAATTCCATCGAGTCCCTCATTACAGGGCCGAGACATGTTATATTGATAATTCCATCGAGTCCTCCATTCTGGTAGAGACATGTTATATTGATAATTCCATCGAGTCCTCATTCTGGTAGAGACATGTTGTATTGATAATTCCATCGAGTCCTCATTCTGGTAGACATGTTATACATATATCTGAGATATCATCGAGTCCTCATTCTGGTAGAGACACGTTATACATATATATATATATATATACAGATATCATCGAGTCCCTCCTTAGAGGGTCGAGACACGTTGTACAGATTTATAGACAGGTATATGGACATGATGATTTCATGGTAGGCATTCATGGGTTCTGATAAGACTCTCACTTTATAGATACAGTTGACTCTCTATTTTACTTGGTACAGTTATGGCCTCATTTTCAGTATTTCATGTTTTACATACTCAGTACATTATTTTATCGACCCTCTCTGGTGCGTTAAATGCCGCAGTACAGTGTTGATTTGGTGACCCTCCGATCTAGGTTCCTACTCAATTGGGAAGCTCCGATCCGGAGCTTGTCGTTTTGGTACGAATCTCTTTTAGACTATGCATATTTTGGGAGCAGCGGTCTGTCCCGTCGTATGTCGAGATTACACTCTTGAAGTGCGTAGACAGTTGTGGGTTGGATGTTTGTACTTTGTTTTGGGTTTGATGTCATTATCTAGTAGCAGCCTTGCCAACTTGCGTGTTTTTATTTATGCCTTTGTGCGCGTGATGTGGTTGGTGGCGGCTGGTCGGCTTCTTTATTATGGTATGTTGTTTTGTTGTTTTAGCGACGCGCCGGCTCGCCCGTTTTTAGGGATATGTTGTAAAAACAGCGTTGTGCTGCCGAAATTTATGTAGACATCTGTATTAAATGGATTAAGAGTGACAGGTCAGTAATGACGTCCAATTAGGACGTTAATCGCGGCCCGTCGGGTCGGGTCGTGACAAATACCAACATTTTTAGGGTCATTCTCGGCCAACATCATTTTAAATCCAAATCTATTTTCCTTAATTCCTTTTAATCCAACTCAAGTTTCAACATGTTATATAAGTTATATCAATTTATCAACTATATTTCCTTCATTATATAACATGCGACAAGTATAGATGACGATAATAAAAATCAACGAATCACATGGCCCGAAAAAGCTAGTTTCGGACCACTCACCCAAAGTAGGGCATACACACCTTATTTTCCATATCTTCCTTAATGAAAGTTCATCCATATATATAAAAATGAGTAATATCCAATTACTGCGGAAACATGAGAATTATTACCTCATTTTTAGCCTTAAAATCGTCCCGGGCAGAACGCTATACTTTGGTCCGTAGTTTTCGTTTCGCTCCACTTCTTCAAGATCCAATCACATATATGTACCCCCTACAACCTTAGGAGCAACTTCCCTTCACATTCCATCACCAAAAAGTCGACGGAACCCTAGGGTTTCACCCTTCAACTCTCGGCCAAAGCAAGGTTTAAGAGGCTTGGAGAGTAAACTTGGTTTAGGGGCTTAATCTAGGAGTAAGAAGCTTAATCAACACTTTATTCTTGGCTAATGAGGCTCTCGATTTTATGGAGCTAAGGGAGAGAGATGAGGGCTTTCTTGGATGCAAATGTATAAGGCTAAGTCTTGCAAGCCTCTAATATATAGATGTGTATCTCAAGTAGCAAGACAAGTGGAGTGGGACCCACATGGTCCACTTGTCCACAAAATATCTTGTCAAGTCTCACAAATATCTAAAGTCAAATAGTCAAGGTCTTCCAAGATCAAGACAAGGGGGTGGGGTGTGCCACGTGTCATCCTATGATTCGTCTAAAATATTTTCACCCTCCAAAAAGTTCATAATTGGCCAAAATATCGAAAAACTTGTGGGCCCCACAAAATTATAAAATTTCCCGGGTAGGCCCCACATGACCAAATCCGAAAATAAAATTCCATAATTCTAATATATTCTATGAATCCCACATACCAAATTTGAGAATCATATTCCAATTAATGAACCTTTTTCCTTCGCGAGGTTCCGAGATTTTTCCGGAATTTTCATTCTTTCTAAAATTCAAATCCCAATTTCTCACGTACATTCTTATCTCAAACTGTTGGAAATACGGGGTGTAACAGAAGGGCTGTTGGTACTAGAATTGTGGGGGAGTCGCGGCACCCTGCTGGTACTGTTGAGGCACCGCGACCCAGCTGTTCTGCGAACCCTGATGTGGTTGATGTTGTTGGTTCTGCTGACCGCGACCCTTTCCACGACCACGTCCTCCTCTTCCGCCGCGGCCCTTGTCACATCTGCCGCCGTAGCCCTACCGCGGTTGAGGATTTTCCGGCGGTGTTTGGTCTTATGGTGGCGTCTCGACAACTAACGTCTTCTGATTGTGCTCATCTTGCTTACCATGACAGGTTTCTTCTAGCAACAACTGCGAGTGAGCTTTGTTAAAACTGGGTAACGGATCCGCCTGTTGAATCATAGTGGCCAAAGTATCATATTCGCCTTTAGGAAGGCCTGCAATCAATTGTAACACCATTTTAGTTTTCGAGACACGCGTGCCGACGTTGGAGAGTTGATCCGCCACAAGTTTTAATTGTTTGCAGTACTCAGTCATGTTGGAAAAGTTTTTAAGACGTGTATTGTTAAACTGTTCCTCCAAATACACAACACGAGTATGTTTGTTGTCTTGAAAAAATTCCTCTAAACGAATCCACAATTCACGGGATGTGGCGCCAGATTTCATGATAGTAAGAAGTAGATCGTGAGAAATACTATAATATATCCACTGTTTGACGATGGCGTCGAGACGAAGCCATGTAGACTCATCAACCTCCGGGGAGCGAGGAATAATGTTATCAATATGATCAAGAACGTTATAGACACATGCATGAATGCGAAACGGTTCAACCCAAGGAGAATACTGATTGTTTTCTTGATCAAGATGAATGGGAAGGGAGTTCTTGATGTTGATAACGGTGAGGGCTGGGTGAAAAGTTGATTTCGGTGTTTCGGGAGTGATATTGGTGGAAGAGGAGGCTGTAGGAGTTGTAGGAGGAGTCATGACAGTGGATATAATTTAGGAGAGAAGGAAAGAACCCTAGATGAGGAAGGTGGCGCCGCGGTCGAGATAGAGTAGGGGGGGGGGGGGGTCGGCGGCGCTGAAATATTTTAGAGAGAAAGTAGGGTTTTGGCTCTTCCCTTGAGGAGTATTTCTCATTATAGTGTACAATATTCATCTCTTCTACAATAGGAATTATAATCTTATCATAATTATATTTACACAATATATAGAATATATTCTAATTATGAATTAGAAATTTTATATATCACTATACACGTTTACACTTTCCTTTTCCATCTTTAAAATTTATGCTACATTTTCTAAAGTGCCAATATAAAAAAGGAATTCTATACCTGAATCCATCCAAGTGTCAAGTAATACAATAAGAATATTTGGTCAAATTAATCCGAATGTTCTCCTAGTTTGGTAGCTGTCAGGATTATGTGGCAATCCAATCCTTTTATTTTCAAATTTCAAACTTATCTATTTTCAATCTTTACCATTGATGTATTTTTTTTTTCAAAATTCATACTTATCATTAACAAAACATTTTATTTTGGGAAAAGGATCATATTTGTCATCAAATTTTTAAAAAAGGATCATATTTACCCTCCGTTAAAGTATGGAATCAAATATGTCCTTTCCATTAGCAAAGTTATTACATTTACCCTCCATGGACAGAAATTCCACGTGGATGCCACGTGTACGCCACGTCAGATCCACCGACGTGGATCGGTAGGGGTTTCTGGGATAAGTGGATCGGTAGGGGTCTGGGATGGTGGGTTACAGTAATTGGGTTGTCGTGGGGTGGTCTCTGGGTTTGGGTGGTCGATGGGAGGTCGGGTGACAGTGGGTTCGTCTGAGTGGCCGGCGGATGAAGGAGACGACTATAGGTCCGGTTGTTTCTGTCGGTGAAGGACCTGACAGATTGCTGATGGGACAGCGGGTGTAGGTGGTGACGGAACTGTGGTTGTAGTTGTGGTGGTACGACAGAACAGTGGTTGTAGTCTCTGTTTGTTTTGAACAGAGAGAGTAGAAACAGTGGGGTGGGGTGAAGGGCGTCGACGATGGGGTGGTTGGTTGCTCCGGTGAACCGGAACAGCGGGGTTGTCGGCTAAATAGATGGAGTAGAAGCAGTGGGGATGGTGATGTGAGTCCCACCTGCCATGTGTCTTCCACGTGGATCCGACGTGGCGTTCACGTGAAATTTCCGTCCATGGAGGGCAAATGTGACAACTTTGCTAACGAAAAAAACATATTTAACTTCATACTTTAACGGAGGACAAATATGACCGTTTTCCGAAAGTTGAATGACAAATATGACCCTTTTCCCTTTTATTTTTGCCCTCCATCACAACATAACTCCAACCTAAAGTATGACAGATTATTATTGTAAACTATAGTACTCAAAAGTAGAGTATTAAATTTGGACATTTTTCAGAAAAAAATTCGACATTTGGTATCCATCCAGTCCACGCGGAATTTTTTTAAAGGCAATAACAAATACAAAATAATTTTCTAATGATAGCGTTATAATAATGTTTCATATATAATAATGTCAAACTCCTGTTTGGACTTTAGATTATGCATGCTTCTGATTCTTTATAACATATGTTGTTAAAAAAAAGCAGCTGGGTGCTCTTATAGTAATAATAATTAAAAATACCATAATTATCTTGTCCTCAAATGCTTCATCGGCTAATCTTTAACAGAAAGTGAAAGTAGATATTCACCATTAATAAATTCATAGAAAGCTGAAAAGTGAAACCAAAGACCTTTTTATTGTACTAGAAACCAATAAATGGATTGATTAGTGAGTAATATAGTAAAAGGTCATTGATTGTTAATCCTATATGCTTAAGAGAAAAAAATATTCCCTAGTAGGTAACAAAAAGTTCCTGGCCGGTATAAAAACAAAGATGATTATAAAACCTTTAAAATGTTATTGTTAAGACATAGGAGTAGTATATTATTAAATATGTAAAGTGTTTCCTTCCAATAATTCAGATTTTTATTATTCATACAATTCAATATGTTATCAAAAGCAAAAATATTCCAACTAGAGTCACATAATTACTCTTAAAAGAAATTAACATATATACTGTAACACGTTTGTTTGACATAAATAAACATAAAATGTCCTTGTCCTAGAAAAAAGTTGTCTGCCATTAGCAAATAGATAGCAGATAAAAAGTTTAACAACTTTTAGTTCTAGTGAACAGTGGGATTGTGTGAAGGGGGTCTCGGAGGAGCTAACAGGTTCAAGCCGTAGAAATAACTTCTTACAGAAATGTAGGGTAAGACTACATACATAAAGACCTTTGTACTCCGTCTCTTCCCCGAACCTCACGCATAGTAAGAGCTTAGTTCACCGGGCTGTCTTTTTTTAACATTGATTGTATGATAGACAATGTTTGGTAAATGGGTATTATCTATTTACTTTTTAAAACGAGTTATCCATAATTTCTTATGGTCCCTTTGTAGGATTTTGTTGGGTCTAAAACACGTAAGTAAGGCACAACGAAAGTTTAAAATTTTGTTCAACTTACTTACCTCAACAATTCTGTCTGGTATGATTACGTTACAATTGAAATCTGCAAAGACAAAAACATAAACTTACAGTTGATATTCTCTGGAGTCTTTACTAAAGGGAGCGCACATGAGTATCCTTTCGACCGCAAGCCTTGCTGTGGTATATTCCTATGAAAGGAAAGCTAGAAAATCTTGGCAGAGGTTTGAGAGGATTTTATTCTCTGAACTCTGAGTTCAGAAAGTAAAAATTGAGTTATTAATTCAGTTACCAAATAATGGTGTTAAGTGCTGAATATATAGGGAAGGTTAGGTTACAAATAAGATTAGGATTAGGCTTAAAACCTGACCCAAATTTCGAGATGCATTGGGTCAGTCAGACTGGGTCCACTAACATACAGGCGCCGCGGCGCTCCCGCCCTGTTTTAATGTTTCAGCACGTTTTGATTTAATTAAATTCAAAATTCAATTTTGACTTAATTAAATAATTTTCATCGAATAGAAATTGTCCCATAATCATCATTGATTTAAATATCTTGATTCTAAATCAAATGTTTTACATTCTCTCAATATACCCTTAGACCGAAAAGACAATCGACTTAGTGTGACCCTTTAAGCCTTCACACATCGACATTAATCAAATTAAGGTTCATACGAAACTCCTAGATTGCGCCATATGACGAACTCAATATGTGAAATACGTTTACATGACTCCGGTAAACATAGCCTTTATGTGAGATGATAAATTTCTTTCATTCATGATACACTCGATCAAGCTTAGGATTTACCATGTGTATATCCAAATGGTTTGATCATTTTATCTCATCTATATTAGTCGACAACTAGATCATATCCTAAATATGTCTATTGCATTCGCCAATGACTTGGTCGACCTAATATCACTGAGAAGCTGAGCGTTACCTCTCGAATATCCAATCGAGGAATGAATCCTATTATTGGCTCAACTACCACCATAGTTTGCATCGCAATGTACCCAATACAATTCATGTCTTATCTTATAAGGAACTTAACCTTAGGACATGATCAAAGTACATTACTCTGCAAATTAGGTGCGTATTGACCTCAAGTCAAAGGACATCTGTCTTTCACATGCTGATAATACTATAGACATGTATAACAAATAGTTTATCAGCATGACATATCAATACCCTCTAAGAGTATTTATTTGTCCATCACTAGTAGCAATTACTAGTAGTAATTGAGACATACTACATTCTTTAAGAATGTGATGCAGACCACATATCGACTTATATCATATCATTGATATCTCATTCTCAATGAGCATCAGTCGATGCTATTTTGAGAGTTACGCTCTATCATTATTATTTCACTTTATCAATGAAAACGTAAGTTCAAGAGATGCACATTAATGAATAATCACAAGCAATCAAAATCATAATTCAATAATTGCAAATGGCAAAATATATTAATCTCATTAATAATATGAATGTGTTCAAGTACATTTGTCCCTAAAATGATTGTTTCTAGAACATACATACTTTCAATCTCCCACTTTGCCTAGAGCCAATTACCAACGTATCTAATGCCCATATTTTCAACATGACCATTATGCTTGACTAAGCTTAATGGTTTAGTAAACGGGTCAGTTGGATTTGCATGTGTGGAAACGTAGTCTAATCTTATTTTTTCAGTCTCCACCATCTCCCTGAGTATGTGATATTTCCTTGGTACATGCTTGTTTCTGTTTATTGATCTTGGTTCCTTAGCTTGAGCAATCGCACCAGTGTTGTCACAATAAATCGTTATTGAACAAGTGACACTTGGAACAACTCTTAGTTCTTTCAAGAACTCAGATATTGCGATAGCTTCCTTGTCAGCTTTCGATCCAGCAATGTACTCTGCTTCAGTTGTCGAATCAGAAGTTGTAGCTTGCTTGGAACTTTTCCAATTCACTATTCCACCATTTAAAATGAAAGCATAATCAGACTGTGCTTTGAAGTCATCAACATCTGTCTGGAAGCAAGCATCAGCGTACCCAGTAGCTACTAGTTTTTCTTGTCCACAATAGACTAAGAAATATTCTTTAGTTCGTCTAAGATACTTAAGAATACTCTTTACTGCTTTTCAGTGTTATTCCCCCAAGATTCTGCTGGAATTTACAAGTCATACTAAGTGCATAGGCCACATCTCACCTTGTACAGGTCATGACATACATGATTGATCCTATAGCTGAAGCATATGGGATCCTCTTCATACGTTCATGTTCTGCAATTGTAGAAGGACTATCATTCTTTGACAACTTGATGCCTTGACCCATAGGAAGATTTCCCTTCTTGGAATTTTCCATAGAGATCCGTTTTAGCACTTTGTCTATGCATACATATTGTGACAGCCCCAACAATCTATTAGGTCTATCTCTGTAGATCCTAATTCCAAGAATGTAGCAGACTTCACCTACGTCCTTCATCATGAATGTGTTGGATAACTATTCTTTGACTGAATGCATGAGAGTCTTATTATCTCTCATTATTAATATGTCATCAACATATATAACAATGAAGACAATACTCTCATATGTGCGTTTACTATAAAAACACATGGACCCTCTTTGTTTCTAACAAAGCCAAACGATTTGACTGCTTTGGCAAAACAAATATTGCAACTCCTTGAGGCTTGCTTAAGTCCGTAAATGGACTTCTGTAATTTGCATACTGTTTTTGGCTGAGTCTTGGATGTAAAACCTTCTGGCTATATCATATACACCTCCTCAATTAGATTACCATTGAAAAAGACATTTTTAACATTCGTTTGTCAAATATCATAATCATAGTATGCAGCTATTGCAAGCAAAATCCGAATTGACTTAATCTTTGCAACTGGTGAAAAGGTTTCATCATAATCGACCCCAGGTCGTTGATTATAACCTTTAGCCATCAATCTTGCCTTATAAGTCTGTATATTGCCATATGCATCAATCTTCTTCTTGAAGACCCATTTGAATCATATGGGTCTAACCCTTGTTGGCAAATCAACCAAGTTCCACACTTGATTGATGTACATCGAGTCCATTTGAATTTTATGACTTCTTGCCATCTTTGTGAATCAATGTCTAACATAGCTTCGCTGTAGGTTGTAGGTTCATCGTCATCAGGAATATCTATCTCATTGTGTGTTTCAACAAGGAGATTAAGTTTTTCAGGCAGACGATGAGTTCTACTGGTACTACGGAATTGAATATTCTGTGTTTCAGTGTTTGTTGTATTCTGATTGTGAGAAGGTGTTTGTGTGTTGGACAATCCACCACCTTGAGAACTTTCAGGAATGTCATTTTCATGTCTTTTCTGAATGGGATGATGTACAACTATTGTATCATCTTCCATTGATTGTGTGTGAGAGTCTTGTATTTCTGTACTATCTCGCACAGCAGTACCCAATCTTCACCAATTACTCCCACTGAATCCTTGCATAGGTCATTTGACAAGGGTTCAACCTCTGTATTATCTTGTTCTTCTTGAATTTCTTCGAGTGCTATCTTATTGCAACTCCGTTCCTTGTAAACATAGTCTTCTTCAAGAAAAATTGCATTTCTGGAAATAATAACCTTATGTTCTCTAGAAAGATAGAAATAGTATCCTTTTGTTTCCTTTGGATACCCCACAAAATAATATTTCTCACTTTTGAATTCCAACTTGTCACTAAGCAACTTCTTTACATATGCAGGGCACCCCCAGGGTCACATGTGTTTAAGTACTGACTTTTTACCGTTTCATATCTCATATGGAGTTTTCTCTACTGATTTTGAAGGAACTCTGTTCAGAATATATATTGAGCTTTGTAATGCATATCTCCAAAGGTATGTTGGCAGAGCTGAGAGGCTCATCATGGGTCTAACCATATCTAATAGGGTTCGATTTCTCCTTTCAGCAACACCAATCAGTTGTGGCGTTCCGGGAGGTGTCCATTGTGATTGGACTCCATGAAGCTTCAAGTAATCTAAAAATTCTTTACTTAAGTATTCACCTCCTCGATCTGATCGAAGGGTCTTGATACTTGTTTCATCTCCACTTCTAACTTGTACTTCTTGAATTTCTCAAAAGCTTCGGACTTGTGTTTCATAAGATACACATGCCCAAACCTTGTGAAATCGTCTATAAAAGTGATGAAAATGGCCCACATACATCGGTATGGAGTAACTTGTCACGCCCCGACTTTTCTTAAGTCTTTCCTTAAGGCGTGATGGCACCTGGACAATTATTTATTTTCCAGGCGAACCGTCAACTCCTTTTCTTCCTAGATTAAACATGTATTTAAGTGCGGAAATAATATATATATCATAATAAGCAATTCAAAGCTTACAAGGAACAATTTTGTGCGGGGCATTCCCCGAGATAATGAAACCTAGTTCTTAAAACATACTTTATGAGAATAACTTTCACCAAATCCGAAATAATGGATTGGTGGGTCAAAGAGGCTGCGGGACGATCGCTAGCCCTGTCGCGGAGCTTTTCCTCTATCACGCTTCCCTGAAATATGTTAAATAAAAGAGTCAGCCCTACCATCCAAATGAGTGAGAACCTCACCCTATAAATCAAAGTAATCTCACAATATTTTAAGTACAAACATATTAGAACACAATAACCATGTTGTGAGACAAACTTCAACATTTTCAATGTATCATAATCAAGTATTCACACAATAATATTCTCTTTCAATTCGTTTCAGGACGTACTCAGCTTAACCCGCAAACATGTTTTATCTCATGTTACATATTAAGGTATTCCTTTGTATTTACATATTTGTTGCGACGTACAACCCGATCCGATGCATTTACAAATGCATTTACATATCCGTTGCAGCGTGCAATCCGATCCATTATGTTTACGTATTTGTGAACGCTTATTCACTTTACGTTTTGTTGTGGCGTGCAACCCGATCCATTATGTTTACGTATTTGTGAACGTGTATTCACTTTACGTTTTGTTGCGGCGTGCAACCCGATCCATTATATTTACGTATTTGTGAACGCGTATTCACTTTACGTTTTGTTGCGGCGTGCAACCCGATCCATTATGTTTACGTATTTGTGAACGTGTATTCACTTTACGTTTTGTTGCGGCGTACAACCCGATCCATTATATTTACGTATTTGTGAACGTATATTCACTTTACTTTTTGTTGCGGCGTGCAACCCGATCCATTATATTTACGTATTTGTGAACGCGTATTCACTTTACGTTTTGTTGCGGCGTGCAACCCGATCCATTATGTTTACGTATTTGTGAAGCGTATTCACTTTACGTTTTGTTGCGGCGTGCAACCCGATCCATTATATTTACGTATTTGTGAACACGTATTCACTTTACGTTTTGTTGTGGCGTGCAACCCGATCCATTATGTTTACGTATTTGTGAAGCGTATTCACTTTACGTTTTGTTGAGGCGTGCAACCCGATCCATTATATTTACGTATTTGTGAACACGTATTCACTTTACGTTTTGTTGCGGCGTGCAACCCGATCCATTATATTTACGTATTTGTGAACTCGTATTCACTTTACGTTTTGTTGCGGCGTGCAACCCGATCCATTATATTTACGTATTTGTGAACACGTATTCACTTTACGTTTTGTTGCGGCGTGCAACCCGATCCGATGCATTTACAAATGCATTTACATATTTGTTTTGTATGTGTTATATGTTCAAAAGGCTCAAACTGTCGAGAACAGAATAATCTAGAACTCTTATTCAACACAAAATTTTAAATTCCCCACCGAAACATTCAGTTTTTCAGTTTTAACAAATACATTAAGAACTGTTTGCCGAATTTATTATCAGAACGATACACGATCTTAAAACAGTCATAACTTCTTATTCGTAAGTCGGACCAAGCCCCGTAAATTCTCAAACTGACGAGAAAAGACAAATCTAGGACTTTCATTTGAATCAATATTTCATATTCTGTACCAATTGCTACAGTTTTACCATTTTACCCACTGCTTTACGGACTTTCCACCGATCCGGCGCAGAAATTTTAAAATACGATAACTTCTAGACCGTAAGTCCGTTCTACCTCTTCTTTAGTTCAATCTGTTCGTAACAAATTGATTTACAACCATACCAAATTTCGTCTAATTCTAACAAGTGAAACTCGGGAAAAACAGTTCATAATTCTACTTGCTCTCAGATTTCGTCCAAATCTGTGGCAGAAAATTTAAACTATGATAACTCTTAAACCGTAAGTCCGTTTTATCTCTTCTTTAGTTCAATCTGTTAGTAACAAAGTGATTTACAACCATACCAAATTTCGTCTAATTAAAACAAGTACAACTCCGAAAAACAGTTTGTAACGTTCATGTCCCGAACTAGTTGTTTAAGAAATCTAAATTCATAATTTTTCTTTTAACATCAACATTATATTCTAACATGTATAAAACTTAAAATACAGGATTTCACTAAGAAATTTGAGTGAGAAAAACTCACCTTTGTTACTTCCTAATTGTGGATGAACTTTAACTTCAAACTATCCTTCAACCAAGCCTTTATTTGGTACTCCTTAATTGCTCACTTTAAATCCTTGTTCTCTGAAACTTCTGGATTTTTCTTTCTCTTTCTTTTGTTCAGATTTTTCTTTGTTTCTTGTATTTCTCCTTTGGTTGTGTTCTTTTAAAAGTGTATGTGTGTTTTATGAGAGTGGGGGGGAGGAGTTGAGGGAGTTATGAATGGGGAGTGGAGGGCAAAGTTGAGGGGAGGGAGTTGGACGTGCTCCCCTTTTGTTCAGTTTTTTATTTTTTTATTTTTATTGTTTTTGTTTTTGTTTATTTGTTTAGCTAACGTTTTTTTTTTCCTGAGACTTTACATAACTCAAGCATCTCTTTGGCACGCACTCCTTCCCAGAAAGTGACTTGGTGGTCATCTTTCCTCTCAAGCAAGATTCACAATTACCATATGATTCTAAGTCAAATGGTTCTAGGTAGTCTAACTTCCTTAATCTTGTTATTCTTGATTTATTGATGTGACCAAGTCTACAGTGTCATAATTAAGTGGGGTTTCTTGGATTACTTATTTTAGCTCGTTTATTTTGTATATTGAAAATTTATTACTACAGTTTAGAATATACAATCCATCCACAAGCGGTGCATTTCCACAAATAAAACCATTAAAAGATAGCACAAAATTGTCATTTGTAATAAATGAGGAAAACCCCTCAACGTCTAACATTGGGAGAGAAAAAATATTACTTGTTAACGAGGGAACAAAATAATAATTATTGAGTTCTAAACAAAAGCTAGAAGGTAAATCTAGTCTATAAGTCCTCATACGTTCAACATCCACTCGTGCTCCATTTCCAACGCGTAGATCTACTTCTTACGGTCCAACTTTTCTTCTATCAGTCAACCCCTGCACATTGTTACAAATATGTGAGCCATAAGCTATATCTAATACCCAGCAGTGAGAATTATTTATAGACATTTATTTCATAACAAACATACCTTGTCCAGCAGTGCCAGGAGCACCTGGTGTTTTGTCTCCCCCTGGAGTTGTGCAATCCTTCTTCCAATGCCCCTTTGCCCCTTTCTCTTGCAGTTGAGGCAAACATCTGCAACTATTTTTGCCTTCTTCTGAACAACTCCTCGAGGTCTCAAAACCGTGGGTATGGCGGCAACCGTCTCCCTTCTTCTTTTGCATGTTCTTACCTTTAGGTTTGAATTTGCTAGAGGGGTCCACTATGAGCATAGCCTTACCTTTGGAGGTGGACGATTCGAAGGTCCTCAACATATTGTGAAGCTCTGGGAGACTCGTCTTGGTTCCATTCATGTTGAAATTTACAATAAAGTTCTCAAATGAACCAGGGAGCGAGTTCAAGATTAGGTTGACAGAAACATTCACGGACAGCTTCGTTCCAATCGAAGCCAACCTCTCTATAAACCCAATCATCGTCAAAACATATTGTGACACCTGACCTCTTTCGTTCAACTTACATTTGAAAAGGTCTTTCAGCATTTCATACTCCATTGTCTGAGACTGTGAGTCATAGAGACTCTTCAAATGTTATAACATCTCGTTGGGGCCCATGTTCTAATGTTGTTTTTGTAACTCTGGAGTTATAGAAGACAACATAGCACATTGTGCTGCAATAGCGTCATCAAGATATTTCTAATAGGTTGTCTTGTCAAACAGGGCATACTCTTCAGAATCTTCAGCAAGGACTGTTGGGAATGCTTTATCTAACACATACTTAATCTTTTTCAATCGTAACACCAGACGCAGATTTCTTTAGCCAGTCAGTAAAGTTTTCTCCAATCAGCTTGTTTGTTTTAACCAACATTCTAAGTGACATATTCGACATTGTAAACTGAAGAAAGGATATACCTGAAAATTAACATCCGAATATATAATTTCTATTTGAACACATTCGTTAACTAATTAATCATGACCTTTAGTTTAATTAGCTCCCACTATTTTAACATATCCTTTTACTCCATTAAAGAATTCGAATTTATATCAAATATGGTCATAATAGGCCAAGATCCAGACTCATGTTGTCTCCGCGTTTGCTGAGGCTGATAACTTCAACAACATGATTCGGTAGGTCTCTAAACCAATTACAAACAATTTGAAACTCTTGGTTGATCAAATGTTCTAAACAAAATGATTTGCATCCCTCGGCTTGTCCGACACTGAGGCGTCAAGATATCCTAGCAAGTCAACCCCGTTATGCGATTGCAATTATGTATCTAAGCGGGTTTTAGCTTCATATAGCAAACACTGGGGTGTAAATTCCGATGAAGGTTTATCACCTACTTCTACATTTAACATGCATCTATGAAAGAATCTAAGTCCTCGTAGACTTAGAGCAAATGCTGGGGCATAAATATTCATCTCGCCGAAAAGAATTTTGCACTACAATCAATTATAACAGACGACACATTCATTTTAAATGAGACTTGTATTAAAATTTGGGGAACATTTTAATTCAGGGTTTTAATCAAGATCAACTCTACCATGTTTCAAACATCACTCAAAGCATGATATTAAGCAGTTAAATATGTATTGGGCGCCGCCTACCCAAACATAATTTACAGACGCTAAACTAATATTGGGTGCCGTCTACCCAAGCATTATTTGCGGACGCTATTATAGTATAATAAATGACGTTCATTTAGCACATAAAATATTATATTAAATATACTGTATAATAATAATCATGGGTTAACTTTCTGAAACTGATTTTTTTTTACTTATTGGACATCTGGCGCCGCAACTCTCCATCATGGGGCCGCGGCGCTTTAGGTCCAGTAGGTTCCAAATTTTAAAACGAGGCTTTTAATCACGATTTTGGATTGGAGTCTCGGCCCCTCCTTGTTTTCGTGACCGGCGCCGCGGCGCCTCCCTAAAACCCTAGCATGCGTCGTGGCGCCCTGCAATAGGGTCGCGGCGCTGACGTCCCTTCAGAACGTTTTTCGTGTTAATTTTCAAAAAAACGTCCAAACCCTAAATTTAATTTAGGGATCAGATCACGAATCCTTTATTATCACCCATCAATATCAACAACGCACATGTTGACCATCATCCATTCCCACCCGTTCTTCGTCGTGCACCATGTTCGCAATGAACCGGTTTCTGCACAAGGCTTAGTTCGAGTTAGAACGGAGTGACTTCCTCGATTTAGCGTAGTTGATAATTTAGGGTGATTACAAAAGGTCAACGTTCAGTCAAGGTATGTAGGATTTGAAGCAGCCATGTTCTAATTCAGTTTAAAATCAATTTCACGTTTGAACCCATATTATTCCCTTTCAATAGTTACGTAACCATTGAACCGGTCTGGGCTCTGATGTCACTGTAGGGTTTTGTTGGGTCTAAACTAAAGGTGTCTAACGGGCCGAACCTGGCCCGACCGCAGAGTTCTCACGGTTTAACCGCTTCCGATTAAGCACGGTCCTGCTCACGGATTCTGTGTCGCCCGATGGTCCGTCGAACCGGTCCTACCGGTCCGGTTTATATATATATATATTTTTTATTTCTAGTATTTATTTTCTATAATATAAACTAAATTCAATTTAAATATGTAATATAATAATATAATATATAATTTAGTTGTATATATTAAAATTGAAACTTTAAAGTTAACTTTTTATTTTATAGTTTATAACTTTATACTTTATAGTTTATAACTTTATATTGTAAATTTGTAATTATACTTTTATTAATTTATTAGATTAGTAGATATAAGTTAACAAATAAGTAATAACAGATTAACAACTAAATAGATAGTAAAATTAAAATTAATGATAAGATGTAAACTTTTGAACTTTCATAACGTTAATAAGAGTACATAATGAAGTAATAATAATTTTATTTACATATTATGCATCATTCTTGCAAGTTCTTTGTAATCTATAGGTTGATTGAATTGGTTATGCTTCATAGCCTCTAAATCTGGAGTATTAATTCCAGTCCCGCCTCCGCTCCCACCTTCCAAAATATTGCCTATTTCTTCATCTTCCGGAGAATTAACGTCTCCACATCCTTGATTTCTTCTCTCTGATCTGATCCAATCCCTTAAGCAGACTAACACTTTTAATGTGCTTCCACCCAATAAGTGACGTGTATCTCCTATTTGATCTCGTGCTTGGCTAAATGCACTTTCAGAAGCCACTGCTGAGATTGACACATTAAGAACATCCCGGGCCATCGCTGCAAGTACCGGGAATTTCCTTTTGTTATCCTGCCACCATTGTAAAGGGTCAAAACTTTTCTTCGGCTCCGCTGGCTTTTGCAAATAAAATTGCATCTCATCGCAAAATCGGCTTGTGGTTGCTTGTGTTGTAAAAGTGCTCCATATGTCTAAAGATTCTTCTTCATCGTCATCAGCATTGAATCCTGCAGGTGTAGACACAGAAGCAGAACTAGAAGGAATATTAGTAGCAGAGTTGGTGTTATCATGTAATGTAGCATAATATTCATATAATGTAGTTAAATTAGTATCAAGTTTACTTATGCAATCAAATGAAGATAGAGTTTCTGTTTCACCTATTTTCATATAAGTATATAAACTAAATATTAAATTATGACAATCTACTTTTTTAATAGAAGGATTTAAGACTGCACCAATACAATAAACATCAGGAATAGGGAAAAAATATTTTTTAAACTTTTCAAACATAAGTGTAACTGCATCTTTATATTTCACATTTGATTTTAAATCATAAAGTAAATATGAAATTTCAGCTATATGAGCTAAAGCATTACAAACTGTTGGGTAATAAGATCCTGAAAATTCAACAGTTGCAGTGTAAAATTTACGTAAATTTTTTAAAAGTTCACCAATTGATTTTCAATGTTCTTCAGTTAACATATACATCACGTTCTTACAATGCGCATTTGCAACATGTGTTATGGGGTCTTTATACTTATAACATTCTTTTAAAAATAAATAAATATAATTCCACCGTGTAATAATCTCTTATGACATGAATTTAGGTCTCAAATTAAATTGTTTACATTTTTCTTTAAATTCTATAATTCTATTTTTCCTATTATTACTGAATAACTCCAATGACTCTTTTGACAAGTTTTATTTGGTGAAAATAAATCAAGACCACTTTTAACAATTAAATTATAAATATGACAAGCACAACGAACATGAAATATATCGAAGTGGTGGTTGTACTTCCGCTTTAAAAGATCTACAAAGGCAGATATTAGATGCATTATCGAATGATACACAAAATATTTTATTATAAAGATTATATTTTTGGGCATAAAAATAATAGTTTTCGCTATATATTTTCCCAGTATGACTTTTGATCCTCTCATACGCAAAAGCAATAATACGTTTTTCCATTCTAAAATTTTCATCAATCCAATGACAAGTAATTGTTAAATAATCATAACTGCTCAACGATGTCCAATGTCCAAGTAAAACTAACATGACATGGAAGGTTAGCAAACAAATATTGCAAGAAAATAACATAATCATTATGAAGTCTAAAAATATCGGCTCTAGTAGTACTACGAGGAACACCTTTAAAAAAATGATTATATACTCTTTGAATATATGTAATTAAATATGAAGAAGAAGCAAAAGAAAAAGGTAAACAACCTCCGACAATAATTTTTGCTAATTCAATGCGATCCTTTTTTGGATCGTACTTAGTCACCCCCCAGTTAATGGATTAAGTTGTTGTTGACCGGGTTCTAAATCAGAGACAACATCTCATTGTGCCGTATGATCGTGTTTTATATGTCTATCTATAGTGCCCGTCCCCCCGTCACCACCCCTGTCTTATGTTTATAAGTTCTCCCACAAATATTACATTTAACTCTATCAGTACCCACAACTTTATCATAAAAGAGCCACACTTTACTCCTTTTTTTTCTTGCTACTGGTTCTGGTAAAGGAGGTCTACGAACGACTACGACTACCACTAGCAGTACCAACATTGACAGAAGGAACACTAGTAGGTGTAGGAGGTTCTTGTTCTTGTTCTTCAAGTTCATCAATATCATCTAATTGAACGTTATCATATTCATTATCTTCTATTCCAAAATCTTCTTGCATTTGATCATAATCTATATTTTGATTAGATGATGAAGAACCTCTGATTTTTACCCTTGAACTAGATTTACTATGATCCGCAATTCCTCTTAGTAAAGACATTATAAAATATTTAAATAATCAACAAATAAATATGACAATTTAATAAAATAATTAGAGAATGAAACGAGTGTACCAAACTTGATTCGAATTCAATCAAACTCAAGCTCAAGTCTCAAGGTCTTGCTACTTTGAATTTGAAAACTAATAATAATAATAACTTGAAAATTGATAATAAAGATGATTAAGAGAGTATGAGAAATTGAGAATAAGAGAATTGAGAGAAATGTTGTGTGATAAAAATGAAAAAAATGTAGAGAATTTATAGATTTTTTAAAGGGTAAAAATGTAATTAAAAAAGATAAATAAACAAAACAAAAACAAAAAATACAAGCCAACGGTCGAAATGACCGTTGGCACACAGCCCCTTCCCCCCCCCCCTCCCAAAGTCCCAACGGTAACAATACCGTTTGGGCAAAATATATATATATTTTTTTGTTACCGGTCTGGTCCGGACGGCTAACCCAGAATGGAATCGGTTTCGTTATCGCCTAACCTGGCCGCCTTACGGTTTTCTCTAACGTGCGGGTTGGGATTGGGGGCCAATCCAACCCCCAACCCGGTATGCCTTACCGTGGCCCGGCCCGGTTTGACTACCGGTCATGGCCGGCTCGGTCAACCCTTAACGGCAGTGACAGGTATAGTCTAAACATGTAAGTAAGACACAACGGAAGTTTAAAATTTTGTTCAACTTACTTACCCCAACAATTCCGTCTGGTATGATTACGTTACAATTGAAATCTACAAAGACAGAAACATAAACTTACAATTGATATTTTCTGGAGTCTTTACTAAAGGAGCGCATGCGAGTATCCTTTCGACCGCAAGCCTTGCTCTGAAAAACTAGGAAATCTTGACTGAGGTTTGAGAGAATTTTATTCTCTGAACTCTGAGTTCAGAAAGTAAGAATTGAGTTACCAAATAATGGGGTTAAGTGCTGAATATATAGGGGAGGTTAGGTTACAAATCTGATTAGGATTAGGCTTAAAACCTGACCTAAATTCCGAGATACAGTGGGCCAATCGGACTGGGCCCACTGCCGTACAGGCGTCGCGGCTCAGCCTCTCAGGCACCGCGGCGCTCCCGCCCTGTTTTAATGTTTCAGCACGTTTTGATTTAATTAAATTCAAAATCCAATTTTGACTTAATTAAATAATTTTCATCGAATAGAAATTGTCCCATAATCATCATTGGTTTAAATATCTTGATTCTAAATAAAATGTTTTACATTCTCTCAATATATCCTTAGACCGAAAAGACGATCGACTTAGTGTAATCATTTAGGCCTTCACACATCGACTTAGTTAAAGTTTTGTTAAAGGCAACACACAAAAACAAGACGATTTGCTAATGACAAGAATATGAATATTGTTTAAAAAAATATCTTAAAGTATAGTACTAGATAGATTTAAAATATTTTGTACATAAAGGAATACATTTGGATCTTTTTTCCATCTAATAATTATGAAACGAAAAGAATGTCACAGAAACTAAAGAAAAAATTTAAGAAAGTTGAATTAAATAACGTTGTCAATTTGAATGATCAATCTAAAGAAACATACAACTATGAAGTGAATTTTATTTAATCATCACTTTGTTAAACGCCAACATTTTCTAGTGAACATTTGATGTGATTGATTCATTGATTTTAACGTAATGCGTGGCTACATAAATCACGTGGTTCCACTTCAAATACAATTCTATCTTTTGAAAATGACAACATTCAATATTCAAAATAAAAATAAAACCATGCTGGAAAACAAAGGATTATTGAAAGGAAATATATGATTATTTTAATTAATCAATTTTATTAGAATGAGATTTTCATTCGGTATTCGATATTGATATTAGAATCAGATCAAATTTAGATAGCAGGGTTTTGTCGGGTTCGTGTACGCAGCGAAATTTAAAAATTTGTGTTTTAAATCCGACAGACGGACAAACTGCAGGATGATTATGTAATGATAAAAAAACAAACACGTTGTTAACAGTAATACATCAATAGAACACCTACGGTTTTGCAATCTGAAATCTTCGAGTGTAATCCGTGGGTGAGCACGCAACTATTCCTTCAATTGCAAGTTTCAAAAATTGTGATATAATTACTCTTTCGAAAAGCTAGAAAATCCGACAGAGTTTCAGCAGAGAATAATTTATGAATTAAGTGTATATAAAAGTAATGATTGAACCCTTTATTTATAGCTGTAAAATGCAGCTAGGGTTCCCAAATGGGCCAGGTCCAGAAATCGAGGTGAACTGGGTCATTCAGACCCACTGGACTTGCGGCGCCACAACTCTTAATGGGTGGTGTCGCGGCCCTGGGTCCCATGCGCCGCTGCCCTTAATCCAATTTTCTCTCGTTTCTATTTTAATTAAGTCCGTAATTCAATCTCGACTTAATTAAATAATCATTATTTATTCAAAATGTCTCGATCATAAACCGAACATTTATACTCTCTTATTATATCCTTGAATCGCCGGAACAATTGACTTAGTGTTACCCTACAGGCCTTCACATATCGACACTAATTACATTAGGGTCTACACGAAACTCCTAGACGGTGCCGAAGACGAACTCAATATGTGAAGTATAGTTACACGAATCCTGTAAATTGAACCTCTATGTGGGAGGATAAAATACTTTCATTCACGACACACTCGATCAAGTTTAGGATCTGCCAAGTGTCTATCAAAATGGCTTGATCATTATATCTCATCTATACCAGCTGACAACAAGACCATATCATAGATATGTCTACTGCGTTGGCCAACAACTTAGTCAACCTAATACCATATGAGAACCTGAGTGTTCTCTCGAAGATATATTCGAGGAGTGAATCCTAATCTTGGCTCAACTACCCCCTTTAATCTATGTCGCAATGTACCAAATACAAGTCGTGTCTCAACCTACAAGACATTTAAGCTTAGGACATGATCAAAGTACATTACTCTGTAGACAAAGCGCGTATCGACCTCAAGTCTAAGGACTTCTATCTCCCACACGCTGATCATACTTTAGATATGTATAACAAACAATATATCAGCAGGGTATACCAAATACTTCCTAAGTATCCATGTGTCCATCATGAGTTACCATAACTCGTAGCAAGTGAGACATACAACATCCTCTAAGGATATGATGCAGACCATATGTCGAGTTATCACATATCATCGATATCCCAATTTCGATGATCATTAGTCGAGGTTATTTTAAGAGTTACATTATAATATTAATATCTCACACTATTAATAATCACGTAACCTCTAGGGATGCAATTATAGAATATTATAATTAATTAAATAATAATTTAATAAATGCAAATGCCAAAATATTAATCTCTATTAATAAAATATGAATATGTATAAAGTACATTTGTCATAATACAGATTGTCTCTAGAACATATATACTTTCAAGATTACACGTAAAAGTTTCACATTTAGGATAAAAAGGCTTCCTAACAAAGATGGAATACTTACAATTCGAACCCAAAATTTTCTAATTAAAAAATGAACGAAGTAATTTTATCACTCCCGTTATTGATTATTTAGACATCACGTAGTTTCTTACTACATGTTGCCTCATATGTTTTATACCTTAATATTTTATTTTTTCTATTTTCCTTACAATCATGCATCGATTACGTTTCTTTTGAACTGATCGCCTATAGAAAATAATGTTTCTATCCCATAAAAATAAAGATAAAAATCTGTGTATATTCAACTCTCTCCGAATTTCACTTATAAAATTAGTATATTGTTGTTGATAACGTTAGTGGTTAATTAAATTGTGACACGGAAAACATTGGCCACACCACTAGGCGTCGCAGCAGCCAGCAATAGTAGTGATAGGTATTAAGTAGTAGTGATAGTAAATAATCAAAGCTGAGAAAATTACTGAAAGGATAATCACATCCTTGAATATAAATTTCAGCAACAAGCTCTCAAAGTTGGGCGTTTGGACAATACCTGATTAAAATTTTGAAAAAAGAGTATTTAAAAGATAATTTTTTAAAGTATTTAAAAGTAATTGTGTTTGAATGGAGTTCACTAGAAAAAAAAGAGTGAAATTTTATAAGTGAAATCATTATTTTACTTAAAATAATTTAAAATTAACTTTTTAAATATTAAATTGACGTTAAAATAATGAATTCAATCGTAAGACAAAACACTTATCAGAAGTTTTTTTAAAATATCTAAAATAATACGGAGAGAGGAAAAAGAACCTTCACATGATTTTTATCGACCTTGAAAAAGCTTACGATAAAGTCTATATAGAGGTTCTTTGGAGGTTAGAGGTGTCCCTGTGGTGTACACTAGGGCGATCAAGGACATGTACGAGGGAGCCAAGATCCGGATAAGGACATTGGGAGGAGATTTGGAGCACTTTCCAGTTATGATTGGATTGCACCATGGATCAACTCTACGCTCATTTCTTTTTGCCTTAGTGATGGATGTTTTGACGCAATCGATTCAATGAGAGGTACCACTGTGTATGTTGTTTGCGGATTATAGTGCTGATTGGCGAGATTAGAGGGGGAGTTAACACTAAGTAGGTTTGGAGACAGACAATTGAGTCTAAAGGGTTCAGGTTGAATAGGACCAAAACCGAGTACTTGGAGGGTAAGTTCAGTGGCGTGTCGCGGGAGGCAAACGTGGAAGTAAGACTTGACACTCATGTCATTTCAAAGAAGGAAAGTTTCAAGTATTTGGGGTCTATTATCCAAGAAAATGGAGAGATTGATGATGACGTCACACATCGTATTGGTGCGGGTGGATGAAGTGGAGGCTCGCATTTGGAGTCTTGTGTGATAAGAATGTGCCACTGAAACTCAAAGACAAGTTCTATAGTGTGGTGGTTAGACCTACTTTATTGTATGGGTTGAAGTGTAGGGGAAATAAAGAAATCTCACGTTCAAAAGATGAAAATTGCGGAAATGAGGATGTTGTGGTGGGTGTGTGGGCATACTATGAGAGATATGATTAGAAATAAAGATATACGGGATAAGGTGGGAGTGACCTCGATGGAGGACAAGATGCGGGAAGCGAGGCTGAGTGGTTCGGACACGTGAAGAGGAGATGCACAGATACCCCAGCGTGGAGGTGTGAGAGGTTGGCTACAGATGGCTTCAAGAGGTAGAGGTAGGCCAAAAAATTATTGGCGAGAGGTGATTATACAGGACATGACGCAGTTGCAACTTACCGATGACATGACCTTAGATAGAAGGTTGTGGAGCACATGTATTAGGGTAGTGGGTAGTAGAGCGTTCCACAATAATAGTCATATTGTTCTTCGATATTTGTTAGTATTTACTGTATCTCGTGCCTGACGTAGCATATTATTTTGTTGTAGTTACTGTTTCTTTTTCCTACTTGACATGTTTTATTATTGTTTTACTGCTTTATTGTTATTGATGTATTGTTTTATTCTTAGCCGAGGGTCTATGGAAAATAACATCCCTACCTCTCAAGGTAGGAATAAGGTCTGCGTACAGCTTACCATCCTCAGACTCCATTTATGAGATTACACTTGATATGTTGTTGTTGTTATCTAAAATAATTTGATCTCACTCAATTATGCTTCATAACACCTTTTTAATCCGTTAAAAAATAGTGTTTTTTTTTGTAAAGAAGATATATAATACATTTAATTTGATATAAAATTATTTTAGTTGAAACTTAATCCACTTTTCCTCTTCTTAAAATATAATTTTATATATTTATTTTTCTGAAACATACAATTTGACATACTCTTCACAGTCTCAAACAAATATTAAAATATTTATTTTACAATTTATGTTCATAGTCACTCGTTCCTCGCTTGTTCGAAAGAGCTTTAGATTGGATTCAACAGTCTCAGACAAATATTAAAATATTTATTTTACAATTCATGTTCATAGTCACTCGTTCCTCGCTTGTTCGAAAGAGCTTCAGATTGGATTCAACACTACATACGATAATCCTTCAATTACATTCATCAGTTGGATGGGAGTGAGAATAGAAAGGAAGCAGGGAGGGATTTATTTTTCCAAATACACAGTTATATCAATTAAAATTTTATATACATAAATCATAAATTTACGCAATAGAGTGACAAACTTATAGTCTTACTTTGTAAATATACTTGAAGGCAATAAATATACATATATATATTATAATCTAATAGAAATACCACAATACTATTAGTCTTACTTTGTAAATATAACTTCATGGCAATAAATATACATATCATAATCTAATAGAAATACCACAATACCATTGGTAGGAAAAATCCTCGGTAGAAAACATTCTCTTAGAAATGAGCTCTACTCGACATGAATTTAAATATAGTCGAACTTCATCCGGCCTCAGATCAGTTTGGCTCAAGGCAGGAGTGATCTCATCGCATGGGAGAAATTTGGCAGTTCAAACCCTGCAGTAACGCCCTTTCGCCGGCCGTGCCTCACACACTTGGCCACAGTGTGATGAACCTGGCGTGGTTTGCGGGCTATTCACTGCAGGTTTACTGTCAAGTACTGAAAGAAGAATGGACGCGTGCCTTTCACAACAAAAAAAAATATAGTCGAACTTCAAGAAAAACAGTCAACATCGGATAGAAAACCCAAAAATAAAAATACTAACTAAAAAATATTGAGAAAATTAAGCTGGGTGGGGGTATATAATTTATCATTTAAAACCCAATTATCCACCATGTACCAATTGCGCTCTTGTTTTTATCAAATTGATGGTGGATTTTGGGTGAATATGAAAGCTACTAGTCATGCCGCCATAATTCACACATAGCAAATCATCCATATTTTTCTTCTTCACTCCCCCTTTCTGGGTTCATACCTTTGATTTTGTGGGATCACGAGATAAACCAATAATATCGACGACGGTAACTTTTTACTTATGTCCCCCAACTTTTTTGATAAAAGCTCTATTTATAAAAATTATATTTTTTTAAGCTCTTTTTAATAGTTTTGATTCCCATTTATTTCAGTATTTTAATGGAAAAACAATTAAGAATGGCATAATGTGATGTTCACTTTCTCCCTATAAATACTTTCCTCTAATCTTCCGGAAAAAAACAACTCTCATACTATTCAGTTCAGTAGGGTTTCTCGTAGCAGTAGAACAAAATTCTCGAAGCTTCTAGAAAATGGATGCATATACGGTTCATCTAGCGATGGCGGCACTAGTCGGAGCATCGGTGGTTGCGGTATCAGCGTATTATATGCACCGAAAAACCCTAAATCAGCTGTTAGAGTTTGCGAAAACGATAGATAAGGATAGGGATAACCCTGATGATATGGCACCGGAGGACGGTTACCGTAGCCGGAGTAAAGGATATTACCGCCCTTCTTCCGCTTCATTTCTGGATGTGACTACGGAGAATTCCGGCGAGGTTGAGGAAAAGAGGAATGGTGCTGTATATGTGGATTCTATTCCAGCCGGTTTGCCCAGGCTTCACTCGCTTACTGAAGGTATGAGATAAGGATTGTACTGGATATATGTTTGATATTGTAATTCTAGGCTAGTGTAGTAACTTGTGTGTGTTTTTTTTTATTTGGAAATTGATCATTTTGGATTATGATACAGTGGAGGAAAAATTGGTCAAATGAGAAAAGAGTACAGTCAAAACTCTCTATAACAACATCTTGGTTCTTCGATTTTTTTGATGACTGTTATACACCTATAATAACATTTGACATTTAAATAATATTTGAAATGCCAAATTCTAAGCTTAATCACACTTTGTATAAAGAAGGGAAATCTTTAAATGATGAAAATATATATTTATATAATATTTTGTCATAAATAATGTATTAAAGTATCAACATACTTGGTCAAAATCTCTATATCTATAATTGGTAATCTTAGAGAAAACTTTGTAGAGGGATAATTTTGCAAAGAGCTTACTGTTATGAAGGTACTGTTGCTGATATAGGTAAAAAGCTGCTATAGAGAGGTAAAATATAACATAAAAAGTCGATCAGTTTTAGTGAGGTGTTGTTATATAAGGATGCTGGTATAGAGAGGTCTACCAGTAAAAAATGATACTGATAGAAGGCTCTGGCCTGATTTGAAGACGTACATGTTTGAGACAGACTTGTCATTGCAGTTATAATAAGTGCCGACTGGCGACTAGCCTATTATAAAGTTAATGAGCTCTAAATAATAGGTAGAATTGACACGTTGGTGTCTTTATTGGGTCCTGATGTTTGGTGCTGATATCTTGATACTCGGTTCTTTAAAAAGGATAATGGATCTTTTAGTTTCTCTTCGAATTGTGGAGATACTTCATTTTTCAATTAAATCTGAATCCTTTATTTTCATTTGCATAGAATTCGGGTGGAGCTGATTTAGGTTACCAAATCATAAAAAAGGAAGTTGTGGAGGGAACAAACAAAAACAAGGAAATTATCCATATCATGTTCAACATTTAGTTTATACCAAGGCCAAATACATAGGCAGCCACCTAAAGTTGGCACCAAATTCCATTTAGACACCTCAATTGAACCTTTTACCTATTGAACACTTAAATGTATATTCGAAATGTACTTATTGAACACTTTATGCTGACATGCAATAATGCGTGTATTTCACTTCTTTTTTGCGCGTGAATAATTTAAATTTTGACTTCTTACCACTTTTACAATGTAGAATTGGCCAAAGAATACACGTCTCATTTAAAGAAAAGAAAAAGGAAAATAAGCAACTGTTCACATCTATTTTTCTTCTTTCCCCTTTTTCTCTTCTCTATCATCTGCAACTATCAATGGAACTTGTCTTTGTACCTTCATTCTTATCATTTTCCTTTCATTTAATTTCTTTCCCTTACACCATCAGAAAAAGAATCTCATTTGCTTCTCTGCTTGCCAATCTCACCATTAGTGGTAGCATTCTTCCTTTCTATTATCTAGCTATTTCCCTTTCATTTTTCTTCTCCACTTACAAATACACCATCTGAATAAAAGATCCATTACATTTACACCATTTTACAACTCCATTCTTTATTTACTACCAAAGAGTTTCTAATGAAATAATGCTGAACTTCAAGAATTATGGTCGAGTGAATATAATGGCGGAAGCTTAGAAATCATAATCAAAACCCGTTGAGTTCTCTGCTAAGTGCTAGTCTGTGTTAAGTTTCTGTAAATTTGAAGGTTTGTCAATGGTGGAAATCAAAAGAGTTTTAAGTGGAGAAGAGAAAAATGGGAAAAAAAGAATGAGACAAAATTAGAAAGGAAGTAGACACATGTCATCTTTCAACTGAGCGTTTCGCCACATCAGTTGTGTGTAAACATCACGCGTGTTATTTTATTTAGAGACCCATTTTGAGGTGTTTCATAGGTACATCTGGGATATATATTAAGTGTTCAATAGGTAAAAGGTTCAGTTGAGGTATCTAAATGGAATTTGGTGCCAACTTTAGGTGGTTGTCTATGTATTTGGCCTTGAACCAAAAAGCGAAGAATCACACAAACATATTTTAGACTATGCAAAGATCTCATGCTTCTTCTGTTTCCAAGAGAATGACACAATTTTCTTAGTAGTCTCCTAAAAAAAGAATGACACTTTTTTAAAGTTGAAATAGTTTAACTTGAATTTCCCATACCCTTAATGACAAGCTTTAATAATCACACAAATGTTATGACATGTTTAAGACCACAAGTTTCAAAAGTCTTATAACCACACAAATATTATGACATGTTTAAGATCACAAATTTCAGAAGTCTTCCTTTTTTTAAACTCTATATCCGTCAAACTATGCATATAATGGAAGGATTACATCCTCCAAAGTACCAATTGTTCTTTCTGTATACCAGACCAATTTAATGCACAAAGCAATAATATTTTAAGTTTTCCTACTATATGAATTCGCTTCCCTTCCCTTCCCGTTGCAAACTCAAGGCATCAGGGCTTCAGTTATTATTATTGTAATTAATACATCTAATTTGAATATACATTTAAATATTACTCCCTCTGTCCCAATTTATGAGACACCATTTTGACCGGACACAACTTTTAAGAAATAAGGGAAGACTTTGTTATGTTTACCAAATTGCCCTTGCTTTAGTGCTGACTTTTCTTCACAATAAATACATTAAGTGGGACCCAACAATGGTAAAATAGATATGGTGCCATTAAATAGTTGTCAAATAAGGAAAGACGACATTCATTTTGGGACTGATTAAACAGGAAATGGTGCACATAAATTGGGACGGAGGGAGTAACATATTATATCTAGATCTGGCCATTGTATAACTAAGACTGTTTGTATCTTTGATGATTCATATTTTAAATGCTAGTGGAGGTTGCAGGCGGTGATAGTAGTCGATGATATCGTAGTAATGGGGTGGTGCCGGGGATCGTATTGAGGTGGTTGAGCAGTGATGGCTTTGTGATGGTGGCCAGAGTTGATGAACGTGTAGTGTTGGTTAACATGGTGGCTAGTGGTGGAGGTGTGTGGGGGTTGTGTAGTAGAAGTAGGCAGTAGTGACTAGTGGTGGTACTTGTGTGTTGGGAGGCTGACAGTAGAAGCGGTTCGTGGTGCAGGTGTTTGGTGGTGATGGTGTTTGGCGCTGTTGGTTGTTGTAGCTAATGATTGTAGTGGTTTATGGTGGAGATGGTTAGTACTGGTTGATGGTTGTGGAGGTGGCTGTTGGTAGCAAGTTGTAAAAGTGGCTAACGGTGAAGGTGGTTATTGTTTAGTGGCGGTAATTAATAGAGAAGTGAAAAATGTTACTTTTATAATAATTATTAGTCAAACGTCTTATTAACAGTGGTGATTGTTTAGAGGTGGTATTTAATAGAGTAGCGACAAATGTTACTTTTATAGTAATTTTTAATGAAATGTCTTAATTTGATTAAGACTTTGTACAAGATTTGAGTAATTCACAAGTATTAGGAGCTTATAAGTGGTGACAAATATAAAACAAATGCACTTAATGTACTGACATACTAAATGATTTTTGATTGAGACCTCTATTAAGTGCAAACAATTAGGGCTTAGGTATCACCTGCTTGACTTCCAAGTGTTTCAAGCATAGTCAATAACGCTATTGCTTCAAGACAATGCATAAATAAATAGTTCTTTTACAACAATTTTTTTCCATGTAAAGCATTAACTCTAGATTATGAATCCCCTGTCTACAAATTATCTTGTGTAAGCAGGCTTCATATAAAGTAATTCACCGAACAACTCTCCTTGGTTTTTAAAGCATTCATTTGTCACAGTCAACCTTCCTGTTGTTATTGGACTGAGTTGTGTATCTTGACTTCATTATGCAAAGCCCTCTGTTGATCTTGACCATCTCAAACTATCAGCTGCGACTGTCCCCCATTTCTTTTCTTCTAGTTTTCTAAATACAAGTACTAGGTTTTCAGGAGGGACTGGTATGGAATGATTCTGTTGTTAATCAGTTAATGGATTCTAACATATCGAAACAGTGGCATGTGAAAACGATGCATTGGCATCCAAGGGTGTGGCTCAACTGTTAGCAAAGGTGAAATGGACCATGGGAAATCAATGTTCAAACTCTAGCAAAGCCAAAAAGTGTTTGGTGATTTCTTCCCATCAATCTATGTGTTGGTGGACATAATTACCCCAGACATGTGCTTATGAGAGATAACGTGTATTAAATGGGTTAGTCAAGGTGCTCAAAAACTGACTGAGACACCACCGTTTTAAAAGTAATGTAAAATAAATGCACAAGCACTTATCCAAAATCCAAAAAAACAAAGGAAAAAAATTTAAAACAATGTACTTGCCTTTTGATTGAGCTGAATAATCCTTTTATGATCCGTCTGTAACCAGAAGGCATTATGCTTATCAAATAGTACTTGATTTTCAAACACCCGTCTACTTTTTCTCCCAAAAATGGAACTTTCTTCAAACATCTATCTTGGATATGCGGTTGCATTAGGCAACTATTTGGCCTTTGACATGCTATGAACTTTTTTTTGAGAAGAAACATGCTATGAACTTTGAAAGTTATAATGCAACTTTTCCGAGCTGAGTTGTCATGAACCGTTGGTAAATAAGAGATTGAAAAGCCAAACGAGTTTGCTAGTGACAATATCTATTTCGTGCGCAATAACAAGGCAATTATCCTTTTTCACTACAGAAGATCAGTAGCACAAACATCTTATGGTCAAGTGAAAAGTTAGTTGCCGAACTTTTTATTCAAGTGCAGCATTAGTTTACATGGCTATAATTGCAGAGATATGGAAATGCTCAGGTACATCTTGTTGTCCATAGTTTTTCCATGTCCCGACTTGAACACCGTGATTACAGTAGTGCTAATCATGTCTTGCCATGTGCTTAGTTGCTTACTCTATTATGTTACTTCCTAGGTTCTTGAATAGGAAGTTATGATAAAACAAATGAGGCCATTGATTATCCCTGATTTGGATTCAATCAAGCATTTTTTAAGTAATTCATTCTGCCTTATAAGACTGCCCTAACTCCACAACAGTCATGACCTGAAGTTTGACAGTACTAGAAACAGTTGTCAAGTGGAATCTGAGGAAGGGAGAAAATTGCCTTGACTATGCTGTACCCTGGTTATCATCAAACTGTGTGCATAATTTATCATCAAACTGTGTGCATAATTGAACTTTGTAAAGTGCTGTTGCAAACATGTTTGCCTTGGCAGCTTTTGCTTTCACATTTCTCCTTAGATGCTCTGTTATTCTTCATAGTGATCCTATGACAGGCGGAAGAGGCATGAAAGATCTCGTTCCAATATAAGTGCATCTTTTGTGTTTCTTTTCATATGTTTTGGTTCAGAAACTTACAAGATTTGTTGCTTATTTGTTTCTCTTCTTTGATTAGAACTTATCTCTATACGTGAAGATAAATTTTTCCACTAAGTTTCGTGTTTACTTTCTTATTTTTTGAAGGGAAATCGAGATCTGCACATTCTCTGAGACCTACTTCTCCCAAGTCTCCAGTTGCAAGTGCAAGTGCATTTGAAAGTATAGAAGGATCAGATGAGGAAGACGATATTACTGACACTGCCAAACTTGACACTTCGTATCTTGACACTAACGGGGATGCGGTAATAGAATATTCAGACCTCTTATTCCTCCATTTTTTTCCTTTTCACTTCACTGGGCTTGGGTTTTGAGGTTTTGAATCAAGTATATCACTTATCATAGAAAAGACATTTCAAGGGTTCATAATGACGGCAAGGATAGGTTCATGCACGTTCTTCATGAACATATCATTATTTTGATAACTTCTAACTATTTGCTAAATTGTTAAACAGGGCCCAGATGCCAATGGGGAGCAAATAGCTGTGGCTGCAGCAAGTATGATTCGTTCACACAGTATATCTGGTGACTTGCACGGTGTTCAACCTGATCCAATAGCTGCAGATATTCTACGTAAAGAGCCAGAGCAAGAAACATTTGTACGACTGAAGATAACCCCTGGTGGTAATTGTCCCTTTCGTATTCCAGTCCTTGTCATGCTATTGAATGTTCTTAAGCTATTTTGCTCTTTGAATCTCGGAGACTCAGCGTAGTTCGTATCCGGAGAAAGAAAAATGACACTGAGTTAATACCTAAATGTGCATCATTTTCAGCTTGTTCACCTGTACCCTAAAACATGTCATAGTTACTTGAAGTATTGTTCAAAGGTAGTTTTATTTGTCTTCCCTCTATGTTACCTGAAATAATACTATAAATAAATTAGAGGTAAAGAAGTGAGCTCTGTAGAAACCTGTGGCCCAAATCCGCATGTACCAGCTGAACCAATGATCATAAGTGAATGTGGGAAAAACAGAAAGAGAGGGAACTAATCTTGTTGCCCATTAGACCCACCTCCCTATAAAAACTTAACAAGCTTCCTTGTCAAGCATCACCATAGTACAAAATATCAAAGGGCAAGATGAACATTCTTTGTATAATATCTTGTCTCCTCTCTCTATAGTAGCTGATTTATATTGGCTGTTCATTTTCCTTTCTTCGAGTTCAAAGTGTATGCCCTTGCATAATCTGAAGGAACTGGGATATCACAATGTTCATCTACATTGTCATTCATTTTTTGTTCTTTGTATTGGATAAATTTGTTGCCATTGTCTTATTGGGTATGAGCATTGAATTAGTGTACAATGTGCTACCTGAAGCTTAGTCCACTGGTTTCACCAATTTGGAGTGTTTATGGTGGTATCAGGAGTACTATATCGCTATGGTCTTGATGAAATATATTCTCATTGTATCATTTTCAAATTTTGAATCTGATTATCTAGAATGCAGACCCCCCACCACCACCACACACACACACAAAAAAAAAGAAGGAAAGGTATGAGGGATGAAGTATACTTTCTGTATTCTAGCTGTTTCTTAGCAGTAATATAAAAAAGAGTAGTGATTTCTCTTGGATGTGTTAAGGTTCCGGCATCCTTTAAAATTTTGTAATGCAATTTCAGAGACACCATCTTCCGATGAAGCGGAGGTCTTCCGAAACTTGCAAGTTTGTCTTGAAATGAGGCAGAGTTACGTATTCAAGGAGGCTGTTGCTCCTTGGGTGAAAGAAGTAATTTCTGATCCAAGCACTCCAAAGCCAAATCCAAATCCATTTGAATTCACTCCTGAAGGAAAATCTGATGTAAGTTTGTACGTGCAAGAAACACAACCATCACTATCATTAATGCTAGATTTGTGGTTACGGTACATGTTGTTGCTACTGCTATTTTATTTTTTGGAATAGAGAGTGTTCTATTACTCATAATTTCTGCTATTAACTTCTTGATTACTTCTACAGCATTTCTTTCAGATGGAAGATGGAGTTGTTCATGTATATGCAAATAAATATTGTAAGCTAGGAAGCTCTTGTACTTCATCATTTTTACCTTTATGAGTTCATAAGGCCCATTTGATTCCTCGTCTATTTACTCTTACTGTCTGACCCCTCTCCCCCCTTGCACTTGGACCAGCTAAGGAGAAACTTTTTCCTGTTGCTGATGCTACGACCTTTTTCACTGACTTACATCACATCCTTAAAGTAATAGCAGCTGGGAACATCCGAACGTTATGTCACCATCGCCTACTGCTTCTGGAACAAGTATAGACCTCCCCGTTAGCATTTCTTTCAGATTATAATGACATGTTAATTTGGTTTATGACTGCTTAAGTTTTATCCAGAAATTCAATCTACATTTGATGCTTAATGCGGATCGAGAGTTCCTTGCTCAGAAAAGTGCACCTCATCGTGACTTTTACAATGTGAGGAAGGTTGATACACATGTTCATCACTCAGCATGTATGAATCAGAAACATTTGTTGAGATTCATTAAGTCAAAGTTGAGGAAGGAGCCAGATGAGGTAACTTTTTGTTTGCATTTCTTCGCTGATGTGTGCTCCAGTTCTCCGTTAATATGGACATCTAAAGCTCCTGATCTTCTTCAGGTTGTGATATTTCGTGATGGAACATATATGACCTTAAAGGAAGTATTTGAGAGCTTAGATTTGACTGGGTAAGAAAATAGATTCTAAGATATGGTGTTTGAAAGAGCATGTGATTTATCCTATCTATTAACATTAACATTATTTCTGATCTCATCGTTTTACTCTCTTTGAAAAGGTATGTTCTCAATGTTGACCTACTAGATGTTCATGCTGACAAGAGCACCTTTCATCGATTTGACAAATTTAATCTGAAGTACAATCCCTGCGGTCAAAGTAGGCTGAGGGAGATTTTCCTGAAGCAGGATAATCTTATACAAGGTATTCTTGTCTTATCTTTCAAATGGTCTTCCTATTCGGTCCTTCCATCTTCACTTTGTATTTATCTTCTATATATTCAATTACAAGTTGTAATGTCGTTTCAAAGTTATCAAGCAAATATCATATTTTACATTAACTTGGATATGGGTATGTATCTGAGTGTGTATTGCTAAGTTTCTGGTATTGGTACTTTTAACTTTAGCAAATTCAAGTGTTTCTTGAAAGATGTGCATTAAATATGCATAGCATATCCATGCCATACCCATTGTATATCGAGGAAAATGAAGTGTCCATTTGATATTGGTCCAATGAACTAATTGAACTGTCTTCCAATTTTGTGAAGTTATTTAATCATATTTAATGATTTCTGTTGCAGGCCGTTTTCTTGCCGAGCTGACTAAGCAAGTATTTTCTGATCTTTCTGCAAGCAAATATCAAGTAAGTTCATTCTTATAAAAATAACTGTTATCCTCTTTCTTTTTTTTTTCCTTTTCCTATTTTTTCTCAACATGTTTCATACACTCCCCTGACCGTCACAAAGAACTGGTGACTCTGATAACTTTATTATTGCCAAATGCAATCCGAAAGATCTTTGTGGCCTTGGGAGTGACTATTGTTATGCCTCGGTCCAAATTATGATCGGCATATACGTCTGATCATAATTTAGTATCTGATATACGATAATGTTGATACTAATTTTTTTTGAAACTGGTAACATTAATGTTGATATTATTTAGACTGCTCAAAGTTGAGATTCAAAAACTTACTTCTTCTGATTGGGATCACTTTGCACCTTATTGTTTGAAGCGTACACTTCTATGAAGCACATGGCTTCACCCATGAAACTATAACTCCTTGCGTCACATCACTTTAAGCAACGAAGCGATATCTTTTAATAACACTAGTTCTGTTTGTCCTTTTCATTTGGCTGCTCTTAATCTTTGTCCATTTTGTTGTAGATGGCAGAATACAGGATATCAATGTATGGCCGAAAGATGAGCGAGTGGGACCAACTTGCAAGCTGGATAGTGAACAATGAACTGTACAGTGAGAATGTTGTCTGGTTGATTCAGGTATGGTGAAATATGTGCAATTGCTGCTCGTTAGCATTTTAGGTTGTCATGTCTTTAATTAGTTGTGTCTTTGAACAGAGCGCACATTTCTTATGGGTTACACCACTCTTTCTCTGCTTACTTTCTTTGGGGAATGAAAAAGAATATGTGTACCTTGTGTCAATTTCCAATTAGTTTAGGTGATATATGTACTGTTAACGACGAGGCGTGTGATTGAGGTGATTTCCTTAAGCTATTGATGAGGATACTCTTATAGTAGGCACTATAGACTAGACGACGAAATTTGGGGGATGACTTCGGAAACTCTAGATGTTGATGCTAGATGTGAATAGAATCAAATCTTGCAGAGTTGGCACTTTGTTCTTATGATTAAAGTGAGTGTGTTTGAATTTTGAAGTTGTCTTTTGGTCATAAGTTGCTTGATGTTCAAAGAAAAACCAGCTCTAAATAATCTTAGAAGTCAACAATACCATGAAAATCATCTAATGTAATCTTAATTTTCAATCTCTGACTAAACTAAGATTCCTAAGAGTGAAATTAACAGTACAAAATAATTTTAAGTTTCAATCTTAGAAATCTTGGATTGAGCAAATTACCTTCAAAATAGAACTCAATTATCTTATGCTAGATCGTCTTAATCCTTTTATTTGGCTTAATTTTGGTTCTTTTAATCAGTGACCATTTGACTTTCAACTGTGCGCTGCAGGGGATGACAACTATTCTGTATCTCATTTGATGTTGTAGTTCTTATTCTATGCTTTCTTTGTCTCCAGCTTCCGAGACTATATAACATATACAAAGAAATGGGGATTGTGACATCATTTCAAAATATCCTCGACAACATCTTTCTGCCTTTGTTTGAGGTTACTGTCGACCCAGATTCACATCCCCACCTGCATATCTTCTTGAAGCAGGTATGATTTACTAACATTTGAATTATCTTCGTTTTATTTAGTAATGGGACATGCGTGACCCAAGTTCGGTGGAGGACTAAAGATTTTGTTGTCAAGTTTGAGCCAGACTTGTGATGGGAATTTTAGGAAGTACGTGTTGGGATCGAGTTGGATATAATCCAGTTTTTTTTTGTATTTCCTATTTACTTTTCCCTTCCCTCCGTTCTGTGATATCCGGGCATGCATCTACATTAGGCGAATGTAAAGATCTTGGTTGAGTCCATATACATAATAAAATAAAGCAGATAACCTAAAGATTATTGAGAAGGAGAATGGTGCATAACAGTGGCTTCATGTTTCTTTAATTTCAATCCGCTGCCTTTGGATTATTTACAACAATCATCCACTTCGTTCTATCCTTTAATCACAATATGATCTTGTTAATACTTTCACTTCTTGTTCTGTCATCTTAAAGGTTGTTGGATTGGATTTGGTGGATGATGAAAGCAAGCCAGAAAGAAGGCCTACCAAACACATGCCTACACCTGATCAATGGACTAATGTATTCAATCCTGCATACTCATACTATGTGTACTATTGTTATGCAAATCTCTACACCCTGAATAAGGTTCGTAAGTTATTTCTTACTGATCTTGCATTTGTGGTTGCCTTGGGGAAAGTGGGAGAAATGATGTGAATGGACCAGAATGTATGAAGCAATATCTTGTTTTTTAAATGATTTTTAGAAGGCAATGCTATCTGATGGCTGTATTATCTCTTATGTTTTCCCGAGTCTTGTATCTTCGCCTCTCTTGGTCTACTATGTTTTCTGCATAAATGTATCCTTGTTCTCATGAAATGTGGTTGCTTTTTTTTGGGGATAAAGTAATAAGATTCCATAATGTTTGGGCAAACAACACCCATATACAAGAAGTATACCAAAAAGTCGAAAACCTACAAAATTATATGGTTTTATACAAATGACACCCAATCTTCTCTACCTACCGGGACCTTATAGGTAATCCAAAAAGAAACAAGGTATAATTCAACCATTAAAAAATCATATAGCCCTTTAAAATCTCTCCTTTTTTCTTCCTCTCCAGGCAACCAACATAAGTGCTAGTGGATCAACATTCCAAGCCTTGCGCCTTTTCTTCCGTCTACCACAATTTCGGTTAAACAATACCACTTTCAGTGTCTGGCATCACTCAGTGTATTCCAAACAAACAATGTCAAAATTCCTCACAAAATATGGTCAGTAGTCAGTACATCATATTCGTGAGGTGCTTCTAACTAATATTGCTGGTTGCTCGAGAAAGATGGCAAAAAACTAATTCTTTTAAGACCATTAAAGTAAAAGGAAGGTTGTGTAGAGTCTAGAGACAGGCTCTCTCAGCTATACTTTGAGATAACATTCTATTCTTTGTGGGTCCTTTTCTTTGATTTTTTGGTGTATTGGGTTGGGACAGGAATAGTTCTGTTTTATTGGTTGTCGAAGGAAATTTGGGGTGGTAGCATATTACCTCATCAGTAAATCCATTTTCAGACTAGAATGATGAGTTTGGTCCTAGTCTACTATGAATGTATTGCAAGTTCAGAATCACAGCTCTAGGTCTGTCTACCACAATATTGATAGAGAAATGATCTCTCTACCACACAAATATCTTGTTGATATTTCTTCTCGAACACTTCTGATATGTTGGTTCTGACCCTTGCAAAATAACATCTCAGTTGCGTGAGTCAAAAGGCATGTCGACCATCAAATTCCGGCCACATTCTGGGGAGGTAGTCACTCAGGCATATTTTAGAATTTTTTAATGTATGACTTACTTTTGTTTGCTGATGAGATGTTCTACTATCTACAGGCTGGAGATATTGACCACCTTGCGGCAACATTCTTAACAGCCCATAATATTGCTCATGGTATTAATTTGAGAAAATCTCCTGTTCTTCAATACTTGTACTACTTGGCCCAGGTAAATAAAGATATTAAAGTGATTTTCTTTTGTGGTCATGCATGTTTTCTGATTATCAATCATGACTTGTTTTTGTCAGATTGGTTTGGCAATGTCTCCTCTTAGTAACAACTCTTTATTTTTGGACTACCATCGGAATCCTTTACCCATGTTCTTCTTGAGGGGCCTGAATGTTTCTCTTTCAACGGATGATCCCTTGCAAATTCACTTAACAAAAGAAGCCCTGGTTGAAGAATACAGTATAGCTGCTTCAGTGAGTATTCTTTGCGTCTTGTCTGAAACATCTGATGATGTCACGTTGTCAAGGGGTTTAAATTTTTCCGCCGTGCAGGTTTGGAAGTTGAGTGCATGTGATTTATGTGAGATCGCCCGCAATTCAGTATATCAGTCTGGTTTCTCCCATGCGCTAAAGGTTTGTGTATCTCCTAAAAAATTTAAATGCTAATAGCATGTTCATCTGCTCCAGCTCTAAATATTCATCAAGCTCGTGCCTTTTCCCAACTGCTACCAATCTCCACTTTCACTAATTTCCATTAATCAGTAGATGCATTGATTCTTGTTTGATCCTGAGTTGCCTTATATGAAGTTGCTTGATTTGCTTCTCTGTGTAACAAGTAGAAAATTAGGTGGAGTATGGCTGCGACTGCCTATAGCTTATATATTCTAAGATCAAATCAAGTGCAAATTTACCAATTCAAATCCAAAGTTTGAAGTTTGTAGATCCGCATGGATGCCTCGAAGTGCAATGCATCTAATTGAAGTTTAAGTCCTATTACATCTATATCTCATATGTCTATCTTTTATCAAGACCATATTGGTAGTAGAGTTTCATTAGGGGTTTCCTTCTATTCTTGACAGTCACTGTGTCCATTTTCTGTTTCTTGTGGTTAGGATGAGAACATGAAACATGGAGGTCCAGTGATATAACTTGTAATTATTTAATTGCGATCATGTTTTAATTTTCCTTGTTTCCTTTTTGGGTTTTTGGGGGTGGGAGGGTTCCATTTTACTGTCGAGGCCTTACTTTCCAGATCAGTGGCATCAGCAATGACATCCAGCTCTCAGGTCATCTTCTATTGTATATGTTACCTAAATGGTTGCTGTGCTAATCCGTTGTTGGGTATTTTGATGTTTGTGTTGTTTGTTTTTTCCTGACATATTCCACTTCTATATTTAGTCCCATTGGATTGGAAAGGAGTATTTCAAGAGAGGACCAGATGGAAATGACATTCATAGGACAAATGTGCCTCATATCAGGCTCGAATTCCGTGATATGGTAAGTTCTTATTTCTAGAGTATATAATGTTCTCCCAATATTGATTCTTTAAGTGGTGAGTTGTGTTGGATTTCTGTCTGTAAAGACCCTTTTCAGACTTCCATTGGGCCAACACTGTATGTGGGAATTATTTGTGCTCCAGAATAACTGCATTTTGAAGATTGTCTCTTTATTTGAATATTGCATCTTGTGGTGTTGATAGAGCAGTGATCTCCGTTCTTGTTATTTTTTTTGTTGAAAATTATGAAACAAAATTTTCATTATGGGATGTTTCTATTTATTTGATATTTTGTTCTTAACATGATACTTCCCATTGACATGAATCTTTGGGTTTTTAAGAATTCAACCCTGTATTTGACCTATAAACTTTCATTGTTCCTAGATATGGAGGGAGGAGATGCAACAGGTTTATCTGGGAAAGGCTGTATTTCCTCCATATGTTGACCCATGATCTGCACTACTAATGCATTACATCACGGGCAAGAGTATTGATTCTCATAATATCTGGAGGTAAGGAACAATTGGAAGTCCTTATCACCAAATCATCACAGCTTGAAGTATCAAATTTATCATATTTGTTTTTTCGATTTCTGCAGGGTTGGCCATTCAGTGACTCAAGAAATCTTCTCCACCATGAGATATCTGGAATTCGGAAACTGTGGGGAGAAGAATAAGGTTTGGTGAATGCTAGACCTTATTATTCGATGATGTTAAAGCACATTGGATAAGAGTAATCTATAAATACTGGTAATTCAAGAAGCAACTGGAGCTAGAGCGTATGCACAACCGCAAAGCAATCCACTATCTGGATATACATAAGCAATCCACTATCTAGATATACATAAGCAATCCACTATCTGAATAAGGAATTATATATATGAGTGTCGTAGGTTAACAAACTTCAGATGCATCGTAAGATGAATTCTGGATGTTGTATGGTTCTGTTGTATATCATATTGACTTGTTGGCTAAATAAAAAGAGAGCCTCCGCCCAATTTTCTTTTCCCTTTTGGGTGAAGAGCGGGTGGGATTATTTGGGTGTATGTTATCGTGTTTTAGCAGTATTGGTGGTTATATATATATATATATCTTAAATGGTCTCCTTGAGTTGAAGCTTTGTCGGGGGTACTCGAGTGTGAGGCCGGAGGACACTTTGTACACCGCGGATGTTCATAATATTCTTTTTTTCGGTCAAATTCTGATTTCGTTTTGCTTCTCCTGATCATCGAGCTTGATCAACTAGATTCTTTTTCTTGCTCCCCGGCCTCTTATTTCGTTTCATTCTTCTGTACGTCGCTTGAATGAAGACACTCGATTAGCCCGACTTCCCCAAATGCCCCCACCAGCCCTTCTCCTTTACGGGTCTGGATTTTCTTGTTCTTGTAGAGTACCTGATAATCCGACTTTCTTTTTCATTTCGCTGACAATTAGCAAGAGCTGTTGCTCAATTTGAAGGTAACTTCTGTGACAACTTATGGATGAAGCATCTTTTGCTGATAAGTGTTTGAAATGGTAAATGAGGAATTATAGTTTGTGCATGGAAAATAAAATAAAGGCTTAATACAGTGCTGATGATGATGATTCGTCAAGGTCTCAAGGACGACGAATTCAAGAGGTGGGGTGGTTTGTTAGCCCCTCGGGTTAAGTGATCGGACAAGGCATGAGCGTGGCAAGGGATTTACATGATAGATCTTGGCATGAACCAAAAACGGGATTGGCATCATCTGGACATGTGCGGCAAGACATGTCAAGAGCATGGCAAGGCAAGGCAGTGTGCAACAAAGGCATGACAAGGTAGTGTGCGTCTAAGGCAAGGCATGATCGGGGCAATACAGATGGGTGCTAGGCAGTGTCAGTTGCAAGTTGGACGTGCGACAATGACCGACATGTGCGCAAAGCATGCCGCACAAGAAATGGTGCGAAGGGTGAAGCTGGCGGGAAATCTTAACACGAAAATGGGCCGTTCACACTGAAACTTGGGCAGACACGCGCATGTGCGCAATTGGGCAGTTTTCTTGTTTTTAGCTGAAGTGGCTAAGTGTCTTGGGCGACTGCCTTTGTTTTTAGCATTGCTTTGTAATTTCTAGCAGTTAGGGGATGTCAACTGTATTAGCATAAGATAAGGTCTGAGTGGGCCAAGTTGTCCTATCTTTGTAAGTCAAGTGTTGGACAATTGGGCCGTCATACGAAAATATAAATGTGCAGTCACAACACTTGCAAATTCGGGTTTTGTGAGATAAGAGTTTTAGGGAATTCTTTTGAGAGTAAAATCTGTATAAGGTTAGGGGATCTTGTGCCAAGGTGGTGCAAATTTGAGTGTTCACTTTGATAATACAAGTTGGAAATTGAGTTTCCTGCAATTGTTGTATTGTCGTTAGGGATGGCAGGTGGGTATAATTTTACGGATTTCGCACCGCACCCGCCCCAGTTGGAGCGGGTATGGGTATAACTTTGGTGGGTAGTAGGCGGGTATGGGTATTGAAAATGTACCGCCACGCACGCAGTAGGTGGTGGATTGACAGTTATACCCGCCTACCCGCCCGCTAAACCTAGTATTACTCTAATCTGCAAGCCCATACAAGCCCAAGCCCAATATAAAAATTATACATACGTTGAGATAGGGTTTCCCACATTATCTGCAGCCTCTATCACACTATCTCACTATAGCCTCTTTACCCATCTGCAGCCTCTCTCACATATTTCTATCTCTGTTCTCACGCCCAACGTTAGGATTTTCCCTTTCTTTTCTTCCTTTCACTTACACCTCCGCCTCCCTCTCCCTCTCTCTCTCCCTCTCTTTCTCATTTCAGCACTGTCACGACGCTCAAGCCACCATCACCCTCTCCTCTCTCCCCCAATCGTCACCGTCACGCCTCTAACAACAGGTATTGATTATTGATTTCTACTTCTACTCTGCATTTGATAGTTTTATACTTCTACTCTGCATTTGATATCTGGTCATTTGGTACTTCTACTCTGCATTTGATTATTTTTAGAAAATGTAAGCAAGGGTAATGCCACTGCTAAGTCAACATCAGATCCATCTACGACAAGTTGTACTCCAAATATGATGGAAAAATGTGACGAAATTGAAGAGAGTCAAGAGCAAACTAATTCTGTAGATCCTTCTGTTTTGCCTCGAACGTGACATACATCAAAAGCTTGGGATAATTTTACAAGAAAACGAGTAGGGGAAGAAATAAAAGCTGAGTGCATCCATTGTTTGAACCAACTTGCTGGAGGACCGAGGGCAGGAACAAGTCACTTGAAAGAGCATGCAAGTAAATGTCCAAAGAAGAAATGCATGGATCTCCGACAAACAAGGTTGTTTGGTAAACTTGCTAGCCCTTCTGAAACGAATGAGACACTGACATTGTCTCCGTATGAGTTCCGCCAAGATAATGCGAGACAAGACTTAGCGGAAATGATTATTCTCCATGAATACCCACTAAGCATGGTTGAGCATTATGGCTTTAGAAAGTACTCCAATAATCTTCAACCAGGTTTCAAGGTTCCCTGTCGCAACACAACAAAAAAAGACATTCTCCAACGACACAGTGTTGAAAAAGATAGTTTAAGTGCTTTGTTAAGGAAAGTCAAAGGAAGGGTAGCATTGACCACCGACATGTGGAAGGCAAACTATCAGAAAAAAGGATACATGACTGTCACCGCACACTTCATTGATAATTCATGGAATCTCCAAAGCCGGATCATCAGGTACTCTTTCTTGTATGATTATGCAAATTTTAATGTGAATATTGGATATTTAAGTATTCAAATCTGGAATATATAACAACTGAAAGTTACAAAGGAAGTAAAAAAAAATTGTCTGTAATTTTGGAGATTGATTAGTTGATGTGTTTTTTTTCTTTGGTGTTGCTTGGTAGCATTTTCTATATGTCAATTTGTACTAACTTTTAGTGGCTGATTTTGGTGGTAACTGGTAAATGGTTATTTTCCTGTTTATATGATGGATTTGCTCTATGTTTTGGTTCCAGAATATGCTAAGATGGTTGAAATGAAAAGATTTGAAGATTAGTAAATCTGTTGGAAATGATTAAATTTGTTTTTTCATACACCAGTAAATCATTGGCATTTAAATTCTTTTGTTGCTGGCTGCAATTCATAACTAGTGTATGATGATGTTATTATGTTCATATCAATTTAATAGGTTCTTGTATGTCCAAGCATACACCGGTGAGGTCTTGCCGAGTCTTTAAAAGAATGCATTCAATCTTGGAATCTTGATCTTAGATTGTCTTCTATAACGGTTGATAATTGCACTACAAATGATGCTATGATGAATTTATTGCGTGAGGAGTTTCTTATGGTTCGTTGATGTTGCGTGGCGTTTTCTTCATATCTTGTTGTGCGCACATACTTAATTTGATTGTTCAAGATGGCTTATGTGCTAGTGTTTAAAGAGGTATTGAAAGAATTAGGGCAAGTGTTGTCTTTTGGACTTCATCAGATAAGAGAACTCAAAAATTTGAACAAGTAGCTAAGCAAGTTGTTCCTGATTGTTCAAAATCGCTAATACTTGATTGTAAAACTCGATGGAATTCGACATATGGCATGCTTGTAGTTGCTATCAAGTTTAGGGAGGTGTTTGTTGTTTTAAGTGCAAGGGATAATTTGTACAAAGATCCACCACTTAGTGAAGACTGGGATAAGGTTGTGAAAATATGTGAACTATTGAAATTGTTTAATGATATTACACATCAATTTTCTGCCTCGACGTATCCTACTGCCAATATTTATTTCCCTAGAATTTGTGAGATTAGAATCTTATTAACCAAATGGTTGTCCTCACCTACCATTTATATAGGAAAAATGGTCGAGGTAATGTTAGAGAAATACAATAAGTATTGGTTAGATGTTAATGGGCTTATGGGTGTGGCAATTATACTTGATCCTAGGTTCAAGATGGCTCTTATTCGGTTTTACTTTGCTAAAATTTATGATGCGCTTGTTGTTGATGTTGAAGTAAAAAAGATTTATGATTTTCTAAAGGAATTAGTGGATGAGTATGGGCACAAAAATGACAATGATCCAGCTAGTAGTAGCCAAGTGTCTTCAATTGATGTACAAGTAGTATGGGAATGAGGTACATGCAAGAGTTTGCACAATTTGTGTCAAAGGACAATAGTAAAGTTGGACTAAAATCTGATTTGGAGAAGTATTTGGAAGTCAAAGCGTACACTTGTGGATGATTTTGATATTCTTAATTGGTGGAAAACAAATGTAAAAAAATATCCCATTCTCCAAAAAATAGCAAGGGATATATTGAGCATTCCGCTTACCGTCCCCATCGAATCCGCATTTAGCACTAGTGGACGTGTACTTGATCCTTATCGTAGTCGACTTCTTCCGGAAATGGTGGAGGCGTTGATGTGTGCTCAAAACTGGATTTGGGCTGATATCAAATGTAACATTATTTAGATTAAGTTATTTATGTTGTATTAAATTGAAGTTAAACTCTACTTACTTTGATTATACATTATGCAGGTGATGTTGATGTCAAGGAGATAGAAATGTGTGATCTTGAGGAGAACTGATGTTGCTAAAAAAGTGGTGTTGCTGCTAAAGATGTTGAAACGGCGAGATTCTTTCTGATTCTTGTTGTATCATATTCTTTCCATTTAGAAGCAAAGATAGCTAAATTTAAATCTGGATTGTATTATTATTGTTACTGGTTTGGCAGTTACTGGTTTGGCTATTGTTTTTTTTGTCATTGTTTGATGCTTGTATTGTGAAATGTTGCTAGCTGATTTTGTGAAGTGTTGCTAGCTTATTTTGTGAAGTGTTGGCAGCCCTTAATTCCCTCATTCCCTGTACTGTTGGTACTTGGTAGTCCTTCCAAAAACTAATTTTGTATGCTATGTGTGTCTTTCTGTGATAGCTTACAAAACGTGCATTTATACAGCTAGATGTTAGATGTATAACAGAGAAAATTTCAATATAGTATTATTTAACTTAATATTGTTCTGAAATCAGTATTAATGTCATTGGCGGGTACAGGCGGGTATAGGCGGGTATTGACGGGTGACGGATATCCACTTGGGTAGTGGAGTGGGTGTGGGTTTAAAAATATACCCGCCTAGGCGGTCATGGATGTTGAAATTGTACCCGCCACGGGTGGCGGGTAGGTGGTGGATATGAATTTTTTTGGCGAGTGCGGGGGCGGGGGAGGGGGTATCCGCACCCGCCCCGCCCAATTGCCATCCCTAATTGTCGTGTGTTCTTTATTTCGTCTTGCCTTACTTTCATCTTTTGTTGTCTAAAAACGACTAAGGATCTTACTATGTTGTTGCCTCCTAAATTCGAGTCAAAGGCCAAACATCATGAAATTTGGTCAAGTGTTGGAACAGGTTGAGTCAAGAGTCAAGACTTGATTGACTGCCGCATAGGGATTAACCTCGCCTGTCGGCTGTTTGAAAAATGTCCCTGTGACAGTTGCCATGCCATGATCACCACCATCAATTGGGAAGCATCCCTTCACCAGAAAAGAAGGTTTAATATTTGGATGTCATTCGCCTTTTTGATAATAAATTAGAATTTTTATGGTGTATAGATAAATATACGAGGTTATACTGATCAATATATATGGTTGCCTTTTGAATTTGACACGTTTTATAAAATAGTTACTCAAATTTAAAGTATGCTTGGATAAACTTTTGGGGGATTATTTTTTTTTCTTTTAAAAAAGTACTATTTTAAATTTGAAGTGTTTTGACTAATAAAAAAGTGCTTGACATCAACATAAGCAACCATTAGGTTGTTAGAAAGAAACTACAGACTTCCTTTTTACTACAATGTTGCTAAAAGGTACCCCTCTGTTTTTATTTTATTCCAACTTGTAATCTTTTTTGCATATATTTTCTTGTGATTTTACCCTGTTTTGTGCTCCTTTACATGAGGGTGTAGAATATTCAGAAAGAAATGGGTATTGAAGCAATGAAAAGAGGCCTTATCATGTCTTTTTAACACTCTGTTTGGATGGTCATTACCCATGGTTTCATAATGTACAATATAGTATTGTATATTGTATTGTTCGGTGTCGTGTGATGTGGTTTAATCACATTTTTATTATTTGATTTGTTTGTTGCATGGTAACACGTAAGTTTACTGGGTATATAACCACAGAATTATAATGGGTTTACAACACCATACATCATAATTTTTAGAACAATGAAAACAAACATAATTTCATAGAAAATAATGAACCACGGGAAACAACCATCGAACAGGGGGCCTTTTTAGGCTTTATCCAAACTTTTTTTCCCGTTTCTGTTGTTCCTACCCTTTTTATTTCCTTTAATGAGTTTTAAGTTACAGTAAGATTGTAATAAGAAGAACACGACATGTCTGTATTTGGTTCCCCCACACCCTTTTCCCCCTTTTTAGCATTGTATTTTTCTTATATTTTTGGACAAATGAATGGAAATAATAATGTCCAAAATATCATTATATTCCTTGAATTGAGTGGCCTCTCTCAGTATCATTTGAATCAAGAAATCTTATAGAAATATATTAAAACTTTGTGGTACTTATCATAATAATAATACTTGAGCTTCGTGTTATGCTGAACTTGGATGAAATTGTTATTGGTAGCAAGGGGTGGTCAAATAAAGAGTGGCCAAATCAAGATAGAAAGTATGGCTAGTGTTATTTTCGTCTACAAGAATTTCAACCCTGGTCTTCCATGGTTTTCATCACCTTCATCGACCGCTAGACCACATCCTTTGGTGAGTATAGTACATATTTGTTGCTTGGGATGACAATTAGCCCATGAAAACCTGACCTCCGCAAATTTGAGCGGGTCTGACCCGCTCATTTATTAGCTCAACCCATTTCAGTCCATCTAAAAATGAGTTGATATGTAACCTAAATTTACCCCCGAGAAACCTTGTCAAAATGTTTTAAAAAGACATTTTTTTTGTTATGTTTATATATAGCCATAAAAAATAAATAAATAGTTTTATTAGGTACATAAAAAAGTATAAAAAAATAAATAAAGAAATTAAAACTTAGTAAGAATTGGTAGGTTGGTTTAAGCACATTTTAGCGACCCACCAATTTATTAACTCAGTTCATTTTGACCCGTACTATTCAGCCCGATTCGCCCATTTGACACTCCTATTTGTTGCCATTTTGGACATAGCTCACATCAAGTATGTTAAAGTCGTGCATACGTACCTCTTGTTTGTCTATGTATGATTGTGTGTGGTCTCCTTGTGTTGAGTAAATTTACAGCTGAAAGTGTGAAAAAAGCCATTTGACTCATAATTCAGTTTTGCTGATCTAATTAAGTCTCATCTGTATCTGCTTAAGTTAGACATTGCCTTGTTGTAATCTGTTATATGCCTCTGGTTTCAATATGTAATGCCACTAGACATTGTTTTTTGAGATTTTCTGATGCATTTTGTCACATTAGCCTTTTCTTTGCAGAGAAAAGGAAAATAACACACTGAAAATGTAGTGCCAACGTCAAAAATTTCCTCTTTTTGCTAATTTAGTGATGTAGAACATTCACGATTATTTTTCAAACTTAGATAAATATTTGGCGAATCATTTAAGAGATAAAAATCTTCCTTTGGTATTATTAATGTTGTGCCATGTTGTAATTTTTAATGATGCTATGCTTCAGATTAAGGGGGTGTTTTGGTATGAAGGAAAATGTTTTTTCACGGGAAATGTCTTCTTGGAAAATAAGTGAATTTCTTAGTTTTCTGATATCTGGCATAAATAAACAGAAATTACTATCTAAAAAACATTTGTATATAATCTAGCCAAACGCTATTGGGGTTGGAACGAGGGCCTGGGGGTGTAGGGGTAGTGGGTAATGGGGCAATGAGGTTGGAGGTGGGGTGTGTTGGAGGATGGGTGGAAAGTCATTTTTCTCATTTTTAAGGAACTTGTTTTTCTATAGAAAATATTTGTCCAATTTTTTTGACCAACCAAACATGAGAAAATTGAAAAACTCCATATCAAATACCTATGTTGTTTGGACTATTCAAAAGTGTTGCCCCACCCGTGTTGGATTTTCCAACAATGCACTACTTTGGAGAATCCCATACGCACCCATCGACATTTCCGAAGAGTCCGAGCAACATAGTCAAACACACCCTAAATTGACACTTGCATTTTTCATTAGGATCATGATTGAAACTATGTAAACTTTGACCAATAATTTAAAATGTATTTTTTTCATATTGATAAGAAGAGTTGCAACTTATAACACTTTCCTATATAGTTTTTTGAATATCTAAATTTTAAGTTTAAAATATTAAGTTGATCTAATCCAATTTAGCTTCAAAGATTATTCAAATTAACTTTTGGAAGCGAAAATGTCCCATAAGTTCGGATGGAGGATAGTTATCTCAGTATTTGGCTTCATCACTTGTCATCATATATTAAACTTTACCGCTAGGAGACTACGTTCCTGTCAACGGGTTGTACAAAGGTAACTACGTAAAATACAAAGCATTTGGATATCCTAAAACCTTTTATTTTTATTTTTTTTATTGCTATTATTATTGTTGTTGTTGTAGTAATATTATCTCCTACATCTTTTTATTTTTTGACCTCACTTTGTGAGATTTCACTGAGTGTGTTATTATTGTTGTTGTTGTATCTTTTTTATTTTTCGACCCCACTTTGTGGGATTTCACTGGTTATGTTGTAGTAAAGAAATTATGGGAAAAACTATATTATTGAATTGTTGTGTCTACATGATTATACCGAACTCTATTTATAGACACTCTATTATAATTCTTTTTCTAGTAGGATACTATATATGAAATTTTATTCCTATTCTACACAATCCTTTTCCTAGTAGGATACTATATATGAAATCATATTCCTATTCTAACACTTCCCCTCAAACTGGTGCATACAAGTCATATGTACCGAGCTTGTTAAAGATGTAATTAATACGAGGACCAGTGAGGACTTGATGAAAATATCTGTAAGCTGATCACTCGACACAAATTTTGTAACAATATCACCGGAGAGCATCTTTTCTCTGACAAAGTGACAGTTAATCTCAATGTGTTTAGTCCTCTCATGAAATACCAGATTTGGAGCGGAATGCCGATAAACACTGAGTGATCAACTTGAATTACTGTGATGAACTTTTCAAATCAGGCTCGAAGAGATTGTTTGAGTCCATAAAGTGCTCGGCGCAGTCGGATATCACCAGAGAGTAACATATCAAAATCAAGAGACGTAGCAAAATCTGACTTGAAAGATGGATGGAATTTGGCGAACATAATCCAAGAAGAAAATCACCGAGATCTGGCCGGAACAAGATGCATGCGCGTGGCGTGGATCTGGCCAGAAAAAGGGGCATGCACGGCGCGTGGATCTGACACGCTAGCCGGAGCTGACACTTCGAGCAGCACGCGGTGGCGCGTGAGTGAGTATTTGTCGGGGTCGTTGACTGGGCGGAAGAGACTGACCGACCTCGCGGTGGTGTTGAAATTTATGCAACACTACCCAAAAGTAATTTTGTAGCGTACTACTATGTTGTCATCGAAAATATTGCACGGTGACTAATTTGCTTTTCTGAAAATTGTTGGAAATATGCACAACAATTAATCTCACTAGCTTGAACCTGATTTATGTTGTGGTGGTGTCAGATTCTGCACAACACCACTGGATAGAGATGTGACGCTAGCAATCAATAGAAAAATAATGCGCGGCGGTGATATTTTTTTTTGAATCTTTGCTGGAATATTGTACAGCGGATACATTCTTACTAATGCTCTGGAAGAGAAGAACACAAAACAATCGCTGAAATTGAGCACGGGACTATGATGGTATTTTATAGGTAGGGTCGGAATAACGGCTCGACCCTATGGGACGCAAAACAACCGCCAGAATTGAGGCACGAAACTGTGATGGTATACTGTGGGCAGGATAGCAATGATGACACGACCCTACGGGAAATGAAATTATGCCGAAAAAGTTGTCGAACCATGAAGAAAGTGGTATGAGTCAGTTCATAATCTCTACGCGATGTTGACAGTAAAAACAATTCTTAAAATAATGTTCCGAGACAACGTGGATTCGCCGGAATACTAGTTCCAACGATCGAAATCTGGTAACGGTTCACGCCGAAATTACTATTCATGTCGAAAAACACTATTCATGCGATTTTGTTCATGCGACACTGTTCACGCCTATTTTTTTAGAGTATTTTATTTATAAATATCTGAAAATTCTCTACAATCTTCACTCTACCATTATCTTTGCCAGACGAGCTACACACATTGTCTAGTGCCGCCCGCCGACAGCGAAAGCTCTTTGATTTTCTAACAAGCTCGTAGAAGCTCTAATACCATGTAAATAAATTATGGGAGAAAATATATTATTGAGTTGGTGTGTCTGCATGATTACATTGTGCTTTATTTATAGACACTCCATTACAATCATTTTCCTAGTAGGTATGAAATTCTATTTCTATTCTACATTGTAGGATAGTAATATATGAAATCCTATTACTATTCAGTTGTTGTATCTTTTTATTTTTCGAATGCTAGAACGATTGTTATACAAACCTGATTGCAACCTCTCCTTGCTGAGAAACGAATCCTATTATCTTTCTATTCTCTTTTTGTTATGACCCTTCTTACCAATGACATCCTGAGTGACGTTGGCTTGGGTGTTAGGCTGTTAGTAGCATTGATTTCTTTGCCGTTTTCCATTCCCTTACTTGACAACTTGCTCATGATCTTGCTATGTCAAGTTAGTCTAGATTGCTTCATTCAAGATTACAAAGGGAATAGTAGATAAGGAAGATAACAAAAATTTGATAAAGGAAACTTTTTGTGTTGTAGAGAACTTGATTGATTTGCTTGATGCATTTACAAACCGAATTCCTCCCTATTTATACTATTCATATAGGGGCTAGTGGGTAAATAATAATGATTGTACAAGTCCCTCATATTTACAAATAAGGGCACTTTTTCTAGAACTCTCTACAGGGCTAGAAAGTTTCAAGGACTTCCCTAGCAAATCGATAGAGTTGTAACGTCTTCCAAGAGAAATCCCCATATTTCTCTAGAGCTTCTCACATAAGCTAGCCTCTTTTGCTCACGTAAGCTTCCTACATGGCAAAAATAGTTCCGCGTGGCGCTTAAATGTCATGATGATGTGGACGGTTGTCACTCAAAAGTGTGAAAAAAGCCATTTGACTCACAATTCAGTTCTGCTGATGTAATTTAGTCTCAATGTCTCATCTATATCTGCCTTGTTCTAATCTGTTGTATGCCTCTGGTGTCGATATGTAATGCCACTAGATATTTTTTTGGGGGATTCTGGTACATTTTGTCACTAGCCTTCTTTTTGCAGAGGAACGGTAAATAACACAATGAAAATGTAGTGTCAACATTAAAATTTCCTCTTTTTTTTATTTAATGATGTAAAACATTCACAAAAGCTTTTTCAATTTAGATAAAAATTTGATGAAATCGCTTAAGATAAAATCTTCCTTTCGTATTATTAATTCATGCCAAGTAGTTCTTTTTGTTGTAATATTTAATGATGCCATGTTTCATATTAAATTGGCACTTCATGATCAATATTTGTTCTGTTTTCTTCATATAGGATGGAGGGAGTTGGCTGTTCACTTAGAACAGACTCTAGTTTATTTGGTCACTGTTTAACTTATATCAAGGGTTCTTGTAACTTTACTCTTCAGTTTCTCAAATTTTAAAGAAGTTTTAACAACTCATGTATCGTAGTTTTACAGTTGAAGAACACTCAATATAAACGTGGGAATGACTCAAGATAAAATTGATGTTCGGCTACATGGTGTGGCAGTTGATCAGAAAAAGTCAAAAATCAAGTGCAACTATTGTGGTAAAGTTGTTTCTGGTTTTAATCGGCTTAAATACCACTTAGGAGGCATTCGTGGAGACTTTGCTTGGACGCTCCTACACTTTTAAAAGAAGGACTGAAAGCTGAGCTACTTGATAAAAAAAATGGAAATTTAATCAAGGAAGTCGGGCAACTTTACCACCCAAATCTTCCTTTGAAGAGAAACTGGTGTCCCCAAGAAAGTGATGGTGAACCAAATAAGATTTCGGAAAATGGAAATAAAAAGCATAATGGTGTGAATTCAAAAGCAGCAGGTAATTGCGTTGTAGATTCATCCTCACGAGAGATTTCGAAATCGATAGGGAGATTTTTTTATGAAGCAGGAATTGACTTTGATGCTATCAGATCACCTAGCTTCCAAAGGATGGTAAACCACCCTTAGTCATCCTGGGGAGACGATAAAATTCTCAGGAATTGAAAGGGTGGATCCTTCAGGATGCAGTAAAAGAGATATATGTACCGGAAATGAAAAATTCATGGGCAAGCACAGGATGCAGCGTCTTGCTAGATGGATGGGCAGATTCAAATGGTCGAAATCTGATTAATATCCTAGTGTACTGCCCGAGAGGCACTATTTATCTTCGGTCATCAGATATTTCATCTTTCAACGGAAATGTTGATGCCATGCTGTTATTCTTTGAGGAAGTTGTTGAGGAAGTCGGAGTGAAAATGTGGTCCAAATAGTTGCATACTCGACATCCGGCTGCATGATGGAAGCAGGCAAGAAACAAATGGAAAAACGTAAGACAATTTTTTGGACAGTAGATGCTTCTCATTGCATGGAACTTATGTTACAGAAATTCATCAAGATAGACCCAATACAAGAAGTTTTGGACAAGGCAAAAACTCTCACACAATTTATTTACAGCCATGCTACTGTCCTAAAGCTTCTAAGAGATGCTTGTCCGGATGAGCTACTAAAGCCTTCAAAGATAAATTCAATTATGCCCTTTTTGACTCTGGAGAACATTGTATCACAGAAAGAACACTTAGTTATGATGTTTCAGTCTTCTAATTGGCGTAGCTCAATCTTGGCTTCCACTAGTGAGGGTAAAAGAATGTCGGAATTGGTTGAAGATCAATCCTTTTGGACCGGGGCTTTGATGGCTGTAAAAGCAACCATTCCCTTGGTGGAAATTATAAAATTGCTAAATGGTACTAATAAGCCACAAGTTGGTTATATATATGATACACTAGATCAAGCTAAAGAGACCATCAAAAATGAATTCAAACACACGAAATCCCATTGTGCAAGATTATGGGAAGCCATAGATGATATTTGGGATGAATACCTCCACAGTCATCTCCATGCTGTGGGTTACTTTTTGAACCCAATCCTTTTTTATTCAAGCGATTTCCACACTGGTGTGGAAGTTTCGTGTGGTCTTTGTTTTTGTGTTGTTCGCATGGCAGAAGATCGTCATATACAGGATTTGATCACATCGCAAATTGATGAGTACCGCTTGGGAAAGGGCACGTTTCATGACGGAAATTTCAAAGATAAACTATCAAATACTTCCTCAGGTGGTATGATTTATACATTTTCTGCTATTTTTACCTTGCTATTTAATTCATTTGGGGATAATTACATTTTTGGACCGCTCAAAAGAATAATAGCCAGCAAATGTATAGGTTTTGTATATTACGTATAAATATTCATATAACATACATAATCAGTGTATAGGTTTGTATAGGTTTTGTATATTCTGGCTAATGCTCGTAATTATTTTCGGCCGATGGGCCAAAAATGAAAAAAAGCCCTTTAATTTGTATGTTAACCTGTAAGTTATGGTTGCAGCACTTTGGTGGTCACAATATGGAGGTGACTGTCCCGAACTGCAAAGGCTCGCTATTCGAATCCTTAGTCAGACATGCGATGGTGCTTCACATTATAGGCTAAAAAGAAGCTTGGTTGAGACATTACTTACAGATGGGATGAATCCTATAGAGAAGCAGAGGCTGCGGGACTTGGTATTTGTCCATTGTAATTTGCAATTACAAGCTTTTGATCCAGATGGAAGCAATGACATTATAGATGATGTTCTTGACCCCATGGATGAGTGGATAGTCGGGAAAGAACCCAGTTTGGTGTCTGAAAACACTGAATTGACATGGATAGACTTGGAATTAGGAAGCAGAAATGGAAAAGGAAAATTTAGTGTTGAAGGACCTATTATTCATGTAAAGGAGTATTTTTTACTGTACTCAAAATTTAGGATAACTTGTCTTTCCAAGTAAATACATTACTATAGAGAATTCTCTCAGCTCAATGTACCATGATATTTCATATCCGGTAAAAAGTTTGACCAAAGTCATCATAAAGCACTAGTAGTTAATGGATCAAACAAGAAATTGACAAAACAAACAAACTTCCAGTGAACTGCAAAATGAATGGTATAATCCAATCTTTTATTATTGAAGACAACAACGTTTACTTAGTCGCCAACCAGTAAAACTAGAACAGAACCAAGTATATTCCTAAATTAGGATAGTGTACCATCAAACTGCAACAGTTTTCTTCAAATAATGAAGCTGAAATAAGACCTAAAGTACTCAATATTTTTACTGGTGTACACAAATTTTCCACCAAATGCAATGCTCAATGCTCTAGCCAACTAGACCTTTCAAAGAGTATTATGCCTTGACTGGCTTGTATTGCTTTATCTCCTTAACTATTCCATCAGCAAGCATGTCGACGTCATTGTTCTTCCCAAAAAACTTCACAAATTCCATCTTAGGATCCATAAGGTACCTGCAAATTGTATCATCCATATCATCAAATTCCCATGCAATACGTTATCCACATACTCTCTTATGAAATCAGAGCTGTTGACAATCCAAACCTCTTTATAAAGAAAAATCTAAACCCTTCTAAGAGATGCCATAAGATTTCAAGTTCTAGAAGACAGAAAAATCTCAAAGGATCACTTTAGGCTGGAACTTCACATCCAATTGCAAGATGGATCATAACAATATTTTGACCTTTGATATGCTCATAGCCTCAGGCGTTTGGACGTGATTTAGTTGAAATTGAAAATAAAAGGATTATTTGAAGTTGAAGTTGAAAAATGTTAATTTAAAAAATTAGTGGTTTGGACAAGGAGAAAAAGTTGTTCTCTGAGTGAAAACCTGAAATGCTCCTAAAACTCTATTTTCGAACTTCAAACTCTCTATTTCATGTTTGAAGTTGAAATGGACCAAATTGATAAACAAACACCTACTTGAAATAATCTTCAAATATTATTTCAAAATTCCAAATCATATTCATGGCCAAACCGTGATATGTCCGTCAATTTATCATCTAAGCGGGTAAGGAGAAAAATTTATCTGCCAGTTAACAGAAGCGCAAACTAGCATGACAAGAGGAGCTTAAATTACGTCCAGTTTGGAATATCTTTGTATTATTTGTTAAATGAATTTCATCATTAAAAATTAGTTTCTGGTTATTATGTGAAAGAAAAATATTTTTGTGAATTAATGACCAAACTTCCAAAAACTTTATAATTCATTGGTCAATTAAAATTACTAATTCATTAGCCAATCATGTTCTAATCTAAGCAAGGATTAATTTAGTTATCAAAAACCAAACATAATGATAAATGGATCAAATTTGAAGTACGCAAGCTAAAACATCTTTTAAAAATGCATCATGAATACCCATCTCCCAACAATCCATTAGCACACAATCTCCCAACAAGAAGCTAGCACCTCTTTTAGCTCGCTCGTCAGCTACCACGTCCAACTTCAACTATATTTCCACTCCCATTCCATACATAGGTTACTTCTGCCTTTAGTGATCATAAATTTGAACGATCCTCGATTTATATGCGAACCACATCATCTAAAGTACCATATATTAGATGTCATTAAAGGTGTTTAAAACTAGGCTATGTATGCAGGATATCATTCATCTGTAAGGAAGACCATTTTGCAGAAAAATCAAAGGCGTGCCTGTATTGATACAGGTTGTAAACATTGAAGTGGAGAGGCAATTAAAACTGACAGGTAGCAATCATAGCTAGAATAAGCAGGATCAAGTAACACATACATGACAATTGAGTGATCAACAAGGTAATCTGAGCCTTCTTCTTCTGTCTTCATATAGTAAACCCGATAAGCACGTGCTGTTTTCTTTATCTCTTCTGGGCTACCAGTGAGGCCAATCAAGTTTGGGTGAAACTCTACACATTGAGTGCAAAATTATCAGTTGCAACCTTACTAGTATATCTAATTAATGCACGATATATAATCAGTTCAATCTGAACGCACCTTTAACATATTCACCTACTTGCTCAACCGTATCTCTTTCAGGATCAACTGAGATAAACACAGGGACAACTTGAATTCCAGAATTCTCCTCTGCACATAGAATATATTACAAATTAGAAGATTAACACATCTCTGTATGATAAAATTAAAAGGAAAAAGAAATCATGATAGCTAAAGATTACTCCCTCCATCCCAAAAAGATTGTCTTACTTTCCTTATTAGTTTGTCCCAAATGAATGACACATTTCTATATTTAGAAACAATTTAACTTTATGAGATGATTTACAGTCACACAAATATCACAAATATCTAAAGCTTGTTTTGGCCCACACATTGCAAAAACAACAAAAACAAACCCAGTGTAATCCCACATAGTGGGGTCTGGGGAGGTAGGATGTACGCAGACCTTACCTTTATGGGATAGAGAGGTTGTTTCCAATAGACCCTCGGCTCAAAAAGAAGGTCTTCCTTTATATGTTAAACTTTGTGCCAAGTCAAATTAAAACAATCTTTTTGGGACGGAGGGAGTATATTTATGGGCTTATCTCTCATAAAAAAAGTAATTGGAACCATACAGTCAGTACTGCCTTATTTTAGTCCTGCTATGACATTAGCTAACAACTTCTCCCCTAGGTAGCCGAATGATCAAATGTCTCCTTTAGGAGAATAATTAAAATTGAAGCAAGGAAAAAGGTTGTTGTTTGAGTTTATGCACTTCATGCTCGTAGTTCACATGATACTTAATATACACCATCATTTTTTTCTCCACTGAATCAACATTGGCAACTGGAAAGCCCCTTTAGTTCTGTTAATAACTTATTATTGCCTCCATTTGACCAAACAAATTGGGAATCAAGTCTGGATTTAAACTTGGAAAATTAGACGAAAGGCGAGAGGAAGGACAAATATAAAATGGAACAAAAAACTAATGTCAGATAATATGTGGCTGACGAAATGATCAATCACAATAACCATGCAACAGTCCATCCATTTAGGGCACAGAACTATGATGAGAAAGGCTTACTAATTTTATCAACTGCAGCAGCGAGTTTTTGTAGCTCATCGGGGCATATATCTGGACAGTGAGTGAAACCAAAATATACAACTGTCCACTTGCCAAAGAAGTCTTTCTCAGTTACTGGATTTCCATTATGGTCAATAAGACTAAATGGACCACCAATGGCTGCTTTTCCTACTGAAGGTCCTTGCTTTACGGAAGTTGAGGCAATGGTGATGTCTGTAATAATAAGTATCAAGCTTAATTAGCAAACTAGAACCATAGGAACTTAGAGCAAGGCAAGAACACATATTGTCGCGTATGATCTTACAATCTTCCAAAATTCAGTACAGCAAACTTAAGGCTTCCTGAACAAAAGGAACAAAGGAGAAGGGTAATATATTGGTATTTAACTTTATTTGGGTAATCATAAAAGAAGCTTATCAATACAGGGTCAAGAAATTCTTAGTAAATACAATTGTTTGTTTTGGAGTAAAAGACGAAGCATCATCTGACCTAAAAATATCAAAATTTTATAAAATGGGTATTTAAACCTCAGTGGCTTTGTTCCATTAAATAGAGATACTATAATGTGAAGTAACACTCAGCAGAAACCTATGGTGATAGTTCCAATAAAAGCGACCATTTAACAGTGTTTTACCGAACCGATACAGCACACTACTGAAGATGCACACTTTCCCTATTAAAAGAAGATGAAGGAAAAACTACACCACAATATTTCTTTGCAAAACCAAACATCCTCAAACAATTTCCAGCATGTATTTTTTTTCTTTTAAGAGCACAAGAGTTCAGCCGTGTACCAAAGAACAAGCATAATCAGAGGTTTTGCAGAAGAGACCCTCATACAAGTGACACATTGATAAATGCCAAATTTTACTCCAGAAGTGATGTGATTTATACTTATTGATGACAAAAGGAACAGGAAAAAGTTGAGTTTTGAAATCCATTGTTCAATTACTGACTCTGTATTTTGACATATCTGCCGACACACACACACACCCATAAAACCTAAATGCATACATACTGACAGGTAATTAGCAGCCTAATCAGACACATGGCGTTATAAACACATTAAAATATAAAGTAATCCTCGTACATGGTGCCATCAAATCCAAAGTCTAATGAGCACCAAGAATCCAGTGTTAGGATGCATTTCACCGATGTTTGTATGTGATTAGCCTACCACAGTTCTTTTCCTAAAACTCATACAACTCACCATAGTAATGTACCTTCAATATGCCGTCTCTTTTCCCTGTCATAATAGTAAACCAATCCTGCTCCAGTGCAAACAAGTAGAAAGAAACTCATCCATGAAACGGGCTGCACATATCAAATATTACTTATCAATCGCAGACTACGTAACAACACAAATAAAAAAACTTCTACTCCCTACTATAAGCAGATGATGTTGCATCTGCATTCATACTATTTTCCATAAAAAAAGGCAGTTATTTCAAAGCAGAACAGAAAAATGGAACTCTCAATCACACAAAGTAAGCAAAAAGTCTGCAGCTTATATCCGAGCTAGAAGCTCAATACACAATTAATTCAGCAAATAACAGCAGCTCCAACACAACAACATACCCAGTGTAATCTCACAAGTGAGATCTGCGGAGAGTAGGATGTACGCAGACCTTACCCCTACCTTTATGGGGTAGAGAGGTTGTTTCCGATAGACCCTCGGCACGACAACGCATTACCAAAACAGGCTATAAATAAAAAGTAAAAAGCAGCAAAGTAGCAAGATATACACAACCCGGAGTAAAAGATACTACCTACTACTAAAGGTACTACACCCGGCTACCTACTAACCTTCTATCCTAATCCTCGATTCCAAAGCTTCTCCTATCTAAGGTCATGTCGTTCATATGATCAAAATATAACAGCAGCTCCATATGATCAAAATATAACTTTTACCAAAACATAACACATAAAACATAGCCCAGATGCACATTACCTTCCGGCTCAATATACATACATGCATACAAGACAATTTTTAACATATATATGTTTATACCAAGTTCTTATAAGTGCTTTGTGAATAAAGAAAAAACTTACACTACCCCGAATAGACTTTCCCTGTTCAGTCTTCTGAGAACCACCAGAGCTTTCGCTGTTTGCTCCAGCAGAAGATCCACCCGACCCAGAATTTGATTGATTGCTAGAAGTTGAGGTGCACAGAAACCTGTAAGACATGAACCTAGTTTCCATTCGATCCAAACGCATAGCCTGTAATTCAAGATTCCACAACCCCACCAAAGAAAAAGATTAATTTTTTCAGCCCCATCAATCAGAAACTAGAAAAACCGAAGACAATACAAAGATAACCAAACAATTAAACAGAAAAAGATCATTTTTTTAGTTCAAGATTCACCAACCCCACCAAAAAAGAGATACCCCATTAATCAGAAACTAGAAAAATTGAAGACTATACCCAAAAATTAAAGAGAAACTAACCAATGGAGAAAAGGGTAGAGATTTGGTGGTGGTTGAAGGCCATTGTTGGGAAGTAATGGAGTGATACAAATAGCGAATTTGTTGATTTCTTGATATTGCTTTGGCCATTCGGCCCATTCCCATGCTTGTTATGCTCAACAGTGCAATGAGGTCAAAAACCCTACTAAAACCGCACAACACAAGCTTTTCATGTCCTATTTTGGGGTGGTATTCAATTAATTTTTGCTCTTTTATTATTTTTTGTCGTCTTTAATTTTCACAAAGCATATTTTATGTTTATATCCTAACATTCACTCAAATTATATTACACAAGGTAAAACTTTTAATATAATTTGAAAAATATTATAATTTTAGATTTCGCTCGGTATAGTTTACATTTAACTTTCATCAGATGTATCATAACATCTACACAAATTATGTCGGAAAAGATAAAACTTTCAATCACATAATTCAAAAAATATTGTAAAAGTTATACCGCATAACTTAATTCCTACAAATTTTATGCTGAGCGAGGCAAAATTTAGTTTTTGAAGATAAAAATATTACATAAATTATGTCTTGCGAAAATTTGCATGAGATAAATAGTAGGAGGAATTAATGACCACGGATATGAAGAACAAAATTAAAGACCAATGCATTTGAAGAACAATTCGTGCAAAATATTATTTTCATTTTCCTCTTATATTCGGTAGGTTTTTCCTAAAAAGAAGTTAATTAATTAAGTTGGTTATTTAAATATTAGAATAATCAAATCAATTAAGTTGATTTTCTATAGACTGGATTTTTGTTAGTTTAGACAATTTTAAAAAAAACAAAACATGTAACGTACATTATCAAGTATATAAAATTTCAACATAACACTGCTAGATCAATTATTCCTTAAAAAAATTGACATTTATGAAGATATCTTGACGATAATTGAATTAATCAGAATAATTAAGGATTCAATTAAAGACAAATTATTTTTAACATGTCATACAATTCTTGAACTTATCAAAATAAAGGCTATAAATAAAACTGTAATTTAAGACAGAGAATTAAATTACAGTATATAAGAATATGATCGTCTCAAACATTTTGGGGGCTCGGTTCTAATTCGTAAAAGTAGACTCTTAATATAAGTAATGTAACACCTCATTTTAACCCGAGTTGAAACGGGAGTACCACGTATGGTATGATTCCTAGATTTATTTTAAGGAGTCGTCACCTAATTAATTAAGTGAATTAGGACACTTGATTTATTGCAATAAAGTACTGCAATTAATCTCCATTTAATGGTCTGCGAAATTAATGAAATTCTGGATCAGGGTTCTTTATTATCCTAAAGGGAAGGGGTTAGGCATCCTTTAAGATCCGCTAACTTGCGGTTATCCATTCAAACCTAGGTTAATTATATATTGACTTTTATTCTACCTATTCTAAGCATTTTTATATAATTTACAATTAAAATAAAATGCAATACAAAATAGTAAAAACTAAAATTTAAATGCGACATAAGATAAAACTCCGGAACATCTTTAGCCCTTTTTAGGCCTTCTGCACAAAATGATCTCCGGGTACCTGCATAAACACTTAGTAAAAATGTTAGTGATAAAATAAACAATTTTAAAGTGATAGCAATAATTAATAAACAAAGCCAAAAATAAATCCGTCTTTTGTACTGGAAAGGCCTTGAAAATCAGACGGAGATTCTTTCATCGGCCGATATTGCTAAAAATAATAAACTAAATAAAACCTTCGAATCCGCGCCAAAACAGTAACAGTTTTAAATACGGAGGGCTCAGATATAAAAATATATAAAGTGGGACAGCCTAAACAAGTGCGGCTACGAGCGTTCGCGTTGCCAGCGCATGTTGGTTATCCGGTGTAAGTGGAAGAAATCATCCTTGCCCATAAAGCTTCATTTATTTTATTTTCCGTCTTTGCAACTGTGGAGGCCTCAAAAATCGACGGATAACTTTTTCATTGGTCAAACAAGTGTAGTATCTCGTTCAAAATCAGTGAATACCATAGTGTAGCATCTGTTCAAAACTTCAAATCAACCCAATATTTCAAATGTAGCAAATTGTCCAACCAGTTTAAATAAATAAAAATAAAGGACGTAAACTGGCAAAATCAGTCCCCAACGATGTGACACAGTAAAACAATCAGCAACATAACCGAGAAGAATAACAAATGCCGAAAAATAAAGTAAGAACATGGTCGCTGAAGCATCTGTTCAAAAAAAAAACTCAGGCCAGATTCAAAAATCGCGAAACAAAGTCCTAGTAGCCAAAACCTGCAACAGATACCAAGAAATAGAACCAACATAGATCGCCGGAGTTTTTGAACTCCGGCAAGATTCAAATCACAAAATAAATCAGTCCATCCAAGAATATTCCATAGATCAAAAAATAGAACCGAACCAAGTATTTAATGGAGTGGCGTTACTACAACGGTGGTGAACACCGGAGCAACGCCTTGATGGTTAACGAGCGATGGATATTGCGGCGATGGTCGACTGAAGAGGGGTCGACGGGACAGTGGTGCGCTGGTTTCGCCGGTGCTGGCGAGTGGTGGTGGTTTCGGACAGTGGTGTATCGACGGGCGACGGTGAAGAGGAGAGGGAGAGGCAGCGACGACGGGAGAGGGAGCTAGGGTTAGGGAATGAAGGGTGTAGAGGGTGGACGGGAATGAGGGAGTTAGGGTTTGTGCTGGAGAGGTTTTAGGGGGGCTGAGGGTAATGTTCTGTGGGCGGCTGAGGTATAAAGTAGGGTCTGAGGATTTTTAGATGGGGGTAGACGGCTGGGGAGGAATTAAAAAAGGGGGGTAAGGTTTTATTTATAGTGTGGGATTAGGTTTAGGGTTTGGGCTTTGGTATTGGGCTTTGGGTATTGGGTATTGAGTATTGGAGGGAAAAAATGAAAGGTGTATTGGGCTTCGGTGTTTTGGCGGATTGGACTGGTCCAGATTGTGCCTTGGACATGGACTGGTTTGATGAAATGCAAAACGGGTTAATTAAAGAAAAATTATTCAAAGATGCGAAATTATAAAAATGCATATGCTGATGCAATAATAATAAAATACAATATTTAGCAAATGTTTAATGCCTAATTAAGAGTAAAGACGGGATGTCAATTAATTATTTAAAGAGATGCAAAATTAGTAAAACAAAACGATCGTGCAACAATAATAACATAATATTTAAAAAATGTTTAATACCTAATTAAAGTAAAACATGATGTCAATTTACAAAAAATAAAACAACATAGAATGTTAGGTAAAAAACATACAAAATGTCAAAAATGGTGATAAAATGCGGTGTCCTAAAATGCTTAAAATTGCAAGAAATGACTAAAAGATGGGTCAAAATTGGGTGTCAACAGTTGTCCGTCTTTGACCGAAGACGATGAAAGAGTTTTCGGACAAAGACGTTGACTTGTAGCCAATTTTGTTCCCATCGTCAGAATTAAAACAAGGATCAAACAAAGAATGGACAAAAGCCGACACTGGGTCGTTGTGATGTCAAGATAAAAGACAAAGCTGATGCAGATTTAAAATTGTCCCAGTGTCGAATTATGAGAACACTGGGTTGCTGCAATGCTAGAAAATAAAAGCAGGCAGACGCAAAATTCAAAATTTATCCCAGTGTCGAAGTATGATTGACACTGGGTTGCAGGTGATGTGGTGCTGAAAAAGACATGGTGTTTGTAGGTGTTGATGAAGTGATGTGATGACACGCCGTCTTGTATAGGCGAGATGCAGATGACGCCTTGTGTGGGCGTTGTCGTCTTGTATGGACGAAATGCAAATGACGCCTTGTATGGGCGTTATCGTCTTGTATGAACGAAATGCAAATGACGCCTTGTATGGGCGTTGTCGCTCAGATGGCCGACGAATGCAGATGACGCCAGTATGGGCGTTGTCGCTTGTATGGACGAAATGCAAATGACGCCTTATGGGCGTTGTCGCTGCGCTCAGATGGACGAATGCAAATGACGCTTGTATGGGCGTTGTTGCGCTTGTATGAACGAAATGCAAATGACGCCAGTATGGCGTTGTCGCTTGTATGGACGAAATGCAAATGACGCCTTGTATGGGTGTTGTCGCTTGTATGGACGAAATGCAAATGACGCCAGATGGGCGCGTTGTCGCTCATATGGACGAAATGCAAATGACGCCATGTGTGGCGTTGTCGCTTTGTATGGGCGAGATGCAAATGACGCCTTGTGTGGCGTTGTCGCTCAGATGGACGAATGAAAAATGACGCCAGATGGGCGTTATCGCTCAGATGGACGAAATGCAAATGACGCCTTGTGGGCGCGGTCGTCTTTGTATGACGAGATGCAAATGACGCCGTGTGGGCGTTGTCGCTCATATGGATGAAATGCAAAATGACGCCAGATGGGCGTTGTCGTCAGTATGGACGAAATGCAAACGACGCTTTGTGTGGCGTTGTCGCTTGTATGGACGAGATGTAAATGACGTCTTGTGTGGCGTTGTCGCCTTGTATGGATGAGATGCAAATGACGCCTTGTGTGGCGCGGTCGTCTTGTATGGACAAAATGCAAAATGACGCCAGTATGGGCGTTATCGCTCAGTATGGACGAACGCAAATGACGCCTGCGCTGGCGTTGTCGCTCAGATGGATGAGATGCAAATGACGCCTTGTGCGGGCATTGTCGTCTTGTATGGATGAGATGCAAATGACGCCTTGTGGCGCGGTCGCTCTTGTATGGACAAATGCAAATGACGCCAGATGGGCGTTATCGTCTCAGATGGACGAAATGCAACGACGCCTTGTGTGCGTTGTCGCTTGTATGGACGAGATGCAAATGACGCCAGGGGCGTTGTCGCTTGTATGGACGAATGCAAATGACGCCTTGTATGGGCGTAATCGCTTATATGGACGAATGCAAATGACGCCAGTATGGGCGCGTAATCGCCTTATATGGACGAGATGCAAATGACGCCTTGTATGGCGCGTTGCTCAGTATGGGCGAGATGCAAGTGACGCCTTGCGCGTTATCGTTTGTATGGGCGAGATGCAAATGACGCCAGTATGGGCGTTGTAAATGCCTTATATGGACGAATGCAAATGACGCCAGATGGGCGCGTTGTCGCTCAGATGGGCGAGATGTAAATGACGCCTTGTATGGGCGTTATCGCTAGATGACGATGCAAATGACGCCTTGTATGGCGTTGTCGTCTTGTGGGCGAAGATGCAATGACGCCTTGTGGCGCGTCGCCTCAGTATGGGCGACGCAGATGACGCCTTGTATGGCGTTGTCGTCTCAGATGATTTAGATGCAAATGACGCCTTGTATGGGCGTTGTCGTCTTGTATGGACGAGCTGCAAATGACGTCTTGTATGGGCGTTGTCGTCTTGTATGGACGAAATGCAAATGACGCCTTGTATGGGCGTTGTCGTCTTGTATGGACGAAATGCAAATGTTTGTCGTTGTATAGACGAAATATGAATGAAGCCGTTGCATAGGCTTACAATGGAAATGGCGTCATTTTATGGAGGTACCTGCTTTGTGACTCGCCTGGGTCGAGATAACGTCATTGCATAGACGTTGTGCGTTTTAACCTGCATGGGCTCCTTGTTGTGCTCCCGCCTTTGCTGATATGAAGATCCTGTAAAATGTGATGGCGGTTGTATTGATGTGATGCTGCAAATGCTGAGATTTCGTCCTTGCACGGACGTGTTGAATGTTTTGTGCTTCGAACGTCGCGAAGGTCACGATCTGTGCGGACTTGCTGAATGCTGTGAATGCTTCCTGAATGCTGCGATTGCTGATTGCTTTTGGAATCCTTATTATGATCTCTTCATGGTGCATTTCCCAAAATTGTCCCGCCAAGTATGTGGGCGCATGGGCAAGATTTAACTCTGGCGGAAATTGCTCATATCTCTTTTCAGAATAATCTAACGCATTCCGTCGCACACGAGCCAATGGGAAGATTTCTAACCGGTGTGACCGAAGCCGATTTAGGCCGCCTACGTATCCCGCTGAGGGAATCAGGTCAAGACGTAGTTCGTTGATGCAAAAATGATTATATGCATTTTTTTTAAAAGTAGAAAGACAACATCACGTTCTGACTACAATTGATACCAACAATTAGTATTGTGCTTAGGAATTCCGTTATTCACTTCCAGTCTAACCAAGACTGACTTCTAGGTAATTCCTATAGTTTCAAGTGGTACCTCAGACACATAAGTATCGACACACTTGCTTGCAACCAAGGTTTCGAACTACACGTAATCTCACGTTTCAAATGCCCTCACTGAAAGAAAGTCTCATTTCTCACATATATTTCAGTATTTTGAATTTTGGGACGTTTAGAAAAGTACGCTCACACTCAAAAGGATGTTCAATGCATGCAATTGTGATACCATAGACTTGGCCGTCATGTAAGTATCCACTAATGTGAGAACCCTCAGTATAAGATCATGTAGGGCTTGTAATGTAGGTTTGGGGAAAGGGATGGATATCATTTGGGTAAAAAGTGACTAATCCTTCCTCGAGCGTTGGACTACGTCCGTGTTTGATATTTGTGTGCTTTAATGCTGACCTGCTTTCTTTTTGTCCCAGTTTTCTGCACTGACTTCTTTTGAATCTTTCGTTTGGAGCCCGCTTTTCCAAAGTTATTCTCTTATTTCATTCATTTTTGTTTATAATGCCGGGGCTTTTGATTTCTTCTTTTGTGAAGTCGTCATTTGTGTTTTTTTTTCCCTTTTGGGACTTTGACAACTTTTGTCTTTGCAAACTTCCACGCAGAATTTCGTCAGCCACTTGCACATTTCCAAAGTGCTCAAGGAGGTCGGGCCAAGAGAGGGATAGTGCGTACGCACTCAGAAAGGGTATAGGTGTAATATGTGGTTGTCAAAAGAATAGGCTTTAGGCTCAAAAGGGGTGTACTACGGATAATGTTATTTGCTAGGCTGAAAAGGCTCAAACGGGTCAAAGAAAGCCTACGATCATTTCCTACACCGAGTGTTACCCAGGATTTCGCCTCAACAAACATTCAGGCCAAGTTCTAGATCACAATGCAACGCAATTGAACTTATTCTAAAACTCACCACACAATGCATATGAAACGATGAGGTTGGTTCATTCTTATCTTGAAAACATGAAAGACAATGTCATTTACGGGTGAATAAGAGGTACCAAAAGAATCTATGGTTTACCACGAAGTCAACTCATACTGATTATTACTCGGTCCCTCCATGCACACTCCTAACGGTGTTGGTATCAACCAAGTCAAACAATGATACTTAAAAGAGCTTTTTTTTTTTTAATAAATGGTACCGAACTCGAGTAGGGCTGCCTACGTATCTCATCTTTGACGAGAATCAGGTGTGCGTAGTTCGTTCAGATATGTTATAAAACGTATGATTTAAAAGAATTTATTCATGAAAGAAATGCAAAAGTAAAAGCTGTGCAAAACAAATGATTATTTACTATAAGACTAATGCAAAGTAAAAGAATGTAATGAAAAAATGAATGAATGAAATGCATGAATGTGATAGAATGATTGAAATACAATAATGAATGTCTGTGATTGGATAAATGCAATGAATGAGAGAACCAAATATGTCTTTTTTATTTTTTATTTTTTTTATTTTTTATGTGGTGGTGTCGAACCCTAGATGGGTTGCCTACGTATCACACCGTATGGTGAGAATCAGACACGCGTAGTTCGGGATGATTATGTTGTAAAATGAATGATAAAGAATTATGTAATCAATACTAGACATATCAATTAGACTTACAAATATGTATAAAAATGCAAAATATAAGACCCAGAGCGATGCTTTGTTGAATCTGGTATAAGCTGACATCTTTCCGTCAACATAACTCAACTCATTCTTGGGATGATTTTTTTTGTTGTTGTTGTTGTTGTCCGCCCTCGACTATTTGCGAGGACGACCTTCCTGCAAAAATATGACAAATGGGTGAGAGTAGGCAAACCACAAAAATAGTAAAATGTAAGGGCGTGACAATATAGTCAAAGACTCCCCTGATTGGTTCGACCGGACTGATGGTTGATGCTTCACAAAATCCAAATCGTGCTGTTCAAGAGCGATTTACGCAGTAGAACTCCTGATTGCAATGTGACAACAAAAGTGCAAAAATGCAAATGCTAATGGCCGGAATTATAAGCATGATATGCACAGAGGTTAAAAGAGTAATTATTGCATTAAATAATATGTACAGAATTGATAGCGACAAAAATAGTAAACAAAAAACACGCAAATCAAGCGCGCGCCTAATATGCATGGGATCTCTCTTATGCCAGAGGTCGGCCTAAACGCCAAATATGCGAGATTATGATAAATAGGTCCAAGCCGTTAAACTGCAATGTTTTGTTGGAAATGACGACCAAATGACGGTGCTCTTTTTCCAATTTCAGTGTGTCATGACCAGGCTTGGATCCGTCTATCATCATCACGCTACACATAGTATGCTAATGGGTCGTTGGGTTGTGAAACCCGTCGACAAGTTTGGTGGATTTCTAATTGTGGCGTTAATACCAAAGATTAGCCCACCTAAGGTTTATGCATGCATGACTTAATATAAAAAGGTGGTATAGCTCTATCCTAAGTTTTTAAGATTTGGCTTACTAGACGCAAGGTTCCCGAGCGGACTACTCGAGTGAGAAGGCTACGCGACCACCGGTTGGACCGGACTCTCCGCGCAAAACGCCAACTCTCTTAAATTTGGGTTTTGAAGAAAGAATTTTGCTGATGCACCAAGCGCACCTCGCGTGTAGTGTGTGACAATGTGAATTTTCCATAGTGAAAGAAATATGAGCGGAATGCCAGTTTAAGGAAAGCAGTAAAAGAAAATAGCAATTAAAACAGTTAAACATACAAGATTAAAACAAACAATTTTAAGGCATTTAAAACAAAATAAAAATAAAGCCAAGCAATAATAAACCTAGGTTTGCTATGGTCAAGAACCTGATTTTCCCCAGTGGAGTCGCCATCTGTAACACCCCATTTTAACCGGAGTCGAAACGGGAGTACCACGTATGGTATGATTCCTAGATTTATTTTAAGGAGTCGCCACCTAATTAATTAAGTGAATTAGGACACTTGATTTATTGCAATAAAGTACTGCAATTAATCTCCATTTAATGGTCTGCGAAATTAATGAAATTCTGGATCAGAGTTCTTTATTATCCTAAAGGGAAGGGGTTAGGCATCCTTTAAGATCCGCTAACTTGCGGTTATCCGTTCAAACCTAAGTTAATTATATATTGACTTTTATTCTATCTATTCTAAGCATTTTTATATAATTTACAATTAAAATAAAATGCAATACAAAATAGTAAAAACTAAAATTTAAATGCGACATAAGATAAAACTCCGGAACATCTTTAGCCCTTCTGCACAAAATGATCTCCGGGTACCTGCATAAACACTTAGTAAAAGTGTTAGTGATAAAATAAACAATTTTAAAGTGATAGCAATAATTAATAAACAAAGCCAAAAATAAATCCGTCTTTTGTACTGGGAAGGCCTTGGAAATCAGACGGAGATTCCTTCATCGGCCGATATTGCTAAAAATAATAAAATAAATAAAACCTTCGGATCTGCGCAAAACAAGAATGAGCTTTAAACACGGAGGGCTCGGATATAAAAATATATAAAGTGGGACACCTTAAACAAGTGCATGCGCTGCTCGCCACAATGCACGTTGGTTATCCGGTGTAAGTGGAAGAAATCATCCTTGCCCAGAAAGCTTCATTTATTTTATTTTCCGTCTTTGCAACTGTGGAGGCCTAAAAAATCGATGGATAACTTTTTCATTGGTCAAACAAGTGTAGTATCTCGTTCAAAATCAGTGAATACCATAGTGTAGCATCTGTTCAAAACTTCAAATCAACCCAATATTTCAAATGTAGCAAATTGTCCAACCAGTTTAAATAAATAAAAATAAAGGACGAAATCACAAAATCACCCCAACGATGTGACACAAGAAACAATCAAAGAACATAACCGAGAAGAATAACAAATGCCGAAAAATAAAGTAAGAACATGGTCGCTGAAGCATCTGTTCAAAAAAACTCAAAGCGATTCAAAATCGCGAAACCCACCCAGAGCCAAAACTCGCAATGATACCAGGAAATAGAACCAACGTAGGTCGCCGGAGTTTTTGAACTCTGGCAAGATTCAAATCACAAAATAAATCAGTCCATCCAAGAATATTCCATAGATCAAAAAATAGAACCGAACCAAGTATTTAATGGAGTGGCGTTACTACAACGGTGGTGAACACCGGAGCAACGCCGCCAGTGGTTGACGAGAGCAGTGGATATTGCGGCGATGGTCGATCAAGAGGGTCGACGGACGGTGCGGCTTTGGTTTCACGCTTTGGTGGTGGTGGTTTCGGACAGTGGTGTGTCGACGGGCGACGGTGAAAAGGAGAGAGAGAGGCGGCGGCGACGGGAGAGGGAACTAGGGTTAGGGAATGAAGGGTGTAGAGGGTGGACGGGAATGAGGGAGTTAGGGTTTGTGCTGGAGATGTTTTAGGGGGGTTGAGGGTAATGTTTTGTGGGCGGCTGAGGTATAAAGTAGGGTCTGAGGATTTTTAGATGGGGGTAGACGACTGGGGAGGAATTAAAAAAGGGGGGGTAAGGTTTTATTTATAGTGTGGGATTAGGTTTAGGGTTTGGGCTTTGGGTATTGGGTATTGGGTATTGAGTATTGTAGGGAAAAGATGAAAGGTGTATTGGGCCTCAGTTTGGGCTTCGGTTTTTTGGCGGATTGGACTGGTCCAGATTGTGCCTTGGACATGGACTGGTTTGATGAAATGCAAAACGAGTTAATTAAAGAAAAAATATTTAAAGATGCGAAATTATAAAAATGCAAATGCTGATGCAATAATAATAAAATACAATATTTAGCAAATGTTTAATGCCTAATTAAGAGTAAAGACGGGATGTCAATTAATTATTTAAAGAGATGCAAAATTAGTAAAACAAAACGATCGTGCAACAATAATAACATAATATTTAAAAAATGTTTAATACCTAATTAAAGTAAAACATGTTGTCAATTTACAAAAAATAAAACAACATAGAATGTTAGGTAAAAAACATACAAAATGTCAAAAATGGTGAAAAAATGTGGTGTCCTAAAATGCTTAAAATTGCAAGAAATGACTAAAAGATGGGTCAAAATTGGGTGTCAACAAGTAAATATACGATTTCAATAATTAAAAATTATTTTAAATTGTAAATAACAACTCAATACAACTTCAAGTTAATCAACTCTTACTTTGATTGAGCTAAGACCTGCGAATTATGAATCTTTACATTAAATTTTGGCTAATACTACTTAATAATAATGAAAAAATGGGCTCCTAAATTTTTTTCGTTTTTCAGATGCTCCTCCCAGGTCTTGCTATAAACCTTACCAATGTGTGAATGTTTTATTCATGAATTATTTACTATACCTCATAAATAGTTCTATTCGATAGACTAATTTCAGTCTTTCACGAAGCGGCCGGATGTTAGAATCAATTCCATTGTTGGTTTGACCATTAAGTGAATGCAGTGGAATTTGAATCAACTACCTAAGAGTTCTTTTGCCTATCGTAGTTACCTTGATGTGAGAAATGGTCCTCCTTTATTTCAAGATCATATCGAGAAAGGGGCCGCCTGTGTAAGAAAAAGACTATTAGGGTGCGTTTGGTTCGAGCAGGATAAACGGAATGGAAAACAGTAAGAAATGGAATGGAAAGAAAATGAATTTACCTGATTGTCCCTACATGTTTGGTTCTGGGTGGTCCGGGGTCCGGAGTCCGAAATCCGGAGTCGGGGATCCGGGGTGGCCCGAGTGATCCGGGGTCCGGATTGGGGAAAGGGAATCCAAATACCTAGGGGGTGGGGAATCAAGAAAATGAAATGAAAGTGAAAAATGGGTAAATGGAATGAAAAAATAAGGCCAAACAAACAAACAAACAACAATAACAAGAAAGGAAATTCCATTAAGAGTCAAAGAAAAGGGAACAACCCCGATCCTACAGCTGAATGGGAATGTTGTAGTTTTTATACCTGCTCATGAGACCAAGAATTTGGTTTAGTTTTCGGCAACAAGACAAAAGTATCCCTCTCTTGCCCATTTAGGAGTGTGAATGGTTCGGTTTTGCCGGGTTTTTTATACATGTCAATTTTTGGTTACTCTACTATATATAATCAAAATTAAACTTTTAAAAATCGTTTCAATTTTTCAATAAGGAACCATATTGGTCGTTTTCTCTTGTCAAGATTCTAGTTTATTAACTCCCAATGGAAACCTTTAATGTGGTACATATTGTTGTGTATCAAAGTAACATTATATTAGTTCCTGAAACTTGAAATGTACATTTGATGTTATGCTAGAGAGGTCGAATGGGATGCCGCAGATCAGGCAGTTGCAGACAATTTGGCTATGGAAGGAATAAAGCGAGCACACACTTATCCTCCTCCATTTTAAGACTATATTTGTTAGAAAAACTACTACTAGTAGTAATATCTTGGCTCGCTTTGTTACGATCAATAACATCTTCGATTAACAACCACAATTATATAATAGTAACTAAATTGTAATTGAAATCAACAACAAAATATACTACAATTGGAATAATCAAATACTAACTTGTTGAAGTAAGCAATTCACAACTTGCATGTTTGATCCAGCTTATGGATCAAACAGCAGTCAACATGCTTGTGATGAGCTTTGCGAAGAAGACGAAGTAAAGGAACAGAGAGAGAACATTTTGGAGAAGCTTTTCTATTTCATTTTCTGTATATGTTTTTGTAGTGAGCCAACTCACTATTTACTACATAACAAAATAAAGGCAAATAGCACTACAAGTAAAGAAAGTTCTAGAAACGTTTAATTAGGAGAATGTGGATTTGGTGGTGGGCTTGTGGACTCCGCTTGTAATCTGTTGGGCTTGACAATGTTGGATCGACTATCAAGTGGACATTTCATCATCTCCCCGCAAGCTAGGTGCTAAGAACAAATTTTTGACGCCTAGCTTGGACAACAAATGAGCATGTTGCCCCTGCAACAGGCCTTTAGTAAGCAGGTCTGCAGGCTGATTTTCTGTGTGAATATACAGCGGAGAGACCAAACCTCGTTGGACTTTTTCCCGAATGAAATGACAATCTATGTCGATGTGTTTTGTGCGCTCGTGGAAGACAGGATTTGATGCAATTTGGATAGCCGGCTTGCTATCACTATATATAGGAACAGGCAGTTGGACTGTTGTATTCAGTTCATCAAATAGCCCAGAGATCCAAACAATCTCAGAAACCACAGATGCCATGCTTCTATATTCTGCCTCAGCCGAGCTTCGCGAAATGGTATGTTGCTTCTTTGACTTCCAAGAGATAAGGGAGGCACCAAAGAATACCATATACCCTGTAACTGACCTCCTTGTGTGAAGACATGATGCCCAATCTGCATCGCAATAAGCAGTCAAGGTTCCAGAATCAACAGCTGGCATAAAAATGCCCAATCCTGGTGCCTGTTTGACGTATCGGACCACCCTTTCAGCTGCTATCATATGAGAAGTCTTGGGTGTTTGCATAAATTGGCTGAGATTCTGAACTGTGAATGCTATATCTGGTCTCGTGTTGGTTAAGTATAATAGCCTTCCAATCAGTCGTCGATACTCAGAAGGATTGATTAGAAGAAGATCAGGAGAACCACCTGAATCCTCTGCCTTGTCCTGCAGTTGCTTATCATACATGTGAGATGTTAGTTTGGAATTCCACTCCATAGGAGATCTCGCTTTGGTCCGCCACGACCATGTCAGCCACCAATTCCATAGAATACTTACGTTGATGCATTACTATCCCACTCTTGTTTCTAGCAAACTCAAAGCCCAGAAAATACCTCAAGTCACCCAGGTCTTTGATTTTGAAATGTTTCTGCAGTGTAGTCTTGGTCTCTATAATCAACAGATCATCATCTCCTGTGATAAGCAAATCATCCACATACACTAATATTACCACTATCTTGCCATCCACTTTCTTTGTGAGAAGAGAATGGTCCAGAGGACTCTGATGAAAGCCAGCAGACATTAATGCAGTGATAAGTTTGATGTTCCATTGTCTTGAGGCCTGTTTCAGGCCATAGAGTGATCGGGCCAGCTTGCAAACCTTTCCCTGTTTATGCACCATCCCCTGTGGGATACACATGTAAACTTCCTCATGTAAATCTCCTTGCAAAAATGCATTGAATACATCCATCTGTTGTATATTCCAGCCCTTTGCTGCAGCAATTGAGACAACAACTCTCACAGTGACCATTTTCACCACAGGTGAAAATGTGTCTTGATAGTCTATGCCTTCCCTTTGGTTATAACCTTTGGCAACCAGTCTTGCCTTGAACCTCTCTATCTCACCATTGGCTCTATACTTGATCTTGTATACCCATTTGCACTAATAGTTTTCTTCCTGTGAGGCAAATCTACTATGTTCCAAGTATTATTATCCTCCGTGGCTTTAATCCGCTTCACGGCATCCGCCCACCTCCTCTCCCGCCGCCGTAATAGCTTTGTGGTTCATGATCCTCGATAGCTTTGCTACACAACTTTGTAAGACAAGGATAGGCTGCATAATCGATGTAATTGACAAAGGGTACTTCGATGTCTTCAATGTGAGACAAAGTCTTTCATCCATGTTGGTGGTCTCCTCAGTCTGGATGATCTCCAAGCTGTAATCTGTGATTCCTCAGTATTCTCCTGCACATCTGTGTTCTGTGGAATGGCATCTGAGTAGGAGGAGGGACTAGGAGGTCCTCCTGATGTCTGAATACTGTCATCTGCATCAGGTGCCCCTTCTGTAATACCTGCATCAATATCAACAAACTCTTCAGTAGTAACAATTGTGTCAGACTGCCTTGAAATGTCCCCAAGAACTTCATCTGCATCAGGTCTCCCTTCTGTAAGACTGTCTGGTAATGATCCACCACTCTTTTCAGCTACCTTGGCTGTCTCAAATGGAAAGATATCTTCATGAAAGTTGACATCTCTGCATACAAAGACACTCATGCTATCCAATGCCAGTAACCTATAGCCTTTCTGATTAGTGGCATATCCAAGCAGAACTGCCTTGGTCACTCTACTATCAAACTTGTCCTTCCTCATTGGATGTGTGGCATAACATAGACACCCTATAACTCTCATGTGAGCCAAGGATGAGGGTTTGTTGAATAATTTCTCATAAGGTGATATATTTCCAATCACCACAGAAGGTACTCTGTTAATGATATACACCGCGCTTTGACGATTCCCCGTAAATGTCTTTGGTAAGTGCCCTTGGAACTTGATTGCTCTAGCAATCTCTAAAATGTGTCTGTGCTTTCTTTCAACCACCCCATTCTGCTGAGGGGTATAGACACAAGAACTTTGATGGATGATACCTAGTTGACTAAACAACTCAGAACAGGCAGAGTTAAAGAATTCTGTCCCATTATCAGTCCTTACACACTTAATAAACTTGTTGAATTGAGTTTTTATTTCTGCAAACAGGTGCTTGAGGATAGTAGACACATCAGATTTGACACATAGTAAAAAAACCCAAGTCCATCTGGAGAAATCATCTACAACTGTTAAGAAATATCTCATGCCACTATGAGTAGGAACCTTATAAGGCCCCCATACATCAAGGTGCATAAGTTGAAAAGGACATTCTGGCCGCTATGCTAGTAGGGAAAGGTTTCCTAGTCTGTCTAGCCCTAGGACATATGTCACAGTGTTTTAATGTAAACATGGACTTATTATGAAACTCATCTATCTTCCTAAGCATGGACATTGGAACATGGCCCATCCTCTTGTGCCAAAGATCTACTTGTATTTCCTCCATTGTGGCTGAATGGACCTGTCCTGTGACCCCTCTTCCAGACTGCAGTATGTAGAGGCCATCTATTTCTCTACCAATCTCCTTCACCTTCCCAGTGGTGAGATCTCAGAAACAAAGAAATCAGGAAAGAACTTGACACTGCAATGTAGTTCTCTGGTCAGCTTCGAAACAGACAGTAAGTTGAAGTTGAAACTGGGTATACAGAGAACATTCTTAATTGTATCACCTCCATTTAACTTGCTACTGCCAGTCTGTGTGATTGTTGCCTTATCACCTGTAGGCAGCTGTACATAACCTGTATTGTCTGCCATGTGAGCTTTAGGATTTGAAGTATTACCATAAGGTCGACCATCTTGATGGTTAAGTAGAGTGACTTGCTGATACTTCTCTGGACAGTATCTCAAAGATGTTCTCGCACTGCTCATACCGCCTCCCGAGATAGTGAAAACCTTTGTCTGTTGCTCTCACCATGGCTACATTTGCTGTCTTCCTGTTCCTATTATTGTTGTCATCGGGATAACCATTGAGTTTGAAACATTTCTCTTTAACATGACCATTCTTTTTGCAATAGTCACAGAAGTAAAGTAACTTGTAACATATCTCCCGATGATGTCCCTTTACTTTACGTAAATCACAATATGACTTCGATTTGTAATTACGTGAATCGAAGCTCTCATCGAGCATAGCTGAATGTTCAGAAAATTCATTCCCTGTATATTTCCCATTGAGTAGCCTCTGACTTTCATCTTGTGCAACCATCGCATAAGCCTGGTTCACAGTTGGAACAGGTGCCATGAGAAGAATATGACTCCTAACCTGATTATATCCGTCGTTTAACCCCATTAAAAACTCAAGCAGTCTCTGATGCCCTAGGTGGAGAACATATTCCTTAGGGCTCGAGCAATCACAAATTGGAACTGGAACTATAGAATCAACTTCATCCCATATGTCCTGCAGTCTAGAATAATAGGTCGCCACAGGGGATACACCTTGATGAAGCATTGCTAAGGTGTGTTTGTAATTGAAATTAATCTATCTATATATGATTCTCATTCATGGGTACTTGATAGCGCTTGTGGCTCACACATTTGTACAAGTGTGCAGGGGCTAACTAATAGCAGGAAGGTCGGGCCTCGCGAGGTGGACTTGCGCGTCGGAAATGGAACTTATAGGATAGATTTACCTTCCGGCAAAGTTTTAATGTTAAACGATTGTTATTATGTTCCTTCTTTAACAAGGAATATTATTTCCATTCCTGTACTTGATTCAGAGGGTTTTTCCTCAAACACGTCTAATGACAATATGGTTTTGACTTTTGATGATGTTGTATATGAAATTGTGCCTCTTGTAAATGGATTGTATACATTAAACTGCCGCAGAGAAATTTTCAATGTACAAAATAAAAGGGCTAAGTTAAATGAAAGAAATTCTACCTACTTGTGGCATTACAGACTTGGTCATATCAATCAAACGAGGATAGAACGGTTGAGGAAATTAAATTACCTCGAACCATTTGATTTACGATCGTATGGTAATTGTGAATCCTGTTTGAAAGGTAAGATGACCATTAAACCTCTTTCTGGAAAGGGGATCCGTGCCAAGGAGGTGTTTGAGTTGGTACATACGGACGTATGTGGACCATTTCCGACTCAAGCTAGAGAAGGTTTCTCATACTTAATCACTTTTACAGACGACTTATCAATGTATGGATATGTGTATCTTATGAGACACAAATCCGAGGCTTTTAAAAAGTTTAAGGAGTTTAAGTGTGAAACTGAGAAACAACTCTCAAAGAGTATCAAGACTCCCCGTTCTGATCGTGAGGTGAATACTTAAGTAAAGAATTTTTTGACTACTTAAAGCTTCATGGAGTTCATTCCGAATGGACACCTCCCAGAACACCACAGATGAATGGTGGTGCCGAGAGGAGAAATCGAACCTTACTTGATATGGTTCGCTCCATGATGAGCTTTTCAGCTCTTCCTACATACCTTTGGGGATACGCTATTTTGACCTCAATATATGTTCTAAATAGAGTTCCATCTAAATCAGTCGAAAAGACACCATATGAGGTATGGTGTTGAAATAAGCCATCACTTAGACACATGAGGTCCTGGGGGTGTCCTGCATATGTCAAGAAGTTGATCACTGATAAGTTGGAATCTAAGAGTGAGAAATGTTATTTTGTTGGGTATCCAAAGGAAACTAAGGGATACTATTTCTATCTTCCCAGAGAACATAAGATATTTGTTTCTAGGAATGCAACTTTTCTTGAAGATGAATATGTCTACAAGGATGAGAGTTGCACGGAGATAGAACTTGAAGAAATTCAAGAATAAGATAATAAAGAGGTTGAATCCTTGCCCGATGATGAAGGAAAGAATTCAGTGGGAGCTTTTGGCGAAGATTGAGTATTTAGGGTACCCCCTTCGGCCAGTGGGAGTGCTACGATGAGTAATGCATAAATGCAAGATCTTCCGGCACAGACCTTTGGAGCAAGTGCAGCAGTTGCATTTTCTCTCATTCAGGAAAGACATGAAAATGATATTCCTGAAAGCTCTAATGTTGGTGGATCGACCAGCGCACAAGAACCTACTCACAGTCAGAACATACATGTAACTGAACTGCAAGACAATCAACTCCGTAGGTCTACTAGAACTCATCGTCTTCCGGAAAGACTAAATCTACTTGTGGAAACACAAAATGAGCTAGATGTTCCAGATGATGACGAGCCTAGAACCTATAACGAAGCAATGCTAGATATTGATTCGAAGAGATGGCAAGAAGCCATGAAATCAGAAATGGAATCCATGTATATCAATCTAGTGTGGAACTTGGTTGATTTGCCAAATGGGGTTAAAAACCCATAGGGTGCAGATGAGTCTTCAAGAAGAAGATTGATGCATCTGGCAAGATTCAGACTTATAAAGCTAGACTAGTGGCTAAAGGTTTTACTCAGCGTCCTGGTGTGGATTATGATGAAACTTTTTCACCGGTGGCTAAGATAAAGTCTATTCGGATTTTGCTTGCGATAGCTGCACATTATGATTATGATATTTGACAGATGGACGTCAAAACTGCATTCCTCAATGGTAATCTAATTGAGGAAGTGTATATAAAACAACCCGAGGGTTTTTCATGTGAGTCCAGACCAAATGATGTGTGCAAGCTACAAAAGTTCATTTATGGGCTTAAGCAAGCCTCTAGGAGTTGGAACATTTGCTTTGACAATGCTATCAAATCTTTTGATTTTGTCAGAAGCAAAGAGGATCCTTGTGTTTATTTCAAACGCAAGGATGAGGGCATTGTCTTCATTATTATATATATTGATGACATATTGATAATGAGAGACAATAAGGCTCCCATGCAGTCAGTTAAGGATTGGTTGTCCAAGACCTTCATGATGAAGGATTTAGGTGAAGCCTGCTACATTCTGGGAATTAAGATCTATAGAGATAGACCTAATAGATTTTTGGGGCTGTCACAGTCAATCTACATAGATAAAGTGCTTAGACGCTTTTCAATGGAGAATTCCAAGAAAGACGTTCTTCCGATGGGTCATGGCATCAAGTTATGTAAGAAGGGTCGTCCTTCTAATGCTATAGAACTTAAGCGCATGAAGAGGATCTCGTATGTTTCGGCTATAGGATCGATCATGTATTCCATGACATGTACTAGGCTAGATGTGGCCTTTGCACTTAGTATGACTTGCAAGTTCCAGCAGAATCCTGGTGAGGAACACTGGAAAGCAGTCAATAGTATTCTCAAGTAGCTCAGACGTACTAAAGATTACTTCTTAGTCTATGGAGAAAGTAATGAGCTGGTTGCCACTGGGTATACCGATGCTAGTTTCCAGACAGATGTTGATGATTTCAAATCTCAGTCTGATTACACGTTCATTTTCAACGGAGGAGCAGTGGGCTGAAAGAGTTCCAAATAGGCTATTACTGCAGACTCGACTATTGAAGCAGAGTACATTACTGGATCAGAAGCTGCTAAGAAAGCTGTCGCGATTTCTGAGTTTCTGAAGGAACTAAGGATTGTTTCGAGTTCTAGTTGTCCAATAACTATTTATTGTGACAACACTGGTGCAATTGCACAGGCAAAGGAACCAAGATCAACTAACAGAAACAAGCATGTACCGAGAAAGTACCACATCCTGAGAGAGATGGTGGAAGCTGAAGATATCAAGATAGATTATATTCTCACAGACAATAATCTAGTAGACCCGTTTACTAAACCATTAAGCTTGGTGAAGCATAATGGTCATTTTGAGAACATGGGTATTACATATGTTGGTGATTGGCACTAGGCCAAATGGGAGATTGAAAGTATATGTATGTCATAGAGACAATCTGTATTAGGACACAATGTACTTTATACACACTCGTATTTATATTAATGATGATTAATATTATGGCATTTGTGTTTGTTGAATTATTAGTTGATTGTTTATAATATTCTATAAATGCATCCCTGGAGTTTACGTGTTTATTAATGATATGAGAATTAATGTTATAACGTAACTCTTAAATTACCTAGACTAATGATCATCGAAATAGGGATATTGATGATATGCGATACGTCGACATGTGGTCTGCATCATATCCTTAGGGGATGTAGTATGTCTCACTTGCTACGAGTTATGTCAACTCGTGATGGACATATGGATACTTGTTGGAGTATTGGTATACTCTGCTGATACACTATTTGTTATATGTCTATAATATCATCGGCATGTGGGAGATAGAAGTCCTTAGACTTGAGGTCAATATCATCTTGTTTACGGAGTAATGTACTTTGATCCTGTCCTAAGCTCAAATGTCTTATAGGTTGAGACACGACTTGTTTTGGATTACGAAGTAGATTAAAGGTGATATGTGAGCCAAGATTAGGATTCATTCCTAGAATACATATTCGAGTGAACACTCAGATACTCATATAGTATTAGGTTGACTAAGTCATTGGGTTAACGAATGGATACGTTCGTGATACGGTCCTGTTGTCAACTAATATAGATGAGTTATACTGATCAAGCCATATGGATAGACACTTGACAGATCCTAAGCTTGATTGAGTGTGTCATGAATGAAATGATTTTATCTTCCCACATAGAGGTCAGTTCACATGTTTTGTGTAAGCTAAACTTTACATATTGGGTTCGTCTTCCGGCGCAGTCTAGGAGTTCCGTGAAGATCCTAATGTAATTAGTGACGATATGTAAAGGCCTGAAGGGTAACACTAAGTCAAATGTTCCGTCGATTGAATGATGTAATTAGAAGGAGATTAAATATATGTTCGGTTGATGACCAGGACATTAGAAATGGGAACAAGGCTGAAAATTTTGATAGGACCACAGTTCCTTCGATTTAGGACCGCGGTGCCAAAACGCGCATAGGCACCGCCGTGCCGACGCCCATTTCAATACACTAATTGCAAGAGACAAATCTCTTCTGAAGCTCTGTCGGAATCCCTAGCATTCTAGACTTAGCAATTACATCATAGTTTCCAGAAACTTGCAAATTGATGGACGTTTGCGTGTGCCTCCTCGGACTACACAAAACCTCAGATTAAGCGGATTGCTATCTCCAAAATGTAAGTCTTCTATCGAAGTATTACATTTACTTTGTGTTTTGCTTACATTACATATTCATACTACAGTTCGACCGAAAATCGGGTTTGAAACATAAATTTTCAAATTCTGCTGCGTGTACGAACCCGACGAAAAACATCTACAGCTTATTTGGTATGTGGTGACTTTAATGCGATACAACCTGAAGAAGAAGAAGAAAGTTATAGGTTATAAATGGAGTCTATTTATACGGTGTAATGGTAGAACAGATGAACAACACTTATCCAAGATAGAGTCTGATTATACACCACTTGTACTTTCTTGTGGAGAAAAAAGTGGTTTAATTTAGGATGCCATTTAGATTCTTAAATATTTGGACACAACATGAGTCTTTGTTGGAGTAGTTAAGCAATTTTGAAGGTGATCGATTTTTTTTATTTCAAGAGTAAATTGAAGAATGTTAAAGGGGATCTAGTTAATTAGAGCAAATACACATTTAGGGACACTTTTAAACAACTGGCCATATGTCACATGTTCGAGCCATGAAAGCACCCACTAATGCTTGTATTAGGGTAGACGGTCTACATTTCACTCATTGGAGTGCGACCCTTCCTTGGACCCTGCTAACGCGGGATGCTTCGTGCACCATGCGGCATTTTTTTAAACAACCGGCTATCCTGGAAGATATTGTCAAGGTTAAAGAAATTCAGTTTGAGAGAGACCCTATTACTAGCAGTAGAATGGTATTACAAAAAACTTAAGCTGAGATGAAAATATATCTTCACTTGGAGAAGGAGTATTGAAAATAAAAGTTAGCGATAGCTTGATTCTTGGAGGAAGACAAAAACACCATATTTTTTCATAGCCATGTCAAAAGGAGAAAGAGGAAGCTGCAGTTTGACAATATGTAAAATTCAAATGGTGATTGGAGTGAATTTGTTGATTAAATTGCCACAGAAGCTGTAACTTTTTTCCAGCAACAATTTTCACAGGAGGTGGAACCTACTATTAAGTTTGAAATACTACAGAATGTCCCTAGGATGATTTCTTCAGATCAAAATATAGCTCTTTGTACCAATGCTACTCTTGAAGGGGTGCCTTGGCGTAACTGGTAAAGTTGTTGCCATGTGACCGTCACGGGTTCGAGCTGTGGATCTAGCCTCTTACAGAAATGCAGTGCGTAAAATAAGACCCTTGTGGTCCGGCTCTTCCCCGAACCCCGCGCATAGCGGGAGCTTAGTGCACCGGGCTCCCTTTGTACCAATGCTACTCTAGTTGAGGTTAAAAGGGATGTGTTTGCTCTAAGTAACTCTAGTTCTAGTGGGGTGTGATATATAAACCTATTTTGTTATTAGGTAGCATACAATTCCCTCAATATCATTATGAGGTGTGATATGATGAACCTGTTTCGTTATTAGGTAGCATACAATTCCACTGGAAATGAACAAATCATTTGATTGATCTGTAATGTATCTAAACTTTTGGCAATTCAAGATTCTTTCTTAAGACCTACTACTTGTTTCAACTCTTCGAAGGGAATATATCACGGCCAGGAAGGAACTTAATAGACTGGCAGTTGTTAGTGTTGTTTCCGGGCAAGATCTGCAATATTGGATTCTCGATCATCCGATTCCACTTCATGGACGGGACCATTAGAGGCTGCGATGGGAAAACGTGATTGACCATCTAAGGTTTAAGTATTTGTGCATAACTGCCATTTGTTTCAGAAAAAAGGAAAGAAAAAGGAATGGTATAACCTAAATAGCTGCTTAAATTACCTTGAAGAGAAAGAAAAAAAATAAAGAAGCTATTGCAAGTTAGGAAGGACAACACAGAAAATTAATTAAATGTTTCTTAGTTAGCACCATGTACAAGAATACGACTTAGTCTACCACAGAATACTAGCAGCAATATAATTCATTTGGCAAGTATTATACAATTTGGCCACCTAAATCTGCCACCTTAGTGTGAAGATATATATATATGTCGAGCTGATGGAACAAAGCCACTTGAAGATTTCTTTACATTATTGTATCTTGACTCCCCCGGTTACCGCAGTAATCATCGTCTGAACAAAGACTAGGAAGAGGGCATGAAATCTAAGGTGTGCAATTATAAAACAAACTCTCTATTGATGGCAGGAAATTTGCCAAAGAAATCTGTTCTATTCCACTCTATTCAAGTTCAAGTCATGCTTGCTCTATTTTGATGGTCCGTGATGCTCTCATTTGCTCCTCTCATGTCAGTAGGGGAAGAGGTGAAGTAATGCGTGATTTGGGCTTGCTCAACTACATCCGGATACAAAGGTGTGCTAGAGTGTGACCTTATGCGCTCCTCAGCATGGATCGCCTGAACAAGAAAAGATTTACATTCACTTCTGTTACTGGAAAATCTGGTATTCTAGACCTCCTTTATTGTTTATGTGAAAGAAAAAAAATTGAAGTATGAAAACTTACTATACAGGTAGACATGAAACTTAACATACTGTGTATTCCAGACATTCTGTAAACTAACAAGGAAATATCCTAAAACAAGAGTACACTAACCTCTTTGTGCCAATTAGCTCGGAACATTTTCAACAATAAAATTATAGTTTGAAGCAGGCTACCAAATAACATCCCAGACCAGATTCCCTCCACACCAAGATTCACAAGGTAACCAAGGCAGGCACCAAATGGCAGGCCAATTACATAGTAGCAAACTAAATTAATTATTGCGACAGAAAATTGCCATCCAGCTCCAACTGCCACCCCTGCATTTCCACAAGAAAGGAAAGTTATCCCAGTGACAACATGCATAAACTTGGCTTCTTGGTTTCATTATATTAGCTTTAAGGTACCATGAAGAACAGGTTGGATGCTGTTGAGAATGATGGTTGCAGCTAAGAAGTACCCCAACTTGGATGCCTCTCGTATGACCTCAGGTTTGCTAGTAAACAATCGAGGGTAATAGTTCTTAGCTGCAATAACTGCAGCTGTAAATAAAACTCCAACGATAATTGATGCAACTACAGCAACCACTACTGAGAATTTTGCGGCTTTTGGACGACCAGCTCCTAGTTCATTGGAAACTCGCACGCTGCATAGTAAGAAAGAGCAACATGAAAGTCTAATTAGTATGCTATTGTTGCAGATATTTTGAACGTTGTTCTCCAATATAATTCACCTGCTAGACTATCGTTTCTTACACAGACAGTTGAGAGCTGCATATTGAGCTACCGATCCACCATTAAATCAAGTGAGAGTAATACATAGGCTAAATAACTTCATGCTTCATGCAAGAAAAGATAGACATGAAAAAGGAAATTGTCAAACCTGACTGCAGCATTGAAACCTAGAGTGATCATCAGTATCCATAATTGCAAGTTCATGCTGTGATGGGAGAAACGCGTAAGAAAAACAAAAGGTGAGAACTAGGTACATTACATATAACCGGGAAAAAACTTAGTTAAGGTCCATAAGAAGAAGCTTGAAATTTTACAAGATGTTTGGTTAAAATCCACCCACCATATTGATATAGCGTCTACTGCAATTTCCGGATTCTTTAACCACCCTACCATAAGAATCACTACTGTGTAATACCAGAGCTCCAGGCTGTCATTATTAAGATAAATGGTTAAGCTATCATATTATATACACAACAATAACAACAACGTATGTACCCAGTGTAATCCCACTAAGTGGGGTCTGGAGAGGGTAAAGTGTACGTTGGCCTTACCGAGAGACTGTTTCCGATAGACACCGGCTCAAGGAAAAGCAGTTTGAAAAAGAAAGTAACGGAAATGAAGAAGCCATGGCTAGAGGAACTTACCAGAGCATGATAGCTGATGCAAGTGAGAGTTTGACAAAACCCCACAGGGATTTGAATGCTAATGTGGAAAATCCTGTCCACGCTTCAGGGAAGTAACCAGAGACAACATACAAAAACTGAGATATAACCACAAGCCACCAAGAGATGTTCCCTGCTATGGCAGCTCCAAGCAGGCCATGCCGAAGCTTTGTCACAAGCACCCAATTTAGTACAACATGAAATACCAATATAACTAGATTGATTATTGTCATAACCCATATTTTTCTTTGAGCTTGGAGGAACTTCTGGATAGGGAAATTCAGGGCGTAAGCGTACAATTGAGGGATCACCCATATCGCATACTTCCCAGCAAGTTCTGAAATACTTGTATTCTGGTGTAGGAGCTTCAGTAATGGTGATGTGAATATGTAAAATGGTGTTAGCAATAGGGCTGTCACAAGTGTAATGACACATGATCTTTGCATGTAGATACCAAGCATCTCATATTTTCCAGCTCCAACAGCTTGGCCACACAGCGTCTCAAGAGCGCTTCCCATCCCTAGCTAATACAACAAAATTGAGAAGAGTCAACATCCACATCCAAATATATTTTGATTTTCCATTATATAAGTGAGCAGTTCTACACCATCTCCTTTTCGTTAAGGAAAAGATGATCCACTCCCTAGAAGTAAATGGCTTCCATCATGTAAATCGTACCGTTGCCAATCAATCATCAAAACTATGTTTATCAATTATATATGCCTCAATTACAAGTTAGTGAAGGTCCGCTATATGAATTTATCCGATGCATTTCAACAGCTAGGTGCACATCCTAATTGAAGGAATTCATTCCATTGATTTATTTCTATCCCAAGTATACAATATTGAAAGTATACCGTGATATACACGGTATATACGACATATATAATGCCTTGTGTATAGTCACGAAAACACAAGCTGATTTGAACTGTGATATACACGGTATATATAATCGTGTATATCACGGTTTGGGAAGATATTTTTGGTAGTGTTGTTGTATTTAATTAGCATTGTACACTTAACATAATTGTAGAATTCTTGTACAAATAGAATATGATTTTGGGAGTAGAATAGAAATATGATTTTCAATATTATAGATATTTATATATACTCATTCATTAATGAAAGTAATCAAGTGATTATTTCTTTCATGGTATCAGAAGTTTAGGTCTCACAAAACCTTCCGCTACTCTAGGCTCCCTCGATTTCCGAGACCCTTCCTCGTTTTCTAGGTCATTTTCTTCCAAATCCCTAATTCACCTATTGTTATTTCGTTATGTCTACGTCAAAGAACATATTTCATCCTGTTTTCAACATCAAGAACCACATCCCTATTGTTATTGAGATGGAAAACGTCCCATATGTGACTTGGGCAGAATTGTTCAAAATCCACGCACTCTCACATCAAGTCCTCCATCACATAATTCATCCGACACTTGGCATAACAGATGTCCCTACACCCGCGGATGATACTAAGATATGGATAACTCTTGATGGTACCGTCCTTCAGTGGATTTACTTCACTATTTCTACCGACCTTTTTCAGACGATCATTAAACTAGATGCTATGGCTACCTGGAATAGATTGTGTGATATATTCCAGGATAACTAACATTCCCGAATTGTCACTCTTGAGCAAGAATTTTCACAAGTCAGCATGAAAGATTTCCTAAATATTTCAGCTTATTGTAAACGGATCAAGGAATTGACGGATCAACTTCGTAACATTGGAGCGCATGTTACCAATAATTGTCTTGTTCTACAAATTATTGCAGGCCTATCTCAGGCCTATAATGGCGTTGGGATTCTACTCCGTCAAAGTAATCTACTTTCACATTTTTATCAGTCCTGTTCGATGCTCACGTTAGAAGAAGGCGGCTTGGCAAACAAGGAGGCTACCGGCACAAGTTTCATGGCGATGATGACTACATCCGATAACTCTCACAGTTTTATTGATAATTCGGGCTAAAACCGCAACAACGGTGGTGGCAAAAAAGGTCAAAACCATAAAAATAATAACAAAAATCACAGAGGCAACAACAGCGGGTAGTGGGCCTCAAAGTGCGGCGACCACATCTCTTGGCGGTGGAGTGCGGACTATCGCCAATGGCGATCACATCTCTTGCCTCTAGTTATTTTTGGGGAGATTGGGCTCCGGTCCAGCCCATCACAGGGCCGGTTTCTCGGGTTATTATGGCACGACCAGCGTTAAGATTCGGGTCGTGCGGGCTGTCTGCAGGCCTCGGCCGCGAGCTTTCACTTGCCGGGTCCAAATCTGATCCCGACACCCACCGATATTGAGACCGGCATGCATACACTTGGATTAAATCCTCCAGACCCGAATTGGTACATGGACACTGGTGCCACTTATCACATGACGTCCGACCAATGTTCTCTCCCATCTTATTTCAATTTGAGCAAAAATCGTGGCATTATTGTTGGTAATGGCAACTCAATTCTAATTCATGGTTACGGTCATACAACTTTATCTCCCCCACATACACCTCTTGTCTTGGAAAATACCCTTCATGCCCTTAACTTAATTAATTTTTTTGTGTTTGTCTGAAAATTCATCACTGATAATTGGGTTTCTATTAATTTTGATCCTTTTTGGTTTCTGTGAAGGATTTCAAAATGGGATACCTCTCATGAGATGCAATAGTAGGGGAGATCTTTATCCAATCACGACCGTCACAACTTCCTCGAGTCAAGCCATGTCATCGACATTTGCAGCTCTAGCTCCTTCCTTGTGGCATGCACGTTTGGGTCATCCCGGATCATCAATTATTTCTTACTTGCATAAAAATAATTTTATTTCTTGTAAGGGTACGTGTAGTACTCCAATTTGCCATTCCTGTCCGATAGGAAAACATGTTAGATTACCATTAGGGTACGTGTATGGACATCTCACGTTCTAAGGTCTTTGGGCCATCGCTATTATGTTCTATTTTTGGATGATTATTCTAATTTTTATGGACTTTTCCGTTAGCGAAAAAATCTAATGTTTTTTCCACATTCTTAAAATTTAGAGCATTAATCCGTACCCAATTCGAACGGAAAATAAAAAATATTCAATGTAACGACAAATAATATTATAATGGGGTGTTTCGGAAATTTTGTGATGCTAATGACATAGTTTTTCATTTTTCTTGTCCTCATACGTCCTCACAAAATGGGAAAGTCGAACAAAAAATTTGTTCCATAAATAATATTATCCGAATTTTATTGACGAATTCCATACCTTTTTTTCTTTTTGGCATCATGCTCTTCAAATGACTACTTACCTCCTTAACATACTTCCTACCAAAGGGTTAGCATATGAATCTCCCCTTAAAATTCTGTATAATAAGAATCCTTTGTGTTCACATCTTAGGGTATTTGGGTGTTTATGTTATCCATTTTTTTCGTCAACTACAATTAACAAACTTCAAGCCCGTTCTATCGCTTGTGTGTTTTTGAGGTATCCATCTAATCATCATGGTTACCAATTTTTTGATTTATCATCTAATAAAATCATAATTAGTCGCCATGTTATTTTTCATGAAACCCAATTTCCGTTTACTACAGTGAGTAGTCCGGTGCCTAGTTCGTATAATTTTTTACATGACGAGGTCTCACCATATATTATCCACCATTTATCGAACTTGTTCAGTGACCATAATATGCCAGTGGGCCACCGGCAATTGCCCACTGCTGTCTCGTGGTTTTGTCGAGTGCGCGGTGGGCGAGAATACGACACAATCACGATCTCGATGCGTTCGTGTGCTCCGGCCACTCCAATTCCCGCCTGTTTTTCGTTATTGGGCGGCGGGCCGCTACGTGGCGATTCGTCACGACCCACTACCCAAAATCCATCCACTTCTACCTCGAGTCAATGGCCCGTTACTCGTAGTCAAAGAGATATTTTTAAACTCAAACGACATTTTAATCTCAATTCTAATGTCTCTAAATCCCCACTACCACATAACCTTGTGTCTGCGCTTTATGACCCGAATTGGAAATTGGCTATAACTAACGAATATAATGCTCTTATTGGAAATAAGATGTGGGAGCTAGTACTCCGTCCATCTAGTGTTAATGTTATTTGGTCTATGTGAATTTTTACTCATAAAGAAAATTCTGACAGTTCTTTTGAGAGGTATAAGACTCATCTTGTAGGTGATGGTAAAACTCAACAGGTTAGCATGGATTGTGGTGAGACGTTTAGTCCGGGGGTCAAACGACTACCATTCGTACTGTTCTTAGTTTGGCTCTCTCAAAAGAATGGACTATTCATCAGTTGGATGTAAAGAATGCTTTCTTACACAGTGATATTAGGGAGACAGTCTATATGCATCAACCTTGGGTTTTCGAGATCCCAATTATCTTCATCATGTAGATTTACTACAGAAGTCCTTTTATAGGCTTAAGCAGGCCCTGCGTGCTTGGTATAAGAGGTTTGCAGATTATGTATCCACTATTGAGTTTTCTCACAGTCATCATTCTCTATTTATATATCATCGTGGTACTTCTCTGGCATATATTTTATTATATGTAGACAATATTATACGGATTGATTCATCTGATAATCTACACAAGTTTATCATGTCACTTCTCGGTTCTGAATTTGTAATGAAAGACTTGGGACCCTTGAGTTATTTCTTGGGCATTGCTGTCACGCGTCATTCAAGTGATCTATTTTTGTCTCAAAGAAACATATTGCGGAGATTATTGAGAGAGCTGGTATGTCATATTGTAAGTATACTTCTACTCTGGTTGATACCAAACCGAAGCTGGGTGTTGCGACTGGCTCACCTTACGATTATCCCACCCACTATCGCAGTATTGCAGGGGCACTTCAGTATTTTACTTTCACAAGACCTGACATTCAGCAAGTGTGTTTATTTTTGCATGATCCTCGGATTGAGCACATGAATGCACTCAAACGCATTATACGATACGTCAAGGAAACACTTGACTATGGTTTTCATCTATATCCATCGTCGGTCTCTACGCTTGTCTCGTATACAGATGTTGATAGGGATGGATGTTCGGATACCAGACGCTCCACCTCTGGTTATTCTATGTTCTTGGTGATAACTTGATCTCATGGTCTGCAAAACGACAATCTACATTATCATGATCCAGTGCAAAGGCCTAGCCAATGTGGTATCTGAATCATGTTGGTTACACAATCTTCTCTTAGAACTTCATTGTCCTATTCAGAAAGCTACATTGGTATATTGTGATAATTTTAGTGCAGCCTCTCTTTCTGGTAATCCAGTTCAACATCAACGCACTATACATATCGAGATGGATATCCACTTTATTCGTGAAAATGTTGCTCATGGACAAGTACGCATCTTACATGTTCCTTCTAGGTACCAAATTACAGACATCTTTACGAAGGGTCTTCCCTCAGTTCTATTTGAAGATTTTAGGGACAGTCTCAGTGTACGACGATCACCCGCTATGACTGCGGGGTGTGAAAGTATACTCGACATATACAATGTCTTGTGTATACCATGTATATCACAAAAATACAAGCTGATTTTGATCGTGATAAACACGGTATACATAACCATGTATATCACAATTTGGGAAGATATTTTTGGTAGTGTTGTTGTATTTAATTAGCATTGTACACTTACCATAATTGTAAAATTCTTGTACAAATAGAAAAGGGTTTTGGGAGTAGAATAGGAATAGGATTTTTCATATTATGGATATTGTAAATTGTATATATACTCATTCATTAATGAAAATAATCAAGAGATTATTTCTTTCAAATATAATATTAATCTATGACTATGAATATGGAAGACTATCCTAGTAATTAGCTAATCATCTTATCCTACATAATTACACAATATTCTTCTTAATAATTGTACATGATTGAGATGATTCTTCTTAATGATTGTGATGATGAAGGATAATTAGGAATATATGATCCTAATCATCCTTAACAGACCCCGCAGTCTTAGCTGGAGGTGCTCGGATGCTGATACTGTCCTTAAAATCATCAAACAGTATGTGTGCAAGACTTTTTGTAAAAATGTCTGCAATCTGATAACGGGATGAAACATGTAGAACCCAGAATTGTCCATGTGCAATCTTTTCACGGACAAATAAGATATTCATTTATATGTGTTTTATGCGCTGATGTTGGACATGATTACCTGATAAGTATATTGCGCTCACATTATTACAATAAACGATGATTGCTTTTGCAATCGAACAATGTAGTTCTAACAGAAGATTTCAGAGCCAACACGATTCAGAGACCACATTTGCTACCCCTCTGTATTCTGCCTCAACACTTGACTGAGACAGTGTCGACTGTCGTTTTGATGACCAGGAGAAGAGGTTGTCCCCTAAGAACACACAATAGCCAGATGTGGAGCGACGTGTATCTGGGCAGCCACCCCAATCATCATATGTATACGAGGTAATTTTAGTGATGGTGGACTTATACAGATGCAACTTAAACTCAAGAGTACCCTTAATATACCACAAAATTCATTTTAGAGCTCCCATATATTCTTCATTCGGAGCATGTATATGTAAACAAACTTGCTGAACCGCGTAGGAGATATCATGTCTCGTGAAGGTGAGATACTGTAACGCCCCTGCAAGGCTGCGGTAATGAGTAGGGTCACTATATAGGAAGCCGATCGTGTTACTCAATTTTGCCTTTGTATCAACCGGTGTATGTGACGGTTTTCACGAGGACATGCTGACTTTTTTTTAATCTCCTTGGCGAATTTTTTCTCACTGAGAAAAAGACCATTTGCATGTTGAGTAACTGTTATGCCCAAAAAATAGTTTAAAGGGCCTAATCCTACATAGCAAATTCCGAAGCAAAGAAGGACATAATCGACTGGCGAATCGAGGCTGATGCTGTGAGAATAATGTCATCCATATATAGAAGAAGATACGCCATGTTATGTCCTTTTTTGTAAATGAACAATGATTGATCAGACTTGCTGTGGAAGAACCCTAACGTTGATACAAACCATGCAAACTTGTTATACCATGCCCTGGGTTCCTATTTCAAATCTTATAGATATTTTTTCAACAAGCAAACATAATCTGGATAGGTAGGATTTCGGAAACCTAACGATTAGTGCATGTACACTGTTTCATATAGGTGACCATGTAAAAATGTATTCTTGACGTCACCTGATGTATGGTCCATGATTTGGATAGAGTCAGACTCAGAACAGTCCTGATAGTAGCCGACTAGACTACCAGACTAAATATTTTATCGCAATCCACGCCAACCTGATATGACCTGTCATCACCTACAAGACGAGCCTTATGTCTCGCAAAAGAACCATCAAAATTCTTTTTATGATAAAAAATTAAATAGATCGTATGATATTCACATTAGATGGATGGGGCACTAATTCCCACGTCTTATTTTTAATAAGAGCACCAATTTCATCTAGCATGACAACTTTTTAATTTGGCTCGGATAGGGCTGCTTTGAGATTATTTGGTAGTGGAGATGGTTGGACAGAAGTAGTTAGGTTAAAATGTTGTTTAGGGTGAAAAAATATGTGTATGACACGTGTTTCAATAATGCGATGTGTGGCCTGGATAATGGGCTGGGTCATAGGTTGTGTGAGTGATGGACTGGGCCGAGAGGGGAAATGGGATTAGGCCAAATAGAGGGTTGTGTTACTGGTCATAGTTTACTGCTCGGGGAAGGTAGTTGGGCTGGGGATTTTGACCGTGAACTGGACTGGGCCGAAAAAGGGGCAGTGGGCTCCCATTCTCGATCTGACCTAGTGTCGTGGAGTTGTTGGGCTTACAGTGGTTGTACTAGCCCAATTGGCACACTTTCAGTTGTTGTATTTAAATGGTGGTTTAAAATAAGATGTAGTCCTACATCAAAAATTCATATGACGATGGGGATGCCACTTAAGATGCATTAAAAGGGAATGTGGACTCACCGAACACAACATGACGAGATACGATAATTCTCCCCTTAGACATATCGTAACACTTGTAACCCCGCTGATTTTGTAGATATCCCAAAAAACACAAGGAGTGGACTGGGGTTGGAGCTTGTTGATGGTTGTGGATGAGAACAAAGGATAAAATAAATACCCGAAAACCCTTAAATGGTTGTATGATGGAATGCGATGGTACAATAATTGGGTTGGTGATTTATTGGATAGTAACTTGGTAGGAATAATGTTCAAAAGGTAGGTGGTCATTTGAAGAGCGTGATGCCAAAATGATGGTGGTGTGGATGAGTGTGCAAGTAGTGTACAAATCATATTATTGATTGTTCGGCTTTTTCGTTCGGCTTTTTCATTTTGAGGAGATGTATATGGACATGAGAGACATAATGACACCCCATTTTGTTGACAAAATTCGGTGAAAGTATTGTTTATGAATTCTCTTCCATTATCACATTGAAAATATTTTATGAATCTCTCAAAATGTGTTTGGATGAAAATACTAAATTGTTTAAAAATAATGGGGACGTGTGATTTTTTTCCAATGAGAAATGTCCATAAAAATTTGTATAATCATCCAAGATATGCATATAATACTTATGACCCGCCGAACTTAAAACCGGGGACGTTCACACATCACAATGCATACTATCAAATGGCTTAAGAGTTTATGTAGTAGATAAGGAAAAGGGAATTTTGACATGCTTCCAAAAAATATAAGAACGGAAAACATGTGAATCCATATTACGGTTACAAACAATACAATTATGTCTTTTCAGGTAGTCCAACCCCGGTGCAACCGGGTGACCCAAACGGTTATGCCATAAATCAAGAGAAAAATAGCAAAAGCTGTTGACTTATTTGTTGGTGGGATTAGTGATAGGATATAAATCCCCAGTGCTATTACATCTCGTTAGTGACTTTTTCGTCTAAAAATCCTTCACAGAAAACCCAAACGGATCAAAATTCACAGAAACATTATTATCAGTGGTAAAACGACACATATATACCAAAATTTTAATACGTTTGGGGGCGTGAAGGACATTTCTCAAATGTCGGGGTGGGTGGCGGGTGGTAGATTTGTTTGTCCAATACCACAAATCAGAATTTCATGTCCACTACCAACAATAATATTTTTGTTAGTGCTCGTATTAAATAATACGAGAGATTACCTTGGGATACCGTCATGTGAGACGTAGCCCCCGTGTCTATGTACTATGAATCATCGGAAACATTAAAACTCATATTATTCATGGCGTATTCGATATCCGTGGGGACATAACTTGACGTCGATGAGCCATGTGTTGGGCTGCCTATTTGGGATGTTAGGCCTGGCCCACTGGATTATTGGAAACTAGGCTGCTTGGGCCATTGTTGCGAAGCAGTGGGCCCATCTGTTTGAAAGCTTTGGGCCCATTCTTTGTAGGTTCAGCTCACTTCCTCTGCTGCTGCGCCGATTCTGCCATGGCTACCTACCAAAAAAATTTCGACACCCCGGCCCCTCCCTTTTGCACAATTATTTTTTCCTTTATTATTATTGCGGTTGTGACCCCTTTTTGGTCCGTTATGTTTACAATGTGGATGTGATGTGGGACCAGAATTTTGAGGTCCGAAAACCTCTTCCGTCGTGTTAGTGGAAACAAGGGCGGTGCCGGCTTTTGTTGCCAACATCGCTAGTTGTTTAGTCTTTCGTGTTTCTTCTAGAATCAACCGTGAATGGGCCTCATAAAAAGGTGATAACGGGTTACTTTGTTAAATGAACGCTGCCACACCATCATATTGTTCATTCAAACCCATGATTAATAATTAGAACACCAACCTTTGTTTCGAAACTGGAGCACCAACGTTGGATAGTTGGTCGACAAGCATTTTCCATTCTTGACAAAAAAGGGAAACATTTGCAAAGTCGTCCAATTTTACGTTGGAGAATTAGTTTTCAAGATATACGGCCCGAGACATTTTATTATCTTGAAAAATGTTTTTCAACCGCTCCCAAGCTTGTTGAGCCGTAGAGTCCGGTTCTAGAATGGTGTGTAATAGATCATTAGATATAGTGTCATAAATCCATTGAAGGACTATAGCATCTAAGCGAGACCATAATTGTTTTTCAACAGTTTTGGTGTCCGATGAAGACAAGGAATGAAGAATATGGTCTATAACTTCATATGCTCGGCAATGGATTTCGAATAACTCCACCTAAGAGGAATATTGTCCATTTTCCATCTCAGGGAAATTAGAATAAAGTTCTTAGCGTTATTGAGCGGGATGAAATTTTTGTTTGTCGGTCATTATTTCTCACGAAAATAATAGAAGAAGGGTAATAGGTTTGGTTGGTGGTTTTCCGAGAAACCCTAAACCGTTAGTGGTTTAGCGGCGAAAGGAGAAGGAAGAGTGGTTTAGGGTTTTCCCCCCTTCTCGTTGAGGTGAGAAACACCTTGGGGGGGGGGGGGAATGGAGTTATTTTGTGGCTCTTGATACCATGAAGAAATTCATTCAATTGATTTATTTCATCCCAAGTATACAATATATATATATATATATATATACAAGCCTATAATATCAATCTATGGCTATGAATATGGAAGACTATTCTAGTAATTAACTAATCATCTTATCCTACATAATTACACAATATTCTCCTTAGTGATTGTACATGATTAAGATGATTCTCCTTAATGATTGAAACGATGAAGGATCCTAATCATCCTTAACACTAATGAATAAAATACTAAGAGGGATAATCATAGCTAAACTGTTGTTAAACAATTTTCATAATAAATCTATAGTTTGATCTCATTTGTCTGCCTGAGTTCTCATGACATCATCCTCCAAAAAAAATATAATTTAATTCCTCAAAGGTTTCTGAACCTCCATCAAGAAGACTAATCAAACCCTTCCCCAAATCATACTTAACATTTATAACAAGGAAAATGTTAAATGAAGCCCACAGGCCATGACCAAGAGTCCACGATGTCGCTGCCCGATCGCGGCAAATTTCACGAAGCGATGTTATACTAGATGTATATTTAGTATATATTAGAATTAGTCTTGTACCTTAATTACTATTGTAATATTACCATAATTGTATAGTTAGTCTCCTTATAGAATAGGGTTTTAGATGTAAAGTAGGAATAAGATTCTTCTATTGTAAATTGTATATATATATGTCTTTCATCAATAAGAATAATCAAGAGATTAATTCTTTTATGGTAACAAGAGTCTAGGTTATCTTTACCCTGCTTCCGCTCCTCAAAACTCTCTCTCTCTCTCTCTCTCTCTGGGATTTCTTTCCCAGCGCCGCGGCCCTCCCTCTCGGATTTTTCCAGCGTCGCAACCCTTCTCTTCCAGAAAATCCTTTCTCACAAATTCCCTTCTCCGAAATCTTGTCCAAAGTTTGTTCTATTCACCATGACTGATAAGAACACTTTTCATCATGCCCTCACCGTTTCTAAATCAAGAGCGTTCTTTCTGTCGTTCTTGATCTAGAGAACGTCCAATATGGGATGTGGGCAGAATTATTCAAGAATCATTCTATGACACATAAAGTTCTTCACCACATCATCCTTCACACTACTCCTACAGGGGGTGATATGATGTCTACGTCTACAACAGTTGTGCCCACCAAAGCAGCAGATCTATACTTATGGGTTATGCTTGATGCCAAGTCTCAGTGGATTTATGCCACTATCTCCTTGGATCTTTTACAGACGATTATGAAACCCAACTCTACAGCTATGACAGCGTGGAATCGATTACGTGACATCTTCCAAGATAAGAGTCATTCTCGCATTGTTATACTTGAGCAGGAATTTTCTCAAGTTGCTATGGCGAATTTTCCAAACGTTTCTTCTTATTGCAAACGCCTCAAGGACTTGGCATACCAACTTCGCAACGTGGGTTCTCCTGTTTCTAATAGTCGTCTAGTTCTTCATATGGTTGCCGGTCTATCCGAGACCTATACAGAGGTTGCTTCGGTTACTCGTCTTAGTAACCCCCTGTCGGAGTTCTATCAAGCCCGATTCATGCTCACTTTGGAAGAAGCGAGTTTGGCTAAAAGGGCATCGATCGCAGCAAGCCCCATCGTCATGATGACTGCTTCTAATTTTTCCCCTTCCAATCCAGCCAACGTGTCCCAGAATCACAATAACGGGGGTGGTAAGAAGGACCAAAATTGGAAGATAATGGCAAGAATCGCAGCGGCAACAACGGGGGCAAACGTCAGCAACAACACCAGTTCTAAGGCCCACAGGGGGCCCCTGGACAGTGGCAGCGCCACACAGCGCCGCGACGCACAATTACAACGTCGCGGCTCAGCATTACAGTGCCATGACGCCTCACTCTCAGCCCGTGCAAGAGTCGCGACCCAGCTTCTTCCCAGGTCAGACTCCAGGGTTCAGACCAGCGTATGGGCAACCCCAGCAGTTCGGTATACATGGACCTCGACCCTTCATGCCCACCACACAATGGGCCCCACTCAGACCGACATTGAAGCAGTGATTGACACGCTTGGCTTGACTCAACCGGACCCTAATTGGTACATGGACGCAGGTGCCACTACCCACATGACATCCGACCAAGGTACTCTCTCGTCTTATTCTAATTTGAGAAGTAATCATGGTATAATTGTTAGTAATGGCAGTTCTATTCCAATTAAGGGTTATGATAATAAAACTTTGTCCCCTCCTCATCCACCACTTGTCCTGAAAAATACCCTTCATGCCCCAAAATTAATTAAAAATTTGGTGTCTGTCAGTAAATTCACCACTGATAATTGGGTTTCTATTGATTTTGATCCGTTTGGGTTTTATGTGAAGGATTTCAAGACGGGGAGTCCTCTCATGAGGTGTGACAGTAGGGGGATCTTTATCCAATCACACCAAGTCTCAACATCTCGCATCAAGCCATGCCTTCCACTTTTACACCTCCTGCTCCTTCCTTGTGGCATGCTCGTCTAGGTCATCCGGGGTCGTTTAGTTTTTTCTTCTTTAGATAGACATAAGTTTATTTCATGTATGGGTACGCGTAGTATTCCACTTTGTCAATTATGTGTTTTAGGAAAAAATATTAAATTGTCATTTGTAGCTTCGAATTCTAATACTTCATTGCCATTTGACATTATTCATAGCGATTTATGGACATGTCCGGTCTCAGTTCTATGGATCATCGATATTATGTTTTGTTCTTGGATGATTACTCTAGATTTTTATGGACGTTTCCAATTGCGAAAAAATCACAAGTTTTTTCCATCTTCGTAAAATTTAGAGCTTTCATAAGAACCCAATTCGAATGGAAAATAAATAACATCCAATGTGATAATGGTAAAGAGTATGACAATGGGGAGTTTAGGGAGTTTTGTGCTCAAAATGAGATAAATTTTCATTTTTCTTGTCCTCATATGTCTTCACAAAATGGGAAAGTTGAACAAAAAATTAGTACAATTAATTAAATTATCCGCACTTTATTGGTTCATTCTTCTGTCCCTCAATTGTTTTGGCATCATGCGCTACAATTGACTACCGATCTACTTGATATTCTTCCCTCTAAAGGTTTGACATATTTCTCCCCTCTTCAAGTTTTATACAAAAAGACTACTTCGTATTCTAATCTTTGGGTCTTTGACTGCTTATGTTATCCACTGTTTCTATCCACCACAATCAACAAACTTCAGGAACGTTCTACCCCGTGTGTGTTTTTGGGTTATCAGTCAAATCACAGTGGTTATAAATGTTTTGATTTGTCCTCTAAACGAATCATCATTAGTCGTCATGTTCTCTTTGATGAACCTCAATTTTCATTTTCTAAAGTAGAAAAACTCGTGCCTAGTTCTTATAATTTTTTGGATGATGATATCTCCCCCTATGTTCTCCGTCATTTTTCAGATTTTTCATAAAATACGTCGTCAGCGCCGCGACCCTTAGGGGAGGCGCCGCGACGCCTGCCTTCCAGTGAACAGTCAAATTTAATCCCGTCGTCAGCGCCGCGGTGCCAAAACTTCACAGAACTCTGCAGTTCATCAGGCGTCGTGACCCTAGACTATGGCGCCGCGGCGCCTTCGACAGAAATTTACGAAAATTCTCAAAATTTCCAAAATTCACCCAATCCAGCCCAGAGTCATGGTCCAATCACTCGCAGTCAATGGGTATTTTAAACCAAAAAGACATTTTAATTTGAATTCTAATATTCTTAAATCACTCTTACCCCGTAATCATGTGTTTGCCTTAAATGACCCTAATTGGAAAATTATCATGACCGATGAATATAATGCTCTTATTGATAATAAGACGTGAGATTTGGTACCCCGTTCATCTGGTGTTAATATTATTCGGTTGTTGACACCCAATTTTGACTCATCTTTTAGTCATTTCTTGCAATTTTAAGCATTTTAGGACACCGCATTTTAATCATAATTTTTTGCATTTTTTACATAATATTCTATGTTTATTTCTTCACAAAATGACATTGCATCTTTTTATTTTAAATTAAGCATGATATCTTTGTTAATATTATGTTTCTATTATTATTACATCGTCGTTTTATTTTATTAATGATTGCATCTCTTTAAATAATTAATTGGCGTCCCGTTTTTATTTTTAATTAGGCATTAAACATTTCTTAAATATTGTATTTTATTATTATTGCATCGACATTTTCATTTTTGATAATTTTGTATCTTTTTAAATAATTTTTCTTTTAAATAATTAACTCGTTTTGCATTTTTGTCAAATCAGTCCAGCCCAAGGCACAATCCGGATCAATTCAATCCGCCAAAAACCGAAGCTCAAACCGAGGCCCAATACACCTTTCATCTTTTTCCCCCAATACCCAAAACCCTAAACCTAAATACCACCTATAAATACTTACCGTTCCTCACCTCTCGAAAATTGGTCACGCCTCACCATTTCCCTCCTCGGCGCATCACACCTCGGCACACTCCCATTCCCTAACTCCCTCTCCAGCCGTCCACTATCATATCATCTTCATTCAGCAACCACCACCACCCATACCACTCTCATCGCCGTCGACCACCACTGTTCCAACACTCATATCACCACCGTCGACCTTGCCTCCCCACTAGACACATACATCATCCATGAACCACGAACTCCGCATCACCATAACACTGTTATGGTGGCGTCGCTCCGGCGACCTCGCCGTGAAAGTGACGCCGCCACCGCCAACATGTTGTTGTTCGTCGGATCGATTTCATTATTTTTTGGCATCTAGCCGGAGTTTAAGATTCCGGTGAATCTTGTTTCGTTTTGTTTTTGAGATATATGACTTGCTTTGTTTGTTGGACGACTTGTTTTGCGTTTTATGGTTCTTGCCGGAGTTCTAAAACTCCGGCGACCTTGTTCTTGAATTTATGTTTTCGGTATTTGTGGTATGTTGTGGCTAATAGACTGATTTTCTGACTTTTGTTAACTGATCGGAGTTCTAAAAACTCCGGCGATGTTCCAGAATTTCCGGCGACGTCCGTTGGATTTTATCTTTTGGGATCATTGCATCTTGTTGTTGTTATACATTTAGAGTTGTCTCGCATTGTACTTGACGGACTCCAGCGAGTCCGCCATTGTCACGACTATTATGAATTTTCGGACCATTTTTTGGATGATTTTCCTAGCTGTCTCTGACTTGTTTGACACCTGATTGATCTGTTTTGCTTATGGGGTATTAACTGATTTTGAACAGATATTTGTGGCCGTTTTAATAAATACTTTGAGGTCATTGACTGTTGCATCTTTGAACCAATTTGTTGCTAAATTTTGGAAGCACTTTGTTGCATTTTATAAAGAATTGGTTGTCACACTTTGAAGCATTTTTGGTTTATTAGGTTTGCCTTAAAGTCTACATGATTGCTGCTCCAAAAAGGAATTGCTACTGCTTTTGTTGTTGCTTCCTAAATCCTTCATTCAGATGGAAATAGAACGGATTGCTGCATTTGATAAGAATGTACTGATTTGAACAAATACTACACTTGATTGGCCAATGAAAAAGTTATCCGTCGATTTTTGAGGCCTCCACAGTCGCAAAGACGGAAAATAAAATAAAATGAAGCTTTCTGGGCAATGATGATTTCTTCCACTTACACCGGATAACCAACATGCGCTGGCAGGGCGAATTCTTGCAGCCGCACTTGTTTAGGATGTCCCACTCTATATCTTTTATATCTGAGCCCTCCGTGTTTAAAACTATTACTGTTTTGGCGCGGATCTGAAGGTTTTATTTATTTTATTGTTTCTAACAATATTGGCCGATGAAGGAATCTCCGTCTGATTTCCAAGGCCGCCCCTGTACAAAAGACGGATTTATTTTTGGCTTTACTTATTAATTCTTCTCATTGCTTTAAAATTATTTATTCTATTACTAACACTTTTACTAAGTGTTTATGCAGGACCCGGAGATCATCTTGTGCAGAAGGCCTAAAAAGGACTAAAAGATGTCCCGGAGTTTTTATTCGATTTTAGCTTTATTATTTTGTATTGCATCCCATTGTAATTGTAAATTATGAAAACTGCTTAGAATATGTAGAATAAAAAGGGCAATAAATAATTAACCACCAATCCGGTCGAACCAAACAGGGGAGTATTTGACTATATTGCCACACCCTTACATTTTGTTATTTTTGTGGCTTGCCTACTCTCACCCATTTGTCATATTTTTGCCGGAAAACCGTCCTCGCAAATAGTCGAGGGCAACCGACATTATAAAAAAAATCATCACAAGAATGAGCTGGAGTTATGTTGACGAAAATAAGTCAGCCTATACCAGATTCAATGAAGCATCGCTCTGGGTCCTATATTTTGCATCTTTATACATATTTACAAATTCAATTGATATGTCTAGTGTTGATTACATAATTCTTTATCATGCATTTTATAGCATAATCATCCCGAACTACGCTTGTCTGATTCTCACCATACGGTGCGATACGTAGGCAACCCATCTAGGGTTCGACACCACATAAAAAAAATTAATTAATAAAATGGATGACATATTTGGTTTACCCATGCATTTCATTCATTCTATCACGACCATTCATTTTTTCATTACATTCCTTTTACTTTGCATTAGTCTTATATTGAACAATCATTTGTTTTGCACAGCTTTTACTTTTGTATTTCTTTCATGAATGAATTCTTTTTAAATCATACGTTTTATAACATATCTAAATGAACTACGCACACCTGATTCTCGTCAAAGATGAGATACGTAGGTGTTACACCCCGTAGTTCAGGTCATGCGTATGAGAGCGTACGAAAGGGAGTAAGACTTAAAATTTTCGAAAGATAGGTTGACGGATTGTTTCGGACGGGTTTTTAGTCAACTTTGAGTTGATGTATGTCCAGTTACCTTGAGAGTTTGTAGGTGTTTCAAAGGCCTAGTGTGTAGTTCGTTGAGTTTAGTTTCCAACGCAACCAACCGTTCGTCGATAGGACAACGGAGTAGAAAGTTATAGAAGTTACAAGTTGAGGCCTTGATCGGGCGGGAGCCACGGGCCGCAACGCCGTGCGGGGCAGCGGCGCGGAAGTCTTGAGGGTTGCGGGGTTTCAGACTGCGGCCGAGGCGGGTTTTAGCGGAAAAAGCGAAATCTGATATTTTCTTTTAAAGAGGCCATGGGTGGGTGACAAGTGTCCCCCCCCCCCCATCTGATTTTGCATGCACTACTTATTGACCAAGTCTTGAAGACTTGGTTATTCTTCAAGTTCATCTCTCTCTCTAAGATTAGAAGTTCTCCATTCTCTCTAGAAAATCAAGAAGAACACAAGGCTTGAGAAAAATCTGAAAAGTGTGGCAAGAAGGAAACTTATTTGCAAGCTTGTGGGAGTTGTTGTGGTGGTGTTTGTGGAAGAGGAGGCTAGCATTTTGTTGGATTAATTTGTCTAAAGCTCTAAGGTAAAGATTCTTCTCTTGTAACTAGTTATTGGTGTTGCATGTGAAGAAGAAGGAACTTGTAGTAGTAAATAATGCTCTTAGATTCATTGCATGTAAGAAATATGGGTTGGTTATGAAAGGATTGGTTAAGAAGGTTATGTGAGCATGTTGTAGCCTAAAAACTACCTTAAACTTGTTAAGTTAGTTGTTATGCATTGTGGGGCAGAATTTTACACACCCAAGATTAGGTGTGTAATCCCCTTTGAATTGTTTGGATTGTTGGGCCTTAAATGTGGCGTTTGGATGTTGAATTCGGCCTTGAAAAGGTGGCAAGGTATGTAGAAACAAAGGAAATCTGTCGATTTTCCATAGGATTGGTGACTTTGAACTTGGAATATTTTACATTGAAACTAGAGGTTTATAAACGTATTATGGTCATTATAGGTTGACATACTACGTACGGTATTTTGGACTTAGCAAGTGGATTGACCGAAGAGGTATGTGGAAACTTTCTTATCTCTTGAGCATGAGTAGTTATAACTATATAGTACGGTAGACGTACGTGTTTTAAATGAGGTAAATCTATTTGTTATACTTGACTTGTTTTAAGAAATTGTCTAAGTTGGTTGGGTTAAGAAGTTAGCCCACTTGTTCTTGAGGAATGGTTTATCCTAAATAAGGTAGACAAGGATTTCTTGGCATGAAAAAGTATAGAGTACTTGGTGTAAAAGTATTGAGTATTGAATTATTCTAAGAATAAGAGACCTAATTTTTTAAGGTAAGAAACTTGTTTTCCAAAGATAAGAGGCTTGAAGCATTTTGAAAATTGTGTAAATTTGATTTGAAGTATAAGTCTCTTGGTCAATAAAAGAACGAAATCGTTTGAAATATAAGGAGTTATAACGGCTTTATGGGAAGTTAGTTATAACGACCTTATGAAAGGATAAGAATGTCTAAAGTTTTAAAGCATAAAGTTAGTATAACGGCTTTATGGGGAGTTGGTTATAGTAACTTTATGAAAGGTTTAAGAGTTGTTTTTTCTTTCTCGAATAAGGTAAACATAGATGAAAGAAATGGAAGTCTAAAGAAGTTATGAGTTACTTGGACGTACCGTCAGTGATGGAGGATTCCACGGGTATGCTTCCATTGTCTTGTTATGAGTTTACGTGGACGTACCGCCAGTGATGTGGGATTCCACGGGTATGCTTTCATTGTCTTGTTATGAGTTTACTTGGACGTACCGTCAGTGATGGAGGATTCCACGGGTATGTTTCCATTGTCTTAGTATGAGTTTACTTGGACATACCGTCAGTGATGTGGGATTCCACGGGTATGCACCTTGGACATGCTTACGATGAGGGATTCCGAGGCATGCGGTATGAAGGGTAAGAGTATAAATGAGGGGTAAGTCTCCAAGATCGTTATACCACCTTCTTCATGGTAAGAGTATAAATGAGGGGTAAATCCCCAAGATCGTTATACCACCTGTTCCGTGGATTTGCTACCCACGATGCGAGGAATACCTCATGCGAGTCCGTTGAGACTTATGCGGGTGAAATAGTCCCATGCGGGTGAGTACAACCTATGCGAGGAATACCTCATGCGGGTCCACATGACCCATGCGGGTGAAATAGTCCGAGGAGTAGGAGTGCTTAATGATCTCAGGCGGTGACACGGCTTTGATCACGAGCTTCTATTTTCATGCGGTATGGTATATACTTGATATTCTCATTGTTAGTAGGGACACGATGTCAGTAAATTGATTATCATACATGTCTCGATTATTTTAGACTTATGAGGTATTTTGATATTTTTCGATTTCGCATACTTGGTACTGTTATCGACCTCGCCCGGCTGCGTTAAATCTGCCGCGAGTTGAGGCACGTAACTGGCGATCCGCTCTTAGGATCACATCGGATCTTGGAAAGCTCCATTTCTCGGAGGCTTTGTCTTTTAGTACGGTTCCTCGAGGTTGTAGACTTTTGTACATTCGGGGTATGGCGGGGCCTGTCCCATCACGATTGTTATTCTGAAGTGCGTAGTCACATTTGTGGTTTGGGTAGAACAAGTTGTACTTTTGAGTAATATACTTTTATGGAAGGCGACCTTATCGGCTTGCGGTGATGTTTACTTTATACGAGTTATGTGTTATGTATGTTCATTGCTATTCTCGATGTTTACGACGGGTGCCGGTAGGGCACGATCGCGACCGAGGTCGGTCGTGTGATGGCGACCTATTCGGATTCGGTACTCTTTATTCAAAAAATACAAAAAAAAGTAATATTCTGTTGATAAATACAAAAAAAATGTTATCCAAAAATACAAAAACATTTTTTAAGTATCATTGTTTGATTTAGTTGATACCAACACAGTTAGGAGTGCGCATATGAAAGAACGAGTAATAATCAATATGTGTTGACTTCGTGGTAAACCTGGTACCTCTCACTCACACATGTAATGACATTCTTGCATGCTTTTAAGATAAGAATGAAACCAGCCTCATCGTTTCATATGCATTGTGTGGTGAGTTTTAGAATAAGTTCAATTGCATTGTGATCTAGAACTTGGCCTGAATGTTTGTTGAGGCGAAATCCTGAGTAACTCGGTGTAGGAAATGATCGTAGGCTTTCTTTGACCCGTTTGAGCCTTTTCAGCCTACCAAATAACATTATCCGTAGTACACCCTTTTTGAGCCTAAAACCTATTCTTTCGACAACCGCATATTACACATATACCCTTTCTGAGTGCGTACGCACTATCCCTCTCTTGACCCGACCTCCTTGAGCGCTTTAGAAATGTGCAAGTGACTGACAAAATTCTGCGTCGAAGTTTGCAAAGACAAAAATTGTCAAAGTCCCAAAAGGGAAAAGAAAAACACAAATGACGACTTCACAAAAAGAAGAAATCAAAAGTCCCGACATTATAAAAAAAATGAATAAAAATGAGAGAATAACTTTGGAAAAAGGGGGCTCCAAACGAAAGAATAAAAAAGAAGTCATTACAGAAAAACTGGGACAAAAAGAAAGCGGGTCAGCATTAAAACACACAAATATCAAGCACGGACGTAGTCCAACGCTCGAGGAAGGATTAATCACTTTTACTCAAATGATATTCATCCCTTCCCCAAACCTACATTACAAGCCCGTGACAAGCCCTACATGATTTTATACTGAGGGTTCTCACATTAGTGGATACTTACATGATGACCAACCCTATGGTATGACAATTGCATGCATTGAACATCCTTTTGAGTGTGAGCGTACTTCTCTAAACGTCCCAAAATTCAAAATACTGGAATATATGTGAGAAATGAGACTTTCTTCAGTGAGGGCATTTGAAACGTGAGATTACGTGTAGTTCAAAACCTTAGCTGCAAGCAAGTGTGTCGATACTTAGGTGTCTGAGGTACCATTTGAAACTATAGGAATTACCCAGAAGTTAGTCTCGGTTAGACTGGAAGTAAATAACGGAATTCCAAAGCACAATACTAATTGTTGGTATCAACTAAAGTCAGAACGTGATGCTGTCTTTACACTTTTTCAGAAAAAAAAATACATGTAAAAATTATCATTTTTGCATCACGAACTACGTCTTGACCTGATTCCCTCAGCGGGATACGTAGGCGGCCACATTGGCTTCGGTCTCATTTTTTGAAAATTGTACAATCATTTTTTCCAGCACGAACTACGTCTTGACCTGATTCCCACAGCGGGATACGTAGGCGGCCACATTGGCTTCGGTCTTATTTTTTGAAAAATTGTGCAATCATTTTTTGCATCACGAACTATGTCTTGACATGATTCCCTCAGCGGGATACGTAGGCGGCCTAAATTGGCTTCGGTCACACCATTAGAAATCTTCTCATTGGCTCGCGTGCGACAGAATGCGTTTGATTATTCCGAAAGGAGATATGAGCAATTTTCACCAGAGTTAAGTCTTGCCCACGCGCCCCGCATAACAAAAACTGGGACAATTTTGGAAAATGCACCGTGAAGAGATCATAATAAGGATTCCAAAAGCAATCAGCAATCACAAAGATTCGAAGCATTCGCAAAGATCCAAAGATCCGCAGACTACATCAAGAATCGCAACATTCAAAGAAGCATTCGCAACATCCAAGAAGTGGCTACAGCATCCAAAGAAGCATTCGCAAAGATCCAAAGAATCCGCACGAGATCGTGACAAGACTCGCAGCATTCAACAAACATTCACAACATTCAACACGTCCGTGCAAGGACGAAATCTCAGCATTTGCAGCATCACATCAATACAACCGTCATCACGTTTTACAGGATAACATTCTACTCATACAATTACATTACTTATAAATTCATGCGTTATCATTTTTGCCTTAACAGTTATGCACTAACCTTTTGCTTAAGTATGAGCATGCAAGCGTCAAGAGCCAAAACTACAAAGTTGACGCGAATCAACCACTCGTTTTCTAAAACTCACAAGTTTTCTTTGTAGCAGGATCTTCATATCAGCAAAGGCGGGAGGGCAACAATAAGCCCATTCGGGTTACAGTCGCACAACGTCTATGCAATGACATTATCTCAATCCAGAAGAGTCACAAAGCAGGTACGTCCATAAAACGACACCATTTCATTGTAAGTCTATGCAACGGCTTCATCTATGCTTCGTCTATGCAACGACGAACATCTGCACCGTGTCTATGCAACGACGTCATTTCATGTAAGCCTATGCAACGGCTTTATCATGTTTCGTCTATACAACGACGAGCATCTGCATCACGTCTATGCAACGACGACATCTCATGTAAGCCTATGCAACGACTTCATCTATATTTCGTTCATGCAATGACGAACATCTGCATCACGTCTATGCAACGACGCCATTTTATGTAAGCCTATGCAACGACTTCATCATGTTTCGTCTATACAACGACGAACATCTGCATCACGTCTATGCAACGACGACATCTCATGTAAGTCTATGCAACGGCTTCATCTATGTTTCGTTCATGCAACGACGAACATCTACATCACGTTTATGCAACGACATCATTTCATGTAAGCCTATGCAACAGCTTCATCATGTTTCGTCTATGCAACGATGAGCATCTGCATCGCGTCTATGCAACGACACCATCTCATGTAAGCCTATACAACGGCTTCACCTATGTTTCGTTCATGTAATGACGAACATCTGCATCGCGTCTATGCAACGACGCCATTTCATGTAAGCCTAGGCAACGACTTCATCTATGTTTCGTCTATGCAACGACGAGCATTTGCATCGCGTCTATGCAACGACGTCATTTCATGTAAGCCTATGCAACAACTTCATATATGTTTCGTCTATGCAACGACGAGCCAACAGCTTCATCATGTTTCGTCTATACAACGACGAGCATCTGCATCGCGTCTATGCAACGACGTCATTTCATGTAAGCGTATGCAATGCCTTCATCTATGTTTCGTCTATGCAACGAGGAACATCTGCATCGCGTCCATGCAATGACGTTATCAGCATCTACAAACACCTTTTGCATTTGGACCTCGGGAACAAACATCCTAGAGGTATTTCAGGGAACAAACACCCTGTCTTTTACAGCACCACATCACATGTAATCCAGTGTCAATCATAATTCGACACTGGGACAAATTTTGAATCTGCGTCGGCATTGTCTTTAATTTTCTAGCATCGCAGCAACCCAATGTCCTCATAATTCGACACTGAGACAAATTTTAAATCTGCATCAATTTTGTCTTTTATTTTGGCATCACAATGACCCAGTGTCATCATAATTCGACACTGAGACAAAATTTTGAATCTGCATCAGCTTTTGCCCATTCTTTTTCTTGATCTTTGTTTTAATTCTGACGATGGAGACAAAATTGGCTACAAGTCAACGTCTTTGTTCGAAAATTCTTTCATCGTCTTCGGTCAAAGAGGTACAAGATGTTGACACCCAATTTTGACCCATCTTTTAGTCATTTTTTGTAATTTTAAGCATTTTAGGACACCGCATTTTAATCATCATGTTTTGCATTTTTTACATAATATTCTATGTTTATTTCTTCACAAAATGGAATTGCATCTTTTTATTTTAAATTAAGTATGATGTCTTTGTTAATATTATGTTTCTATTATTATTACACCGTCGTTTTATTTTATTAATGTTTGCATCTCTTTAAATAATTAATTGGCGTCCCGTTTTTATTTTTAATTAGGCATTAAACATTTCTTAAATATTGTATTTTATTATTATTGCATCGACATTTTCATTTTTGATAATTTTGTATCTTTTTAAATAATTTTTCTTTTAAATAATTAACTCGTTTTGCATTTTTGTCAAATCAGTCCAGCCCGAGGTACAATCCGGATCAGTTCAATCCGCCAAAAACGAAGCTCAAACCGAGGCCCAATACACCTTTCATCTTTTTCCCCCAATACCCAAAACCCTAAACCTAAATACCCCCTATAAATACTTACCCCTCCCTCACCCTCTCAAAGGGTCAGCCGCACCTCACCATTTTCCCCCCTCCTGCACCAGCACACACCCTCAGTCGCACACTCCCATTCCCTAACTCCCTCTCCAGCCGTCCACCCTCCTCTCCTCTTCACTCTGCAACCACCACCACCCATACCACTCCCGTCGCCGTCGACCACCACTGTTCCAACACTCATATCACCACCGTTGACCTTGCCTCCCCACTACACACATACACCATCCATGAACCACGAACTCCGCATCACCATAACACTGTTATGGTGGCGTCGCTCCGGCGACCTCGCCGTGAAAGTGACGCCGCCACCGCCAACATATTGTTGTTCGTCGGATCGATTTCATTATTTTTTGGCATCTAGCCGGAGTTTAAGATTTCGGTGAATCTTGTTTCATTTTGTTTTTGAGATTTATGACTTGCTTTGTTTGTTGGACGGCTTGTTTTGCGTTTTATGGTTCTTGCCGGAGTTCTGAAGCTCCGTCGACCTTGTTCTTGAATTTATGTTTTCGGTATTTGTGGTCTGTTGTGGCTAATAGACTGATTTTCTGACTTTTGTTAACTGATCGAAGTTCTAAAAACTCCGGCGATGTTCCAGAATTTCCGGCGACGTCCGTTGGATTTTATCTTTTGGGATCTGTTGCATACTGTTGTTGTTGCTTCTGTTTAGAGTTGTCTCGCATTGTACTTGACGGACTCCAGCGAGTCCGCCGTTGTCACGGCTGTTATGAATTTTCGGACCATTTTTTGGATGATTTTCCTAGCTGTCTGTGACTTGTTTGACACCTGATTGATCTGTTTTGCTTATGGGGTATTAACTGATTTTGAACAGATATTTGTGGCCATTTTACTAAATACTTTGAGGTCATTGGCTGTTGCATCTTTGAACCAATTTATTGCTAAATTTTGGAAGCACTTTGTTGCATTTTAAAAAGAATTGGTTGTCACGCTTTGAAGCATTTTTGATTTATTAGGTTTGCCTTAAAGGCTACGTGATTGCTGCTCCAAAAAGGAATTGCTACTGCTTTTGTTGTTGCTTCCTAAACCTTTCCTTCAGATGGAAATAGAACGGATTGCTGCATTTGATAAGACTGTACCGATTTGAACAAATACTACACTTGATTGGCCAATGAAAAAGTTATCCGTCGATTTTTGAGGCCTCCACGCAGCCGCACTTGTTTAGGATGTCCCACTCTATATCTTTTATATCTGAGCCCTCCGTGTTTAAAACTATTACTGTTTTGGCGCGGATCTGAAGGTTTTATTTATTTTATTGTTTCTAACAATATTGGTCGATGAAGGAATCTCCGTCTGATTTTCAAGGCCGCCCCTGTACAAAAGACGAATTTATTTTTGGCTTTACTTATTAATTCTCGTCATTGCTTTAAAATTATTTATTCTATTACTAACACTTTTACTAAGTGTTTATGCAGGACCCGGAGATCATCTAGTGCAGAAGGCCTAAAAAGGACTAAAAGATGTCCCGGAGTTTTTATTCGATTTTAGCTTTATTATTTTGTATTGCATCCCATTGTAATTGTAAATTATGAAAACTGCTTAGAATATGTAGAATAAAAAGGGCAATAAATAATTAACCTAGGTTTGAACGGATAACCGCAAGTTAGCGGATCTTAAAGGATGCCTAACCCCTTCCCTTTAGGATAATAAAGAACCCTGATCCAGAGTCTCATTAATTTCGCAGACCATTAAATGTAGATTAATTGCAGTATTTTTATTGCAATAAATCAAGTGTCCTAATTCACTTAATTAATTAGGTGGCGACTCCTCAAAATCAGCATTATTGCTCCATCCAGGGAACCGCGCCAAAGAACAATATTACGGATACCGTTCAGACCCCTAGGTCAAAAACGGGCGCGACATCGGTCTATTTAGATTTTTGCTCATAAGGAAAATTCTGATGGTTCATTTGCAAGGCATAAGACTCGTCTTGTAGGTGATGGTAAGACTCAGCAGGTTGGTGTAGATTGTGGTAAAACATTTAGCCCAGTGGTCAAGCCGGCTAACATTCGCATTGTGCTCAGCTTGGCTCTTTCGAAATCATGTCTCATTCATTAGCTAGATGTGAAGAATATTTTCCTACACGGTGATCTCAAGGAAACAGTGTATATGCATCACCCCTTGGGGTTTAGGGATACTAGTTATTCTAATCATGTTTGTTTGTTGAAGAAGCCCTTGTAAGGGCTTAAGCAGTCTCCACGAGCTTAGTATAAGAGGTTTGCTGATTATGTTTTGACTATGAGTTTTTCTCATAGCAGGTCTAATAATTTATTATTCATATATCGTCACGGTTCTTCGATGTCTTATATTCTATTGTATGTTGATGATATTATCTTGACTGCCTCTTCTGATGTTTTGCGAAAGTCCATTATGGCAATGCTCAGTTCTGAGTTTGCCATGAAGGACTTGGGCCCATTGAGTTACTTTTTGGGGATTGTTGTAACTCGTCATGCATGTGATTATTCTTATCACAGAGAAAGTATGCAGCAGAGATCATTGAGAGGATTGAGATGTCATCCTGTACGTCCATTTCTACTCCGGTTGATACTAAACCCAAGTTAGGTGCTGCAACGGACTCTCCCTATGAGGATCCGACCCGCTATCGTAAACTTGCAGGCGCCCTTCAGTAACTGACGTTCACGCGACCTGATATTACATATGTCATACATCATGTGTGTTTGTTTATATATGATCCCAGAGTTTGAACATATGAATGCGCTCAAACACATTCTTAGGTACATTCAGGGAACACTTGAGTATGACATGCATTTGTATCCTTCGTCGATGTCTACACTAGTCTCATATACAGATGCTGATTGAGGTGGTTGTCCTGACACCAGACGGTCTACGTCTGGCTATTGCATGTTTTTAGGTAATAATTTGGTCTCATGGTCTGCCAAGTGTCAATCCACGCTTTCACGTTCAAGTGGAGATGCCGAGTATTGAGGGGTAGCCAATGTGATTTCTGAGTCATGTTGGTTACGAAATCTACTTTTAGAGCTTCATTGTCCTATTGAGAAGGCTACCTTAGTATATTGTGATAATATAAGTGTCATCTACCTTTCTGGTAATCCAGTTCAGCATCAGCGCACTAAACACATAGAGATGGATATTCAATTTGTTCGAGAGAAGGTAGCTAAAGGACAAGTACGCGTCTGTCATGTCCCTTTCAGATATCAGATTGCATGCATCTTTACAAAGGGTCTTTCCTCGATCCTTTTTGAAGATTTTAGAGACGCCTCAACAGACAAGACCGTCCGCTATGATCATGGTGTGTTAAATGAAGCCCACAGCGCCGCGGCCCAGTCCCGAGCACTGTTCACGAAACAATTATACTTGATGTATATTTGGTATATATTAGAATTAGTCTTGTACCTTAATTACTATTGTAATATTACCATAATTGTATAGTTAGTCTCCTTATAGAATTAAGTTTTAGATGTAAAGTAAGAATATGATTCTCCTATTGTAACTTGTAAATATATGTCTTTCATCAATAAGAATAATCAAGGGATTAATTCTTTCAGAAAAGAAAACAGAAAAATGAAAGAAAGAAAAGCAGTAGTAACAAAATGTGTATAAGACTCGGTCGATGAGAATCCTCCAAAAATATTTGGATTGTTAAATACACTGAATGTTTACACTATGAGAGCAATATAATCTGTTAAAGCTGATTTTTAATCTATTTTTCAGTTTATCATATAAGGATTTATATGGAGAGTTATTGTCTGCTTTTACAGGTCAATATTTCCTTAGATTAGACAGAACAATAACAATATATTTAGTGTAATTTCTAAGTGGGTCTCACAAAGACCCTATCTTTGTGAGGTAGACATGATGTTTCTAATAGAATCTCGTGGCTCGAAAGGAAAAAAAAGAAAATTTGAAGCATGGTATCAAAGTGAAGCAACATATTATAATACAGTACTCCAGAGTAGGTACCATTATTCCATAGACAAATCCTTCGATCACATTCTGAACAATAGCGACAGCAGCAAGTTCGGTAGAACCAAGATGACCAATGAATGCAACAGTAACGAAGCCAATGGAGAACTGAGCCACGGCCGTGAGAATCGCTGGTGCTGCTATCTTCCACATCTTCTTGGATTCAATCCAACTTTTTTCGCCTGTTTTCTTTGCATCATCATAATCATCACCCTGGAATCTCCTCTCCATTTCAAAAGTATTCGACGTTGCCATTAGGCTGTACAATCCCTGATAGCCTTTCTGCGTTTCTTGACTCTCCTTCACCATCAAAAATACATATATATATAAGAGTACTAAAACAGGCTGAATTTCTTAAGATTTGACCCTTTTTCCATGTTGGTACGTGGACCTAAAGTTCATTCATCATGGCAAGCATGAACATTCCTTGAATTATTTGAATGTATATTATAATAATTTCTGGCTTTGCTGGAGAATATTGGTTGTATATATATACACAAGTATATCTAGGGTGGATGAATGATGCTAGTTGTTGGCTAGTAGGGTTGACATTAGGGATGGAAGGTGGGTATAATTTTGTGGATTTCGCATTACACCCGTCTCAGTTAGGGCGGGTATGAGTATAACTTTGGCGAGTAGTAGACGAGTATGGATAGGTGGTGGATTTACAATTATACCCGCCTGCCCCGGCCTGCATCCAACCGCTCGCCTCAAATCCACTCGTCCGCCTTATATCCGCCAACTATAATTTTATTTATACAACTTTATATTTATCTAAAGTCAAAATAATTTGGCACACATACTTTTAGCAGTCCATAAGCTCAATAATAATGAATTTTGAGGATGTCCACTTGGGTGGTAGAGCGGGTGTGGATTTAAGAATATACCCATCTATGGATGTTGAAAATGTACCCGCCACGGGTGGCGGATAGTGACAAATATAAAATTTTCTAGCGGGTACGGATGGGAGGGATACCCGCACCCACCCCGCCCATTGCCATCCCTAGTTGACATAGTTCAGATTTTGCATGAGCTTTCTTGATCAAAATATAAGTTGACTTTCCGTTTTGTTAGGCAAAATATAAATATCATATCTTGTCGGAATCAAAGACACAAAGTTGTCAAACTAAACTAATTTTCACGTAAACTTGGCTTCTTTAGGTATTTAAAACTCTTTGGGTGTGGTTGGTATAGGAAAATATTTTCCACCAAAATTATTTTAGCAGAATTTACATTAAGGAGTTCAAAATATGAAGAATTAAAGATGAGAAAATTACATGATGAGAATGGAAGGGGCGGGGAAGGGAAAGACTAACCTTAACCCGCTAAATTTAACTTGTCATGCCCTGTTTAACGTTTCTTCCTACTTTTACCCTACTCCGTCAAGCCTTCTTAAATTTTCTTGAGCTTTTTTTCGTTTTACTTTGCAGTGTTTTACTTTATTTTAAACCTTTTATTTTTTATTCTTTGTTTAACGTAAAATCCGCAGCCGCTACCCGAAGGTGCGTATTGGGTAAACCACGGACTGACGTAATAGCCTGCAAACCCCGTTAGCCAGTTAAATCACACTTGACAAGCCAGGTGTGACAGACTCCTCCAAGAGGCGAAGGCAGGTCAGGTGTTACCCTGAGGTTTCGAACTTGTGACCAAGCTCATGAGGATACCCTCTGCCTTCAAGATCAACTGGTCTAGGATTTCGAATTTTTATTTTTTATTTTAAATTAGTGCCCATTCAATCATATATTACTTTGAAAATCGCTAAGATTCTTTAATAAGCTGTAAGGATTGAGTTACTATTACTATAATACGTACACATAGACTAAATTAATGGCATCACCGATTTTTGAGTTCATTTAATTCAATTTACTAGGTTATTCATTTGAAAAGAAAACAAATGATGAATAAATCAAATAAGTTAAGTTTAGTTTAGTTTTCCTCTCTCGAAAATAGAATTAAAAATGTAGGAAAGAAACACCATGAAATCAATGAAAGTAAATTCAATTAAATAAAATACTGATAAAAAAGATTCTTCACAATTTTTAATTTCTTTATTCGATCAAATTTAATTTACCTTATTTTTCTTTAATATTTTTTTAATCTTAATTTCAAGTTTAATAACAATTCATAATTTTCTTTAAGAGTTTGTTCGAATTAGCACCTGAAAAGAGAATTATGTAGAAACAAATGCAAATTGAGAAGAGAAAAATAACAAAGAAGAAGAACAAATCTGCAAATTGAGCCTAAAAATAATGAGGCTTTTTCATTAGCTTCAGGCCCAATGTGGGGAGAGATAAAGTACTATCCGTAGATAGAGGATCGAATTAGCAACCTTGAGGGAAAGATTGAACCCAGTCCCACTTTTTTTTAGATGTGTCAAAGGGTTCAGTACAATATATATATTTGATAAAATCCGAATTTGACCTTATATATACGACGTAATTTTCAGGCGAAAAATGTACGGATGAATCCTGCCCTCCACCTAGATTCGCCCTTGTCTGTGCCTCCCCATCTCTCCCCCACCGAATTTTCTATTCCATATTATATTTTATTTTACTTTTATAAAAAAATTACTTATTAAAAATAATTTTTTTTTCTTAGCTCACTCTTTTTCCATTTTTCTAATGTTCTATTTCATATATTTTATTTTATTTTTATAAAAAAAAATATAAAAAGGGTGAAATATATCCTTCTACTTTCTACCCTATTTGGATGGAAACCCCTAAATCAAACCCAATTTCCAATTTCGTTTAAAATTTTCACTTTTTTTGTTGACTCGCCCCGATCCACTAATTAAACACAACCCCTACCCCCCACCCCATATATACCCCTCTACTTCTAACGTTCTTCTTTTTCAACAATGCTAAAATTCACCAAAAAGACCCTTCACCAAATTATGTATATGAACATGTTGATTCTCCACGTCGGTGGAATAATTGATCATTGATCTCCTTATGTGACTTGGACAATCCTCTTTACTTTGAGCTATTTTTTGGGATTGAGTTAAACCCAAAGTACATTGATTTCAAAACCTTTTTTAGAAATTTTACAATAATGTTCACTCAAATCATATTAATCCATATGAACCTCATGTACAAATAATAGCATCAAAGTATCAAGAAATAAAATTTCCACCCTCCGTCTTCTTAAACCACAAAATGGGTGGATTACAACTTGAAACAAATTACATTCGCAGTCAAAATTTTGTTTTATTTTTCCAGATTCTGACGTTTCTACTTCTGTATAAATACAAGAACATCACAATTTACAATTTAAAGAATGCGGGCTCGTTCAAAATGAGTAATTTTAAGTGAAATTGGAAATTAGATTTGATTTATGATTTTTCCATCGAAATAGGAGTATATGTGTAAAGTTTGGAATAACACATATTTGTATTCACAATCGCTAACTAAAGTTAGTTAATAAATGACAGATATATTTAACCCTTTTCCCAAAATAATAACTTTTTTCTTACCCCCACCCTTGGGTAGTGATAGGGTGAGGTTGTGTGGGGGTGGTGAAGGTGAGCGGTTATTTTCCGAAAAAGTTTTTCATGAACCAACGGAACATGAGATATTCACTTATTTAAAAAGAATATCTAGAAAAACATTTTCCTCCATACCGAACACCCCGTAACTCGTTGAGGACCAATTGGTGGAGGCTCGTCAAACTGTTCCCTTATGATTTTAACTACGACGAGCAGGATATATAATCAGGCGTTGTCACAAAGATAGGGTAGGAGGAGAAGGTTTGGATTATTATATATTTATATTTCCTCATACAATTGTGTCTCTTAGCTTATTAAACGATGAATACAGATATATACCGCAACCTAATTACATAAAGGTGCCAAATTTTGAGAATGAGGGTGATTTAAGGCTGAATACATATGAACCCCTCAATTTGCCCTTTTTTTCATTTAGACACTTATACTTGGACCCGTACCTATTAAATACTCCCCCTTTCCCTTCAACCAACCACTTTTTTAATTCCCAAAATATATATAATACAGAATCCTTTTAAGCGCCTTATCACCAAAGTGACCAAGCAAGCAGATGATGATGGTTCAGCCGGTAAGCTAGCAAGGAAAGAAGCATTACAATTCGTAACTAAAGTCAAAAGGAGGGCGTCGAGCTTCCTTCTTTCTTGCCTTTTCTTGGTTACACTTTCCCAGTTCCTAGCTCTAAGACTAGTGGAAGAAGGGGCAACAGTGGCTTCGCTCCTACACCTTCCTACACGAAGGGCTGTAATACTAAGAAAGCAGATTACTATAAATAATGTGTCTATTAGACACAATCAGCTCAGTTGGCACAGTATGTGAACTACATTAATTTTGGGCACGGGATGTCAATTTATTTTATTTTATTTCTTTCTGCTTCAACCTCTTTCTCCGCCACTCTGCCACCACCACCACCAATAACAATAACATAGCCAGTGTAATCACAGAACATGTCACTCTGCCACCAACCCACCACCATTTTACATATTCTCTCTTACGTGGACTTTTGTCAACATTTTAAGTGCTTGACCGGAGTTTGAATGGTTTAGCGGTGACGAGATAGGCGGAGATAAGCACAGAGGAGAATGGTTAGTTGAACAAGGAAGATCACCATCTAATTCGAAATTGGCATTGAGTTAATTTTGAACCTGAAACTCTAATCTCGACCTGTCGCCATAGAGGGAGAGGCTAATTCATGTTTCTTTATTATAGATGGTGTAGGGTTTTGTTGGGTCTAAAACACACAAGTAAGGCACAACGGAAGTTTAAATTTTTATGAACTTACTTGCCCCAACAAAGTCGTCTGGTATGATTACGTTACAATTGAAATCTGCAAAGACAGAAAAAAACTTACAGTTTATGTTATTTTAAGTCTCTACTAAAAGGTGCGCACGCGATTGTCTCCTCGGGTGCAAGCCTTCACTATGGTATACTCCTCTATCATGAAAGCCAGGAAATCTTGGCAGAGGTTTGAGAGGATTTTAATCTATGAACTCTGAGTTCAGAAAGTAAGAAAGTGCAACTAAAACTCTAAAATAAATTATGAGGTTAAGTGCTAAATATATAGGGAGAAGGGAAAACCAAATCAGACTTGGATCAGGCTTTAAAACTTGTCTAAAATCCGAGATTGATGGGCGGTCGGCTGGGCCCACTGTCAATATCACTCCGTGACTCTGCCTCACTGGCGTATGACGCCTCCCCTGTTTTTAAATATTTCTGCATGTTTCAGTTTTAATTAAATCCAAAATCCAATTTTGACTTAATTAAATAATTTCCATCAAATAGAAATTATCCCATAATTTTTTTATTATTTAAAATATCTCAATTCTAAATTGAATATTTGATCCTCTCTCAATATACCCTTAGACCGAAAAAACAATCGACTTAGTGTGCCCCTTTAGGCCTTCTCACATCGACACTTAATCAAATTAAGGTTTACACGGAACTCCTAGACTGCGTCGATGACGAACTCAATGTGTGAAGTACGTTTACAAAACTCATAGTAAACACAACCTCTATGCGGGATGATAGATTCTTTTCATTCTCAGCACATTCGATCAAGCTTAGAATTTGTCAAGTGTCTATCCAAATGGTTTGATAATTTTATCTCATCTATATTAGTCGACAACTAGATCATATCTCAAATATGTCTCTTGCATTGGCCAATGACTTGGTCGACCTAATATCACTGAGAAGCTGAGTGTTATCTCGAATATCTAATCGAGGAATGAATCCTATTCTTGGCTCAACTACCACCTTAGTCTGTATCGCAATGTACCCAATACAAGCCATGTCTTATCCTACAAGGAATTTAAGCTTAGGACAGGATCAAAGTACATTACTCTACAAACCAGGTGCGTATTGACCTCAACTCAAAGGACCTCTATCTCCCACATGTTGATAAAATTCTAGACATGTATAACAAATAGTTTATCAGCAGGGTATGACAATACCCTCTAAGAGTATCCATGTGTCTATCACCAGTAACTATTACTAGTAGTAAGTGAGACATACTATATTCTCTAAGAATGTGATGCAAACCACATGTCGACTTATAATATATCATTGATATCCCATTCTCAATGATCATCAATCTAAGCTACTTTAAGAACTACGTTTTATCATTAATATCTCACACTATTAATGACAATGTTTAGTTCAAGAGATGCATATTAGTGAATAATACAAACAATTAAATAATAATTCAGTAATTGCAAATGCCATAAATATATTAATCTCATTAATAATACGAATGTGTTCAAGTACATTTGTCCCTAAAATGATTGTCTCTAGGACATATATACTTTCAATCTCCCACTTGGCCTATAGCCAATCTCCAACGTATCTAATGTCCATATTTTCGAAATGACCATTATGCTTTACTAAGCTTAATGATTTAGTAAATGGGTCTGCTAGATTTTCACCTGTGGGAATGTACTCTAACTTTATTTATTCGGTTTCCACCATCTCTCTAAGTATGTGGTATTTCCTTGGTACATGCTTATTTTTGTTCGTTGATCTTGGTTCCTTAGCTTGCGCAATCGCATCAGTGTTGTCACAATAAATCGTTATTGGAGAAGTGGCACTTGGAACAACCCTTAGCTCTTTTAAGAACTCAGATATCGCGACAACTTCCTTGTCAGCTTCCGATCCAGCAATGTACTCAGCTTCTGTTGTCGAATCAGCAGTTGTAGCTTGCTTGAAACTTTTCCAACTTACTACTCCACCATTTAAAATGAAGGCATATCCAGATTGAGATTTAAATTCATCAAGATCTGTCTGGAAGCTAGCATCAGTGTACCCAGTAGCAACTAGTTTTTCTTGTCCACCATAGACTAAGAAATATTCTTTAGTTCGTCTAAGATACTTAAAAATACTCTTGACTGTTTTCCAGTGTTCTTCCCCAGGATTCTGCTGGAGTTTGCAAGTCATACTAAGGGTGTGTTTGGTTCGCGCAGGGTAAACGGAATGAAATCCAGTAAGAGAATGAAATGGAAAGGAAATGAATTACCCTGATTGTCCCTACATGTTTGGTTCTGGGTGGTCCGGGGTCGGGGGTCCGGGTTGGGGAAAGAGAATCCAAATACCTAGGGGGTGGGGGGAATTAAGAAAAGGGAATGAAAAGTGAAAAGGGGTAAAGAGAATGAAAAATAAGGTCAAACAAACAACAACAAAGGGAATTCCATTCCTCCATTCTCTTTTCCTTTCATGTTTACCCCGAACCAAATGCCCCCTAAGTGCATAGGCCACATCTGGCCTTGTAAAGTCATGACATACATGATTGATCCTATAGCTGAAGCATATGATATCCTCTTCATGCGTTCAAGTTCTGCAACAGTAGAATGACTATACTTCTTTGATAACTTGATGTCTTGACCTATTGAAAGATTTCCTTTTTTAGAGTTCTCCATAGAAAATCGTTTTAGCACTTTGTCTATGTATACAGATTGTGACAGCCCCAACAATCTGTTAGGTCTATCTCTGTAGATCCTAATTCCAAAAATGTAGCAGGTTTCACCCAAGTCCTTCATCATGAAGGTGTTGGATAACCATTCATTGACTGATTGCATGAGAGTCATATTATCTCTCATTATCAATATGTCATCTACATATATGACAATGAAGACAATACTCTCATCTGCGCGTTTACTATAAACGCATGGGTCTTCTTTGCTTCTAACAAAGTCAAACGGTTGTCGCGCCCGTTTTTTACCTCGGGGTCTGAACGGTATCCGCAACGTTGCTCTTTGGCGCGGTTCCCTGGATGGAGCAATAATGCTGATTTTGAGGAGTCACCACCTAATTAATTAAGTGAATTAGGACACTTGATTTATTGCAATAAAAATACTGCAATTAATCTCCATTTAATGGTCTGCGAAATTAATGAGATTCTGGATCAGGGTTCTTTATTATCCTAAAGGGAAGGGGTTAGGCATCCTTTAAGATCCGCTAACTTGCGGTTATCCGTTCAAACCTAGGTTAATTATATATTGGCTTTTATTCTACATACTCTAAGCATTTCTCATAATTTACAATTAAAATAAAATGCAATACATAATAATAAAACTAAAATTAAATGCGACATAAAATAAAACTCTGAGACATTCTTTTGAAATGCATCTCCGGATACCTGCATAAATACTTAGTAAAAGTGTTAGTAAGAATAAATAATATTAAAAGCAATAACAAGAATTAATAAGTAAAGCCAAAAAATAAATCCGTCTTTGTACGGGGAGGCCTTGAAAATCAGACGGAGATTCCTTCATCGACCAATATTGCTAGAAACAATAAAATAAATAAAACCTTCAGATCCGCGCCAAAACAATAATAGTTTTAAACACGGAGAGCTCAGATATATATAAAAATAAAGTGGGACATCTATGGCAAGTGCGAGAATTCGCCCGCGGTAGCATGTTGGTTATCCGGTGTAAGTGGAAGAAATCTTCATTTCCCTGAAAGCTTCATTTATTTTATTTTCCGTCTTTGCAACTGTGGAGGCCTCAAAAATCGACGGATAACTTTTTCATTGGCCAACAAGTGTAGTATTTGTTTCAAATCAGTAAGGACCAATAGTGTAGCATTTGTTCTAAATCAGTTCATGCAAAAGAATCAACGAAATCAGTCTGATGATTTGCAAAAAAAAAAAAACAACAGCCGACACAGTGGCAAGACAACCAAAAACATAACGAAATCCCAGAAAAAAGGTAATAATCAAAGGAACAAACAGAGGAAGATGGACAAACTGGTCAAAACAGTTCGGCAAATGCAAGACATAAGCGAAGCAGTAGCAGCAACATAGTTCATCAGAGCGTTACTTCAACGACAGAACGTCGGAGCAACGCTGGTGCCTAAAAGAATCATCGGGAAACAGTGAATCTGACCCAACACACACCAAATCAGTCCAGCAGCCATGAGTAATAACATAACACAAAATAGTGAAGAAGATTGTTCGTCAAAAATGGGAACTAATCGTACTTTTCTGGTGAAAACAACGACGTCCAGCAACCAATAAAATTGTCACAATATCAAAACAGTGTGGAAATTAGTAGAAGCTGTGACAGTAACGAAATTGATCGGTGTATTTTATATATCCTTTTTGAGTCATTTTTAGTTAGTCTTTTGTCCCTTTTTGTACAAATAAGTGTCGTATTAGGATAGATTTTCTTTCTTTTGAGTCAAAGTGGTTAAAATGGCCAAATGGCGGAAAAGGAGCTAAAAGAGGGCAAAAGTGGAGGTTCCAGAGCTTAAAAGCAGAGAAAGTGGCGAACGAGGCAGAAACGCAGGTCAGCGCCTCATGCCAACAGGTGCGAACGCGGCGCTAATCATCGAGAGAGGCTACGAAGTTGCGGCCGCGGCCTCTCGAACAACGAGATCGGGCGCGGCGCCAAATCACCCGAAGTACTGCAGAAGTTGCGGCGCCGCGGCGCCAAATCACCCGAAGTACTGCAGAAGTTGCGGCGCCGCGGCGCCGATAGCAGGGTCGCGGCGCCGACGCGGGAAAATCAGGTTTAATGACGAATTCTGGGCCAGGCCTGAAGGGAAAAGGTTGAGGCGGTTTGGAGCCTATAAAAGGAGAACCCTAGGCAGTTTTTAAGGGTTCCCTTTCTTGCACAACACAAGGATTCTTGGATTGAAGATTGGAGACCTAAACTTAGTACTTTTCTTTTCTTTTCTTTTCCTTTATTTCAGTTTTGTATGATGAACCTTGAATTAGTTCTTGTCATGTCAATGGCTAGGAACTAATTCTTTTATAGGGCTTTCCATGTTAATTCACTAGAAACTTATGTTATGAATTGATGCATGTTATGGTTATTCTTCTTCTTGTTGAGATTTATCCAATAATTGCTTTGAATGCTTGGTAATTAATTGATCACTAATTATCATTATTTATATGATTTCTAATCAAACTTCGAAAGGAGGAGGTTGTGAATATGCTGTAAGTTGGGTAGACATATTTTGGATTGGGGATGAAAATACCTCAATTATTTATGTAGCGTTAATGAGAGGCTTAAAAACCCTAATTTTACGCATGGTGCGTGATGGTTAACTAGGTTTTTGTTCTTAATCCTCCTATAGAGTCATCCTTATCACCGAAAGGTAGAAAGTAAAAATACTGGGGTTGAGTGTTTATATATCCTTAACGGGAATATAAAACGATTTCGTAAACCTGCTAGCTCCGAGAGAAGAAGAACCATATTTCATTGCATTAATAAGTAACATAAGCGGATAGTTGAGGAGACATGAAAGCCCTATTCCCATCACAACTGAAGTAATCCTATAGTTAATTAGCCTTTATAATTATTAGTTATAAACAACAAAATCCATATCAATTACCAAATAGATACCAAAAGATAGATAGTTGGTACTTGAACACTAATCCTTGTGGACGATATTCGGTCTTACCAAGACTATATTACTTGTCACGATAACGTGCACTTGCGTTAAAGTGTGTGCATCTTTTCGCGCATCAGAAATATGCTTCAACAGTCGCCCAAAATAGAAATACTCACGAAATAAAACCGAAAATGCATAACAATCGATTCAAACAGAGTAGTGAACCAATGACATCGGACAAAACCCAACCAAACAGTAAGCAGACCTGAGCAAGGTCACCGGAAAAACTTCGAACGTCGTCGGTAAACATGTTTAAGAGATTAAATCAGTCCAGCGAACCCAACATGCCACAGATACCCGAAAATAACATGTTTAAGAGATTAAATCAGTCCAGCGAGCCAAGGTCGCCGGAGTTTTCAAAACTCCGGGGAGATAAAGTAAATCAGCAAACCAATAACCAATTCGCAATAAATCGAAAATAAAGATGAACAGCGTAACAACAGGATAAAAGGAGAGCGGACGGTGGCGTCACTTCCACGGCGAGGTCGTCGGAGCGACGCCACCATGGTGGATTCGACGGTGAGCAGCGGAACAGTGGTTCAGCGATGGGAAGTGGGGAGATCGACGAGGGTATGGCCGACGAGTAGTGGTCGGCGGAAGTGTGGTCGACGGGAATGGAGATTCACTGGAGCTTGGAGCTCCGGCGTGAACAGCGGCGGCGATGGGAGAGTGTGAGAGTTGAGGGATTGAGAGAATAAGGGGAGTGAAGGTGGTAATTCTGTTATTTTGTGAAATTTCGAGGTTTTTTTTGTATTGGGGGGGGTAAGATTTTTATTTATAGGGGTATTTAGGTTTAGGGTTTTGGGTATTGGGTATTGGGTATTGGAGGGAAAAGATGAAAGGTGTACTGGACTTCATTTTTGGGTCTCAGTTTGGGCTTTGGTTTCCGGATTGGGTGATCCAGTTATTGCCTCGAATTTGGACTGATTTTGACAAAAATGCAAAACGGGTTCATTATTTAAAGAAAAAATTATTTAAAAGATGCAAAATTATAAAAATGCAAATGCCGATGCAATAATAACAAAAATACAATATTTAACAAATATTTAATGCCTAATTAAAGTAAAGACGGGATGTCAATTAATTATTTAAAGAGATGCAAAATTAGTAAAATAAAATGATAGCGCAACAATAATAACATAATATTTGAAAATGTTTAATACCTAATTAAAGTAAAAACATGATGCCAATTTACAAAAAATAAAATAACATAGAATGTTAGGTAAAAAAAAATACAAAAATGCCAAAAAATGGTGATTAAAATGCGGTGTCCTAAAATGCTTAAGATTGCAAGAAATGGCTAAAAGATGGGTCAAAATTGGGTGTCAACAACGGTTTGACTGCTTTGTCAAAGCAAATATTCCAACTCCTTGAGGTTTGCTTAAGTCCATAAATGGACTTTTGTAGTTTGCACACTGCTTTGGGTTGAGTATTTGATGTAAAACCCTCTGGATGTATCATATACACCTCCTCAATTAGATTACCATCGAGGAAGATAGTTTAGCATCTATTTGCCAAATATCATAATCATAGTATGCAGCTATTGCAAACAAAATCCGAATGGACTTAATCTTTGCAACAGGTGAAAAGGTTTCATCATAATCGACCCAGACCGTTGATTATAACCTTTAGCCACCAATCTTGCTTTATAAGTCTGTACCTTGCCATATGCATCAATCTTCTTATTAAAGACCCTTTTGCATCCTATGGGTCTAACCTCTATCGGCAAATTATCCAAGTTCCATACTTGATTTATGTACATGGACTCCATTTCAGATTTCATGGCTTCATGCCATCTCTGTGAATCAATGTCTGATATTGCTTCGTTGTAGGTAGTAGACTCATCATCATCAGGAATATCTATTTCATTGTGTGTTTCAACAAGGAGGTTAAGTCTTTCAGGTGCACGATGAGTCCTAGTGGTCCTACGGAGTTGAATATTCTGTGTTTCAGTGTTTGTTGCATTTTAATTGTGAGAATGTGTTTGTGTGTTGGACAATCCAGCACCTTGAGAACTCTCAGGAATATCATTTTGAACAGAATGTTGCACGACCATTGTGTCATCCTCCATTAGTTGTGTATGAGAGTCTTGCATTTCTGCATTATCCCTCACTTCACTCCCACTGGCTGAAGGGCGTACTCTAAGTACCCAATCATCATCAAATACTCCCACTGAATCCTTGCCTAGGTCATTTGACAAGGGTTCATTCTCTATATTATTTTGTACTTCTTGAATTTCTTCAAGTTCTATCTTGTTGTAACTTTGTTCCTTGTAGACATATTCTTCTTCAAGGAAAGTTGCATTTCTGGAAACAATTACTTTATGTTCGCCAGGAAGATAGAAGTGGTATCCCCTTGTTTCCTTAGGATACCTCACAAAATAATACTTTTCACTTTTAGATTTCAATTTGTGTGAAGTTCCAAATTATTGTTACAATAACAATAATAATTATGTATCTATGTGATTATGTTAGGAGAGAATGTAAAATCGGAAAAATAATAATAATATATAGTTGTGGTTGAGTTAATAAATAAATAAATATATATATATATATATAAGAAAACAATGAATAAATTGCATGGGATAGAGTTAATGTTAAAGTTGGATAAATAGATAGATAAAATGAAAATAAGAAAACAAAAAACAAAAGAATAATAATAAAAAAAAAAACAAAAAAACAAAATACGGCATTCATTCCTTATCTTTCTTCTTCACCCTTCACCCTCCCCTTTTTTTTTTCAATCTTTTTTTTTTTTTTCCACCAGTTAGTATATAAGCTCCTTCATTTATACATTGTATTTACACACAAACAAAGGACATAACATAAAGGTTAGAAAAAAAACAAGTGAACAAGAAGGAAAAAAATCAAGAAAATATGAAATTCTTGGTAACATCCTTTATTTTTAGTTCAATACATGTTGGAATAAGAATTGAGTGTTGAAAAGAAATATTGAACTTTTGATGGTTTAGATAACTAGTTGCGTCATGAACTTTACGAACTGTTCTCACTGAGTTATAATTGTTAGAATTTGATGAAATTTGGAAGAATTGTACACCTCTCTAATATGATCATATAGAACCAAAAATGAGGTAAAATGGACATACGGTTTGAAAGTTATCATAGTTCAAAGTTCCTGCCTGAGATTTGGTCGAAATTCGGAAAGGCATAATTACGGACTGTTTTTATTGAGTTTTACTTATTATAATTATATGAAAATTTACATGGTTGTAAATTTCTCTGTTACGGACAGATGTATATAAAGATTTATTAAAACGGACTTACGAGTTGAGAGTTATTGCAGTTTGAAGTTGCTGCCTCGGAATCCAGAAGGGCAGGACGTTGAAACGTAAAACTGTACTAATCTGTGGGGAATATGAAAATTGTTTCTAAATGAAAGTTCTAGATCTCTTTGTTGTGGACATTTTGAGACCTTATGTGGGTCTATCCGACTTACGGATTGAGAGTTATCGCTGTTTAAAGTTTCTGCCTCGGATCTATCGATATCCAGGAAGGGCAGCGAACAAAAGTGTAAAACTGTACCAAATGGTACATAATATGAAAGAATGGTTCACATGGAGACGTGTAGCTCTCTGTTCTCTTCGTTTTGAGAATTTATGGGGATTGAACGGGTTTACAGATTAGGAGTTATGACTATTATAAGATTGGGTGCTGTTTAATAAAAATTCTGCCGAAACAAATTTCATGTGGCTGTTTTGAGGATAAATTTGTGTTAGTTACCCAAAGTAGTTTTAAATGGAATTTGGTACAGTGAAATATCCCCGTCTTACCTTAGTTTCCGCTTGAGAAACACCTTAGTTGGAGTTATGGTTAAAAAGTTATAATCGTTACAAGTATGAATGATGTAATGTTAGAAAAAGAATAGTATTTGTTTGATCTTCTGAAAAATATGAAAAGTGAATACGTGTTCACACAAATATATAAATACATAATGGATCGGGTTGCACGCCGCAACACAACGTAAAGTGAATACGTGTTCACAAATACGTAAACATAATGGATCGGGTTCAGCCGCAACAAAACGTAAAGTGAATATATGTTCACAAATACGTAAATATAATGGATCGGGTGCAACAAAGCGTAAAGTGAATACACATTCACAAATACGTAAACATAATGGATCGGGTTGCGCAACAAAGCGTAAAGTGAATACGTGTTCACAAATACGTAAATATAATGGATCGGAACAAATATGAAAGATGAACACATGTTCACCTATATATAAATATGAAAAGTGAATACGCGTTCACAAATATATAAATGTAATAAACATGTGGAAATGGGAATGTCTCAACGTATAATACGAGATAAAATGAAGTTTTAGTTAAACCAAGAATTTTCTATGAGGAGTTGTTGCATATTTAAAGGATATGTTTTGCAATATGCTTATTACGTTATAATGTGATTGCACTTGGAATATTGTGGTGTTACTTTGAATTGCTGACCATTTATTTAACATGTTAAAGGGTGATAGAGGAAAGGCTCCACGTCAAGGCTAGCGATCGTCACCTCTTTTCATACCAAGTCCATTGTTAATGTCGGTTCAATGTCTCGGGATATGCCCGTGTGGAATGATCTCCTTCCAACTTAGAATAATCTTTGTCAAGATGTCTATGTAGAAACAATATTTGCGAGCATGGGCTCGCGTTATGTTTTTCATATAAAGTCATAAACATATTTCTTTATTGTTATTTTTATTAATCGCTCCGTATTTGAATATAAGTTCAAATTTCTAAATAAAGAGAATTAAATGGTGCTCTGGTGGAAAATAATTGTCAGTGCCGTAAAGACTTAGGAAAAGTCGGGCGTGACAAGTTGGTATCAAAGCTAAACGAGGTTAAGAGATTCTAGGAAGTTTCCTTGAGTTGGGTGTTTGAGCGGTTATTTGCTGCGCGGTGCGCGCGCACCTTACTACTATATTTGACTTGCAGCGCGCCACCTTAGTAATAAGTGAGCGGAATAACATCCTAAAGTTTCAGTCTTTTCAAAGACTTGATTTCTCGTACTACCCTCCTTCACGGGTTAGAAAAGCGGATTGTACAACGTTATCTTGACTAATATGATTTGTGTAGATGGCGATTATAGGGCGGGTTCACAAAAAGGAAGTACTCATGGAACAAGCAAAGGAAATGAGAGCTCGGAGGAGTTAGATGGACTCGAAGGTGATTTTGATGTACGTTGATGACACAATCATACTATGTACATATTTGCTTAGGACTAGAAGGAAAAGGTAAATACGACCTTCTTCAACTTTCCAATTTGAGTCATACTACGATAATTGTCAATTGGCCCCCGAAAAGTTTCATTCCGCATTGAAAGGCAAGGATGCTAAGAGAAGATATTAAAATTCATTGCACAATTTCCTCATCATGTAAGAGGAGTAAGGTATAAAATGAACTATATGGAAGAGAAGCAAAAGGAAGGTTCACGGGGAGTTGAATGTCAACAATCATGCGGTTAAGCCGCTAGAGCAGCGTGATAGTAGCTGATGTGATGTATTGTAGTCATGACATTGTTATTTTAAAATATGATGAATGAAGTACTATGAATACAAGAAAGAAAGGATATGTTTTATTAAATTATTTTCCTTGTTGGCATATTGCTTATGAACTATAAGAAAATTTAGGAGCTAGAATAGACATTTTCTAAAATATGAGTGTGTTTGTCTTCACATAAAATGGTGAATTCACAAAGGTTCATCAAGGAGCGGAGAAAATGTTGGAAGAACGAGAGTCAAATGGCCCAAGAAGCGGTGGGACAAAAACTAGATAGACTCATAGATTTAATGGCAGTGTAGAATCCAAATTTTATGAGGAGAAGAGAACGATGGTATTCCTCGATGAAGTTGAAGACTTAATGTTCACATTGGGATGCGTGGAGACGCAGGCATCAAATTGGTTGGATGATGCGGGGTATGGTGGAGGAATTTTAGGAAAAATCGCCTCGATGTCACCACCAATGACAGTTTATGAGTTTGAACAATTGAATCAAGGGACCGTGATTGTACAAGGTCAAGAATATGATACTGAGGTTATAAATGGATCAAGCGATTTGTAGAGGTTTAAACCGAACATAGCGAAGGTGGTGGCGTTAGCCAACGATCGAACTTATCTTGATTATCGATATGGCTTTGAGGTAGAAGGTTTCGCTAAAGCAAAAGAGAATATTCGCGAAGAGATTGATCGTTTAACGAGTCAAAGTAGTTTAGTAAGGGATCTCTTATTTCAAGCCGTAAGATTTGTCAAAGAAAGAGAATGCATGTTATGAAGAGGACCCAAACTCAATATATTGAAATCATGGAAACCAACGAGGTCAACAACCCAAATAAATTATCTGGCCACGCTTTCCCCCAGGGGAGAAATATGTAAGCATCTAAATGGTGTCAGCGGGTATTTTGCTAGTCCGAGTATTCATTTGTATTATACGATCCTACATTTTCATATGCAATGAGCCGTAAGAGAATTTACATGTAGAATTTATTTAAGTGAACTGTTGAGGTTATGACTGGTAAATAATTTTCCATTAGAAGTGAATGGCAAGGGTGAACCTAGTACTACTTGATATGGTAGACTTGACGTCATTTTGGGTATGAATTGGTTGTCGGCATGTTATGCCATGTTAGATTGTCGACGAAGATAGTGAGATTAACTGAATATCTTTATTTCGTTATTGAATATCGCTAATATAGTGGATACCCAAAAAGAATCGATGTTCCTATTGTTCAAATTTTAGGAGGTTTTCTGAAGATCTTCCTTCCTCCGGATAGAGAAGTGGAGTTTGCCATAGAGTTAATGTTACGTAAGAACTCAAGATTTGAGACTTGTAAAAAAGAAAAAGTTATCGGAAATATTGGAATTTGGCCGAAAAATATTTATTATGGCGAATGGGAGGGCGACACGTGTCACCCCCTTGAGATACCTTGGACGATATAGGCATGGCCAAAATGGTCATGACCATAGTCTTGGATGACTAAGTCTTGCAAGGACATGTTTGACTTAAGTCGATGGGACCACTAGCTTGATATTTGCTAAAACCTTATCCTAGCCACCCAATTGTTCCTATCTTAACCCTCCAATGTGCTATATAACACTACTAGTAGCAAGAGTGTGCCCAACACTTAGAAAATTTCATGAAAAATTTGAGAGCTCTTCACATACTAAGGGAGAAGAAAAATTTGTTCCTTGTCCATTCAACTCCACACTTTAAACCAAGGTTCTTGAGGGTAGTGTAAGCATATCTCAATAGAAAAAAAAAGAGAGTTTGGGTTAGTCGCAAAGTGAAAACCTAATGGTCTTTCTAGGTTTTGTTTGGGGATTTGAAGGATAATTGTTGGTGTTGTTCTAAGGGTCTCAAAGCGGATTGAAGTGTCTTGGAGAGGTTCTAAACTACTAAGGAGCGACTTGATTGGAATTTGGATTAAGAATCGCGAGGTATAATCTTGTTCTTTGAAAGTGTTACAAGATTATTTATTTTGTTGTTAGCTTTACATGTTGCTAGTATGTAGTATATGTGTTGAAGTTTATAAGGATTATGGATTGATTGTAGCCTTGGAAAATTAAATGTATGTAAGCCATGTTAAGTTGGATTACAATTTAGTCGTTACTAAAATCGCATGTTACTTACTTAAAGATTATGGTTATTATAATCAAATACGACTTGATATCGTGTTATGCTACCAATTTGGATTGAAATGGAAATTTGATAAGAATTGGTAAGGTTGAACTGAATTTGGACTTTTAGTTTGTTTTTCATTTGTATTGGACTACTTTCTAAATTGTGAGCCAATTGGGGATGTTTAGTTTTATTTGTATTGGAGTACCTTATAGAAATTGTGAGCCAATTGGGGCTGTTTGGTTATTGTATTCGGCCTTGAAAAGGTGGCAAAGTGAGTATAAACAAAGGAAGTGATTTTCCGTAGAATTTGGCGACTTAGCACTTAGAATATTTTACGTTTGAAGTAAGAGGTTAATGGACGTATTGTGACCATGATAGGTTGAAGTACTAAGTATAGCGTATCTACTTAAAGAATGGAGGTTGATGTACTTTGGAGCATTTTGCTACTTGTCGACAATCGTCGCGAGGTATGTGAACCTCTTCCTTCTTGTATGGAATATACATGTAGTACTATTTCATGATTCCTACTCTTAGAAGTTAAGAGGTATGTATGTTGATTTACTCAAGGTTATGTCTAAGTTATCTAAGTTCTTACCAAGTCTTATGGGGATGTTGGTAAGAGTCGTTAGGGGTATTTGGAGCCAAGTTGACTTGGCTAATTTGACACGAATGAGAATAAGTATCGAACAAGCCATTTAATAAAGGGAAATGTAATGACAATTAATTATGTTAAAACAAGTAGAATTCTCCATCCGATGTAAGCTAAGATAAGACAAAATTGTATTACATTTTCTAGATCATGGCTACTTGATTAAGATAGTTATAAATAAGTATAACTTATTCAGTATATGTTACTTAATTTATAAGGATTTACGTATGAAGTTTTAAGACTATGGACCTCAATTGTTAAAAGGTTAAGGGACTTTATTTTTCAAGTTATGAGACTTGATTCTTAAAGGAAGAAATGAATTGATTTAAAAGTATAGAATACTTGATTTGGAAAGTATTGATTTCTTGCCTTTCTAAAGTTAAGAAACTTGTTTTCTTAAAAGATAAGAGACTTGAAGTATTTTGAAAGCTATGTGATTTGAATTGAAAGTATAAGTTTCTTGGTCATAAAAGGAATGAATTTGTCTAAGACATAAAGAGTTATAACGGCTTTATGGGAAGTTGGTTATAACAACTTTATGGAAGATTAAAAGAATGGTTTTCTTGATAATGTAAGCAAAGAAATGATTTGAAATAAAGAAGGCAAATTGTTTTAAAGGTACCAATTGCTTAAAGTTTTAAAGAAAGAAGTCACTTGATTTTATAAATGTATTTCTAAAAGTATTGTGACTTGTCGTGAAAAGTAGATATGACTTGATACTACGGTTATTAGTATCTTGGAAGTTTTATTTGAAAGAGAATCATTTTAAAGGAGTAGAGTTAAATTTGGATTTTATAATGACATGTTAGTGCCTTTAGTAAACAAAATGAGTGTTTATGAACAAGCTAATATTTCTTAACTTGCTTATGTAATGTATGATTGGTGCTTATGTTATGTATGAGTGCTTAAGTTATGTATGATAAAGTGCTTATGTTACGTATGATGGGCTTATGTTATGTTTGAGTTAGGGTAAGAGTATAAATGAGGGTAAACCCGTTATACCAGGTAAGAGTATAAATGAGGGTAAACCCCAAGACGTTATACGTGGATTTGCTACCAATACCTCATGCGAGTCCTTATGGGCTTATGCGGGTGAAATAGTCCAATACGGTGAAATAGTCGAGTAGGATTGCTTATTGATCTACAGGCGAGGACATGATCATGAGCCTCATACCTTTATGTGATTCTATCGGTTAGGCAAGATAAGTTATATGTTTATGAACTTGATGAGTTTTCTTAAGTATGACGTAAGAATTTGACTATACTCTTATGGAAAAATGGGAAAAGATAATGATATGCAATTAAGTTCATAAGTGGTAATGACACTTTTTATACTGTCATTCTTTTTTAATGTACTTTATTTTTTCCATATTCATGTCCGCAGTTTAGGTACGATTATGGATCTATGTATATTATGGTTATGTTAAAACTCTTAGAGTGTATGATCGCATATTGCGGGTCGATTTGTAAAAGAAAGGAGGCAGGTTGTATTTATATATATATATGTTTTATTTATAAGTTTCATGTATGTTGATTTTCTCGATGTTTACAGAAAGGTGCGGACCTATTTCTATTCCTCCATATCGAATGGGAGGAGTTAAAAGAACAATTGAAGGATCTTACGGATAAAGGCTTTATAAGGCCTAGTGTTTCCTTTGTGAAAAGAAAGGCGGATCGCTCGAATGTGCATCGATTATCGACTCAATAAGGCCACGATTAATTACCAAGAATCGATGATCTTTTTACCAACGGGGAGCTAGCTATTTTTCCAAGATTGATCTTCGTTCGGGATATCACGGTGAAAATAAATCGGATGATATATCAAAACAACCTTTAGAACCCGTCGGCCATTATGAGTTCTTGGTCATGTCTTTTGGGTTAACGATGCCAGCGACTTTTATGGATTTAATGAACAAAATCTTCAAACCATTCCTAGATTTGTTCGTGATTGTGTTCATAGATGATATCTAATTAAGAGTGTTGAAGAACATGAAGAGCATCGAGTGTAGTGCTTCAAGTCTTGAAGCAGGAGAAACTATATGCTAAATTTTCAAAGTGTGAATTTTGGTTGGAAAAGGTAGCCTTTTGGGCCATGTTGTGTCGAGGATGGAATTATGGTAGACCGAAGATAGAAGCGCCAAACCGACAGGTTAGAAGTTTCTGGTATTATAGAAGATTCGTAAAGGTTTTTCTAGTCTTTTTGGCCGATTGACTCAAAAGCGGTTAAGTACAAGCATGTGAAGCAAGTTTTGGCCGAAGGAATTGTTGACTCGCTAACCTTACCATCGGGACAAGAAGGGTTCGCGATGCCTCGAGTTGGGTTAGGATGTGTCTTGATGCAGTTTGGAAAGGTTATTGCGTGTCATCTAGACGATTGAAGATACATGAGAAGAATTATCCAACTCATGACTTGAATTAGCTGCGGTGGTGTTTGCTTTACGAATATGGAGACATTATTTGTATGGTGTGCATGTGGACATATTATCATAAGAGTTTGCAAGGATCTGAATCTCGACAAAGAAAATGGTTAGAGTTGCTTAAGGATTATGACCTTAGTATTCTTTACCATCCGAAAGCCAGCGTGGTGGATGCACTCGATGGGAGATCAATGGGCAATACAAAAGAGGGTATTGTTGTGAGGTACAAAGATCGGGAAACCTTAGCTTAAGCGAGATCGGTGAAGGTAGGGTGGTGGTACATGATACAAATAAAAGAAAGTCGGTTTGAGGATACGGAGTTTGTTGGATTTGAGAAGATCCAACAGGAAGACTCGCGATTTACATTTATCGAGAGATAATGACGGAACCTATAAGGGTAGGTTATGTGTTCCTAAGGTAAAGGATCTAAGGAGGAAGATCTTAGATGAGGGTCACAACACAAGATATTCCATTCATCCAGTCAACAAAATGTATCGGGACCTCAAGGCAAGGTGGGATGGGATGAAGAAGAGTTTGTCGGAGGTGTCTTATATGTCACAGTGAAAGTGAACATCAAAAACTGGCGGATTACTTGGGACATTGGAGTCCCATGTGGAAGTGGGAGGCGATTCATATGGATTAAAACTCGAGAAGGGTATGATTATTTGGGTGATTGTTGATACAAAGTCAGCCCATTTCTTCAAGACTACGATCGCGCACCACAATACACGCAGATTTATTTGAAGGAGATTGTGCGGTTACACGAGATTCCATTACAAATTATTTGGATAGGGGTTCCCAGTTCACCTCACACTTTTGGCAAAGTTTCGGTCTCGGGACAAATGTTAAGTTAAGCACGACTTTCCACCAGATGGGCAAGTCGAACAATTCAAACACTTGAGGACATGTTGCGATCTTGTGTGTTAGATTTTATGGTTGGACCATCTATGTCTAATTGAGTTCACCTACAACAATAGTTTTCACTCCGATACAAATGGCCGTTTGAAGCATTATATGGACGAAAATGTAGATCTCCACTTGGATGGTTCGAGGTGGGTGACAAGTCATTCAGAAACAAATGATAAGGCAGATGATTCGGGAGCGGATCAAAACAGCTCATAGCCATAAGTCTATGAGGATCATCGGAAAAGAGATCTTGAATTCGAAGGAGAAAGTATTTTTAAAAGTGTCTCCAATGAAGGGAGTGATGCGCTTTGGTAAGAAAGAGAAATTGAGCCCAAGGTTTATTGGGCCATATGAGATCTTGCGAAGAATGGGGAATGTGGCTTACGAACTAGCACTTCCACAAGAGCTGAAAGCAGTGCATCCGGTGTTTCATGTGTCAATATTATGAAAATACTTGCACGATTCTATTCACATCATCCTCCCCATGAGATAGTTCTTAATAAAGAGCTTCAATATGAAGAGGCTCCAGTAATACTTGATAGAAAGGTTCAACGCCTTAGAAATAAAGATATTGCTTAGTGAAAGTCCTATGGAGGAATCACTCCTGAGGAAGCCACATGAAGATGCGATGAAAGCCAAATATCCATTCCTATTTGACTAAGGTAAAAAAAAGTGTTACAAACATCATGTGTGTCATTTGAGTGTCTATATGTATGTTATAACCTTATTCTCATTCGAGGAATGCTTCTTAAGGAAGGGAGAATGTGAAGTTCCAAATTATTGTTACAATAACAATAATAATTATGTATCTATGTGATTATGTTACGACCTTATTCACATTCGAGGACGAATGTTGCTTAAGGAGGAGAGAATGTAAAATCCGGAAAAAATAATAATAATATATAGTTGTGGTTGAGTTAATAAATAAATAAATAAATATATATATATATATATATATAAGAAAACAATGAATAAATTGCATGGGATAGAGTTAATGTTAAAGTTGGATAAATAGATAGATAAAATGAAAATAAGAAAACAAAAAAACAAAAAAAAAAAAAAAAAAACAAAACAAAACAAACATGCAACGCATTCTTTCTTCACCCCTTCCCCCCTTTTCATTTCCCTTCAATCTTTTGGTTTTTCACCTCCCATAGGTTATAGAAAACTCCTTCATTTATACATTGTATTTACACACAAACAAAGGACATAACATAAAGGTTAGAAAATCAGAAAAAAACAAGTGAACAAGAAGGAAAAAAAATCAAGAAAATATCAAGGGATGAAGGAGAACAATAAAATTACGGACACTAAGAGAAAAGACTACTTGTAGCAACCGAACCACAATCTTTTCACACTTACAAGGTGAGTTTTCTCGAAATTCTTGGTAACATCCTTTATTTTTAGTTCAATACATGTTGGAATAAGAATTGAGTGTTGAAAAGAAATATTGAACTTTTGATGGTTTAGATAACTAGTTGCGTCATGAACTTTACGAACTGTTCTCACTGAGTTATAATTGTTAGAATTTGATGAAATTTGGAAGAATTGTACACCTCTCTAATATGATCATATAGAACCAAAAATGAGGTAAAATGGACATACGGTTTGAAAGTTATCATAGTTCAAAGTTCCTGCCTGAGATTTGGTCGAAATTCGGAAAGGCATAATTACGGACTGTTTTTATTGAGTTTTACTTATTAGAATTATATGAAAATTTACATGGTTGTAAATCTCTGTTACGGACAGATGTATATAAAGATTTATTAAAACGGACTTACGAGTTGAGAGTTATTGTAGTTTGAAGTTGCTGCCTCGGATTCGTCGGAATCCAGAAGGGCAGGACGTTGAAACGTAAAACTGTACTAATATGTGGGGAATATGAAAATTGTTGCTAAATGAAAGTTCTAGATATCTTTGTTGTGGACATTTTGAGACCTTACGGGGGTCTATCCGACTTACGGATTGAGAGTTATTGCTGTTTAAAGTTTCTGCCTCGGATCTATCGATATCCAGGAAGGGCAGCGAACAAAAGTGTAAAACTGTACCAAATGGTACATAATATGAAAGAATGGTTCACATGGAGACGTGTAGCTCTCTGTTCTCGTCGTTTTGAGAATTTATGGGGATTGAACGGGTTTACAGATTAGGAGTTATGACTATTATAAGATTGGGTGCTGTTTAATAAAAATTCTGCCGAAACAAATTTCATGTGGCTGTTTTGAGGATAAATTTGTGTTAGTTACCCAAAGTAGTTTTAAATGGAATTTGGTACAGTGAAAGATCCCCGTCTTACCTTAGTTTCCGCTGAGAAACACCTTAGTTGGAGTTATGGTTAAAAGTTATAATCGTTACAAGTATGAATGACGAATGTTAGAAAAAGAATAGTATTTGTTTGATCTTACGAAAAATATGAAAAGTGAATACGTGTTCACATAAATATATAAATACATAATGGATCGGGTTGCGCGCAACAAAACGTAAAGTGAATACGCGTTCACAAATACGTAAACATAATGGATCGGGTTGCGCGCAACAAAGCGTAAAGTGAATATATGTTCACAAATACGTAAATATAATGGATCGGGTTGCCGCAGCAACAAAGCGTAAAGTGAATACACATTCACAAATACGTAAACATAATGGATCGGGTTGCACGCCGCAACAAAATGTAAAGTGAATACGTGTTCACAAATACGTAAATATAATGGATCGGACAAATATGAAAGATGAACACATGTTCACCTATATATAAATATGAAAAGTGAATACGCGTTCACAAATATATAAATGTAATAAACATGTGGAAATGCAGGGAATGTCTCAACGTATAATACGAGATAAAATGAAGTGTTAGTTAAACCAAGAATTTCCTATGAGGAGTTGTTGCATATTTAAAGATGTTGTAACTCGATATGTTTTTGCAATATGCTTATTACGTTATAATGTGATTGCACTTGGAATATTGTGGTGTTACTTTGAATTGCGTTCTCACTCATGGTAGGGTGACCATTTATTTAACATGTTTTGATAGAGCAAAGGCTCCACGTCAAGGCTAGCGATCGTCCCTCTTTTCATACCAAGTCCATTGTTCAATGTCTCGATATGCGTGTGGAATGATCTCCCTTCCAACTTAGAATAATCTTTGTCAGTATGTCTATGTAGAAACAATATTTGCACGAGCATGGGCTCGCGTTATGTTTTTTTCATATAAAGTCATAAACATATTTCTTTATTGTTATTTTTATTAATCTCTCCGTATTTGAATATAAGTTCAAATTTCTAAATAAAGAGAATTAAATGGTGCTCCTGGTGGAAAATAATTGTCCAGGTGCCATCACGCCCTAAGTAAAGACTTAGGAAAAGTCGGGGCGTGACAATTTGTCAGTAAGCAACTTCTTTACATATGTAGGGCACCCCCAGAGTCGCATGTGTCTAAGTGTTGGCTTCTTGTCGTTCCATAGCTCATATGGAGTCTTCTCTACTGACTTTGATGGAACTCTGTTCAAAACATATATTGAGCTTTGTAATGCATATCCCCATAGATATGTAGGTAGAGCTGAGAAGCTCATCATGGATCTAACCATATCTAATAAGGTTCGATTTCTCCTCTTATCAACACCATTCATTTGTGGTGTTCCGGGAGGTGTCAATTGTGATTGAACTCCGTGAAGCTTCAAGTAATCTAGAAATTATTTACTCAAGTATTCACCTCCTCGATCTGATCGAAGAGTCTTAATACTTGTTTCAAGTTGCTTCTCTACTTTTGACTTGTACTCCATGAACTTCTCAAAAGCTTTAGACTTGTGTTTCATAAGATACACATGCCCAAACCTTGAGAAATCATCTATAAAAGTGATGAAATAAAGAAAGTCTCCCTTAGATTGAGTTGAAAACGGCCCACATACATCGGTATGGACTAATTCAAGCATCTCTTTGGCACGTACCCATTTCCCAGAAATAGATTTAGTTGTCATCTTTTCTCTTAAGCAATATTCACAATTACCATATGACTCTAAGTCAAATTATTCTAGGTAGTCTAATTTTCTTAATCTTGTTATCCTTGATTCATTGATGTGACCAAATCTATAGCGCCATAAGTAGGTGGGGTTTCTTGGATTACTTATTTTAGCTCTTTTATTTTAAATATTAAAAATTTCATGGCTACAGTTTAAAACATACAATCCATCTACAAGCGGTGCATTTCCACAAATAAAACCATTATAAGATAAAATATAACTTCCATTGGTAATAAATGAGGAAACCCCCTCAATGTCTAACATAGGGACAAAAATAATATTCCTCGTTAACGAGGGAATAAAATAACAATTATTAAGTTCTAAATAAAAGCCTGAAGGTAAATCTAGTCTATAAGTCCCCACGCGTTCAGCATCAACTCTTGCTCCTTTTCCAACGCGTAGATCTACTTCCCAAGGTCCAACTTTTCTGCTGTCAATCAGCCCCTGCACATTGTTACAAATATGTGAGCCACTAGCGGTATCTAATACCCAACAATGAGAATTAATTATAGACATATTTATTTCAATAACAAACATACCTTGTTCAGCAGGGCCAGAAGCACCTTGTGCTTTGTCTCCCTCTGGGGCTGTACAGTCCTTCTTCCAATGCCCCTTTCTCTTGCAATTGAGGCAAACATCATCAACTATCTTGACCTTCTTTTGAACAACTCTTCGAGGCTTCACAACTGTGGGTGTGGCGGCAACCGCTTTACCCTTCTTCTTCTGCACATTCTTACCCTTAGGCTTGAACTTGCTAGATGAGCCCACCATGAGCACATCTTTACCTTTAGAGGTGGACGATTCGAAGGCCTTTAACATGTTATGAAGCTCTGGGAGAATCGCTTTGGTTCCATTCATGTTGTAATTCACAATGAAGTTTTCAAACGAAACAGGAAGCGAATTTAAGATTAGGTTGACAGAAACTGTTGACATTCGATCAAGCTTAGGATTCGCCAAGAGTCTATCCAAATGGCTTGATCATTTTATCTCTTACATTGGCCAATGACTTGGTCGACCTAATATCACTGAGAAGCTGAGTGTTATCTCGAATATCTAATCGAGGAATGAATCATATTCTTGGCTCAACTACCACCTTAGTCTGTATCACAATGTACCCAATACAAGCCATGTCTTATCCTACAAGGAATTTAAGCTTAGAACAAGATCAAAGTACATTACTCTACAAACCAGATGCGTATTTACCTCAAGTCAAAGGACCTCTATCTCCCATATGCTGATAAAATTCTAGACATGTATAACAAATAGTTTATCAGTAGGGCATGGCAATACCCTCTAAGAGTATCCATGTGTCCATCACCAGTAACAATTACTAGTAGTAAGTGAGACATACTACATTCTCTAAGAATATGATGCAGACCACATGTCGACTTATAATATATCATTGATATCTCCTTCTCAATGATCATCCGTTTAGGCTACTTTAAGAACTACGTTTTATCATTAATATCTCACACTATTAATAACAACGTTTAGTTCAAGGGATGCACATTAATGAATAATACAATCAAATAATAATTCAGTAATTGCAAATGCCATAAATATATTAATTTCATTAATAATACGAATGTGTTCAAATACATCTGTTTCTAAAATGATTGTCTCTAAGACATATATACTTCTAAAGAAAGGGTACCACTTATTTGGAAACTAGAAACTTGCCGGTTTCCAAGCGAAACTCGATGCTACTTTAACACAAGGGCCGGTGTCCATCATTGAAAGTGGCATCTCTCTTTGCGACAGGCTTGACTGAGCAAATGCCATAAAAGAGGAAGAAGCTAGTCTTTCGGAAGCAGTTGAATAGAAGGAAGAAGCCACTTTCGGCACACATGCTATATGTGTGATGCTGACAAAAAAAGACTTTTTTCCTCCTCTCTTAGATAAGCTGTCCAACTACGATGTGTTAAGCATATTGATCTCAATCCAAACTCTCCCGTCCACATCTTTCTTTATATAAAAAAAAATTCGTCCTTTTGTTTGTCCTTTCGAGTACAGTTATTTAGTTTTGTCAATGTTTCTAGCAAATTATAAATTGTAGTTGTTTCGAAATATCAAAATGCTATGGTTTATATCGAGTATATACTGCAAGTAATTCATGATTCAACAATCAACAGTGTAATTTGTCTACTTGCATTGAATTGTACAATATCTCCATACTCTCTACTAGTCTGCTTCCTTTCCTTTATTTACTTATAATTTTTTGGTTCTCTTCTTTGTCTCTATGAAGCTTTTTAAATGTAATTGCAGTTAAAATTTATGAGATCGAGTAATGGACTCAAAGTGGTAAATTTTAGACGTTAGATAGGGAAGGTGCATCAATTTATATTCCCAGATGTACCTTGACAGACCACGAGGTGTAACATTTGGGTATAAAATTCAACCTTCTCAGTTCCTTTCTCTAGAAGTGATGATAGTATGATCTTTAGCTGCACCTAAAAGGAAAAAAAGTGGAAGGTGCATATGGTTAATGAGAGTTTTAAGGTTGCAGTGGATATATATATTTAGAGGGACTGTTTTGAAGACAGAGGGCCCTAAGAAACTCAGAAAGAAGAAAAAAAATCAATATAGGAACTACTTATATAAGAAAAAACAACAATAACGTGAGTTAGTGTAGTCGTAACTAAACGTGCATCATTTGAATGCTATAAATAATTTAAAGAAACTTATAAGTTGGGAAGGATAGCCTTGGAGTAACTGGTAAAGTTGCTGTCATGTAACCAGAAAGTCATGGTTTCAACTTTCAAGCCGTGGAAATAGCAAAGCTCCGTACAATAGACCCTTGTGGTCCGACCCTTCCCTGAATCCGGCACATAGGGGGACCTCAGTACACCAGGCTGCCCTAAACTTCATTTCGCTGGATTGAAAGAACCATCAACCATTATGATCTCTAAATGTATCGAAGTCCTGGGTAGTAAAGAAAAGTGGGATGCTATATTTAGTAAGTTCGGTTTGATGGCTATTGTTTCAATAAAGTTGGTCATCACAACTCAGAAATTACAGTTTCAGACATGGTAACTTTCATTTACTTTACCACATTAATTCAATATACTTACAAAAAATTCAAACAATTTTGCAACTGAAGGAACCAAAACAAAGTATGCTTTTCTAACATGAGAGTTTTTACATTCTTTTTTCCGTGTCTCTCCATATTGATGGGCTACAAATATGCAAAAAGCATTCTATTCCAAGAATCAGGAACTCCGGGCAAACACCAATGTATACAATCTGCAAAATGCAATGGATCTGCTTTCTGCTTATCAGTTAACAACTTGCCTCCTAATTCACCATAAAGGGATGCATGTCCATCAATTCTGTAGTCAGATAGTTGTGTGATGTTAAGAACAGTAACAGGCACTTTCATCCTCCCTATTACATCAGTCACTGCCTTCATCATATCTATCTTTGAACCGGCTCCCCAGTGCTCCTTCTTCGTTACTGGTCTTGTCTCATTGAAACACTTGATACCATTCATATTCCCCCAGTCTTCATTTCTGAAAATTAAAACATGTTTCGGAATAATGCTGCAATGTTTTCAGGATATAACTTAGGGAAAAAGTCCAAATTAGTTCCTCTACTATACGAAATATCTTAATTTTACCATCCGCTATACTTTGGGGACATTCACATCCTTACTATTAACAAATCGTCTTGAATTTTGACTTTCGTAGAGCTCCAACATGTTCCGCTTGTTCAAATACTTTAGAAAGAAGTCCAATTGTATCTCTCTACTTTGTCAATGGATTAACATTAGCCTCCATTATACTTCAGGTAAGGAGAAATACGAGATGACTTGCTAACGGCAAGGGTATGAATCATGAATGTCTTCGGAGTATAATGTAGGGTAAAACAAAGACATAGTTTTGACCCTTTTCTCTTTAAGTTATATGTATTCAGCGTGTTTTAACCCGTACAATGTACGTAGCAAGTAACGTACCTCTTTTTCCGGGCTTGATAATACTTCAGAAACGTACCTTTGGTGCGTAGGTGACATGCTGGTAAAGAACACCTTTGTTTTGTTAGTATCAATTGTTGAATCTATCCAATTAGCCCATGTCCTCAATGCTAGCTTGTAAGAAACGGCTGTATCAAATTCTTCATAGCCCTCTTCTCCATTTGCAAACTCTCCCCATCTGCATTTTTCCTAACATTTCTTAAGCCATTTAAAAGTACAAGTAGAAGTTCTTTTGTTTCAACATTCTTTTGGAAATTTGAAAAACTAATGAATTCAATTACTTACAGTGCCTTGGCCTTAAGGCCACTCATCCACCAAACGTAAGTATTGAAAACAAGGATATCTACTCCTAACCACTGTTTGGCACGCTCCGCAATAGAATCCACTTTAATGATTCTTTGTTTTGGATCAGCTTTTATATGAATATCTGTGTTAGACTCCACCAAGAATGGCGCCCAGTAGAATTCAATGGTGGCATTATATTCCTGAGGAATGTAGAAATGTTTAGCAGCAGATTTTGAAAATTAACAAAAAACATACAGTTTGAGCAAATTCTTGGAATACTGTAAGTTCTGTGGATTGACTATCAGGTAAATTTACCTTCAATGACAGGTAACTTTTGTAATAAGTCTGATAAGGTAACACAGAACATATATTAATGATATGTCATGCACTGTTGCCTGTTGTTAAACTCTTCTTAAAGAAGTTGCAGATTTCAAAATTTAACAAAAATCTACATGCTTGAGAATATTCTTGGAATATTTTTAGTTCTGTTCACCGATATTTTACAGATTTGTTTTTCATTATCACGCTAAATTGATCTGCAATAGCATGTAACTCTTTGTAGCAAATCTGATATGGTAGCATGTAAAATAAAGTAACGAAATGCTATAACCCGTGTTAAATTGCACTGATCATGTAAAAAAATGTACACTGTCGACTAGTTAAACTCTTCTTGGAAAAGTATAGATTTTTCTTTTTGACATGATGATTGATTACCTTAGCTGTGAAGGCAGAATGAACCGGACCCGATTTCATAGACTTCTGGCTTTCTGGGATCACAGATTGAACCAAACACACAAAAGATTCCCACATATTTCTCTGTATTGAGTCCCCTACAAACATTATCCTCTTTCCTTGAATTTTTCTGAGGGCAACCTTAGGATCAAACCTGAATTTCATTGTTAAGAATTTAGTTTACCATGTTTCTGTATCTATAATTGAGATAACAATTAATGACAATACTATATATTTGTTTCATTTGGACTAAAATTTCACTATTGTAACAGAGAATCAATAGTAACTTTGGCAAGATGCAGTCATCAGGCTTCCATTCCCAGTGAAGATAATCCGAATCATTTCGGCCATTCTTACTACAAGAATATTGTCTATCAACATATGGACAAGTTCTATCTGTATAGAATGGCTTAATCGAAGTATTGAACACCCATTTTCCAGTATTGAGGCTGCATTCCTCGGGATCAAACTCGAACCTATCATCTGTTGGATTGTCTAGTGGACTGTTCTTTAATTCTCTATTACCTGTTAAGCCAAGAAAATGAATTTTCAGCATGACATTAATTAAGATAGCACATTTTAGATTGAAAACAATAAAGAAGCTGCAGGTTGCACCTGTATGATGTTTTTTAATCTTCGCAACATTTCGTCTAGGACAAGTTTTGATCCCAAAAAGATAACCAGAAGAAAAGGTTGTGTTCCTTTCAGTGTATAATAAAACAATGAATGCTAATGCACAGAAAATTCCTGTGATTACAGGCAAAGATAGCTTTCCTCTGGCATATTTTGCCCACCCCATGATGAAAGAGTGAATATGGGCTTAATGTAAGTGCACCAGAATGATGAGACATGAAATAAGTTTTTTGTGGACTTATGTTTTAATAGATTTTTGAGTAGGAGTGAAGTTTAAGTCATGTATGATTGGACAATATATTTTAATAGAAAGTTGGCAAAGGTGTCAATATTTTGAGATTTCTTATGAGTCATGTGTGCATTAGAAATATTGTGGTAGTAGAAAAAAATTGAAAAAAGTTCACCCACTGTTGTGTAACTTTCAGACAGAACCAACTTTGAGTGTCAGTAGGTGGGTAAAGTTTTTTACTGTAGTAATGTCAATTTTTAGCTGTCGTAAGTCTTCTGATGAGTCATGACTTGCAATTACAGTCACTACTATTAGTAGGAATTTCTGCTATAATTGGTTCAACTTATTTATCAAACAGTTACCTCATTTTGGGACCTGCAATACATGTATTTTTGTAAATGTTACTTGTTGGGATCCGGACTATGGACAAGTAAGATTAAAATCGAAACAACAAGAATAACTGAAACAGTTTCTGAATGTTGCCTATAATATTGAGACAATATTTCTGACAACACTGATAAAAAACAGAATAAACCTTAGAGTAAATGCAGCGGAAAAGTAAAAGACACAAGGTTTATATATTCAAGGGTATATATTAATATATCCCTTGATGGTCAATGACCAAAAGAATTGTATATATTATATACAATTACAAATGAATTTCATTTTACAAATTGAGCGTTACAAACGAAAAAGAAATTACAAAAAAATGAAGTAGCAGATGACTTCGCCTAAAGTAAAAAAAATTAAAAAGACAAATACAACATCTTCATTACAATTGCTTGAACAGTAAGCTTAATCTAGAATAAAGATAGCAATTGTAATGTGAGACGAGATGTTGTTAAAATCTTTAGGGTAAAATGTTTTGATCCAGATTTAACGAAATCCCGAGAGCTCTCTTGGTATTTTTACATTTTAATTCTGGATAACAATACTCTGAAGTTTCTCCTCTATTTATAGTGTGGAACTTCCTTGAAACTCTCACTGGTTGGTTGTGGAAGTTGAGAGAAAGAAGGCTGCAGCTTGGACCGATTCTTCCTCCATGAATTTCTCAACAACTTTGACATGGTCTTCAAGTTGCTTAGATTCCAAGCTTGAATCCTTCAATTCCCACATTTTAAACACAGCTCCGTATTCAGCTTGCCTAGGGCATTTTTAACTCACAGTAACAAACACTGTTTTGGCCGAAAGAATAGGCAAAATCGTTTCCAAAGATGTTGGATGAGATGTTGCGGTAACATCGGAGACACCATCTGCAGGACACTGCGTATGTTGCGCAACACTGCGGGCAACATCTGCAGAACACTGTAAGATGCTGTCCAAGCATAAAACCTGGTGTTGTCACAACACTCACACAACATCAACAATCTCCCCCTTTTTGCCTTTCTTCACAAAACTCCATACAAACCTAAAAATGTCTAGGATACGACTGATTGCAAATGTTTCCCTTAACATTCCAAACTCAGCAAGATTGTAGCCATGCTCCCCCTCAACCTGCAGTTATAAGTTTCAAGTATTGTATTGTAATTTAGGTTAGTAAAAACATATGTCTATTAGTCACAACTCACATACATTGTAAGAAGTCAAAAACTAATATCCATCCATCATTCACAAATAAAATATATTTACAGACAAAAAATAGAACTGTCTTATTGTCCACATATATCAATAACCATCAGCGTGAAGTAAGACAAAACCAATTTAGAAGAAATGTTGGTCAAAATATTGCATAACATTTGTCCCAACATATCTCCATACATGTATGTAGATATGTTATTACAAATGTTACAACACTAATTTCAACATTAACAATCTCCCCCTTTTTGTCTTTCTTCACAAAACCCACACATTAACCAAACATTCAACATCAACAATCTCCCCTTTGCTCTTTATTCAAAGAACAACATCGATCGGTAGAAGCGTAGTAGCGATCTCGGTCTCCCCTGTATAGTAGAGCTTGTACAACTTCAGCTTCCTCCCCCTGTATAAATAACTTACTCCCCCTGCATAAATAACAACATTTTCTCCCTTTTTTTGTGGAGAAAGCAGTATCATGAAATGAACTCTTGATTCTGAAAATAATGTGAACTGTCCTGAATCAGTGTTGCCTAGATCGTTGATAACATTCCTGGAAACATCGTCATTTTCTGCTACCTTCTTCGAGGTCAAGTAAATGTTTCTATCCTAGAGGAAGACGATTGTCCAGTTTGCTGAGAGGTATTGAGCTTAAGTTCTTCGTATTCGACAAATGGCTAATGTTCATTGGATGGGGTGGTATTTGATAGTTGTGTTGACATTGGAGAAGCATTCTATTGGTGAATATGTAGGAGAAGATTTTGGGAATTAATTAGGATACGTTTATATATATATATATTGTATAGATTTGACATTTGGAGCAATGTAACATCTCACATACAATAAATATATATATAACAACCATCCATGATTGGAGTGTGACATGATGATGAGTTCATCGGATAGATAGAAAATAATCCAAGGAGATGACTTCCCCCCCCCCCCCCCCTTTTTTTTTTTTAATTTAGAAAAAATATATTATTTTTTTCGGGAAAATTCTTGAAATGATATGAAAAATAACAAACAAGAGGAGTATTATATACAAGGCAACATTTCTTTAAGCAACTCACAACAATATTTCCCCAAAAGTAGGTAGTGTAGATTAATTAGGATTCTACACTCCTCAAATTAAGAAATTAACGACATAAAACTGATTTTTGAATTTAAAAACAAAAATTGTCCAGTATTAAACGGGATTTGAGGTTAATGATTTAAATTTCAAAAATAAACTGGAATAAATAAGGCATGATAAACAACAGAAAAATAATTTTCTGAAATAACAATTAATATATTGGATTGTGATGTTGTCAGACATTTTGGGCAACACAATATTATGACACCACATGAACTTCTAGATTTGACATTAACATTAGACACATTCTGCATATTTTCCCTATGAGTTTGATCTCTGGATCAATGTAACATTTTCCATCGTGTCCTTAATCAAACTTAGTTGAACATATGCAGAATACACTATGTCTTTAAAAAAATGAAAATAATTTTTGAGGTATTTTCAACCTTCTTTTAAGCACATGATACTCCTATACAATAAAAACGATACCAATTTAGAGCTTTGCTCTTTTATTTTTTATTTTCAACATTGTCAAATCTTTAGTCGAGGCTTTGCCTACTTTTGATACTTTCTTTTTATGATATATATAAATAATTTATATACACCATCTCAGAGAACAATATCATATTTTAGTTCTTGTTCTTGTTCTCGTAGCATCATACTTGACTGACCAAATGCATGCACAATACTGTAACATCGCCAGAGTATATTGACAAACCAGTAAATGTTGTCCAGAATGTTATGCAACATTTCAGGCAACATCTATAAAAAACAACCTTATTTAAAACACAGACCAAAATTTATTTATTGTTTCAAACTAGAAAATCTCTCATGATCTAGAGTCTTGGTAAAAATGACGTATATCAAATAAATAAGATTGTTGCCAAGGTAAACAATATCCTCTACTTGTATTCTTCCTATCATTCACATCGCCGATCTAATCCATGTCACTAAATCCTATTAAGTTAGGATAAGTGTCATTGGAATACCAAAATTTACAACTCATATGTGCCAACAACATATCAAATAATACCTTTCACGACATTTAAGTGGAATATTTTGGGACATGCTTGAACACATACAAAACAAAAATACACTAAACATAATGTTGGACGACTAGCATTAAGATGCAAAAGGCTACCTATCATGGATTGGTACAATGTTGGGTCAACATCTTCGCCAACATCTTCTTTACATACCTTTTTGCGAGAAGTCCATTGGAGTTTTCATATGTTTCGTATTCTCCAATCCAAATTTTTTAAGGCGTATTTGGTTTGTGAGATGAAAGTTCCATCTTCACTTTGCTTTATCTGCAGGCCTAAGAAATAAGTTAGTTCCCCAATCATGTTCATCTCAAATGTTGATCACATAGCCTCGACAAAAAGTCTTAAGGTACGACTGTGAGGTCGAGCCAAAAACTATGTCATCTACATAAATTTGAGCGATGATAATATTTACACCATTACGTTTTATAAACAAAGTTCTATCAGATTCATCACAGCTAAAACCAAAATCAAGTAGAAGTCTCATCAAATTCCACACACAAGAAGCTTGTTTCAACATATACCAAGCATATTTTTGGCTTGTATACATTATGTGGGTGGTGAGGATCCTCAAATCCTTTAGGTTGTTTAACATGGACTTCCTTATCAAGAAAAACTATTTAAGAAAACACTTTTAACATCCATTTGTGCAAGATAATTTTTAGACAACAATCAATAGCAAGGGTAAGTCTAATTGATTCAATTCTAGCCACAGATGAAAAGGTTTCGTCATAAACCATACCTTTGACCTGAGTATAGCCTTGAACCACTAGACGAGCTTTATTTTGAACTATAGTTCTCGATTAGTCTGACTTATTTTTAAATATCTATTTAGTTCCAATAACATTTAAATTGTTAAGACTTGGAACCGGATCTGAGACATCATTTCGAGAATGTTGCTCAAGCTTTTCTTACATTGCTTGAATTCAAAAATCATTTTTTAGTGCTTCCAAAATATTTTTGGTTCTAAAGTAGATATGAAACAAGAAAGACTAACCTGTTGGTATATGGTAGACATACATACATACCTTACCATATCTCAGTAGTTGATTGACTCTTTCTCTCTTGTATAATTCATTCTCAAACTCCCCCTATCACATAGTCTGATGGATGATTCTTAATAATCCTTGATGGAGGGTCTCTTCTTACTTGATCTTGCATTTCATTTCTAGACTCCTCCTCCACTTCGATCCTTGTGGTCTCTTCTTGTGGTTCAGATGTTGCCTCTGATGTTGTGACAACATTTGATTTTACAGTTTACTCTTTTTCTACTGTATTCGCAATGTTATTTTCTGATGATTTACCTGTTACATCAGTAAGATCACAAAAAATAACATTGACCAACTCGTGTACGGTTTGGTCCTCAGATTGTATATCCGATAAGCATGACTATTTTGTGAATAGCCAATAAGAATTCCTTTCTCATTAATAGAGTCAAACTTCGCCAAATGATGCCTGTCATTTAAGAAGTAACAAATGCACCCAAAAGATATATAAAAGTAACTCAATTATTATTTCAAAGGGTGTCATTTTAGTACTTGACCTTAGGTAGACTCTATTAGAGATGTGGTGTTTAAGGCTTCTACCATAAAACAAAAAACTCTTTGACATTTGTTTAGAACTTAACATTACTCTTCCCTTTCTTGCAACATTTTGTTCGTCCTTTCCGCTACCCCATTCTACTAAGGAGTTTTGGGAGCATAAAATTCATGAAAAAATCTCTTTCTTTTCACAAATTTTTGTAAAAGAATGATTTTTAAAATTCTTTCCATGATTGGATCTAATCCAAAAAATAGGAGAACAAAACAAATTCATAATTCTAGAGTGTAAAGTTTTAAACATCTCAAAGGCTTATGATTTTTCATTTAAAGAAATATCTCCATGTGTACCTAGAAAAATTATCCACAATAACAAAGGAATATTCCATGCCCGTATGTTGTCTCCTTCAAATGGATCCATTAGATCCACATATAATAACTTAAAATAGAGAGACATACCTGAATGTTGTCTGTCGTGTTGGGAAACATTAAGGGCAACATGAGTTTGCTTATCTTTCATACAAACTTCAGAGACTATTATACCTTGAGGACATCATCACAAAACTGACTTATGCTAAGAAGGTTAGCAACTAAGTCATCAACATGAAGTATATTCTTCAAGGTTGGTATATCAGGAACATTCAGCCTTCCTTTATCAATAATCTTGATCTTACTCCCACCTCCAAAAGGTCACGTGACCTTTATTGAATGACTCTTATTTCTTCATAAAAGCCTTTCATACTTGTCATGTGGCATGGATGCTCACAATCAAAGTACCAAGAACATGTAATGTTAATTCTTTAATGTTGTAATATAGATATTACAAGTTAAGTCCATTTTGGGAACCCAATATCTCTTAAAATGTTTTCTGCTTTTCTGTTCAGAAATGTAGATTCGAATGTTGTCTGAAATGTTTGGACAACATTTTAGACGACATTTTAGGCAACACCTTGTTCACAAAATTTTGAAGTTTGAAGTAGTATGTCCTTATCTTTCCAAGGAAGTTTAAGTAACTACTCACATACTTCAGATTATTCTTTGATTTAGACAAGACAATTTTTCCTTTACAAAAAAGATTTTCTCATTTTTATCAGCGAAACTAGGATAAACAATTTTAAGAGATTTTTGATACTCAATACCTGCATATAAAGACTTACTAAAGTAAAAAAATTCATCCAATTTTAAGATCCTCGTGTTGAGCTTCTGGAAAGTGACTACGGCAGAATTCAAATTTTACACGAATCTTACCAAATTAGAGATCCTTTTTGGTAAGTGCTACCACTAAGTGGGTAATTGTGCCTTTTAAATCATGATTCTCACGAGTTAAAGATTTGATTTTGAGTCACGTTGCTCAGATTCAATGATTAAAGCTTTACAAAGATTTTGTACTTCCTTAATCATGTCATCTTGAGACTCAACTTGATCCAATCATGGAGCCTCACTAGTTGAAATAAAATCACTAAAGCAATTTACATCTGGATAGTAAAAATATTCATACCTTAGACATGTTCCCGCAGATGTTGTTGCTGATGTTTCTACAGATGTTGAGACAACACTGTCGATGACATCTTCGTTATCAGACAAAAACTGTTCGAACACAGCAGCCATCATTGCTTATGATTTTGATTCTGAATCTCCTTCTTCATCATCACTAAGAAAAACTCACCGACTCTTACCAAATTTCTAAGAGTGTGTATATTTATTAGCATAATGATCCAATCTTGAGCATTCTTGTTCGGACTCAATTTGTTTGAGATCAGATTTGTTATGATCTGAATTGAATTTCCTTAGTTACCTTTTTGTATATTTGAAGAAAATCTAGTGGACTGATAATTAAAGGTTTGACTTTGGTACTTTTTGGATTTAGACTTAATACTATCATTGTTGATCTTCCTCGCCATTGAAATGAATTTTCGAGAGAGAAAGACAACATTAGCACCATCACAAACTTCTTCAATCACACAAATCTTTTTATTGAACTTCTCAGGAAGAGAACAAAGAGTATTTTTCACAAGTTGGTGTTGGTTAAGGAAGCACCAAACACTTGACATTTATTAGAGGGTATGTTGGGCAGAATGTTGTCCAACATTTGTCTCAACATATTCACATACATGAAATATGTTGTCACAAATGTTACGACATTAATTCCAAATATTATCAATCTAGAAATGTCAGTCAACTTTTCAACATAGGATTTTACGTCTTCTGTTTCTTCCATCCTTAAATGTTCATCTCGGCTCATGAGCATGCAGAGCTTCGTACGTTGAATACTCGAGCTACCTTTACAATGCATTTGTAAGGTCTCCTAAGTATCCTTAGCCGTAAACATCTTATATGAGATTGACCATATAAAAATCAACTCATCCAAAGATTGCATTTAAGACTTTTTCATTGTAGCTCGCATTATTGGTTTCTTCCGCTGTCCCTTTGGATTTGGGTGTAATAAGAATGTCACATTCCTCATCGGCTATATTGGTACAACATACCCATGAATTATAGATATCCATGTACCAATATCAATTAATTTGATATGAGAACATAGACGATCCAATATGCATAATTTGAACCAACGGGAAGTCTACCAATATTTTGAATTTACCGAATCTATAACTTAGAATAACAGGACCAAACACTTATTGTGTCAATTGTTGGCTCTGATACCACTTGTTGGGATCCGGGCTATGGACATGTAAGATTAAAATCGAAACAACAAGAATAACTGAAACAGTTTTTGGATGTTGCCTAAAATGTTTAGACAACATTTCTGGCAACACTAATAAAAAAATAGAATAAACCTTAGAGTAAATGCAGCGGAAAAGTAAAAGAGACAATGTTTATAATTTCAAGGGTATATATTAATATATCTCTTGATGGTCAATGACCAAAAGAATTGTATATATTATATACAATTACAAATGAATTTATTTTTACAAATTGAGTGTTACAAATGAAAAAGAAATTACAAAAAATGAAGTTGCGGATGACTTCGCCTAAAGTAAAAAAATTAAAAAGACAAATACAACATCTTCATTACAATTACTTGAACAGTAAGCTTAATCTAGAATAAAGATAGAAATTGTAATGTGGGACATGATGTTGTTAAAATCTTTAGGGTAAAATGTTTTGATTCAGATTTTTGAAGTGAATCCCGAGAGCTCTCTTGGTATTTTTACATTTTGATTCTGGATAACAATACTCTGAAGTTTCTCCTCTATTTATAGTGTGGAACTTCCTTGAAACTCTCGCTGGTTGGTTGTGGAAGGTGAGAGAAAGAAGGCTGCAGCTTGGACCGATTATTCCTCCATGAATTACTCAACAACTTTGACTTGGTCTTCAAGTTGCTTCGATTCCAAGCTTGAATCCTTTAATTCTCACGTTTTAAACACAACTCCGTATTCAGCTTGCCTAGGACATTTTTAACTCACAGTAACAAACACTGTTTTGCCGAAAGAATAGGCAAAATCGTTTCCAAAGATATTGGATGAGATGTTGCGGTAACATCGGAGACAACATCTGCAGCCTAGTGACCTTAATATTTTATAGTTTTCTGCATTGTTTCTCTTTTCCCTCCGAAAAATACTTACCTGCATATAATATTTGTACCAAATCATATCAAATTGTCAACATTGCTAGGTGATAAAACGGGGTGAGTATGTATACTAATTGATCATAATGATAAAATTTATGTGCAAATAAATATATATCGTGTATTTATTTATTTGATATAAATACAAAATTGCAAATAATTTTTTTCACTACCCCATTTCTTTGTGGGGGTGAAAATTATATGAGTCCTTAATCAGCAACAAAGGTGGGTCCAATATATGATGCTGCACCATCAACATTCAATATTATGAGGTTGTTCGTCCCCCATACAAAGTAACAAACATTTTATGTCACTTAATCTTTGGACTAATTTATTTCATCTGAGATTGACCAAACATGAAATAATTCCACTAGACAAATAATCACATCTCATCCTAAAATACTAAAATTCACCGTACCTTATCACATTTGTTGAATGATCGTAATTCATAGATTTCTTTTTGAGATAATAGACAATCATCTCTTGCAATATATCCATAGAGAGGCAAATATAGTGACAAGTTTTCTAGTTAATTATGAAAAAATCTGGACTTTCGCATAAATTAGGTAATTCAGAAACAGTATTTTGGAATAATCTGTTGGAAATATTTATTAAACGTGAAATAAAGTAAATCTTATTTAATTACGAATCGAATAATTGGGGCTCCGCACGTAGGAAACGCTGTTTTCACACACGTGCACAAATAGTGCCAAAGATCATAATTTCCTTAAATGAAAGAGATATTTGTACGTATACGGATTGTTTGAGACGTAAGGTAATAGACGATTATTGGACAAATGACGTTGGTAAATGAAGAAAGAAGTGTACAAAGTGTGAATGTCGAAACGAGTCAGGAAAAGGACCGCGACGCCGGAAAACCATCTCGGCGCATGGCTACCACCTGAGCATGGCGCGCTGCATGATTTGAGCGTTGGAAGCAAATTTAAGGTGATCTTTGGACTGACTTTGGAGTATTAACGCTCCATTATGTTGATCATGAATTCAGCCATTATTTGGCTTAATTGTAACTCCATATTTAAGGTCATTACATGATCATTCAAGGTCATTATTAGGCTAATGAAATGTCATCTTTTCCAACACTATAAAATGATGTCTTGGGCTCATTTGGAAAAAATATCTTACACACTTGACATTCTATATTTGACAATTTCCTGAAAATTGTTCTTCCTCTCTTACAATCAAACACTCTAAGATCTTTCTTCATAAGTGAACTCTTGAGTTTTCTTTACTCATTAGTTTGATTGTTGTTTTATCTTGGGAGATAAGTTGTCATACCACCGTAAAAGGAATATACGGGGCAATATTATCTTAAGGAAAGATTGAAACTTCAATCGATTCAGCAAGACCATTTCATTGTTTAATTTTCAGATTTATTATTTACTTGTTGTTGTTATTGCTTTCCCATTTCCTTGTAATTTTATATTTATATCCAACAAGCTTAAGATAATATTGGCTGCTTCCAACAACAACTATGATTGCTCAAGATCAAATCAACGCTGGAAATTCAAACACCACTCAAGGCAATCCAATGCCTTCAACTCCACTGCTTTTGGCACTACTAGTGTCAATCCTAATACTCAAGGTAACACAACTGGTTTTGGCACCACGAGTGCTAACACTGTTGCTCAAGGCGTTCCAAACGTCTTTGCTCTTGCTCAAGGAAGCACCACTGCTTCAACTCCGGCTGGCTTTCACCATGAACGTCCTGAGAAGTTCATGGGTGCACACTTCAAAAGATGGCAGCAAAAGATGTTGTTTTTCCTGACAGTTATGAGACTGTCACGTTTCCTAACCGAAGATCCTCCACAAGTTGGGGAAGCCAAGGACCCGCAACCAAATAATTTGGCAAGAGAGGGCCAAGATATTCATGTCGTTGACGACATGAAGTTGGTTCATGATGCATGGAAACATAGTGATTCCATGTGCAGGAACTACATTCTGAATAGTTTGTCGGATCCACTCTACACGGTATACTGTACCGTTGAAACTGCCAAGCAATTGTGGGAAAAACTACAAAAGAAATATAACACCCAGGATGCGGGTAGTAAGAAGTTCATCATTGGAAAATTTCTGAAATTTCAAATGGTGGATAACAAGAGTGTGTCAACCCAAGTTCAGGAATTCCAAATGATTCTTCATCACCTAGACTTGAAAGTATTGAAGCCCAGCGAGCAATTCTTGGTTAGGGCATTAATCGAAAAACTGCCTTCTTCGTGGACCGAATTTATGAACTACTTAAAACTCAAAACGAAGGAAATGACCTTAGACGAACTTATTGTCAAACTCCAGATCCAAGAGGACAATAAGAAGGCCATGACAAAGGGGATACTACCCGCTGAGGCTAAGGCAAATCAGACGGAGGTCAAAGGGAACCCAAGCAAGAAGCGAAAGTTTCAGAAGGTCGGCCAGTCTCAAACTACTGAAAAGTTTAAGGGAACTTGCAACTATTGTGGTAAAGTTGGTCACATAGCCAAAGACTGCCGCAAGCAAAAATATTATAAGGCAAAAGGCAAGGATAAGGTAAACATCGTCGGAGACAAGCTCTTAGACGATATGATTGAAGAATTCTCAGCAGTTGTACTAGAGGCCAACCTCATTGAGAATCGAACACAATAGTTGCTGGATACAGGTGCTACGCGCCACATTTGTTCCAACAAAGATGCCTTCTCCACGTATACACCAGTTACGGATAAGAAGTTGCTCATGGGCAACAATTCTTCTTCCAATGTGCTGGGGGTAGGAAAGGTAGTCCTCAAGATGACGTCCGGAAATGAGCTGACTCTAAAAGAAGTGATGCATGTCCCGAAAATTCGAAGGAATTTAATTTCTGGACCTGTGTTGGTCAATGCTGGTTTTAGGCTAGTATTCGAGGCTAACAAATTTATAATCACGAAAAATGAAACTTTTGTAGGTAGGGGCTTCATTTGTGAAGACATCTTTAAAGTCAATGTTACTCCTGTAATGCCTTCTACTTGAGGAGATTCGCCTGTGAAGGCTCCTTAGGGAAAATACTGCACCTACAATATTTTCTTTAATATCAATAAAATTGAGTCTTCCTTTTACCTGTTTATGTCTTCTGATTTATGGCACCATATATTAGACGTGTTAACTATCAATCTATACTAAGATTGGTAAAGTTGAAATCATTGATGTCTATTGACATAAACCCTCAACATAAGTGTGAGGTGTGCATAGAGGCAAAGACCCTCCAAAAAGTCTCCTTAGATCCGTCGAAAGGAAAACCGCTCCTCTAGAACTCACGCATATCAACATATGTGTTTTGAAGTTCGCTCAAGCTAGAGGGGGGAACAAATACTTTATGAATTTCCTGAATGATGGCACAAGGTTGTGCTACCTTTACTTACTTAAAAGTATAGACGGAGCTTCTAAAGCATCTAAGTATCACAAAAATAAGGTTGAGAACCAACAATACCAATGGGTCTATCGACAAATACAAAGCAAGGTTGGTAGTCAAGGGCTATCACCAAAAGGAGGGCCTTGACTACTTCGACACCTACGCTCCAGTGTCAAGAATGATATCCATACGTATGTTCATAGCCACCGCCGCCTTACGGGATCTTGAAATACATCAAATGGATGTCAAGACAGTCTTCCTAAATGATGATTTGGAAGGAGAAATATACATAGACCAACTAGAGGGGTATGTGGTTTCAGAACAAGAGACAACTTATCAAATAATTGTACAGGCTGGAACAGGCCCTAAACAATAACACGAGAAATTTGATAGTATCCTCCACTATCGAAGAGGGTCTCCATTAAAAAGTGTGACGAGTGTGTTTACATGAAGAGGTAATGACCAATTCATTAAGCATAACATTCCTCTATGTAAAATGATTTGTTGATAACTGGGTGCAGTTCTAGGGTAATCCTAGAGACTAAGAAGTGCTAAAAACCAATGTTTTAACATGAAAGATATGGGTGTCGTAAATGTTAGCTTAGGGATCAAGATCTCTAATACAACTAATGGATTGGTCTAGTCTCAATCTCACTACATCAAGAATGTGCTGAAGAAATTTGAGATGTTCGACAGTTCACCAGTAACGACGCCATTGGATATAAGTCAAAAAATTGACAAACATATTGGTATGCCAGTACGCTAGGAGCAATACGCATAGGTTATTGGGGGTCTAATATATATCACAAACTGCTCTCGACCTGATATTGCGTATCCAGTCAATAAATTGGCAAGACTCATCCGAAAGCTGAATGGCTTCATGGTTTCTTAGAAGATGTTCCATGATGGGATAAATCTGTGACTTCTATAATGATCCACTACAATAGTCAGTCGACTCTAGAAATGGCACGAAGTTCAATATACAACGACAAGTCTCTTTATATTCGACGGAGACATGAGTCTGTTAGGAAACTGATCACCTCGGGTGTTATTTTCATTGATTACATAAAATCTAAGGAAAACATAGCAGATCCCTTGACGAAGGGAATACCCAGAGATCAGATGAACTGACTGTCTAGGGGAATGAGCTTAAAACCCAATCAATAAGAATCAATATAGTGGACACCCAACCTTACGGACTGGAGATCCCAAGGATAATGTTCAATGGGAAAACTAAACTGTAAAAATTCAGTTGAGCGCTTCGATGGAAGCAATAACACTTTGGATTATGATTTCTTCTTAAGAAACATATTCAAAGTCAATCCTGTGATAGAAAAAAAGTGCTACATGTAGAGGCGTAAAAGATAAGTTTCCAAACCTTTAATGATCCTCGACAATTGAGGTTAGGTTGGGGAAACTTTTAATGGTTCCTAACGCTCATGCAGCGGGGTATTGCAGGATATCTTGTAGGAGACCATCTATTTAAGTGTAAGGACAGGCCGCCTCAAATAAACGCACTTAAGAATTCAAGTGTGTCCACGACCCATGACGGACAGAACATACAAGAAATATAAAGAAGGAAATGTGTTGTGTTGGTACCATTGTCTTGGCATATACTAAACACTGACGGTTCAAGACATCACGTTCACCGCGCGGTAAATATGTTCGATGGTATTCTACTATGGAAGGTTTAAGGCTACGGCTACCTCTCCAGATGCAGCGTCGATCCGCCGGATGATTGCTAGAAAGACACTATGTCGTGCGCCAAAATCTCTTCCAAGAGTGGATTGTTGAAAATATTTATTAAATATGAAATAAAGTAAATCCTATTTAATTACAAATCGAACAATTGAGGCCCCGCACGTAGGAAACACTGTTTTCACACACGTGCACAAATAGTGTCAAAGATCATAATTTCCTTGAATGGAAGAGATATTGGTACGTATACGAATTATTTGAGACTTAAGGTAATTGACGGTTATTGGCCAAATGATGTTGGTTTCACGTTGGTAAATTAAGGAAGAAGTGTACAAAGTGTGAATGTCGAAACGAGTCAGGAAAAGGACCGCGACGCCGGAAAACCATCTCGGCGTCGTGGCGCCACCACTGTAGTCGCGGCGCGCCGCGACTGACTGAGCCACGGCGTCGCGGCGCCAACTGCGCAGCGCGGCGCTGCGGCGATTCGAAACGTTAGGCGAATTTAAGGTGATCTTTAGGCTGACTTTGGAGTATTAACTCTCCATTATGTTGCTCATGAATTCAGTCATTATTTGACTGAATTGTAACTCCATATTCAAGGTCATTACATGGCCATTCAAGACCATTATTAGGCTAATGGAATGTCATCTTCTCCAACACTATAAAATGATGCCTTGGGCTCATTTGGAAAAAACACCTTACACACTTGACATTCTATACTTGACAATTTCCTAAAAATTGTTCTTCCTTTCTTGCAATTAAACACTCTAAGATCTTTCTTCATAAGCGAACTCTTGAGTTTTTCCTTTACGCATTAGTTTGATTGTTGTTTTATCTTAAGAGATAAGTTGTCATACCATCGTTAAAGGAATATACAGGGCAATATTATCTTAATGAAAGATTGAAACTTCAATCGACTCAGCAAGACCATTTCATTGTTTAATTCCCAGATTTATTATTTACTTGTTGTTGTTATTGCTTTCTCATTTCCTTGTAATTTTATATTTATATCCAACATAATCTAAAGTGATTTATTTAAATTCCTCAAACATTTTAATAACTTTATGTACCGAATCTCTTTAATTTTGTAATTTATCTCTTTTTATTAGGAAAAAAAGAACTTCAAAATTATATTTTTAAAATTTAGAGTTCAAACGCCACCGAAAGCCTTTCACATCTTCTTCTTTACTATAAAAATTACGCGGGGCTTTTTCTTCTTCAAAATCTTTGCTCATTGCAAATTAACAGATATTTTATGGCTTATTGTATTGTAAATTTCTATTACTTTTGGATTAGTTTCGGACTGAAAAGGAATATATTAGATTAAGAGTACCCATTTTAAAATGAAGACACTATGACTAAAACGCCAGACAAAATCAAACTTCACTTATTAAAGGTACCATGAGAAAAATGTCTAAGTCAAAGTCAAATTTTACTCATTGAAAACACCAAGCCAATATCAAATTTACTTATTAAAGGTGTCGTGACACTACACCAAATCACTTCAAAGAGGGCGAGTGTAGTCGCCCCCTTAGATCAAATAAAGTGATTTTTAGTCGTTTTTCAAGTCGTCTTATTATGTCAGTTGTGTTACACCCCGTAATTTTAGGACATTTAATTGAGAACATGATTATGGAAATAAGATTTGAATGTTGTAAGGAAAGGATTTTTACATTTTCTATATGGAAAAGATTTCGAGACAAATGGATTTATGGACTTAGTATTGTATTATGAAGTCTTAACATTGATAATATGAGGTCCACCAAAAATTTCACAATTTTGTGGGCCCATCAAAATATTAAGAATTTGGCTAAGTGTGGAAGATATTTTTGTGAAGAGAATATATGACCAATAAGAGGGTGACACGTGTCCCCCATCTACATGTCTTGTAAAGGCTCTACTTGTATATAGATATACATTGCAAGATTTTCTTGCCTTAGCACAAATATCTTCATCCTTCAAACCTCTCTTCTCCCTTCCTTCTCCTTCACATTTTCGAAATCCAAGGCCAAGTGAAGAACAAAGTTAACTTATTTTTCATGATTAAGCTCCTTAATTAAGTTCTAAGTCAAGTTAACCTTCCAAAACTGTTGGTCACAGTTTGGCCAAGAAACTTCTTGAAACCCTAAGCTTGGAAATGAACTTTTTGGAAGAATAACAAGAAAGTAAGATGGTTACAAGCTAGTAGGGGATACATGTGTGTTGTTGTAACTTGAAGAAGTGGTGCAAAAGGAAGTGGTGGTGGCCAAAACTTGTGGACTGTTTTGGCTAAAAACTAAGGTAAAATTTCTTCTTCCTCTTAAGGAAATTGAAAATTACATGTTATAGTTAGGGGATGAACTTGTGTTAAGAGGAATGAAGAATAAGAAGTGCATGTGACAGTTTTGGTTGTTGACCGATTTTGAGGCAGTTTTTATGTTATTGGATTCGTTGGTTATTGTTGTTATTAACGTCACTAATTGCATGTTAAAATGAAGGAAATCTTGTTATTAAAAGTTGATATGATTTATATGAATTGGATTATAACGAATTATAAAAAGAGCTTTGGTATTGTGGTTGTTGGCCGAGACTATCCTGAAACTGTTGGATATTATTGTGCTATTTTAGGGGCTGTTGTGTGAGGTTATAATGCTGAAAATTCAGTTATCATTATGCATGTTTTAAATATGGTAATTGCTAATGTAAGTCTTAAAGGAATAAGGGTGTAGAAAGGTGTAGAAAGGCTTCACATTCTACCCTCGTTGTTGTTGGAAAATGGACTATTTTTGTGGATTGTTTTAATGTGGATTAAGAGGTTGAATTTACATGAGAAGTGAGTGTGTAAATCCCTTTTGTTGCTGTTTGGTTGTGCCCTTAATTGGTGCTTAGTTATTGAGGTTATTGGTCTTATTTGTAAGGTGAAAATGTATGTATAAATTGGGAAAGTGCTGCCCAAATTTTTATATGAAAAGAGAACCATCTTGTGGTATATGACCTACACTAGTATTCATGAAGTTGATAGAAGTGTTATTGTTGTTATAGGTTGAAGTACCTATTTGAGATGTATTCTACTTATCGTGTTGGTATAGCCGATAAGGTATGTGAAACTATCATTTTTTCTTTTGGCATGATTCTTATAAAGTGAGTGTACGGCGGACGTACATAGTTCTATTGACTCCTAATTCCTAATGATACATGATATATAGTGCCTTTGAGTTTTCAAATGATGGTTTCAAAAGGATACATGATATATAGTGCCTTTGAGTTTTCAAATGATGGTTTCAAAATGATACGTGATATATAGTGCCTTGATTTTCCAAATGATGATTTTAAAGGATACATGACATGATAGTGCATTGGGTTTTCTAAACGAAAGTAATTATATTTATTCCATAGACTTACATCCATGATGCGAGTATTGATACCCATGAGAGTATATTATTCCATGGACTTGTATCCATGATGCGGGTATTGATACCCATGAGAGTATATTATTCCATGGATATCCATGATGCGGGTATTGATACCCATGAGAGTATATTATGCCATGGACTTGTGTCCATGATGCAGGTATAGATTCCCATGAGAGTATATTATTCCATGGACTTGTATCCATGATGCGGGTATAGATTCCCATGAGAGTATATTATTCCATGGACTATTATCCATGATGCGGGTATAGATTCCCATGAGAGAATATTATTTCATGGACTTGTATCCATGATGCGGGTATAGATTCCCATGAGAGTATATTATTCCATGGACTAGTATCCATGATACGGGTATAAATTCCCATGAGAGTATATTATTCCATGAACTTATATCCATGATGCGGGTATTGATATCCATGAGAGTATATTATTCCATTGACTAGTATCCATTATACGGGTATTGATACCATAAGAGTATATTATGCCATGGACTTGTATCCATGACGCGGGTATAGATTCTCATGAGAGTATATTATTCCATGGACTTGTATTCATGATGCGGGTATAGATTCCCATGAGAGTATATTATTCCATGGACTAGTATCCATGATGCGGGTATAGATTCCCATGAGAGTATATTATTCCATGGACTTGTATCCATGATGCGGGTATATATTCCCATGAGAGTATATTATTCCATGAACTAGTATCCATGATGCAGGCATAGATTCTCATTAGAGTATATTATTCCATGGACTAGTATCCATGATGCGGGTATAGATTCCCATGAGAGTATATTATTTCATGGACTAGTATCCATGATGCGGGTATAGATTCCTATGAGAGTATATTATTTCATTGACTTACATCCATGATGCGGGTATTGATACCCATGAGAGTATATTATTACATGGACTTACATCCATGATGCGGGTCAATATACCCATGAGAGTATATTATTCCATGGACATGTATCCATGATGTGAGTACAGATACTCACGACAGTATATGATTCCATGATGCGGGTATAGATACCTATGACAGTATATGATTATATGGATAGACAAATATGATTTTGATATGACTCTCTCACTGTTAAAAGGCACAGTCTACTTTCTGTTTTTAAAAGGTACAATTCGCTCTATTTTATATGGCACGGTTGGATTTGGTATTTAATTTTCATACTTGTCTCTGTCATCTTTTGGCCAGTTATCATCTTAGTTATTGTATTTTATGTTTATATACTTGGTACATTGTTGTACTGACCCCCTTCTCGAGGGGACTGCGTTCATGCCCGCAGGTATAGGTACTCAGTTTGGTAATCCTCGAGCTTAGGATCCTTGTCCAACTTTTGAGATAGCTCCATTGTTCCGGAGCTTGTCATTTTGATACAAATGCCATTATAGACTTATGTATATTCAGGGGTACGACGGGGCCTTGTCCCGCCATATTTCATTATCAAACTCTTAGAGGTCTAAAGACATGTGTGGGTGGTTAATGTGTATTTGGGATATATGTACAGTTGTAGTTCGTTTGGACTATTCTATGTAAAGTGACGGCCTTGTCGGCTTGCCTGTTTTTATAAAATGAGTTTACTATTATAGTTCAGGGGACATGATCCATTCTTTATGAGATGATGAGTTGTTCTTAAGCTTTCACTGGCTATATGAGATGTTTGGATAGAAGGGTGCCCAGGTAGGGCACCAGTCGCGGCCCGTCGGTTTGGGTAGTGACAAAAGTGATATCAGAGCAGTTAATCCTCGAAATGTCTACAGATCGTGTGCAGTAGAGTCTTGGTTATCAGTGTGTTGTGCACCACACCCATAAACATGAGGCTACAATACATTTAGGATTGGTTTCTATTTTCCTTAGTCTAAGATCGTGCGATAGAGCTGTGTTGTTAGGGTAGTCCCTCCCTAACGTATTATTGTGGTTGCAGCTATGCCTCCAAAGAAAGCGACATCGGCCTAGAAGGGGAATATATTGACCTTGTATACAGGTTGGTAAAATTGTTGTATAGTTGGTATGATGATGACGTACATCTATACGAACATATTTATTAGGGTCATGTGTGTGTTGCCTGAAGTGATTGTGGGTTATCATGAGTTGGTTAAGCTTTAATAATTGCTTGGAAGGTATGAAACCGTGTAATGAATCCACATCAAAGCTTTATATATGTGCTAATTTGGAAATATTCAGGAGGTAATGAGCTATCTGAGATTGTGATAGACTCTTAAAAGATCATGTTCAATTGACTTAATGGCATACCATGTTGTTAGATTAAGCTATGTTGTATGCTTAAGTGATATGCACGAATAATATTCGTATGGAGTAAATAGAGTTGTTATGATTAAGACAACATGATTTTGAGATTATGATAAGCTATCTTATCCGTATACGAGGAGAGATAATGTTAGCTTGGGACATGGAATATTTAAGGATCTTAGGATATTTGATAATCGTTGAGCCCTTAGATATACAAGGCCTTCTTGAGTAAAATATTTTATGTTTGATCTTGGTTAAAGTACATAGTATATGTGAAGTATATTAGTTGGGATGATTCATTGGTTTGAGTATAAACCACTAGTGATTGTTGATGTTGTTGAGCCGTTTGGAAATGGTATTACCGATTTTAAGGGACTGTGAAATGCAGTAGAGGATTTACTCCTAGATGTTGAACACAGGAGGTGAATGTATCCTTGCAAACTGGTCTAGCAATTATAAGGGGATAGAATGAAGAATTACGACAAGGATGATAAAGGTGAATAGAATTATAGTTATGCAGATTTCATAAGGTATGATTACTCCAGAACAGTGTAAGAACCAATGGTAGCGCAGAGACAGTAAGAACATTTCGGCCAAAGGTGACGAGCCTCTGGTGTTCAGGAAAAATGGTATGAGAAATACTTGAGATAAGAGACCCCCAAAACAACTTGAAATGGAAATGTAAAGGTAAGACGAATGGGCACTCGGTCGATGAGAGACCTAATAATGATAAGACAAGAAAGCTTGACAAGTCATTGGATCATGTAACATAGTGAATTGGATCTAAAAATATGAAGCATCGGTTCCACAACATATGCAGTCATACCTTTCAGAAAATGTGTAAACGGAAGTAACAATGAGTAAAGCTCGAGATTAGCACCTAAACAGTTGAAAAGAGGTCAATGGCGCTTATGGATATGAGTAGTAAGGTGAAGGAGAAGTATCCTCACTTGTTCCCTACGCCTACAGGTAATTCCAATCCGTATTTTACTATTTTGATTGATGAATGAGACTATGTGTGATATTGTGGCCTGTGTGGCATCTTTGGGTTGCTGAGTATTGTTGGAACTTGTAGAAGGAGAAGAGATTAAGTGAGAAAAATGTGTGTTGGGAATTTCAGGCCTGTGTGATGCGGCGTGCGAGGACAGTCTTGCAACTTGAAGGAAGCGGTAATTTCAAATCCGCGGTGCCGATGTGCAGGACCGTGGTGCCGACACTAATGAGTATAGGTTGATAGGTATAGTTAAAGGAGACTATGCCGAAATTTGTATAGCTTGAGACCTATTATGAACATTCGGGGACGAATGTTTCTAAGGGGGAAGAATGTTACATCCCGTAATTCCAGGGCATTTAATTGAGAACATGATTATGGAAATAAGATTTGAATGTTGGAAGGAAAGGATTTTTACATTTTCTATATGGAAAAGATTTCAAGACAAATGTGACGACGAATTTTTTTAACTTGTAGTTAAATTTTTTCCAATGGATTTATGGACTTAGTATTGTATTATGAAGTCTTGGCATTGATAATATGGGGTCCACCGAAAATTTCACAATTTTGTGGGCTCATCTAAATATTAAGAATTTGGCTAAGTGTGGAAGACATTTTTGTGAAGAGAATATATGACCAATAAGAGGGTGAAACGTGTCCCTCATCCACTTGTCTTGTAAAGGCTCCACTTGTATATAGATATACATTGCAAGACTTTCTTGCCTTAGCACAAATATCTTCATCCTTCAAACCTCTCTTCTCCCTTCCTTCTCCTTCACATTTTCGAAATCCATGGCCAAGTGAAGAACAAAGTTAACTTATTTTCCATGATTAAGCTCCTTAACCAAGTTCTAAGCCAAATTAACCTTCCAAAATTGTTGGTCACGGTTTGGCCAAGAAACTTCTTGAAACCCTAAGCTTGGAAATGAACTTTTTGAAAGAATAACACGAAAGTAATATGGTTACAAGCTAGTAGGGGATATATGTGTGTTGTTGTAACTTGAAGAAGTGGTGCAAAAGGACGTGGTGGTGGCCAAAACAAGTGGACTGTTTTGACTAAAAACTAAGGTAAGATTTCTTCTTTCTCTTAAGGTAATTGGAAATTACATGTTATAGTTAGGGGATGAACTTGTGTTAAGAGAAATGGAGAATAAGAAGTGCATGTGACAGTTTTGATTTGGCCGATTTTGAGGCAGTTTTTATGTTGTTGGATTCGTTGGTTATTGTTGTTATTAACGTTACTAATTGCATGTTAAAATGAAGGAAATTTTGTTATTAAAAGTTGATATGGATAATATGAAGTGTTGGAATACAAATTGGATTATAAGGAATTATAAAAAGGGTTTTGGTATTGTGGTTGTTGGCCGAGACTATCATGAAACTGTTGGATATTGTTGTACTGTTTTAGGGCTGTTTTATGGGGTTATAATGCTGAAAATTCAGTTACCATTATGCATGTTTTAAATGTGGTAATTGCTAATGTAAGTCCTAAAGGAATAAGGGTGTAGAAAGGTGTAGAACGGCTTCACATTCTACCCTCGTTGTTGTTGGAATATGGACTATTTTTGTGGACTGTTTTAATGTGGATTAAGAGGCTGAATTTACATGAGAAGTGGGTGTGTAAATCCCCTTTGTTGCTGTTTGGTTGTGCCCTTAATTGGTGTTTGGTTATTGATGTTATTGACCTTATTTGTAAGGTGGAAATGTATGTATAAATAGGGGAAGTTCTGCCCAAATTTTTGTATGAAAAGAGAACCATCTTGTGATATATGACCTACGCTAGTATTCATGAAGTTGATAGAAGTGTTATTGTTGTTATAGGTTGAAGTACCTATTTGAGATGTATTCTACTTATCGTGTTGGTATAGCCGATAAGGTATGTGAAACTATCCTTTCTTCTTTTGGCTTGATTCTTATAAAGTGAGTGTACGGCGGACGTACATAGTTCTATTGATTCTTAATTCCTAATGATACATGATATATAGTGCCTTTGAGTTTTCAAATGATGGTTTCAAAATGATACATGATATATAATGTCTTTGAGTTTTCAAATGATGATTTCAAAAGGATACATAATATATAGTGCCTTTGAGTTTTCAAATGATGGTTTCAAAATGATACGTGATATATAGTGTCTTGATTTTCCAAATGATGATTTTAAAAGATACATGACATGATAGTGCCTTGGGTTTTCTAAACGAAAATTATTCTATTTATTCCATGGACTTATATCCATGATGCGGGTATTGATACCCATGAGAGTATATTATTCCATGGATTTATATCCATGATTCGGGTATTGATACCCATGAAAGTATATTATTCCATGGACTTGTATTCATGATGCGGGTATTGATACCCATGAGAGTATATTATTCCATGGACTTGTATCTGTGATGCGGGTATAGATTTTCATGAGAGTATATTATTCCATGGACTTGTATCAATGATGCGGGTATAGATTCCCATGAGAGTATATTATTCCATGGACTTGTATCCATGATGCGAGTATTGATACCCATGAGAGTATATTATTCCATGGACTTGTATCCATGATGCGGATATAGATTTCCATGAGAGTATATTATTCCATGGAATTGTATCCATAATGCGGGTATAGATTTCCATGAGAGTATATTATTTCATGGACTAGTATCCATGATGCGAGTATAGATTTCCATGAGAGTATATTATTTCATGGACTTGTATTCATGATGCGGGTATAGATTCCCATGAGAGTATATTATTCCATGGACTAGTATCCATGATGCGGGTATAGATTTCCATGAGAGTATTATTCCATGGACTTACATCCATGATGCGGGTATAGATTTCCATGAGAGTATATTATTCCATGGACTAGTATTCATGATGCGGGTATAGATTCCCATGAGAGTATATTATTTCGTGGACTAGTATCCATGATGCGGGTATAGATTCACATGAGAGTATATTATTTCATGGACTTACATCCATGATGCGAGTATTGATACCCATGGGAGTATATTATACCATGGACTTACATTCATGATGCGGGTATTGATACCTATGACAGTATATCATTATATGGACAGACATATATGATTTTGATATGACTCTCTCACTGTTAAAAGGCACAACCGACTCTCTATTTTTAAAAGGTACAATTCGCTCTATTTTATATGGTACTGTTGGATCTGGTATTTAATTTTCATACTTGCCTCTGTCATCTTTTGGCCAATTATCATCTTATTTACTGTATTTTATGTTTACATACTTGGTACATTGTTTTACTGATCCCCTTCTCGGGGAGAGGCTGCGTTCATGCCCGCAGGTATAAGTACTCAGTTTGGTAATCCTCGAGCTTAGGATCCTTGCCCAACTTTTGAGATAGCTCCACTGTTCCGGAGCTTGTCATTTTGATACAAATCTGCCATTATAGACTTATGTATATTCAGGAGTACGACGGGACCCTGTCCCGTCACATTTCATTATCAAACTCTTAGAGGTCTGTAGACAGGTGTGGGTGGTTAATGTGTATTTGGGACATATGTACAGTTGTAGTTCGTTTGGACTATTCTATGTAAAGTGGCGGCCTTGTCGGCTTGCCTGTTTTTATAAAATGAGTTACTATTACAGTTCAGGGGACAGGATCTTTTCGTTATGAGATGATGAGTTGTTCTTAAGCTTCCGCTGGTTATATGAGATGTTTGGATAGAAGGGTGCCCAGGTAGAGCACCTGTCGCGGCCCGTCGGTTCGGGTCGTGACACGTTGTCTTAGATCAAGAAGGACGATTTTTCAAGTCGCCCCCTTTGGTAAGGATCAAATAGGCGCCCTTTTTGTGATCCATCAAAAAGGGCGAGTGTAGTCGCCCTATTTGGTCCTAACCAAAGGCGGCGACATTTGAACACCAAATAGGGCGACTACACTCGCACTTTTTGAGATTCGTCAAATAGGGCGACGTCACTCGCCCTTTTTGATATGGTTCAAAATAGAGAAAAAACTAAATGCACCATCTGGGATTCGAACACTGGTGTGAACCGTGACACTGTACTATTCTACCACTAGACCACTAGTTATGCAATATTAATCACTACAAATATACCCAGTTAAGAATCAAACCTGAGCCTCTTCTATGGAAGTGTGTCATTCTACCACCATGCCAGCCATAAATACTTGTTATATTTATGCTCCTCATAATCATAAATCCCTTGGCCGGTTCTAAAGTCAATTTTTAATAAGATGCCTATTTTTTTACACTTATTATTTATAATAGTGCAACATTTTTAGAAGTCTTTATTTCGGATAATTTCGGATCGGATTAAGATTAGAATATTTTGGATATCCGAAATTTCTGGATAATATTGGATCGGATTCAGATTCGAATATTTCGAATATCCAAAAAATCGGATATTCACAATTTTTGAATAACTTCAGATCGGATTCGAATTCGAATATTTCGGATATCCAAAAAATCGGATATCCGCAATTTTTGGATAATTTCGGATCAGATTCTGATCCTAATATTTCGGATATCCAAAAATTTGGATATCCTCAATTTTCGGATAATTTCGGATCGAATTCTGATCTGAATAGTTCGGATATCAAAAAAATCGTATATCCGAAATTTTCAGATCGGATTCGGATCCGAATATTTCGGATATCCAAAAATCAAATATCCGCAATTTTTGGATAATTTTGTATCGGATTCTGATCTGAATATTTCAGATATCCAAAATTTTCGGATCGAATTCGGATATCCAAAAAATTAGATATCGTAAATTTTTGGATAAATTCTAATTAACAGAATACATTTCAACTTTAACCAATCTCATTTTTTGTGGGACTCAAGCAGGGCGACATATAATGTCGCCCTATTTGGTGTTGTTAAAAAAGGGTGACTTTAAGTGTCACCCTATTTGATTTGGTTAAAAAATGGTGACTTTATATGTCGCCCTATTTGGTGTGGTTCAAAAAGGGCGACTTTATGTGTCGTCCTATTTGGTGAAATTTAAAAAAGCAACTTTATGTGTCGCCCTATTTAATTTTATCAACTAGGGCGACAAATACACTCGCCCTCGTTGAGTCAAATCCAAACTAAGAGATAATTAATTCCGGAATTAATCTCTAAATAAATTTATCTCAAATTTGATTGAAATAAAATCAAGCTATAACTAATTATATGATTAGTTATTCAAAATTGTAATATAGTAACTTTGGTCTCAATATTTAGATCCCTTTTTCAACTTTGGACCCAAATTCATTCTCAATATTGGACTTTATAGCTAGTCCAGTTACTTGTTGCATCTTAGGTGTGTGTGTGTCAAAAAGTTGAAAAATGCAATTGTCAAATGTTAAAAATTTGTATCCAATCTGTTTACTTGTCTAAATTTTATACAGATGTCACAAAATTAAGTATTGTCTATATTCTAATTAAGAGAATTAATTTCGGATCGGATCAATCCCATTTTTTGTAGGACTCAAGGAGGGCGAGTGAAAATATATCGCCCTATTTGGTGTGGTTCAAAAATGGCGACTTTATATGTCGCCCTATTTGGTGTGGTTCAAAAAGGACGACTTTATATGTCGCCCTATTTGGTGTGGTTCAAAAGGGCGACTTTATATGTTACCCTATTTGGTGTGGTTCAAAAGGGGCGACTTTATGTGTCGTCCTATTTGGTGAAATTAAAAAAGATGACTTTAAGTGTCTCCCTATTTAATTTTATCAATTAGGGCGACAACAATACACTCGCCCTCGTTGAGTCAAATTAAAACTAAGAAATAATTAATTCCAGAATGAATCTCTAAATAAATTTATCTCAAATTTGGTTGAAATAAAATCAAACTATAACTAATTCTATGATTAGTTATCCAGAATTATAATATAGTAACTTTGGTCCCAATATTTAGATCTCTTTTTCAATTTTGGACCCAAATTCATTCTCAATATTGGACTTTATAGCTAGTCCAGTTACTTGCTGCATCTTAGGTGTGTGTGTGTGTCAAAAAATTGAAAAATGCAATTGTCAAATGTTAAAATTTGTATCCAATCTGTTTACTTCTAAATTTTATACAAATGTCACAAAATTAAGTATTGTCTAAATTCTAATTAAGAGGATTAATTTCGGATCGGATCAATCCTATTTTTTGTGGGACTTAAGGAGGGTGAGTGAAAATATGTCACCCTATTTGGTGTGGTTCAAAAAGAGCGACTTTATATGTCTCCTTATTTGGTGTGGTTCATAAAGAGTGACTTTATATGTCGCCCTATTTGGTGTGGTTCAAAAAGGACGACTTTATATGTCGTCCTATTTGGTGTGGTTCAAAAAGGGTGACTTTATGTCGTCGTTTTTTGTTCTAACTATCAAGGCATTTTTTTTCACCCTTGTTGGTATAAACCAGTCGTCCTCTTTGACGCGATTTGTTATAGTGTCAGTGAAACACCAAGCTAAAGCCAAACTTCAGACATTTTGTCAGAGGTTTGAAATTAGGTTTCAAGAGTGAAATGTTAAGTCAAAATCAAACTTTATTTATTGAGTGTAACAACAAGCTGAAGTCGGACAATTTCTCTAAAGTTTGGAATTGTCAAACAAACTTCACACGAAAATAAATCAACTTCAGATAAAAAATTCTAAAGTATTTGCAACCGTTAGACCAAACATCAAACAAAATCATAATAAAACACATCATGTCGTCCACTTTTAAACCAACTTCATATATGGACTATACTAACTTCTGAAGTGTTTTGAGACTTTTAAGCCATACATCTGATAAAGATATCTAAACACTTCAACCATATATTGTTGTAGTGCATGCAGAAATACTTGAACAAGGTCTTGCCCAGGGCTGTTTTTGGGCCCGTGCGAGTTGTGCTACCGCACAAGGCCCTCAAAAAACGAAAAAATTTAGGGTTTTTTTTTTTTAAGTAATATTAGTCAGAATTTACTGTAAAGACCCATAATTCGCAGGTGTTAGCCCAATCAAAGTAAAGTGATTCAGTTCCAGTGACGCGCGCATGTGGGGGTCCAAATTCAGATTTCAAATCACACCTATTAGGCCTAGACAATTTCTAGTAGAGCAATATATTTACTTATATTAAAGACTCACTTTTATGAATTAGAACAGGACCCTCAAAATGTTTGAGACGACCCTGCTTAACTCACAACACATAATTTTACAAATTCAGACACCAATTTTTACAATTTCACTTTCGTATGTTTGAAGTTATTCTCCAAATGGGTCATATACTCATATTACTAAAAATAATCAATTAAACTTCGGCTATAATTAATTAACGATCCCAAAACCGGATGTTTGTAAACTTCACCATCTTTAGTTGTACACTCGGACCCCTTCCCCATGAAAAGTCTTTTAAAGAGCAAATAACAGAACGAAGAAATTGCATGATTTTCCCTTCAAATAGGTTGGTCTTTAATTTTGCCCCTCAAATGCATTGATCTTTAATTTTGTCCTTCAAAATCGAACTTATACCCCGCTAAACTTAAATTCTTTAAAGGCCCTCCACATAATTTGTGATATATTATTGTTGACGTTGTGACAACATCTGTAATTATTCAGGACAACATCGCTTATGAACATAAGAATGTTGCCAGCAATGTTGTGACAACATCACAGACAACATCTCTGTAAACGATTTTGCCTATTCTTCCGGCCAAAACAATGTTTGTTACTATGAGTTAAAAATGACATAGGTAAGCTAACAAGGAAGCTGTGTTTAAAACGTGGGAAAAGAAGAAGTCAAGCTTGGAAGAAAAACAACGTGAAGATCAAGTCAAGATTGTTGAGTTTTTCATGGATGAAGAATCAGTCCAAGCTGCAGTCTTCTTTCTCGCAACTCCCACAACCAATCAGTGAAGATTTCAAGAAAGTTTCACACTATAAATAGAGGGGGAACTTCAGAGTATCGATATCCAGAATTCAAAGAAAAGAATCACCAAGAGAGCTTTCGGATATTCACCTCAGAAACTGGATCAACATCTTAGCCTAAAGTAGTATAACAACATCTAGTCCAACATTACTTTTGCTGCCTAGATTCTAGATTGAGATTATTGTTGAAGCAATTGTAATGATGATGTTGTATGTTTCATTTAGATATTTTATCTTTAGGCTGAAGTCATATGCGACTTCATTTTTATTTGTAATTTCTTTTTGTTTTCATTGCTACAAATTGTAAAAAGAAATTCAATTGTAATTGTATATAATATATACATTACTTCGGTCATTTATCATCAAAGGTTATATTAATATATACTCTTGAAAATATAAACCTTGTGTCTCTTACTTTTCTGTTGCATTTATACTTTAAAGGTTTATCTCTGTTTTATCATAGTGTTGTCTCAGGTGTTGAGACAACACTGATTGCAACATTCAGAAACTGTTTAGTTGTTCAAGTGTTTTATTTTTTTTATTCTTACATAACTGTTTATCCATAAGTCTCGAACCCACAAGTGGTATCAGAGCCAACACTTAATACAATAAGTATTTGATCATGAATCTAACGACTGTGGACTCAGCTATTCAAAATGTTGGTAGACTCCCAATTCTTGATGGAACCAATTATGTCTATTGGAAGATTTGTCTTCGTTCTCACATCAAATCAATTGATGTTCGAGCATGAAGATCAGTCTCTGAAGACTATGCGGTCCCCAAATATTTAGCAGATGAGGACGGTGATGCTCTTACCAAACCCGAATCTGAATGGACCGTGGAAGAGATCAACAGTTCTAGCTTTAATGAAAAGTTCTTAAATGCTATATTCGGATGGGTAGATCTATACATGTTCAAACTGATTCAGAATTGTACAACGGCCAAGGACGCCTGAGAGACCTTACAAACTCATTGTGAAGGTACCTCAAGTGTGAGACGTACAAAGCTAAAAATGTTTTTGAGTCAACATGAACGCTTGAGGATGGAAGAATTTGAGGATATAAAGTCCTACTTTGAAAAGTTAATTGAAATTGCAAATCAGTATCAAGTGCTTAGTTCTCCTTTGACCAACACACAACTTGTGGACAAAGCCCTCAGATCTCTTCTTGAAATGTTTAACACAAATATTTGTGCTATTGAAGAGGCTCATAATCTTGTCACGATGGATCTTCATGCCTTGATGAACATCTTTCAAACTTATGAGATAAACATTAAAAGTCAAAGAGATCTGTATAAAGACAAGACTTTGGCACTCCAAGGACAAACCTCGGAAACAGAGATTGAAAATGAGGATGAAAACCTAGAGGAATTGGCTAATGGTGCAACAGTTGCCTTACTCACTCGTAGATTTAATTCGATGGTGAGAAAGATCAACAATGATCATAATAAAGCTAAATATAAGGAGCACCAAAATCTACACTTCAATAAACAGCCAATCAGGTCACCTTCAGAACAGAGAACCCGTAATTCACTGAGAAAAACCAACTCGGACTACACCAATTTTAATCTCAAATAACTCGAGGGAGTGAAATGTCATGCATGCTCGGGTTGGGAACATTATGCTAATGAGTGTGCAAACACCCTTAGAAAAGTTGATAAAAGTCTGTGAGTAACTCTAAGTGATGATGAAAATGAAGAGGAAAAAGGAGATCAACAAGAAGAACCACATGCAATGCTGGCAGCAATGTTCGAACACTCACTGTCCGACAATGAAGATGTTGTAGACAATGTTGTGACAACATCTACAACAACATTGGGAACAACATCTGAAATCTCAGCGACATCAGAAAATGTACGTTTATTTTGACTATTCTTATATTAATTATTCCAGTGGTGTTATCTCTTCATGTGAAGTTGTATACTTGAATCTAGTTGACCCTAAAGATAAAGTGATAAAGGAATTACAAGACCTTTGTAAAGCCTTGATCACATAATCTGAGCAACTATACTCAAAAGCAAAATCTTTGGCTCTTGAAAACAACAATCTGAAAAGCACGATTAACCTATTAGAGGTGACACTTACCAAGAATGGTCTAGAATTTGGTAAGATTCGTGCAAGATTGAACTTAGCTGAGACCACCTTCCAAAGGCTCAACACGGGAACCTCCAAATTGGATAAAATCTTAAACTTCAGCAAACCTACACAGGCAGGGCTTGGGTATCAATCACCTAGTAAAACCAAGACTTTCAAGATCCATAGTAAAAGTGAGAGGATAAAATTTGTCAAAGAAAATGCTAAGAATAACTGTCATAATACTAAGGATAGATCGAAGTTTGGATGCAACTACTGTAAAAAGTTAGGACATCTAATGCCCTACTGCTACAAACTTCAAAACTCTGCACTCAGATTATTGTCAAAAATGTCGTCATCAATTTTGCCCAACATCGTTGACAACACTCGAAGCAACCAGGAGAGCAGAAAGAAGAAAAGGTTTGAGAGAGTGTGGGTACCTAAACTAAATCTAAGGTGTAATGTGTGCATAACTGTTTTACGTACTAACATTACACGTTCTTGATATTTCGATAGTGGTTGTTCAGGACATATGACAGGTACCAAAAGCCTACTGAAGTATTATGAAGTATGCAATGGAGGATACGTGACCTGTGGTGGGGGAAGCAAGAGTAAGATAATTGGTAAAAGAACTCTCAATGTTTCGAATGTACCAGCCTTGAAAAATATTCTTCATGTAGAAGTTTTAGTGACTAACCTTCTTAGCATAAGCCAACTATGTGATGACGATCTCGATGTAAAATTCAACAAGCAGGGCTGTAAAGTTACAGATTCTACAAATAATTGTGTCTTGTCTGGTACCCGAATATGAGACAATTGCTATCTCGTCGGTAGACAAGAATTTTGCGATTCTACGAGGGTAAGTGACTTGATACTTTGGCATCAGAAGTTGGGACACGTCAACTACAGCACCTTGGAGAAACTAATTTCGTTTGAAGCTGTTAGAGGCATTCCCAAGCTGAATCCAGAAGATAAAATAATGTGCGGAGATTGTTTGAAAGGAAAGCAGACTCGTGTCTCTCATAATGTTGTCCAACATGACGGACAACATTCATGTACATCTCATTATTCTCAACTATTACATATGGATCTTATGGGTCCTATTGAAGTAGACAACCTATGAGGCATGAGATATTCCTATGTGATTGTAGATGATTTTTCCAGATTCACATGGATCTATTTTTTAAAAGAAAAATCACAAACTTTTGACATGTTTAGAATGCTATACTCTAGGATTAGAAACATGTTTTGTTCTTCCATTTTTAGAATCAGATCAGATCATGGAAAAGAATTTGAAAACCAATCTTTTGCAAAATTTTGTGAAAAGAAAGACATCTTCCATGAATTCTCAGCACCCAAGACTCCTCAACAGAACGGGGTAGCTGAGAGAAAGAATAGAACATTGCAAGAAATGGCTAGGGTTATGTTAAGTTCTAAACATATGTCGAAAAGATTTTGGGCAGAAGCTTTAAACACTGCATGTCACATCACAAATAGAGTTTACTTAAGGACAGACACCAAAATGACCCCCTATGAGCTTTTAAATGAAAAGAAATCTACTATGCGTTACTTTCATGTCTTTGGGTGTGTGTGCTATATCTTAAATGACAGGGAAAAACAAGAGAAATTTGACTCAAAAAGTGATAATGGATATTTGGTGGCTACTCACAGAATAGTCATGCTTACCGGATATACAATCTGAGGACTAAGACCATACATGAGCCCGTTAATGTTATATTTGATGATCTTCTGGATATATCTGGAAAGTCATCAAAAAATAACATTGTGGTTACAGTAGAAAATGAGCAACAAACTGAAGAAGCAGATGTTATCCCATAAGTTGTCACAATATCAGAGGAAACATATGAACCACAAGAAGAGACCACAGGGGTCGAAGTGGAGGATGAGTCTGCTACTGAATGCATGATCAAGTAAGACGTGATCCTCCATCAAGGATTAGAAGGAACCATCCACCTGACCCGGTGATAGAGGGAGTTTTTGAGAGGATGCATACAAGAGATAAAGAACCAATCAATTATCGTGAAATGGTAAGATATATGTGTATGTCCACCATATACCAACATGTTAGGCTTTCTTGCCTAATATCTACTCTTGAACCAAAAAGCGTTGAAGAAGCTTTAAAAGATATTTTTTGGATTCAAGCTATGCAAGAAGAGCTTGAACAATTTTCCCGAAATGAAGTCTGGGACTTGGTTCCATGTCCTAACAACATTAATGTTATTGGAACCAAGTGGATTTTCAAGAATAAATCAGATGAATCAAGGATAGTTATTCGAAACAAATCACGTCTTGTTGCTCAAGGTTACACACATGTTGAGGGAATTGACTACGACGAAACCTTCGCACATGTGGCTAGGATTGAGTCGATAAGACGACTACTTGTTATTACTTGCTACCTTAAAATTACGTTGCATCAAATGGATGTTAAAGGAGTATTTCTCAATTGCTATTTGGACAAGGAGGTTTACGTTAAACAACCAAAAGGATTTGAGGATCCGCACCATTCACATTTTGTCTACAAGCTTAAAAAAGCTTTGTATGAGTTAAAACAAGCTCCTCGTGCATGATATGGTCGTCTAACAAACTTTTTTATAGAATTTGGTTGCATCCGTGGAGAAGCTGATAGAACATTGGTCATCAAAAGACACTGGTGTAGATATTATGATTGCCCAAATCTATGTTGATGATATTGTCTTTGGTTCAACCTCTAGAACTTATCTAGAGTCATTCATTGAAGCAATGTCGACAACATTTGAGATGACATGATTGGAGAACTAACTTTTTTCTTAGGCTTGCAGATTAAACAGACTGAAAATAGGATCTTTGTATCTCAAAGCAAGTATGCCAAGAATCTGGTTAGAAAATTTGGTCTTGAAAATGCTAAACATATGAAGACACCGATGTAGAGATGTCAGTGGGGTTGGTAAATACGGGTACCACCCCGCACCCGCTCCAGTTGGGGCGGGTATGGGGGATGGTTTGGTGGGTGGTGGGGCGGGTATGAGTATCAAAAGTACTACCCGTCATGGATAGTTGATGCGCGATTTAATGCACACACTTTAACGCAAGTGCACGTTGTCGACTCAAGTAATATAGTCTTGAAGACCGAGTTATCGTCCTCAGGGATTAGTTCTCAAGTACCAATTATCTATCATTTGTTATCTATTTGGTAACCGATATTTGAGTTGTTGATTATGACTAATAATTATAAAGACTAATTAACTATGTGTTTACTTCAGTGATGATGGAAATAGGGCTTCCAAGTCTCCTCAACTATCCGCTTATATTACTTATTAATGCAATAAATTATGGTTCTTCTTCTTTTGGAGATAGCAAGTTTACTAATCCGTTTTATACTCCTGTTAAGGCTATATAAACACTCAACCCCAGTAGCGCTCCTTTCTACCTTTCGGTGATAAGGATGACTCTATAGGAGGATTAAGAACAAAAACCCTGTTAACGTTTACGCAAGTAATTTAGGTATTTAAACCCCCGTTAGCGCTACATAAGTAATTGAGGTATTTTCATCCCCAATTCGACCTATGATTACCCAACTACAGCATAGTCACAACCTCCTCCTTTCGAAGTTTGATTAGAAATCATATAAATAATGATAATTAATGATCAAGTAATTACCAAGCATTCAAAACACTATTGGATAAATCTCAACAATAAGAAGAACAACCATAAACATGCATTAACTCATAAAATAAGGTTCAAGTGAATTGACATGGAAAACCCTATATTAGAATTAGTTCCTAGCCATTGACATGACAAGAACTAATTCAATATCCAACATAAACTAAAAGTAAAGTAAAGGAAAGAAAGAAAATTACAATAGAATGGTCTCCAATCTTGAACTCCAAGATGTGTTGTGTTTGTGCAAGAAAGGGAACCCTTAAAAACTGTCTAGCGTTCTCTTTTTATAGCTTCAAAACCGCCCTTAAGGTTTTCCTTCAGGCCTGGCCCATAAATTCGTCAAAAATCTGATTTTTCCCGCGTCGGCGCGTGGTCGCCATCGGCGCCGCGACGCTCTGAAACTCTCGATGATGAGGCGTCGCGGCTCGCAACTCTTGCTGCGAGGCGCGCGTACTGGAACTCCGAGACCCTCGGATATTGGGCGCGACCTGTTGGTCGAGGCGCTGCAAGTGTCTCTGCACAGTTCGCCACTTTCTCGCATTTTAAGCTCTGGAACCTCCACTTTTGCCCTATTTTCGCTCCTTTTCCGCCAAAGAACCATTTTAACCACTTTGACTCAAAAGAAAGAAAATCTATCCTAAGACGACACATATTTGTACAAAAAGGGACAAAAGACTCACTAAAACAACTCAAAAAGTGTATATAAAATACACTGATCAAATACCTGATCGGTGTATTTTATATACACTTTTTGAGTCATTTTTAGTTAATATTTTACTCATTTCATTTATGTTTAGTACAGTATTAGGGTCGTTTTCCTTTCTTTTGTGTCACAGCGGTCAAAAATAGAGAAATGACGAAAAGGAGATGAAATGAGCATAAAAGAGATGAAATTGCACACAAAAGGGCCAAGAAATGAAGTCTAAGAAGTTCCGGGAATTATAGAGAAAATCAGACGAAGTCCGGACGAGAAAAGACGGCAAACGAATTCGCGAGAAAAATATCACCGCATGGCCAGAAAGCAGCCGTGGCGTCAAAGTCTTGAAAGTCCCGAGAGTTGCTTTGAATTTCAGCTGGCTGATCTGGTCGCGGCGCCGACGCGGGAATTATGAAGTGCTGGCCGAATTTGACATGTTTTCAGAATCCTAAAGGGATAAATTTTCCTACCTAAAGGGATAACTTTTCCTACCTAAAGAGATAACTTTTCCTACCTTAAAACCCTTACCTAAAAGGATTCTAATAACTTTTCCTACCTACAAAATCCCTAACCCTTCACCAAAAGGATTCTTTGGCTATAAATACTCTACATCATTAGAAGAATTATTCATTCTCCATTCCACCATTCACCATTCTACATCCATCCATCCACCATTCCACCTTGTAAATATTCCACAACACAATCCTTGGATGCTAGAAGGCTTGGAGACTCGTTCTTAGTAATTTTCTTTTCTTTTCTTGTTCTTTATTTCAGTTTTGCATGATGAACATGGAATTAGTTCTTGTCATGTCAATGGCTAGGAACTAATTCTCTTATAGGGCTTTCTATGTTGAATTGCTTGAAACTTATGCTATAAATTAATGCATGCTTATGGTTGTTTTTCTTATTGAGAGATCTATCCAATAATTGAGTTGAATTCTTGGTAATTAATTGACAACTAATTATCACTATATGATTTCTAATCAGATTCTGAAAAGGGGGGATTGTGAATATGCTGTAAGTTGGGTAGACATGCTTGAATTGGGGATGAAAATACCTCAATTAGTTATGTAGCGTTGATGAGAGGCTTAACAACCCTAATTTTGCGCATTGTGCGTGACGGTCAACTAGGTTTTTGTTCTTAATCCTCCTATAAAGTTACCCTTATCAGCGAAAGTTAGGTAAGGAACGATACTGGGGTTGAGTGTTTATATAACCCTAACGGGAGTATAAAACGATTTAAGAAACTGCTTTCTCCAAAAGAAGAATACCATAAGTAATGCATTAGTAAGTAGCATAAGCGGATAGTGAGGATACATAGAAGCCCTATTCTCATCACAACTGAAGTAAACCTTATAGTTAAAATAGCTTTTATAATTCTTAGTCATAAACAACCAATCAATCATTAATCCACCAAATAGATACTAGAAAATAGATAACTGATACTTGGACCCTAATCCTAGAGGACGATATTCGGTCTTATCCAATACTATACTACTTGATACGATAACGTGCACTTGCGTTTAAAAGTGTGTGCATCTATACGCGCATCAAGTTTTTGGCGTCGTTGCCGGGGATTAGGCATAGTTCAATATCAAATTTATCTATTTTTAATTTATAATTTGGTTTTTATTTTTGTTTCTTTAAATTATTTATCTTATTTTTCTTATTGAAAAAAAAAAAGAATATAAAAAAAAAACAAGTGTGCCGTGATTCGCTGTTGATTTTGATTCATCTCAGGGATCCTTAAGACATGGATTTCTACTGTCAATATGATCGAGCTCCAACCATAGAAGAAGAGAGGGAGGAATTGCGAGAAGTTATACTCAGTCTCACGAGGTACCAAGCTCAGTTCATGGACGAAACGAGAATGGTCATGAAGAAGTTGGAAACGCAAATAGCAGAACTCGCAATTATATTCAACAACGAACAACAAATTGAGGAGCCCGAACCAAACCCAACTATTGAGGAATCTGGTGAGATAGTTGGTGTAGAAAAGGAAAGGATAGCAGAGATTCAATTATTTACCTTCTTGGATTCTGTGGAAATTCTTTTTCTTACACCTATTACAGAAGAAACACCACTAGCTATCACGGCTGATTCCCAATTAGGAAGCCCATACCATCAGGTACCCCAGAGTTGAGAGATGTAGAAGTTCACTGATTCCTACATTATAGAAAGCATAAAAGACAAGCCTACTTGGGGATAATTGTGTTTTTAAGGCTCTTGTTTGAACAAATGGTTGTAGGAAATTGAGGCCTACAACAATAAATTTTGGATTGCAAGCGGTTCGCGAAGGATCCAACGGGCACTCGTAAAGGTTAAAGGCGTCCGGCTAAAAGACGTTAAAGACAACGCTTGTTGGGAGGCAACCCAATATTTTTAATTATGTTATTTTAATTTCTATCTTTATTTTATTTTATTTTGTCTTGAACAGTCTCACGGTCTTGGGTTCTTTTTTTGTGTTGTTGGATGACAGGTGGACTGAAAGCTGAAACCGAGGAAAAAGGAGCAACAAACGCTGAAAAAGGAAAAGCGATCGTCGGTGCATGGCCGGAACTCAGAGGCCACAGATTACTTGGCGCTGAATCTCGAGGCGTGCCGGAACTTCAGAGAGCCATATTTCCGTGCAAATTCCAGAATTTTTCCTCCTAGACCTCCATTATGACCGCTGTGTTGTGTCAGTAAGTTGTCCTTTTTCTTTTACTTTCTTTGAGTCTTGCACACATTGGGGACAATGTGTGATTTAAGTTTGGGGGTGTTTTATTTGTGTCTTGTTATGTTTTATTTAAGTCTTGTTGATTGTTTTATGTTTATTTTGAGTCACCAATTTTTTTTTCTTTCCCTTTTTGAGTCATAATTGCCTGTCAAAGATCATAATTGCTGTAGTTGCTAGAAACACCTAAGTGAAGTAAGGTGGAATAATGTAACGGAATTGAAGCAACTATCTAAACACCTAAGTTAGATATGCCAAAAACTCACAGAATCTGTCTATTTGGAGTTTCTTGCTTGAGTTATGCATGCTAAATGATAAATACTTATGTGTTATGAGTGCTTGCTATTTGAGGCGAAATAGTTAGGATATGCATGTTAGGGAGATGACTCAGACATTTCTTTGATAGCCAATTCTTACCATTCTTTTCTATCCCGTACTTTAAAAATATCCCTAGTCAGCCCCATTGAGCCTAAATTTGAAATTTCTTCTTTGACACCCTATATTCCCACAAATTGTGCCATAAGTAAAAATGTGAAGTAGTGGAATCAATTGTGTTAAAAAAGAGACAAAAAGAGTGAATGAGCTTGTTGCACCCCAATAAAAAAGTAATAAGAAAGAGGCAAAAGCCTAAGTTTGGGGGTGCTTGTTATTATAATACTCTTCATTCTCCCAAAACAAAAGAGGGAAAAAGATAGAATTGAAGTTAAAAAAAAGAGCAAAAAGAAAAGGGAAATACTGAAAAGCTAAAGAGCTTATGGTACACAAAAATGAGCCTAAATGCTTATTTTTACCAACCCCTACCTAAGCCTACATTACAACCCTTAAAGTACTGAAGATCTCTTTTATGCATATCCATGATTAGTGGAGAATAGCAAGTAAGCATGTCATAGGATTTTTGAATTTATATGCATGATTTAGTATATTGACTTCCATTAAAGCATGATAAATATGAGTTTGCGAAATATCTAGCTCAATGTGTTTAGTGTGCTGAAAAATTTCATGCTACATGTTGTTGACACCCAATTTTGACCCTCCCGTCCAACCATTAACTATAAAATTAGACTGATTTCGTAAAATAATTTTTTATGATTTTTTACAATAAATGCAGTGATAAAATATAAATACAGGCATAAATAAATAATTTAATAATGGCACCGCGTCTTACGTAGAGTCTTAAGTACTTAGAGTCTCGCGCCCGCATTAATTAATTTTAAGCTCTGTCAAACAATTCTTAAGTAATTAATAAATGCATAAAATAAATAATTTAGCGATAACGTCGTGTCAGGTAGCATAGCCGCATTTATTAGTAATCATTTGTAATTTAATCACAATTTAAATATTTTAATTTATCAATAAATAATACACCTAAAGAATTAAATAACTAATATCACTAACTAATTAAATTCTACCCAACCCTAGAACTAAAAATATTAGCCCAACACCCCTTTATTTCGTCCAAGACCCGCAGCCCACATCCGCAGCCCAATCGTCCAGCCAACCCAACCCGCGGCCCACTACCCTTTACTTTATCCCCTCCCCATCGTCAACAGCCTAAAAGGAAAAGAACGAAAAACCTAAACCTAAAAGGAGACCGCCGCAGCTCTCTCACTTACCACAAATCTCGCGATTTTTAGGATAGAAAATCCGGCGACTTCCCTTAACCTTACCAATATACCATTTTCATCACAAAATCTCTCCAAAAAACGATACCCAAAACTTCCTAATACAAACTTACCATAATAACATCAAATCGTCCCTTAATTACTGAGATTAATATCAAGATCTCGTCCAAAATCAGCCCTAAGGTTTACCTAATAGGGAACCCAAACCATGGCTATATAAGCACATGCAATACGGGCATCGAGGGAGGGGGATAAGTCGGGGAGCACCCAAAATCGATAGGCATTGATGTGCACCCCTAGCAGCAGTGAATAACCCAATCGGCGAGGGTGGAGAACTCGCGGTAGAGGAACAACAATCAGCATCGACATCTAAGACAGTCCAGAGCTTTTCTTTTACTGTCGATACACCTTCGAACAACAGCCAAGTAAGCCTAGGAATTAATTCTCAAAGCGAAAAACCACCAACATCAGTCCCTCAAACCGCATCGCAACTCCGAGTGGATCGGCGACTGATCTGTTGCCTCGGTTCGCTGTCCGGAGAAGGTAAACCCGAATTCTCCTCAGTTCATTCATTCCATATTTTATGTGTGTTAAACATATGTTAGTTCATTCATGTTGTTGTGTCCGTTAATACATCTCCATTTCGACGCTTATCTTCATGTATGTTGTTTGACTATCTGACATTAATGGATGGTTGTTCAAATTTGGACGATATTGTTTAATAGATATAATGGGGCTTATATATGCATTAGTCTCAAGGTAAATGGATAATAATAATTGAAAAGTTGGGAATCACGACAATTATAATCTGTAACTGAAATAACCTGTAAACATCTGTTTCTTAGGCTACCTTTTACGTCTAGTTTAGCACGAATCCATGGGTAATGCATTCAATACCATTGAAATATGTCTTGAGATTGATCCTAAAGATGAGTAACCAGATGGTAAGTAGTTAAGCACGTATGTATCCCGACGCCGAATCGGTTCAAGTTACTCGGGTGAGTTTAGGGTGTTAAAATTGGACATTGACTCAGTATATAGTGATGTTATCGGGCTTACTCATAGGTGTGCATACATTACGTTGGTCTTAGTCTCAACTGTACCTTATGCCCCTGCTGCGATCTCCTTTATGAATCAGCCTCAGTTGGTCTTTTGCCTAAGAATTGCTTGTTTAAATCCCTTCAGTTCATTTAGTGGAATAGCTCAATCTGGGGTCATTCTCAAATATGCACCATGTTCCAATGATCTTGCCTTAGCTCTCCGGGTTTGGTGATGTCTTTGTATGCTAAAATAGTACAATATCTTAACTAACTTGTACACTTAGTCTATCAACTTGCAATAAGTTCAAGAAATGTATCCATAAAGGCCCATTAAACCTTTAAATGCTCGCCAGGTCTAAAACACCACCTTGTTATCTTTGCATCCAGGTTTGTTTACATCTAGAGTATTTAGGACGTCAATGCACCTTAGGAAGCTAGAGGGTCGATTGTAATATACTGCAATATGTGTACTGGTGCATCTTTTATGCTTTAGTTATTCTTCTCTTTGCATATTTGGTTCTGACTTGTCTCTTCGGTCATATGGAGTGTGTTACCTTATGGGGATATCTTTGCATGACTAAGTATCGACACCTTAAGTTCGGGTAGAAAGCTAAGTTTAAACCTCGACCTTTCAGTTGAATTAAAGAAAAATATGCATTTGTCTCCTATATGTGCAGAAATGAATGAACCTGTTTGTGTAGAGTTAGGAAATCTGCCTCTCGGATTAATCATTATGAATCCAATAAGTTTAGAAACATGTTAGCAGTTCGGTATTTTGGTGTATATGGTCAATATCGCCTATTTGAAGCCCTTTCATTCTTCCAATAGTTACACTTGTTTGTAATTTAATTTTCCCTCCTAAAAGAAATACACGTCTTGTCAACATCTTGAAATCCATCGCCTAATCTGAATTATTTGGTTGTTTCTTCCAAACCCTCTTGGACTGTTGATATGATGTGCTTCATGTACATATAAATGTCAATGTTTATTCGTATTAAGGTTTGGGACATATACTAATTCCTTATTTTCTTTTCTTTTTGCATGGCATACGTCGGAGCAAAACGAAGAGTCTCACTGCGAGACTCATCACGAGCTACTTCAAATGGCAACCCGCGTCTATGTGCATCCGCATTCACATTCCCGCTTCAGAAATTTCCAAGACAAGATGATGTCGCTACACATCTTGAAAGCCGCGATCATATCCACCCTTTTTATCTTATTTGTTTAAAATTGTTGCCTAATTATTTAACTTTGTAATTAATAGGTGGTCTAGAACAATCAGTCCTGGAATAAATAAATTGGGTGGGTAGTGTTATAATCAGAAAGGCTTTTCTAATTATTTATCCTAGGTTTATCACGCACATCTAAACTTTTGCCTAACAACTAAATTTGCACATCTAATCATGAAATTCAGACATAGATTCTTCTCAATTGTAAAATTAAGTCTTATGTTAATCAAAATTAAGATAGCAAGTAAATACGTGCACTTAGTTAACAAATCAACTTCGCATCATTTTTACAAATAATATAAGTGCATGCCTTTAGAATTTACACATATTGTTATAGCATTAGTCTTATAAATATTTTATCAAAATACATTCCTTTTATAAACACTTGCATCATCTTTCTCTTCAAATATTTTTTTTAAAACATGCATTCTCTCTAACATAATAATTAACCCTAGGTTTGGCAGGACAACCGCAAGTTAGCGGATCTTAGAGGGTGCCTAACCCCTTCCCTCTAGATTAATAAAGAACCCTTACCCAGAACCTCATTAAGTTTAGCAGACCATTAAAATGGAGTTAATGTTTTACTTTAAACTAGTTAAACATTTAGGTGTCCTAATTCACCCAAATTAATTAGGTGGCGACTCCGCGAACCCTTAGCATTCTAGCAACCCTTTAGCATTTTAGCACCCTTTTAAACTTTAGCATCTTTTTGCACTTTTAGCCTCTTTTGCAATTTTAGCATCCTTTTAGCATTTTTAAAACCTTTAAGCCTCTTAAACCTTTTAGCATTTTATTATTTATTTTCTAACATATTGCATTTTGAGCAGGGTTCGCCTTTAGAAAATAAATGTCGCGGCCGGAAAAGGGCGCGACAGAATGGCGACTCCGCTGGGGATTTTAGGTTCTTAACCACAACAGACTTAGGGTTATTATTTGGCAATTATTTTGCATTTAATTTTTGTGTATTGTATTTTGTTTGTTTTTTGCTACTTGCTTTACTGCTTTCCTTAAACTGGCATTCCGCTCATATTTCTTCCATTCTGGAAAATTCACACAATCACACACTCACGCGCTGGTGTGCTTCGCGCACCCGCAAATTTCTTTCAAAAAATATCCAAATTTTAAGAGAGTTGGCGCCTGCGCGGAGTTAGATCGGTTCGTCTGATCGGTAGCGTTGCCTTCACTCGAGTTGTCCGCTCGGGAACCTTGCGTCTAGAAAAACCAAATCTTAGAAACTTAAGATAGAGCTATACCACCCTTATTTTAGGGCATGCATGCATTTACCTTAGGTGGGTCGGTCCCTGGCATCGACACCACAATTAGGAAGACACCAAACTTGTCGGGTTTCTCAACCCATGATATTAACCAAAGATATTATGTGTGGCGCGACAATGATAGACAAATCCAAACCCAATCATGTCATGCTAAAATTGGGAAAAGTGCACTGTCATTTGGTCGCCATTTCCAACAAAAGCATTACAGTTGGGCGGCTTGGACAAATCCGTCATAACCTCGCATATCTGGCGTTTAGGCCCACCTCTGGCACTAAAAGAGGTCCCAAACATGTTAGAACACGCACTTGATTTACAATTTGCTTATTAGTATATATTGTCTGCAACTTTTTGCATATTATACTAACTTGGTTTGCTTCAATTGTTAAAGGTTTATTTTTAGCTTATCCCCCGAAAGGTTGATTCGCGTTGACTGGTAGAAGCACAATCATCCACTAAATGACTAATCCAGAGGCACCGGAACGAAACAACTTAGGACTCGTTCCTGTAGAGGATGCAGATGTTATACCCCGTATTTCTGGAGTATGTACGTGAGGACGTACGTACAAAAGTGTAGCCTTAAAAGTTTAGGCCTAGGACGTTTTTTTGGGCACAACCCACACAAGGAATCGTTTTCCGACGAAACGTTTTACACGACTCGCGTAGGGTAAATTCCGGCTATGTCATTTCTAATTTTTGTGGATTTTTCCGAGCGACGGAACCCTTTTTGACCAACGAGAGGGTGACACTTGTCACCCTCAAGTGGACGGCCAAGTGGCCTTTTGCCTTGGGCGGTTGAGAGGCTTTTGGGGCTTAGAACATGGACCTTTGTTTGTGGAGTGATTTGAGGAGTAGGTTAGTGGGCTCTTGTGCAAATCTTGGCGCTCCACTTGCCCACTTGGCTTGATCTTGGCCATTGGTTGGCCATGTCTTAGCCTATAAATACCTCTCTTTGAAGACTTATTCATCACAAATTTCCAAGTCTAAATCCTCCTTCCCCGTGAGCCATCGTCCTAAGCCTCACCCCCTCCCCTTTTTAGAAGCCTTGGCCGAATACCCCTAGCCCAGCCGAAATACTACCCTCCCTTGGTAGAAAAGTTGTCTTCTAGTATTGTTATAATGCCCAAAATACCCTAGCCCAAATCCCTTAGTCCTTAGTAGAAGTTGTGAAGAACTTCTAAGGTTTCTTGGAGCTCTGAGCGCTCAACTTAGGAGCTAAACCTTGCTCAGCGCGACTTTATCTAGGATATTATTGGGCTTACCGAGGTAACAAATCCTAACCTCTTTTGAATAAGAGAATACTTACTATTGTAGTATTAGAATAAGTATTAAATACTTAGAAGAATATCACGAGAATAGAATTGAGCTATTACCACGGTAGAAGGGTTTAAAGAAGAATAATCAAAGCGTGCTTACATAGAATTTGTTTCACGATGAACTTGAGTAGCTCACGGGTGGGAAGCACGCCCAATTTTCCGTAGGATATAGAACCCTCTGTTTAGAAGCTGTTTACAAGTAGTCCGAGCGTTGTTAGACGTGTCGACTATTATAGTTGATTCTCTGCGACATATTCAACTTGGCAGCGGTTTTATGAGAAGGTATGTGATTCTTCCTAAAGCATGATATTTTACAATATATATAGATGCGGTAGGCGTCTGTTGAATAATAACTACGGCAATGTCTTTTGACTTAAGCTCGAATAATACTTACGGCAATGCCTCACGCTTAAGCTCGAATAACACTTACACGATGCCTCACTTAAGCCTGAATAATAAAGATCTGAAAGCATTTCATAAGAATACTGAATCATTTTAAAACAGAAGCTTAAGAGTTATACTAGCTTTATGGGAAGTTAAGTATAACCACTTAAGATTGATAAAAGAAAACAAGTTTGCCTATGTGTTTATAACAGACTTATGTTGAATTGTGAAAAAGAATAATAAGATGGTTTGATAAGTAGACATGATATGATGCTATGTGTGTTAGTATCTTGTAACGTTTGTATAAGAGAGTATATTTGTTGTGCTTATGTTGTTTAAAGATAAGATGTTATGTTAGTGTACTATCACTCACCTCTTGAGATGATACCGGAGGTTAAGTTGCCCTCCGATGCGGGGTAGACTCAGGCGGTCTGGGACCATGATTCGAGAATACCTCATGCGGGTCCAGGGGGCCTATGCGGAGCTACGAGAGTTCCAGGTTAGTATGCGGGGTTATGCCTCATGCGGTCTATGTGGCTGCGCGACAACGAGTCGGGGCGATGCCGAGTAGCTACCTCGATGCGGGGTTATACCTCATGCGGGCCCATGTGAGTGGCCTATGCGGACTCAGGGAGTCCAGGATTAGGCTTGCAGAATGATGATGTGGGCGAGTAGCCCTATTTCGATCATTCGCGGCTAGACAAGACCTATTACGATTACCTATTGTTGCTCTTGTTTGTGATGTGGCACTACGTGCGGTTTCTCGGTTGTTTCACACATATTTGTAAACCGGTTTTAAAAATAATATGTTTTCATTTAAGTACTTTCTGATTTCGCATACTTAGTACTGTTATGCTTGACCTCGCCGGGCTGCGTTCACGCGGTAAGGGCAAGCAGTGCTAGATCCGCATCCTTAGGATCTCTTTGCATTGGTGTCAGGAGCTCCATCTTCTCCGGAGGCTCTACTTTTTGGTATGATCTCCCTGTATTGTAGATAGTTCGTACAGTCAGGGTATGGCGGGACCCTGTCCCGCCATAGTTGTATATTTCCTTAGAGGTCTGTAGTCATGTTTATGCGATGTCGGATGTAGCGCTAAACCGGTTTATATATATACAGAAAGCGACGTTTGTTCACATAAACTGTGTCTTATTTTATAAACTATTTTATGTCTTGTTTTATATTTCCGCTGATTACTCTGATGTATGACTACTTGGGTGCCCCGGTAAGGCACCAGTCACGGGCCCCAGAATGGGTCGTGACAAAAGTGGTATCAGAGCAGTTAATCCTCGGAAAGTGTCTGAGGCATCGTATCTAGTAAGTCTTGATTATCGGTGTGTTGTGCACCACCAATAATCGGAGGCTATAGGATATTTAGGATTGGTTTCCATTCTTCTCATTCCGAGATCGTGCTTTAGAGTTGTGTTATAGGTTGGACCCTCTAACGTATTCCTTTCTATGCAGATTATGCCTCGCGTAGCAACCCGCCGGGCGAGAAGGCAAGCGGCGAGGAGGCGCTAGCGAACACCCAAAGTCACGAGGGCTCAGGCCCAGTCTATACCAGAGACGGCGAGTTCTATGACGCCCGGCCCAGCCTGAACCACGGTACCACACCTCGCGTCCCACGGCTGGGCGGAGAGTTAGGTCTGAGAGATGGCCCGACTATTGGCTAAAGTTGTGGCCCGTCTGAGAGAGATTGGATCGGCGGTTCGGTTCGGCTCGGCTCGATCGCGCCCGTGGTGCACCGAGGCGAATAGTTTGAGACTACGAGATTTCTTGAGTTGTAGCGCTTGAGTTTTACGGGTCGGCGGAGGATGATCCGCAGGAGTTCATCCGTCACTCTGAGAGAATCGTGAGGTGATCAAGGCCTCGGAGCGAGTCTGTGACCTTTGGTTCGCGTCGGCTGCGTGATACCGATCGATTGGTTTGATTCATGGGAGTTATCGGGAGAGCACGTGTCCCCGCCTACTTAGGATGAGTTCTCGAGGCTTTCTCACTCACTTCTTGCCTCGCGGATGAGGAGCGCGGCGGTGATAGATTTTTACTCGAGGCGAGAGGGCGCCGTCGGGAGTACAATGTCGAGTTTGATTCATTGGCTCGATACGTCCCAGCATTGGTAGCAGATATGGAGGATAGGGTGCACCGCTACGTCACTGGGCTAGATGATTACATGGCCGAGTCATGTGCGGGTGTTTCTCTTGGGTATGGACATTACCGCGTGCGAGCTCACGCCGCGGATGCGAACGCAGGTCGGCGAGTGGGCGACGGCGAGAAGAAGGCCAGGACGGGAGGGTCTTCTGGTGGCTATCGTGGTGGGCGGCCTCAGCAGCAGTCTAGATTTGCACCACAGCCAGCTCAGAGCACTCCTGCACCGTCCTCGGCCGCGGCAGAGTATTCGAGGCGGCCAGGGCCCGAGGGCTTGAGCGTCGAGTAGCGAGTGCGGCGATCGGGACCACCCGGTGTGGCCGTCGCGGTAGATCTCATTACGGAAGTGTGGTGCGTTTTTGGATCTTGTTACGATTGTGGCGGAGGTCATTTTGCGGGACTGTCCGGCCGGCGGCGTTGGTGGTAGGGCTCACGCCGGGTTACGTTGCGCTTCATCATCTCCTACGATTACTCGCCCGGAGGCAAGGTACTCGTAGGTCGCAGGTCGCGGCAGGTCGTGGCTCGGGTCGATTCTAGCGGTCCTCGAGCGCATTTATGCTTTGTCCAGCGACAGATCGTGAGGCCTCACGATGTCGTCACGGTACCTTATCGGTTCGGGTTTGATTTGTATGCTTTGATAGATCAGGGTTCTAATCATTCCTATATATCTCCCATTGTTGCTAGTAGGATATGGATAGAGCACGAGTCCATAGACCCTTTCGGTAGCTACGCCGATGGGTGATTCGGTGGTAGCTCGGCGGGTATATAGAGCTTGTCTGTGACCATTCTGATCGTCGACCCTAGCCGACTTGATAGAGTTGGAGATGATTGACTTCGGCGTGATTATGGGGATGGATTGGCTAGCTTGCTACGCCAATGTAGACCTGAGAGAGAGTAGTAAATGCGGTTCCAGTTTCTGAGAGCCGGTTGTTGAGTGGGAGCACGCGGTATCGTAGGGTAGGTTTATTTCCTACCTCAAGGCTAGGAAGATGGTGCAGAAGGGGTATATCTACCATCTCGTTTGGGTGTTTGATACTGAAGCTGCGGTACCAGATTTTCGATCGATTCGATGGTCACGAGTTCCCAGACGTGTTTCGGATGACCTCGGGTATCCTCCCGAGAGGAGATCGAGTTTTGTATAGATGTGTTGCGGATACTCGGCTATTTCCATTCCGCCATACGAATGGCACTGCCGAGTTGAGGAGTTGAAGGACCAGGTGAGGATTTCTTTGGAGAAGGGTTTTATCGGACCTAGTGTTTCTCGCGAAGCGCCGTATGTTCGTAAGAAGAAGGGCGGACGCTGCGCATGTGTGTTAACTCTGACGGTGAACAAGGTGACCATTAAACGAATACCCCTTCCCGGGATTGATGACTTGTTCGACCGATTGCGAGCGCGAGATGTTTCTCAAGATTGATCTGCGATCGGCTATCATCGAGTTCGTGTCGAGAGAGGTGGATGTCCAGGATCGCATTCGGACGTGCAGACGCATTATGAGTTCGGTCATGTCTTTTGGGTTGACCAATGCTCGGCGGTATTCATGGATTTGATGAACCGAGTGTTCAAACCATTTTGGACACGTTTGTGATAGTGTTCATTGATGATATCTTGGTTTATTCGCTCAGGCGAGGAGCGTCGCGAGCATTTGAGGCTTTGGCGATTCTCCAGACCAGCTGATTATACGCCAAGTTTTCCAAATGTGAGTTTTGGTTGACTTGATGGCGTTTCTTGGGCATATTGTCGGCTGATGGCATTCAGTGGATACGGCAAGATCGGCGATCGAGGACTTGGCGAGACCTACTACTCAACAGAGGTTCGCGATTTCGGGCCTTGCGAGTTATTATCGGCGTTCGTGGAGAAGTTTGCTTATCTACGCACCATTGACTAGGTGACTCGGAAAGCGACCAAGTTCGATGGTGATGCTTGTGGCGGGGTTTCGATTCTTGAAAGAGAGGCGACCGCCCGTTCTTACTCTTCCGAGGTCGACGGTTATGTCGTGTATTGTGATGCGTCAGGCATCGGGTTGGGATGTGTGTTGATGCAGCATGGCAGAGTTATAGCATATGCATCCCGACAGCTGAAGAAACACGAGAGGAACTACCCCACCCATGATTTGGAGTTGGCAGCTGTGATTCACGCTTTGAAGATCTGGAGGCACTATTTGTATGGGGTTCACGTGGATATTTTTACAGACCACAAGAGCCTCGGTATATCTTCGACGGAGGAGGCTGAACTTACGGCGAGACGGTGGTTAGAGTTGCTTAAGGATTACGATGTTGACATCCTGTACCACCCGGGCAAGGCCAATGTTGTGGCAGATGCTCTTAGTCGTAGGTCGATGGGGAGCCTATCAGATGTGCAGCTAGAGAGAAGGGACATGGTTCGTAATTTGCACCAGTTAGCGAGCCTTGGTGTCCGTTTGATTGATTCTGATAGCAATGGGGTTAGAGTTCGTGAGGTTGCCGAGTCTTCCATCGTCGAGGAGGTGAAGAGGCAACAGTTCGAGGATCCAGCTTTGATTCGATATCGTGATACGACTCTTCGTGAGGCGCAAGGTCCTGAGGTAGCACGATGGGGTGCTAAGGTTTGAGGCGGTGTGTGTTCCAGATGTTTGAGGACTTGGCAGAGTTCTTGGGGAAGCACACAAGCGGCGTTACTCTATCCATCCGGTCGACCAAGATGTACCACGACCAGATCGTGTATTGGTGGGATGGCTTGAAGAGGACGTTGCGAGTTCGTAGCTCAATGCCCGTGTTGTCAGCAGGTGAAGGTAGAGCACCAGAGGCCTGGTGGTTTGTTACAGACGATTGAGATCCCGACCTGGAAGTGGGAGGTAATCAACATGGACTTCATCACAGGATTACCTCGCACTCAGAGGAGACATGATTCTATATGGGTTATCGTCACGGTGGCGAAATCAGCCCACTTTCTTCCGTCGGGGCGACTTTTTCGGTGAGGATTATGCCGAACTTTACATCAGAGATTGTCGATCGCATGAGTCCCTACTTCGATCATATCGCAGGAGCCCAGTTTCGGCTAACTCGAGGTCCTTCCGAGAGGGGTTTAGGGACGCAGTGAGCACGAGTCGCATTTCATCCACGCATGCAGACGGACAGCAGAGCGCACTATCCGCACTCGAGGATATCTGCGAGCCCGTGTTATTGACTTCGTGGTAGTTGGGAGGATCATTTGCCTCTAGTTGAGTTCGCGTATAATAATAGCTACCACTCCAAGATTCGGATGGCGCCTTATGAGGCCTTGTATGGGAGGAAGTGCGGTCGCCTATAGGTTGGTTCGATGTGGGTGAGGTGCGGCTAGTGGGACGATTTGGTGCAGCAGCGATGGATAAGGTGAAGCTTATCCGAGCGGCTATCGATTTCGAGTCGGCCGTAAGTCGTATCACGAGATCATCGTCGTCGGCATCTTGAGTTCGAGGTTCATGATTGGGTTTTCTAAAGGTGTCACCCATGAAGGGTGTGATGCGATCGGGAAGAAGGAAACTCGGCCAGGTACATTGGGCCGTTTCATTGTCCGCGGTAGGCAAGGTTGCTATGAGTTGGATCTGCCGTCCGATCCGGAGGCGATGCATCCGATTTTCACGTATGTATCTTTGAGAGATGTATCGGGGATCCATCTGGTACACCCGATTGACGATGTCCAGTGTGAGGGGTTATCGTATGAGAGATTCCCATAGCGATAATCGATCGTCGAGTTAAGCGTCTGCGGACGAAGGGCGTGGCTTCCGTCAAAGTCTTGTGGCGAACGAGCTCGGGAGGAGATGACGTGGGAAGGCGAGGAGGACATGAGGCGAAGTATCCTCACCTATTTCCCACACCTCCGGTAATTCACTTTCCTACTTGTAAATCTTCATTATCGTTTATGCCTAAGTATTGTTACGTGGCGTGTGTGGCATTTGCAAATTTAAGTTATGAAGAACCTTATCGATAATCGTCTTGGGAAGGAACATTCGGAACGAATGTTTCTAAGGAGGAGAATGTTATACCGTATTTACGGTATATGCGTGAGGACGTGCGTAAAAGTGTAGCCTTAAAAGTTTAGGCCTAGGGCGTTTTTGGGCACAACCCACACAAGGAATTGTTTTCCGACGAAACGTTTTACGACTCGCGTAGGGTAAATTCCGGCTATGTCATTTCTAATTTTTGCGATTTTTCCGAGCGGCGGAACCCTTTTTGACAACGAGAGGGTGACACTTGTCACCGCCAGTGGACGGCAGTGGCCTTTTGCCTTGGCGGTTGAGAGGTTTTGGGGCTTAGAACATGGACCTTTGTTTGTGGAGTGATTTGAGGAGTAGGTTAGGGGCACTTGGGCAAATCTTGGCCTCAGCGCCCCAGCAGCTGATCTTGGCCATTGGTTGGCCATGTCTTAGCCTATAAATACCCTCTCTTTGAAGACTTATTCATCACAAATTTCCAAGTCTAAATCCTCCTTACCCCCTTGTGAGCCATCGTCCTAAGCCTCACGCCCCTCCCCTTTTTAGAAGCCTTGGCCGAATACCCCCACAGCCCTAGCCAAATACTACCCTCCCTTGGTAGAAAAGTTGTCTTCTAGTATTGTTATAATGCCCAAAATACCCTAGCCCAAATCCCTTAGTCCTTAGTAGAAGTTGTGAAGAACTTCTAAGGTTTCTTGGAGCTACCGGAGCGTTCAACTTAGGAGCTAAACCTTGCTCAGGCGCGACTTTATCTAGGATATTATTGGGCTTACTGAGGTAACAAATCCTAACCCTCTTTTGAATAAGAGAATACTTACTGTTGTAGTATTAGAATAAGTATTAAATACTTAGAAGAATATCACGAGAATAGAATTGAACTTACCACAAGTAGAAGGGTTTAAAGAAGAATAATCAAACCGTGCTTACATAGGATTTGTTTTCACGATGAACTTGAGTAGCTCACCGGGTGGGAAATCGCCCAATTTTCCGTAGGATATAGAACCCTCTGTTTAGAATCTGTTTACAAGTAGTGCGAACGTTGTTAGGCGTGTCGACTATTATAAATTGATTCTCTCGCGACATATTCAACTTGGCAGGCGGTTTTCGCTGAGAAGGTATGTGATTCTTCCTAAAGCATGATATTTTACAATATATATAGTACGGTAGACGTACAACTGAATAATAACTACGGCAATGTCTTTTGACTTAAGCCTGAATAATACTTACGGCAATGCCACGCTTAAGCTCGAATAACACTTACGGCAATGCCTCACGCTTAAGCTTTGAATAATAAAGATCTGAAAGCATTTCATAAGAATACTGAATCATTTTAAAACAGAAGCTTAAGAGTTATACTAGCTTTATGGGAAGTTAAGTATAACCACTTAAGATTGATAAAAGAAAACAAGTTTGCCTATGTGTTTATAACAGACTTATGTTGAATTGTGAAAAAGAATAATAAGATGGTTTGATAAGTAGACATGATATGATGCTATGTGTGTTAGTATCTTGTAACGTTTGTATAAGAGAGTATCTTTGTTGTGCTTATGTTGTTTAAAGATAAGCTGTTATGTTAGTGTACTATCACTCACCTCTTGAGATGATACCGGAGGTTAAGCTGCCCTCCGATGCGGGGTAGACTCAGGCGGTCTGGGACCATGATTCGAGAATACCTCATGCGGGTCCAGGGGGCCTATGCGGAGCTACGAGTTCCAGTTAGTATGCGGGGTTATGCCTCATGCGGTCTATGTGGCCATGCGGACAACGAGTCCAGGACGATGCCGAGGAGTAGCTACCCTCGATGCGGGGTTATACCTCATGCGGGCCCATGTGAGTGGCCTATGCGGACTCCGGGAGTCCAGGATTAGGCTTGCAGAATGATGATGTGGGCGAGTGGCCCTATTTCGATCATTCGCAGCCTAGACAAGACCTATTACAGTTACCTATTGTTGCTCTTGTTTGTGATGTGGCACTACGTGCGGTTTCCTCGGTTGTTTCACACATATTTGTAAACTGGTTTTAAAAATAATATGTTTTCATTTAAGTACTTTACAGTTTCGCATACTTAGTACTGTTATCGACCTCGCCCGGGCTGCGTTCATGCCGCGGTAAGGGCAATCAGTGCTAGATCCGCATCCAGGATCTCTTTGCATTGGTGTCGTGAGCTCCATCTTCTAGGAGGCTCTACTTTTGGTATGATCTCCTGTATTGTAGATAGTTTGTATGATCGAGGGTATGGCGGCCCCTGTCCGCCATAGTTGTATATTTCCTTAAGTGCTGTAGTCATGTTATGCGATGTCGGATGTATCGCTAAACTCGGTTTATATATATATGCCGAAAGACGACGTTTGTTCACATAAACTGTGTCTTATTTTATAAACTGTTTCATGTCTTGTTTTATATTTCCGCTGATTACTCTGATGTATGACTACTTGGGTGCCCCGGTAAGGCACCAGTCACGGGCCCCGGAATGGGTCGTGACAGCAGAGGCGTTAGAAAGGAGAAACACCAATGATCAACACCTCGCCAAACTATTGCAGCAAATGGAAATCATGCAGGCCGAAATAGAAAGACTCCGAAGTATCACAAACCTGTCTACTAGCTTGAATGAACCACTCCCAGAGCAAGGGACAAATGCAATCGTGTCACAAGCCCTTGAGCCTCCACTTCCCCAAAACTCCCCGCAAAGGCCGCGACATACCAGCTCACACCAAAACGTCACTTGCCCGGTCAATTTGCAAACCGACCTCCACAATGATCCGCTCACTACATACACATCTCAACCTCCACCTACTTATATCTCCCCACTCAACCCAAATTGCCAAGCCACCCAATACGAGCAGATGACACACAAACAATATGAGGGATTAGCACATCCGATCGAAAGCCAACCATTTATTATGCATACATCCTCTCAAGAGACAGATCGATACAAGGAAATGGAGCGGCAGACTCGAGCCAGAGCTGATGAAAATATGGCAAAAGAAATCCGTAGTTTGAAAGAGGCATTCAAAAGCATTCAAATGAACAAATGGGAGGAAGGTTTAGAATATGAAAACTTATGTATGCACCCCGACGTTGAATTACCTGTGGGGTACAAGGTGCCCAAATTTGACATGTTCGATGGAAAGGGGAATCCTCGAGCTCATCTAAGGTCATATTGCGATAAATTGATTGGAGTTGGTAAAAATCAAGCAATCATCATGAAGCTATTCATCAGGAGTCTAACCGCGAGGCTGGATCGGTACACATGCCAAGACCCTCGAAAATGGGACAGTTGGAATGCCATGGCACAAGATTTCATGGATAGATTTAGATTCAACACTGACACTGTCCTGGACAGATTTTATCTTATGAAGCTTGAAAAGAAATCCACAGAAACTTTCAGGGAATACGCCCTGAGGTGGCGGTCAGAAGCAGCGAAGGTCCAGCCCCCAATGGCAGAGAGCGAAATGACCACTTTGTTCGTGCAGTCGTTAAAAGACGCGACATATTATGAAAGAATGATCAGTGTAATTGGGCGAAGTTTTGCAGAAGTCGTAAGAATGGGCGACTTCGTGGAAGAAGGCATTAAGACAGGCAGAATTACAAACTTGGCTACAAGCAACTAGTAGTGGCAATGCGATCGATTCCATAGGAGGTACCTCACAGAGGAGAAGAGATGCATCACCCTCTATCATGGTCATTCAGGAGCATAGGCCAGAACAACATCCAGTGTATCACAATCCACCGCCTCCTTACTATAGCCAAAACACTCAAAATCCACATTATCAGCACTACGCCCCCCATATCCTGTTTACCATACCCAACCAGCATATCCAAAATACTCACCACAATCACGAACCCGCACACCAAACGGACCCAAACCCCGCATAGATGCGAAGAAAACCAACAAAACCTATACACCTTTAGGCGAACCCATAGCCCAAGTGTATGAGAAGTCGAAAAGCTGCAGAATACTCCACCCAATTCCTGAAATACCTCAGGCCTACCTCCGAGGCACGATAAAACTAAACATTGTGCATACCACTCGGTGTCGAGGCATGACATCGCAAATTGTTATACCTCAAAGACAAAATCGAGGAATTGATCAAAGATGGAGTCATCCAACTTGAAAGCTCCCCAATATAAACAACAACCACTTACCAAACCACGATGATGCTTATGTTAACATGATTGTTGAACAAAACAGTTTGGAAGGACCGTTGTTGAATCATCAATCAATCTCCAGGAAGAGAAATGCCCTTGGCTGAGCCTATCATTGCGCCTGAATCAGTCATTCATCAAAACATGCACTTCGCAGAAATCAAAAGAAGAAGATACAGAAACTGCGTGGAAGGGCTCTAAAGTCTTCTCGTTGCTGAAAAGGAAACATAAATACAATCCGGTATGGTCCCGCTGAAGACCCTGCCCTCTAAGACACAGAGCAAGAAGAAGTGGACTCGCGCCCCTGCCTCGGCCCGCCGAGTCCTGAGATAGTTAGTTTAATGCATTTTGCCCTTTATATGTAATAATTGGAACTACGTGTGACCTGATTCCCTTGGCGGATACGTAGGCGGCCATATCGGCTTCGGTCCCACCTTTAGAATTTTACCCAATATTCGCTTGTAATGAACTACGTGTGACCTGATTCCCTTGGCGGATACGTAGGCGGCCATATCGGCTTCGGTCCCACCTTTAGAATTTTACCCAATATTCGCTTGTAATGAACTACGTGTGACCTGATTCCCTTGGCGGATACGTAGGCGGCCATATCGGCTTCGGTCCCACCTTTAGAATTTTACCCAATATTCGCTTGTAATGAACTACGTCATGACCTGATTCCCTACGTGGGGATACGTGGCGCCTAAATCGGCCGGCCACACCATTAGGAAACTTTTCCTTCGCTCAAATAACAAGAATGCACATAACATACAAGCAACTCCATCGAGACCCTCAGCCAAACACCCTTTTCAAAACTGGGACAAGGTAGGAAACCAGGCAGGGGTTATGAGTCCCAAACAAGGCAGACGTCCGACATCAAGAGTCAAAACTACAAAGTCAACGCGAATCAACCGCCCCCCCTCAAACTCACAAATTTTTCTTTGAGCGCAGGTCCTTCATATTAGCAGAAGGTACAACAAAGTTCTGCATACTAGCAGAAGCAGAAAATACAACAAAATTCTTCAGAAATAGCGTATGCACAAACATCAACAATCGAGTTCAAATCTCGCAACAAATTATAAGCGCATCGGCTCGAACATAAAGTCAAAGTTGCAACCCACGCACACAACAAGGACACTATGGCAATTCGTCAGTCCGTGCAAGGACAACATCTCAGTATTCATCCGGCATATCAGGGACGACATCTCTACCCATAAAATTGCATTTCTCATATATATTTATCATTTTGTTTAAACAGGTATACACTAACGTTTTCTCAAGCTTAGTTTGCAGGAGCATTTATTCTACGAGAACAAAGAAGAAGACGCCCGCATAACGACGTTATCGGCGATTATGTCCAGCGACGATATATATCCGACTTCGGGCCATACCAAATCGGGACAATTTTTAAGGACTTCGCCACGAAAGGACATTGACAAATATGATCCCATGCTGAAAGATCGACATAAACCGGGACAATTTTAAGGACTTTACTACAAATGACATCAATGGATACGGTCAATTTACGCGAAGGTTCCATGTCCCAAAGCGGGACAAAATTTTTAAAAGAAAGCTGACGTGAATGAGCACCGAGAGTATGAGAAAATATACGCCGATTTGGATAAGGATGCTCGCTCTGTTTCATAACATGTCGCTATTCAAAATCGACATAATTTCCTACTAGTATTTTCTCAAGATAGAATATTTTCAACAAATGTTTTCATGAGACTCGAAATCGCATAGGGTTACATGGTCCAGACGAGACAACGCGTGCAAATATCAAGAGCCAACACAAATCGGCCACTCCCGAACTCACAATTTTTCTTTGAGTGAATGTTGCAGTCAGCAGGCGGGAGGACAATAACATTCCAAAACAACATCTACATTTCGTCCATACAACGACGAACATCTACATTTCGTCCCATACAACGCATTTAACATCGCATTTCGCCCATACAACGACGTAACATCCGCATTTCGCCCATACAACGATTTAACATCTGCATTTCGTCCAAAACGACGCCAAGTCCGAAACGACACCAAGTCCAAAACGACACCAAGTCCAAAACGACACGCCCAAAAACGACGCCGGTCAAAACGACTCGAGTCCAAAACGACTCGGTCGGAAACGACTCGCGTCCAAAACGACGCCACGTCCAAAAACGGCGACCACGCCCAAAAACGACGCCGGTCCAAACGACTCAGTCGAAACGACTTACGTCCGAAAAACGACGCCACGTCCAAAACGACGCTAAGTCGGCGACACCACGCCCAAAACGACGCCGGTCGGAAACGACTCAGGTCCGAAAACGACGCCACGTCCGAAAACGACGCCACGTCCGAAAACGACGCCACGTCCGAAAACGACGCTAAGTCCGAAAACGACGCCACATCCGAAAACGACGCTAAGTCCGAAAACGACGACAAGTCCGAAAACGACGCCAAGTCCGAAAATGACGCCAACGACGCCATCATCAACATATCACATCTACGCAGGGACGATTTTTTTCGTTTCAAAATGCATTTTCTCATTTCATGCTTTATTATTATTCGTCTTAGCGGTTATGCACTAACTCCTTCGAGCTTTAGTCTAAGTGGCGAAGCAACACAACGACGTCATCAACACAACAAGTCCAAAAACGACAACAAGTCCGAAACGACGCCAAGTCCGAAAACGACGCCAATAGCAACACAACAGATTCGCTCACTGCAACAAGTCTACATCAAATACATCTTGCAAAAAACCACAGGCTACATCATTTACACTTTAATTATTTCATCTGGTTTTGATTACGCATGAATTGCGACACAACTCCACATATAGAATAATTTTTATCTAAACCTTAGGAGACATCATTTGCATTTCGTCCATACAAGACGAGAACGCCCATACAAGGCGTTTTATGCATTTCGTCCATACTGAGCGAACGCCCACACAAGGCGTCATTTGCATTTCGTCCATACAAGATGATTCCGCCCATACAAGGCGACATGTGCAGACGATAACGCCCACACAAGGCGTCATCTGCATCTCGTCTATACGAGACGGCGTATCATCACATCATTTCATATACGATTTGACTACAACCACAACACAAAATTTACATTCTTACATTATTTTGTTTTAACAGTTATGCACTAACCGTTTGTTCAAGTCTTAGCATGCAGGAGCAGGAGCACAACGTGGATTTTCTCTTACAGCGAACCGGGGCAATTTGTTGGGGGGCCAACCTTCCCAATGAATGGCAGAAGCGGCCTCAAGCGTCGGTCCACTCGCTCCACATCACCATAAAACCCAGCACCACAAGCCATAGCAGTACACCCCAGGTTCAAGCCAGTTATATTCTTTTACTTTTTACACCATAGCCCAGTGTCATCATAACTCGACACTGGGACAGCTTTAAGTCCGCGTTAGCCCGCCTTGGTGTTTTGACCATGGTAACCCAGTGTCGTCATAACTCGACACTGGGACAGCTTTGAGTCCGCATTAGCCCGCCTTGGTGTTTTGACCATGGTAGCCCAGTGTCGTCATAACTCGACACTGGGACAGCTTTGAGTCCGCGTTAGCCCGCCTTAGTGTTTTGACCATGGTATCCCAGTGTCGTCATAACTCGACACTGGGACAGTTTTTGATTTTTGCGTCAGCCTTGTCTACCTGCCCAACATTTTGCAATTCTGAAGATCGAGACAAAATTGGCTATGAGTCAACGTCTTTGTCCGAAGATTCTTCCATCATCTCCATACAAAGAGGGACATCTGTTGACACCCAATTTTGACCCTCCCGTCCAGCCATTAACTATAAAATTAGACTGATTTCGTAAAATAATTTTTTATGATTTTTTACAATAAATGCAGTGATAAAATATAAATCTGAGCATAAATAAATAATTTAATAATGGCACGCGTCTTACGTAGAGTCTTAAGTACTTAGAGTCTCGCACCGCATTAATTAATTTTAAGCTCACAAACAATTCTTAAGTAATTAATAAATGCATAAAATAAATAATTTAGCGATAACGCCGTGTCGTAGCATAGCCGCATTTATTAGTAATCATTTGTAATTTAATCACAATTTAAATATTTTAATTTATCAATAAATAATACACCTAAAGAATTAAATAACTAATATCACTAACTAATTAAATTCTACCCACCCCTAGAACTAAAAATATTAGCCCAACACCCCTTTATTTCGTCCAAGACCCGCAGCCCACATCTGCAGCCCAATCGTCCAGCCAACCCAACCCGCGGCCCACTACCCTTTACTTTATCCCCTCCCCATCGTCAACAGCCTAAAAGGAAAAGAACGAAAAACCTAAACCTAAAAGGAGACCATGCAGGCTCCTCTACCTTACCCACAAATCTCGCCGGATTTTTAGGATAGAAAATCCGGCGACTTCCCTTAACCTTACCAATATACCATTTTCATCACAAAATCTCTCCAAAAAAACGATACCCAAAACTTCCTAATACAAACTTACCATAATAACATCAAATCGTCCCTTAATTACTGAGATTAATATCAAGATCTCGTCCAAAATCAGCCCTAAGGTTTACCTAATAGGGAACCCAAACCATGGCTATATAAGCACATGCAATACGGGCATCGAGGGAGGGGGATAAGTCGGGGAGCACCCAAAATCGATAGGCATTGATGTGCACCCCTAGCAGCAGTGAATAACCCAATCGGCGAGGGTGGAGAACCTGCAGCCGAGGAACAACAATCAGCATCGACATCTAAGACAGTCCAGAGCTTTTCTTTTACTGTCGATACACCTTCGAACAACAGCCAAGTAAGCCTAGGAATTAATTCTCAAAGCGAAAAACCACCAACATCAGTCCCTCAAACCGCATCGCAACTCCGAGTGGATCGGCGACTTGATACGCTGCCTCGGTTCGCTGTCCGGAGAAGGTAAACCCGAATTCTCCTCAGTTCATTCATTCCATATTTTATGTGTGTTAAACATATGTTAGTTCATTCATGTTGTTGTGTCCGTTAATACATCTCCATTTCGACGCTTATCTTCATGTATGTTGTTTGACTATCTGACATTAATGGATGGTTGTTCAAATTTGGATGCATATTGTTTAATAGATATAATGGGGCTTACATATGTCTGTTAGTCTCTGAAGGTAAATGGATAAGAATAATTGAAAAGTTGGGAATCACGACAATTATAATCAGAATCGAAATAACTCAGAAACATCTGTTTCTTAGGCTACCTTTTACGTCTAGTTTAGCACGAATCCATGGGTAATGCATTCAATACCATTGAAATATGTCTTGAGATTGATCCTAAAGATGAGTAACCAGATGGTAAGTAGTTAAGCACGTATGTATCCTGACGTCAGAGAACTGGTTCAAGATACTCGTGGGTGAGTTTAGGGTGTTAAAATTGGACATTGACTCTCTGTATATAGTGATGTTGTACTGGCTTACTCATAGGTGTGCATCTGTTACGTTGGTCTTAGTCTCAACTGTACCTTATGCCCCTGCTGTGATCTCCTTTATGAATCAGCCTCAGTTGGTCTTTTGCCTAAGAATTGCTTGTTTAAATCCCTTCAGTTCATTTAGTGGAATAGCTCAATCTGGGGTCATTCTCAAATATGCACCATGTTCCAATGATCTTGCCTTAGCTCTCCGGGTTTGGTGATGTCTTTGTATGCTAAAATAGTACAATATCTTAACTAACTTGTACACTTAGTCTATCAACTTGCAATAAGTTCAAGAAATGTATCCATAAAGGCCCATTAAACCTCTAAATGCTCGCCAGGTCTAAAAACACCCTGCTTGTTATCTTTGCATCCAGGTTTGTTTACATCTAGAGTATTTAGGACGTCAATGCACCTTAGGAAGCTAGAGGGTCGATTGTAATATACTGCAATATGTGTACTGGTGCATCTTTTATGCTTTAGTTATTCTTCTCTTTGCATATTTGGTTCTGACTTGTCTCTTCGGTCATATGGAGTGTGTTACCTTATGGGATGTCTTTGCATGACTAAGTATGCGACACCTTAAGTTCGGGTAAGCTAAGTTTAAACCTCGACCTTTCAGTTGAATTAAAGAAAAATATGCATTTGTCTCCTATATGTGCGAGAAATGAATGAACTTTGTTTGTGTAGAGTTAGAAATCGCCTCTCGGATTAACTGTTATGAATCCAATAAGTTTAGAAACATGTTAGCAGGCCTGGTATTTTGGTGTATATGTTCAATATCGCCTATTTGAAGCCTGCTCATTCTTCCAATAGTTACACTTGTTTGTAATTTAATTTTCCCCTAAAAGAAATACACGCCTTGTCAACATCTTGAAATCCATCGCCTAATCTGAATTATTTGGTTGTTTCTTCCAAACCCTCTTGGATCGTTGATATGATGTGCTTCATACATATAAATGTCAATGTTTATTCGTATTAAGGTTTGGGACATATACTAATTCCTTATTTTCTTTTCTTTTGCATGGCATACGTCGAACAAAACGAAGAGTCTCACCGCGAGACTCATCACGAGCTACTTCAAATGGCAACCGCGTCTATGTGCATCCGCATTCACATTCCCGCTTGAAATTTCCAAGACAAGATGATGTCGCTACACATCTTGAAAGCGCGATCATATCCAATTTTTATCTTATTTGTTTAAAATTGTTGCCTAATTATTTAACTTTGTAATTAATAGGTGGTCTAGAACAATCAGTCCTGGAATAAATAAATTGGGTGGGTAGTGTTATAATCAGAAAGGCTTTTCTAATTATTTATCCTAGGTTTATCACGCACATCTAAACTTTTGCCTAACAACTAAATTTGCACATCTAATCATGAAATTCAGACATAGATTCTTCTCAATTGTAAAATTAAGTCTTATGTTAATCAAAATTAAGATAGCAAGTAAATACATGCACTTAGTTAACAAATCAACTTCGCATCATTTTTACAAATAATATAAGTGCATGCCTTTAGAATTTACACATATTGTTATAGCATTAGTCTTATAAATATTTTATCAAAATACATTCCTTTTATAAACACTTGCATCATCTTTCTCTTCAAATATTTTTTTAAAACATGCATTCTCTCTAACATAATAATTAACCCTAGGTTTGGCAGGACAACCGCAAGTTAGCGGATCTTAGAGGGTGCCTAACCCCTTCCCTCTAGATTAATAAAGAACCCTTATCCAGAACCTCATTAAGTTTAGCAGACCATTAAAATAGAGTTAATGTTTTACTTTAAACTAGTTAAACATTTAGGTGTCCTAATTCACCCAAATTAATTAGGTGGCGACTCCGCGAACCCTTAGCATTCTAGCAACCCTTTAGCATTTTAGCACCCTTTTAAACTTTAGCATCTTTTTGCACTTTTAGCCTCTTTTGCAATTTTAGCATCCTTTTAGCATTTTTAAAACCTTTAAGCCTCTTAAACCTTTTAGCATTTTATTATTTATTTTCTAACATATTGCATTTTGAGCAGGGTTCGCCTTTAGAAAATAAATGTCGCGGCCGGAAAAGGGCGCGACACATGTTCCTGCATATTATTCTGCTAACCTTCATGTTTTTCTGGATAACACTAAATGCAGCAAAAGTGATCAATGTCAGTGAGTCTTTTATTTTTCGTTTCTTGAGTCTTTTATTTCTTTATTTCTATCTTTGCTCGAGGGCGAGCAAATGTTAAGTTTGGGGTATTTGATCGGTGTATTTTATATACATTTTTTGAGTCATTTTTAGTTAGTATTTTACTCATTTCATTTATGTTTAGTACAGTATTAGGGTCGTTTTCCTTTCTTTTGTGTCACAGCGGTCAAAAATGGAGAAATGACGAAAAAGAGATGAAATGAGCATAAAAGAGATGAAATTGCACACAAAAGGGCCAAGAAATGAAGTCTAAGAAGTTCCGGGAATTATAGAGAAAATCGATTTAAGTCCGGACGAGAAAGACGACTTAAACGAATTCGCGAGAAAAATATCACCGCGCCATGGCTAAAATCTTGAAAGTCCCGAGTTCTGAATTTGGGGCCATGGCTGATCTAAAGCCATGGCGACGCGGGAATTATGAAGTGCTGGCCGAATTTGACATGTTTTCAGAATCCTAAAGGGATAAATTTTCCTACCTAAAGGGATAACTTTTCCTACCTAAAGAGATAACTTTTCCTACCTTAAAACCCTTACCTAAAAGGATTCTAATAACTTTTCCTACCTACAAAATCCCTAACCCTTCACCAAAAGGATTCTTTGGCTATAAATACTCTACATCATTAGAAGAATTATTCATTCTCCATTCCACCATTCACCATTCTACATCCATCCATCCACCATTCCACCTTGTAAATATTCCACAACACAATCCTTGGATGCTAGAAGGCTTGGAGACTCGTTCTTAGTAATTTTCTTTTCTTTTCTTGTTCTTTATTTCAGTTTTGCATGATGAACATGGAATTAGTTCTTGTCATGTCAATGGCTAGGAACTAATTCTCTTATAGAGCTTTCTATGTTGAATTGCTTGAAACTTATGCTATAAATTAATGCATGCTTAAGGTTGTTTTTCTTATTGAGAGATCTATCCAATAATTGAGTTGAATTCTTGGTAATTAATTGACAACTAATTATCACTATATGATTTCTAATCAGATTCTGAAAAGGGGGGATTGTGAATATGCTGTAAGTTGGGTAGACATGCTTGAATTGGGGATGAAAATACCTCAATTAGTTATGTAGCGTTGATGAGAGGCTTAACAACCCTAATTTTGCGCATTGTGCGTGACGGTCAACTAGGTTTTTGTTCTTAATCCTCCTATAAAGTTACCCTTATCAGCGAAAGTTAGGTAAGGAACGATACTGGGGTTGAGTGTTTATATAACCCTAACGGGAGTATAAAACGATTTCGTAAACCTGCTTTCTCCAAAAGAAGAATACCATAAGTAATGCATTAGTAAGTAGCATAAGCGGATAGTGAGGATACATAGAAGCCATATTCTCATCACAACTGAAGTAAACCTTATAGTTAAAATAGCTTTTATAATTCTTAGTCATAAACAACCAATCAATCATTAATCCACCAAATAGATACTAGAAAATAGATAACTGATACTTGGACCTTAATCCTAGAGGACGATATTCGGTCTTATCCAAGACTATACTACTTGATACGATAACGTGGACTTGCGTTTAAAAGTGTGTGCATCTATACGCGCATCAATACCCCCAAACTTAACCTTTGCTCGCCCTCGAGCAAAGATCAAAAAGAAAGAAATAAAGACTCAAGGAAAAAGAAAATAGAAAGACTCAATGACATTGATCACTTTGCTGCATTGGTGTTACTTAGAAAAACATGAAGATTAGCAGAATAATATGCATGAACATATATCATGAAATTTTAGCACTCTAAACACATTAAGCTAGATATTTCGCAAACGCATTTTTATCATGCTTAATGGAAGTCAAAATACTGAATCATGCATGTTAATTTCAAAAATCCTATGACATTTTTACTTGCTATTCTCCACTAATCATGGATATGCATATAAGAGATCTTCAGGACTTTTCAGGGTTGTAATGTAGGTTTAGGCATGGGTAGGTAAAAATAAGCATTTAGGCTCATTTTGTGTACCATAAGCTCTTTAGCTTTTCAATGTTTCCCTTTTCTTTTGATTCTTCCCTTCACTTCAAATCTATTTTTTCCCTCTTTTTTTTTGAGAGCGTGAAGTGTATCATAATAACAAGCACCCCTAAACTTAGGCTTTTGTCTATTTCTTATTACTTTTGTATTGGGGTGCATCAATCTTGTTTGCTCTTTTTGTCTCTTTTTGAACACATTCTATTCCAACTATTTCACATTTTTACTTATGGCACAAGTGTGGGAATATAGGGTGTCAAAGAAAAAGTTTCATGTTTAGGCTCAATGGGGCTGACTAGGGATATTTTTAATGTCAGGGATAGAAAAGAGTGGTAAGAATTGGCTAACAAAGAAACGTCTGAATCATGTCCCTAATATGCACATCCTAACTATTTCGCCTCAAATAGCAAGCAATCATAACACATATGTTTTAATCATTTATCATACACAATTCAAGCAAGAAACTCCAAATAGACAGATTTTATGAGTTTTTGACATATCTAACCTAAGTGTTTAGATAGTTGCTTCTAATTCCATTACATTATTCCACATTACTTCACTAGGTGTTTCTAGTAACTACAACATGCATGATTTTTGACAGACAATTATGACTCAAAAAGAAAAAAATTTATGACTAAAAAATACACAAAATAAATCAAAAAGACTCAAACATACTATAACAATAAGACACAAAATAAGACACCCTCCAAACTTAAATCACACATTGTCCCCAATGTGTGCAAGACTAAAAGACAATAAAAGAAACAAGACACTTACAGACTTGGTTTAAAATGGTGGTGGTGGCGGTGGATAGTGCATTGAATACCGTGAGAGGTGAGGGGCTCAGGATTTTTGATTTGGAGAAAGGGCCGTCGGATTAGGACGTTGTCCAAAAATTTAGATTTTTTCGTTGTGGCGCCGCGGCCCTGCAAATGGGCGTCGTGGCGCTCAAACTTCTTGACATCTTCTGATCTTTTGGCGCCGCGGCCCTGCTCCTGGGCGCCGCGGCGCTCTGCTGATTTTCTGGAAATCCTCGGCTTCTCTTCAGTTTTCGCCCTCCAAGTTCTGGCCTTACACCTGTCATCACAGCACATAGCACTACCTCCGTGAGACTGTTCTAAGTAAAGACTAATTGCAGTAAAGTAAATAAATTAAAATACCTTGGGTTGCCTCCCAAGGAGCGCTGTCTTTAACGTCTTTTAGTCGGACGCAAGTTCCTTATCATTCTAGGGTGAGAGAGGTTACTAAGTTCATATATTCCATTTCATTGATCAAATATGGTTTTAACCTCTGTCCTTTTACCTTGAATGAGGCTCCCTCTCTCCCTTTTATTTCAACTGCACCATATGGGAATACTCTTACCACCGTGTACGGTCCAGTCCAACGTGATTTTAACTTGCCTGGAAACAATTTTAACCTTGAGTTGAATAAAAGCACTTGTTGTCCTTCTTGGAAGTCTTTTGGTATCAACCTCTTGTCGTGTCATACTTTTGTTCGTTCCTTGTAGATCTTTGCATTCTCATAGGCGTTGTGCCTAAATTCATCTAACTTGCTCAGCTGTAGTAGTCTCTTCTGCCCTGCTGCTTTGGCATCCATGTTAAGCTTCCTCATCGCCCAATACGCTCTATGTTCCAACTCTACTGGCAAGTGACATGCCTTACCAAAAACTAACTTATATGGTGACATTCCTATTGGTGTTTTGAATGCTGTTTTGTATGCCCACAGTGCGTCATCCAGTTTAATAGACCAATCCTTCCTTGAGCCATTCACCGTCTTTTCCAGTATGCTCTTCACTTCCCTATTTGACACTTCTGCCTGCCCATTCGCTTGAGGGTGGTAGGCAGTTGTGGTGCGGTGGTAGACTCCATACCGGGAAAGTAATGAATTCAGCTGCTTGTTGCAAAAGTGACTTCCTTCGTCACTGATGATGGCCCTTGGAGTGCCGAGCCTTGTGAAAATATTCTTTTGAAGGAATCTTTGAACAGTATTGCTGTCGTTTTCTTTTGTGGCTACTGCTTCTACCGATTTGGACACATAGTCCACTGCCAGAAGGATACATTGATTTCCAAAGGACGGCGGGAATGGACCCATGAAATCGATTCCCCACACATCAAATAGTTCCACTTCCAATATCCCTTGCGAAGACATTTCGTTTCGTCTTGAAATGTTCCCTGTTCTCTGACAACTATCACATTTCTTCACAAAGGCATGGGCATCCTTAAAAAGTGTTGGCCAATAGAACCCGCTGCGATGCACTTTGCCGCTGTTCTTGATGCCCCAAAGTGTCCACCACATGATAGGGTGTGACAATGAGTGAGAACCTGGTGCATCTCCTCCTCTGGTATACATCGCCTGATGACTTGATCGGCACATTGTTTGTATAACATCGGCTCCTCCCAATAGTAGTGCTTTACTTCGGAGTAAAACCTCTTCACTTGCTGTCTTGTCAATTCTGGGGGTATTACCTTAGCTGCAAGAAAATTAACAAAATCAGCGTACCAAGGTAAATTAAAATTCGCACTTACTTGAAACAGTTGTTCATCTGGAAAATGATCATTTATCTGCACATCCTTGGTGTTCTGGCTCTCTGTGTTCTCCAGTCTTGACAAGTGGTCTGCAACTGAATTCTCTGTCCCTTTCTTGTCACGAATTTCCACGTCGAATTCTTGTAGTAGCAAGACCCATCGAATGAGGCGAGGTTTTGCATTCTTCTTTGTCATCAAGTACTTTATGGCAGAATGGTCAGTGTATACTATCACCTTATTTCCAATCAGGTATGACCTGAACTTCTCAAATGCATACACTATTGCTAGTAATTCCTTTTCCGTAGTCGTGTAAATTAATTGTGCGTCATTTAGAGTTTTACTAGCATAATAAATGGATCTAAATACCTTGTCGATTCTCTGTCCAAGCATTGCTCCCACTGCATAATCGCTTGCATCACACATTAGTTCAAATGGGAGCTCCCAGTTTGGTGCAATGACTATGGATGCTGAAATAAGCTTCTCCTTGAGTGTCTGAAAAGCGGACAAGCATTCCTTATTGAAGTCAAAGGCAACCCCCGTCATTAGCAATGTGGAAAGGGGTTTTGAAACCTTTGAAAAATCCTTGATGAATCCCCTTTAGAAACCCGCATGCCCAAGGAAACTTCTGACCCCTTTTGTTGATACTGGAGGTGGAAGATTTTCGATTACTGAAATCTTTGCTTTGTCTACCTCAATACCTTGGTTTGATATTTTGTGTCCCAGGACAATCCCTTCTGTTACCATGAAATGACACTTCTCCCAGTTTAGCACAAGGTTAGATTCTTCACATCGGTTTAACACTGCTTCCAAGCGCCTCAAACATTCGTCGAATGATGCCCCAAAGACCGAAAAATCATCCATAAAAATCTCTATAGTCCTCTCCACCATGTTGTTGACACCCAATTTTGACCCATCTTTTAGTCATTTCTTGCAAATTTTAAGCATTTTAGGACACCGCATTTTGTCACAATTTTTGACATTTTTGTATATTTTTTACCTAACATTCTATGTTGTTTTATTTTTTGTAAATTGACATCATGTTTTTACTTTAATTAGATATTAAACATTTTTAAATATTATGTTATTATTTTTTGCGCGATCATTTTGTTTTACTAATTTTGCATATCTTTAAATAATTAAATGACATCCCGTCTTTACTTTTAACCAGACATTAAATATTTGCTAAATATTGTATTTTATTATTATTGCATCGGCATTGACATTTTAATAATTTTGTATCTTTAAATAATTTTTCTTTTAAATAATTAATCCATTTTACATTTTGTCAAACCAGTCCAGTCCAAGGCACAATCTGAATCAGTCCAATCCGCCAGAAACCGAAGCCCAAACTGAGGCCCAATACACCTTTCATCTTTTCCCTCCAATACCCAAAACCCTAAACCTAAATCCCACACTATAAATAAAACCTTACCCCCCCCCCCCTCATTTAAAAACCTACCCTACCTTACCCTATTATACCCCAGCCGTTGAGCCCCCCCTCCCCCCCACAAAATATTACTTCATCAGCCGCACAAGCCCACTTCAAAATCAGTCACCTGTCTCCCCCTTTCCCTTTCCCGTCGCCGCCGCCTCCCTTCGTCGGAGCTTGGCGAAGCCCCCTTTTAACACCCGCAAACCTCCCCCTCTCACCATCCCTTCCTAACCCTAGCCGTCTATACCCTATTGCTCCCGTCGCCACTACCCGTCGACCACCATAACCGCCGGTGAAACCCCCTAGCATAACCCATCAGCCTCTTCACACCTCACTGCCACACACGACACTCGCCACTGCCCTGAACCAGCAACACCCCGTCGCGAACCACCATTCCATTTCCCGTCGCTGCTGCCTATTGTCGGAGCTCCACCCACTGAACCGTCGACCTTGAACCACTATTCCAGCGTCGACACGCAACCCCTTCCCGCTGCCTTTTCGTGTTGTTAACTCGCACAATTTGCTTGTATCTCTTTTGTTGGCTATGTTGAGCGGTTGATTTGTTTTGGTGATTCACGGAGTTTACAACTCGCGAGCTCTTGTTCCGTGCATTTTATCGCTCCGAACCGCTGATGTGTTACCGTTTCAGGAACTGTTTTGACATTTTTGCCCTTTAACTGGCTTTGTATTATCTTGAATTTTCCGGCGAGTCTTGTTGGCTACTCCACTGTCTTACCGTTTGTTGGACTGATTGTGGTTATTGGTTGGACTGATTTTTGTCATCTTAATGGGCTGATGCTGGACCATTTCCGTTGCTATGTTGTCGTTTATTCCACTGTTTCGCCGCCCTTTGTTGTCCACTGATTTTCTAAGAATTACTTACTATCCGCTGGATGCTGGACTGATTTTTAGGCTATTTTTGCTACATTTTTTGCTGGTTTACTGATTTAGAACAAATACTACACTGTTGGTATTTTACTCATTTGAACAAGATGCTACACTTGAATGGCCGATGAAGGAATCTCCGTCTGATTTCCAAGGCCTTCCCTGTACAAAATACGGATTTATTTTTGCTTTATTTATTAATTCCTGCTATTACTTTAAAATTATTTATTCTATTACTAATACTTTTACTAAGTGTTCATGCAGGTATCCAGAGATGCATTTCAAAAAGAATGTCCCGGAGCTTATTCTATGCCGTATTTAATTTCAGTTTTATTATTTTGCATTGCATTTTATTTTAATTGTAAATTATGTAAAAATGCTTAGAATAGGTAGAATAAAAGTTAATATAAAATTAACCTAGGTTTGAACGGATAACCGCAAATTAGCGGATCTTAGAGGATGCCTAACCCCTTCCCTTTAAGATAATAAAGAACCCTGATCCAGAATCTCATTAATTTCGCAGACCATTAAATGGAGATTAATTGCAGTATTTTTATTGCAATAAATCAAGTGTCCTAATTCACTTAAATAATTAGGTGGCGACTCATTTAAATACATCTAGGAATCAACCATAAGTATTACTCCCGTTTTCGACTACGGTTAAAATGGGGTGTTACAGATGGCGACTCCGCTGGGGATAATCAGGTTCTTGACCATAGCAAACCTAGGTTTATTATTGCTTGACTTTATTTTTATTTGTTTTAAATGCCTTAAAATTGTTTGCTTTAATTTTGTATGATTAACTGTTTTAATTGCTATTTGTTTTTCGCTTTCTTAAATTGACATTCCGCTCATATTTCTTCCACTGAAAATTCACATTGTCACACTACACGCCGCTGGTGTGCAAGCACCCGCAAATTTCTTTCAAGAACACCCAAAATTTAGGAGAGTTGGCTTGCGTGAGTTAGATCGGTTCGTCCGATCACCACGTAGCCTTCTCTCGAGTTGTCGCTCGGGAACTCAAGGCCTAGTAAGCCAAATCTTAGAAAGCTTAAGATAGAGCTATACCACCTTTTATATTAAGTCATGCATAAACCTTAGGTGGGTTAATCCTTGGTATTAACGCCACAATTAGAAATCTACCAAACTTGTCGACGAGTTTCACAACCCAACGACCCATTGGCATACTTTGTGTAGCGTGATGATGATAGACGGATCCAAGCCTGATCATGACACACTGAAATTGGAAAAAGTGCACCGTCATTTGGTCGCCATTTCCAACAAAACATTGCAGTTTAACGGCTTGGACCTATTTATCATAATCTCGCATATCTGGCGCTTAGGCGACCTCGACATAAGAGAGGTCCCACGTATTAGCGCGCTTGATTTGCATGCATTTGTTTACTATTTTGTCGCTAGCAATTCTGTACATATTATTTAATGCAATAATTACTCTTTTAACCTCTGTGCATATCATGCTTATAGTTCCGGCCATTAGCATTTGCATTTTTGCACTTTTGTTGTCACATTGCAATCAGGACTTCTACTGCGTAAATCGCTCTTAAACAGCACGATTAGGACTTTGTGAAGCATCAACCACCAGTCCGGTCGAACCAATCAGGGGAGTCTTTGACTATATTGTCACGCCCTTACATTTTACTATTTTTTGTGGCTTGCCTACTCTCACTCATTTGTCATATTTTTGCAGGAAGGCCGCCCTCGCATATAGTCGAGGGCGGACAACAACAACAACAACAACAATTAAAAAAAAAAAAAAAAAACTTCACAAGAGTGAGCTGGAATTATGTCAATTTATACCAGATTCAACGAAGCATCACTCTGGGTCCTATATTTTTTATCTTTATACATATTTGCAAATCTAATTGATATGTCTAGTATTAATTACATAATTCTTTATCATGCATTTTACAACATAATTTCCCGAACTACGCGTGTCTGATTCTCACCACACGGTGTGATACGTAGGCAACCCGTCTAGGGTTCGACACCACTACATAAAAAAAAAGTGTGGGACATATTTGGTTCACCCATTAATTGCATTTATTAAAACACGGACATTCATTATTGCATTTCAATCATTCTAGCATATTCATTCATGCATTTCATTCATTCTATCACAGTCATTCATTTTTTCATTACATTCGTCTTTCTTTGCATTAGTCTTATAGTGAACAATTATTTGTTTTGCACAGCTTTTATTTTTGCATTTCTTTCATGAATAAATTCTTGTAAATCATACGTTTTATAACATATCCGAACGAACCACGCACACTGATTCTCGCCAAAGATGAGATACGTAGCGGCTCATCGGGGTTCGGTACCATTTATTCAAAAAATACAAAAAAATATTTTATTCCAAAATCATAAAAAAAAACTCTTTTAAGTATCATTGTTTGATTTGGTTGATACCAACACAGTTGGGAGTGTGCATAGGAAAGAACGAATAATAATCAATGTGGGTTGACTTCGTGGTAAACCATAAATTCTTTTGGTACCTCTTATTCACCCGTAAATGACATTGCCTTACATGTTTTCAAGATAAGAACGAAACCAACCTCATCGTTTCATGTGCGTTGTGTGGTGAGTTTTAGAATAAGTTCAATTGCATTGCATTGTGATCTAGAACTTGGCCTGAATGTTCGTTGAGGCGAAATTCTGAGTAACACTTGGTGTAGAAAATGATCGTAGGCTTTCTTTGACCCGTTTGAGCCTTTTCAGCCTACCAAATAACATTATCCGTAGTACACCCTTTTTGAGCCTAAAGCCTATTCTTTTGACAACCGCATATTACACCTATACCATTTCAGTGCCAGACGCACTATTCCTCTTGGCCCGACCTCGAGCGCTTTAGAAATGTGCAGTGGTACAAATTCTGCGTCGAAGTTTGCAAAGGCAAAATTGTCAAAGTCCCAAAAGGAAAAGAAAACACAAATGATGACTCACAAAGAAGAAATCAAAAGCCAGACAAAAATAAAAAAACAAAACAAAAAAAAAGAATGAAATGCTGGAACAACTTTTGAAAAGCGGGCGACAAACGAAAGATTCAAGAAGTCGATCTGAGAAAAGCGGGACAAAAAGCGGTCAAGATTAAAGCACACAAATATCAAACACGGACGTAGTCCATCGCCGAGGAGGATTAGTCACTTTTACCCAAATGATATCCATCCTTTCCCAAACCTACATTACAAGCCCGTGACAAGCCTACATGATCTTATCTCGAGGTTCTCACATTAGTGGATACTTACATGACGGCCAAGCCTATGGTATCACAGTTGCATGCATTGAACATCCTTTTGAGTGTGAGCGTACTTTCTCTAAACGCCCCAAAAATTCAAAATACTGGAATATATGTGAGAAATGAGACTTTCTTTCAGTGAGGGCATTTGAAACGTGAGATTACGTGTAGTTAGAAACCTTGACTGCAAGCAATTGTGTCGATACTTAGGTGTCTGAGGTACCATTTGAAACTATAGGAATCATCCAGAAGTCAGTCTTGGTTAGACTGTAAGTGAATAACGGAATTCCTAACCACAATACTAATTGTTGGTATCAACTGAAGTCAGAACGTGATGCTGTCTTTCCACTTTTCAAAAACAAATGCATATAAAATCCTCATTTTTTGCATCATGAACTACGTCTTGACCTGATTCCCTCGACGGGATACGTAGGCAGTCACTTTGGCTTCGGTCTCATTTTTGAAAATTGTACAGTCATTTTTTTTGCATCATGAACTACGTCTTGACCTGATTCCCTCATAAGGATACGTAGGCGGCCTAAGTCGGCTTCAATCACACCATTAGAAATCTTCCCATTGGCTCGTGTGCGACGGAATACGTTTGATTATTCTGAAAAGAGATATGAGCAATTTCCGCCAGAGTTAAAGTCTTGCCCATGCGCCCCGCATAACAAAACTGGGACAATTTTGGGAAGTGCATCATGAAGAGATCATAATAAGGATTCCAAAAGCAATCGTGGCATTCGCGACATCCGGCAAGTCGCGCGTGCGTCAGCACTCGCAGCTTTCAGATCTTCATATCAGCAAAGGCGGGAGCACAACAATAAGCCCATGCGGGTTACAAAAGCACAACGTCCATGCAATGACGTTATCTCAACCCAGACGAGTCACAAGGCAGGTACGTCCATAAAATGACACAATTTCATTGTAAGCCTGGCGCAACCATTCATGCTTCATACATACAACGGCGAACATTTGCATTTCGTCCATACAAGACAACGCGCCATCTGGCGCCATGCATTTCGTCCATACAAGCGACAACGCCCATACTGGCGTCATTTGCATCTCGTCCATACAAGACGACAACGCCCATACAAGGCGCCATGCGTCTAAATCCATACAAGACGACAACGCCCATACAAAGCGTCATCCGCATTTCGTCCATACAAGACGACATAACGCCCATACAAGGCGTCATTTGCATTTCGTCCATCTGAGCGTACAGCGCCCATCTGGCGTCATCTGCGTCGTCCATACAAGACGACAACGCCATACAAGGTATCATCATGCATTTCGTCCATACAAGCGACAACGCCATACAAGGCATCATTTGCATCGCTCATACTGAGACAACGCCCATACTGGCGTCATTTGCGCATGTCGTCCATCTAAGCGACAACGCCCATAGAAGGCGTCATTTGCATGTCGTCCATACAAGACGACAACGCCCATAGAAGGCGTCATTTGCATGTCGCCCATACAACGACAACGCCCGTAAGGCGTCATTTGTATGTCGTCCATACAAGCGACAACGCCATACAAGGCGTCATTGCATCGTCCATCAAGACGACAACGCCCACAAGGCGCCATCTGCATTTCGTCCATACAAGGCGGTAACGCCATACAAGCGTCATCTGCATTTCGTCCATCTGAAGCGACAACGCCCATCTGGCGCCATCTGCATTTCGTCCATAAGACGACAACGCCCATACAAGGCGCCATCTGCATTTCGTCCATCTGAGACGACAACGCCATACAAGGCGTCATCTGCATTTCGTCCATACAAGGCGGCAACGCCCATAAGGCGTCATCTAAATTGCCCATCTGAGCGATAACGCCATCTGGCGCCATCGCATTTCGTCCATACAAGGCAACAACGCCCATACAAGGCGTCATTTGCATCGCCCATACAAGGCGACAATGCCCATACAAGGCGTCATCTACATTTCGTCCATACAGCGACAACGCCCATCTGGCGTCATTTGCATTTCGTCCATCTGAGCGATAACGCCATACTGGCGTCATTTGCATATCGTCCATCTGAGACATAACGCCCATACTGGCGTCATTGCATCTCGTCCATACAAGATGACAACGCCATACTGGCGTCATCTGCATTTCGTCCATACATTTATGACAACGCCATCTGGCGTCATCTGCATTCGTCCATACAAGACGACAACGCCCATACTGGCGTCATTGCGCATCTCGTCCATACTGAGCGACAACGCCCATACAAGGCGTCATCTGCATATCGTCCATACAAGACGACAAGCGCCATACTGCGCGTCATTTGCATTTCGTCCATACAAGCGATAACGCCATACCTGGCGTCATTTGCATATCGTCCATACAAGCGACAACGCCATACTGGCGTCATTTGCATCTCGTCCATACAAGCGACAACGCACATACAAGGCGTCATCTGCATTCGTCCATCTGAGACGATAACGCCCATACAAGGCGTCATTTGCATTTCGTCCATACAAGCGATCGCCCATACTGGCGTCATTTGCATTCGTCCATACAAGGCGACAACGCCCATAAGGCGTCATTTGCATTTCGCCCACAAGGCGATAACGCCATACAAGCGTCATTTGCATTTCGTCCATACAAAACGATTCGCCCATACAAGGCGTCATTGCATTTAAATCCATCTGACGACAACGCCCATACAAGACGTCATTTGCATTTCGTCCATACAAGACGACAACGCCCATACAAGGCGTCATCTGCATCTCGTCCATACAAGACGATAACGCCCATACAAGGCGTCATTTGCATTTCGTCCTTACAAGACGACAACGCCCATACAAGGTGTAAATGCATTCGTCCATACAAGACGACAACGTCCATACAAGTGTCATTTGCATTTCGTCCATACAAGACGCATAACGCCATACACGGCGTCATCTGTATGTCGTCCATACAAGACGACAACGCCCATATAAGGCGTCATTTGCATCTCGTCCATACAAGACGATAACGCCCATACTGGCGCCATTGCGTCTCGTCCATCTGAGCAGCAACGCCCATCTGGCGTCATCTGCATCGTCCATACAAGCGACAACGCCATACAAGGCGTCATGCATTTCGTCCATCTGAGGCGACAACGCCATACAAGGCGTCATTGCATTTCGTCCATCTGAGACGACAACGCCCATCAAGGCGTCATTTGCGTCTAAATCCATACAAGCGATAACGCCATTTCCCGTCATTGCCGCTTATTAGCTGAGCTCGCTCGAACCGTCGACCTTGAACCACTATTCCAGCGTCGACTCGCAACCCCCTTCCCGCTGCTTTTTCGTGTTGTTAACTCGTGATAGCTTATTTGTATCTCTTTTGTTGGCTATGTTAGGCCCGGATTTGATTCTGTTTTGGTGATTCGCGGAGTTTCTACAACTCGCGAGCTCTCTGTTCCGTGCATTTCTTCCCGTGAATCGATGTGTTACTGCGTTCAGAACTGTTTTGACATTTTTGCCGCTAACGGCTTTGTATTATCTTGAATTTTTAGTGAGTCTTGTTGGCTACTCCACATCTTACCGTTTGTTGGGTGATTGTGGTTATTGGTTGGGTGATTTTGTCATCTTAATGGTGATCTTTGGACCATTTCCGTTCTTATGTTGTCGTTTATTCCTTTGTTTACGCCACTTTGTTGTCATTTGATTTTCTAAGAATTACTTACTATCCATTGGATCTTTGGGTGATTTTTAGGCTATTTTTGCTACATTTTTCTTTGGTTTCTTGATTTAGAACAAATACTACACTGTTGGTATTTTACTCATTTGAACAAGATGCTACACTTGAATGGCCGATGAAGGAATCTCCGTCTGATTTCCAAGGCCTTCCCTGTACAAAATACGGATTTATTTTTGCTTTATTTATTAATTCCTGCTATTACTTTAAAATTATTTATTCTATTACTAATACTTTTACTAAGTGTTCATGCAGGTATCCAGAGATGCATTTCAAAAAGAATGTCCCGGAGCTTATTCTATGCCGTATTTAATTTCAGTTTTATTATTTTGCATTGCATTTTATTTTAATTGTAAATTATGTAAAAATGCTTAGAATAGATAGAATAAAAGTTAATATAAAATTAACCTAGGTTTGAACGGATAACCGCAAATTAGCGGATCTTAGAGGATGATTAACCCCTTCCATTTAGGATAATAAAGAACCCTGATCCAGAATCTCATTAATTTCGCAGACCATTAAATGGAGATTAATTGCAGTATTTTTATTGCAATAAATCAAGTGTCCTAATTCACTTAAATAATTAGGTGGCGACTCATTTAAATACATCTAGGAATCAACCATAAGTATTACTCCCGTTTTCGACTACGGTTAAAATGGGGTGTTACACATGTCTGAGAAAATTGTCATCATACACCTCTTAAAGGTCGCAGGTGCATTGCAAAGCCCGAACGACATCCTTCTAATGCAAATGTACCAAAAAGACAAGTGAATGTCGTCTTTTCCTGATCTTCTGGCGCTATTGCAATCTGGTGATACCCTGAGTACCCATCCAAAAGCAGTAGTAGTTGTGCCCTGCAAGTCTATCCAACATCTGATCTAGAAATGGCAACGGGAAATGGTCTTTTCTGGTTGCCTTGTTCAACTTGCGATAGTCAATGCAGATTCTCCATCCAAGAATCGCTTCTAGAAGGAATGAGTTCGTTCCTTTCGTTGGTCACCACTGTTATTCCACCCTTTTTGGGCACCACTTGTACTGGACTCACCCATGCGCTGTCAGATATAGGGTAAATTACTCCTGCATCGAGCCATTTCAGGATTTCCTTTCTGACTACCTCCTTCATGTTTGGGTTTAATCGTCTTTGTGCCTCGATGGATGGTCTGCTCTCCTCATCTAGACGGATCTTATGCATTACTGTTGACGGACTTATCCCATTTATGTCTGCAAATGTACATCCAATGGAATGCTTGTGATCCTCGACTCGTGATTTATCGGTCTGCTGTGGATAAGTGGCGTGAAATGATCACTGGTAAGGACTTATCTTCACCCAGATATTGGTATTGTAAATGATTGGGTAGGATTTTTAACTCTAACTCTGGAACCTTCTCTGTGGATGGTATTGATCTTTCTGGCATCTGCCCAAGCTCCTCATACCTCCTCCTATCCCATTTCTCATAAACATTCATCCAATTCGCATACTCCATCAGCCCTGGGTCGTTTCCACTATTATCATCTCATTTGGTCAGTACTTCTTCAAGCGTATCATCATGTCTGAACCCTTTGGATGATACTGCATCTTCGATAATATCAATGGCTGAGCAGTTATCATTGGCATCTGGAAAAGTTGCTGCCCGAAAAACATTCAAAATCACATCTTCTTCATCTACCCGAAGCTTCAACTCCTCTTTGTGAACATCGATGAGAGCCTGTCCTGTGGCTAAGAAGGGTCTTCCAAGTATGATGGGGTTTATGTCGTTATCTTTTATGTCTAAGATAACGAAATCAGTGGGAAATATGAACTTGTCCACCTTCACCAATACATCTTCGATGACTCCTCTAGGATGAACTATGGAGCGGTCAGCTAACTGCAAGGTGATGTTTGTAGGTTTGACTTCTCCCATTAAAAGTTTGCAGAAAACTAGATAAGGCATCAGATTTATGCATGCCCCCAGATCGTACAATGCTTTCTGACATTCAAACTTTCCAATGGTGCATGGGATGGTGAAGCTCCCTGGATCTTGTAATTTCTGAGGTAGTTTTCTCTGTAGGATGGCACTACATTCTTCAGTTAACACCACTGTTTCGTAGTCCTCTATCCTCCTCTTTTTGCTAAGAATATTCTTCATGAACTTTACATAGCTCGACATCTGCTCTAATGCTTCAGCAAATGGGATATTGAGTTGCAATTGTTTGAGAATTTCCACAAATTTAGAGAATTGCTTGTCAAGAGCACATGTTTTTAGCCTCTGGGGATATGGTATCTTCACCTGGGGTGCATTCACTACAGCTTCTACCAACTTTTCGGCCTCTGGGCTCTGGGCGCCGCGGCCCTGCTCATCGGCGCCGTGGCGCTGCTGCTGCTGCGAACTTTCCATCTCCACTGATTCGGCATTCTTCAGGTCAATCGCCTGACATTGTGCTTCCATACTTCCTTCTACATGTGCAGATTGTTTTTCTTGCATTTCGCTGTTCAACATGACCGCGAGTTGTCCTATTTGCGTTTCCAACTTCTTCATGGCCATTCTCGTTTCGTCCGTAGGCGAGTTTGATACCTAGTAAAACTGAGTATGGCTTCTCGTAACTCCTCCCTCTCTTCCTGTGGGGTTGGAGCTTTATCATATTGACAGTAATAATCCATGTCTTCAGGATCCCTGAGATGAATCAAAACCAACAACGGATCACGACACACTTGTTTTCAAAAAATTAAAAAAAACAATAAATAAAACCAAATTAGAAATTAAGAATAGATAAAATTGATATTGAACTATGCCTAATCCCCGGCAACGGCGCCAAAAACTTGATGCGCGATTTAATGCACACACTTTAACGCAAGTGCACGTTGTCGACTCAAGTAATATAGTCTTGAAGACCGAGTTATCGTCCTCAGGGATTAGTGCTCAAGTACCAATTATCTATCCTTTGTTATCTATTTGGTAACCGATATTTGAGTTGTTGATTATGACTAATAATTATAAAGACTAATTAACTATGTGTTTACTTCAGTGATGATGGAAATAGGGCTTCCAAGTCTCCTCAACTATCCGTTTATATTACTTATTAATGCAATAAATTATGGTTCTTCTTCTTTTGGAGATAGCAGGTTTACTAATCCGTTTTATACTCCCGTTAAGGCTATATAAACACTCAACCCCAGTAGCGCTCATTTCTACCTTTCGATGATAAGGATGACTCTATAGGAGGATTAAGAACAAAAACATTGTTAACGTTTACGCAAGTAATTTAGGTATTTAAACCCCCGTTAACGCTACACAAGTAATTGAGGTATTTTCATCCCCAATTCGACCTATGATTACCCAACTACAGCATAGTCACAACCTCCACCTTTCGAAGTTTGATTAGAAATAATATAAATAATGATAATTAATGATCAAGTAATTACCAAGCATTCAAAACACTATTGGATAAACCTCAACAATAAGAAGAACAACCATAAACATGCATTAACTCATAAAGGTTCAAGTGAATTGACATGGAAAGCCCTATATTAGAATTAGTTCCTAGCCATTGACATGACAAGAACTAATTCAATATCCAACATAAACTAAAAGTAAAGTAAAGGAAAGAAAGAAAATTACAATAGAATGGTCTCCAATCTTGAACTCCAATATGTGTTGTGTTTGTGCAAGAAAGGGAACCCTTAAAAACTGCTTAGGGTTCTCTTTTTATAGCTTCAAAACCGCCCTTAAGGTTTTCCTTCAGCCTTGGCTCATAAATTAGTTAAAAACCTGATTTTTCTCGCGTCGGCGCCGGCTCTTGCATCAGGCGCGCGGAACTCGAAACTCTCGATGATGGCGTCGCGGCTCGCAACTCTGTTGCTGGGCGCCGCGTACTGAACTTCGAGACCTCTCGGATATTGGGCGCCGGGCGCGCTGGCCTGATAATTTGGGCGCATGGCCTCTGTGATGTCTACTGGTTCGCCACTTTCTCGCATTTTAAGCTCTGGAACCTCCACTTTTGCCCTCTTTTCGCTCCTTTTCCGCCAAAGAACCATTTTAACCACTTTGACTCAAAAGAAAGAAAATTTATCCTAAGACGACACATATTTGTACAAAAAGGGACAAAAGACTCACTAAAAACGACTCAAAAAGTGTATATAAAATACACTGATCAATAGTGGGGCGGGGTGAATTTCATATAAGATCTGCACCGTACCCGCCCTGCAACCCGCACCGCCCGTACCCGCACTGCCAATACCTGCACCGCCTATTAATTTAATTAAGTTATTTACTAATTTATTTGGCAATTTCTTGATTTAAAATGTGACTTCACTAACTTGGGTCATTCCCTTTTTATTAAATCAGCCGAGCGAGCCCAGGCCCCAGGCCCAACTCAACTCAGCAAAAGGGCAAATGAACCCTACATCTCATTACTAAAATCCTAATTTTATCTTCGCAAAATTGCAGTAGCCAGTAGGATGCAATATTTCCAAATATTGCATGTAATGTAGAGCTAGAACAAAATTTCATTTATTGAATACTTCTACATCCAAGATTATGTGAATGAGAAAATCACGGTCAGAGCCTCAAAGGATTGAGAAACAATTGAGAATATTGCGACAAATAAATATGAGGGTGATCCTCAAAAAGTGAATCATGATATATAGAGGGAGAATCACCTTCTTAGTGTGAAAGGTAAATCAAGTATGTAAAGTCCTTGTAGAATCATATTATTAGTCAAGATCTCTTTGCTGATAAAGCATGCAAGAAAATCCGTCTACTTTACTTGGCCACAATTTTTGTCTTCTATTTGGTTAAAAACTTGCCTGGACACTAGATTTCCAACATGACATTTGAGCTTTCCACTATTCTGTTATGCAGTTTCATTCAACTTATTTAGGTGGGTACCCACTCGGGGTAAATGGGGTGGGGGCAGGTGGAGGAATTACTACCCGTGATTGGTGGTGGAGCGAGAATGAGTGTGGGTTTTTAGTAACGGGTAAGGGTATGGGCTACCCTTTCCCTGCCCCCGCCCTGCCCCATTGACATCCCTACACCGATGGGCTCTATATAACAGGTTTGTAAAGATGATGTTGGACAGAATATTGACCCAATATTGTACCGATCAATGATAGATAGTCTTTTATACCTTATTGCCAGTCGTCCTGACATTATGTTTAGTGTGTGTGTGTGCTAGGTTCCAAGCCAGTTCCAAGATATCTCACCTAAATGTTGTTAAACGTATCATTCGATATGTCGCCAACACTAGTGAGTTGGGTATTTGGTACACCAAGGACACTAATCCTAATCTAATAGGATATAGTGACTCGAATTGGGCCGGTGATGTAGATGATAAAAAGATTACTAGTGGTGTGTGTTTCTATTTAGGCAATAGTTTAGTCTCATGGTATAGTCGTAAACAGAATTGTGTATCACTTTCGACTGCCGAATCTGAATATGTGGCAGCCGGAAGTTGTTATGCTCAACTGATTTTGTTACGACATATGCTAGATGATTATGGCTTTTCAAACAACTCTATGATTTTGTACTGTGATAATCTAAGTGCAATTAATATTTGCAAGAATCCTGTTCAGCATTCACGTACAAAGCACATAAACATACGACATCATTTTTTAAGAGACTTAGTTGAAAAACAACTAGTTCAAATCGAATATGTTGATACTCTTCGTCAACTAGCTGATATTCTTACCAAAGCTCTAGATCATGAGAGATTTTCTAGCTTGAAGAAATCTTTTGGTTTATGATTTCTCTGAAAATAAAACAGGCAAGGTAGATGTTGTCCTCAATATTGTCTCAACATTCTGGATAACATTTATTGTTTTGTCAATATACTTAATAAATATTATGACGGTGTTGTATAATATGTTTAATTACTCAAGTATGAATCTATAAGGATAAGAACAAAATGCGATATCGTTCTCTGCTATGATATATGTAAAACAATTATATATATCATAAAAAAAGTATCATAAGAAGGCAAAGCCTCAACAATAGATTTGGTTGTTTACAAAAAAAAACAAAGCTCTAAGATTGGTATCGTTCCTATTCTATAGGAGTACCACGTACTTCAAAGAAGGTTGAAAATAATTATGTATGGGTTCAACTAAGTTGATTAAGGACAATGGAAAAATGTCACATTGATCCAGAGATCAAACTCATAGGGAACATATACATAAGATGTTTGCCAAATCGGTAAATCCTTAGAGTCTTATAATATTTGTGTTGATTAAAAATGTTGCCAACATCATCAACAATATCATCTTTCAGTATATTAATTGATAATTTTTTGCCTTAATTTCATATTTTTCGTCTCGTTTTTAAAACTTCAAATCCTCATCTGGATTGTGATTACCGTTTTAATTTTCAAAATTTAAAAGATGTTGTGTGCTATGTTGTCTCCTTGTTTTAAGTGTAAAGAGTTTCAAGTCTCTTATACTACCTAAATTTGGGGGAAAGAAGTTGAAGTATATATAGATTGCCATAATGAAAAAAAAACCACTAGTCCTTGTATTGTCACATCAATCGGGTACATAAAATCAATGGAAGCCCAAACACCACTAATACCTTTTCAAGATCAACTCTTCCCAAACACACCAAACTCTCCAAAACCCTCTCCTATGTCCATTTTCCCTAAATCTTCCAACACTAAAGAATACACAACAATGTCGACCAACCCGTCAAACAAAAAGATGGTGTACAAGCATTATACACCAATTAATGATCTGAAACCTGTCCAGGAAGATTTCTTACAAACAATGATTTTTATAGGTTCGGATGAACCATTACAGATGACCTTTCCAGGTGAAAATAAAAACCCCATTGATGTTGATGAAACATCGGACTTCTCAAACCTCGCTACTCAACATTCATCATCGATATTTCCGTCAAGAAGGTCTAAAAGGGTTTTTGAAAACTGATTTCGTGAGAATCAGACTGCTAAAAGGTCAAGGGTCGAATCGACTTCCACTGATGAAAAGTCGACTTTCCCTGTTGACTCCAGCAGTATTAGTAGCAGCACTGACTCTAACTTCAGTGTCCACAACATTCCTGGAATACCTTCAACACCTACTCCACAAGCTGAACCTGAGAAGGAAGAAGATGAGGTGTCAGACAACCCACCTCTGAGAAGCTTTATACCAAGAAGGGTCCGAAGAACTTATAGAAAGGTTGCTTCAAATGTTGCTTCAACATCAAAGGAAACATACACATCAGTGGACCGGACTTTATTGCCCCAACATCTGAGGCAACCCTGCACCAACCCCTTCAAACAACAACAATACAGAATCTGAATCAGATTATGAGGTAATGGCTCACTCTTCTTTATTTCAGACAAAATCCTTCGCTGATAATTGGAAATGGTTTAAGGATAGAATGATTAGGGGAGAGAAAGTTATTGGTCTGAACTCATTCTCCAATTATGGCTTAGTTGATTTTTTAAGCAGCCGAAATGTCTTAAATTCAGTGACTGGAAAAAGTCCTTATTGTGAAAGGGTAATTAGGGTATTCTATGCTAACTTGGCACCTGTTGTGAAAGACACTAGCTCAAATAAATTTGGTAAAGTGTACTTATACAACAAAATATATAATTTTATACTCGAAATCATCAACACCACTATAGGGATAACCATAAATGAAAGATCATCTTTATCCAATCCCACTACAGAGGAGCTTAATGCTATAATCAAATACCTTACAGGGAATTTGATCACAGTTTGAGCACCTCGTAGTCCTGTTTCCAAACTTACTGCTATGTTTACAACCTTGCACAAACTTGCCATTTTCAATTGACTATATTCTCTTAATGAGACGGTGGTAACTCTAGAGCAAGCATCACTGCTTTCTAAGATTGGGAAAAATGAAAGAGTTGACTTAGGAACTTTAATATTTGAACATGTTGCCAACTTGACAGAAAGAAATAGCAACTCTGCCCTTCCATAACCCCTCTTTGATCTACCAAATCCTCCTCAATCAAGGTTTAAAACTCTAAAAAGGAAGAAGTGAGTCTGCGCCGAGATATACTCGGTCAAATAGCGATATTAAGCAGGACAAGATCATCGATCCGCCTATAAGAAAGAAAGGCGGGACATAAAACATCACGGATGTTGCGATATTCGTGCAACATAGACGAGAATAAGGTCGATGTCCATGAATGACTTTGAAGCACATAACCGAACTAAGCATGATTCAGAAGTCAAGTGCGAGCCAGAGACTATTATGAGGACATTCTTTCTTCACAAAAAGGAAGAGAAGATGATGATGATGATGATGCTGCAAGGCCAAGCAAAGACACATGGAGAGAGAAGAGGAAATGAATGTTGCTGCTACCAGTACCGAAAGGAGATGATGATGGTGCTGTACATATTGGTTTGTCACAGAAAGCGGCTGGAAGCTACTCTGGCACAACCAATCTAGCTATGGTGTTAGCTTCATGAAGTGGTAGTTAGGTTTATGGATGATGATTATTGAAATTTGTTTTGCAAATTGACATGATGATACATTGGTTTTTTTTTTTTTGCTAGTTTGTAATATTTACTTTGGGATATTGGTCAGTTCATGCATATATTATTTTGCTTACTGTGGAAATATTATGATTGTTAGTTGTTGACTTATTACGAATATGTTGTATGTAATGCAAGTCACGACTAATGGATGTAAACTCCTTCTAACTTAATCATCGATACAACACTACTTGAAATTCATAACTGCAGGTTGATGGAGCATGGCCATGATCCTACTGATTTTTAGATTGTTAGGACGACATCGATAATCAGTATCCTAGTCATTTTTAGTTTTGTATAGAGTTTTGTGGAGAAAGACAAAAAAAGGAGATTGTTGATGTTGGATGAGTGTTGTGACAAATCTGTAATTGTTCAGGACAACATCTCTTATGAACATAAGGATGTTGCCAACAATGTAGTGACAATATCACAGACAACATCTGTGTAAATAATTTTGCCTATTCTTTCGGCCAAAACAATGTTTGTTACTGTGAGTTAAAAATGACTTAGGCAAGCTAAAAAGGAAGTTGTGTTTAAAACGTGGAAAAAGAAGAAGTCAAACTTGGAAGAAAAACAACATGAAGACCAAGTCAAGACTGTTGAGTTTTTCATGGATGAAGAATCGGTCCAAGCTGCAGCCTTCTTTCTCGCAACTCCCACAATCAATCAGTGAGGATTTCAAGGAAGTTTCACACTATAAATAGAGGGGAAACTTCAGAGTATCGATATCCAGAATTCAAAGAAAAGAATCACCAAGAGAGCTCTCGGATATTCACCTCAGAAACTGGATCAACATCTTAGCCTAAAGTAGTATAACAACATCTAGTCCAACATTACTTTTGTTGCCCAGATTCTAGATTGAGATTATTGTTGAAGTGATTGTAATGATGATGTTGTATGTTAGATGTTTTATCTTTAGGCTGAAGTCATCTGCGACTTCGTTTTTATTTATAATTTCTTTTTGTTTTCATTGCTAAAAATTGTAAAAAGAAATTCAATTGTAATTGTATATAATATATACATTACTTCGGTCATTGACCATCAAGGGTTATATTAATATATACCGTTGAAAATATAAACCTTGTGTCTCTTACTTTTCCGCTGCATTTATACTTTAAAGGTTTATTACTGTTTTATCATAGTGTTGCCTTAGGTGTTGAGACAACATTGACGACAACATTCATAAACTGTTTAGCTGTTCAAGTGTTTTATTTTTTATTCTTACTTAACTGCTTATCCATAAGCCTCAGACCCAACAATTATGATGCAAAAATATAAACTTATTCGCGAAACAATTATTTGTTTTAAGAGATAAAAATTAAAGAACAACACAAAATAGGGAAAACATGCAAATGACCCAATAATTCAAGCTCCATTTTTTGGGGCAGATTTCCCTTCATATAGATCTCGGTCTTTAATTTCCCCCCCGCAAATCGATGATCTTTAATTTTTGTCCCTATTTCTCATTTAATGAAATTTTATGGGCCAAAGTATCCTTATTCGCTGGTCCATAAAATTAAAATTTTGGTTTCGAATCTAGCAGAGTAAAAAAATAAAATAATTTCGCAAGGTAAATTTTCATAGAAAATATGTTTATTCGCGCAAATTTACATAGAAACTATGCCTTGTTTGAGTTAGTTCTGTAGGTAACTTAATTTCTATAGAACTATGTTGGACAAGACATAATTTCTACGAAACTATGCCTTCTCTGTAATTTTGTTCGAAAAGGCATAGTATAATAACAACAACATACCCAGTGGAATCTCACACTGTGGGGTCTGGAGAGAGTAGATTATACACAGACCTTACCTCTACCTTGGTAGGTAGAGCGATTGTTTTCGAGAGACCCTCGGCTCAAGACAGAGCATAAGCACAAACAAAGCAAGAGCAAAACAAGATAAACGATCAGATCCAGTCAGTATGAAAATGCTGATATAAAAAATGAATAAGCCATGATAGCGCATTCTAAAAAAATAAGCAGTAACTAGCGCAAGTAAATAAGCTACCCACAGTACACGAGAACACATGGTAGCAGAAAAGACATAATGTTATTGCGAAATTAGTTTTTTTCTTTTTGACTCAGTTGAGTTCGAACCAGAATTCGAATTTCTTTTGTTATTTTTTCAATGTCAGAGGTATTTTCTATTATTTTTTTATTACTACTAATGATTTGAGGGGCAAAACTTAAAGACCATTCCAAAATAGGACATTCAGCGAATTGCCCTTCAAGCTCTCACCTTGGGCTTCATTGATGGGCCAGAATAACTCGAAGCGATAAACAAAGCTCAACTATTGAGCCCAAAGAGAAGATATTTTAACTCATCCACTATCCACCGTTTCCTCTTCATCTTCTCTGCCATGGCTACCTTCATCTCATTTCTCTCAAAACCCCATTCTACCCTTCCCGTTATCTCCATTTTTTCTTCCCAAAATGCCCCTTATTTTCCCTCATATTCACTTCCAAAAACCTTCCTACTTTTCCCTTCCATTACTATCCTCCGTCCCAAAAACCGAACCAACACCCGCCACGTCAGCACCGTTGTTGCAGCTCTTAAAAAACTCTCTGAAACCGTACCTGTAGAAACTAATGAAATATCTGGAAGCTTCCCGAAGGAATCTGGTGTATATGCTGTGTATGATAGTAATGGTGATCTTCAATTTATTGGCATATCAAGGAATATTGCCGCCAGTGTTGTTTCCCATAAGAATTCCGTACCCCAACTCTGCTCTTCCGTAAAGGTAACAACTTTGCTTAATCACATGTAAAAAATTACTTTACTTTTCGCTTTTCAAGATTCAAACTATATAAACTTTGATGAATATTTTAAATTATATTTTTTTTATCATATTGACGTGAGAAGAATTAGAACTGAAAGTACTTTTTGTATACTTTTTAAATATCTAAATTTTAATTTTAAAATATTGAGTTCATATAATTCAATTTAGCTTCATGATTAGTCAAATTGACTTTCTAGAAGCGAGAGGTGTCACATAGATTGGGACGGAGGGAGTATGATGCAAAGCATAACCTGTTCTAAATCTGGATAAAGGAGAAGAGTTGCGTAAGTTGTGGTAGGCTGAAGATTAGAATAAAATAATCTAGCTATAGTGAAAATTTTGACGTGCTTACCTAAGCACGATTAAATGGACCTGAATTGAGTGGTATTGCTAGAGAGAATTTATATAGCGGACCCAACTAATTGGGATTGCGGCGAAGTTGATTGGTTGATTCTGTGGGAAATAGTTAAGGATTAAAAGAAAATATTTTTCATTTTGGCTGTGTTGACAAAAGGGTACATGGAAGTGCAACTTTGATCATGATGCTTCTCGGTTATGCTATGAGAAAAGCCACTTGCTGAATCTTACGGGGGCTAAAGAGATTAGAAATGGATTTGAATCAGCATGTCCAAGTTAGAGTAAAGTGATATGCTACGCATTAATACTGAAATGCACATTGTTGTGAGGATATATGCAGGGAATCTTGGTTTTACTTGTCAAAATAGGTTACTTCTTGTTACATGTTCTTTCTTGAGTTAGTCATATGCACTTGTGGTCTGAGAAATGAAACCAATTTTACTTTCTTCTTCTTAAAAATTGTCGTGCCACCTTCAATTGCGGATAAGAATATTGTTCCTAGCCTTGCTTGACCTTTTGTTTACTTGAACAACTGAAAGTTCTGTCTTGATTTGAGGAAGGGGGGGGGGGGGGGGGGGTCGCTCCTATAGTGAAGTTCAAATGCCACTAAATTAGTAAGTTATGACGTTGTGACCTGTTGCAACGTCTTAAACATGTGGCATATCACCCACGTCTTAGGGGGGGGGGGGGGGGTCGCTCCTATAGTCTAGTTCAAATGCCACTAAATTAGTAAGTTATGACGTTGTGAGCGATACACCACATGTTTAAGACGTGGGCGATATGCCACATGTTTAAGACGTTGCAACAGGTCACACCAAAATAGCCTCGTTCGGGAAATGTAAGGCAAAGCGTGCATATATATGTCCCGTTTCCCTTTACTCCAGCACTTGCTGCAGAATACTTCATACGCTGAGTAAGCCTTCAAGTTTTCCAAATCATATGGAGCAAATTCTTGGAGGGGCTTATAACATGGTTGCATAGCCTGCGGTAGCCTCGTTCTGTTACTCAGGGTCCTTGTTTTAGTTCTTTTTGCCAGTTCTAGTGAGTTTCGTTAATCTCTACTCGCAATAGTCGGAACATAATGTGGACTAGTTATTGCTAACCTGCAATTCCGGGAAGATCGTTCCCTAATATCTTCCCTCCTTTGTCCCAAGCTAAGAGTTCAACTTCTGGTTATTTTGAAGACTAACTTGGAAACCAGGGTTTTTCCCAGAACCCAGCTTTCGAGAAAGAAAAAAGTCTGGAACTTAGGACGGCAATGGACCCGGGTGAAAGAAACTCAATCATCGCTCCTTGTAAAACCAGAATGACATATTTATTCAACTGTGAGTCTTTCTTATTTAAAATGCACGGTGCAGCCACAGGAACTGAGTACTCTTTGGTAGGAATGAACAAAGTTATCTGCTTCTCCTGACCAACTAATGATAGACGAGTGAGCATACCATCATCCTCATCGTTTTCTATCATCATACTGTCTCTGTCTACAGATGCCACTTCTGTGCTGGTTAGCTTGATCAAGCTAAGAAAAAATTAAATTAATCTCTTACGCCCAAACTGATGTAGAGAACTTGTTTTAAGTGCTTAAAGTTGCTAGAGCAGGAGGTTGTGCTAGTAGAATGCATACAGGCAGTCCTCATTTATGATTGAAGGCATTTATTTTCTAGGTTACTTACCTCACTACATTGTAACTTCAATTGAAAACAGAGAAAATGACCAAAATAACCCTTAATGTATGTAGGTTGTACCATTTTGGTCCTTGATATATCCTGTTGACAAAACCTGATAAAAAAATATATCCTGCTGACAGAAATAGTCCTTTATATATGTAAAAAGGTGATATATTTAATCCAAATCCCTAAATCTAACAACTTCAGCCTAAAAAACTGTTTCTGGGGGAAAAAAATCTAACCGCTGCAGCTCCTTTTATGTCAAAATATGAAACACGGGCAAATCTCGATCAAATTGCTCGGGTTTCTCCCATAAATCAGACAAAGCTTGATGAAGGAAGAGCTTTTCTCTTCTCCGATTTATTTAGGCATACTATACGATCAGGTAATTGGCCGACAACAGTTGAAGAGAGAAACTTGAGCATTCTCTTGAGAACCCTTCCTTGTAATCTACTTCTTCTTCGGACGGTTTTGACATACATCAGATCGTTGTTGAAAGCAATTGGCAAAACATTGAGTTGTTGTCTTCCCAAATCCGGCCAAATCGAAAATACTGATTTGACTTAAACCCATTTAATTCGTTGTCCCTCCTGATTAGGGATCTCTCTATGAAATTCTCTTTTCTGCTAAACCCTACACGCTTTGTTTCAATCACTGTCTGGAAAATCCACCTTAAGAAGAGTGAACTCTCTTTTATATTGATAAATAAAATTTTGCTCTGTCCATCACTGATGTTGTCTTTAGAGAACCTTCTTGTTCCCTTCTTATGGTGTCTATAGCTACCAATAACTATGCTCTAGCAACCTTCATAGACCCTTTCTCCAACTAAAAAGGCAGAAACTCAAGTGACAATATGAAGTTTGGCATACGAGTACTCGAATTTGGTGGATCTTTTAGGCCTCAAGCAAAGATTTAATCTTTTTGCCAAAAAGAAGCAAAATTCTCACCCATGCCCTTTAGCAATTTTGTAGCAGAAGCCAATTTCATTCCATCAAATTGCTCTGCAAGAAGCTTTCTTTTTCTCGGTACCTTTTTGTTCTCTCTCCCGACAAAGCTAAAAATACATAGTTGGCATAATTAATTTCCACATTCAGTTTTCTTTGTTTTCTCTTTAATTTGCTTTCAAGTGCAACAGCTAAATGGAATGCCTCAGGACTTCATCGAATTTCATCTGAGTTGCAACTTTAGTTTTTTTCTTTTTGTTGCAAAAAAAAAACGTTAGTCTTAACAGGTTTTTTGAGTGGAACTGTTAGTGTTAGGTTTTAGATCAAATATGTCATCTACTCCAAAAAAGAAAGGATTATCTATGTCAGAGATACAGGAGGGACAAAAAATGGTTTGAGTGGAACTGTTAGTGTTAGGTTTTAGATCAAATATGTCATCTACTCCAAAAAATAAAGGATTATCTATGTCAAAGAGATACAGGAGGGACCAAAATGGTCCAACCCCAATACATTAAGGACCATTTTGGTCATTTTCTGGAAAACAGATAGTCATTTGGTTTGGCTGCTAATGGGTATCTTGCAATACCATCCTTTTGCTGCTGTCGTATTAGCATTGTTTATATAATTTCTTGTATGAAGGGGAAATGTAACAAATATATTTGTAGGCGAAAAGCGCTAAGATCTATTGGGGTTTTAAAGGCAAGGCGCAAATACATCGCAATCTTTAATGAAGAAAGGCACAAATGGAAAAAAATTAAAAACATATATGTAATTCAAGAATAATAATTATTAGCACAAGTCACAACTATATTGACAAAAGAACTTTAAAATGATAAAATTAAGTGATATATTAATTGCTTAGTGCCACTTATTCAGGACAACACCCATTGGTGATAAGGCGTACACCTTATCGCCAGGGTGACAACACTGAAGGGCCAAGCAAGGCGAAGCACCAGCCTATTTTGCACCTAGCTTCAGCACTTAAGCACCCCTTAAGCGAGCCGTTGATGACTCTGCTATGTGGAATTATGATTTATAGTGCACATAAGGCACACCATGCTGAATACATCCTCTTTAGTTTTGAGAGGGTAGACTTCCTGAAAGCAACATATTCTTGGCCAATCATGTTTCTATTTATTTGACATATGAACATTTTCTAATCATTTTTAATGACTCTGTTGAACATCACATCCACTGTTATTCTTGCTTAGAATCTCAACTGTTGTGACATACATCAACATATTCCTGTCTGCACCTTGAATATTACAATTTACAAGTTTCCTCTAAGCAGTAAAAGCATAATAAATGCAAAGGATTCCTCTAAGCCGTATAAGCATAATAGATTGCCTATCTTCTTAACACTGAAAGACTAATCTGTACTGGTTATTACTTCTGTCGAAATGTTTCACGTTTGTTTTTCTCTCATTTTATACTTTCAGGATTGTAAGGCTATATTTTTCCTTTGAATACTTAATAACTGGTACAATTTTGTTGTAGGTTGGTGTGGTTGATGAGCCAAATAGAACAGCGTTGACTGAATCTTGGAAATCATGGATGGAAGAACATATTGCGGGCAGTGGAAAGGTACCGCCTGGTAATGAACCAGGAAATTCGACATGGGTACGTCAGCCTCCAAAGAAGAAGGCTGATCTAAGGTTAACACCAGGCCGTCATGTGCAGTTGACAGTGCCCTTGGAGGATCTCATTGACCGGCTAGTGAAGGAGAACAAGGTGGTTGCTTTCATTAAAGGGTCAAGAAGTGCACCGCAATGTGGGTTTTCACAGAGGGTGGTAGCCCTTCTTGAAAGTGAAGGTGTCGATTATGAAAGTATCGATGTCCTTGATGAAGAGTATAACTCCGGGTTGAGGGAGACGTTGAAGAACTATAGTAATTGGCCTACGTTTCCACAAATTTTTGTGAAGGGTGAGTTGGTTGGTGGATGTGATATCTTGACCTCCATGTATGAGAAGGGCGAACTTACCAGCTTGTTCAAAAGCTAAATGTTTAACTAGCCGTAAAAAGGTGTAGCTTTGTTGTGGCATGATGTTATACACATCTTTGAACTATTTCACTCATCTGTGTATATATGGTGATGTGGAAATAGTGGACTAGTTTGAAAACGAATTCATTGTTCATGTGTACAAGAGAACATTGTTATAAATAGCAACTGCGGGCAGAATTTTGTCATTTTTTGTTTCAAGGGTCATCTAGTATGCTGAAAGAAATGTACTGATAAGCATCCTCTTCACAGAAGTTAAATAAGTTATGGCCATTTTGCAGATTTCACTTCCAGGCTAATGTGGTTACACGGTGCAATTTCTTCTAAAGTAGACAAGAAAATGGTGAAGAAATCACAGTACAACAACATACCTAGTGAAATCCCACAATGCGGGTATGGGGAGGGTAGAGTGTACACAAACTTACTTCTACCTTGGTAGATAGAGCGGCTGTTTCCGAGAGATTCTCGGCTCAAGACAGAGCATAAACACAAGCAAATCAAGAGAATAAATCACAGTAATAGAAACAAAGTAGTAAGTGAAATTTTTTCCCATCTGAACCTTGCAAGGCGAAGTGGCACGACTTCTATGTTGGTGAGACATAATAAGTATATCATGAAATAGTTGGTGTGCACTCGACGGATAATATGTATCCACACAACAAACAAACAAAGTTACAAATGGTGTGCACTCGACGGATAGTATGTATCCACACAACAAACAAACAAAGTTAAAATAGGCAAATATTTTGCACGGTTCGGGAGCATTTGAGTCAGCTGATGGCGCTTAACTGTGTCTTGATTCCTATATGATACACTTTTTTTAGTCGGTTCAAAATAGAATAATATATTTCTTATTTGATAATAATTTAACTTTAAACTTTATATTTTATGTTTAAACGAGATGAACAATTGTAAACGTGTAAATATAGGAAACAATATATTCCCTACCCATAATTAGAATATTTTCATATATTGTGTAAATATAATTATGGTACGACTAGGATTCCTCTTTTGTATAGGCTTAGGATTCCTATTGTATAAGAGATGAATATTGTACTCTATATATACCTTGATATTAATGAAACTTCCGAAGGGAGATTAATATCATCTTACATGGTATCAAGAGCCTAAAACAAAAATTCTAGCTTTTTTTTGTTGAGCTATCACTCCTCCCTGCCATGGCTTCTCCTCCTCCCTCCAAAATTTCTAGGTTTTTCTTTTTCTTTACCCTGTTCTCTAAATGGCTATCCCTGAATCTTCCACTTTCTGAATCTTCTACCTCCACAAATCTCACCACCACGCTGTCATCCTCTTTTCATCCAGCCCTAACTGTTACAAACATCAAGAACTCTATTCTCATTCTTCTTGATCAAGAAAACAGTCAGTATTCTCCCTGAGTTGAACTGTTTCGTAATCATGCATGTCTCTATAACGTGCTTGATCACATCGATGACACCATTCCGCGTCCTCCGGAGGTTGATGAGTCTACTTGGCGTCGTCTAGACGCCGGCGTCAAACAGTGGATTTATGATAGTATTTCTCATGACCTTCTTTTTACTATCATGAAATCTGGAGCCACAACCCTTGAGTTATGGAATCGTTTGGAGGAGATTTTTCAGGACAATAAGCACACCCGTGCTGTGTATTTAGAGGAGCAATTTAACAATACACATCTTGAAAACTTTTCCAATGTGACTGAGTACTGCAAACAGTTAAAGCTACTGACGGATCAACTTGCTGCTGTCGACGAGCCTGTTACTGACACCAACCTGGTGTTACAATTGATTGCTGGCCTTCCTAAAGGCGAATATGATACTTTGGCCACCATGATTCAACAGGCAGATCCGTTACCCAGCTTTAACAAATCTCGCTCGCAGTTGTTGCTCAAAGAGACTCGACGTGCTAAGCAGGATGAGCACAACCAGAAGACATTAGCGATCGAAACGTGCCCTCAAGATCCAACGCCACCAGAAAACTCTCAACCGCAACAGGGACACAGTGGAAATGGTGGCAGGGGCCGCGGCAGGGGAGGCCGTGGTCGTGGCAAGGGACGTGGTCAACAAAACCAGCAGTAGCAACAACAACAGGGATCGCAGAACAAGCGGGCGCGGCTCGCCGACAATTCGCACCGCATGCGCGGCTCCAGTCTGAAGCGCGGCGCCAGGTTGAGCCGCGGCGCGAGTCCATTCCAATACCAGCAGCCCTACAATTCGTATTCTTACCCTGGTTGGGCCCCGCTCCAGCCTCGCAGCAGATCCACTTCATGCAAGGTCAGGGTTTGCAGCCCTCATCCAGAATGACACCCACTGAGTTGGGACAGGCATTCAACACTCTCTCCATGCAACAGCCTGACAATACTTGGTACATGGACTCAGGCGCCACATCTCACGTCACACAATCTGCAGGTACTATCCCAAAACTATTTAGTTTAAAGCATCCTAAATATGTTACAGTTGGTAGTGGACAACGCATTCCAGTTAAAGGGTATAGTACCTCATACACACAACCTCCTCATCCACCATTCTCCCTCAAAAACACCCTATATGCCCCACACATGATTAAGAACCTCATATTTGTCCGTCAATTTACTCGTATAATTCTGTCTCCGTGGATTTTGACCCTTTTGGTTTTACTGTGAAGGATCTTCATACGGGGACACCTCTTACAAGATGCAATAGCACGGGGGATCTCTATCCATTCACTTCCACCTCCGCTGTCAGATCTTGCTCTCCCATCACTCTAGCGGTTGTTTCTTCTTCAACTTGGCATAATAGGCTTGGTCATCCAGGAGTCCCAGTTTTTAATTTTCTTAAAGGCAACAATTTCATTGCCTGTAAAGGGAAACTTGCCCAAAATTGTGTTTCTTGCTCTTTAGGCAAACATATTCGTCTTCCGTTTAAATCATTTACTAATGTTACACTTGCTCCTTTTGATATTATACATGCCTATTTATGAACATCTACTATCTCTAGTTCTCTCGGTCATAAATACTATCTTGTGTTGCTTGATGATTTTTCACATTATGTTTGGTTATATCCTCTTAAATTTAAATCAGAAGTGTTTGCCAAATTTCTTGAGTTTCGCAAGTTTATCCACACACAATTTTAAAAAAACATCAAATCATTTCAGTGCGATAATGGTCGTGAATTCAATAACTCTATGTTTCACCGGTTTTGTATAAATAATGGCATGGTTTTTCGCTTCTCCTGCCCTCACACCTCACCACAAAACGGTAAAGCTGAAAGAATCATATGTACCATTAACAATATGATTCACACCCTATTGATTCATGCCTCCCTCCTTCCTTCCTTCTGGGTATATGCTGCTAAAATGTCAGAATACATTCTAAATATTCTTCCTACTAGCACTCTTCACAATATGACACCTACCGAAATCCTCTACCATAGAGTCCCCTCCTATGCTCATCTACGGATTTTCGATTGTCTGTGTTATCCCAACTTCAGTTCTACCGCCCCTCACAAGCTTGCTCTTAGGTCTACTCCCTGTGTCTTCCTAGGATTCCCGCCAAACCATAGGGGTTATCTATGCTATGACTTGTCGACTCATCAAATCCACATATCTCGTCACGTCACATTCGACGAGACCACATTCCCGTTTTCGAATCTTTCAAAATTCCAAAAACCGGACTACTCGCTTTCGACGAGCCCGCCATCTCTCCTCATCCTCGAACAACTCACGCCTCTCGCTCCGCCGAGCCAGGCTGCGGTCGAGGCGCCGCGACGCCTGATTTCCAGTGAGCAATCTTCAGGAATACCGTCGACAGCGCCGCGATCCTGTGTTGAGGTGCCGCGGCGCCCAAACTTCAGAGAAGCATGTCAACCTTCTAGCGCCGCGGCGCTCGATCCAGGAGTCGCGGCTCCTCCGATGGCTTTGCCCCCACCTTCTCCTTATCCAACTTTACCCACCGTCTCATACACCACTCCGCCACCCACTGTCCCTACCCATCCAATGGAGACTCGTTCAAAGCATGAAATATTTAAATCCAAAGTCCATTTCAACTTGTCGGCCCAAATCATATCTCCACTTTCAAAGAACCCAAAATTGGTCAAACAAGACCCTAATTAGAATGCGGCTATGTATGAGGAATTTAATGCTTTAACTAAGCAGCACACGTGGGATCTAGTACCTAGACCTGAGGGGGTGAATGTAATTCGATGTATGTGGCTTTTTCGTCACAAGTTCAGAGACAATGGGGATCTTGAGAGGTATAAGACCCGTCTTGTGGCTAATGACACAAATCAGCAGAAGGGCATTGATTGTGGAGAGACCTTCAGCCCGATTGTCAAACCGACTACTATTCGCACAATTTTGAGCATTGCCATGGACAAACACTGGCCGATCCATCAACTTGATGTGAAGAATGCATTCTTACATGAGGACCTGATAGAAACAGTGTACATGTATCAGTCGCCTGGGTTCACCTATCCAGCAGTCCCTCACTATGTGTGCCGTCTCCGTAACTCACTATATGGCCTGAAACAGGCTCCCCGTGTGTGTTATGATCGCTTTGCCAGGTATATCTTGCAGATTGGGTTTGTATGCAGCAAGAGTGATACATCACTCTTCATTTTTCATCGAGGTAGTAGCACTGCTTACTTATTACTGTACGTGGATGATATTGTTCTGATGTCTCCTCAGATAGATTGAAAAATGAGATTATTTCCTTGCTTAAGTCCGAATTTGCAATGACAGATTTGGAAAAGCTGAGTTATTTCTTGGGGATATCAGTGACCATGTCTGTCAATCACATGTTCTTGTGTCAGCGTAAGTATGCAGAGGAGATAGTGTACAAGGCTAAGATAGCGAATTGCAAAGTTATGCCTACTCCAGTCGATTCGAAATCTAAGCTCAGTGCTATGGATGGTGCTCCAGTCTCTGATCCTACTCTGTATAGGAGTCTTGCAGGTGCACTTCAGTATCTCACATTTACCAGGCCAGACATAGCTTATGTTGTTCAGCAGGTGTGCTTATTCATGCATGCCCCCAGGGAGTCTCATTTCACTGCTCTTAAGCGTATCATTCGATACATTAAGGGTACTCTTGATTATGATTTGCACCTATACCCCTCTGCGCCAAACAGGTTGCTCTCATATACGGATGCAGATTGGACAGGGTGTCCGGACACGCGACGCTCCACCTTCGGCTTTTGTGTTTTCTTAGGGGATAATCTGATTTCTTGGTCTTCCAAGCGACAGACTACTCTATCTAGATCCAGTGTCGAGGCTGAGTACAAAGGCGTTGCAAATGTAGTAGCTGAGATTTGTTGGCTCAGAAACTTACTGTTAGAACTTCAGTGTCCTTTGCGTCAGACATCTATTGTGTACTGTGATAACATCACTGTCATCTATTTGTCTCATAATCCGTTCAAAGATCGAACCAAGCACATGAGATAGACCTACACTTTGTTCGTGAGAAAGTTGCTCTGTGCCATGTCGAGTGTTACATGTTCCATCATCCTATCGGTATGCGACATATTTACCAAAGGACTTCCCAAACAATTGTTTCTGACTTGAGATCCGCCTCAAAGATCCGTCCTCCTCCCGCTCTGACTGAGGGGGTGTGTAAACGTGTAAATATAGGAAACAATATATTCCCTACTCATAATTAGAATATTTTCATATATTGTGTAAATATAATATGGTAAGACTAGGATTCCTCTTTTGTATAGACTTAAAATTTCTATTGTATAAGGGATGATTATTGTACTTTATATATACCTTGATATTAATAAAAGACTCCCAAAGAGAGATTAATATCATCTTACATCTATATCCACACAAATATCTTTGGCTTGTTTTAGACCATAAAATTCAAAAATCTTCATTTATTTCTTAAACTTTATGCTTAATCAAATTATATCATATAAATTAAGAGAGAGAAAATATATATTACTTTACTTTACTACTTATATAAACTATATAAGCCACAGTTGAGGAGCTTCCCGTCAAAATGTGTGCTTACTGTGAATAATATTATTTTGAGATTAATTTGGTCATTTAAAATAAATCTTTGTCTAAGAGGTGACATTTAACAAGGAACCCCCTTGCTCAGCCACCTTCCTCTCTCCCCTCAGTTTCAGCAAATCATGTGTAAATATTTAGACATACTCTCTGCATGGCTTTTTTTGGTCTAATCTCTTTCTCTATTGGACACTCCTACTATTTATTTTCAGTAAAAATATTTTTGTGGGCAAGTTAAATACAGTTGCTACGTTTGACATAATTTTAAAAAGACAATAGACCCTTAGTTTTAAAATGTTTGTGTTAAAGTATATGGGCCTCTAAGTCCATCAGCAAGTCCACGGATCAGTGTGCACAACAGTGTGGGGACACCGTGGGGCCTTCCCTTTCCCTTGTATAATTGGTGAATATTAGACTTAGGTTTGTACCTTAATTAGTAGTGTAATATTATCATAATTGTAAAGTTAGTCTTCAAATTGAATATGGATTTATAGGTAGAATAGGAAGAGGATCTTCCTAGTGAAACTTGTATATATATGTCTTTCATTAATAAGAATAATCAAGGAATTATTTCTTTCATGATATCAAGAGTCTAGGTTCTCTTTACCTTGCTTCCGCTCCTCAAATTTTCCTCTCTAAACCACTCGGATTTTGTCCAAAATTCTCGATTTTTTATTCTTCTTTTTAAACAAAAAACGAGTATCTTCTCTTTCAAAATCATCCCTTACAAATTTCCTTCTCCGAATCTTGTTGTTCTATTCCCTATGGCAGATAAGAACAATTTTCATCCTGCACTCACAGTTTCTAACATCAAGAGCGTCATCCCTATTGTTCTTGGCCTAGAAAATGTCCAATATGGGTCGTGGGCGAAATTATTTAAGATTCATGCCTTGGCACATAGAGTCCTCCACCACATCTTTCCTCCAATTCCTCCAAAGGAGAGTGATAAGACGTCTACTTCTACGACGGTTGTGCCCATTAAAGAAGCAGATCCAGAATTATGGGACATGTTTGATGCCAAGGTTCTTCAGTGGATTTATGTCACTATCTCCTTGGATCTTTTACAGACGATTATGGAACCCAACTCCACAGTTATGGCGGCGTGGGATCGATTGTGAGACATATTCCAAGATAACAGTCATTCTCGAATTGTTATCCTTGAGCAGGAATTCTCACAAGTGGTTATGACGAATTTTCAAAACGTTTCTTCTTATTGCAAACGCCTCAACGACTTGGAAGACCAACTCAGCAACGTGGGTTCTCCTGTTTCTAATAGTCGTCTAGTTCTTCAGATGGTTGCATGACTGTCAGAGGCCTATAGCGGTGTTGCTTCGCTTATTCGTCAGAGTAACCCCCTGTCAGGATTTTATCAAGCCCGTTCTATGCTTACTTTGAAACAAGTCGGATTGACTAAGAAAGTGACAATTGGGGCCAGTCCTGTCGTCATGATGACTGCTTCCAATTTTTCTCCTTCCAATCCAGCCAACGTGACCCAAAATCACAAAAACAGGGGTGGTAAGAAGGGCCAAAATTAGAAGAATAATGGCAAGAATCGTGGCGGCAACAACGGGGGCAACCGTCAGCAGCAGTAGTTATGGAGCCCACAGGGGCCCCTGGACAGTGGCAGTGAGTCCCAACTCCTCACAACGCCGCGGCTCAGCCTTACAACACCGCAACGCCTCGATGTCGGCCAAGATGGCGACGCGCCCACCTTCTTCCTGTGTCATACCGGGGTTGGACAACAGATGGACAGCGGCGATCTAGTATATGGGACGCACCCCCATCAGGCCCACCACGCAGTGGGCCCCACTCAGACCGACATTGAAGCATCGATGCACACACTTGGCTTGACTCAACCGGACCCAAATTGGTACATGGACACCGGCGCCACTACCCCATGACATCCGACCAAAATACTCTCTCGTCTTATTCCAATTTGAGCACTAATTGTGGTATAACTGTTGGTAATGACAATTCTATTTCAATTAAGGGTTATGGTAATAAAACTTTGTCCCCTCCTCATCCATCACTTGTCCTGAAACATACCATTCATGACCCAAAATTGATTAAAAATTTGGTGTCTGTCCGTAAATTCACCACTGATAATTGAGTTTCTATTAATTTTGATCCATTTGGATTTTCTGTGAAGGATTTTAAGACGGGAGTCATCTCATGAGGTGTGACAGTAGGGGAGATCTTTATCCAATCACACCGCGTCTCAGCATTTCGCGTCAAGCTATGTCATCCACTTTTGCAGCTCTTGCTCCTTCCTTGTGGCATGCTCGTCTAGGTCATTCAGGGTTGTCTATTTTATCTTCTTTAGATAGACATATGTTTATTTCTTGTAAGGGTACGCGTAGTACTCCACTTTGTCAATCATGTGCTTTGGAAAAAATTATTAAGTTACCATTTGTAGCTTCGAATTTTAATACTTCAATGTCATTTGACATTATTCATAGTGATTTATGGACATCTCCGGTTCTCAGTTTTATGAGTCATCATTATTATGTTTTATTCTTAGATGACTATTCTAAATATTTATGGACATTTCTAATTGCGAAAAAATCTCAAGTTTTTTCCATTTTCATAAAATTTAGAGCTTTCATAAGAACGCAATTTGAATGAAAAATAAAAAACATTCATTGTGATAATGACAAAGAATATGACAATGGGGAATTTAGGAAGTTTTGTGCTCAAAATGGGATAAATTTTTATTTTTCTTATCCTCATACATCATCACAAAATGGGAAAGCTGAGCGAAGAATTCGTACCACGAATAACATTGTCCACACTTTATTGGTTCATTCTTCTGTTCCTCCATTGTTTTGGCATCATGCGCTACAAATGGCTACCGATCTACTCAATATTCTTCCCTCTAAAGGTTTGACATATTCATCCCCTCTAAAAGTGTTATACAATAAGACCGTCGTATTCTCATCTTAGGGTCTTCGGATGCTTATGTTATCCACTGTTTCTGTTAGCGATATTTTCGTATGCCTAACGCAAGTGTATGTATCGTTACAAGTAATATAGTCTGGTAAGATCGAATATCGTCCTCAGAGACTGGTTATCAAGTACTGATTATCTAAGCTTTAGTTTCTATTTGGTGAACGTTAATTTGTTTGGATTTTTATCTAAGAATTATAACTAAGTAAAGAAAATAAAATAAAGATGATAATACTTTGGTTTCAATCAGTTATGATGGAAATGGGGCTTCCAATATCCTCAACTATCCACTCTTTTCAATCCTTAATGCAACTAGAATGACTTATTCTTCTACGTTAAGATAGCGGTTAACTAGACTGTCTTATATTCCGGTTAGGATATATAATCGCTCAACCCCAGTGCAGAAACCTTCTATATTTCTTTGATAGGTTTTACCACATAGGAGGATTAAGAACAATAACTTATAATGCTACACAAGTATCGGGGTACTTTCGTCTGCGATTTTAACCTATGTCTATTCAATTACAGCATATCCAAATCTCTGCTCTCGGTTCTTGATTCGAAATCATATAAGTTATGATAATTAGTGATCAGTTAAATATCAAGCATTCATACCAATATTGAATAAATCTTAATCAAGTGAAGAAAAAATCAAACTAATGCATTAATTCATGAATAAGAGTTTCAAGTTATTCAATAGGAAAGCCCTAATAAAGTAATTAGCTCCTAAACATTGTCATGTCAAGAACTAATACAAATCAACATAAACTGAAATAAAAATAAAGAAAAGAAAAGAAACTTGAATCAAAGTTGTCTCAAATCTTGTGTTGTAGCCTCATTTTCCTCTCCAAAGTATGATGTGAGATGTAAGATCCCCGATGAATAATGAGGCTAGGGTTTAGGGATTTTATAGTTGAGAAAATATGGATTTCGAACCCTAAAAACCGTGTTAAAATCGGCCCAGAACGTGATTTTTCCGCCTCGGCACCGTGGTGCTGCAGAATGGCACCTCGGTGCCGAAAGTACTACGGCTTCTCAGTAATTATGGCACCGCGGTCCTGCAGTCTTTCGTCCGGACTTCGTCTGATTTCTTCTATACTTCCCGGGTCTTCTTAGACTTCATTTCTTGGTCATTTATTGTGCAATTTCATCTCAATTATGCTCATTTCATCTTCTTTTTGTCATTTCTCCATTTAGGATCGCTGTGACTCAAAAGAAAGAAAAACGACCCTAACACGATACTAATTTCAACGAAAATAGGAAAAATAGTAACTAAAAATGACTCAAAAAGTTTATATAAAATATCCTAAAAACTTCCAAATTTAACCTTTACTCGCCCTTGAGTAAAGCAAAAAATAAAAATAAAAACAGACAAAACAAAGACTCTACGAAATAGATCAAGTAGCTATAGCAATGCTTCTTCAAAGTCATGGATGAAAGTTAGGATAATATGTTAGAACATATATAGCATGAATAATTAGCAATCTAGAATTTCAAGTTAGATATTTCGCAAATTTACTTAGATCATAATCAAATGGAAACATAAACACCTAACTTATGCATGTCAATTTCACTCCATCTTTTCCAAAATGCTATAGACCTGTTTACTTGCTATTCTCCACTAATCATAGACGTACATTCTAGAGATCATCAGGACTTTTAAGGGTTGTAATGTAGGCTTAGGCAGGAGTAGATAAAAGTTGGCATTTAGGCTCAAATTACGTACCATAAGCTATTTTCATTCAACTCATTCTTCATTTTGACTTTCTTTTTAGTCTCATACCTATCTTCTCCCCTCATTTCTTTTGAGAGAATGAGACACATTATAACAAGCACCCCCAAACTTAGACTGTTGCATATTTTTCATTGGGGTGCATCAAATTTTCATTCTTTTTTTTTATCTCTTTTTAACACTTTTTATTCCAAGAATCTTCAATTATCACTTATGGCACAAACATGGAATCGTAGGGTGTCAAACAAATATATTATTTTAGGCTCAACGGGGCTGACTAAGGATATAATTTATGTCAGGGTAGGTAATGAATGGTCCCTTCTATCAAAGAAATATCTAAATCATCTCCCTAAATATGTACATCTTAACTATGTCGCCTCCAATAACAAGCAAACAGATTTTCTAGACATTTTCAACCTTTATTTCCATAACTGACAACGCTTAGGCTAAGCACAAATATCCCAAAGAATTAGATGTCGTGAATTTTTGGCATATCTAACTTAAGCACACAAATTGTCGCTTTTAATTCTATTACATTATCCCACTTTATCCACTCAATATCTTTAGCAACTACAACATGTATGATCCATAAAAAGAATATGACTCAAAAACACATGGAACAACACAAAGACAAATCAAAAAGACTAAAAAACAGACACCCAAAACAAACTAACATCCCCCCAAACTTAAACGACACATTGTCCCTAATGTATGAAGACTAAAAATAAGGGACAACTTACTGACACAACACATCTATCATAACGGAGGTCTGAGATGAGATTCTGGAAATTGCACATCTTTTGGGCACTCTGAAGTTTCAGCGCCGTGGCCCTGCATTTTGGCGCCACGGCGCTGTGCTCGATTTTTGCACTTTTCCAACATTTTTTATCGTTTTCCACTCAGGGTCAATCCCTAGTCCACCTGCCACCAAAACATAAGACAAAACCCAAGACTGTGAGACTGTTCAAGATAAAATAAAATAACTAAAACAAGAATTGAAATAACATAATTAAAAATATTGGGTTGTCTCCCAACAAGCGCTGTCTTTAACGTCTTTTAGCCGGACACAATTAATCTTTACTAGTGTCCAGTGAATCCTTCTGCGAGCTGCTTGCAATCTGCACAGTTATTGTTGCAGGTCTCACTCCTCCTACAACACTTTTTTCAAATAAGAGCCTCATATCTACGATTATCTCTCAATTACACAAGGCAGACTTGTCTTCTAGGCTCTCTATAATGTAGGGATCAATGAAACACCATGCATCTCTCAACTTTAGGGGGTGCCCTTGAGGGTATGGACTTTCTGGTTGGGGCTCAGTAATGATAGTTGGTGGTGTTTCTTCAGCCAAGGAATTTTATGGAGTCCAAAAAGGTGAAAAATTGGATTTCAATAACCTCTTTTTTTCTACACCAACTACCTCTGTTAATTCCTCATTATTCTCAACAGCTTGTTGTGGTTCACGATCCTCACTCTGCTTATCACTCCCCATAACTGTGTCGGTAGACAGATTTTCTTGCGGTACATTGATCACCATATCCATCAGTTGTCCTATTTGTGTCTTCAAAATTTTTAGGGACACCCTTGTCTCAGTCATAAACTGAGTCTGACACTTGGTGACCCTGAGTATGGTTGCCTGCAACTCATCTAGATCTTCCTCTACAACATATGGGTTAGGCTGCTGTTGTTGATTCCACTGCCCTTGATAGTGGTAGTCCATATTTTTTTTACACTAACTTTACCTACAAAATAAGAAAAACAACAAAAACTGATAGAAGGATGCTCGCAGAATAAGTTAGAAACTTGTTCATGTAGCAACCAAGTTAGAAATAAAATAACATAACCAAATATATACAAACCAAATTAGAAATAAGAATAGATAAGTTGATATTGAAAGTACGCCAGTCCCCGACAACGGCGCCAAAAACTTGTTAGCGATATTTCCGTATGCTTAACGCAAGTGTACGTATTGTGACAAGTAATATAGTATGGTAAGACCGAATATCGTCCTCAGAGACTGGTTATCAAGTACCGATTATCTAAGCTTTAGTTTCTATTAGGTGAACGTTAATTTGTTTGGATTTTTATCTAAAATTATAACTAACTAAAGAAAATAAACAAAAGATGATAATACTTTGATTTCAATCAGTTATGATGGAAATAGGGCTTCTAATATCCTCAACTATTCACTCTTTTCAATCCTTAATGCAACTAGAATGAATTCTTCTTCTACGTTAAGATAGCGGTTAACTAGACCGTCTTATATTCCGGTTAGGATATATAATCGCTCAACCCCAGTGCAGAAACCTTCTATATTTCTATGATAGGTTTTACCACATATGAGGATTAAGAACAATAATCTATAATGTTACACAAGTATCGGGGTACTTTCGTCTGCGATTTTAACCTATGTCTATTTAATTACAACATATTCAAATCTCTCCTCTCGGTTCTTGATTCGAAATCATATAAGTTATGATAATTAGTGATCAGTTAACTATCAAGCATTCATACGAATATAGAATAAATCTTAATCAAGTTAAGAACAAATCAAACTAATGCATTAATTCATGAATAAGATTCTCAAGCTATTCAATAGGAAAGCCCTAATAAAGTAATTAGCTCCTAAACATTGTCATGTCAAGAACTAATACAAACCAACATAAACTGAAATAAAAACAAAGAAAAGAAAAGAAACTTGAACCAAAGTTGTCTCCAATCTTGTGTTGTAGCCTCTTTTTCCTCTCCAAAGTATGATGTGAGATGTAAGATCCCCGATGAATAATGAGGCTAGGGTTTAGGGATTTTATAGTTGAGAAAATATGGATTTCGGACCCTAAAAACCGTGTTAAAATCGGCCCAGAACGTGATTTTTCCGCCTCGGCACCGTGGTGCTGCAGAATGGCACCGCGGTGCCGAAAGTACTCTGACTTCTCGCAATTATGGCACATGATCCTGCGATCTTTCGTCCGGACTTCGTCTGATTTCTTCTATACTTCCCGAGACTTCTTAGACTTCATTTTTTGGTCATTTATTGTGCAATTTCATCTCAATTATGCTCATTTCATCTTCTTTTTGTCATTTCTCCATTTAGGACCGCTGTGACTCAAAAGAAAGAAAAACGACCCTAACGCGATACTAATTTCAACGAAAATAGGAAAAATAATAACTAAAAATGACTCAAATAGTGTATATAAAATATCCTAAAAACCCCCAAATTTAACCTTTACTCGCCCTAGAGTAAAACAAAAAATAAAAATAAAAACAGACAAAACAAAGACTATACGAAATAGATCAAGTAGCTATAGCAATGCTTCTTCAAAGTCATGGATGAAAGTTAGGATAATATGTTAGAACATATATAGCATGGATAATTAGCAATCTAGAATTTCAAGTTAGATATTTCGCAAATTTACTTAGATCATAATCAAATGGAAACATAAACACCTAACTTATGCATGTCAATTTCACTCCATCTTTCCAAAATGCTATAGACCTGTTTACTTGCTATTCTACACTAATCATAGGCTTACATTCTAGAGATCATCAGGACTTTTAAGGGTTGTAATGTAGGCTTAGGCAGGAGTAGATAAAAGTTGGCATTTAGGCTCAAATTACGTACCATAAGCTATTTTCATTCAACTCCTTCTTCCTTCTTTTTGACTTTATTTTTAGTCTCATACCTATCTTCTCCCCTCATTTCTTTTGAGAGAATGAGCCACATTATAACAAGCACCGCCAAACTTAGACTGTTGCATATTTTTCATTGGGGTGCATCAAATTTTCATTATTTTTTTAATCTATTTTTAACACTTTTTATTCCAAGAATCTTCAATTATCACTTATGACACAAACATGGAATCGTAGGGTGTCAAACAAATATATTATTTTAGGCTCAACGGGGCTGACTAAGGATATAATTTATGTCAGGGTAGGTAATGAACGGTCCCTTCTATCAAAGAAATATCTAAATCATCTCCCTAAATATGTACATCTTAACTATGTCGCCTCAAATAACAAGCAAACAGATTTTCTAGACATTTTCAACCTTTATTTCCATAACTGACAACGCTTAGGCTAAGCACAAATATCCCAAAAAATTAGATGTCATGAATTTTTGGCATATCTAACTTAAGCACACAAATTGTCGCTTTTAATTCTATTACATTATCTCACTTTATCCACTCAATATCTTTAGCAACTACAACATGCATGATCCATAAAAAGAATATGACTCAAAAACACATGGAACAACACATGGAACAACACAAAGACAAATCAAAAAGACTAAAAAACAGACACCCAAAACAAACTAAGATCCCCCCAAACTTAAACGACACATTGTCCCTAATGTATGAAGACTAAAAATAAGGGACAACTTACTGACACAACACATCTATCATAACGGAGGTCTGATATGAGATTCTGGAAATTGCACATCTTTTGGGCACTCTGAAGTTTCAGCGCCGTGGCCCTGCATTTTGGCGCCACGACGCTCTGCTCGATTTTTGCACTTTTCCAGCATTTTTTACCCTTTTCCACTCAGGGTCAATCCCTAGTCCACCTGCCACCAAAACATAAGACAAAACCCAAGTCTGTGAGACTGTTCAAGATAAAATAAAATAACTAAAACAAGAATTGAAATAACATAATTAAAAATATTGGGTTGCCTCCCAACAAGCGCTGTCTTTAACGTCTTTTAGCCGGACACAATTAATCCTTACTAGTGCCCAGTGAATCTTTCTGCGAACTGCTTGCAATCCGCACAGTTATTGTTGCAGGTCTCACTCCTCCTACAACACTTTTTTCAAACAAGAGCCTCATATCTACGATTATCTCTCAATTACACAAGGCAGACTTGTCTTCTAGGCTCTCTATAATGTAGGGATCAGTGAAACACCCTGCATCTCTCAACTTTAGGGGGTGCCCTTGAGGGTATGGACTTTCTGGTTGGGGCTCAGTAATGATAGTTGGTGGTGTTTCTTCAGCCAAGGAATTTCATGGTGTCCAAAAAGGTGAAAAAATGGATTTCAGTAACCTCTTTTTTTCTACACCAACTACCTCTCTTAATTCCTCATTATTCTCAACAGCTTGTTGTGGTTCACGTTCCTCACTCTGCTTATCACTCCCCATAACTGTGTCGGTAGACAGATTTTCTTGCGGTACATTGATCACCATATCCATCAGTTGTCCTATTTGTGTCTCCAAAATTTTTAGGGACACCCTTGTCTCAGTCATAAACTGAGTCTGGCACTTGGTGACCCTGAGTATGGTTGCCTGCAACTCATCTAGATCTTCCTCTAGAACATATGGGTTAGGCTGCTGTTGTTGATTCCACTGCCCTTGATAGTAGTAGTCCATGTTTTTTTTACACTAACTTTACCTACAAAATAAGAAAAACAACAAAAACTAATAGAAGGATGCTCGCAGAATAAGTTAGAAACTTGTTCATGGAGCAATCAAGTTAGAAATAAAATAACATAACCAAATATATACAAGCCAAATTAGAAATAAGAATAGATAAGTCGATATTGAAAGTACGTCAGTCCCCGGCAACGACGCCAAAAACTTGTTAGCGATATTTTCGTATGCTTAACGCAATTGTACGTATTGTGACAAGTAATATAGTCTGGTAAGACCGAATATCGTCGTCAGAGACTGGTTATCAAGTACCGATTATCTAAGCTTTAGTTTCTATTTGGTGAACGTTAATTTGTTTGGATTTTTATCTAAGAATTATAACTAAGTAAAGAAAATAAACAAAAGATGATAATACTTTGATTTCAATCAGTTATGATGGAAATAGGGCTTCTAATATCCTCAACTATCCACTCTTTTCAATCCTTAATGCAACTAGAATGACTTCTTCTTCTACGTTAAAATAGCGGTTAACTAGACTGTCTTATATTTCAGTTAGGATATATAATCGCTCAACCCCAGTGCAGAAACCTTCTATATTTCTATGATAGGTTTTACCACATATGAGGATTAAGAACAATAACCTATAATGTTACACAAGTATCGGGGTACTTTCGTCAGCGATTTTAACCTATGTCTATTCAATTACAGCATATCCAAATCTCTCCTCTCGGTTCTTGATTCCAAATCATATAAGTTATGATAATTAGTGATCAGTTAACTATCAAGCATTCATACAAATATTGAATAAATCTTAATCAAGTTAAGAACAAATCAAACTAATGCATTAATTCATGAATAAGAGTTTCAAGCTACTCAATAGGAAAGCTCTAATAAAGTAATTAGCTCCTAAACATTGTCATGTCAAGAACTAATACAAACCAACATAAACTGAAATAAAAACAAAGAAAAGAAAAGAAACTTGAACCAAAGTTGTCTCCAATCTTGTGTTGTAGCCTCTTTTTCCTCTCCAAAGTATAATGTGAGATGTAAGATCCCCGATGAATAATGAGGCTTCTCAGTAATTATGGCACCGCGGTCCTGCAGTCTTTCGTCCTTTTTTTCGTCCGGACTTCGTCTGATTTCTTCTATACTTCCCGGGACTTCTTAGACTTCATTTCTTGGCCTTTTATTGTGCAATTCCATCTCAATTATGCTTATTTCATCTTCTTTTTGTCATTTATCCATTTAGGACCGATGTGACTCAAAAGAACGAAAAACGACCCTAACACGATACTAATTTCAATGAAAATAGGAAAAATACTAACTAAAAATGGCTCAAAATGTGTATATAAAATATGCCTAACAGTTTCCATCCACTACAATCAAAACCAACTTCAGGCACGTTCTACTCCTTGTGTGTTTTTGGGTTTTCCGTCAAATCACCGTGGTTATAAATGCTTTGATTTGTCCTCTAAACAAATCATCATTAGTCGTCATGTTCTCTTTGATGAATCCCAATTTCCTTTTTCTAAAGTAGAAATACCCGTGCCTAGTTCATATGATTTTTTGGATGATGATATCTCCCCATATGTTCAACATCATATTTCAGATTTTTCACAAAAAATGTCGCACGCGCCGCCATCTATCTAGTGAGTAGAAATGAAATCCGTCAGGCGTCGTGACCCTTATTTCAGCATGGCGCTAAAACTTCGAGAGCTCTACACCATCCGCGTCGCGACTGATCCACTGCGCGCAGTCACGATGGTCATTCCCAAAATTTCTCAAAATTTCCAAAATTCCCCCAATCCAACTCAGAGTCATGGTCTAGTCACTCGCAGTCAACAGAGTATTTTTAAGCCAAAAATACATTTTAATTTGAATTATAATGTTCTTAAATCCCCCTTACCCCGTAATCATGTGTCTGCCTTAAATGACCCTAATTTGAAAATTGTCATGATCGAGTAATATAATACTCTTATTGATAATAATATGTGGGAGTTGGTACTCCATCCATCTGGTATTAATATTATTCGGTCTATGTAGATTTTTATTTATAAGGAAAATTCTGATGGTTCATTTGCAAGGCATAAGGCTAGACTTGTAGGTGATGGTAAGACTCAGTAGGTTGGTGTGGATTGTGGTGAGATATTTAGCTCGGTGGTCAAGCTGGCTACCATTCGCACTGTGATCAGTTTGGCTCTTTCAAAATCATGGTTCATTCATCAGCTAGATGTAAAGAATGCTTTCCTACATGATGATCTTCAGGAGAAAGTGTATATGCATCAGTCTTTGGGGTTTAGGGATACTAGATATCCTAATCATGTTTGTCTATTGAAGAAGTCCTTGTATGGGCTTAAGCAGTCTCCACGGGCTTGGTATAAGAGGTTTGTTGATTTTGTTTTGACTATGGGTTTTTCTCACAGAAGGTCTGATAATTCATTATTTATATATCGTCGGGGTTCTTCCATGGCTTATATGTTGTTATATGTGGATGATATTATCTTGACTGCCTCTTCTGATGCTTTGAGAAAGTCTATTATGACAATGCTCAGTTCTGAATTTGCTATGAAAGACTTGGGCCCCTTGAGCTATTTTTTAGGAATTGTTGTCACTCGTCATGCAGATGGATTGTTCTTAACACAAAGGAAGTATGCAACAGAGATCATTGAGAGGGCTGGGATGTCATCATGTAAGTCCACTTCTAATCCAGTTGATACTAAACCCAAGTTGGGTGCTGCAGCTGGCTCTCCGTATGAGGATCAGGCCATTATCTTAGTCTTGCTCAGCCCGGTATATAGCGTCACACGACCTGATATTACATATGACGTACAACATGTATGTTTGTTTATGCATGATCCCAGAGTTGAACATATGAATGCGCTCAAACGCATTCTTAGGTACATTCAGGGAACACTTGAGTATGACTTGCATTTGTATCCTTCGTCGACGTCTACACTAGTCTTCTATACAGATGCTGATTGGGGTGGTTGTCTAGACACCAGACGGTCTACGTCTGGATATTGCATGTTTTTAGGTAATAACTTGGTCTCATGATCTGCCAAGCGTCAATCCATGCTCACGTTCAAGTGCAGAGGCCGAGTATAGAGGGGTAGCCAATGTGGTTTCCGAGTCATGTTGGTTACGTAATCTACTGTTAGAGCTCAATTGTCCTATTGACAAGGCTACCTTGGTTTATTGTGATAATATAAGTGTCATCTACCTTTCTCGTAATCCAGTTCAGCACCAGCGCACTAAACACATAGAGATGGATATTCACTTTGTTCGATAGAAGGTAGCTAAAGGACAAGTACGCGTCTGTCATGTCCCTTCCAGATATCAGATTGCAGACATCTTTACAAAGGGTCTTCCCTCAGTCCTTTTTGAAGATTTTAGAGACAGTCTCAGCGTACGAAGACCGCTCGCTATGACTGCGGGGGTGTGTTAAAGTATATGGGCCTCTAAGCCCATCAGCAAGTCCACAGATCAGTGTGCACAGTAGTGTGGGGCCACCATGGGGCCCTTCCCTTTCCCTTGTATATTTGGTGAATATTAGACTTAGATTTGTATCTTAATTAGTAGTATAATATTATCATAATTGTAACGTTAGTCTTCAAATAGAATAGGAATTTATAGGTAGAATAGGAAGATGATCTTCCTAGTGTAACTTGTATATATATGTCTTTCATTAATAAGAATAAGCAATGAATTATTTCTTTCAGTTTGTTTGGTTTTAACTTGACACGAAGTTTTAAAAAAACTTTTAAATTTTGTGGTCTTAATTTAAAGATATTAAAAATATACTAAAAAACCCCTTTAATTTTGTGGCTTTAAACATGGCACATGAAAATTTGAATTAAGGAATTGCCAAAAAAAGGAAAGTCATAAATATTTTGAAATATATCAAAAAGGAAAGTTTGAAAAACATTTTGAAAGAAGGGAGTAATAAATTAATCTTACCTATTCTAACACACAACAATTAGCATTCTTCCACTAATAATGAAATTTTACGAAGCACTATGACTTATATTTTACTCCTTCCGTATAAAAAATAGTGTTCACTTAGTCATTTGCACACTCGTTAAAAAATACTAACTTTTAGGTAAAAACAGAAGTTTATGAAATCGCTTTAATTGATCCCCATTAGCTCAGTTGATCGAACCCCCACCATCCACCATCCACCAACTTAGACGGGGTTTCTATGTGAACAAACATTACTTTTTACATCTATAAAACGACCATAGGCTTATCCTCTTTCGTCACCTCGATAAAATTCTTGAGTTTTCGTCCCCTCAAGAAAAATTCTTGATTTCTAGTTGAATTGCCGCGTACATCTTTTTTTTTAGGAAAAATAAGAAATCCAATGGTAGATGAAAGGTGATGTTTGCCTCATATTGTATCGTGTTATTAATGATTATAGTGTCTATTATGATATTTTGAGCTCAATTATATGTAAAACTGTGTAATAATCAATTGGTGCTAAAAAGAATGAAAGAAACTTTGAAGTCTAAGTGAAAGTTCAGAACAATTAACCGAAGTCGAGTTTGGGAGTCGAAAACCTAGCATGCTTGCAAAGGCGGATCCAGCCTCGAACACCGAGTTCGTCTGAACCAAATAATATTAATGATGCAACACAAATTTATTTATAAAATTCACTAAAACGACAATAAATAGTATATATATGAACTCATAATTTTAAAAAAACTATGTTAATTATTGGGTCCCGGGGGTTATGCTATGGAACAATAAAAAACAACTGGAAATAAATAAATTCGAATGCTGGAACAGTTTGCGAATGTCGGCGATAATGTCGTCCACAACACTTCAGTAAAAACAGAAAAACCTTTGAAGAGTAAAATGCAGCATAAATAATAAAGAACACAAAAGTTTATATTTACATAGGTTATATATTGATATAACATATGATGGTCAATGACCAAAAGTATTGTATATATTTATATACAATTGAATAAATTCCTTCTCTTACAATATTACAAAATAATACAAAAGGAATTAAAAATGGTGAAGGCGCGGATGACTTCATGCCTGAAAAATTTAACTAAGTCGATATAGACAACATCTCATTGTAATTGTTTCAATAAAGAACTAATCTAGAATCTAGGCATCAACTATAATGTTGTACAGAATGTCGTCGAAAAGCTCAGGCAACACAATTGATCCAGATTTTTGAGATGAAATCCCGAGAGCTCTCTTGGTATTTTTACATTTTGATTCTGGATATCAGTTCAATCTTCTTCCTTCTCTATTTATAGTAGAGAGTCTTCCTTGAAAAGCTCATCGATTGGTTGTAGAGGTTGAGGGAAAGGTGGGCAGTCGATAAGGTTTGTTGGAGAAGAATGTGGAGCAAGATCCTCTAACTTCTTGGACTTGTTCCCCAAGTTTAGCAACGTCTTGGACTTGGTCTTCCCACATTTTTAATCAGCTCCTAATCACCTTGTCAAGTCACTTTTACCACCGTGGTAAAAATTCCACGAGATCTTCAGTTCCCGTGAAGTAAGACAAAACTGTTATCAGAATGTTGGTCCGAATATCGTGACATTTGTTCCAACTGATTTTAACTTAGAGCTGAAAATGATATGTTGGGCAAAATGTCACAACACCAAACCCAACATTAACATTCTCCCTCTTTTTGCCTTTCTTCACAAAATCTAATATATTCAGTGCAAGTGACTTAAGGCAATGTCATAGGTGTTGTCCCAACATCTATGATTATAATAATGCTCCCCTTAACCTGTGAAAGGCATACAAAAACATATGTACACCAGTGTATACTACTATATAGGATTACACACAATGTTAGCACAATATAGATATACACATCATAAAGGAATACAAGAAATAAATTAGCATATTAACACATCATCCAAAAAACTTCAAACCATATTCTCAACATCAGTCAGTAGCATCAACTTCATACAGTATCAACCAGTAGCATCAACTTCTCCTGACAACAGCAGTAGCTTCCAACAGTTCTATACTTTTGCATAATTCCTTCTCTTCACATGCATAATTCCTTGTATTGTACAGAACAACATCATCTAGTCTTCTTCCTCTGCTCCCCATGTATTAGCACTTCCTCTTTTTCCTCATCTCCCCCTGCATTAGTACTTCCTCTGCTTCCTCATCTCCGGCAGCATCGTCACTCATTATTTTCTGCTTCATCGACTTCAGCAACATCATCATTTTTCTCCCCATTTTTGTGAAGAAAGCACCAGCATGAACTAGTCTATGGATTGAATCAAAGCATTCCTCACAGTATCAACCTCAGAGATTTATTGGTTGATCTTTGCAATTTGATTCACAAGCCATTCAGTAGACAGTGGAGACTGTCTTGGACCAGTGTTGTCAAGAATGTTGGTGACATTCCTGTCAACATCTGCACTATTTCCTTTCATTTTTCAAGGTAGATCAATGATTCTGTCTCTACTCTTCAAAACTGCTTTGTTTACTGTGTACAGTTCATGAGCTTTCCCTAGTGTGTCATCTCTCTTAGGCTTAAGACATTGGGTAGTTAAAATTTTATATATCAAAGAGGGATAAGGAAGGATTGAGGTTGATTCTTTTTGTGTGAAGTTGGCAACTTGATGAAAGATCATTTTGCCCAGATCAACTCTCAAACTTTTCCCAATTTTATACAACAGGGTGGCTTATTCTGTAGTTACAATTGACTCATTCATTGAATGAAGCCAATTGTGTATAACAATTTGTGAATGGTGGCAAACAGGGCTGTTAATTCAGAGGCTGGACATCTAGAGATCCACTTATGAATTTTACCTCATGTGAGGTGCTCAATTACTTCATCTCTATTGTCCACTGTAGGGTCTGCTTCTCTAACATTCTCCTCATCATTTAATTCCATACATTGGTTTATAACAGCAGGTGTGAAAGTAATATACTCTGTCATATAGATATACCTTCCCAAATTTCTTCGAGGAGGTATCCTCTATAACAGAGCAAAAAACAACCTGACTATTTATCAACATATGGTCATTTCTCAGTAACAGATCTAAGAGCTGTATTTCTTTTAAGAACTCTACCTAACCATATCCTGAACAAGAGGCAATGTCTTAACACTTTTTTTGATCTAATAACTCTATTCTTGTACCAGTCCCAATTATCAGAATTAGTTTTAGAATATAATTTATTTGAGTAGATACATACCTCAATGTCTAAATCTGATTTGATTTTGCTGGAGGATGTTGGTGTTTGTGTCTCTTAGGATGTTGGCTAAAATGTTGTCTGAGATGTTGTGACAACATTCGGAGCAACACTCGATTTGGCATATCTGGAAATTCCCTTTGGGAAGAATTGCTTCACTGGAGTTTCATCAGGAACTTCCTCACTTTCTTGAGACACATTTGCAATATAGCAGCATTTGGTTCTTCTTCACTCTCTTCAGTTGAGAACACCAAGTCCGTGTCGTCACTGTCACTACTCGAGCAAACAAGTATAGAAGTATCACATCTGGACCTTTTGTTGCTTGGCTCTTCACGAACTGTTCTCTCAAACTATCTACTCGATTGACAAGTAGGGAAGGTGGATGATCTTGGTCTCTTTCCCAATGCTGAAATATCAGATGTTTCATCAACATCTATTAGATTGTTGTCATCACCTGGGTAGCTGACGTCTAAAGGTTCATCTAAACCTTTAAATACAATAGCTTTAGACAAGTCCTCTGTGGATGGTGAAGAAGGAAACTGGTAGTGTTGTTGCAGTTCATTATGCTCAGAAGATTCAGTGTTCATAGGAGGGCTAGTACTCATAGAAAAGTTGGTCAGTGTGTTGGCTGATATTGATGTTGACATTAGAGAGGTTTCCATTGGTGAATATAGTGGAGAGGGTTTTGAGGAGATTGAGGATGAAGTTTGGAATGATGATGATTTTATCGGGTAGGTAAGATTATACCCGAGGTGTGATGTGATTTCCCTCTTTTTTTTCTCTTTTTTTTATTTTTTATTTTATGGAAAATCAGAAATGATAAAAAAAACAAATGAGAGGAATATTTATATACATGACAAATCTTTCTAAGCAACAAGAATCCCTTAGTTTTAGGTGTTTTAATTTTACACAATAACTTACACCTAAAATATTGGGATAAAAAGATAAACATCACGGTAGGAATTCAATTTAATCTTATCATTTTAAAGTTTGAAATCCTATTAAAATAAGGCATAAAAATAGGGAGAAAATCTGATTTTTCTGAAATCAGTTAAGATCAACATCCCAACAAATATTATTATCTGAAAATATCAACAGTAATGTTGACAACAGTTTGGACAACACAAGTATTATGATCCTGCAAGAACTTTTCGGTTTGGCAACAAATCAAGACACATTTTATATGTATTTTTATGAGTTTAACCTCTGGACCAATGTAACATTTTCCCATTGTGCCTTTGATCTATTCATAAAACACATACAAAATTATTTATCATGTCAAAAATAAGAATACTTATTTAGTATCCTCATAATTCCTTTATAGTACTCGATACTCCTATAGAATAGGAACGGTATCTTTTCTCGGGCACTTGATACTCCTATAGAATATGAACGGTATCATTTCAAGGGCTTTGCCCATTTTGCACAATTGCCAAAGATAAGTAAAGGCTTTGCCTCATTTTGATACTCCATTTTTATGATATCTAAAATCATCGCAGAGAACGGTATCACTTTTGGAATCATGTTCTTATTGAGGATCATACTTGTGTGAACAAAAATTATGACATTATCTAGTAAGTAAAACATATTATGATATTACACAGGTAAATGTCACCCAAAATGTTAGATACAACTCAGCCAACATTCACCAAAAATGCATTTTAGAGATTACAAAGACCCGGAGATTTCTTCAAACTAGAAAATCTCGCATGGTCCAAACTTTTATAAAAGTATCAGCTAGTTGATGAAGAGTATCAACATGTTCAAGTTGAACTAGTTATTTTTCAATCAAATTTCTTAAAAAATGATGTCTAATATCTATATTACAGTACAAAAACAAAATGTTGGTAGTAAAATCATAATCGTCTAACATGTGTCCTAGCCATATTAATTGAGAGCAACAACTTCCAGCTGCTATATATTCAGATTCAGCAGTTGAAAGTGAGACGGTTTTGTTTACAACTATACCAAGAAATAAGATTATTGTCAAGATAAAAACATCATCTACTTGTACTTTTAATATCATTCACATCACCATCCCAATCCGAGTCACTATATCCTATTAATTTAGGATTAGTGTCTTTGGAATATCAAATTCTCAACTCACATGTGCCGACAACATATCTAATGACACATTTTACGGCCTTTAAGTGGGAGATTTTGGGAGAGGCTTGGAATCGAACACATACACAAACATTAAACAAGAAAGACTAACCTCTTGGTATATGGTTGACATACCCATATACCTTACCATTTCTCAATAGTTGAGTTGTTACACCCCGTAGTTCCATAGTATGTATGTGAGGACGTACGTACGAAAATATAACACTAAGTTCGAAAGGGAAGAAAATTTTGATTTTCCGATGGAAAATTTTCCGGATTTTGTGAAGGAAAAACAGTTCGTAAATGGGAATTGGATTCCCAGATTTGGTATTCGGACTTCTGGGAATATAATAGAATTATGGAATTTTATTTCCAGATTTGGTGACGTGGGGCCCACGGGGAAAATTTACGGTTTTGTGGGACCCACATTGTTTTCGAGATTTTGGCCATTATGGATGTTTCCGGAAGATGAAAATATTTTGGACGAATAGGAGGACGACACGTGTCACCCCCTTAGGTGGCATTGTAGCCGTTTTGCGTAGACAAGTGGCCCTTGGCCGAAATGGTGAGACAAGTGGCAAGCCACTTGTCTCAAGTTTTTGTGTGGACATGTGGATTGTGGGACCCACACACACTTGTCCCCAATCTCTACCACACACTTGTTTTGATCCTAGCCCTTGGTTATCTTATAAATACCCCTCCCTTTGGATTGCAAGACTTTATCCCACACTTGAGATTTCCAAGGCAAATACTCCCTCCCTTCCTTGAGTGTTCTCGGCATTGGCCCTTTCCCTTGACCAAATGTTGTCCAAAAATTCTTAAACTTTTAAGTGTTCTTCCTTAAGGTGTTAGAAAGATTGTGAACCAAGAGTTAGGCAAGATTTCACACCCCTAGCCCTAAAACCTTGCCTTGGCCGAAAGTTGCTGTTATACCCCGTAGTTACGCCACGTGCATGAACGCATCTGAAAGGGATTAAGACTTAAATTTTAGAAGGATAGGTTGACGGATTGTTTCGGACGGGTTTTTAGTCAACTTTGGGGAGGTTTATGTCCAGTTGCCTTATGAGTTCCTAGGTATTTCAAAGTCCTAGTACGTAGTTCGTTGAGTCTGGTTCCCAACGCAACCAATCGTTCGTCGATAGGACATCGGAGTAGAAAGTTATGGAAGTTACAAGTTCGCGCAATGTAACGTAAGAGTATTTCGGCCGTGAGCATGGCCACGCGGATGCGCGGCGCGGATGCGCCAGATGTTACGAATGTTGTTGCAGCCACGCCGGAAAGCAGGCCGCGGAAGTTCGAAGAGGTTGCGGAGGTTTCAGGCCGCGGCGCCGGCCGCAGGCCGCGGCGAGGTTCGCGAGGTCGGGTAGAAAATCGAATCGCTTTGTTTTAAAAAAAGCCATGGGAGGGTGACACGTGTTCCCCCCCCCCCCATCTGATTTTTTGCATGTCCTATTTATTGATCAAGTCTTGGAGACTTGGTCATTCTTCAAGCTCTTCTCTCTCTCTAAAAATTAAAAGCTCTCCCTTCTCTCTAGAAAATCAAGAGGAAATCAAGGCTTGAGAAAATTCTGAAAAAGGTGGCAAGAAGGAAACTTGTTGGCAAGCTTGTAGGAGTTTTGTGGAGGTGATTGTGGAAAGAAGACAAGTGAAAGTTGTTGGATTAATTTGGGTAAGCTCTAAGGTAACAATCTCTTCTTTATTCTTGAGTAAATTGTGTTGCATGTGAGGAAGAAAAGACTTGTAGTGGACAATATTGTTGTTAGATATATTGCATGTAAGAAAAAAATGAGTTGGATTTGAAAGAATTGAATAAGGATAGCATGTGAACATGTTATAGTCAAAATACTACCTTAGAGTTGTTAAATTAGTTGTTATACATTGTGGGGCGGAATTTTACACGTCCAAGTTTAGGCGTGTAATCCCCCTTGAATTGATTGGATTGTTGGGCCTTAAGTGGCGTTTGGATATTAAATTCGAGCCTTGAAAAGGTGGAAAAGTACGTAGAAACAAAGGAAGTGCTGCCCAATTTTTCGTAGAATAAGGAACTTTATGCTAAAATATTCGACGAAGAAGTTTAGACGTTAATAGAAATATTTGATTATTATAGGTTGATACTCTACGCGCGGTATATTCGACTTGGCAAGTGGACTTAGCCGATGAGGTATGTGATTCCTCCTATCCTCTTGAGCATGATATTTGTAAAATATATAGTACGGTAGACGTACGTGTTACACTAAATTTGGTTGCACCTTGAGGTCTTTTGACTTGAGTCCAAAAATGTTAAGAATCTTGAAATACTTCAATAACAATTATGAATCATTATTTTTAAAAAGGAAATTAATACTTGGGTTTAAAAGAATAAGTCTCTTGTGGTTTTCCAAACAAGTGTGAATGTTTTGAGTTATTACAAAGTCTAAGGGTTATACTAGCTTTATGGGAAGTTAGTCATAACGACTTAAGAAAGATGAAAAAAATGGTTTACTTACTCGCTTTATAGTAGCCTTGTAATGATTTCTGAATGTGTGGTAAGTTGGCTTGATAAGTAAATATGTTGTGATTCTACGGTGTTAGTGTCTTGAGATTTGTTGTGGTAAGGGGGTTTCTCTTATTGTGCTTATGTTGTTTACGATGAGTCGGTTGTGCCTGTGTTATACCACTTACCCCCCCTGACTTGTTAAGTTACCGCGGGTTAGCTACCCCCGATGCGAGGAGTACCTCATGTGGGCCCAGGTGGCCTATGCGGACTACGGTAGTCCAGGAATAACTCCGGGTGTGTTACGCCGATGCGAGGAATACCTCATGCGGTCCAGTGGCCACGCGATGCGGAGTCGAGAAAATATCGCGGGTTAGCTACCCCCGATGAGAGGAGTACCTCATGCGGGTCCACGGGACCTATGCGGGCTGCGGAAGTCCAGGATTAGGCTCGTGTAATGATATTATGGGTGAGTGGCCCTGTTTCGATCATTAGCAGCCTAGAAAAGACCGGTTGCGTTACACTTTGTTTACTCTTGTCTATGTTGTGGCACTGTGTGCGGTTAATTGATTTTTCATACATATCTGTGGATTGATTTGGAAATGTTATGATTTCATTCTGATATTTTACATTTCACATACTTGGTACTGTTATCGACCTCGCCCGGCTGCGTTCATGTCGCAGGTCGAGGTACATCGGTTGTTGATCCTCGCTGTTAGGATCTCCGTTCAGCTTTTGGGAAGCCCCGTTTCTCCGGAGGCTTATCTCTTGGTATGATTCCCTGTCATTGTAGATTCATGTACATTCAGGGTATGACGGGGCCCTGTCCCGTCATAGTTGTTACAAACTCTTAGAGGTCTGTAGTCCTGTTGTAATTGGGTTTCATAAAGGATATAACTGTTCAGTTTTTTGTTATGTATAGTTACCGAAAGGTAACCATTTTGGGTTAGCCTGTTTATTAAGGTATATTGTTTCATGTTCATGAGTTTACTCATTGGTTTTCTCGATGTTGTATCACTAGGGTGCGGGGTAGGCACGATCACGCCCGAGGTCGGGTCGTGACAAAAGTGGTATCAGAGCAGTTAATCCTCGGAAAGGGTCTACAGACCGTATCTAGTAAAGTCTTGATTATCGGTGTGTTGTACACCACATCTATAATCAGGAGGCTACAGGATATTTAGGATTGGTTTCCATTTCTTTCACTCTAAGATCGTGCAATAGAGCTGTGTTATAGGTTGAACTTCCTCTGACATATTTTTATGTACCAGTTATGCCTCCACGCAAGGCAACCGCAGCCCAGAAGGGCAAGGCAGCTGAGGGAGCTGCTAGTAGGACACAGAGGGTTACGAGGGCACAGGCCCAGTCCTTACCTGAGGTGATGTTTCGGACGGCGAGTTCCACGACGTCGCCAGCCCCAGCAGAGTTTGGAGCAGCAGCAGCGGCTACTGAGACCGCGATACCTGAGCCTCCAGTTACGGCTGGAGCGAGAGGATATGGGCTCTGAGAGATGGCCCATTATTAGCCAGATCGTGGCAAGGCGGGAGAGACGGAGGCGGCGGTTCGGTGGTACCGTAGTTCACCCGAATCGATAGCGAGACTTCGGGACTTTTGAGTTGCGACGCGAGTTCTATGGGTCGAGTCCTGAGGATGATCCTCAGGAGTTTATCAAGCGATTCTGAATGATCGAGAGTGATCAAGGCCTCGAGAGCAGTCGAGTATTGGGTTCACATCGGTGCGTAATCTGCGATTGGCTGATGTTTGATTCACGGTATCTCCCGGGGAGCATGCGCTTCCGGTATTTGGGGACGAGTTCTCGGAGGCATTTCTTAGCCATTTCTTGCTTCCGCAGATGAGGAGAGCTCGGACCGATAGATTTATGACGTTGAGACAGAGTGGGCGGACGGTCCGGGAGTACAACGTAGAGTTTGACTCGTTGGCTCGGTATGTACCCGCTTTAGTGGCAGACATGGAGGGCGAGTGCACTCTATGTCACGGTCTCGATGATTACTTAGCGAGAGTTGCAGAATAGCTCTTGATCGGGCATGGACATTGCGCGTGCGCTTATGCACAGGTGTGAGCGTAGGGGCGGAGGATTGATAGATATCGAGAAGAGGGCGAAGACGGCGAGGTCCTCCGGTAGTTTTCGAGGTAGACAACCTCGTGACCGGGTTTGAACCTCACCGGTTGAGCGCCATCCACCGTCTTCGGGTGTTCGTGGTATTGAGGCAGTCGGGGCCCAGGGCGGGTTTCGAGGAAGCGAGGATGCTACCCGTCGAGACCACCCTCCTGCCGGTGTGGCTGATGGTAGATCTCATTTCGGGAGTTTTAGTATCTTGTGGGGCCTTGCTACACTTGTGGCCAACAGGTCATATTTCGAGATGTCAGGCGAGCGCGAGATGGTAGGGTTCATTCTGGTCATTCACCGGTCTCATCTCTCGATTTACTCGCCCGGAGCAAGGTGCTCGTGGGCGGCCAAGTCGCGGCGCAGGTCGTGGCAGGGTCGATTCGGCCGATCCTCGAGCGCATTTATGCTATGCCCGGCCGTGACCGGGGCGTCACGGATGTCGCCATAGGTACATTATTGGTTTCATCTTTGTGATGTATATGCTTTGATAGATCCAGGTTCTACCTTGTCCTATATATCTCCTCATATTGCTGGTAGAATAGGGATAGAGCCTGAGTCCATAAAACCTTTTGAGGTGGCTACACCAGTAGGTGATTTGGTGGTAGCAGAGAGGGTATATAGGGCTTGCCCTGTGACTATTTACAGTCGTCAGACCCTAGCCGACTTGATAGAGTTGGATATGACGGACTTTGATGTGATTATGGGTATGGATTGGCTAGCATCTTGCTATGCCAATGTGGACTGTAAAGAGAAGCGGTATGGTTTGATTTCTGGTGGCGGTTATCGAGTGGAAGGGAATCTTTGCGTCGCCGGCGGTAGGTTTATTTCTTACCTCAAGGCTAGGAAGATGGTGCGGAAGGGGTATATCTACCATATGGTTCGGGTATTCGAAATCGAGGCGAGATACGGACCTTGATCGATTCGGTGGTTAGAGAGTTTCGACGTATTCCCGCACGAGCTTCGGTATCCTCACGAGAGGAGATTGAGTTTTGCATTGATATGCCGCGGACACTCGAGATATCTATTCCACCATCTGAGGATGGCACGGTGAGTTGAGGGAATTGAAAGACCAGCTGAAAGATTTGCTGGAAAAAGACTTTATCAGGCCTAGTGTTTCTCCCTGGGGAGCGCCAATGTTATTTGTAAAGAAGAAGGATGGGACGCTGCGTATGTGTGTTGATTACAGGCAGCTGAATAAGGTAACTATCAAGAACAGATATCCCTTCCCCAGGATTGATGATTTTTTTGACCGATTGCGAGGGGCGAGGTGTTTCTCAAGATAGACTGCGATGCAGTTACCATCAGGTGCGAGTTAGAGAGGCAGATATCCCAAAGACTGCATTCAGGACCCGGTATGGGCACTATGAGTTCAGGGTGATGTCTTTCGGGTTGACCAACGCCCCAGCCGTATTCATGGATTTGATGAACAGGGTGTTCAAGCCATTCTTGGATATGTTCGTTATAGTATTCATTGATGATATCCTGGTTTATTCGCGCACAAAGCAGGAGCATGCAGATCATTTGATGGCGGTATTGGGAGTCCTCAGGGACCGGCAGTTGTATGCCAAGTTCTCGAAATGCGAGTTTTGGTTGGCTTCAGTGGCTTTCTTAGGGCATGTTATCGGGGCCGATAGTATTTGGGTTGATACAACGAAGATTGAGGCAGTCAAGACTTGGCCTAGACCCACTACTCCGACAGAGGTGCGTAGCTTTTTGGGCCTTGCGGGTTATTATCGGAGGTTTGTGGAGAAGTTTGCTTCCATTTCAGCACCTTTGACTAGCCGACTCGAGCGGTATGTTCGGTGGGCGGATTCTTGTGAGAGAGTTTTGATTCTTGAAGGAGAAATTGGCGACCGCCTTGATCCTTACTCTTCCAGAGGGTTTAGACGGGTATGTGGTTTATTGTGATGCGTCGGGTGTCGGGCTTGGGTGCGTACTGATGCAGCACGGCAAGGTTATAGCTTACGCATCTCGACAACTCAGGAAGCATGAGAAAAACTATCCCACACATGACTTAGAGTTGGCAGCAGTAATTCATGCCTTGAAGATCTGGAGACATTATTTATATGGAGTTCATGTGGATATTTACACAGACCACAAGAGTCTCGGTATATCTTGACCAAAGGGATGCGAACTTGCGGCGAGGCGGTGGTTGGAGCTACTTAAGGACTATGATGTTGATATCCTATACCACGCAGGAAGGCGATGTAGTTGCGAGCGCCGCCTTAGTCGCAGATTGATGGGTAGTGCGTCGGTGTGCGGCAGAGAAGAGGACATGGTCCGCGAGTTACATCAGCTAGCGAGCCTTGGGGTTCGTTTGATTGGTTCTGATAGTAATGGTGTTCGGGTTCGAGAGGTTGCCGAGTCTTCCATCGTCGAGGAGGTGAGAGGCGGCGATGAGAATCCGATTAGTCTGATATCGAGATGCAACTCTTGAAAAGAAGAGTCTTTTGAGGTAGCGCTGATAAGTCTTTGAGATTTGAGGCCGGTTGTGTTCCCGATGTGACAGACTTCGTCAGCAGATTCTGGGGGAGGCACACAGTGCTCGTTATTCTACTCATCCGGGGTCGACTAAGATGTACCATGACCTCAGATGTGTGTATTGGTGGGATGGCCTGAAGGGGGACGTGGCGGGTTTTGTTGCCTGGTGTCTAATTGCCGAGTCGAGTTGAGCACGAAGCCGGTGGCTGTGCGGGCTATTGATATTCCGGCGTGGAAGTGGGAGGTGATCAATATGGACTTTATTACGAGGTTACCTCACACTCTTCGAAGCGTGATTCCATCCGGTTATTGTCGACGGTGTGAAATCACCCACTTTCTCGCCATCGGGGCGACTTTTAGCGAGGATTATGCTAGATTGTATATCGAGAGATTGTGAGGCGCACGAGTGCCTATATCGATCATTTGAGCGGAGCCAGTTCTCGGCTAACTTCTAGAGGTCTTTCGGAAGGATTAGGGACACAGTGAGTCTCCGATCGCATTTCATCCTCGGGCCAAGCGGACGGTAGCGTACTATCCAGACCCTTGAGGATATGTTGCAAGCTTGTGTTATTGATTTCAGGGGTAGCTGGGAGGATCATTTACCTCTTGTGGAGTTTGCATATAACAACAACTACCATTCTAGTATGCAGATGGCGCCTTATGAGGCCTTATACGGGAGGAAGTGCAGGTTACCGATAGGCTGGTTTGAGGTGGGAGAAGTTCAGTTAGTCGGGTCAGACTTGATTGTGACGATGGATAAGGTGAAGCTTATCCAGGAGCGATTATTGTCAGCTCAGAGTCGACAGAAATCGTATGCAGATCATCGGCGTCGACACTTGGAGTTTGAGGTAGATGATTGTTGTGGCCTGTGGAGCGTCTTTATTTGCAAGAGAAATAGTTAAGAGGGTCTATGTCGAGATTGTGATTTGAGTAAGCCTAGAAGGAACATTCAGGACGAATGTTTCTAAGGAGGGGAGAATGTTATACCCCGTAGTTCTGGCCATGCGTATGAGAACGTACGAAAGGGATTAAGACTTAAATTTTAGAAGGATAGGTTGAAGGATTGTTTCGGACGGGTTTTTAGTAAACTTTGGGGCGGTTTATGTCCAGTTGCCTTATGAGTTCCTAGGTATTTCAAAGTCCTAGTACGTAGTTCATTGAGTCTGGTTCCCAACGCAACCAACCGTTCGTCGATAAGATATCGGAGTAGAAAGTTATGGAAGTTACAAGTTCAGTCTTGTGATCGGACGTAAGAGTATTTCGATCGAGAGCCACGGGGCCGCGGCCGGATGCAGAACGCGGCGCGGATGTTCGAATGTTCGCTGAAGTTGCAGCGTCGTGGCGTCGGAAAGGCGGCCGCGACAAGTTGAAGAGGTTGCAGAGCCATGGCCGCGCGCCGGCAGCAGGCCGCGCCGAGGCGGTTCTCGGTGGGTAGAAAAATCAGAACTGTTTTGTTTTAAAAAAAGCCATGGGAGGGTGACAAGTGTCCCCCCCCCCCCCCCCATCTGATTTTTTGCATGTTCTATTTATTGACCAAGTCTTGGAGACTTGGTCATTCTTCAAGCTCTTCTCTCTCTCTAAAAATTAAAAGCTCTCCCTTCTCTCTAGAAAATCAAGAGGAAATCAAGGCTTGAGAAAATTCTGAAAAAGGTGGCAAGAAAGAAACTTGTTGGCAAGCTTGTAGGAGTTTTGTGGAGGTGATTGTGGAAAGAAGACAAGTGAAAGTTGTTAGATTAATTTGGGTAAGCTCTAAGGTAACAATCTCTTCTTTATTCTTGAATAAATTGTGTTGCATGTGAGGAAGAAAAGACTTGTAGTGGACAATATTGCTGTTAGATATATTGCATGTAAGAAAATGAGTTGGATTTGAAAGAATTGAATAAGGATAGCATGTGAACATGTTATAGTCAAAATACTACCTTAGAGTTGTTAAATTAGTTGTTATACATTGTGGGGCAGAATTTTACACGTCTATGTTTAGGCGTGTAATCCCCTTTGAATTGATTGGATTGTTGGGCCTTAAGTGGCGTTTGGATATTAAATTCGAGCCTTGGAAAGGTGGAAAAGTACGTAGAAACAAAGGAAGTGCTGCCCAATTTTTCGTAGAATAAGGAACTTTATGCTAAAATATTCGACGAAGAAGTTTAGACGTTAATAGAAATATTTGATTATTATAGGTTGATACTTCACGCGCGGTATTCGACTTGGCAAGTGGACTTAGCCAGGAGGTATGTGATTCCTCCTATCCTCTTGAGCATGATATTTGTAAAATATATAGTGCGGTGAGCGTACGTGTTACACTAAATTTGGTTGCACCTTGAGGTCTTTTGACTTGAGTCCAAAAATGTTAAGAATCTTGAAATACTTCAATAACAATTATGAATCATTATATTTAAAAAGGAAATTAATACTTGGGTTTAAAAGAATAAGTCTCTTGTGGTTTTCCAAACAAGTGTGAATGTTTTGAGTTATTACAAAGTCTAAGGGTTATACTAGCTTTATGGAAAGTTAGTCATAACGACTTAAGAAAGATGAAAAGAATGGTTTACTTACTCGCTTTATAGTAGCCTTGTAATGATTTCTGAATGTGTGGTAAGTTGGCTTGATAAGTAAATATGTTGTGATACTACGGTGTTAGTGTCTTGAGATTTGTTGTGGTAAGGGGGTTTCTCTTATTGTGCTTATGTTGTTTACGATGAGCCGGTTGTGCCTGTGTTATACCACTTACCCCCCTGACTTGTTAAGTTACCGCGGGTTAGCTACCCCCGATGCGAGGAGTACCTCATGCGGGCCCAGGTGGCCTATGCGGACTACGGTAGTCCAGGAATCACTCCGGGTGTGTTACGCCGATGCGAGGAATACCTCATGCGGTCCAAGTGGCATGCGGACTGCGGGAGTCCAGGAAAATACCGCGGGTTAGCTATCCCCGATGCGAGGAGTACCTCATGCGGGTCCACGAGACCTATGCGGGCTGCGGAAGTCCAGGATTAGGCTCGTGTAATGATACTATGGGTGAGTGGCCCTGTTTCGATCATTAGCAGCCTAGAAAAGACCGGTTGCGTTACATTTTGTTTACTCTTGTCTATGCTGTGGCACTGTGTGCGATTAATTGAGTTTTCATACATATATGTGGATTGATTTGGAAATGTTATGATTTCATTACAGTATTTTCTGTTTCACACACTTGGTACCTGTTGTATTGAACTCCTTCGGTGGGCTGCGTTCATGTCGCAGGTCGAGGTACATCGGTTGTTGATCCTCGCTCTTAGGATCTCCGTTCAGCTTTTGGGAAGCCCCGTTTCTCCGGAGGCTTATCTCTTGGTATGATTCCCTGTCATTGTAGATTCATGTACATTCAGGTATGGCAGCCTGTCCGTCATAGTTATTACAAACTCTTGAAGTGCGTAGTCTGTTGTAATTGGGTTTCATAAAGGATATAAGCTGTTCGATTTTGTTATGTATAGTTACCAAAGGTAACCATTTTAGGTGCTTTGTTTATTAAGTTATATTGTTTCATGTTCATGAGTTTACTTTCGCTGGTTTTTCTCTGATGTTGTATCACTAGGGTGCCCGGGGTAAGGCACCAGTCACGGGCCCGAGGTCGGGTCGTGACAGTTGCTATGTTTGGAACCTAAGTGTTCTTCACTTTTTGGAGTTGAATCTTGAAGAGAAGTTGGTTAGGAGCTTCTAAGGGTTGCGTGTAGCGGATTGGAACGTAAGGATTTGGAGCTAAACTTGCTAAGGAGTGACTTTAAGTTCTTGGATATTTTTGGGTTTATCGAGGTAATGATCTTTGTCCTTCTATTGTAATTGTAGATTACATGTTGTAATAGTATATAATTGAGTATTTGATATGTGGAAGGAAGATTGAAAAGAAATGGACTGTATTGTATATTGTGGGGCAGAATATACCCTTTGAATTGTTGTACTATTGCGCCTTAAATGTGGCATGTTGGCTATTGATATTGGGCCTTGAAAAGGTGGAAAGTACGTAGTTACAGGGGAAGTGCTGCCTGATTTTCCGTAGAATAAGAGACGCTTTACTTAGAAATATTCTACAAAGAGATCTAGGTGTTGATAGAAGTGTTATGGTTGTTATAGGTGGATATTCTACACGCGGCATACTCAACTTGGCTAGTGGATTAAGCCAAAGAGGTATGTGATTCTTCCTATCCTCTTGAGCATGATTGTTGTGAAATATATAGTACGGTAGACGTACGTGTGTTAAATGAGTTTGGTTGTCTTTGGTTGGTTTAGAACATAAGGTGTTATAATAGCTTTATGGGAAGTTAGTTATAACGACTTTATGAAGATAAAAGAAGTAACTTGATTTAAAGGTATAGGTCACTTGTTTTGAAAAGAGTAAGTAACTTGTTTTTGAATATTGAACTTGTCTTGAATAAGAAAGTATAAGTGGCTTGATTTTAAAAGGTGTGAGTGTCTTGATCTTAATAGAGTGAGTTACTTGGGTTTGAAAGTATATTTGACGTTGTTTTAAAAGTGTAAGCCACTTGGTTTAAGAAGTATAAAGTACTTGATTTAAACATGAGAGTGTCTTGATACTATGGGTATTAGTATCGTGTGGTTTTTACTTAAAAGGGGATCTTTTTAAGAGAATTAAAGTATGTAGTACTTTGGGGTTAAAGCCCGGATTGTTGTCATAAAATGAAAGTCTAAAAATATGTTAAACTTGCCTATGCTAGTTGTGATAGCCTTTGTTGTGCAAGTGTTATATTCTTATGGTACCGCGTCTCTCGATGGAGGGTCGGTCATCTCACTATTTCATTGGACATACTGACACGTTGGGTGGCCCACGGGTATGCTTCCATTTTTATTGTTACATGGACATGTCTGCACCGATGAAGGAATTAGGGCATGCGCCACGCGGTGTTAAACTTCCAGGTATATTGTTATTGTTACATGGATACGCTCGCAGATGAAGGAATTAGGGGCATGCGCCACGCATGCGTTAAACTCCGATTTTTATTGGTATTCCACGGGTAGTTCCCATGAAGTTTTGTGACGCGAGGTACACAGTAGTTAGCTTTAGACTTGCCGGTCGACGCGTGACGCAGAGGTACAGTAGTTAGCTTCGTACTTGCCGATCGGCCGTGGACGCAGTGGAATCGTTGTCGACGCAGCGGTTCGTAGTTGGCTCTCGTACTTGCCGGTCGCGCGCGACGCAGAGTACACAGTAGTTGGCTTCAGACTTGCCGGTCGGTTTATAGCATTGGTACGGTAGGCTCACGGTAGATGGTTGAACTGCGATGCTTGCCGGCCATATCTCGTGGCGACAGTCGGTTCGTAGCTTTCGTATTTGCCGATCGATTGATGAGCCGGTTCTCGTATCTATGCCTTCGCATTGTCGCCGGTTTTATGATGCAGTGGATCGGTGTGTAGTTTTCCTACTTAGCTCGTCACGGTTGTTTTATGGCACGGTGGGACTCGTGTTCATGTGTACTTTTGGTGTTATATTATATCATATCGCCGTGATGAGGAAGGAGTTCCACGCATGATTGATATTGCGGGTATGAGACCCGTGGTTATATTTGAGTGATGACCTTGAGGCGTGAGTCACGACTTGACACGATCGCTTATATATCAGGTAATCGTAGTTTGGTTATCATACATGTCTCGCTTTTATATAGATTATGATTTCATTCTGATATTTTCGCCACATACTTGGTACTGTTATCGACCTCCTTCGAGCTGCGTTCACGCCGCAGTGAGGTACACGGTTGTTGATCCTCGCCATGTAGGATCACGCTCACAGATTTGGGAAGCTCCGTTTCTCCGGAGGCTTATCTTTTGGTATGATTCCCTGAGATTGTAGGTTCTTGTACATTCAGGGGTATGGCGGGGCCCTGTCCCGTCATAGTTGTTATAAAAACTCTTAGAGGTCTGTAGTACTGTTGTGAGTTGGGCTTGTAAAGGATGTAACTGTTCGGATTTTGATATATATGCAGAAAGGTGACAGTTTTGGTTAGCCTATTTCTTATTTTATATTGTTTCATGTCTATGAGTTTTTATTTCCGCTGATTTTCTCTGATGTATTATCACTAGGGTGTCCGGGGTAAGGTACCAGTCGCGGGCCCTAGGTCGGGTCGTGACATGAGTGGTTCTTTGCTTTTTGTTTTAATTCCTTCAAACACTCCCCCTATCACCTGGCATGTTGGATGATTCTTCCAATCCTTGATGAGGGGTCCCTTCGAACTTGATTTAACAATTCAGCATTTGACTCCTCATTCACACCTTCTGTGGTCTCTGGTTCAGGTTCAAATGTTGCTTTGAATGTGGTAATATTTGGGGCAACATCTAGTCTTTAGTAGTTTGCACATTTTCCACTGAAACTATAGTGTTATTTTCAAATGTATTCCCTGTAAGATCAGAAAAATCATCAAAAATAACATTTACAGACTCTTGTATAGTTTTTGTCCTTAGATTGTACATTCGGTAAGTATGACTATTTTGGAAATAGCTAACAAAAATCTATTTGTCACTCTTAGAGTAAAACTTAGTCAATTGATCTCTATCATTTAAAATGTAACAAATACACCCAAAAAAAATGAAAGTAACGCACCTTAGGTTTCTTTCCATTTATAATATCATAGGATGTCATCTTTGTTACAAGTCTTAAGTAGACTCTATTAGTGATGTGACAGGCAGTAAAAAAACATTTTGACAATTTGTTAAAACTAATCATAACTCTAGCCATTTCTTGTCATGTTCTATTCTTCCTCTCTGCTACACCATTATGTTAAGGAGTTTTTGGGAGCAGATAAACTCATGGAAAATTCCTCTTTCTCACAAAATTTTGTGAAAGAGATGTTTTCAAATTCTTTTCCATGGTCGGAACTAATCCGAATTTTTTTTGGAGAATAGAACAAGTTCCTAATTCTAGAGTGCAAAATTTTAAAACATGTCAAAAGTTTGAGATTATTCTTTCAAAATATATCCATTAGTACCTAGAAAAATTATCTACAATCACATAGGAATACCTCGTGCCTCCTAAACTGTCTACCTCAATTAGACCCATAAGATCCATGTGAAACAATTGAAAACAGTGAGACATACCTGAATGTTGTCCGTCATTCTAGACAACATTATGAGAAACACGAGTTTGCTTGCCTTGGAGACAATATGCACATAATGTTTTACCTTTATGGCTAAGGTTGGGTAAGCCTCTAACCGCTTCATATAAGATCAATTTTTTCAGATTGCGGTAGTTGACATGTCTCAACTTTTGTTGTCATAGTGTTGTGTCGTCCATCTCGACATTATTGCATATCTCTTGTCTTGCAACAAGATAGCAATTATCACATGTTCTAGTACCTCACACGACACATTCATTAGCTTCATTCGCAACTTTACAGGCATTCTTATTAAATTTACCTCAAGATTGTCATCACACAATTGACTAATACTCATCAAATCAGCCATTAAACCTTCAACGTGTAAGATATTTTTTAAAGTTGGATATTCAGGAACATCCAATATTCCTTTTCTAATTAGTTTGCTTTTACTGCTACCTCCGTAAGTTACGTTACCTCCATTGAATGACTCACAATTCTTTAGAAACTCCTTTGTACATGTCATGTGGCGAGAACATCCACTTTTAAAGTACCAAGAACCTGCAATGTTAGTCCTAAACGCAGTTATAGCAACATTACAAGTTACATCCATTTTGGGAACCCAAACTCTTTCAAAACATTTTTACCTTTCAGCTCAGAAATGTTGCTTCAAATGTTGTCTGAGATGTTGGACAATCTTTTAGGCAACATTTCGCTCACAGAATCTTGAAGTTTGAAACTGTATGATTTTAAGTCTCCAGGGGAGTTACAATGATGACACAAACTTCATATTCTTTGACATATGTGAGAACTTATTATTTAATCTTTTTTCTTTTACAAAGCATATTTTCTCATTGGAGCATATACCTGCATGAATACCCAAACTAGAGCATATAGTTTTAAGAGAGCTTTCATACCCAATACCTGCATGTGAAGGTTTACTAAATCTGAGTATCTCATTCAATTAGAAGTCCCTCAGTTGAGCTTGCGGAAGGTTGCTTCGGCTAAATCCAATTTTGCACGAATCTTACCAAATGCAGTATCCTATTTGGTAAGTGCACCCTCTAGTTGGGTTATTGTGCCTTTTAGATCTACATTATCACGAGTTAAAGATTTTACCTTTGTCTCAAGTTGCTTGGATTCTATGATTAAGACTTTACAAATGTTTTGTAATTCATTAAGCATGTCATCTTTGCATTAAACTTGATCCATACTCTCAGTCTCACCACTAGAAATAAAATTACTAAAGCAATTAACATCAGGATATTTAAAGAAAATGTAACTTTCATATGTTGCTGGAGATGCAGATGTCGTTGCAGATGTTGCCTGAAATGTCGTGACATATGAGGCAACATTACATACGACATATTCATTATCAGACAGAGACTGTTCATAAACAGTGGTCAGCATTGCTTGTGATTCAACTTCTTGATATCCTCCATCTTCTCCTTCTTTTTGCCTTTCTTTTTGAGTACTTGGAAGGAATTTGGTGGACTTTTGATTGAAGCCTTGATTTTGATGTTGTTTAGATTTAGATTGATTTCTCTCATTATTGAACTTCCTCACCATCGAATTATATTTTCGGGTGAGTAAGCCAATATTAGCACCTTCACCAATTTCTTCAAGATTATCATCCTCTTCATTGATTTGATTCTCCGAGGATTGAACTTGAAGTGTTACATTCTTGCTCTTGTATAGTTTCTTTTGATTCTTAATGTTCATCTCATAGATTTTGAGAATGCTCATCAAGGTATGAAGATCCATAGTAGCAAGATTGTGAGCTTCTTCAATGACACAAATTTTTAAATTGAACTTTTCAGGAAGAGAACGTAGAGCCTTTCAAAATAAGATTTAATATTATCCGCTTCTTCCATCCTTAAATGTTCATATTTTCTCATGATCATGTTTAGCTTTCGTCGACGAATACTTGAACTACATTCACAATGAATTTGTAAAGTATCTCATGCATCCTTAGCCGTTGGGCAGTTTTGAATGAGTTTAAACATGTAAATATCAACTCATCCAAAAATTGCATTTAAGGCCTTTTCGTTTAGCTATCATTATTGGTTTCTTCCGCCGTCCATTTGGATTCAGTTTTAGAATGTCACCTTCCTCATCCGGCGGCAACATTTGAACAACATACCCATTGATTATATATCTCCATGCCCTAACATCAATTGATTTGATGTGAGAACGTAGGTGAATCCTAAATAGATATAGTTTATTGTCACGCCCCGACTTTTCCTAAGCCTTTACTTAGGGCGTGATGGCACCTGGACAATTATTTCCCACCAGGAGCACCATTTAATTCTCTTTATTTAGAAATTTAAACTTATATTCAAATACGGAGTTATTAATAAAAATAACAATAAAGAAATTTGTTTAGGACTTTATTGAAAACATAACGCGAGCCCATGCTCGTGCAAATATTATTTCTATATAGACATACTGACAAGGATTATACTAAGTTGGAAGGGAGACCATTCCACACGGGCATTTCCCGAGACACTGGAACTGACATTCTGAACCTGATGAGTACCAAGCCCGAAGCATTGGACTAGGTATGACAAGAGGCTGCGGGACGATCGCTAGCCTTGGCGTGGAGCCTTTCCTCTATCACGCTTTCCTGAAACATGTTAAATAAAGAGTCAGCCCTACCATCTGGGGCTGAGTGAGAACCTTACCCTGCAATTCAAAGTAACACCACAATATTCCAAGTGTAATCACATTATAACGTAATAAGCATATTGCAAAAACATATCAGGTTACAACATTTTTAAATATGCAGCAACTCCTCATAGGAAATTCTCAGTTTAACTAACACTTCATTTTATCTCGTATTATACGTTAAGACATTCCCCTGCATTTCCATATGTTTGTTACATTTATATATTTGTGAACGCGTATTCACTTTTCATATTTATATATAGGTGAACATGTATTCATCTTTCATATTTGTTGCGGCGTACAACCCGATCCATTATATTTACGTATTTGTGAACACGTATTCACTTTAAGTTTTGTTGCGGTGTGCAACCCGATCCATTATGTTTACGTATTTGTGAACGCATATTCACTTTACATTTTGTTGCGGCGTGCAACCCGATCCATTATGTTTACGTATTTGTGAACGCGTATTCACTTTACGTTTTGTTGCGGCGTGCAACCCGATCCATTATATACTTATATATTTATGTGAACACGTATTCATTTTTCATATTTTTCAGAAGATCGAATAAATACTATTCTCTTTCCTAACATTCTGTCATTCATACTTGTAACGATTATAACTTTTTAACCATAACTCGAACTAAGGTGTTTCTCAAGCGGAAACTAAGGTAAGACGAGGATCTTTCACTGTATCAAATTTCATTTAAAACTACTTTGGGTAACTAACACAAATTTATCCTCAAAACAGCCACATGAAATTTGTTTCGGCATAATTTTTATTAAACAGAACCAAATCTTAGAATAGTCATAACTCCTAATCTGTAAACCCGTTCAAGCCCCATAAAATCTCAAAACGATGAGAACATAGAGCTACACGTCTCCATGTGAACCATCCTTTCATATTCTGTACCATTTGGTACAGTTTTATACTTTCATTCGCTGCCCTTCCTGGATCTCGATAGATCCAAGGCAGAAACTTTAAACAGCTATAACTCTCAATCCGTAAGTCGGATAGACCTCCGTAAGGTCTCACAATGTCCAAACCAGAGAGATATAGAACTTTCATTTAACACCAATTTTCATATTTACCACGGATTAGTACAGTTTTACGTTTCAACGTCCTGCCCTTCTGGATTCCGATGAATCCGAGGCACCAACTTCAAACTACAATAACTCTCAACTCGTAAGTCCATTTTAACATATCTTTAGCTATATCTGTCCATAACAGAGCTATTTACAACCATGTAAATTTTTATATAATTCTAATAAGTAAACTCAATAAAAACAGTCTGTAATTATGCATTTCCGAATTTCGGCCAAATATAAGGCAGGAACTTTGAACTATGATAACTTTCAAACCGTATGTCCATTTTACCTCATTGTTGGTTCTGTATGATCATAATAGAGATGTGTACCATTCTTCCGAATTTCATCAAATTCTAACAATTATAACTCAGTAAAACCGGTTCGTAAAGTTCATGATGCAATTAGTTGTTTAAACAATCAAAAGCTCATTATTTATTTTCAACACTCAATTCTTATTCTAACATGTATTGAACTTAAAATAAAGGATGTTACCAAGAATTTATGAGTGAGAAAACTCACCTTGTAAGCATGAAAATGATTATTGTTCGTATGCTACAAGTGACCTTGCTCCCTAGTAACTTTTTATTTTTGTTCTTTTTGCCCTCTTGATTTTTCCCCAGATTTTTCTTCTTCTTGTTCACTTGTTTTTTTCTGATTTTCTATTCCATGTGCTAGATATTTTATTTGTGTCATGTACAATGTATAAGTAGAAAAGTTTTCTATAACCTATGGGAGGTGGAATGACAAGAGTTGGAGGGGAAATGAAAGGGGGGGGGGGGGGGGAAGGGACGTGCAACACTTACATCTTTTTTTTTTCTTCTTATTTTCATTTTATCTATCTATTTATCCAACTTTAACACTAACTCCATCTCATGCAATTTATTCTTTATTTTCTTATATATATTTTTTTTTATTAACCCAACCAACAACTATATATTATTATTTTTTTCCGGATTTTACATTCTCTCCTCCTTAAGCAACATTCGTCCTCGAATGTGAATAAAATAAATAACATAATCACATAGACACAATAATGTTTATTGTTATTATAACACTAATTTGAGGCTTCACATTCTCCCTTCCTTAAGAAGCATTCGTCCTCGAATGGGATTAAGGTTGTAACACATGCATATAGACACGCAAATGACACACATATGAAGTACTATGTAACACATTTTTTTTATTACCTTAGTCAAATAGGAATGGATATTTGACTTTCATCTCCTCTTCAGCTTCTCAGGTGGCTTCCTCTGTGGAGTGATTCCTCCATAGGACTTTCACGGAAGCAATATCTTTATTTCTAAGGCGTTGGACCTTTCTATCAAGTATTTCTACCGGAGCCTCTTCATATTGAAGCTCTTTATTAAGAACTATCTCCTGGGGAAGGATGATGTGACTTGGATCGTGCAAGTATTTTCGTAACATTGACACATGAAATACCGGATGCATCGCTCACTTCTGTGGAAGTGCTAATTCGTAAGCCACATTCCCCACTCTTCGCTAGATCTCATATGACCCAATAAACCTTGGGCTCAATTTTCCTTTCTTACCAAAGCGCATCACTCCCTTCATTGGGACACTTTTAAAAATACTTTCTCCCCCTCTTGGAATTCAAGATCTCTTTTTCGATGATCCGCATAGGACTTATGACGGCTATGAGCTGTTTTGATCCGCTCCCGAATCATCTGTACCTTATCATTTATTTCCTGAATGACTTCAGTTCGAACGATTAAGGCCTCACCCACCTCGAACCATTCAAGTGGAGACCTACATTTTCGTCCATATAATGCTTCAAACGGGGCCATTTGTATGCTAGAGTGAAAACTATTGTTGTAGGCGAACTCAATTAGACATAGATGGTCCAACCAGCTTTCCTGAAAATCTAACACACAAGATCGCAACATGTCCTCAAGTGTTTGAATTATTCGATCAGCTTGCCCATCTGTTTGCGGGTGGAAAGCCGTGCTTAACTTAACTTTTGTCCCGAGACCCTGCTGGAAACTTTGCCAAAAGTGTGAGGTGAACTGGGAACCCCTATCTGAAATAATTTGTAAAGGAATCCCGTGTAACCGCACAATCTCCTTCAAATAAATGCATGCGTCTTGTGCGCGCGATACGTAACCGGTAAGAAATGGGCTGACTTTGTAAGCCGATCAACAATCACTCAAATAGAATCATACCCTTCTCGAGTTTTCGGTAGACCAGTTACAAAATCCATATGAATCGCCTCCTATTTCCACATGGGGACTCCAATGTCCTGAAGTAATCCACCAGGTTTTTGATGTTCAACTTTCACCTGCTGACATATAAGACACCTCCCGACAAACTTCGCAACATCTTTCTTCATCCCGTCCCACCAGTAATTTGCCTTGAGGTCCTGATACATTTTTGTTGACCCTGGATGAATGGAATATCTTGTGTTGTGACCCTCATCTAAGATCTTCCTCCTTAGATCCTTTACCTTAGGAACACATAACCTACCCTTATACCGAAGGGTTCCGTCATTATCTCCCAATGTAAACTGTGAAGGTTTTTCCTGTTAGATCCTCTCCCGAAATCCAACAAACTCCGTATCCTCAAACTGACTTTCTTTTATTTCTGAAGCTAAGGCAGACTGCGAGGTATCATGTACCACCACCCTACCTTCACTGATCTCAGTTAAACTAACCCCGAGGTTTTCCAATCTTTGTACCTCACGAACAATACCCCTCTTTGCCAAATGGGCCAAGCTGCCCATTGATCTCCTACTGAGTGCGTCAGCCACCACGTTGGCTTTCCCATGATGGTAAAGAATACTAAGGTCATAATCTTTAAGCAACTCTAACCATCTTCTTTGTCGGAGATTCAAATCCTTCTGTGTGGTTATGTACTGCAAACTCTTATGATCTGTAAATATGTCCACATGCACACCATACAAATAATGTCTCCATATTCGTAAGGCAAACACCACCGCAGCTAATTCCAAGTCATGAGTTGGGTAATTCTTCTCATGTATTTCAACTGTCTAGATGCATACGCAATAACCTTTCCAAACTGCATCAAGACACATCCTAACCCAACTCTAGAGGCATCACAATAGACTGTGTACCATTCTTGTCCCGATGGTAGGGTTAGGACTGGTGCAGTAGTCAACAATTCCTTTAGTTTCTGAAAACTTGCTTCACATGCTTCTGACCACTGGTACTTAACCGCTTTTTGAGTCAATCGGGTCAAGGGAGCAGCAAGACTAGAAAAATCTTTTACGAATCTTCTATAATACCCAGCCAAACCCAAGAAACTTCTAACCTCTGTCGGAGTGGTCGGTTTTGGCCAGTTCTTTACTGCTTCTATCTTCTAGTGGTCTACCATAATTCCATCCCTTGACACAACATGGCCCAAAAAGGCTACCTTTTCCAACCAAAATTCACACTTTGAAAATTTAGCATATAGTTTCTCCTGTTTCAAGACTTGAAGCACTACCCTCAGATGCTCTTCATTTTCTTCAACACTCTTACTGTAAATTAGGATATCATCTATGAACACAATCACGAACAAATCTAGGAATGGTTTAAAGATTCTGTTCATTAAATCCATAAAAGTCGCTGGGGCATTGGTTAACCCAAAAGACATGACCAAGAACTCATAATGGCCGCATCGGGTTCTAAAGGTTGTTTTGGATATATCATCTGGATTTATTTTCAGCTGATGATATCCCGAACGAAGATCAATCTTGGAAAAATAGCTAGCTCCCTGAAGTTGGTCAAAAAGATCATCGATTCTTGGTAATGGGTATCGGTTCTTGATCGTGACCTTATTGAGCTGCCGATAATCGATGCACACCGAGCGATCCGTCTTTCTTTTCACAAACAGGACTGGTGCACCCCAAGGGGAAACACTAGGCCTTATAAAGCCTTTATCCAAAAGATCATTCAATTGTTCTTTTAACTCCCTCAATTCAGCTGGGGCCATTCGATATGGAGGAATAGAAATGGGTCTTGTACCCGGAACTAACTCTATAGCAAACTCCACTTCTCTATCAGAGAAGGCACGGAAGATCTTGGGAAAACCTTCGGAAAATTTCGAACAATAGGAACATCATTCACTGCTGGGGATTCTTTTTGGGTATCCACTATATTAGCCAGATATGCGTACTCCACTCTGTGACTTCTCAATAACTTTTGAGCCCCAAGGTAGGAAATAAACTGACCTGAGGATATTCCAATCATACCCCTTATAACAACTTCTGGTTCTCCGGGAAAAGTTAATCTCACTATCTTTCGTCGACAATCTAACATGGCATAACATGCCGACAACCAATCCATACCCAAAATGATGTCGAAGTCTACCATATCAATTAGTACTAGGTTCACCATTGTTCCCCTGCCATTCACTTATAATGGGAAATTATTTACCACCCGAGAGGTCCAAATTGAAGCCCCTACTGGTGTCATAACCTCAAAAGGTTCACTTAAATAAGAAGGTTCTACGTGTAAATTCTTAGCAAAGCCTATTGACACATATGAAAATGTAGAGCCGGGATCGTATAATACAAATGCAGGAATACTCGAGACTAGCAAAATACATGTGACCACCGCATTAGATGTTTCTGCCTCATTCCTCTGGGGCAAAGCGTGGCCGATTAAATTGTTGGGTTGTTGACCTCCCGACTCGCGGGTTGGTTTCCGATTTCCAGTAAGCGGTGTGGTTGCTTCTGACCTCCCCTGAATAGATTGAGTTTGGGTCCTCTTTTTGCAATACCTGACATAGTGGCCTGACTCTCCACGGTTATAACATGCCTTCGTTAAGAGTCGACATTCTCCAGTGTGTTTCCTTTGAGAAATCTTACAAATCAGTTTGTCACCTCCTGTGTTAGGGTTGGTGGCCTTATCCTTGCTACCTTGGTAATTAAACCAACTGTTCCCCTAAGGCTTGAAATAAGACTGGCCCACAGATTGGTTCGGTCCTGAAGATCCCTTACTAAACTCCTGCTTCTGATTTTGACCCTGATTAAATGATCCTGACATCCGAAATCTCTTCTGCGAATATTCTTTTTTTGCTTTAGCGAAACCTTCTACCCTAAAAGCCATATCGACAATCTGAAGATAAGTTCGATCGTTGGCTAACGCCACCACCTTCTCTGCTATGTTCGGGTTTAAACCCTCTACAAATCTCTTAACTCTATCCCTTTCTGTAGGGACGGCATGTGTGTTGTATGCCAATAACCTCACGAACTGTGTATCATATTCTTGTACACTGCGGTCACCCTGCTTCAACTGTTCAAACTCCCGTCTGAGCGCATCCTTGCGCGTATTAGGCATGAATTTCTCAATGAATGCCGCTCAACCTCCCAAGTCTTTGGTGGTGACATCGGGGGACGATTTTTCCTAAAATTCCTCCACCACACCCCTGCATCATCCACTAGTTGTGCGCCTACCAAGTTGACGCCCTGCGTCTCCACGCATCCCGATGTGAACATTAAGTCTTCAACTTCATCGAGGAATACTATCGGGTCGGCCTTGGGGTCATTCCCTGAGTAAAGTGGTTCTCTTCTCCTCAGAAAATTTGCTCATAGCCTATCAGGTACTTCTTGAGCTTCTACACTCTCGGTCCGTGGTGCGATGCACCGGTCCCCTGGGTCGTCCAGTTCTCGCCGGGCTATGACAGAGACACTAGGTGCGGGCGGAACCATGTGTGGAACTGCATCTGTCATTAACTCTATGAGTCTATCTAGTTTTTGTCCCACCGTTTCTTGGGCCATTTGACTCTCGTTCTCTCCAACATTTTCTCCGCTTCCTTCAGACACCACTACGTCAACTAGAGGTACATGAGCTTCGTGATGAACCTCCTCTTGAGCCCCCAAGATTTGTGAATTCACCATTTTCTGTGAAGACAAACACACTCATATTTTAGAAAACGGAATGTCTACTCTGTCTCTTAAAATTTTCTTATAGTTCATAAGCATGCAACACCACAAGAAAACGCAGATTAACTAAACAATAATGACAACTCATAACTTGCATTAATAACGCTTCATTCCTCATATTTGAAAATATTTCATGACATTACAATACATCAGAGCATGTCATTCTATGTCATTCCCTATAGCTCTCTTACTCGAACATGCACCTACTACAACACGTTCTAAAGGGCTTAACCGCATAATTCGCCTATTCTGCTGATTGACATTCAACTCTCTGTGAACCTTCTTCCTTGCTTCCCTTTCCATTTCGCTCATTCTTTCCCTTACTACTATTACCTGAAATAGAAATTTGGTCAAGAAACCTTTTGTAACATCTCCTCTTAGCATCTTTGCCCCTCTGAATGAGGATCAGAATTTTTCCGGGACAGAGTTGAATATTATCTGTAATATGACTCAAATCGGAAAGTTGAAGAAGGTCGGGTCGTAGGAACACCTCTTCTGTCTACTCCTAAGCAAATACGCACAAAGTACGATTGTGTCGCACATATACTCGTTAAAATCATCTCCCGAGTTCATCTTACGACGCATGAATTCCTTCTGAGCTTGCATTTCCTTTGCCTGTTCCTCGAGTACTTCCCTCTTTGTTGGAACTCGTCTTATAATCACCATCTACACAATAATTATTGGTCAGTATAACGTTGTACAATCTTCTTCCTAACCCGCGTGAAAGAGGTAGTACAAGAATCAAGTCTTGAAAAAGACTCAAGATAGGCACGAGAGGAGTATGAAAGAAGGGAAACTTTAGAATGTTATTCCGTTTACTTATTACTAAGGTGGCGCGCACACCGTCGCAATAAGTAACAGTTCAAACACCCAACTCGAAGAAACTTCCTAGAATCTCCTAACCTGGTTTAGCTTTGATACCAACTTTGTCACGCCCCGACTTTTCCTAAGCCTTTACTTAGGGCGTGATGGCACATGGACAATTATTTCCCACCAGGAGCACCATTTAATTCTCTTTATTTAGAAATTTAAACTTATATTCAAATACAGAGCTATTAATAAAAATAACAATAAAGAAATCTGTTTATGACTTTATTGAAAACATAACGCGAGCCCATGCTCGTGTAAATATTATTTCTATATAGACATACTGACAATGATTATTCTAAGTTGGAAGGAAGACCATTTCACACGGAGATTTCCCGAGACACTGGAACTGACATTCTGAACCTGACGAGTTCCAAGCCCGAAGCAATGGACTTGGTATGATAAGAGGCTGCGGGACGATCGCTAGCCTTGGCGTGGAGCCTTTCCTCTATCACGCTTTCCTGAAACATGTTAAATAAAAAGTCAGCTCTACCATCTGGGGCTGAGTGAGAACCTTACCCTGCAATTCAAAGTAACACCATAATATTCCAAGTGCAATCACATTATAACGTAATAAGCATATTGCAAAAACATATAAGGTTACAACATTTTTAAATATGCAGCAACTCCTCATAGGAAATTCTCAGTTTAACTAACATTTCATTTTATCTCGTATTATACGTTAAAACATTCCCATGCATTTCCATATGTTTGTTACATTTATATATTTGTGAACGCGTATTCACTTTTCATATTTATATATAGGTGAACATGTATTCATCTTTCATATTTGTTGCGGTGTGCAACCCGATCCATTATATTTACGTATTTGTGAACACATATTCACTTTACGTTTTGTTGCGGCGTGCAACCCGATCCATTATGTTTACGTATTTGTGAACGCATATTCACTTTACGTTTTGTTGCGGCGTGCAATCCGATCCATTATGTTTACGTATTTGTGAACGCGTATTCACTTTACGTTTTGTTGTGGCGTGCAACCCGATCCATTATATACTTATATATTTATGTGAACACGTATTCACTTTTCATATTTTTCAGAAGATCGAATAAATACTATTGTCTTTCCCAACATTCTGTCATTCATACTTGTAACGATTATAACTTTTTAACCATAACTCCAACTAAGGTGTTTCTCAAGCGAAAACTAAGGTAAGACGGGGATCTTTCACTGTACCAAATTTCATTTAAAATAACTTTGGGTAACTAACACAAATTTATCCTCAAAACAACCACATGAAATTTGTTTCGGCAGAATTTTTATTAAACATAACCAAATCTTAGAATAGTTATAACTACTAATCTGTAAACCCGTTCAAGCCCTATAAAATCTCGAAACGACGAGAACAGAGAGCTACACGTCTCCATGTGAACCATCCTTTCATATTCTGTACCATTTGGTACAGTTTTACACTTTCATTCGCTGCCTTTCCTGGATCTCGATAGATCCGAGGCAGAAACTTTAAACAGCGATAACTCTCAATCCGTAAGTCGGATAGACCTCCGTAAGGTCTCAAAATGTCCACAACAGAGAGATATAGAACTTTAATTTAATAGCAATTTTTATATTTCCCACGGATTAGTGCAGGTTTACGTTTCAACGTCCTGCCTTTCTGGATTCTGATGAATCCGAGGTAGCAACTTCAAACTACAATAACTCTCAATTCGTAAGTCCGTTTTAGCCTTTCTTTAGCTATATATGTCCGTAACAGAGAGATTTACAACCATGTAAATTTTTATATAATTCTAATAAGCAAAACTCAATAAAAACAGTCCGTAATTATGTGTTTCCGAATTTCGGCCAAATCTAAGGCAGGAACTTTGAACTATGATAACTTTCAAACCGTATGTCCATTTTACCTCATTTTGGTTCTATATGATCATAATAGAGAGATGTACCATTCTTCCGAATTTCATCAAATTCTAACAATTATAACTCAGTGAAACCAGATCGTAAAGTTCATGACGCAACTAGTTGTTTAAACAATCAAAAACTCATTATTTATTTTCAACACTCAATTCTTATTCTAACATGTATTGAACTTAAAATAAAGGATGTTACCAAGAATTTCTGAGTGAGAAAACTCACCTTGTAAGCATGAAAATGATTGTTGTTCGTATGCTACAAGTGACCTTGCTCCCTAGTATCTTTTTATTTTTGTTCTTTTTGCCCTCTTGATTTTCCCCCAGATTTTTCTTCTTCTTGTTCACTTGTTTTTTCTGATTTTCTATTCCATGTGCTAGATATTTTATTTGTGCCATGTACAATGTATAAGTAGAAAAGTTTTCTATAACCTATGGGAGGTGGAATGACAAGAGTTGGAGGGGAAATGAAAGGGGGGGGGGGGGGGGGGACGTCCATCACATACATTTTTTTTTCCTTATTTTCATTTTATCTATCTATTTATCCAACTTTAACACTAACTTCATCCCATGCAATTTATTCTTTGTTTTCTTATATATATATATTTTTATTAACCCAACCAACAACTATATATTATTATTTTTTTCGGATTTTACATTTATACCATTTAAAATGGGAAGTCTACCAATATTCGGATTAGTCGGATCCATAGCTTTGAATAACAGGATCAAACACGTATTAGGTCAAGTGTTGGCTTTGATACCACTTGTTGGGTCCCGGGGGTTATGCTATGGAACAATAAAAAAACAAACTGGAAATAAATAAATTCGAATGCTGGAACAGTTTGCGAATGTCGGCGATAATGTCGTCCGACACCAGTGATAACAATTCAGTAAAAACAGAAAACCCTTTGAAGAGTAAAATGCAGCAGAAATAATAAAGAACACAAAAGTTTATATTTACATAGGTTATATATTGATATAACCTATGATGGTCAATGACCAAAAGTATTGTATATATTTATATACAATTGAATAAATTTCTTCTCTTACAATATTACAAAATAATACAAAAGGAATTAAAAATGGTGAAGTCGCAGATGACTTCATGCCTGAAAATCTAACTAAGTAGATATAGACAACATCTCATTATAATTGCTTCAATAAATAACTAATCTAGAATCTAGGCAGCAACTATAATGTTGGACAGAATATCGTCGAAAAGCTCAGGCAACACAGTTGATCCAGATTTCTGAGATGAAATCCCGAGAGTTCTCTTGGTATTTTTACATTTTGATTCTGGATATCGATTCACTCTTCTTCCTTCTCTATTTATAGTAGAGAGTCTTTCTTGAAAAGCTCATCGGTTGGTTGTAGAGGTTGAGGGAAAAATGGACAGTCGATAAGGTTTGTTGGAGAAGAATATGGAGCAAGATCCCCTAACTTCTTGGACTCGTTCCCCAAGTTTAGCAACGTCTTGGACTTGGTCTTCCCACGTTTTTAATCAGCTCCTAATCACCTTGCCAAGTCACTTTTACCATCGTGGTAAAAATCCCACGAGATCTTCAGTTCCCGTGAAGTATGGCAAAACTATTATCAGAATGTTGGTCCGAATGTCGTGACATTTGTTCCAACATTTCTGATTTTAACTTAGAGTTGAAAATGATATATTGGACAAAAATATCATAATACCAAACTCAACATTAACATTAACAATTTTAATGATTGAACTTCTAGAATTTAAAACTTGAATTTGCCTCTGCAAGTAAAGAATTGAAGGGGAAAAAGGCCAAAAGATGTACTACTACAGCGAGCCATGCGCCGCATGGCACGAAGTGCTAGGACAACATCGTTGCACAATGTGACACTGATAATCCCTCTTGGCGCGGCTTGCTACACGTCGCATGACACATTGTGCCAAGTCATTTTCGGACTCGAACGATCCTTTTTAGGGGTGTTCATGGTCCGATTTGACTCGATTTTTGGTTAAAATCAAACTAAACCAGTTAAGTCAATTTTTTAATTTTCAAACCAAACCATTATAGTATAAATTCTATCGGTTCAGCTTTGTCCGTTTTATCGATTTGGTTCAATTTTTGTGATTTATTTTATTTTTAAGGATATATTTTATAATGCAATAAAATTAAGGTACATAAGGACAAATAAAGTGAGGAGTCATCATGCACTACCTGGAATGAAAATGTACGCCCAATTAGAAATTGAATGAATTTTGTAACAAGATCAAGATTTATAACTTGTTCTTTAACATGAGAACTGATGCTTCCCGTGAATAAATTAATGAAAGCTTCAGTAAATTGTTTAAGACTTAATGTTTTAACTTTTATCTTTTTAAATTCTATTTTACCTTCGGAAAAAGATATTTTTAACCTTAAACTTATGGGCTAGGAAAAACAAATGGGCCAGATTTTATATTCTAATTACTTAAATTATTATTGGACTTCTAATAAATATGTATATATTTATCAAGCTGGTTCGGTTTGACTCGGATTTTCTTCGCTTAACACCAAACCAAACCAAACCAATTGTTATAGATTTTTGAAAATTTAAAATCAAATCAAGCGGATTTTCGATTTATTACGTCGGTTTAACTTGATTTACCAATTCGGATCGATTTTTCGATCCCATTTGAACACCCGTATTTTGGGTTCATAAGCGTATTCGGTCCAAGAACATTTACACATAGTATAATTAAATGCATGAAAAACCATATTTTAATGCTACGAGTTATGGCAACTCGTGATAGACACATGAATACTTGTTGAAGTATTGGTATGCCCTGCTGATGTGTTGTTTTGTTATATGTCTATAATGTCATCGGCGTGTGGGAGATAGAAGTCCTTAGACTTGAGGTCAATATCATCTTGTTTACGGAGTAATGTACTTTGATCCTGTCCTAAGCTCAAATGCCTTATAGGTTGAAACACGGCTTGTTTTTGGTGCATTACGAAGTAGATTAAAGGTGGTATGTGAGCCAAGAAATGATTCATTCCTTGAATTTATATTCGAGTGAACACTCAGGTACTCATATGGTATTAGGTTGACTAAGTCATTGACCAATGCATTAGACATGTCTGTGACATGGTCCTGTTGTCAACTAATATAGATGAGTTATAATAATCAAGTCATTTGGATAGACACTTGATAAATCCTAAGCTTGATTGAGTGTGTCATGAATGAAGGGATTTTATCTTCTCACATATAGGTTCAGTTCACATATTTTGTGTAGCTAAACTTTACATATTGGGTTCGTCTTCCGGCGGAGTCTAGGAGTTCTGTGAAGATCCTAATGTAATTAGTGACGATATGTAAAGGCCTGAATGGTAACACTAAGTCAAATGTTCCGTCGATTGAAGAATGTAATTAGAAGGAGATTATACCTATATGTTCGGTTGATGACCGATACATTAAAATGGAAAAAGACTGAAAATTAGGACAGGACCGTAGTGCCCTGTTTTGGGACCGCGGTGCCAAGGACACTGAGCAGCACCGCGGTGCCTCTTTAGTGGGACTGCGGTGCTTGTACGGATTATGGCAGTCCGAATTTTAGTCAGTCCGGGATTTTGCTGGGCCCAGCCCACGGAAACCCTAAGCCTCTGTTTATAACTATAAATAGAGGGCTTACCTCCCATTCCAAAAACAACTAAAACCTAAGAGAGATAAATCTCTTCTAAAGCTCTGTCAGAATCCCTAACATTCATGACTTAGAAAATTACATCACAGTTCTCCTAGAACTTACAAATCGAGGGACATTTGCGTGTGCACCCTCGGACTACACAAAGTAACAGATTCAACTGCTTGGCTGATTGTCTCAAAATGTAAGTCTTCTATCAAAGTATTACATTTACTATATGCTTTGTATTTTCATTACTTATCATACTGCAGTTCGACCGTCGTCGGGTTTGAAACATAAATTTTCAAATTCCGTTTCGTGTACGAACCCGACATAAATACCTATAGTGGTATCAAAGTCTGGGTTGTTTCGTGTGATATGTAATGTATATTAATGATAATATGAGTTAGGATTTGTTTAGATCTATATTTTATGTGTTAAAAGCTTTAAAACCCTAAACCTTTAGAACACATGGTCCTTGTGACCAGATCTGTTAATGCAATTATGTATTCGAACAAGTCAATCCGATATATAACTCTCTAAGTTGAAATGTGTTATCCGACTTAAAGCATGGTGCATTGAAACGAAGAATGAGAAGAAAATTGGATTTGATGGTCGATGAACATGTTGTTTTAATGGTGATGGTAATACAGTGATATATCTGAAAGATCTGACCCTAAACCAGTTTTAGGGGTTCGGAAATTTCGAATTTTGTTATTCTGGAGGAGAGGCATCGCGGTTCCATGATGGAGCACCGCAGTGCCTGCTAGGGTTTTGTGGCGGCACCGGGATTCCACAATTGGAACATCGCGGTGCTGCCTAGATGAAGCCAGAGGCACCGCAGTCCTATTCATGGGAGTCGCGGTGCTGTTCATCTAGAAGCTTAAAATTATTTTTTCGGACAATCTGCTTTCGAGGCACCGCGGTTGCACAAGTTGGGATCGCGGTGCCTGTGACGGAAATTATGAGGCACCGCGGTGCCACCAGTTAGGATCGCGATGCTAATTAATTTGCAGATTCCAGTAGCTTACTTCCTTAGAGGCACCGCTGTGCTACCTGTCGAAACCGCGGTGCCGACGACAATTTTTTTTTGTAAAAAAATCAAAAATCAGAAACAGAGACTTAAAAGTTTCAGATTCTGAATCTCATTTTAGAAGTTTCAGTTTCTGAAAATAAAGTTTTGAATCAAACAGATTTGGTCCTTTCGGGCAAATATGTAATTAAAGAAAGTTTTCTGAAAGTTGATTTTAGGTTCTGGAAATTGTAAACAGGTCCCAGAATTTTGAAAATATTTTCTGAAGTTTAGAATTGTAATTTTTGAATTTATAAGGGTTCAAAATTAAATTTTAAATTCTTAAGGGACTAAAGTGTAAATTCTGAAAATTTATCGAATTCCCGGAAAATCAAATTTTTGAAATCAGAAAATGTTTAGGGACTGTTTGACATTTACATAGATTGTAGAGTTTAGACAAATAGACCCATGATTATCATTAATAGTATATTATTGAATAATATACAAATGTGCTAAGTGTTAAATGTGATGCATTTAAATTATTAGCATAGCGTCCGCAATTATTGTCTAGGTAGGCGACGCCCAGTAATTGTTTAATTTCAAATGACCGTTGTAACTGTCTGGGTAGACGGCGCCCAGTATGTGATTAAAACCATCTTTTATCATGCCTATTGGGTTTGATGGTTTCTCATCTAATTGTGTTTAGAAATTGCATGATAGGATATTATATGATGTATGACTTGATTGTTGATCTTGAATGAATCCCCAAAAATTAAAAATGCTCCCCAAACATTAAATACAAGTCTAATTATAACGCGTCGTCCATTATAATTGTTAGGTGCTAAGTTCTTTTCGGCGATAAAGGTATTTATGCCAAAGCATTTGCTCTAAGTCTAAAAGGATCAAGACCCTTTCATAGATGTGTTAAAATGAAAGTAGATAATAAACTTTTGTAGGTATTTACACCAAAGTGTTTGCTTGCAAAGACTAAATTTACTTAGGCATTTAAACGCAGTCGTGTAATGAGGTTGGCTTGTTTAGATAAAATCTTGGCGCCAAAGTATTGGACTAGTATAAAGCCGTAAGATTAAAATGAAAGATATTTAATCAAACCAAGAGTTGTAGAATTGCTTTACAATTGGTTGAAGACCTACCAAAGTGTGCTATTGAAGTTATCAGCCAAAACAAACGCGGATATAGCATATGTTTGGATCTTGGCCCACTATGACCTTTATGTTGATTTAGGTCCGTATTCTACTTTGGGGTCGTAGAAGTATGCAAAATAGTGAGAGCTAATTAAACAAAATGTCATGTTAAATTAGTTTATTATGAATGTGTATAATTTAGGAGAATGAATTTTGATTGCATTTTCCTGTTCTATCTATTATCTTTAGATCTTCTGAAATGTCAAACTTTTCGTTGAAAATGCTCATGGAGTCAAACAGACTCACCGGACCAACTTCATTGACTGGCTAATAAATGTTAGAATTGTCCTTAGACAGGAAGAAATTGAGTATACATTGGACAAAGTATTCTCCATCGCTCCAGCGGAGGACTCTGTAGAGTATGCAACTTTTTACCAGGTTACTTACAAGAAATATTATAAAGATGCCACCTCAGCTCAATGCTTAATGTTGTCTTCTATGTCACCTACATTGCAAAGACAACATGAAACTATGTGGCCCAACAAAATGTTAGCCCATTTGAAGAGTCTTTATGATTTGCAGAGTCAGACAATGGAGTATGACCTGCTGATAGAACTTTTCAAGTGTAGGCTAAATGAAGGGGGCCAAGTTTCACCTCATGTGTTGAGGATGATTGAGTTGATTGAGAGGTTAGCTTCTACAGACATAAGGTTTCATGACAGAGTCGCAACCACCCTCATCCTGCACTCACTTCCTAAGTCATTTGAGAGTTTTATTGTTAATTATAATATGAATGGGACTAAAGCGACATTGCCGGAGTTACATAATATGTTGAAAACTTTTGAATTTTCGACCTCTAAGACCAAGCCTATTCTAATGGTTGGCTCCTCTAGTCGCCCCAAACCGAAAGGTAAGGGACAACAGAAGGGGAATGATAAAGTTGTTGCTCTGGCAGCAGCAATAAAACCCAAGGGAGGGGCGAAGAAGAAGAAGAAGAAGAAGAAGAAGAAGAAGAAGAAGAAATTGTCGGCATCAGATGTTTGCATGAATTGCAACAGGAAGGGGCATTGGAGAAAGGATTGCACTGCTCCAGGCGGAGGAATGACACCAGGTGCCAATGTGCAAGGTATGTTTGTAATTGAAATTAATCTATCTATAAATGATTCTCATTCCTGGTACTTGACACCTCTTGTGGCTCACACATTTGTACAAATGTGCATGGGCTAACTGATAGCAGGAAGGTCGGGCCTCGCGATGTGGACCTGCGCGTCGGAAATGGAGCACGAGTTACTGCAGAGCGCGTGGGAACTTATAGAATAGATTTACCTTCTGGCAAAGTTTTAATGTTGAACAATTGTTTTTACGTTCCTTCTTTGACAAGGAATATTATTTCCATTCCTGTACTTAATTCAGAGGGTTTTTCTTCAAACACGTCTAATGACAATATGGTTTTGACTTTAGATAATGTTGTTTATGGAATTGCGTTTTTTGTGAATGGATTGTATACATTAAACTGCCACAGAGGAATTTTCAATGTACAAATAAAAGGGCTAAGTTAAATGAACGAAATTCTATCTACTTATGACATTGCAGACTTTGTCATATCAATCAAACAAGGATAGAACAGTTGAGGAAATTACATTACCTCAAACCATTTGACTTACAATCTTATGGTAACTGTGAATCATGTTTGAAAGGTAAGATGACCATTAAACCTCTTTCTGGAAAGGAGATCCGTGCCAAGGAGGTGCTTGAGTTGGTACATACGGACGTATGTGGACCATTTTCGACTCAAGCTAGAGAGGGTTTCTCTTACTTCATCACTTTCACAGACGACTTATCAAGGTTTGGATATGTGTATCTTATGAGACACAAATCCGAGGCTTTTGAGAAGTTTAAGTGTGAAGTTGAGAAATAGCTCTCAAAAAGTATCAAGACTCTCCGATCTGATCGTGGGGGTGAATACTTAAGTAAAGAATTCTTGACTATTCATTACGAATGGACACTTCCTGGAACACCACAGATGAGTGGTGTTGCCGAGAGGAGAAATCGAACCTTGCTTGACATGGTTCGTTCCATATGAGCTTTTCAGCTCTTCCTACATACCTTTGGGGATACGCTATTTTGACCTCAATATATGTTCTAAACAGAGTTCCATCTAAATCAGTCGAAAAGACACCATATGAGTATGATGTGGCAAGAAGCCATCACTTAGACACATGAGGCCCTGGGGGTGTCCTGCATATGTCAAGAAGTTGATCACTGATAAGTTGGAATCTAAAAGTGAGAAATGTTACTTTGTTGGGTATCCGAAGGAAACTAAGGATACTATTTCTATCTTCCTGGAGAACATAAGATATTTATTTCTAGGAACACAACTTTCCTTGAAGATGAATATGTCTACAAGGATGAGAGTTGCACAAAGATAGAACTTGAAGAAATTCAAGAACAAGGTAACAAAGAGGTTGGATCCTTGCCCGATGATAAAGGCAAGAATTCAGTGGGAGCTTCTGGCGAAGAATGGGTATTTAGGGTACCTCCTTCGGTCAGTGGGAGTGCTACGAAGAGTAATGCAGAAATGCAAGATCTTCAGGCACAGACCTTGGGATCAAGTGCACCAGTTGCATTTCCTTTTATTCAGGAAAGACATGAAAATGATATTCCTGAAAGCTCTAATGTTGGTGGTTCGATCAGCGCACAAGAACCTACTCACAGTCAGAACATACCTATAACTGAACTGCAAGAAAATCAACTCCGTAGGTCTATTAGATCTCATCGTCCTCCGGAAAGACTATTTACTTGTGGAAATACAAAATGAGCTAGATATTCCAGATGATGACGAGCCTAGAACCAATAACGAAGCAATGCTAGACATTGATTCGAAGAGATGACAAGAATCCATGAAATCCGAAATGGAATATATCTATATCAATCAGGTGTGGAACTTGGTTGATTTGTCAAATGGGATTAAACCCATAGGATACAAATGGGTCTTCAAGAAGAAGATTGATGCATCTAGCAAGGTTCAGACTTATAAAGCTAGACTAGTGGCTAAAGGTTTTACTCAGCGTCCTGGTGTGGATTATGATGAAACCTTTTCACCGGTGGCTAAGATAAAGTCTATTCGGATTTTGCTTGCGATAGCTGCACATTATGATTATAACATTTGGCAGATGGACGTCAAAACTGCATTCCTCAATGGTAATCTAATTGAGGAAGTGTATATGAAACAACCCGAGGGTTTTTCATGTGAGTCCATACCAAATGTTGTGTGCATGCTATAAAAGTCCATATATGAACTTAAGCAAGCCTCTAGGAGTTGGAACATTTGCTTTGACAATGCTATCAAATCTTTTGATTTCGTCAGAAGCAAAAATGATCCTTGTGTTTATTCCAAACGCAAGGATAAGGGTATTTTCTTCATTATTATATATGTTGATGACATATTGATAATGAGAGATAATAAGACTCTCATGCAATCAGTCAAGGATTGGTTGTCCAAGACCTTCATGATGAAGGATTTAGGTGAAGTCTGCTACATTCTGGGAATTAGGATCTATAGAGATAGACCTAATAGATTGTTGGGGCTGTCACAATCAGTCTACATAGACAAAGTGCTTAGACATTTTCAATGGAGAATTTCAAGAAAAGCAGTCTTCCAATGGGTCAAGGCATCAAGTTATCAAAGAAGGGCTGCCCTTCTAATGCGATTGAACTTGAGCGCATGAAGAGGATCTCATATGCTTCGGCTATACGATCAATCATGTATGCCATGACCTGTACTAGGCCATATGTGGCATTTGCACTTAGTATGACTTGCAAGTTTCAGCAGAATCCTGGCGAGGAACACTGGAAAGCAGTCAAGAGTATTCTCAAGTACCTCAGGCGTACTAAAGATTACTTCTTAGTCTACGGTGGAGTTGATGAGCTGGTTGCCACTGGGTATACCGATGCTAGTTTCCAGACAGATGTTGATGACTTCAAATCTCGATGCAGTTACACGTTCATTTTCAGCGAGAAGCGGTGGTGGAAGAGTTCCAAACAGCTACTCTGCAGACTCGACTCAAGCGAGTACATTGTTGGATCGGAAGTCGCTAAGGAAGGCATCACGATTTACGAGTTCTGAAGGAACTGGGGTTGTTCGAAAGTGCTAGTTGTCCAATAACTATTTATTGTGACAACACTGGTGCGATTGCACAGACAAAGGAACCAAGATCAACAAATAGAAACAAGCATGTACCGAAGAAGTACCACATCCTGAGAGAGATGGTGGAAGCTGAAGATATCAAGATAGACTATATTTCCACAGACAATAATCTAGCAGACCCGTTTACTAAACCATTAATCTTGGTGAAACATAATGGTCATTTTGAGAACATGGGTATTAGATATGTTGGTGATTGGCTCTAGGCTAAGTGGGAGATTGAAAGTATATGTATGTCCTAGAGACAATCTGTATTAGTACACAATGTATTTTATACACATTCGTATTTATATTAATGATGATTAATATTATGGCTTTTGCATTTGTTGAATTATTAGTTGATTGTTTATAATATTCTATAAATGCATCCCTAGAGTTTACGTGTTTATTAATGATGTGAGAATTAATGTTATAACGTAACTCTTAAATTACCTCGACTAATGATTATCGAAACTGGGATATCGATGATATGCGATACGTTGACATGTAGTCTGCATCATATCCTTAGGGGATGTAGTATGTCTCGCTTGCTATGAGTTATGACAACTCGTGATAGACACATGGATACTTGTTGAAGTATTGATATGCCCTGCTGATGTGCTGTTTTGTTATATGTCTATAATGTCATCGGCATGTGGGAGATAGAAGTCCTTAGACTTGAGGTTAATATCATCTTGTTTACGGAGTAATGTACTTTGATCATGTCCTAAGCTCAAATGTCTTATAGGTTGAGACACGACTTGTTTTTGGTGCATTACGAAGTAGATTAAAGGTGGTATGTGAGCCAAGAAATGATTCATTCCTTGAATTTATATTCGAGTGAACACTCAGGTACTCATATGGTATTAGGTTGACTAAGTCATTGACGATGCATTGGGCGTATACGTGACATGGTCCTGTTGTCAACTAATATAGATGAGTTATAATAATCAAGCCATTTGGATAGACATTTGACAAATTCTAAGCTTGATTGAGTGTGTCATGAATGAAGGGATTTTATCTTCTCACATATAGGTTCAGTTCACATATTTTGTGTAGCTAAACTTTACATATTGGGTTCGTCTTCCGGCACAGTCTAGAGTTCCGTGAAGATCCTAATGTAATTAGTAACGATATGTAAAGACCTGAATGGTAACACTAAGTCAAATGTTCCGTCGATTGAAGGATGTAATTAGAAGGAGATTATACCTATATGTTCGGTTGATGACCGATACATTAAAATGGGAAAAGACTGAAAATTAGAAACGGATCAGCGGTGCGAGACCTTTGGCAAAGACAGCGGTGCCTCTTTAGTGGGCTGCGGTGCTTATGCGGATTACGCGATCCGAATTTTAGTCGATCCGAGATTTTCTTTGGGCCCAATCTACGAAAACCCTAAGCCTCTGTTTATAACTATAAATAGAGGGCTTACCTCCCATTCCAAAAACAACTAAAACCTAAGAGAGGTAAATCTCTTCTAAAGCTCTGTCAGAATGCCTAGCATTCCTGACTTAGCAAATTACATCACAGTTATCCTAGAACTTACAAATCGAGGTACATTTGTACGAACCCGACGTAAACAACTACATGTGCAACATGATTGTTGTAGTTTGAAACTTGAATAAATTTTATTGCAATTTCTTAATTATTGTGGTGCTACATGATTGTTGTAGTTTGAAACTTGAATAAATTTTATTAACTTATCGTATTGTTTATTTATTCAATCCTACTCTTAATTATTCATTTCTTGATTACCAACGGAATACAATCTACGAATTCAAAATTGAACATGAAAGTGAAAATTCTAAATTGCAATAGAAGTTAATAGATCATGTTCTTGAACCTGGACCTCGGAGAATAAATTAAATAGGAATATACACCTAATCGTCTTGATTGTTTATTTCACAAGAATTATTAATATATGCTTATTAATTCTAACTCCATAGGAATATAGATATTAGAAATTGAATAGACGAGTAAGAACTCGAAAAATTCTTATGAGCGACATTAACTCTGTCAATCAATAAATAAGATATATTAATAAGTCAATTTTAGTAGATAGCCAACAAGATTGTTAGTTGACGATAACCCTAAAATATTTATTCAATCTCTAACCTAGCTACATGTTTATGTAATTAGTTAATAATTAATAATAATTACTCATCGGAACGAGCTTCTACTAATTATTGTATTACTTGTTGATCGCGTATATTTGCTCGTGCGTTTAGATCCAACAAGGTATTATTGTCGGACGCTTAGAAATTAACTATTTTTCTAAATTAGACTTTCTAATTTTTATTTTGATCACGCTCAACTCTAGTCTTAAAAAGGATAAGCGATCGCTGCAAATATAATTCGGTCTAAAAGTCTGGAGTCAAATCCCACAGAGAACTAACGTTAGTTATAACTGTTCAATATTACTAAGAAAATAAGTTTGAAAAATATTCTGAACTATAAAGATTAAGATTTTTATTGCTAACTAATTAACTAACAAATAATAAAATAGTAGATATTATCAACTAAAGAGAATGCGTTGAATTCAAGATTAATGAGGTCTAGGGTTATAATTTTCCAAATTATCGGAATCCTTCTCGCTACGTTATTCATAATTTCGCCGATTTATTCTATACGGATCGTGAACACTCAACTTATTGTAATTCTCTTTTGAGCAATCACAATAATGTACAAGACGTATTCTCTCGAACTACTCTAGTTAGAATTTTTCATCACTCACTATGACCACGTCAAAGTTAGGTTATCTCTAATCCAACAATATTGATTTTTCATATACCTTAGTGAAAGAGAATAATCCCTTGATTATTTTCAGTAGTTTGTCAAAAGTTATCACTTTTAATCTCCGTCAAATATTTATCAATTTATGTTCATTAGATTTAACGAAAATAATGGGGAAACAAATTAACCATTTATACAAAGAAAGTTTCATGTGAAGGGGAGCTTTGGAGTAACTGGTAAAGTTGCTTCAATGTGACCAGGAGTTCATGGGTTCAAGCCGTGGAAACAACAATTTACAGAAATGTGAGGTAAGACTGCATAGACCTTTGTGGTCCGGTCTTTCTCCGAACCCTGCGCATAGCGGGATGTTAGTGCATTAGAATGTCCTTTATATATATATATATATATATATATATATATATATATATATATATATATATATATACATCAAATCCTAAAATATGATATAAAAATTGTACCTTCAAATGTGAGGCTCCGCTAATTTCTTCTCTTTTCATAATTCTCAGCAAATTTAACTAACAAAGTTCGATAAATAATAATAATATTATACCTAGTGTAATTCCACACAGTGAAATCTGGGGAGGGTAGAACCTGCGCAAACCTTACATCTATCTTTGTGAAGTATAGACTATATTTCCGATAAACAAAAACTAAAATATTAATTTTTGACAAATTTAAAGAATCAAAACTTACAGGTTTGTATCATCAAAGATAATGGACCACACGCATGAGGCAGAAAGTTGATAGAGTATGAGTAGCGAGGCAGAAGGTCCACGAGTTCGATTCCCGCCAACACTTTCTTGGTTGAGTCACACACACGACTTGTCAAGTGGTTTATCCATTGACGTGGTTTATAGCTTATCGGTCAGGGTTTCTCGGTCGCATTTATAAAAAAAAAAGCGGTTGCAGGTGCCCGTCATCAAAAAAAAAAAGAAAAAAAAAAGAAGAAAAGATAATGGACCATTATTGTCATTTTCTCAACAAAATACCCTCATCTCAAAGGAGAAGAAAAATTTGGCCATTCGCCCACTCAGAAAGACCTAGGCCAAGAATGGATCGAACTCAGCTTCTTCTTATGGGTTTACCTCTTTTCTTGTTCTTCTCAGATCTCTTCCAAGTCTTTACTCCGCCCCCTCAAAAATCAACTTCTTCCGATCACCACCATAACCACCATCACCAACCGCCGCCGGTGATCCAACAACAACAACCTCAGACTCTTGAATTCCCTACTACTACTCAGGTAGGACCGCTCAATGTTTCTTTTTGCCTAAAAGGGTATCTTTTGTATTAATTTAAAATGTGTTTTGACTTGCAGAAAAGTGGTGGTATTGGTAACACCGTTAGCATTGATTTCTGCTCTTCCTGTTCTTACAGGTTTTCTTTCTATTTTCCTACCATCATATTACTTGTCATTTTACAAAACCAACATGAAATTAATTATTTTTATCCCATTTTACCCTTAATATGTATTAAGTGTTCTTGAAAATAAGCAATATTAATTAGAGTAATACTGCAATTTATCAGAGAGATAAGGGTAAGGTTGTAAATATATACTCCCTCCGTCCCAAAAAGATTGTCCTATTTTTACTTGACACGGAGTTTAAGAAATAAAGAATGACTTTTAAACAAACCTTAGATATTTTTTTGGTCGTAAATCATCTTATAAAGTTAAATTATTTCTAAATATAGAAAGGTGTCAATATTTTTGGGATAAACTAATAAGGAAAGTATGACAATCTTTTTAGGACGAAGAGAGTAATACTTTTTATTTATGATTCCTTAAGGGTGTGCAAAGGTGAAATGTGACAACTAATATGGGGCGGAGGGAGTAATACTTTTTATTTATGATTCCTTAAGGGGTGTGCAAAGGAGAAATGTGACAACTAATATGGGACGGAGGGAGTAATACTTTTTATTTATGATTCCTTAAGGGGTGTGCAAAGGAGAAATGTGATAACTAATATGGGACGGAGGGAGTATATGTCATTCTTCCTAAAGGTTGGATTTCCTATTAGCTATTGAACTGGTATAGTAGCTAATGTGATGGACAAGTCATTTCAAATGGGGTAGTCATGATAATATATTACTCCTTCATTGTTTTAATTTATGCCCATTAAGAAAAAATAGTAAATACAAGGTATAATTTATTAAGTTACCCCTATTTGTTAGATACTTTTGAGAATTGAGAAATTTTAAAAAGGACTACTTTAATGTTAAGGGCATTGTTGGAAACAATTGCCAGCTTTAGTCTTGAAAGTGATAATTATTTTAGGACAAATATTTTAAGCTAAAGCGATAGTTAATATGGTATGGAGGGAGTATTAGTTAATTAATCAACTAGGCCTCGGTCCCAAAGTAGATGGGTCAGCCGTAATAATCCTCTATATCCACAAGAAAATAGATGATACCGCCAATAATTTGAGCTATCGAGGAACATAATCTCTCTCTCCAACATGATGGGAACTCATCTCAATGTTCTAAAAAACGCTAGGCGGGACTAGGACGCCTAGCGCCTAGGCGGGTATATTCCTAGGCGGGGGCCTAGGCGGGACGGTCTGGGGGCGCCTAGCGCCTAGGTGGCCGCCCAGGCCGTTTTTTAGAACACTGACTCATCTGTTTAAGTGCTTAACGTCGTTCTAAGAGGTGTAATAGTCTTAGTTGCATGATGGAAAAGAGGTACCAAACTAAAGGAGAACTTTGGGAACTCTTACTGTATAGGAATCTTAGAATGCCATAACGTTCTCGTTAGATTTGTAGAGAGGATGTTGTCCAACTTCCTTTTGCGTGATCTGTTGAATGCGATTAAGATGCAGAAACCTTTCCCATATATGCCAATATATAGAATCCACAAAAAGTTCATGCCTAGTATGTTTGGTGCGTAATTGTTTTTAATCATGGATGTGGTTCATGGATAAGAGAAGATATATGCAGCAGCATTATATGGAAAAGTAGTTTTTGTTGTGCTTTCTTCATTTTGGCCAGTCCGTAATTGTGGGCACTAGCTGAATATACAAAACCTATATATTGAATATGTATATTATTTGTATATTTTATGCATATTAAATGCCCTGCACTCTTACCATTACAAACTGCATTTAATTTTCACGTTTCTTGGCAGAGGGACAGCTGTGACAATGAAAAACATGTTGGACAGTCAATTTCCTGGTGTCCATGTCGTCCTCGCTAACTATCCTCCTCCACTTCCAAAGCGTTTGTTGGGCAAAGTAGTACCCGTGTTCCAATTTGGCATCATTGGCCTTGTAATGGCTGGTGAACAAATATTTCCTAGGTTGGGGTTTGCGGTACCACCTCCATGGTTCTATCAGTTGCGTGCAAACAGATTTGGGACTATGGCTACCACTTGGCTCCTGGGAAATTTCTTTCAGTCCATGCTGCAAAGTTCTGGTGCTTTTGAAGTGTATGTTAATGGTGAATTGGTATGTACTTTTATATCTGTTTATGCTTTACTTTCTTCCTTTTTCCTTGAGTTTAAAAACGTTGGCAAATGATTACCATTTTGTGCCTTTTTTGTCTCTAAAACCATTTGATTTATGAGAAAAGAAAATCTCGAGACCATCTTTACTAGAGACTAGATAGAGGGAAAAAAATTATATGATAGGTTGTTTATAATCTTTACTATGTTAACTTGTTTGCTCTTTTCAGAAAAGAAAAGGAAGTGGAACGTTATTTTGACTCATCTGATATGCAACCGTGAACACAAAATTTTGACCTTTAACTCTCATACTCTTCTCTTTAATCTGCTCACAGAGGAAAAATTTCCTAAGACAAACTGTGGTTCATTTTCGGAATAGGGATGTCGTTGGCATGTTATACTCCCTTTTCAATGATATAAAATGTTTCTATGTGAGAATCATTTTTGAGCCATGCCTTTATATGAAGATTTCAAGTGTAGCTAACTCTTGAAGTATCGCAGTTCACAGAAATCTCTGTAGCCCCTATAGCAAGTGTTTTTTGTTGATTTCCTAGATATATCAACTTATAAGACTTGAGAATCTGAGTCAAGATCGGGTCCATTTACATTTCTTGTCTTTTGCATAACCTGAGTTTTGGAGTCAGCTGTGTATCAAGTTACAGGACAAAAACTCAGTCTGTTAGTAGGATGTCATGCAATTTGAAAAAACTACTTGATTACACTTTAAAACCTGAAAATTACTATCCTGAATTATGATTTGAATAGGTCTATGCAGTGAAGTTTTAGTTTTAGAATTCAGGTATTACTATATATATGCGTGAATAATTTGTAATAGTTTGCATCTGCATTAAGATAGTTGCTGTTAGAGTCTTGCACCTGCTAGAGCACTTCTCTTGCTCTCAATGCTACTACATGATTGATCCAAGCTCATATCTGTATTTCAGAATCTCGTGCTACCTTTCTCTAGTTTTATTGGAGATCTTTATGATGCGTCGTATCCTGCTATATTCAGATATACCAAGTTAATATGGGTTGTTATTATTTAAAGTCAAAGACAAGGAAGCTCACTTTGGAAGATTTATTTTGATGTGTTATTTAGTTTTCCAACTGTCAGGCCCAAATAAAAAATAACCCATTTTAAGCAGAAAATACCCTAGCATACCAGGCCCATACAAAAGAACTGAATCGAAACGAATGAGAAAAACCTGACCATGACCGTACAAACTATGGTTCGGTATTCGGTATACACAATCGAAAAATCGAAGACCAACAACAACAAAATACTCAATACAATCCCACGATGTGGGGTCTGGGGAGGTCGAGTATACACAAACCTTATCCCTCTACCTTGGTAGGTAGAGCGACTGTTTCCGAGAGACCCACGACTCAGGACAAGCAAAAACAAAAACGGAAAAAGGTCAGACCCGGTCAAAAGTTAAAGATTTAAAGCAGTAAAGCAATGCTAATAGCAAACTCGAATACGTCATGATGGCGCATCATGAAAAGTAATCAGTAATTACGCAGATAAATGAAATAAATTAAGTACGTCAAGGAGCGTATAGCAGGAGAAATAAGGCTACAAAAGACTACTAAAGCAAAACTACGCCTATTCGTATGATATGCTAGGCATGTCTATCGTAATAACCTTACCCCTACCAGATTGTGGGCGTAAGCAGGAACTCAACTATTTACTACCCTAATATGTGCCCTCCACAACCCCCTATCTAAGGTCATGTCCTTAGTAAGTCTCGCCTGCTCCATGTCCCGTCTAATTACCTCTCCTCAATATTTCTTCGGTCTGCCTCTACCCCTCCTGAACCTGTCCATAATCTCTCACACTTCCGCACTGGGGCATTTGTGTCTCTCCTCCGCACATGCCCAAACCACCTCAACCTCGCTTCCCGCATCTTATCCTCCACCGAGGTCACTCCCACTCTGCCCCAGATATCTGCATTTCTAATTATATCCTTCCTCGTGTGCCCACACATCCATCTTAGCATCCTCATCTCCGTCACTCTCATCCTTTGGGTGTGTGACGTCTTGACTGACCAACACTCCGCCCCATACAACATAGTTGGCCTAACCACTACCATATAAAACTTGCCTTTTAGCTTGGGTGGCAGTTTTCTGTCGCACAAAACTCCAGACGCAAGCCTCCATTTCATCTACCCTACTCCAATACGATGTGTGACATCATCATCAATCTCTCCATTCTCTTGGACTATGAAGCACGGACACCTCATTTAGGGTGAGGTGGACACGAAACGCCTCGGACACGCCTCGGACATGTGTCCGGGACGTTTCCCAGCAAAAAAAAAAAAAATCGGACACGGCAGGGGCACGCGGGGGACACGGCAGAGACATTTCTTTTTTAAGAAAAAGTTTAGTTTTAATTTTATTTGATTTATTTTAAGTAAATTTATATTTATTTGAATTTGGGTCTTGGGACATACTTATGTATTAGTTTATGGACTATGGTCTTATGAATTATGTATTGAATATTTGATTGATTGTCAATTTGTTATGAATGTTTCTTTTTAATTTGGTACATATTTAATTTGGTATTTTGGTTATTTGGTATATAACAAATTTGAATTAAATTTATAATTTATTTATGAATGTGAAGCTTTAATAATATTAATGTTAGTATTTTATATATTATATATATATATATAAATATTTTTAATTTATTTTTACAGCCGTGTCCCTGCCGTGTCGTGTCCCCTATTTTTCAAAATTGTCGTTTCCGCGATGTCCGTGTCCTATCGGACACCTCTCACGTGTCCGTGTCCTATCGGACACGTGAGAGCCTATATAGCTCTTGGATAATAAACCCGAGGTACTTGAAGCTTTCTTGCTTCGGATGACCTGAGTCTCAAGACCGAAGTTCTTAAAAACCAAACTGAAGTAATGAACGCACGCCCCTAGCTGAAATTGACCTCTTGGGATTTTTATTATTGTCAAGTGGGCGCGTAATTGCTTTCGTGATCCTTCTCAGCAACATTACTGTGTACTGGATTTCTTTAATCAATTCATAGCAATTAGCTTGTTGTACAGTCTTGTGTCTCCTCTCACTCTTCAATTTTAATTTATATGACAGGTTTTCTCTAAACTGAAAGAGAATAGGCTTCCTGGCGAAATCGAGCTAAAAGATCTAGTTGGCAGAAGGATTGCTAACTCAAGGGTAGTGGATGGCCTTCGTGCATCTTCCTTGTAGATTTTGGAGATTTCACAAGATCAATGGTTCGACATTAATTTAGACTAAATGTTGTGTTCTTCCAGTAGTGATAGGCACACATTAATACATACAATGAAAAGATCCAACAGTCTTCTTTAGAAATTGTTGATTCCCAGCAAATGTTTTCGCACTGAAACACTCTCTGGGAGGTTTTTCCTTCCTCAAATCCTTGTGACATTTGATTTTGTAGTGTACAAACATTTTCTCCGACAATGCCAACAGTATTTAATAGAAGCTTGAATGAATAATATGCTTAATAGTCGTTAGACATCGTTGATTTGACACAACCTATCATTTATTGTCCGTTTCATCTCATATGTGAATGCATATGCAGACATGATCAAATCTGAAAACAGTAGTTACTGGTAAATCTGTGCATTGTAATGCCAGTTCCAGGAGTAACGTGTGCAGGTGAAATGCTTTTCTTTTTCCGAACCATCTGCTACCAAGTACATTGGTAAGAACCCATAACAAAGTGCAAAAGCACATCTCCCGGTAGATGAACATCTGCTCCAATTGTAGTAGTGTTGAATGAATGGTTAATCTGAGACCTGGGTACTTTAAAGGTGGTTTCGTTCTTATATTCTAAAGAATTGACAGTTCTATCGGTGACCAATTCAAAAGAAGCTGTCCAAGGTCGAGCTTTGAAAATGCTCCAATTCAATATAAATAGTGAAAGCATATACGTGCTTTTATTGTTGGAAGGAAATTTTCGTGTTTCAACGGAGATATCCAATTACTCAGAAACTCAAAGACCTTAGTAACGTTGCACATTATAATTCATAATCGTCATTGTATTTTCGATATCTGTTTTGAAAGGCTATACTCATCACAAACAATAAATATCCATCAGTTACAAAATTTTCCTTTGCAGACAAACAAAACAGAGTGGAAATGAAGTAAAAAATGGCAGATCATTCCTTCAAGAACAACAAATCACCTAAGCTACACTCTCATCAGCTGCTTTAACCCAAAGTTTTCAATACCCAGACTGATCTGTACAGTTTGCATGTCAAATGCTGACGCTTTCTTAGGTGTAAAAAAGATGAATCTTCTGTTGTCCAGTGAAGGATGATTACTAGCAAGGATAACCCAAGGCCTATCTTCATATCTGCCACCATTTTCGATTGCGATTTTCCATTACCTTGACAAGCTCATTTGCCATTGATGCAACGTCTTCAGCCCACTGCGTAGTTCTTCAGTTCTTTGGTTAATTCTCTGTAAAGACATATAGACTTATATGTGTTATTAATAAAACCAGAATAAGCAATGTTTGACACAAGAACTGTGGATACAGTATAATGAAAAAGTTGAGCATTTTTCAAAGAGGAGCACAGTGCAGAACCAGACGATGACCAGGGACTAAGTTGCAGCACAATCAGAAGAATGAGCATATTATTTTCCAGAAAATAAACAAATATGCAATATAAAGGTTCTGGCAGTGTAAGGCAATAAGGTGTCAGAAGTATTTATCATTTGATTCTGAATAGTGCAGCCTTCCAATTCAATTTTCTCTTTGCCTATCTATCACCACTTCCTCTAATATTTAAATCACGGGTGGTGTTAGCTTCTTATACTCACAACTCTTTTTGGTTACAAGCAAGAACTTATTTCATGTTTTATCATGCTCAACTTTTTGTGTTACACGTGCGCATCTTCAACATTTTAAACTAATCAACCTACCTCAAGTTTTTCTTGGCGTTGTAGAAGCTTGTCTCTTGCTGCCGCTGATGATGCATCCTGGAAGATATAGATGATTGAATAACAATAAGAACATTTATTAGACAGAAATCAAGATGAAAAAATCGTAAAACCAACAAATATGACTTACCCCAGCTTTTCTATATTTTGCTATGATTTCTTCACGTGTCCTAAGTCTGGGCTTGGCATCATCACCCTCAGAATCAAGCAACTTTTCTCTTTCAGTTACTGCAATATATACGAGGAAAATATTTGTTATTATGGATTCTGAAAGTGCAGATGATCGATTTGATGTAAGTTACCTCTTTTACTATTTTGTGTGTTATGAGATGAAGTAGAAGCCACAGGAACAGGCTCATCAATTTCAATTTTATCTGTGTCAAAAGTAAATCTTCAGTTAGGAGCACGACAACTACGGAAATGCTGAATAAACCAATATATAGGGACAGGAAAGAATGTAACTCATGAAGAAGTAAGATATGAAGGGATATCACCTATATCGAGCTCCACTTCTTCTACAACTTCCTTAGTTGTGGACGGTTCTGGGTGGAGTGGGTTCTTCATAAAAACACCTTCCAGATGACTAAAGTTTGACTTAGACATCTGACTGTCCATATTATGATTCGTTTTCCCCACTTTAAATCCTTTAACGAGAGTACCTATATTTGGGCCACCACCCTGCAGCAACATCTATAAGAAACATAGACCACCAGGAAACATCTTTATCCACCACACCTGTTTCTTCTTCTGAGTGGAGAATTTCATCGCAGCATCTGCTGCAGCTGCAAGCACTTCATCGTGAAGAGGCTGCAAAGATTCTGGAAATTGTATTGTTGAACCAGTAATATTGAACAATCTATGCTGCTCATGCGTAAGTTATTCATTTGATGGAAAAGTAGCACTAGCTAATCATATACTGAAATCATTTTCACTAGCAGGGACACGAAAGCCAGTTCAGAACCATTTGCCTGATATTTGTTAGACAGAGATGTTAAAGGACAAGGCCGAACTTTCAATAAGCAACAATGCTAAGTGCAATAGGATAATAGCATGCGCCGCTATTCTAATTACCAGAGTAATATGGCCATTCTCCATGGAACTCATCGCCCTGTCCATATTTGGCTTGAAATTCCACCTTAAAGCTGACATTAAAGAGGTCCGCTCCACCAACTCTAGATCAGGCAAAGATCTGGAGATACATAGATGTTAGAAATATTTTGAGACATAGTTCGTTTGCAATATATTAGCATGGACATGCAGCAAAGAAGCAATCTTTCACAATTGACAGTAAGGAATTGTACAAGACACAGAAAATCTGTACATTCAAGGTGCATTTAGTAGAACGTAAGAAGTTCTGGAAAATCTTACCTTGAAAAACTATTTTTAGATCATTTTCCAACATAATGTCTCAAACAACTCGTTTCTTAATCTCCATCTCTAGAAGATGGGAGATAAGGCATCAGAATAATATTTTGGTAATGGCTCAGTATTAAGAACTTACAACAATGTTTGTGTTAGTTGAAGCAAGTGATGTATTGTACAAATAGTGATAACTGTAAAGAAAAATGACTACAAATTGAGATACTTAAAAAGAAACAATGGACAACATCCATAAATGACACGAGTAAATTATATCCATTTGATGTAAACTAGTTTAGGATCGAGGTGTGGTTGATTGATTGATTGATGTGATTATTTTCTTGGAGAACATTTACAACAATTTAAGGCAACCAAATACTGGAAAATATTCTAATTGTGCCTTACTAAGATCCTTAAAGTTTTGGAATGGTACTTGCCCAGAACATTTAGGAAAGAAAAAGCTTACCTAATCTCAATATCTCCGTTCTGAAAGAGCAATAGAAGTCCACAAACCTTCCCCTCTTTCATAAATGTAGTTGTCCAACAACAAGCTTTGTCGAGCTTCACTTTGCAAACAGATTTATTATCCCCTAGTTTGAAAAATCAAATCAAATCAAATTATTTTAGAACATCCAAGGAAGCAGAAACTCAGATGTAATTAAACCTATGGTGCTCGGACTCTTCAAAAATGACACCGGGTGCGTGTCGGATTCTCCAAAAGTAATGCATTTTTGGAGAATTTACACGGATGCAGCTGCATTTTTGGTAAGTCCGAGCAACATAGAATTAAGCAATATACTCACATGAACTACAGATTTTGTAGCATAAGTGCGTATTGCATCTTTACAGCAAAGTAGAATTAAGGACTCCTCGGAGTGTTTCCTGGAGGGATCATTTTCTAGAAAGGGAACCGTATCACCTAGATCACGAGTGGTCATTTCCTGTGAAGGCTCATTACTGTCTGCATCATCCTTGCTGGAGTCTGGCTGCTTCCTTGTTATACCAGAATATGGGATGACGTTTTCTGAAATGCAAGAAATCAACACAAAGCTGAGTACAACTTATACGTGAAAAAACTTTGGATTTCTCTACAAATATGTACTTGCCTATAACCATACATAGAAATTGCAGTTGACGTTTCTTTAAATGCACGGGCCCTGAACCATACGTTTTACCACTACCACCATCAATTACATAGATCTTTGCATCCTCAGTTAAAATGAACATGAGTTCCTCCATATGGTTTTCTGGAAGCTCTGGTTGTTTTGGACTTTTGCTATGACGATCACTATGCACAACTCTCTTTGCAATCAGCGTCACCAATGAAGAGCCACCAACAGATACGGAGTCTGACAAGAATAATACAGATAATGAAGTCATATCAACCACTGCAACCTGAAAGTGGAGGCATTTGCGAATAAGTATCCCGTTAATCAACAATAAAACTGACATCATACGCTCATCACAAAACTTGAATAGATATTGTGTTTCTGACCTTAGCTTTTTCGTATCCAATTGCAAGCTTGGCTCCATGATTCACAAACTCAATTGCTCGGACTCGAACATCGAGAAGCTTTAGAACAGCTCTGCAAGTAGGTCCTTGACCTTGTGCCAACTCATGAGATAAGTTGATCTCCAAAGAATTATGCAAAGTAAATCAGGAATATATCATGGAAATGATATTTATTTCCTCTATCCCATTGTGTCAAACAATATTACTATTTGAAGAGTAACAGTTTTTGACTATAATGGTCTGAAATAATTTGTAAGTGCTTTTAAATTTTATTTAAGCTTTAGGTTATACTCCATCCGTTCCAATTTATGTGGCACCATTTCCTTTTTAGTCCGTCCCAAATGAATGTCACTTTTCCTTATTTGGCAACTATTTAATGGCACCATCTCTATTTTACCCTTGTTGGGTCTCATTTAATTTTAAAGATGTACTTACAACAACAACATATCCAGTGATCCCACAACGTGGGGTTTGGGAAGGTAGAGTGTACGCATACCTTACATCTACCTCGTTAAGTAGAGAGGTTGTGCAAAATCCAAAATGCTCTGTCGAATGATATACACTTTGAAAACTTTAGAACTGATCTAAGAATCTGTAGAAATGACTTCATGTGCAAAATCCAAACCTCTAAATATTTGTATGGAGACTGCTTTGGAGAAATCAAGAGACCTTCAATATTGTCCCCACCAATCACTTTTATCCTACCATCCCTGAAAAAATGTTTGTATACTACGTTAACAAGATAGAGCGATCAAGCCATCTATATAAATGAATAGTTTCTAATTACAAGATAGTATGGGCAGATTGAAATGTACATCCCGAGCCTTCACCTTATTTTAAATCCATCTGAAATAGATTGTCGCCACCCCTAAACGAAAGTCCTTTTCAATCACAAAAGAAAAAAGCAACAGAAAAGAAAATGAAAATGCATAGCTTTTTCTGAATTCATTTAATTAAGACTCAACTTCCCCTATTGAGCATAATATATTATCACGACAGACTCCTTCCCTGCCCCCGCTCCCCCACTAACCAGTGCCTGACTGATTTGTAAATCTAAACAGAAAGTTCCCATTTGTTCTTTACATTTCGGAATAATGTGGTGAGCAACTGCCTTCCTGATTAAAAATAAGGGCAGCCCGGTGCACTAAGCTCCCGCTATGTGCGGGGTCCGGGGAAGGGTCGAACCACAAAAGTCTATGATATGCAGCGTCACCGCATTTTTGCAAGAGGCTATTTCCACGTCTTGAACCCGTGACCTTCTGGTCACATGGCAACAACTTTACAAGTTACTCCAAGGCTCCCCTTCAACTGCCTTCCTAATTGACCAGAATAATATAATGTGAGAGGATCCACCCTCTTAATCAGAACACTATTGCTTCAAGGAACAGTTGAGCTCAAGAAAGTAGGTATGACATCGAGTTTTACCCTAGAGTTGAAAATGAGATTTGTGAATCAGAATAGTAAATGAGAGGAACTCAGCTTGATTATTCCCTCAAGCTATTGGGGTTTAAATAACTAAGTTTATATGTTCTAAAAAAGGAAAGGAAATCAATACAAATCAATTCCTAATTACATAATATTCTATCCTAATTACATAACATTTTATCCACTATATTTACATATATGCTAGAATCTTCACAGATTTTAACACTCTCCCTCAAACTGGTGCATACAAATTATATGTACCAAGCTTGCTACATAAGTAACTCGTCCTGGGACCAGCTAGGGACTTGGTGAATATGTCTGCAAGCTGATCATTTGACCGCACGAACCTTGTGACGATGTCTCTTGAGAGTACATTCTTTCAGACAAAATGACAATCAATCTCTATGTGTTTGGTCCTCTCATGGAACACTAGATTCGATGCAATGTGAAGTGCAACTTCATTATCGCACACAAGTTCCATTTCTTTAATTTCTCCAAATTTCAACTCCGTCAGTAGTTGATTGATCCATATGAGTTCACATGTCGTAATGCCATAACTTGATATTTTGCTTCTGCACTAGATCTAGCAACCACATGTTAGTTCTTACTTTTCCAAGACACCAAACTACCCCCAACTAAAACACAATATTCAGAAGTGGATCGTCTGTCGGAGGGTGACCCTGCGTAGTCTGCATCTGAATATTCAACAATTTTCTCATGTCCTCGATCTTCATAGAGTAGTCCTTTCCCTGGAGAAGATTTTATGTATTGAAGGATGCGAATAACTGCATTCCAATGACTATCACAAGGAGAATTCAAGAACTGACTTACAATACTAACCGAGAAGGTAATATCAGGTCGAGTTACTGTGAGATAATTCAACTTTCCTACCAGCCTTCTATATCTTCAAGGATCGCTAAGAGGCTCCCCTAACTTGGTAGGAGTTTAGCATTTGAATCCATTGGAGAATCAATAGGCCTACAGTCTGTCATCCCTGTCTCCTCCAGAATATCAAGTGACTTCCTCTGTGAAATGATAATTTCTGTTTTGGATTGAGCAACCTCAATGCCCAAGAATTACCTCAATCGACCAATATCCTTGGTCTGAAAGTGCTGAAAAAGGTGGTGTTTCAATTAGATAATTGCCTCATCATCATTATATGTGATGACTACGTCATCAACGTACACCACCAAATACACGCACAAATGTGAAGCAAAATGACGATAAAACACAGAATGATCAACATCACTTCGTATCATGCCAAATTCCTGAATAACCATGTTAAACTTTTCCAAACCATGCTCGAGGAGACTACTTCAGGCCATAAAATGCTCGTCGTAATCTGCACACCATTGTACTAGACTCCCCTGAGCAACAAAACCAGGTGGTTGCTCCATATATACCTCATCTTCAAGATCCCCATGAAGAAAGACATTTTTGATATCCAACTGGTAAAGAAGTCAATGGTGAACAGCAGGCATAGATAAAAAGAGACGGACTAAAGCAATCTTATCCACAGGAGATAAAGTATTACCATAGTCAAGACCAAAAATATGTGTATAACCCTTGGCAACTGGTCGAGCCTTGAAACGATCAATTTGTCCAGGGCAAACCTTCACTGTATATACCCAACGATAACCAACTGTAGACTTACCTAGAGGCAGAGGAACGAGCTCCCAAGTACCACTAGAGTGTAAGCAGACATCTCCTCAATCATAGCTTGTTGCCAACCTGGATGAGAAAGAGCTTCACCTATAGTCATAGGAATAGACACAGATGATAGTGATGATACAAAGGCAGAATGGGCCGGTGACAAATGATGATAGCTCAAACAAGTATAGATAAGATGAGGGTTACGATTATAGCGATTACTTTTGCAAGTGACAATGGGGGACTCTATGTAGATAAATCCTCAACATGTAAGGATTCTGGTGGCGGGCATGAGTCATCTGGACGCGGACGACGATGATAAGTCAATAGCGGTGGAGGTGCAGCTCAGAAAGATGGAGCTATAAGAGATAATGTGGAAGGATAGACTATGGCAGGATCCCCAAAGGATGCAACTGGTAGAACCTCATAAATGCTTAATTGTTCAGCAAAAGAGGATGTAAAGTAGGGCTGACCTTCAAAGAAAGTAACATCAGCGGACATAAGGTATTGCTGGAGGTCAGGTGAGAAGCATCGATATCCCTTATGTACCCTTGAATAATCGAGAAAGACACATTTAAGAGCATGAGGAGCCAATTTTTTTTTTTTTGGAGTGAGAATGTGGACAAAGCATGTGCTCCCAAAGACACTTGGTGGAAGAGAAAATAGGGTTGACTGGGGAAACAAAACAGCATGCGGAACCTAATTTTGAATAACATAGGAAGGCATACGGTTAATAAATAGTAAGAGGTAAGCATTGCATCCCAAAAAACGCAATGTAACATTTGTTTGTATGAGACGGGTGCGGGCAATCTCAACAATATGCCTGTTTTTCCTCTCTATGACCCCATTTTATTGTGCATTGTAATGACAAGATGTCTGGTGAATAATTCAATGGGAAGACATAAATTGTTGAAACTGAGATGATAAATATCCACGTGCATTATCATTACGAAAAGTGCGAATAGAAAATCAAACTGATTTTGTATTTCAGCAAAAAAAGTATGTAATATGGAGAATAATTCAGAACGATCTTTCATTAAGAAAATCCAAGTACACCTTGAGTAATCATCAATGAAAATAACAAAATACTTAAAACCCAACGTAGAACTAACTCTACTAGGACCCCAAATATCATAATGGACTAAATGAAAAAGACTCTGCATGATTATTAGGACTATGTGGTAGTTCGGGTGTGCTTCCCCAATTGACATGACTCACAATCTAACTTAGATAATTTGGACAAGCTAGGTACCATCTTTTAAAATTTGGATAAATTAGGGTGACCCAACCGTCTGTGGATTAAATCTGGAGAGTCGGAGACCGAACAAACTGTAGTGGAAGAGGGAGAATTGAGATAATAAAGTCCATCTACCTCACGCCCTTCACCAATCATCCTTCCCGTACTGAGGTCCTGTATAACAAAGAAGTCACAAAAGAATAAGATGAACAATTTAAAGCCTTAACCAAACGACTGATTGATAGAAAGTTAAAGGGACAACCAGGAACAAAAAGAACATTATTCAGAGTCAAAGAAGGTAAAGGATTAGCTTGACCAACTCCAGTTGCCATGGTCTAAGAACCATTAGCTAAGGTAACCGTGGGAAGGAATCGAGAAAAAGTAATATTAGACAATACAGATTTTTTTACCAAAAATGTGGTCAGAAACGCCTGAGTCCATAACCCAAGGTCCAAGCGTGGTGGATTGTAAGATACAAGCAACATGATTACCATTCTAAGAAACGGAAGCTATTGATGACGATGCCTGCTTACTCACATGATACTGAAGGTAGTCATTGTATTGTTCCTCAGATAAAGAGAACAGTCGATTGGTTGGATTACCAGTGGATTCCTTCTGAGCAACATGAGCATTCTTTAGATTACCATGGAGAGCGCGACATATATTATGAGTATGGCTCATTTGTTACAATACCCACACCTTGGCCAAGATTTTCCAGAGTGACCTCCGTGTCGATTTCCAGTCTGAGATGCTAGAACGGAAGAGTCTGCAGGTGTCACCAAATGACTAGAGGACATAGGTGGTGCAACCAGTCGTAATAATCGAGCGAATAGGTTATCCATAGCACAATAGTGGGGCTAGCCAAAATTTGATCACGCACTGAGTCAAGATCGGATGAAAGCCCGGCAAGTGTAACAATCAAAAACATTTTTTGATGTTGCTCCAATTGTTTTTCAACACTTGAAGTAGCGGGCATCAACTCATTGAATTCTTCCATAGCCGCCTGAACTTGTCCAAGATAGGCAGATATATCCAAATCCTGCTTTTTAAGGTTAGTCAATCAAGAAATCACATTATAAAAGCGGGAGACGTCATTTGTGTATAGTCCACGAGCCTTTTCTCAAACTAAGAAACAAGTTTAGAACGGTCGGAGCAATGACATCAACTTTAAGTCAATAGATTTCCACAAAAGACTACACAACTGAGCATCAATCCTTTCCCATTCGCCCATCTTTTTCAACAATATTCTTAGCCTGTTTAACTAAGTGGTCCTGAACACCTTGTCCCTTGCACTATAACTGATCATAGGAAGACCAAGATAAGTAGTTCACACTACCAATCAATGGTTCAGTGGTGATGGAGTGGTGATGGGTTGCTGAAAACCATAGGTTTAGAAACTATGATATCCGATCCGAGTGACATTTTTCTCAAATACTAGGTTAACTAACTTCAAAGATAAGAGCAAGAGACTATTACCAGAAACTATGATAGATCTGAAGTGCGGAATAAACTAGATCTTGCCTGAAACAATGAATAAAACGGACTGTTTTATCGGAATCTGGTTCGAATTTGTGGGGGGAAAAATCGCCAGAAAGTGATGAATAGTGCAGTCGCTAGAAAAGTCATATCTGACCGCCAGAAACTCGTCGAGATCAGGTGGAAATTGGATAGATAGGGTCAGACAACCAAGAAATTTTGCTGAAAAAATGATCTGATCGCCGGAACCTCGCCGGAATCAGATGAAAAAAAATTATGAGTTTAAAATTCTCTTCCTATGCCGTTGGGTTAACCAGACTCCAATACCATGTGAATCGGAAGAGAAATGAGAGGAACTCAACTTGATTATTCCCTCAAGCTATTGGGGTTTAAATAGCTAAGTTTACATGTTCTAAAAAAGGGAAGGAAATCAATACAAATCAATTTCTAATTACATAATATTCTATCCTAATTACAGAATACTTCATCTACTATATTTACATATATGCTAGAATCTTCACAGATTCTAATAAGATCTTAATTCCTATTATTAGAAGTCAAAACCACAATACCTGACTTTTACTTCCCCATCCCGAAATTTTAGTCCAGTTTGGCTTCCCAAGAGTCAGAGATAAACCTTTGGTTAAAATTTTGAGATGTACTATGTCATAATCCTGAAATTAAAAATAGTGGAACTTAATAGTATTTTTCATGTAGATTTAAATTTTCATATGTATTATTTCATCATGTGCAAGCAAAGACTACAGGTACTGGTAAAAGTATCATTACTAAACAAGGGAGCAGGAGTGTCACATGAACATAACTGGCCAGGAGCTAAAAAAACAGTGGCTATACGCCTATTGCATCCACCAGTTATATCTTGGCAAAGATAAAGTTTGATAAGCTATAACTTTTTCTCTAACAGCAGCAATTTTCCATCCTACCAAAAACTATCCACCATCTAAAAGTATATTCTATCTGCAAGATGCAAGCAAAGTTATTTGAACGATCCGAGCATTTTCTAACAAATGAACCCAAAGTTCGTCTGATACTACCTTTATATACACTACGCCTATAATGGGGGAAACTGTAAAACTGGAACGATCAGGATTCAACGACCCAATGCTTTCAAAGAAGCATATCAGGAGCAACAAATGTGCACAAGTAAGGCATACAAGCCAAAAATTAGAGTTAGTCGTTTACTTAATTAGCTGAGCTAACAGGCTTCAGTCCAAGTTAAGTGCATAAGATCAAAACTTTAACTTACAATGTTCCAATGGCCAAAAGGCGTTGGACAGGGTCTACTGCAAGAATTGATGCTGTTGACGGGATACCATAATGTACAGTAGCACGAACATTCAGGTCACTTGCTGTCAAACCACTGCCATTTGGCTGAACATAAAAAAAAGTAGAAACAACAGAATTACACCAGCTACATTCAAGTCTTATAAAATGGACGGAATGAATACCAAAGCCGATTAAGCACCAATAGAGTAACATCGACTAAATAAATTAGCATCACGTTATCTAAATTAGCATCACTATATGTTGTCCAAAGGTATTTTACAAATTCTTCAAGATTGTAATAACTAGTAGGGATGGCAAATGGGCGGGCGGGCGGGGCAGGGCAGGGTAGGACAGGTCAAAGGTTAAACGGGACAGGGCAGGACAATGCTTAAACGGGACAGGGCAGGATAATGCTTAAACGGAACAGAGCAGAGCGGGGCAGGTAATAGGGCAAAACTTTCTTTGTGCAAATTTTAAGATAAGTTGAAATTCAGAATTGCACAATAAATTTGCTATATATTTTAAAAAAATAATAATTTACATTTAAACAAGCTTCCTTCTCTTACTGATACAAGTATTTTAGCAAAATTTAAGATTTCAAAATCTCCTCCATCCCCATCTTGTTTAATTGTCTTGTCCTCTACCACTTCATTTACTAAGTATTACTATTTGTTCTAGAAGAAAAACACTGCATTATTATCTCCACTTTATCATTATATTTAGTTGTAATTGTGAATGTTTTACGAATGCATAAAAATATAACTAGTACCGTAGTAAATGAAAATTAATATTTAATGAGATGAAAAATCTTAGTCTTATGTTCTGTATTTGGTGTCCATGAGACAACTCAATCACTTCAATTGTTAATTAAAAATTACTAATGAAAATCACATTACTAACAAGACGATGGTGATTGTTCGATCCACTTCTCTTGCCAATTATCTCTATTAGTTTGACGATATGATATTATAAATTCAAATTTAAAAAAAAATCTCCGAATTTTGTTCTTGCTAAGCCGATGTTCGGTAATCTTTGTATAAGAGAAAAAATAAGCTTTTAGTTCGTTATCATGCAATGGCAAGAAAATCTAAGATTTACTTACACAAAAAATAAACTCAGTTCATAAATATTAAGAAATTATGACAATAGACTGATTGTTCATCCATTTTAAAAAATCAAAAGAAGTTAACAAAATAAATACCAAATTGAAAGTGAAAAATGAAAAATAACATAAACAGGGCGAGGCAATATAGGGCAATTTTTTTGAAAATGCTAAATGAGCAACCAGGTCAAGGCTTGCCCCGCCCTAACCTGCCCCATTACCCCTAGTAATAAATATTCATAATCATACATAACAACCAACTTGTCCTCAATCCCAAATAAGTTGGCCCTGCTATATATAAATCATCTATACTCATTCACTATCTTTACTCGTCAAGCTATCTTACCATCCTCCTTTATCAAGGTTTGAGACAAGCTAAACTTAGGGCCCGTTTGGTCATGATTTGAAATCAAGTTGATTTGAAGTGAAATTTTGTTGGGACATACAACTTTTTTTCTGATAACTGTGGCGTCCAGGCCAGCTCTCGTGCAGCTTGACTAATTCCATGATTTACCTGTCACCTTCCACCAACAACACGTACTAGACAACTATGTCCACTAAAGCTAGAACAGATAGAAAGAAATCACCTAATGTAAAATACAAATTGATCCAATATATACTATATTAATAAAATATTTTTAAAACTTGTAAATATAAATTTAAATAAAATATTAAACCGATCTAATACTATACCAATAAAATATTTTTAAAACTTATATAATAGTTGGAGGTGAATGATACCATTGATGGTGGTTGTAGGTACTGATTGGGAATTGTGTTGCGTTATGATGATGGTTATGGGTAATAGCTAGTGATGATGGTGGCTGACAATAGTAATTAATCGTGGTAGTTGGCGGTGACAACTAATAATTGTAGAGGACAATAGTGATAGCTAATGGTGGTGGTGTATGACGAATATAGTTGGCAATATATAATGGTGGTTGATTGTAGTGATTTTCATTAGTGATTGGTGATAGTAATTATGGTTAGTGGTGATAATTGTAAATGGTAGCTAATGATGGTGACAGTTGACTTACGTGATTGACGGTGATGATTATAAATGATGGTAACTTATGACTTACGTGATTCGTGGTGCTGATAGTTGTGGCTGATTATGGTGATTGTGGGTGGTTCGTGGTGGTAGTTGATAATGGTGGAGACGGCGGTTAGCTGTGAAAATGGATGGAATAGTGATGAATTGCATGCCATCTGTGTAGATCTGAATGATTAAGATTCAAATTTTAAAAACAAACATACTTAATGATTGAGATCTGAATGACTAAGATTGAACCTTCATTAAGTGCAAACAAATGACAAGCTCTAAGATTGATATGATAAAAGTGATCAAATCAATTATACATTGGTATGTCATATTACTTATTGTAATTTTAAGTCATCTCAGGTTTCAATCGAGTTAAAATAGTTTGGAAAGGAACAACAAATTAAATGTATTGTCAAAAAATTAATGTTGATAATTAAATTTTATATTTTTGGCAGTGTATATAATTATTCAAAATAGTCAAAGTAATCTCATAATTTGTGATATAATTTTTTTCTCAAATAAGAGCAATTGTCTCGAACTCTAAGCGGAATACAAAATTATCTCAATTCAAATAGTTTGATAAAAAAAATTGACCCTTTTCCCCCTTATTTGTATTAACGGACATTTTGATCTACTTGAATAATAGGAAAGCATGTTTAGCTAGTTGATTAATGATAAATGACATATTTATAATAAAAACGTAACATAAAGTAAAGTTGAACAATTTTGAATAATTTATGAATATTTTGATCCTTTTCCATTTATTCTATTTATTTTTGTATGTGTTTATTTAAGCTCGGTAAAGACCAAATCTTTTCCACAAAAGATACCTTGAAAGCTTGTTGCTGAAACTTTTCAAAAGCAAGTTAGTTTCAATAGCAGTAGAGTACTAGTCGTTCACATGAATCCACTCTAATGCCCAAATCTCCGGATTGGAAAGAGTAGAGTATACACCCACATTAATCCTGCCTTAGGAGATAGATAAGTTGTTTTTGATAGACCTTCGACACAAGAACAAGCAAAAGATTTATATAAGAAAAGAGAATAAGACTATTATTGATAGTGAATTGGTAAGTAAAAGAAAAGCAACTACATCCCTTTATATAAGGGGAAATAACAAATCAAAAGGAAGGCTTATCCGATGTGGGACAAGTATTGTTAACATCCCCTCTCAAGCTCGCGATGGTGTAGAGAGAAACATCGAGAGTTTGCCAAGAAAGAACTGGTGACGCTGTAAGGTATGTGTCTTTGTAAAGAAATCTGCAAGTTGCATCGAAGATGAGACAAATGGCAAGGATAGAGTGTTTTGTTGAAGATGATATCGAATAATATGACAATCAATCTCAATATGCTTGATACGTTCATGAAAAACTGTGTTGTGTGCAATCTGAATAGAACTTTTATTATCGCAGTACATCGGTGTCGGTGAAGAAATAGAGACACCTATATCAGCCAATAACCAACGTAACCATACAATCTCACACGTAGTAGAAGCCATAACACGATATTCTGCCTCAGTTGAAGAGCGAGAAACAACATTTTATTTCTTACTTTTCCATTAAATGAGTGAACCTCCTAAGAATACACAATAACCAGTAGTGGATTTCCGATCAGTCGGGTTACTAGCCCAATATGCATCAGAAAATGCACGAATTTCAGATGTTAACTAATGTTTAACAGCAAAATTATTCTGCACAAACAATCTTGACAAATAGTCCCAAATCTCTTTAGCCGTTTTGAATTTAGCCAATTGAACACCAATTTTTTGTTCAACAGAGTTATTAATCCAAGTAATAATCTTTAAATTATTGGTCTCTCAAGTCTTAAATACTTCATCAAATTTTTCACCTCCAACTTTAGGACATTTGGCTTTTCCAGACATATAATCCCAAAACCCCTTTCCCTTCAAAAAATTTACCATGACATAGCTCCAATAGGAATAATTTTTTCCATTTAACCGAACACCAATATATTGCAAAGAATCATCACCTCCAACCATTATGAATTTAAAACAAACAAAAAAATCTCAAATCCGACCTCTGTAAGAAGATTCCCAGAAAAAATTGGAGGGTCACAGCTGGACCACTTAAATACCAACCTCCTTAGACATAACCTACTTACTTCGTGATGGAAATGACAAGCAACAATCCCAAATAACAAGCAACAAAATAATAAGGGACAGATCTCACCAATCAGATGCGGAAGCAAATAAGACGAAACCCAGATCAGAATGAGCACGAGCCGCCAAAACAAGCCAAAACGAGCACGAGCTTCCAAAACAAGCCAAGAGAAAAAAAAAATTAACTGATACCAGGGCGTGCTGCATCCGAACCACCAATTAACTCACCGCGAAGTTGGATCCGCGATCGAGCTAAAAATATTAACTTGCGCTCTGATACCATGTTAGAATTCATATTATTTATGAATTCTTGTAAGGCAATAACAAGAGTAAAGAAAAGAGAATAAGACTATTATTGATAGTGAATTGGTAAGTAAAAGAAAAGCAACTACATCCCTTTATATAAGGAGAAATAACAAACCAAAAGGAAGACATGTTCGATGTGCGACAAGTATTGTTAACATATAAAATATTAATTAAGCATCGAGCGCATTTATTATTAGTATCTTTATTTCTTAAACAAGATATATATATATGTTTCTACTCTCTGTGTTTGTTTACTTTACCTTAAATTTGTAGTTTGCTTTCAACTGTAAACACAAAAGATAGCATTTTAGACACAAATGGAAAAAATATTATAGATCATCCACCCTACTCGATCAATGGACAACCCTAATACATACCATCCAATATAATGGAAAAAGAACGTACCTAATATTGTGTATTTACACAGAATTATATAAACATACAGTAGTAAAATATAAATTAAGGAGAAATTATATGTTAATTATATAAAAGGCATATATTGCGTTGATTCATTTGATGTAAACACCGAGTTTTTCAACAATAATATTCCAATATGTTAAGAAAAGATATAGTTATTTTGCTCTATTATACGTGATTCTATATGCAATCTGAAAATTTGATACATCTGAAATGGTTGATCTAATTCTAAACCTAACTCACTCTAACTAATTCTCTTTTAAAGTATGCCTCTCTTAATTTATACGTGTCCTTGGGAAACAATTCACATAGGTCAAGCGACTTGTCGAATAGAATTACATTTACGCTCTAGTTTCAATTTTAGTGGACGAAAGGCCAAACCAATCCAGTCTAACTTCTATTAAAATTTTGTCTAATTCTAAACATAATCAACTCACTCTAACTAATTCTCTTTTAATGTATGTCTCTCTTAATTTATACGTGTCCTTGAAAAATAATTCACATAGGTCAAGTGACTTGTCGAATAGAAATACATTTATGCTCTTGTTACAATTTTAGTGTATGAAAGGATAGATACAACCATGTCAAATAATAATGAAATGAAAATACTCTATAATAATAATTGACGCAGATAGTTATAATAAGCGTAATCTGCATAAATCGAAATGGGGATGTAGCTCAGATGGTAGAGCGCTCGTTTAGCATGCGAGAGGTACGGGGATCGATACCCCGCATCTCCAAATTCTTGAAGGAACCTGTAGTTCGGAACATCAAATATGTTTGTTGTGTGTCTCTTTACCGTCTGTTTTTCTCCTTTTGCAACTCCCTAGGCTTGAACGAAAGTGGCTGCTGTCTGCTGATATGAGAACTTGTAAAATTAATATGGAGTACTATTCATTTCCTTGAGATTGGTCGTATATTTTGCTTGAGAAATTAGTTATTCGAGAAATGAGATTTGCTTGTATTTTTTGGGAAACATACTTTCTGAAGAGTATGCTGCCTTTGAAAAATATAGGTATTTGTCCCGACAAAATCGAAATGAAAATAGTTTGAAACTTCATATCACAATCGAAAATTAGATTTTTGGAATTAAAATAAGTGAAGAGTTCTTTTAAAATAGAGACGATGAAACAGGGTATAAAAATGGGGTGGGTATGTTTTATTCCACAATGGCAGTCCTTGTCATCAATTATACAAGTTTAATATGGGTCAAAAATTGACATGGAAGTCTGCTAGATTTAAGGGTAGATATGGTCCATTTTATCAACGGCAGGGGCATATTTGATATCTTTTGCAAATGGAGGGTAAATTTGACCCATGTTCCATAGTTGAGGGGCAATTTTGGCCATTATCCCTTCATTAAATCATAGACCTCCAGCCACTGACCACCTCGTCATTCATCAAAATGCACTCAAATATCTGTTTGTCAGCACACCAACGATTCTCACCAATCACCATTACGTAAAATCCGAATTGTTGATACTCAAAATTCAAACTGCTTAACCACTTTCAGATCTCTTGTTATGTTTAGGCAATTGTCCACATTCAAGTTCCAAGATATCAGAGACCATATACAAATTAAGACAACAAGAGGGGGAAAAACACCAGTTTTCTGCGAGAAATATCAAAAGACAAGGGTGTTCTTTTACATAAACGGTTGCTAAAAAGAATGCAGGTTTAGAGCCAATAAAACTAGGGTTCCTTTTCGCCTGCCATAAACGGATAGTACATACAAATCACCTAGGAAATTGAGGATTGGAGAAAATGGATAAAAGAAAAGCCATTTGAACTAACATACTTATGTATGTTAGCTCCATGTCAATCCTAATAATAGGCACAGACGACATTGAAACAAGAAAATACTTTTTGTACAAAAATTACCCTTTTTTTGGGGGGGGGGGGGGGGGGGGCCAAGGAAAAACTGTCAACAGGAAGAGGATAGGATACATTTTGTGTTTCACATGGTTATAACGGTTACCCAGATGAAGTCGCCACTTTGAATATTGGCAAGCGAACAATCTCATGAGAACCCCATAAAACAATGGCAAGAGATCAAACACATCAACACAAAACTTGGTTTTGATGAATGAAACAGTAAAATACGTAAACCTTACTCATTACCCAAGTTAAGTGAACCATCCTTCATTAGCTTCACACTTAGACTATTGAACCTCCCTCTTGAATAATGTCGCGAAGCCTTTCTCCAATCTGTCCCAGTTTTCATCATGGCTGCAAATTCTTCAAAGCTGATGCGCCCAAATACGTAAACCTTACTCATTACCCAAGTTAAGTGAACCATCCTTCATTAGCTTCACACTTAGACTATTGAACCTCCCTCTTGAATAATGTCGCGAAGCCTTTCTCCAATCTGTCCCAGTTTTCATCATGGCTGCAAATTCTTCAAAGCTGATGCGCCCATCCTACATTCAAGAAAGAGAAGATGAGGGAAATACCATCCCAAGCTAAACACATGTTAGTAGCAGAGGCGTTCTTCGTTAGCTGATGTTCACCTTGTCCGTATCAACCTCCTGGAAAATGTCATTAGCCACATTGGTGCAGTCATCCGCTCCATCCTCCATCAATGCATCCCGAAGCTCATCCGGCTCAATGTAGCCATTTCCATCCTTATCAAAATAGGAGAAAGCTTTGTGCAAATGTTCATCATGAGCCATCCTTTGAAGATGGAGGGAAACGGCTATAAATTCCGCATAATCCAGGGTCCCTTTGCCATTAGTATCAATCTGTAGGAAACAAAGTAATCCCATGTTCACGGCTTTCTAACTTTTAACATTCAGTGGAATATATTCAAGTAACTTGACCATTCATGACGTTTCAATTATATAACCTGCAATGAACTACATAAAAGAACCAAAATAACAACAGGACTGCGTGCTTATTCTAACCAGCGACATCAACTAACTTGCGACATTAAAGAGAGCCAAAGACAGTGACTGCAAAATAGTTATTTGCATTTTGAAACATTAAGTAGGCACTATATTTTTATGTGCACCCTACCCTTTTATCTTTAATAATTTGCCACCTAGTCTATTTATCTCTTTGCAAAATCATGAAGAGTTCATTTGTAAAAGGTAAATTAGGTTATTGTCTTATCATGATGCCTTTGTTTTTTTAAAATCAATAAAACATGCATAATATAATAATATCACATAAAAAAGCACTTCACGTCCGGTTCATCTTCAAGCAGTTCCGATCACTGATGGTTTCCCTATTTATATTTCCTTTTTACTCTCAACTTGCAAAGGGGAACGTATCAATTCATCATCGACTAGAATAAAAAATCAATAACTTCAATATAAACGCATCCATGTTCTTACATTTATGTGCTCCCATAGTGCAGAAGCATGACTTCATGTGATGGGGTTGGTTTCAACTAGACAAAGCTCTGCTTTCACAAAGCTTAAGTAGGAGAAGAAGGCAAATTTAAGCTATTTTCAGCCTCTGCACATTTAAAACTCAAATTTGTTATATGTTGTCTTTAATTAGAGTTATGCAATTCCGTGCAGGAATACAACAGCACAGGGCTAGTAAAGGGTACTCCCTCCGTCCCATTTAATATGAAGGTGTTTGACTGGGCACGGAGTTTAAGAAAGAAAGGAAGACTTTGGAAATTTGTGGTCCAAAACAAGCCTTAGATATGTGTGTGGCGTAAATTATTCCATAAAGTTAAACTGTTTCTAAATATAAAAATGTGTCATTCTTTTTGGGACCGACTAAAAAGGAAAGTGTCATATAAAATGGAATGGAGGGAGTATTAATTTTTCAGAAAGATCTGGAGCTGCAGGAGTTAAAAACAATTATTGAAGAATTGGTGAAGAGAACTTGATTAACACTAGCATAGCAAACAGAGGGAGAGATTTGTGTTACTAGTGGAGTACAATGAAGACTTTTGTGGGGTAAGACCATAGGTAGCTTTCCCCTATAAAGTTTAAGAACGTAATTCCTAATTTTGTCCTTTACAAAATGAACTCTTATATGGTTTTGCAAAGAAACTAATAGGTTTCCCCCTTTTTTTTTATAAGGTACAAATAAAAAATGGTGTATACATTACGAGTGCAAAATGCAAAGAACTCGCTGGAAGACTACAAATTAAACACAGCATAAGTAAATAGAAACATGGAGGATTCTTTATTTCTAATCAGATATAAACAGATAGAGAGAAGACAAGAAGTCATCGAGCATGCTAGCAAAAGTTGTTATTTTAAGAAGGTTATTTCACAAACATAGAACAGAAAACTAGTTAATGTTAACATGAAGTACAAATAAAGAAACTTACTTCTCCCCTTGACCCTACCCTCCCTAGTTCCATCCTTTCCCTTATTTTTTTTTCTTTTTTGCCTAGTTCCAATTTGTTACTTTATCAGCCGATTCCCAAGTAAAAGAGCAGAATCTACACTCTTTCAGGCTATTGGATATCCTAGAACAAGGTCATTAGAAAATATCCTAGCGGCAAATGGAAACTAAAATTATTTATGAAGTTTGAACATTTCATGTTAGATGACAACCGATGCAGATGTTATCTCCGTCAATACCAAAAGAACACTTTCGTGTGATATTAACAGATACTGAGCAGCATCTGTATGTCAACCTCGGAAAAAAGTGGGAAATTCAGGACAAGTTTTTCATCAAGAAATAAGCAGGTGGACTCACAGCTTCAATAAGCATCTGTACTTCAGATTCTGCCAGCTGGGAGTTCTTTCGAAGTCCTGCATTAAGTTCTTCGACTGAAACAATCCCATCATTATCAGTGTCTATCTTGTTAAACATTTCTTTGAGGTCTCCAACTTCTTCATTAGACAAGAAATCAGCAATCACCTGCATTTGAACAAGCACATTTTAATGGTCCAAGAAGTGTAAAAGCTGAGTAAAGATAAAAAGAGCGTCAGATAAATGAACACACCCTCAGAGCTTTCCTCTTAAACCTATTCATCAACGAAAACTGCTTAAGTCTTGACTTCACAACATCTCCAAGGGGAACATTTGGAGCCTTCTTAGCATTTTGAATCCAAGGGTGCTCTACAAGAAAACAAAACTTGTATAATTCACAAAAAAACAAGAGGCATAAGATTAGGCTTTCTGTTGTAATAACAGGCAATTGATATAAACCAAAGAATCACCACGCATCCAAAATAAATTTTAATACAAGATAGACCTTAGTAGGTCTTGCTAAGGAAATATGAGTTGCCACCTCTTTCATTGTATCTTCTTTTGTCAACTAATCCATCAAAGATCATACTTTTCTCTGTTCTACTGGATCTACATGGCTGTGCTCATGTTTTTTGCTTGTCTTAATCCGTTGACATCCCAAATTTCACAGATTGCTTGTGGGTCAATGTACCATTTCCTTTATTTTGTCCAACCATTGTCTGGTAGGACCCATGACTTCCACGCCAAATCTCCTTTAAGCGTTGCAACTCTACAATGCTCAAGAATGCTAGGATGTGCGATTTAATAAATTCCCACAATGGCAAGTGGAAGTTTGAACTTGTTTAGATGTTTAATCCCATGATGGCTATCCTATCAGAGCTACATACCACTCTGTCCAACATGACCGGAGATCCAATCACATTACATCCCGCAAAGAATGGCAATTCACAGTTAGATCAGCTTAGAATTGGGGTATGACTGTAAGGAGAGGTTAAATTTCACTAAATTTACTTCAAGCTCAGACATTACGAAGAAGTTTTAACCAGTTTATGGAGCTTGCAAGTCTCTTCAAAGGTTAGACAATTTCCTAGGTTTCTCCCATAAAGATAACACTATGTAAAGGACAAGTTGCAGATGATAATTTATGCCCAAGATGTAGAGAAGGTAAACAACACCTCTTTGCGTCTGAATGATGCTCATTAGTTTTAGGTACAAACTTAAGGAGTAAAATTACTGAATAGAATAAGTGTGCTATTATCTCAACCAGTTGATCATTAGCCTGTTGATGACATCGTTGGATTTTGTTATTAGGTGTGATCTTATGCTTTCATTAGTTTTAGCTACATTTTAGAGAATAACCACTGCATGAAAGTGTTACGATTATCTCAACTGGTTGATCGTTAGCCAGTTGATGGTGTTGCTGGATTTTTTGTTACTAGGTGTGATCTTATGCCACACATACTGAAACAGACCAATTTTCCATAGTTGAAACTGGACCCTTCTAGTCAGTCATCTATTCAGCCTGTCTAACTAACACCCCTCGCCCCTTCCAGTTTATGTGTCTCTTTTTCCTTTTTAAGTCTCTCCAAAAGAATGACACAATTCAAAATTTGGGAACAATTAACTTTATCCTTTCCATTTTACCCATACTGAGAAGATTTTATAAGCACACAAATCTTATGGCATGTTTAAGGCCACAAGTTTCAAAAGTTTTATAGCCACATAAATCATATGGCATATTTAGACCACAAATTTCAAAAGTCCTCATTTTTTTCTTAAACTTCATAATGACTCCAACTATGTCTGCTAAATTGGAATGGATGGAGTAAATAAAATGCATGCATGTCTTACACCACGTGCAAAGCACATTGGAGAGCTGATTCGCGCCTAACTAGGCTACCCAGTAGCTCTATATATCTTTGATAACGCAAGGATTTTCCCAAAAAGAATGAATAAGCATCTGTGAAACATAACATACCAAGTACGTGCTTTGCAGTTAGTCGAAGCTTTGGATCTGGCTCTAACATTTGCCTGACAAGATTTTTAGCACCTTCTGAAATACTTGGCCAGGGTTCCCGCTTGAAATCTATTGCCCCACGTAAAATGGCTTGAGCAACACCTTGTTCAGATTCTGTACGAACAGATTCACTTATTCATTCAATAAAATGACAGAGAGGAATCTGAGAATGCTACTAATATGAAGGATGGGGGATAGAGAGGAAGAATCAAAACTTCAGGAAGAGAGTTTACCGGCCCAAAAGGGAGGAACCCCACATAACAAAATATATAGAATGACTCCTGCACTCCATACATCTATTTCTGGTCCATAGTTTCGTTTGAGCACCTCAGGAGCCATATAATAGGGACTTCCAACTATTTCGGAGAACTTCTCACCTAAAATACATATTTGAGTAATTAAAAATGAGTGATATGTAAAGTTAAGATAAACAACAATATAGATTGGATAGGCCAGTAATAGTGCAAAAAGATGAGCCTAAAGTACCATACAACAAGGAACGGGAAGAGTTATCTGTACCACAAGGTTAAGTGTCCAAGACCGTGTGCCTTGCTGATTGGATCTGCATTTGCTATATAGTTATCTAAGCTATTTCTTTTTCCTACCTCTCTATAAAGGGAAATATAGAGGAACAAGCAACTGCTTTGATATTCATTAGATATAAAATTAGCTTCACTCTTTTCACTTTTAAGTAAGCATGTGACTTGGCATTATTATGCGACTAAGAACCCCTGCAGAGATTTGTCAAGTCAAACAAAACTATACTAAACGAAACCCAAAGGCTGAAGATGAATTTGAGTAATAGTAAGGATGTCCTTTACAAAGGAAGAACAGTCTACTGTAATTATTCCGGACTCCATTAAGTTGGTGCAGTCTTTTTTGGATAAATATAACAGTTGTTACCTTCTTTAAAAAAAAAAAGTGTCTACTTTTGTAGGAGGGAAAAAACTGAAACCTTGATCCTATATTTAGCTGGTAAGCTGATCTCTTGTGTCCCAACTATTAAACGAAAAGGAAAAATCTATAAAATATGCATGGAAAAAGCAACTAAGACTTTCCAAATCTAAGAAAGAAGAATAAGAATCAACTCCAACCACAACTACACTGTAGTAATTTGGAGTCATGCACAAATAGCACTAAAAGTGACCAACACTGGAGCAGTCACTTTCTACCCTCCACCCCAAAGATAGCTCCTAAAGTAATTTAATCGTCGGCAAGTCTCTTTATGTGACTGTCATCCTACATTGACTTCTAAATGCCACATACGTACGTACGACAGAATGATCACAGGTCTCAGATGATCTTTTCTTATTTTAATCCTATATGCTTCAATGTCATTGGATGTCCCTAAAGGGACGTCATTTTATTCTCCGTGTGTGCGGCCAATACCTTTTGTCGGATTTAATAATTTCTGATCTTGTCTAATATTATATGACCACACATCCTTATTAATCCGTGTTTTATAACTTTCATCTAGCAAGCATGATAAGCCAAGAGGCTCAACTTCCACTCCCGTGTAAGATTACCGGACTCAAAATTGTACTATAGAACTTACCTTTAACTTTTATAGATATATTCCTACTGCACAATTTCCCATATCCTACCTCCATTTAAGTCATCCTATTCTAAAATTGCTGTGTTACATCACCGCTTCATCTATCTGCAACACTACGCCTAGATATCCAAATTGTTTATATCTTGGCACCATAAAGTCCTATCTAATATCACTTCAACTTCATTCTACTTGAGGGGATAAACTGAAGCTTGTCTAATCCAAACAAATAATGCAGTTAGACAGTAAGTTAGTTCTAACACTGCAAGTATCAGAATATGATGGAATTCACATAAAAAGCAAGTGGGCATTGTTTTAAGTAAGTTGATAGAAATGTTTTACGGGGTGTATGTTTGCTAGAATATAATCCTCTACAAGGCCCTGTTCCACCAATCAATTGACCATGAAACAGCTCACCAAAGAAAAGGGCAACCCGGTGCACTAAGCTCCCGCTATTTCAAGGTTAAGTCAAGCCCTGTCACAAGTTTAACTCGCAACTTGACCATCATATTAGCATTGACATTAGTAAATTGTTACCCTTTTTAGCTTTTGCAATTAACAAATAATTATCAACTTAAACTAAATGAGAGAACATCTCCTCTCACTGAGACTCAAACTCTAACACCCGTATTGTAATACACAGTGAAGAGCAATGGTTCCAACATGATACAATCAATGTCAAGGCTAAAGAGCCTCAGAGGGCTGTTGGAGAAACAATATTATTTCATAAGAATAAACAATGGAGAGGCATACATTAGTCCTTTCTTTGTTCGGTAAAATAAAATTATCCCCTTTGCTTAATCCTATATCAAAACTAACTTCCTCCTCTATATAACCAGTGAGTTCAATGAGACAAAGTTGATCTACCTTCTTTTCTGCTAGTAAGTTGTACGAATAGAGCTAGCTTGTCACATAAGTTGTACTAACAGAGTGAGAGTACAAAAAAAAGGAGATGATGCTAGTTTCACTCCAGAAACAAGTAAATATAACTTCTTTCAAGCTTATCAGAAATCTTAGTTTGTTCTACACAGTGAACCGTTGGAGATTTTAATATATATATGAAAGGGTCCATCAAATTTTATCTGCGGTCACATAGAAATAATAAGGCCTACACAACAGTGACCCCTTTGTCAGGAACCAATACTGCACATGTCGTCTTGTTAGAAAGGTAAGTAACATCAATAACTTTTTATTTATTTATTGTTAACTGAGAAAACCTTGTGAATCTGGTCCAATTCCAATGGTGCTCCCAGGTTCCAGACTCTGGAGAGGGTGTCAGTCGCAGAGTTCCAACCCGTGGTATGCATCTAAACAGCACTTCATGCATTTTCCTACCACTGAACCAAAGCCCTAAGGACACATCAGGAGATAACCTTATTACCATTCCCGCCCTGGTAGCACGTCAGTAGACAACCTTATTACCATTCCCGTGGTAAATTATTCTAAATGCTGATATAATCTTTATTCTTTTGGTTTTTATCCAGAGGACTCTCCTGATGATGGCATACCTACACAAGAAAAAATTATAATGTACTATCTAGGCCGAATAAATCTACATTCCCTAACATCATAAAACAAAGAACACAAAAATAATCTGGGCAAACAGCAAGAAATTGTAAAATAAACTATACACATTTGCTTGCTTTATCTTAGACCAATTAAAGTTTTCCTCTTTACCTGGCTTGAAGAAGATTGACAAGCCAAAATCAATTGCTTTAAGAGGTGAATTTTCCTTCTTATTAGCAAACAAAAAGTTCTCGGGCTTCAAATCTCTATGAATCACTCCATGCTTGTGACAAAGCTGCACAACCTCCACAATTGTCCGCATAACAGCAGCAGCAGCTCTTTCAGTATAATGTCCCCTCGCAACGATCCTATCAAACAGCTCACCGCCTTCGCACAGTTCCATCACCAAATGAACCGCATTTTCATCCTCACACGCTTCCCTAAAACTCACAATACTTCAAAAAAAGTATTTGGCCATAAAAAATCTAATTCTAACTTAAAGTTAGTATTTCAAATTTGAAAAAAATAACTTATGTCTTCCGACTCACTTTTCACTTTTGAAGTTGTACTTAAGTACATTCAAGCACGAATATTACCTAAAACTCACAATACTTGAAAAAATTATTGAAAATTCTCAATCTAACTTAAAAGTTGTATTTCAAATTCGGAAAATACTTATAACCTATTTTCCAACTCTGTTGAAGTTGTACTTACGTACATTCAAGCACGAACATTACCTAAAACTGACAATACTCGAATTCTGCGGCAAATGCTTCATGATTGCCACTTCTCTCCTTACATCCTCCACATCAACTGCTGTTCGTAACTTGCGTTTCGAAATCGACTTACAAGCCAATAATTCCTTACTACTACGATCTATACAAAGATATGTTATCCCGAATTCACCCCTACCTAACTCTCTATCTATCAAATACCTTTCTTCAATATTCACCTTTTTAACCTCACTTAACACCGTGATCGCTTTTTGCTTAGGGGTAAACTTGTCTTTTCGCCCGTTATCGTTACCGGAAGACTTCACATCTTCTCTAGCAACAGATGCTGGAGATCTGCAACAGTTCCCCATTACTTAGAAACAGAACCCTAACCCTAACACTAACAATTTTTGTTTAAGCTATGGTTTCGCAAGTGTAAAACACTAAACTATGAGGAGTAAAATTGGAGTGAACTGAGCTGCCGGAGATGGAGATGGAGATGGAAATGGAATAAACAAGAAAAAGAGGGACTGCAAATGCAATCACTGATAACGTTCAGACGCTTTTGTAATGTGAAAAGCTTTTTTCGGTTTTTTAAAATTGTTTTGGAAATTACTGTAAAGTCCTTCTACTTTGGTAATATCCCTGTCATCTCCTCTTAACTTGAAATAATTACCTAATTTCCTGCTTATTTTGCATTGTGAAGATAAATAATTGACATAAATAGTCTCCATCAAAATAATAATCAGCTAATTTATATTTTTCATATATTAATATATGCCTGGCGATGACACTAATTAGAAAAAGAGGCTTGGAGTAACTGGTAAAGTTGAAGATATGCGACCAGAATATGGGTTCAAGCCGTGGAAAAAACCTCTTGCAGAATATGAGACAAGTAGATAACAGATATGTTATCACAGTAAACCAAAGATGTCTTACGTATGGAACAATGAAGCTGAAGAAGGAGATTTCGGAGCCAACATAGCTCGACAACAACATTCGCAACGCTTCAATATTCTGCTTCTGCACTCGAACGGGAAAGCGTGGTTTGTCGCTTGACAGACCACGATATGATGTTATCCCACAAAAACACACAATAGCCGTGTCACGCCCCGACTTTTCTCAAGTCTTCCCTTAGGGTGTGATGACACCTGAAAAACTATTTCTTCCCATGCGAACCATTTAATTTCTTTTCTTCCTAAATGATACATATATCTAGGTGCAAAAATAATATAATCATGTACTTCTTTAATGAAAGCACGAGCCCATACTCGAGCATCCACAAATTTTTCTAGACTCGATGAAAGTTCAAATACACAATAAAACATCTAAATCTTAAAAGAAAACAATCTCATGTGGGGCATTCCCCGAGATAACAACACTTGGTCCTTCAAACCTACTTAATCTAGAATAACTTTGACCAAATGCGAAGTAAGGGATTGATGGAACAAATGGGACGATCGCTAGCCCTGTTACAGAACCTTTCCCTTATCGCGTTTTCCTGAAACATGTTAGATAAAAGAGTCAACCCTACCATCAGAGGCTGAGTGAGAACCTCGCCTTACAATCCAAAGTAACCTCACAATATTCCAATTACAATCATATTATAACATAATAAACATGTTGTGAAAAACATATTACAACACTTTCATTATATAAGCCAATAAATATTCACGTGCAAAATCTCCTCCTCACTCGTCCTAGGAAATACTTAGTTTAACCAGTACCCCTGCTTTATTCCTGTCACGACCCGACCCCGGGCCCGCGACTGGTGCCCTACCTGGGCACCCTTACAGGTATACACCAGAGAAAAATCAGCGGAACATACATGAAACTTATAAAATAAAACAACAGTAATAAAACAACAGGTTAGCCGATAGGGCTACCTTCCTGAACGTACATACATAAACTAAGCGGCTTGCCTTTCCTTTACAAACCGACCCACAAAATGTGACTACTGCACTTACATTTCAATCACAAGTGACGGGTTCCCGCCATACCCCGAATGTACATAAGTCTACCATATCGTGGAAACCGCACTAAAAGATAAGCCTCCGGAGTGAAAGGAGCTTCTTTCCAAAATCAACAGAGATCCTAAGAGCAAGGATCACCAACCTGGTACCTATAACTCGCGGCATTTAACGCAAATTCGGCGGGTCAAGATAACAAAAATTTAGTATGGAAATGTAAATAAAATGCAATAACCAAATCAGATTCAGTATAAAAGAATGTCCTTTAACTCCTCAAATCAATCATATATTAACCGCTCCTTTCCTTCTTTCAATAAAATTAACAACATATTCATACATACATACTTAAGAGTTTAATTCACTTTTTTCACATAACTTACATATCTTACATAACATAATCCACCCATTATGGAGGACTCTTATTTGGGAGCTTACTTTGATTATCCATACGTGATAACGTAATCCGCCCATTCATGGACACGGTACTCATAAATCATGTGGCATAATCCGCCCGCCCTGGGGCTTGCATCGTGTGGAATCATGTAGCATAATCCGCCCTTTGTGGGCCTCGGTGCATCGTGGAATCATGTAGATAATCCGCCACTACCGCGGCCTCGGTGCATCGTGGAATCATGTAGCATAATCCGCCACCCATGGCCTCAGGTAAGATGACGTAACCCGACCTATGTGAAGGCTCGGGTAATATGGCGTAATCCGCCATGTGTAGGCTCTGTATTTCATAACGTAATCCGCCTATTTGTAGGCTCCTGTATTTCATAACGTAATCCGCCTATTCGTAGGCTCGGTGTGATTTTCCTTACATAACATTTTTAAACCATCTTTTCACTTCTTCTTAAGTCGTCATAACAACTTCCCATAAAGCTATTATAACAACCATTCATTTTAGAGAACTTATGTCACTTTTATTCTTACAACATTTAGGAAAACGGATCCAAAGATACTACGTACATACATACTTAAAAAGAATCAGACGCTTAAAACTTCATAATCCTTAAAAGACAATTAAAGTTCTTAGTCTTCAAACTTCATAACATACTTCCTTTAAAGCCCAATTACTTATACAAAAACATATAAAGTTCCATACCTTCCCAAAACCAAGTAATTCATTCCTTAAAATCATATAACTTCCACTTTTAAAATCAATCCTTTTCACATATAAATTCAAGTCATTTTCGAACATAAAATCCACTTACTTACTTTAAACAAATCAAGACACATAGCCTTTAAATCAAATCTCATAACTTCCTAACCGTTTACTAACGCCTCCCATAAGACCTAGTAAGGACTTAGGACAATTTAAACATACTCTTAACTTAGATTCAACAATGTAAATACTTCTTAACTTCTAAGAGTAGAAGAAATCTTGAAATACTATCACATGGAGATTTCATACGTAGGATCATGCCAAAGAAAGAAGAGGTTCACATACCTCGCGACGACTAGCGACAAGTTGCAAAAAGGCTCCAAAGTACTTCAACCTATAATGGTCGCAATACGTCCATTAACCTCTTAATTCAAACGTAGAATATTCTAAGTGCTAAGTCGCTAAATTCTACTAAAATCTGACAAAGACCTCCTTTGTTTCTACTCACTTTGCCACCTTTTCAAGGCCGAAATACAACAACCAAACAGCCCTAATTGGCTCACAACAATAAAGAAGGTAGTCCAATACAAATGAATAACTAAATGTACCCAATGGCTCACAATTTAAAGTAGTCCAAATTCGACCACCTGAGTTCAACCATACCAATACTTATCAAATTTCCATTTCAATCCAATTTGTTAATCATAACATGATATCAAGTCGCATTTGGTTAAAACTACCACAATCTTCAAATCAATAACACGCGACGATTCTAATAACGACTAAATTGAAATCCAACTTAACATGGCTTACATTACATTCCGATTTCCAATGCTACAATCAATCCACAATCCTTATAAACTTCTACATATCAACTTCATGCTAGCAACACGTAAAGCTAACAACAACAATATAAATATATAATCTTGTAACACATTAAAGGACAAAATTATACCTCAACGAATCTTAATCCGATTCCAATCCGAAGTCGCCCTAGTAGTTTAGAACCTCTCCATGACACTTCAATCCGCTCGTTGAGACCCTTAGAACCATACCAACAACTTTCCTTCAACTTCCAATCCAAAACCTAGAAAGACTTTAGGTTTTCGCCATGACTAACCCGTAAACTATTTTTTCCAAGATTTCTATTGAGATACACTTACATAATACTCATGAACCTTGGTTTAAAATGTGGGCTAAATGGACAAGAAACAAAATTTTTCCTTCTTTGAGAGCTAGAACCCGAGAGCTCCTTTTGTTGTTCATCCAATTCTCTTGAAATTTTTGGCTAAGTGTGGGACTAGTTTCACTACTAGTATACATATATAACATAATGGAGGGTTAAGATAGGAACAATTGGGTGGTTTGGATGATCTCTTAACAAATATCAAGACTTGTGGGACCTTGACTTAGTCAAACTTCTCAAGCTAATCAACTTGCAAGACTTGCCATCTAGGACTATGGTCAATGACCATATCGCTACGCCAATTTCGTCCAAGGCATCTATAAGGGGGGTGACACGTGTCGCCCTCCCATTCGTCACAATAATACGTTTTCCGACAATTCCATAATTCCGTTAAATTTTACAAGTCCCAAATTTAACACTTGCGAGTTCTTACGTACGTTCTTAAAACATGTCCTGCAATTACGGGGTGTAACAATTCCATATAATATATTATATTTATTGCGGTACGTGCAACCCAATCCAATGCATTTATATATTTATTGTGGTATGTGCAACCTAATCTAATGCATTTATATATTTATTGTGGTACGTGCAACCCGATCCAATACATTTATATATTTATTGCGGTGCGTTCAATCTGATCCAATGTATCTCAATTATAGCCCCGAAGGCAAGTGTGTTTGAATAGCCCTGAAGGCAAGTGTATTTGAATAGCCCTGAAGGCAAGTGTATTTGAATAGTCTCGAAGGCAAGTATATTTGAATAGCCCCGAAGACAAATATATTTGAATAGCCCCGAAGGCAAGTATATTTGAATAGCCCCGAAGACAAGTATATTTCAACTTTTCGCTCTTCCCACTTGTAAGGGTTATAACTCTTAAACTGTAACCCCAGATAAGGTATTTCTTACGTAGAGTCGAAGGTAACACGGGGATCTTATCACTATTTCGAGTTTCCTCTGAAAATTCTTAGTGTAACTAGTACAAATTCACGCAAGAAACAACCATATGAAAATTATCTCGCCAGAATTTTTGTAAAAAGGACACAATCTTAAAACAATCATAACTTTTTATTTGTAAGTCAGATTAATCTCTGTAAAGTCTCAAACTGTCGAGAACAGAGAAATCCAGAACTTATATTCAGTACAACTTTTAGATTCCTCACTGAAACATTCAGTTCTTTTATTTTAACAACTCTCAGAAACTAGTTCGCCTGATTTTTTGTAAAATAAGACATAATTTTAAAACAATTATAACTTTTTATCCGTAAGTCGTATTAATATATGTAAAATCTCAAACTGTCGAGAACAGAGAAATATAGAACTTTTATTCATCACAACTTTTCTTATTCTTCACCAAAACATTGAGTTCTTTTATTTTAACAACTCTCTGAAAAACAATTTCACCAGATTTTTGTAAAACAAGACACAATCTTAAAACAGTCATAACGTTTTATCCGTAAGTCGGATTAATCTATGTAAAATCTCAAACTGTCGAGAACAGATAAATCTAGAACATCTATTCAGCACGACCTTTTAGATTCTTCACCTATATGTACAGTTATTCCATTATACTTTCTGACTTCCGGATTTCATTTAATCCGAGAGAGAAATTTTAAACTGTGATAAATGTCAAATTGTATGTCAGTTTTATCCCCTATGGGGCTCAATATGATCATGAAGGAGAGATTTACAACCCTGTAAATTTTTATCCAATTCTAACAAGAATAACTCAGTGAAACAAATTATAATTTCATGATCCAAACTAGCTATTAAATAACCTATTAATAATAAGTTCATGCTCATTCCTTCAACATCCGGATTATATTCTAACATGTACTGTAACATAAAATAAAGGATTTTACTAAGAGTTATGAGTGAGAGAACTCACCTTTGTTGCTTCATAACCGCGAAAAGTAATTTTTTTGTTCTATGTCTTTTCTAGTTTCTTTTTATGTTATGGAAAAATATAGGATATGAGAATATATATTATGGATTGTGTGTGTAACTTTCAGGAAGGTGGAAGGAGAAAGGGTTGAGGGACAACAAGGTTTTTTTGGGGTGGAGGGGGAGGCGTGAGGGAGGGTTGGTTTTGTGTTTTTTTTTCTTTTTTTCTTTTTATTAATCTTTTTCAGGACTTTACAAGTCGGACGTATAGCGACGAGTGTCCGGACAACCTGCTCAATCTGCATCTGTGTAGGAGAGTAATCTAGTCGGTGCTGAGGGATATAAATGAAGTACATAGTCAAGAGTGCCCTTAACGTACCGAATGATACACTTAAGTGTTGTAAAGTGAGGCTCCTTAGAGGTGTGCATGAACAAGCATACCTTATGAACCGCATATGCAATATCTGGCCGAGTGAAGGTGAGATACTGAAGATCATCTACGAGACTCCTATAAAGAGATAGATCATTGACTGGATCCCCATCATCTGCACTGAGTTTGGACTTGGAGTCGACGGGAGTGGGCATGATCTTACAATTTGCCATTTTAGCCTTGCAGACGATTTTCTCTGCATACTTACGATGACACAAGAACATGGCATGTGCGGATCTGGTCAATGACATTCCCAAAAAATAACTCAACTTACTCAAGTCAGTCATAGCAAATTCAAACTTGAGTTGAGCAATGATCTAGTGCTTCAGGCCATCTGAAGAAGTTGTCAGAAAAATATCATCCACATATAACAAAAGGTAAGTTGTGTCAGTACCTCGATGAAAAATGAATAATCACTCTTGTTGCACACGAAACCGATCTGTATGATGTATGTAGCAAACCGCTCATACCAAGCCGTGGGGGTTTGTTCAGCCCATATAGCGACTTACGAAGACAACAAACATGATGAGGAGCCTCCTGATGCATAAATCCTAACGGTTGATGCATATAGATGGTTTCTTTCAAATCCCATATAAGAAAGAATTATTTACATCAAGCTGGTAACTAGGTCAATTCTTCCCCATAACAATGCTCAAAACCGTGCGGATGGTAGATGGCTTAACCACTGGGCTAAAAGCCTCACCACAATCAATACTCTCTTGTTGCCCATGTGTCATTTGCCACAAGTCTAGCCTTGTAACGTTCAAGGGCACCATTATCTCTGAACTTATGACTAAATAGCCACATACAATGAATTACATTCACCCCCTCAGGTCGCAGAACAAGATCCTAAGTGCGCTATGAAGTATGTGCATTAAACTCCTCTCCATGACCGCATTCCAATTCAGATTAAGTTTGGCTAAGGTTGAATTTTTAGGAATGGGTGAGATGGTTTGAGTCGATAGGTTAAAGTAAACTTTTGGTTTTAAAATCCCGTGTTGTGCACGAGTTTCCACTCGGTGAGTGGGAAGGCCGCGGGTAGAGGGTGGTGACGGCAGGATTGGGCAAAAGTTCAGACTGCATAGTGGCGACGCAGCCGGGTATGGTGGTATGTAGGGTTTGACTGGTAGTGGGTTGAGGTGTTGTTTCGGGCAGTGATGAGGACGGGACTGGGCAGTGGGGTGGGGTCGACGGGATGGGTTGTTGGACGGTCGAAGGTTGCCAATTTTGTAGTGTATTTTGGAGTAGAGGGGAGGTGTTTGAGTCATCAAGGAAACCGTAATCAGTGATTCAAATTTTTTGGATGTTGTCGAACGAGAACACGTACTCAACAAATGTGACATGGCGTGAGATTAAGATTTTGTCTGTGAATATCTCAGATAACAAGTACCCCATATGGTTTGATGGGAAACCGAAGAAGACACACAGAGTAGAGCGAGGTGCTAATTTGTGAGAGACTGTGGAGGCTTCGAATAACAAAGAAAATCGAAAATTCGAAGGTGATCATAGGAAGGGATCCAATGAAAGAGAATTTCGGTGGGTGTCTGATTTTGAATTTTATGGGTAGGTAAGATGTTAAGAATGTGTTATATAATTTTAATGCATAAATCCAAAAGGTATGGGGAGAGACGCATGAAAAAGAAGGGTACGAATCATGTTGTTAATAGTGCGGAGAATTCTTTCGGCTTTACCATTTTGAGGGAAAGTATGGGGCAGAAGAAACGGAAAACCATGTCATTAGCCGCACAAAAAATATAAAAGTGGGAGTTATTGAATCACGACCATTATCACATTGAAATATTTTGATGTCTTTTTAAAATGTGTTTTAACTAATGTACAAAATTCAAGAAATTTGGAGCAGACTTGAGACTTAAATTTAAGTGGATAGACCTAAAAGAAGTGAGAGAAGGCATCCAAAAATATCAAATAATATTTATGACCTAGGTTGCTAGTTATATGAGATTAATCTACATCAATAATATCAAAGAGAGAGAAAGTAACACTTATAGAAGACGTAAACGGAAGTCTAACATATTTTCCTAGATGACAAGATGAGAAATTATGGGCAAGGTTCCCTTTATTATATTTAATTAAATTGTGGTTTCTAAGAAAATAAAAATATGAGTTCCGGGATGTCCAAGTCTACTAAGCCACGTTGAGAAGGAGATGTCAGCTAGATATGTGGGAGGATTGACACTTACATCAGACGTGGATAGGAAAAGATAGAGGCCCCCCTCATTATTGAATCTCGTAAGAAGTTTCTCGGTATGTAGGTCCGTTACAGAAAAACCAAACGGGTCAAAATTAATGGATACGAAATTATTGGTGGCAAATTTTCTAATAGAGATGAGGTTCTTGATAATATTGGGGGCATATATGACATTTTAATGGAGAGGTGAGGTTGCGATGGTGGAGTTAGTATGTGACCAAACCCTTGAATTGGAATGTGATGACTGTTGCGATTTTTCTATATGCTTACGCAAGTGAACATATCGCACTGTAGTAATAATCTCGGTAAGACCGAGTATTATCCACAGAGACTGAGTTATCAATTACCGATTAGCTAACCTTTGGTTTCTATTTGGCTAACGTTAATATGTTTGGGTTTTAAACTAAGAACTACAACTAAGAAATATGCAGAAAATAAACTAAGATGATAATACATGGGGTTTAAAACAGTTATGAAGGGAATTAGGGCTTCCAATCTCCTCAACTATCCACTCAATCACTTGTTAATGCAAGACAATGATTCTTCTTCTTATTAAGATATCAGGTTAACGAAGATGTTCTATATTTTGGTTAGGACATAAAAACTCAATCTTATGCAGAAACTTTCTATATTTCTATGATAAGTTTTATCATACAAGAGGATTACGAACAATAACCTTATTTACTACACAAGTATTGGGGTACTTTCGTCTACGATTTTAACCTATGTCTAAACAACTACAACATATTCAAATCTCCATTTTTTGGATCTCGATTTGAAATCATATAAGTTATGAGAATTAATGACCAGTTAATTATCATACAATCATCACAAGTTGAATAGATCTTAATAGACGAAGAAGAAATACTAATCAATGCATTAACTTATGAAAGAGTTTCAAGTGATTCGAAGGAAAACCCTAATGAAGTAATTAGCTCATAGACATGCTAAGAACTAATCAACAAATCCAACATAAAACTGAATTGAACTAAAAAAAAGAAAAAGAACTTGAACAATTGAAGTCTCGAATTGTGTTCTAGCCTCTATTCCTTTCCTATCAAAGTATCTTAATAGATCAGATAATCTCTAAATCTGTTCTCAGGGTTTATATATTGAGAAAATCCTGTTTTGGACCATTGTACCCTTGTTAAAATTCAGAAAATCTCGCATGTTTCCGCCGTCGGATATTACTGCAAATCAGGCACCGCGACGTTTCTTAGAGCAACTTCTGCAAATTATCCTTGTAGTCCGTGTGGTTGACAGTGTATTTTTTGTTTAAATTGCTTTCCGAGCTTATCAGGACTTCTTTGTTTTATCTCTTGTGACCAAATATGCATTTTTGTCCTTAATAACCACATATTTCCTTTGAATTCGCCCTGAACCTTATGAATCGCTTAAAACCTGAAAACACAACATAACACACATAATACTGTACAAAACAATTAAAAGACACATAAATGACACCTTAAAACACACTCTAAAACAGTACTAAAATAGATTCAACAAATACTCCCAAACTTAAACTTTACTCGTCCTCGAGTAAATAACTCTAGGCACCCTAAAAAGAATAAGACACACACAAACACAAGAACTGAATCAACTTAGCCACAATATATCTGCCTCGAATATCATGAATACATGCAATATAATTTTCAAAAATATTGTAACCACTAGTTTGCTATCTAGAATTTCAAGTCAGATAATCAGTAAGCTTGCTTAGGGTTATTAATGCATATGATCACTCAACCATGATTACTGACTCAAACATGTATTTATTATCAGTTTATGCACAAATGAATCCTTTCCAACAGTCCATCAGGCGAAAATTCCATAGGCTTGCTAACTTGCTAACTCTCCACTAATGTAAACAACACTGCTCAAGAATCATTATGACTTTTATGGGTTGTATTGTTAGGCTTAGGCACGGGCAGATAAAATGTCATTTAGGCTCAGAATTACCATAAGCATACGACCAACCAAACCAAACTTGATATTTCATTACAATTCACCACAATCCCCCATTTTCCTCTTTTCTTTTCTAGATTGAGACAATTCCACACTTTTTTTTAACTACAACACCCCCAAACTTGTTTTTTATTATATGTACAATAGGTGTGTAGTGTTTTTTTTCCTTAATCTTTTACACTTCTTATTGACAAACCCAATCTTCAATATCATTTACTAGAATTTAACCCCCCAAATTTGTAAGCTTCTATACATATGGTAATTCAAGAGAATAGAATAATGGTAAAGTGTTTCAAATAGGCTCCTAGATAGGTGTTGATCAACAAAGAAGGGATTCATTACGGCTCAAAATGGGTGACTAGAGATTAATGTAACAAGGGTAGCTTGAAATGATCAAACGGGCTATCAAAGAATGCCTGAATCACTTCCCTAAACATGCATATCATAGTTATTTCGACTCAAATAACAAGCAAACAGACTTTCTAAACATTTTCAACCCACTTTTTATAATTGACAATGCAATAAGCCAAACACAAGTATCTCAATAATTACATGTTCAAAGAATTTTTGATATATCCAACCTAAGCACACAAATTTTTGCTCAGAATTTCATTACATTATCCCAATTAATTTACACAATCTCATCAGCGAATATAACATACTTGATTCATAAAAAATAAAAAAACAGACTCAAAAACACATAAAACACGAATAAATAAAAAAAGACTCAAAACGAATAAAGTAAGATCTCCCCCTAAACTTAATCACTACATTGTCCTCAATGTGTGAAAACTAAAAATAAAAGGGAAAACTTACAAACACAAATACATCGATAAAAAAAGAGGTCTGGGATGAGACTCTTCCTCAGGTGGATGATAGAGCGGGAGGTAACTCAGTGTTGGTGTAGAAGAGACATCATGCATGTGCCATTGATGTATGAAGTTGTTGAGATGATCAACGTGCTCATGCTCTAGTACATTCAAAATATAGCCATGTTTTGGCTATCTTGTTGAATTGACATCTGGCTAGTCCTCTGAATTGATTGTGTGATAGATGAAATTGTGCTCCTGGATAGCACAGTGACTCAGCAACTCTGTCCCAATCTATCATGTCAGCATTCCTACACCAACTCATGAAGTTGTCTGGATTATAACCCTTATCTTCAATATTAGGAGTCCCAAATATAGCATTCACCTCGTTAGAACTAACTGGCACATAACGTCCTCTCACAAAACAACGACCATCTCCTTGCTCCGGGTAGTTAGACAAAAACTTGTTGCGATTTTTCTATATGCTTACGCAAGTGTACGTATCGCTTAAAGTAATAAAGATCTGTAAGACCGAGTTATCATCCTCAGGGATTAACTTGTCAATTACCTATAGTTTGATATTTAGTTTCTATTTAGTTATCGATAATTTTGATGAGTTTATTAATCTAAGAATGCAGTAAATATATGGACAATAATCACAAATTAGAATCACGTATGAGAAAGATTAGGGATTCTCACCTTCATCAACTATACACCCTATTATTCCATTTATACCTAATCATCCTTCTTCTTTCTATTGAGATAACATGTTAACTAACATGTTTTATATTTCGGTTAAGACATAAAAACTCAATCTTATGCAGAAACTTTCTATATTTCTATTATAAATTTTATCATACATGAGGATTAAGAACAATAACCTTATTTACTACACAAATATCGGGGTACTTTCGTCCACGATTTTAACATATGTCTAAACAACTATAGCATATTCAAATCTCCATTTTCTGATCTCGATTTGAAATCATATAAGTTATGAGAATTAATGTCCAGTTCATTATCATACAATCATCACAAGTTGAATAGATCTTAATAACATAGAAGAAGAAATCAAACTATAACATTAATATCATAATGAGGGGTTCAAGCGAATCCGGCTTAAAACCCCTAACAAAGTAATTAGTTCATAATAAAAGAATTACAAACTAAATATCCCATACATACGCTAATACTGAAGAACAAAGAAGCACTGTTGCAAGAAAACCTTAAGCTCCAAATCTGTTCTCAAGAGGTGATTTCTGGTCCCTGAATAATGAGCCAAGACCTTCTATTTATCATTGTCCTAAAACCCTTTCTGAGTCTCTTAAAGATTTGGGTTTCTGACTGAAATTCGGCCCAAAAATTCCCGCATCGGCGCCGCGGCTCTGCCATTGTGGCACCCGACGCTACTTCAGTAGAAACACCATGGAGGCTACTGGAAATCTGGCGCCAAGGCTCAGCTTTCAGGTGCCGCGGTGCCTAGCACGGTACTTTCTTCGTCAGCTTCTGGATATTGAGCGCCTCGGCTCCATCATCTTCTACCGCGGTTCTTCAGCGCCGCTACCTTTGACTCTAAGTGCTGCGAAGCTTTGCCGTTTCTGTCCGGATTTTTTGCCAGATTTCTTCTATCTTCCCGGGACCCATTTTCTGCTCTTTTTCAACCCCTTTTTAGGTATTTTCTCTCATTTTCTCCCTTAGAACCGCTGTGACTCAAAATAAGGAAAACAACCCTAACACTATACAAAACATAAAGAAAAAGGAAAAAATACTAACTAAAAGGACTCAAAAAATATATAAAATAGACTCAACAAACACCCCCAAACTTAACCTTTACTCGTCCTAGAGTAAAGCCCTAAACAAAAAAAAAGACTCTAAGAAGTGACCAAGTAGTTATACTAATATTGCCTCGAAGAGCATGAATAGGGAATGCGATAATATTTTAGAACATACATAGCATGAATTTTTAACAATCTAGAATTTTAAGTCAGATATTTCGCAAATTCAATGATAATCCTGGATAGATGATGCAAATCATAATCACTGGAAATACAAGTACCAAACCTATGCATGTTAATTTCATTCCATCTTTCCAAACTCTATAGACCTGTCTACTTGATATCTCCACTATACCTAGACATACATGTTAAGAATCTTCAGGACTTTTCAGGGGTTCTAATGTAGGTTTAAGCAGGGGTAGGTAAAAGTAGACATTTTCGGCTCAAATACTACCATAAGCCATTTTTATTCAATCCCTTTTGTTTCTTTTAATATCCTTTCTAGTCTCATACTTATTTTCCCCCTCTTTTCTTTTTTAGAGAATAAGACATACAATTCAAGAACAGGCACCCCCAAACTTAAGTTTTTGCATATTGTTCATTGGAGTGCATCAAATTTCACTCTATGTTTATTACTTTTTCAACACTTTTCATTCCAAGATTTTTTTTATTATCACTTATGGAACAACAAGGGAATCAGAGGTGTCAAATAAAGATACTATTTTAAGCTCAAAGGGGATGACTAAGGATATATTTTATATCAGGGTAGGTAATGAACGGTAAGAAGAGCTATCAAAGAATTCCTGAATCACTTCCCTAAACATACATATCCTAATTATTTCGCCTTAAATAACAAGCAAACAGACTTTCTAAACATTTTTCAACCTACTTTTCATAATTGACAATGCAATAAGCCAAACACAAGTATCCCAATAATTACATGTTCAAAGAATTTTTGGTATATCCAACTTAAGCACATAGATTTTTGCTTAGAATTCTATTATATTATCCCAATTAATTTACTTAATCTCATCAGTGAATACAACATACTTGATTCATAAAAAATAAAAAAAACGGACTCAAAAACACATAAAACACGAATAAATAAAAAAAGACTCAAAACAAATAAAGTAAGATCTCCCCCCAAACATAATCACTACATTGTCTCTAATGTGTGAAAACTAAAAATAAAAAGGAAAACTTACAAACACATATACAACGATAAAAAATGAAATCTGGGAGGAGACTCTTCCTCAGGTGGCTGATAGAGTGGGAGGTAACTCAGTGTTGGTGCAAAAGAGACATCATCCATGTGCCATTGATGCATGGAGTTGTTGAGCTGATCAACGTGCTCATGCTCTAGTTCATTAAAAAAATAGTCATGCTTTGGATATCTTGTTGAATTGACATCTGGCTAGTCCTCTGAATTGGTTGCGTGATAGATGAAATTGTGCTCCTGGATAGCACAGTGACTCAGCAACTCTGTCCCAATCTATCATGTCAGCATTCCTACACCAACTCCTGAAGTTGTATGTATTATAACCCTTATCTTTAATATCAGGAGTCTAAAATATAACATTCACCTACTCAGAACTAATTGGCACATAGCACCCTCTCACAAAACAACGACCATCTCCTTGCTCCGGGTAGTTAGCATAAAACTCTCTCACTATGCTGGTGTTGGGCTTCAGAATAGCCCTCTGGTCAACAAACAAACCCCAACCCTTCTCAGCAATCCTAGCCCTAATAGACTCATACTCATCATCTCCAAAGGGTATGGCCCTATACTCCATTCCTCTCTCTGGAATCAATGCCCTAGTACATATTCTATTATATCTATCCTCAACATTTTTATTTATGAAACTGGATATGTCATACTCTGGGGCAGGTGTAGAGGAGGAAGCTCTGTTACTTTGTCTCCTTGAGGCCATTTGTTTTAGAGAATTTTGGGAGAATTTGTTTGGGCTAGTTTATACTTCACAATCAACACCAACAATCAACAAATAACACAAGCTATTACCCACAACAACAATGGCAGAAAAACTTCTCAATAGTAACCTCAAACCTACAATAATCAACAATCAAATCCATAAGCAACACCCACACAACACGAACTTCTAAAGCAAACCACAACAGACCACCCCCAAATTCAGAAGAAATTTTGTAAAGAAAAGAAGTTACCTTTTTCAAGATCTTATTTCTTCCCTTCAAGAAATCTTGGAATCTTTGAGAGGGATGAGGTTTTGGTGAAGTAAGATTTGTGTTTTGGTGAGTTTTTAAGATGAAGGGTCGATGTATTTGGAGAAGTAATGAAGATTTTTGGGTGTAGAATGGGAAAGGGAAAGGTTTTGTCTATTTAAATTATGAAATCCCGCAGTGGCACCGCGGCTCTACAGAGTGGCGCCGCGATGCTTTATGTCCCGAAAGTTTGAATTCCTTTCTACTCAACTAGCACCGCGGCGCTGTTCTTTGGCGCTGAACTTCCAGAGAACAGCTTGTGTAATCCGCGATGTTGGTGCCGCAACTATGCTTCTTAGCGCCGCGACGCTGACCTGAATCTTCTGAGTTCAGCTTTTATTTCAACTTTTCAGTCTATGTTTGGCCTCGAATAATCTTTTCATTGGCACATGTTCCCTTCTACACACACCAAAAACAACATATGTCATGTAATAGAAAAGCAATTCGCTAATTACTTCTCATTCTTCAAAATTATAACAAGAAATTTAACTACAATTTAACTAGACTGAAAGAATAAAATAAATAAAAATTATGTGTTTCCTCTCATAAGCGCTGTCGTTAACGTCATTTAGCCGGACGCAGATCATCTTCACTAGTACCCCGTGGATACTTCACCGAACGGTCTGCAATCCGAACAATTATTGTTATAGGTCTCACTTCACCTACACCAATTCTATAAAACACAGAAAAGGGCATTACTTTTATGTTTGCCCCCAAATCGCCCAAATAATGCTTGCGTTCATAATTCCCTGTAGTGCAGGGAATAGTGAAGCTCCATAGATCTCTAAACTTCTGGGGGTTCCTTTGAGGGTATGGACTTTCTGTTTGAGGATCAACAATGACAGCTGGTGGTGTCTTTTCTACAATGGGTTGGTCCTCAGTAACCTCTTTTTTCTCTACACCAACTGTCTCTCCCAATTTCTCATTGTTCTCAACAACTTGTTGTGGTTCAGGTTCCTCAATATGCTTACCACTTCACACAACTGTGTCGCTAGGTAGCTTTTCTTGAGGTATATTGATGCGCGGTAAGATGCACACACTTTAAACGCAAGTGCACGTTATCGTGACAAGTAATATAGTCTTAGTAAGACCGAATATCGTCCACAAGGATTAGGGTTCAATTACCAACTATCTATTTGGTGAATTTATGATTGATTTGTTGTTTATAACTACGAATTATGCAAGCTATTTTAATATAAAGATTTACTTCAGTGGTGATGAGAATAGGGATTCCATGTATCCTCACTATCTGCTTATGCTACTTACTAATGCGTTAACTTATGGTATTTTTTTCTTTAGGAGAAAGCAGGTTTACGAAATCGTTTTATACTCCCGCTAGGGTTATATAAACACTCAACCCCAGTATCACACCTTACCTACCTTTCAGTGATAAGGATAACTTTATAGGAGGATTAAGAACAAAAACCTAGTTGACCGTCACGCACAATGCGCAAAATTAGGGTTGTTAAGCCTCTCATCAACGCTACATAAATAATTGAGGTATTTTCATCCCCAATCCAAGAATGTCTACCCAACTTACAGCATATTCACAATCCCCCCTTCTCAGAATCTGATTAGAAATCATATAGTGATAATTAGTTGTCAATTAATTACCAAGAATTCAACTCAATTATTGGATAGATCTCACAATAAGAAAAATAACCATAAGCATGTATTAATTTATAACATAAGTTTCTAGCAATTCAACATGGAAAGCCCTATAAGAGAATTAGTTCCTAGCCATAAAGATGACAAGAACTAATTCAAAGTTCATCATAAAAACTGAAATAAAGTAAAGAAAAGGAAAATAAATTACTAAACTAATGGTATCCAATCTCCAAGCCAAAGTCTTGAGTTGTGCAAGAAGGGGAACCCTTAAAAACTGCCTAGGGTTCTCCTTTTATAGGCTGCAAACCGCCTCCCTCTTTTCCTTCAGGCCTGACCCATGTTTTCGTCAAAAGACCTAATTTTTCCGCGTCGGCGCCGCGCAGACAGCCGCAGTCGGAAGTTCTGCAATCCGTCGTGTTTGGCGCCGCGCCGATATTCGGCTGCTCGAGCCGCGCGCCAGTATCTTCTGTAGCTCCTGATGTTTAGCGCCGCGCCCGCTATTGCTCGAGGCGCGCCGAAGTCTTCGACCTCTCGATAGTGGCGCCGCTACCGCTGATCAGGAGGCCGCTGGGTCTTGATTTTTCCTCGCTCGCCACTTTCTCTGCTTCCACTCTCCGCATCTCCTCTTTGCCCTCTTTTTGCTCTTTTTCCGCCATTTGGCCATTTTAACCACTTTGACTCAAAAGAAAGAAAACTATCCTAATACGACACTTATATGTGCAAATGGGACAAAAGACTAACTCAACCGGACTCAAAAGGTGTATATAAAATACACCGATCCAATACCCTCAACCTTACCCTTTGCTCGCCCTCGAGCAAAGATAGAAAGAAATAAAATAAAAGACTCACAGAACAAAAAATAAAAAGACTCACTGCCATTGATTACTTTTCTCGCATTAGTGTTAACTAGAAAAACATGAAGGTTAGCAAAATAATACGCAGAACATATAGCATGAAATTTCAGCACACTAAGCACATGAAGCTAGATATTTCGCAAACTCATATTCATCATGCTTAATGGAAGTCAATATACTAAATCATGCATGTAAATTCAAGAATTCCTATGGCATGCTTACTTGCTATTCTCCACTAATTCTGGATATGCATAAAAGAGATCTTCAGGACTTTAAGGGTTGTAATGTAGGCTTAGGTATAGATAGGTAAAAATAGGCAATTTAGGCTCATTTCGTGTACCATAAGCTCTTCAACTTTTCAATATTTCCCTTTTTCTTTTTGTTCTTTTCTTCATTTCGATTCTATCTTTCCCCTCTTTTGTTTTGGGAGAGTGAAGTATATAATAATGACAAGCACCCCCAAACTTAGGCTTTTTCCTATTTCTTATTACTTTTGTATTGGGGTGCAACAGACTTATTCACTCTTTTTGTCTCTTTTTTAACACAATGTATTCCACTGTTTCATATTTTCACTTATGGTACAATTTGTGGGAATATAAGGTGTCAAAGAAGAAGTTTCAAATTTAGGCTCAATGGGGCTGACTAGGGATATTTTTAAAGTACAGGATAGAAAAGAATGGTAAGAATTGGCTATCAAAGAAATGTTTGAGTCATCTCCCTAACATGCATATCCTAACTATTTCGCCTCAAATAGCAAGCAATCATAACACATAAGCATTTATCATTTAGCATGCATAACTCAAGCAAGAAACTCCAAATAGACAGATTCTGTGAGTTTTTGGCATATCTAACTTAGGTGTTTAGATAGTTGCTTCAATTCCTTTACATTATTCCACCTTACTTCACTAGGTGTTTCTAGCAACTACAGCATACATGATCTTTGACAGGTAATTATGACTCAAAAATCAAAAAAAAATAATTGGTGACTCAAAATAAACATAAAACAATCAAAAAGACTTAAATAAAACATAACATGACACAAATAAAACAAAACACAAATAAACACCCCCAAACTTAAAACACACATTGTCCCCAATGTGTGTAGACTCAAAGACAGTAAAAGAAATAGACACTTACAAACTTTGGTTAAAATGGTGGTGGTGGCGGTGGATAATGCATCGAATTACGTGAGGGGAGGAGCATTCTTGGTGTTTTGATTTGGCGAGAGGGCCTTCGGATCGTGTGTCTTCCGATTTTCATATTTTTCGTTGTGGCGCCATGCCTCGCAGAAATGGCGCACGGAAGTTCGAACATCTTACGTTTATCGCGCGTCTCATGAATGGAAAGCCAAGGCTTATGGCGATTTTTCTCAGATCTTGGCTTCTTCATTTTTTCGCCTTCCACATCCTCGACTTTCACCTGTCAATATAACATAGACACAAGAACCCAAGACCGTGAGACTGATAAAAAATAAAATAAAATAAAAACAGAAATTGAAATAACATAGTTAAAAACATTGGGTTGCCTCCCAACAAGCGCTGTCTTTAACGTCTTTTAGCCGGACGCAAGTTCCTTATCATTTTAAGGTATGAGAAGTTACCAAGTTCATGTATTCCATTTCATTGATCAGGTAGGGTTTTAACCTCTGTCTGTTTACCTTGAAAAAATCTCTCTCTCTCCCTTTTATTTCAATCGCTCCATATGGGAATACTCTCACCACCGTGTATGGTCCTGTCCAACGTGATTTTAACTTGCCTGGAAACAATCTCAACCTTGAGTTGAATAACAACACTTGTTGTCCTTCTTGAAAGTCTTTTGGTATCAAATTCTTATCGTGCCATGCTTTCGTTCGTTCCTTGTAGATCTTTGCATTCTCATAGGCATTGTGTCGGAATTTATCTAATTCGCTTAGCTGTAGTAGTCTCCTCTGTCCTGCTGCCGTGGTATCCATTTTTAACTTCCTCATTGCCCAGTATGCTCTGTGTTCAACTCTACTGGCAAATGACATGCTTTACCAAAGACTAATTTATAAGGTGACATACCAATTGGTGTTTTGAATGCTGTCCGGTATGCCTACAATGCGTCATCCAATTTGATGGACGATCTCTTTCCTCGAGCCGTTCACCGCCTTTTCTAATATGCTCTTACTTCTATTTGACACTTCGCTGCCCATTAGCTTGAGGGTGGTAAGCGGAAAAGTGGTAAACTCCATATCGGAAAGCAATGAATTTAGCCGCCTATTGCAAAATGGCTCCTTCACATCGATGAGCTCTTGGTGCCGAACCTTGTGAAAATATTCTTTTGAGGAATTTTTGAGCAGTCTTCCATCGTTTTCTTTGGTCGCCACTGCTTCTACCCATTTGGACACATAGTCAACTGCCAGAAGGATGTATTGATTTCCAAAGGATGGCGGGAATGGCCCCATGAAATCGATTCCCCACACATCGAATAGTTCTACTTCCAATATCCCTTGCGAAGGCATTTCCTTTCGCCTTGAGATGTTCCTGTTCTCGACAATTATCACATCTCTCGCAAAAGGTATGGGCATCCTTAAAGAGTGTCCAATAGAATCCGCATTGCAATACCTTTGCCGTTGTTCTTGATGCCCCAAAGTGTCCACCACATGATAAGGTGTGGCAATGGGTGAACCCGACGATCTCTTCCTCCGTATACATCGCCGATGACTTGGCTGACGGTGTTTGTATAACAACGGTTCCTCCCAATAGTAATGCTTTACTTCTGAATAAAACCTCTTCACTTGCTGTCTTGACAAGCATGGGGGTAGTACTTTAGCTGCACGAAAGTTGACAAAATCAGCGTGCAAGGTAATTTAGAATTCATACTTACTCGGAGCAGTTGTTCGTGCGAAAGTGATCATTTATTTGCACATCCAGTTAGTGTTACGCTCTCTGTGTTTTCCGTCTTGACAAGTTGGTCGCAATCGAATTCTCTGCCTTTCTTATCACGAATCTCTACGCCAAATTCTTGTAGAAGTAGGACCCATCGAATGAGGAGAGGCTTCGATCCTTCTTTGTCATCAAGTACTTTATAGCAGAGTGGTCCGTGTATACTATCACTTTATTACAATCAAGTATGGCCTGAATTTCTCAAACGCATATACTATAGCTAGTAGTTCTTTTTCAGTAGTTGCATAATTTAATCGTGGTCGTTTAGAGTCTTACTAGCATAGTAAATGGATCTAAATACCTTGTCGATTCTCTGTCCAAGCACCGCTCCAATCGCATAGTCGCCATCGCACATAAGTTCGAATGGAGCTCCTGGGTGCAGTGACTATGAGTCTTTGAAACGAGCTTCTCGAGCGCTTTGAAATGCGGATAAACATTCTTTATTGAAGTCGAAGGCAACCCCCGTCATTAGCAATGTGGAAAGAGGCTTTGAGACCTTTGAAAAATCCTTGATAAATCTTCTATAAAAACCTGCATGTCCAAGAAAACTTCGACTTTTTGTTGATCTCGGAGCGGAGATTTACGATCACCGAAATCTTAGCTTTGTCAACCTCAATACCTATGATTGATATTTTGTGTCACAAGACGATACCTTCAGATACCATGAAGTGACACTTCTCCCAATTTAGCACAAGGTTAGATTCTTCAGACGGCTTAACACTGCTTCTAAATGCCTTAAACACTCATCGAATGATGCTCCAAAGACCGAAAAATCATCCATAAAGATTTCTATAGTTCTCTCTACCATATCTGAAAAAATTGCCATCATACACCTCTGAAAAGTTGCAGGTGCATTGCAGAGTCCGAATGACATCCTTCTGAATGCAAATGTACCAAAAGGACAGGTGAATGTTGTCTTTTCCTGATCTTCTGGGGCTATTGCACCTGGTGATACCACGAGTATCCATCCAAAAGCAAGAGTAGTTATGCCCTGCAAGTCTGTCCAACATTTGATCTAGGAATGGCAACGGGAAGTGGTCCTTTCTAGTCGCTCTATTCAACTTGCGATAGTCAATGCAAATTCTCCATCCGGTGACCGTTCTCGAGGAATGAGTTCGCTTTTCGTTGGTCACCATTGTTATTCCACCCTTTTCGCACCACTCAGATCGGGCTTACCCATGTCTCATCGGATATGGGTAGATTACTCTGCATCGAGCCATTTTAGGATTTCCTTTCTCACTACCTCTTTCATGTTTGGGTTTAGTCGCTTTGGGCTTCGGATGGTCCGCTTCTCATCTAGACGGATCTTATGCATCATCGATGGACTTATCCCTTTTATGTCCGCTAATGTCCATCCAATGGCCCGCTTGTGATTCTTTAGTACTCTTAGCAGTTTGTCAATCTCTTCGGTGGATAGGTGGCATGAAATGATCACTGGTAAGGTTTTTTCTTCACATAGGTATTGGTATTGTAGATGATTGGGTAGGGTTTTTAACTCTAACTCTGGAGCCTTCTCTGTGGATGGTAATGATCTTTCTGGTACCTGTCCAAGCTCCTCATACTTCCTTGTATCCCATTTTTCATAAGCATTCATCCAATTTGCATACTCCATCAGATCTGGATCGTTTCTACTATCATCATCCCATGTGGTCAGTACTTCTTCAAGCGTATCATCATATCCGAACTCTTTGGCTGACACTGCTTCTTCGCTAAGATCGATGGCTGAACAGTTATCCTTGGCCTCTGGAAAAGTTGCTGCCCGAAAAACATTGAAAATCACCTCTTCTTCGTCTACTCGAAGCTTCAACTCCCCTTTGTGCACATCAATGAGCGCCTGTCCTGTGGCTAAGAAAGGTCTGCCAAGTATGATGGGGATTCCATCGTTATCTTGTATGTCTAAGATAACGAAGTCGGCGGGGAAGATGAACTTGTCCACCTTCACTAAAACATCTTCGATGACTCCTCTTGGATGGACAATTGAGCGGTCAGCTAACTGCAAGGTGATGTTTGTAGGTCTGATTTCTCCCATTTCTAGTTTGCAGAAAACTAGATAGGGCATCAGATTTATGCCTGCTCCTAAGTCGCACAGTGCCTTCTGACATTCAAACTTCCCAATAGTGCATGGGATGGTAAAGCTCCCAGGGTCTTGTAACTTTTGAGGCAGTTGTCTCTATAAGATGACACTACACTCCTCAGTCAACATCACTGTTTCGTAATCCTCTATCCTCCTCTTTTTGCTAAGCACATCCTTCATGAACTTGACGTAGCTCGGCATTTGTTCTAATGCTTCAGCAAACGGGATATCGAGTGCAATTGTTTGAGGACCTCCACGAACTGAGAATTTCTTGTCAAGAGTGCATGTTTTTAATTTCTGAGGATATGGTATCATCACCGAGCGCGTTGCCACACCGTGCCGATTTCTGCTTACAGGTTACGCGCCGCGCCGATCTTGGCGCGGCGCTCACTTTCTGCAGATCGCCTCGGATGCCGTAACCTTCGTGACGCTCTCGCATTGTCTCAGATCTTCGCCGCGGCCTCGCCATCGGCGCCGCGACGCTGTTGCTGCAAACTCTCTATCTCCCCTGATTCAGCATCCTTCAGGTCAATTGCCTGGCATTGTGTTTCCTCATTGCCTACCCCAGGTGCAGATTGCTCTTCATATGTTTCGCTGTTGAATATGATTGCGAGCTCTGCTATTTGCGTTTCCAACTTCTGCATGGCCATTCTTGTTTCATCTATGAACTGATTTTGGTATCTCGTGAGACTGAGTATAGTTTCTCTTAACTCCTCCCTCTCTTCCTCTATGGTTGGTTCTCTGTCATATTGACAGTAGAAATCCATATCTAACAAATACCTGAGATAAATCAAAACCAACAAAGAATCACGGCACCTCGAACTTTTCGAAAATAAAAATAAAAACGTAAAAATAAAAAATAATAATAAAAAAAAAATTAAAATAAAAACCAAATTAGAAATTAAAAATAGATAAAATTGATATTGAACTATGCCTAGTCCCCGACAACGGCGCCAAAAACTTGATGCGCGGTAAGATGCACACACTTTAAACGCAAGTGCACGTTATCGTGACAAGTAATATAGTCTTAGTAAGACCGAATATCGTCCACAAGGATTAGGGTTCAATTACCAACTATCTATTTTCTAGTATCTATTTGGTGAATTTATGATTGATTTGTTGTTTATAACTACGAATTATGCAAGCTATTTTAATATAAAGATTTACTTCAGTGGTGATGAGAATAGGGCTTCCATGTATCCTCACTATCTTCTTATGCTACTTACTAATGCGTTAACTTATGATATTTTTTTCTTTAGGAGAAAGCAGGTTTACGAAATCGTTTTATACTCCCGCTAGGGTTATATAAACATTCAACCCCAGTATCGCACCTTACCTACCTTTCGGTGATAAGGATAACTTTATAGGAGGATTAAGAACAAAAACCTAGTTGACCGTCACGCACAATGCGCAAAATTAGGGTTGTTATGCCTCTCATCAACGCTACATAAATAATTGAGGTATTTTCATCCCCAATCCAAGAATGTCTACCCAACTTACAGCATATTCACAATCCCCTTCTCGTAACTGATTAGAAATCATATAGTGATAATTAGTTGTCAATTAATTACCAAGAATTCAACTCAATTATTGGATAGATCTCACAATAAGAAAAATAACCATAAGCATGCATTAATTTATAACATAAGTTTCTAGCAATTCAACATGGAAAGCCCTATAAGAGAATTAGTTCCTAGCCATAAAGATGACAAGAACTAATTCAAAGTTCATCATAAAAACTGAAATAAAGTAAAGAAAAGGAAAAGAAATTACTAAACTAATGGTATCCAATCTCCAAGCCAAAGTCTTGAGTTGTGCAAGAAGGGGAACCCTTAAAAGCGCCTAGGGTTCTCCTTTTATAGCCGCAAACCGCCTCCTCTTTTCCTTCAGCTCGCCCATGTTTTCAAAAGACCTAATTTTTCAGCGTCGGCGCTGCCTCGCAGTAGCGGGCGCCGGAAGTTCTGCAATCCGTCGGGTGTTTTGGCGCCGCGGCCCTGATATCTACTGTCTGAGGGCGCCGCGACGCTGTATCTTCTGTAGCTCCTCGGATGTTTAGGTGCCGTGGCCCTGCTTTGTCTCGGTAGCCGCGGCACAGTCTTCGACCTCTACGGATAGTGGCGCCGCGCCTCGCTGATCGCAGGAGAGCCGGCTACTGGTCTTGATTTTTCCCTCGTTCGCCACTTTCTCTGTTTCCAGCTCTGGCATCTCCTCTTTTGCCCTCTTTTTGCTCTTTTTCCGCCATTTGACCATTTTAACCACTTTGACTCAAAAGAAAGAAAAATTATCCTAATACGACACTTATATGTGCAAAATGGGACAAAAGACTAACTAAAACCGACTCAAAAGGTGTATATAAAATACACCGATCATATATTAATTACCATATCTATCAGCTGCCCTATTTGTGTTTTCAAATTTTTGAAGGACAACATTGTCTCAGCCATAAACTGAGTTTGGGACTTGGTGAGAATGAGTATGGCTGCCTGTAGCTTATTTAGATATGTCTGTGGAACATGTAGGTTAGGCTGCTGTAGATGATTCTGCTGCCCCTGATAGTAGTCCATGCACCTTTTTTTATTTTATTTTATTTTTTATATACACTAACTTTACCTACAAAATAAGAAAAACAACAAAACTGATAAAAAGATGCTCGCAGAACAAAGGAGCAACCAAATTAGAAATAAAATCAGATAAACAAATATTGACAATAAATTAATCCCCGGTAATGACACCAAAAACTTATTGCGATTTTTCTATATGCTTACGCAAGTGTACGTATCGCTTAAAGTAATAAAGATCTATAATACCGAGTTATCGTCCTCAGGGATTAACTTGTCAATTACCTATAGTATGATTTTTAGTTTCTATTTGGTTATCGATAATTTTGATGAGTTTATTAATCTAAGAATGTAGTAAATATATGGATAGTAATCACAAATTAGAATCACGTATGGGAAAGATTATGGATTCTCACCTTCATCAACTATCAACCCTATTATTCCATTAATAACTAGTCATCCTTCTTCTTTCTATTGAGATAGCAGGTTAACTAACATGTTCTATATTCCGGTTATGACATATAAAAACTCAACCTTATGCAGAAACTTTCTATATTTCTATGATAAGTTTTACCACAGGAGGATTAAGAACAATAACCTTATTTACTACATAAGTATCGGGGTACTTTCGTCCACGATTTTAACCTATGTCTAAATAACTATAACATATTCAAATATCCCTTTTCAGATCTCGATTTGAAATCATATAAGTTATGAGAATTAATGGACAATTAATTATCATACAATCATCACAAGTTGAATAGATCTCAATAACATAGAATAAGAAATCAAACTATATCATTAATATCATAATGAGGGGTTCAAGCGAATCTGACTTAAAGCCCCTAACAAAGTAATTAGTTCATAATAAAAGAATTACAAACTAAAAATTCCATACATACGCTAATACTGAAGAGCAAAGAAGAACTGAAATTGCAAGGATCCTTAAGCTCCAAATCTATTCTCAAGAGGTGATTTCTGGTCCCTGAATAATAAGCCAAAACCTTCTATTTATAATTGTCCTAAAACCCTTTTTGAGTCTCTTAATGATTTAGGTTTCTGACTGCAATTCAGCCTAATAACTCTCCCGTCGGCGCCGCAGACCGCCAGTGGCGCCATGGTGTCATGCAGAGAAACACCAAGCGAGGTTATCGAAATCAGCCGCGGCGCCTAGCACGGTACTTTCTTCATCAGTTTCTGGATATTGAGCGCCTCGGCTCCATCATCTTTTACCGTGATTCTTCAGCGCTGCGGCCCTTGACTCCAAGCGCCGCGACGCTTTGCCATTTCTGTCCGGATTTTTCGTCAGATTTCTTCTATATTCCTGGGACTCCATTTTTCCTCTTTTTCAACCCTTTTTAGGTATTTTCTCTATTTTTCTCCCTTAGGACCGCTGTGACTCAAATGAAGGAAAACAACTCTAACACTATACGAAACATAAAGAAAAAGGCAAAAATACTAACTAAAAAGGACTCAAAAGTGTATATAAAATAGACTCACCAATGATCATTTCCGACCATAATAGATTGAGGAGTATTTAAATTGCGCAGTTGATGAAGATTACCAAAATTATTGGTGAGGTGAGACTATGTGCCTGTATCCATATTTCACGCATTGCCATCGAATTTTTAAAGAATCGAAAATACGCCCAACCGTTGGATCGGCGACGGATCGCCGCCGCCGCCGCCGCTTATCGGGCTCGCGTTGGTGGCCCATGCACTGTGGGCTTGGAGGTGGGCCCAGGATGCTGGGCTGCAATGAGAAATATCGTTCCATATTCATAGATGGTAGGTGATAGAAAGATGGGGTTGTTGAAAAACCCTAAAAGCGAGCGATATACTTTAAAAAATTATTTAAAACAATAAATAAACCCCAAGATGTGTACTGTTGTGGGTTCAACGCCACAAGGCATGTTTCTCAACAATAAGCAATGCTCATTGTTTGTTCAATTTTGGTGGAAGCTACGACACGAAAATAAGTATCAATAGGGACTATAAAGAGAAGAGAGAGGTAGGGTTTGACTTCTGATACCATGTAGAATAGTGTAATCCTCCTTAATGTAGTTCTCTTATTAATGTCATATATATAGAGTATACAATTGTAGTCCTAATAGAATTAGGATCTCTATTTTACCTTAATTACAATTGTAGTCCTAACAGAATTATGATCTCTATTTACCTTAATTACACTAAATATTAATTACAGAATATATTGTGAATATATATGGAAAGACATCTTAATTATGTTTAAGCAATACATATTATTCTTAAGGTATCATATTAAACAGAAGTTTAATATAGTTTGTTGACAGTCAATTTTGACCCGTTTTTGTATATTTTTCGTGCAATTTTAAGTTTTTTAGCACACCTCATTTTTATCGTTATTTTGCATATTTTTACATAATATTTTATGTTTATTTCTTCACAAAAATGGCATTGCATCTTTTATTTTTAAATTAAGCATTATGTCGTTGTTAATATTATGTTTTTATTATTGTTATAGCGTCATTTTTATTTTAATAATATTCGTGATCTTTTTAAAAATAATTAATCTAAGACCGCATTTTTACTTTTAATCAGACATTAAACGTGTCTTAAATATTGCATTTGCATTTTAATAATTTTGCATCTTTTAAATAATTTTTTCTTTAAATAATTAACCAGTCTTGCATTTTTGTCAAACCAGTCCAGTCCAAGACACAATTTGAATCAGTCCAAGCCAACACTATTTTTAATATCATCCAAACACCTTCTTTTATTTTCCCCCCCTAAAATCAAATACCACTTTTCATTTTCCCCCCCAAAACAATACCCCACTTTTCATTTTTCCCAAATACCTAACCCTAATCCTACCCTATAAAACAAAACATTCTCCCCATTAAAAAACCTCAGCCGCACACTTCAAACGTCTGACCCTCCTCTCCACACCACTGTCGTCGTCGTCGCCGCCACTCTTCGCCGGAGTTCAACTCCGGCGATCTTCCCACGTCACCGGCGAAACCCCCACACAACCACCACCGCACACTAACATCAGCCCCCCCTAACCCCAGCCGCAACATCAGTCCTCTCTCTCTCATTTTTTAACAACGCAGCCGCCCCTTTCGCCGGAGCTCCAAGCTCCGGCGAACACCCTCTCTCCCCTTAACCCTCCCCTCTCTTTACCTTTACTCCCCGTTACACCCGTCGCTGCCCATTCCCGTCGCCGGAGCCTCGAGCTACGGCGAACCCCACTGTTCCCGTCACCGTGAACCACCATCCGGCGAGCCCCCTGTCTCCCACCACCGGCGAAACCAACCCATTGCTCTCACTCCACACTGTCGAACACTGCTCACCGTCGAACCTCACCACTGCGGTGGCGTCGCTCCGGCGACCTCGCCGTGGAAGTGACGCCGCCGCACCCCTTTTACTTGGTTTTGGTATGGACTGATTTTTATATTTTTGGTATATGTTGTTTGGTTTCGGGATCTACTGTGTTTGTTGGACTAATTTTGCCTTGGTTCGACTTCATTTGGATCTATTGTGTACTGTCTATTGGATTGATTTCTCGATTTTTGTAACCCGCCGGAGTTTTGAAAACTCCGGCGACTCTGTCGGCTTTCCTGTCGGGGCTTTGTTGTTTGCTTTTACAAATGAATTGATTTGCAGTGCTTTTTTGGTCGCTCCTGTGGTATTTCCAGCGACGCTATTGTTCCGTCGAATTTTTGGACATTTTCCTCGTATCTGATTCTGTTCTATTTTTGGGTTTACTCCGACGAACTATGTTGCTTTTGTTGTCTATTTCTCGTTGGGCCCGTGACTGGTCTTGGCCATTTTGCTACTGATATTCTGGGCCCACTGTTGCTGTACTGATTTTAGGCTATTTTTTTTGCTATATTTTTGCTGGTTTATTGATTTTGAACATGATACTACACTTTGGTATTAAGCTGATTTTGAATAGGATACTACAGTTTGGCCGATGAAAAAGTTATCCGTCGATTTTTGAGGCCTCCACAGTTGCAAAGACGGAAAATAAAATAAATGAAGCTTTCTGGGCAAGGATGATTTCTTCCACTTACACCGGATAACCAACATGTGCTTGGCAAGGCGAATTCTCGCAGCCGCACTTGTTTAGGCTGTCCTACTTTATATTTTTACATATCTGAGCCCTCCGTGTTTAAAACTATTACTGTTTTGGCGCGGATCCGAAAGTTTTATTTATTTTATTGCTTTTAATAATATTGGCCGATGAAGGAATCCCCGTCTGATTTCCAAGGCCTCCCCTGTACAAAAGACGGATTTATTTGCTTTGTTTGTTAATTTTTGCTATTATTTTAAAATTTATGTATTCTATTACTAATACTTTTACTAAGTGTTTATGCAGGTATCCGGAGATGCATTTCAAAAAGAATGCCCCGGAGTTTATTTTATGCCGCATTTAATTTCAGTTTTATTATTTTGCATTGTATTTTATTTTAATTGTAAATTATGTAAAATGCTTAGAATAGGTAGAATAAAAAGAGCAATAAATAATTAACCTAGGTTTGAACGAACAACCGCAAGTTAGCGGATCTTAAAGGATGCCTAACCCCTTCCCTTTAGGATAATAAAGAACCCTGATCCGTAATCTCACTAATTTCGCACCATTAAATGGAAGTCAATTGCGATTTTTATTGCAATAAACTAAGTGTCCTAATTCACTATAATAATTAGTGGCGACTTAAATATACATTTAGGAATCAACCATATGTAGCGATAATCCCGCTTCGACTTGCTAAAATGGGCGCATACATGGCGACTCCACTGGGGATATCAGGTTCTTGATCATAACATACTCAGGTTAATTAAATATTGCACTTTATTTTGCTTTTATATTTGTTGTAAATATTTTATATTGTTTGCTTTTATTTTGTAATTAACTACTTTAATTGCTACATTCTTTATTGCTTTCCTTAAATTGTCATTCCGCTCATATTTCCTCCATTCGAAAATTAACACTATCACACACTACACGCGAGGTGCGCTTGGTGCATCAAAGAAAATTCTTTCTTCAAAACCCAAATTTAGGAGAGTTGGTAATAGACGCGAGAATCCGTCCAACCGGTGGCAGCGTAGCCTTCTCACTCGAGTAGTCCGCTGGGAACCATTTTGTCTAGTAAGCCAAATCTTAGCAAAATTAGGATAGAGCTATACCACATTTTTTTAAGTCATGCACGATAAACCTTAGGTGGGTTAATCCTTGGTATTAACGCCACAATTAGAAATCCACCAAACTTGTCGACGGGTTTCACAACCCAACGACCCATTAGCATACTATGTGTAGCGTGATGATGATAGACGGATCCAAGCCTAGTCATGACACGCCGAAATTGGGAAAAGTGCACCGTCATTTGGTCGCCATTTCCAACAAAACATTACAGTTTAACGGCTTGGACTTATTTATCATAATCCCGCATATTTGGCGTTTAGGCTCACCTCTGGCATAAGAGAGGTCCCAAGCATATTAGGGTACGCGCTTGATTTGCATGTTTTTGTTTATTATTGTTTGTCGCTAGCAACTCTGTACATATTATTTAATTCAATAATTGCTCTTTTGTGATTCCGGGCTCGAGCATTTGCATTTTTGCACTTTTTGCTCTCATATTGCAATCGGGACTTGAATAGCGCGATTTGGACTTTGTGAAGCATCAGCCACCAGTCCGGTCGAACCAATTAGGGGAGTCTCTGACTATATGGTCACACCCCTTCATTTTGTTATTTTGTCATTTTCCTACTCTCACCTATTTCTCATATTTTTGCAGAAAACAAATTCCGCAAATAGTCGATGCTCAAAAGAAAACAAAAAAAAGGTCATCACAAGGAGCGAGAATTATGTTGACTAATAGAAGTCAGTTTATACCAGATTCAACGAGACATCGCTCTCAATTTTTTTATACTTTGTATTTTTATTCATATTTGCAAATTAAATTAATATGTTTAGCGTTAATTACATAGTTTTCGCATATCATGCATTTTTACAACATAATTATTCCGAACTACGCGTGTCTGATTCTCACCACACGGTGTGATACGTAGGCAACTCATTTTGGGTTCGACACCACAAAACAAAAACCACAAAAAAAAATCTCACTCATGCATCTCATTCATCATGTTCTCGGGCATTCATTTTTCGTTACAGTCATTTTTATTTTGCACTCGTCCACAGTGGACAATCATTTTCTTTTGCATAGCTTTACATTGTTATCCTTTCATTGATAAATTCTTTTCAAGCATACATTTTATTACATATTTGAATGAACTACGCGCACCTGATTCCATCTGGATACGTGAAAATTTCTATTCGGGTTCGGTACCATTTATTCAAAAAAATAAAAAAAAATAAAAAAACAATTATTCGAAAATACAAAAAAGAAATGTTTTATTCAAAAAATACAAAAAAAATGTTATTCAAAAAAAAAATATTAAGTATTATTGTTTGACTTTGTTGATACCAACACAGTTACAAGTGTGCATAATAAATAAATAAAACAAGTGATAATCAGTATGAGTTGACTTTGTGGTAAACCATAGATTCTTTTGGTACCTCTTATTCATATCCGCAGATGACATTGTCTTGCATGTTTTCAAGATAAGGACGAAACCGACCTCATCGTTTCATATGCATTGTGTGGTGAGTGTTTGAATAAGTTCAATTGCATTGCATTGTGATCTAGAACTTGGCCTGAATGTTTGTTGAGGCGAAATCCTGGGCAACACTCGGTGTGAGAAATGATCGTAGGCTTTCTTTGACCCGTTTGAGCCTTTTCAGCCTACCAAATAACATTATCCCTAGTACACCCCTTTGAGCCTAAAACCTATTTTTTGACAGCCGCATATTACACCTATAACCTTTCTGAGTGCGTATGCACTATCCCTCTTTTGGCCCGACCTCCTTGAGTGCTTTAGAAATGTGCAAGTGGCTGACAAAATTCTAGCTGAAGTTTGCAAAGACAAAAATTGTCAAAGTCTCAAAGAATGAAAGCAAAGACGACTTCACATAAAGAGGAAATCAAAAGCCCCGATAAAAAAAAAGAAGGGGGAAATACATAACCCCGAGAAAAAAAAAAGGGGGCTCCAAATGAAAGATTCAAAAGAAGTCAGTATTGGAAAACTGGGACAAAACGAAAGCAAATCAACATTAAATCGCACAAATATCAAGCACGGACATAGTCCGACGCTCGAGGAAGGATTAGTCACTTTTTACCCAAATGATATCCATCCCTTCCCCAAACCTACATTACAAGCCTGTGACAAGCCCTACATGATCTTATACTGAGGGTTCTCACATTAGTGGATACTTACATGACGGCCAAGCCTATGGTATCACAATTGCATGCATTGAAAATCTTTTTGAGTGTGAGCGCAATTCTCTCAACGTCCCAAAATTCAAAATATTGGAATATATGTGTGAGATGGGACCTTCTTTCAGTGAGGCATTTGAAACATGAGATTACGTTTAATTCAAACTCGATGCAAGCAAGTGTCGACACTCGTATGTTTGAGGTACTATCCAAATCGTGAATTACACCGAGTCAAACTCGGTTAGACCGAAACAATAAAAGAACATCCTTATGCACAATACTAATTGTTGGTATCAACTGGAGTCAGAACGTAATGTCGTCTTCCATTTTTTTCAGAAAACAACAACAAAATGCATATTACATAAAAATCATTTTGCTTCACGAACTACGTCTCGACTGATTCCTCACGGATACGAGGCGCCACATCGCTTCGTCCCACATCATTTTAAAATCATAAAAATTCTTATTTTTGGCAAAGATGAACTACGCTTGACCGACTTCTGGCGGATACGAGGCACCACATCGCTTCGGCCACACCGTTAGAAACATTTCTTCCTTGCTTTTGCACATGACTCGATTTTGTGCATCGAGAATTTTGCATCCTCATATTTTGCATCCATTACTACCTACACATGATCGTGCCATATTTTGAGGGTTGCATTCTCATCTACTCGCTTGTACATTGTTCATATTCTCGCATTAGCTTTTCATTCATCATAAATTAAAACATAAAAAAAGAATAAAAAAATGCTTACCGACGCCTTGATAGCGCCGAGATGCAACCTTACCTATTCAACATCTTCATTACGGTAAACCGACATTTTAAGGAATTCAGCAAGAAAATGGCAATAGATAGGAAAAAGCAGCCAACTAGGTCTTCGTGCAAACCAAGAATGCAAGCGCCAAGAGTCAAAGCTACAGAGTCGACGCTTAATCACCACTCATTTCCTAAAAACTCACAAGTTTTCGAGTGCAGGATCTTCATATCGCCAGCGCGTAAACACAACAATAAACCCACGCGGTCACAAATGCACAACGCCTATGCAATGACGCTTATCTCAACCTGACGGTCACAAAGCTGTACGCCTAAACCAACGCTTTTCATTTTAAGCCTATGCAACGGCTTATTCATGTTTCGCCATGCAACGACGAGCATCTCGTGCGTCCAAAACGACGCCATTTCATTTAAGCCTATGCAACGGCTTATTCATGTTTCGCCCATGCAACGACGAGCATCCGTGATCGCGCCCATGCAACGACGCCTTTTCATTTTATTTTAAGCCTATGCAACGCTTCATTCATGTTTCGTCCCATGCAACGACGAAGACCGTGATCAAGGCCCACGCAACGACGCCATTTCATTTTTTTAGCCTATGCAACGGCTTTCATTCATGTTTCGTCCATGCAACGACGAGCATCCGTGCGCGTCCAAAACGACGCCATTTCATTTAAGCCTATGCAACGGCTTCATTCATGTTTCGCCCACGCAACGACGAGCATCCAGATCGCGCCCACGCAACGACGCTTTTCATTTTTAGCCTATGCAACGCTTTCATTCATGTTTCGCCCATGCAACGACGAGCATCCGCTCAAGGCCCATGCAACGACGCTTTTCGCTTTAAGCCATGCGACGACTTCATTCATGTTTCGTCCCATACGCAACGACGAAGCATCTGATCGCGCCCATGCAACGACGCTTTTCATTTTAAGCCTATGCAACGGTTTATTCATGTTTCGCCCATGCAACGACGAGCATCCGTGATTGCGCCCATGCAACGACGCCATTTTATTTTAAGCCTATGCAACGCTTCATTCATGTTTCGTTTATGCAACGACGAGCATCCGTGATTGGCGTCCAAAACGACGCCATTTCATTAAGCCTACGAACGGCTTCATTCATGTTTCGTCCATGCAACGACGAGCATCGCATCGTGACGCGTCCATGCAACGACGCTTTTCATTTTTTTAGCCTATGCAACGCTTCATTCATGTTTCGCCCATGCAACGACGAGCATCCGCATCGCGCCCATGCAACGACGCTTTTCGCTTTAAGCCTACGCGACGGCTTCATTTATGTTTCGTCCCATGCAACGACGAGCATTCGTGATCGCTGGCCCATGCAACGACGCTTTTCATTTTAAGACTATGCAACGGTTTCATTCATGTTTCGCCCATGCAACGACGAGCATTCGTGATTGGCCCATGCAACGACGCCATTTTATTTTAAGCCTATGCAACGGCTTATTCATGTTTCGTTTATGCAACGACGAGCATTCGTGACAAGGCAAAACGACGCCATTTCATTAAGCCTATGCAACGTTTATTCATGTTTCGTCCATGCAACGACGAGCATGCGTCGCGTCCATGCAACGACGCTTTTCATTTTAAGCCTATGCAACGCTTCATTCATGTTTCGTCCCATGCAACGACAAACATCTCGTGACAAGGCCCAAAAACGACGCCTTTCATTTTAAGCCTATGCAATCGCTTCATTCATGTTTCGCTTATGCAACGACGAGCATTCGCATCGCGCCCATGCAACGACGCCATTTCTTTTAAGCCCATGCAACGCTTCATATATGTTTCGGCCCATGCAACGACGAGCATCCGCATCGCGTCTATGCAATGACGCCATCAACATCTACAATAACCTTGTCGTCTTCAGCACCACATCACCTGCAACCCAGTGTCAATCATACCCGACCTCGACATTTTTAATCACGCCTTTGCTTTTTAATTTTTGCATCACAACGACTCCAAAGGTCATCATGATTTGACATCGACATTTTTGATCTGCATCATCCCTATTTTTGAGTTCTAGTTTACAAAACAGGACAAAATTGGCTACAAGTCAACATCTTTGTCCGAAGACTCTTCCATCATCTCCGTACAAAGAGGGACATGCTGTTGACAGTCAATTTTGACCCGTTTTTGTATATTTTTCGTGCAATTTTAAGTTTTTTAGCACACCTCATTTTTATCGTTATTTTGCATATTTTTACATAATATTTTATGTTTATTTCTTCACAAAAATGGCATTGCATCTTTTATTTTTAAATTAAGCATTATGTCGTTGTTAATATTATGTTTTTATTATTGTTATAGCGTCATTTTTATTTTAATAATATTCGCATCTTTTTTAAAAATAATTAATCGGCACCGCATTTTTTACTTTTAATCAGACATTAAACGTGTCTTAAATATTGCATTTGCATTTTAATAATTTTGCATCTTTTAAATAATTTTTTCTTTAAATAATTAACCAGTCTTGCATTTTTGTCAAACCAGTCCAGTCCAAGACACAATTTGAATCAGTCCAAGCCAACACTATTTTTAATATCATCCAAACACCTTCTTTTATTTTCCCCCCCTAAAATCAAATACCACTTTTCATTTTCCCCCCCAAAACAATACCCCACTTTTCATTTTTCCCCCCCAAATACCTAACCCTAATCCTACCCTATAAAAACAAAACATTCTCCCCCCCCCCCCATTAAAAAACCTCAGCCGCACACTTCAAACGTCTGACCCTCCTCTCCACACCACTGTCGTCGTCGTCGCCGCCACTCTTCGCCGGAGTTCAACTCCGGCGATCTTCCCACGTCACCGGCGAAACCCCCACACAACCACCACCGCACACTAACATCAGCCCCCCTAACCCCAGCCGCAACATCGCCCTCTCTCTCATTTTTAACAACGCAGCCGCTTTCGCGGAGCTCCAAGCTCCGCAACACCCTCTCTCCCTTAACCTCCTCTCTTACCTTTACTCCCGCTACACCTGCCGCCGCCATTCCCGTCGCCGGAGCCTAGAGCTACGGCGAACCCCACTGTTCCCGTCACCGTGAACCACCATCCGCGAGCCCCCGCCTCTCCACCACCGTGAAACCAACCCATTGCTTCACCCACACCGCCGAACACCGCCACCGCCGAACCTCACCATCCGCGTGGCGTCGCCCGCGACTCGCCGATGGAAGTGACGCCGCCGCACCCCTTTTACTTGGTTTTGGTATGGACTGATTTTTATATTTTTGGTATATGTTGTTTGGTTTCGGGATCTACTGTGTTTGTTGGACTAATTTTGCCTTGGTTCGACTTCATTTGGATCTATTGTAATCGCCTATCGATTGATTTCTCGATTTTGTAACTCACGAGTTTTGAAAACTCCGCGACTGTCGGCTTTCTGTCGGGGCTTTGTTGTTTGCTTTACAAATGAATTGATTTGCGCGCTTTTTGGTCGCCTCGTGGTATTTCCAATGACGCTATTGTTCGTCGAATTTTTGGACATTTTCTCGATTCCGATTCTCATTCTATTTTGGTTTACTCCGACGAACTATGTTGCTTTTGTTGTCTATTTCTCGTTGGGCCCGTGACTGGTCTTGGCCATTTTGCTACTGATATTCTGGGCCCACTGTTGCTGGACTGATTTTAGGCTATTTTTTTTGCTATATTTTTGCTGGTTTATTGATTTTGAACATGATACTACACTTTGGTATTAAGCTGATTTTGAATAGGATACTACAGTTTGGCCGATGAAAAAGTTATCCGTCGATTTTTGAGGCCTCCACAGTTGCAAAGCGGAAAATAAAATAAATGAAGCTTCGGGCAAGGATGATTTCTTCCACTTACACCGGATAACCAACATGTGCTTGGCAAGGCGAATTCTCGCAGCCGCACTTGTTTAGGCTGTCCTACTTTATATTTTTACATATCTGAGCCCTCCGTGTTTAAAACTATTGCTGTTTTGGCGCGGATCCGAAGTTTTATTTATTTTATTGCTTTTAATAATACTGGCCAATGAAGGAATCCCCGTCTGATTTCCAAGGCCTCCCCTGTACAAAAGACGGATTTATTTGCTTTGTTTGTTAATTTTTGCTATTATTTTAAAATTTATGTATTCTATTACTAATACTTTTACTAAGTGTTTATGCAGGTATCCGGAGATGCATTTCAAAAAGAATGCCTTGAGTTTATTTTATGCCGCATTTAATTTCAGTTTTATTATTTTGCATTGTATTTTATTTTAATTGTAAATTATGTAAAATGCTTAGAATAGGTAGAATAAAAAGAGCAATAAATAATTAACCTAGGTTTGAACGAACAACCGCAAGTTAGCGGATCTTAAAGGATGCCTAACCCCTTCCCTTTAGGATAATAAAGAACCCTGATCCAGAATCTCACTAATTTCGCAGACCATTAAATGGAAGTCAATTGCAGTATTTTTATTGCAATAAACTAAGTGTCCTAATTCACTATAATAATTAGGTGGCGACTCCTTAAATATACATTTAGGAATCAACCATATGTAGCAGTAATCCCGTTTCGACTCCGGTTAAAATGGGGCGTTACATAGTTTACCAACAATTATAATAAATATACTAGTTGATCATGAAGTGTGTGCTTTTTCTGAAAATTTTAGGCATGACTAAATATTGGTCCATTTTGTGCCCAAAAATAAGTGAGGGGAGGTAAACAACAACAACAACAACAACAATATACCAGTGTATTCTACACAGTAGAGTGTGGAAAGGGTAGAATGTATGCAGATTTTACCTATACCTTTGCAAGGTAAAGAGGTTATTTTCCGATAGGCCCTCGACTCAAAAGGAAAGTAGTCGATGCAAGATTGGGTTTTCAATTACCGATTATCTAAGCTATGGTTTCTATTTGGCAATCATTAATAAGTTTTGGGTTGTTTTAAACTTGGAATTAAAACTAAGCAAGTGCAGAAATTTAAACTAAGGATGATAATACTTTGGTTTAAAGACAGTTATGAAGGGAATTAAGGTTTTCAATCTCCTCAACTATCCACTATTTCACTTGTTAATGCACGACTAATGATTCTTCTTGTTTATTAAGATAGCAGGTTAACTAAGATGTTCTATATTTCGTTTATGACATATAAAAGCTCAACCTTATGCAGAAACCTTCTATATTTCTATGATAGATTTTACCACACAGGAGGATTAAGAGCAATAACCTTAAACACTACACAAGTATCGGGGTACTGTCGTCCACGATTTTAACCTATGTCTAATCATCTGTAGCATATTCAAATCTCCCTTTTCAGATCTCGATTTGAAATCATATACATTATGGAAACTAGTGATCAGTTAATTCCCACACAATCAATACAAGTTGAATAGATCTTAACAATTGAAGAAGAAATCACTAAATATGCGTTAATTCATGAAAGAGTTTCAATGGGAAATCCTAATAAAGAAATTATCTCTTAGACATTGTCATGCTAAGAACTAATTTAATATCCAACATAGACTGAAATAAAACAAAGGAAAGAAAAAGAACTTGAACAAAAGTCTCCAATTGTAGGGTTGCCTCTATTCTTCGCCACCAAAGGTATCATCCCTTTCTATGTGCAGGCTTCAGGGTTTTTATATTAAGAAAAGTCTCATTTTTGGACCACTTTACCCCTCAGCAAATTTGACATCTTTTTTGAAAAATCTTGCATCAGCGCCGCGGCTCTAATTAGGTCGAAAATCAACCGGTTATCGAAATATTAGCGCTGGCTGCTGGCAGACGGCCACGCGCCTTCAACTGATTTTTCGCCCTCGCCATCGGAATTTTACGCCTCGGCTCAACAATTTTCGCGGCTCATCGCCGCGACTTACTTGCTTGCTTCGCCACAAGTTAGCGATTTTGCTCATGCTTTAAGCAAGTGCACGTATCGTTCACAAGTAATATAGTTTGGTAAGATCGAATATCGTTCTCAGAGACTGGTTTTCAAGTACCGATTATCTAAGCTTTAGTTTCTATTTGGTGAACGTTAATTTGTTTGGGTTTTAGACTAGGAATTAAAACTAATGCAGGAAATAATTTAAATTAGTTATGATGGAAATAGGACATTCCAATATCCTCAACTATTCACTCTTTTTCAATCCTTAATGCAACAACACGGTTTCCTCTTCTACGTTAAGATAACAGTTAACTATACTGTCTTATATTCCGGTTAGGACATATAATCGCTCAACCCAGTTCAGAACTCTTCTATATTTCTATGATATGATTTACTACATATGAGGATTAAGAACAATAACCTATAATGCTACACAAGTATCAGGGTACTTTCGTCCACGATTTTAACCTATGTCTATTCAATTACAACATATCCAAATCTCTTCTCTCAGTTCTTGATTCGAAATCATATAGATTATGATAATTAATGGCCAGTTAACTATCAAGCATTCACACCAATATTGAATAAATCTTAATCAAGTGAAGACGAAATCAAACTACTGCATTAATTCATGAAAACGAGTTTCAAACGATTCAAAAGGAAAGCCCTAATTAAGTAATCGGCTCCTAAACATTGTCATGTCAAGAACTAATACAAACCAACATAAACTGAAATAAATAAAAGGAAAGACAAGAACTTGAACCAAGGTTGTCTCCAATCTTGTGTTGTAGCCCCCTCCTTAGCCTCCCCAAAGTAGAATAGAGAATATGTACAAGATTCTTTTTTCAATGACGGCTGCTACATGGTTTTTATTCCCTGAAAAACCCCAGGTTTTGACCTTTCTGCCCTTCTCCAATTTCGCCTCGGATCTGCAAAAACGCGCCTCGGCGCCGCGGTGCTGAAAATACTGCGACTCTCTGGACTTCCGGCGTCGCGACGGTAATTGCCCTGTAAACCCAGTTGGGTTTATAGGCCATTTTTCGTCCAAATTTCGTCAGATTTCTTCTATGCTTTCCGGGACTTCTTAGACTTCATTTCTTGGCCTTTTTCTTGTGCAATTACACCTCAATTAAGCTTATTTCATCTTCTTTTTGCCATTTCTCCATTTTTGACCACTGTGACTCCAAAGAAAGAAAACTGACCCTAATACTATACTAAACACAAAGAAAATGAGAAAAATACTAACTAAAAATGACTCAAAAAGTGTATATCAAATATTCTTAACAAATACCCCAAACTTATCCTTTACTCGCCCTCGAGTAAAGATCAAAACAAAAATCAAAAGAAAGACTCTATGAAATGGATCAAGTAGTCATAGCAATGCTCCTTCAAAATCATGGATGAAAGATGAGATAATATATTAGAACATATATAGCATGAATAATTAGCAATCTAGAATTTCAAGTTAGATATTCCGCAAATTCATTTCAATCACAATCAATGGAAATACAAACATCTAACATATGCATGTCAGTTTCGTTCCATCTTTCCCAAAATGCTATAGACCTGTTTACTTGATATTCTCCACTAATCATAGACATACATATTAAAGATCATCAGGACTTTCAAGGGTTGTAATGTAGGCTTAGACAGGGTAGGTAAAAATAGGCATTTAGGCTCCAATTACGTACCATAAGCTATTTTCATTCAACTCATTCTTCCTTCTTTTTGATTTTCTTTTTAGTCACATACCTATTTTCCCCCTCTTTTATTTTGAAATAATGAGACACATTATAACAAGCACTCCCAAACTTAAATTTTTGCATATTTTTTTCATTGGGGTGCATCAAATTTTCATTCTTTTTTTATCTCTTTTTCAACACTTTTTATTCCAAGAATCTTCAAATATCACTTATGGCACAAACATGAAATCATAGGGTGTCAAACAAAGATATTATTTTTAGGCTCAATGGGGCTGACTAAGGATACAATTTATGTCAGGGTAGGTAATGAATGGTCAGAAGGGCTATCAAAGAAATGTCTGAATCATCTACCTAGCATGTACATCTTAACTATTTCGCCTCAAATAACAAGGAAAGAGATTTTCTAGACATTTTCAACTTTTCTTTTCATAACTGACAACGCATAGGCTAAGTACAAATATCCAAAAAAATTAGATGTCATGAATTTTTGGCATATATAACTTAAGCATACAGATTATCGCTTTTAATTTCATTACATTATCCCACTTTATCCATTCAATATCTTTAGCAACTACCACATACATGATCCAAAAAAAAAATTATGACTAAAACACATGGAACAACACAAAGACAAATAAAAAAGACTAAAAAACAGACACACAAAACAAACAAAGGTCCCTCAAACTTAAACGAAACATTGTCCCTAATGTATGAAGACTAAAAATAAGAGACAACTTACTTACACAACACAACGATCATAACGGAGGTCTGGGATGAGATTCTGGAAATTGCACATCTTTTGGGCTCTTTGATGTTTCAGAACTTCTGGAGCCGCGGCCCTGCATGTGTGCTCCACGTCGCTGTCGACGGGAATGTTCTCTGAGTTCTGGCGCCGCGGCCCTGCATGTTGGCGCCGCGACGCTGATGACAACTTTTCCTTTTTTTCAGCGTTTTTGCTCCTTTTTCTGTTCAGGGTCAGTTCCTAGTCTACCTGCCATCCAAAAACACTAACATACCAGATTGTGAGACTGTTCAAGATAAAATAAAAACAAACTAAAACAGAAAATCAAACTACATAATTAATAAATATTGGGTTGCCTCCCAACAAACGTTGTCTTTAACGTCTTTTAGCCGGACGCAGTTAATCTTTACTAATGCCCAATGGATCCTTCTGCTAACGGCTTGCAATCCGAACAATTATTGTTGCAGGTCTCGCTTCTCCTACAACACTTTTTTCAAACAAGGGCCTCATATCTAAGATTATCCCCCAATTACACAAGGCAGACTTGTCTTCTAGACTCTCTATAATGTAGGGATCAGTGAAACTCCCTACATCTCTCAACTTTTGGGGGTGCCCATGAGGGTATGGGATTTCTGTGTTATACCCCGTATTTCCAGAGTATGTACGTATGGACGTACGTACGAAATTTGAGCCTTAAGTTAGGCATTGGATTCGAAATTTGGGCACAAGTGCCGATTAGAGTCGTTTTACGGCTAAACGCGTTTCCACGACTTACGTTGGGAAAAATACCGCTATTTCATTTAAAAATTTTTCGGATTTTTCCGAGAGACGAAACATTTTGGACCAACGGGAGGGTGAAAATTGTCACCCTCACATTGGAAAGCAAGTGGGGAAGGTTGGACGATTGGGCCCAAAGAGAGCCTCGGTTGGCCTCGCCGATTGGCTCCCTCTTTTGTGCCTTGCTTTGTGGCTTGTTTTGTGGAGTGTTTTGTGGAGTAGGGTTAGGGTGCACTTGGCTTGATCTTGGCCTTACACTTGCCTTGCACATGGCTTGATCTTGGCCATTGGTTGGCCTTTGGTTTTGCTATAAATACCCTCTCTTTGAAGACTTCTTCATCCACTCTTCACTTGCCTAAGTCTTGAGAACCCCTCCTCCCTCTTGTTGACTCGCCCAAGAGCCCTCTCCTCATGTGAAGGCCTTTTGGCGAAACCTTCCCTTTGTGAGCCTAAAGCCGAGAACACCCTCCCTTAGGGTGTTATTCTCGTGTGGTTCCCCCATTTTGTGGTATTGATATACTACTCCAAGTATTGTTATATTGACCATAATACCTTAGCCTTATACCTTGTAGTATTCCAAAGTTACCTCTATACGTGAGTCCTGAAATACTACCTTTTGTCCTTTTAGTCTCAAACCGAAACCCTAAGGAAACCTTCACCGTTGGTTGAAGTTTTGGAGTAAGTTGGTTAGAACTTCTAAGGGTTGTTTGGAGCGGATTGAGCACTCGAGTAGGAGCTAAACCTTGCTCAGCGCGACATTATACTCGGATAATTTTGGGCTTATCGAGGTAAACACTCTTTGTCCTTCTATTGTAATTGGAAATTACATGTTGTAAGAATATATAGTTGAAGTATACTATATATGTAACTATACTTAATCTTGTGGCAATGTCTTTTGACTTAAGCCCAAGAATTAAGAACCTGTAATTACATAGGGTGTATTACATGAGACTTGTGTAGTTTTCCGTAGTAGAATTGTACACGTCCGGTTAGGCGTGTAAAAACCCCCCCCTGGTTGGCTTGGTAGCCGGCTTCGATAGAGAAGGAGATTTACGCTATGGCGGGGGGGGGGAGGTGCTGCCGAATTTTCTGTAGAATATGGAACGATGAGATCTAGATGTTAATAAGCGCCGTGGGGCCTTATAGGTTGAAGTACTACGTGTGGTGCGATCTACGTGGCTTAAGGAGTAGCCGACGGTTTGAAGTACTTGGAGCGTTTTGCTATTAGTCGGCACTCGTCGCGAGGTATGTGAACCTCTTCCTATCTCTTCTAGCATGATATGTGTGAACTATGTAGTACGGTAGACGTACATGTGTTAACTGTGTTTGATTGTCTTAAAACATAAAGTGTTATAACGGCTTTATGGGAAGTTGGTTATAACGGCTTTATGTAGGTAAGAAAATACTTTGTGGTTTTAAAAGGTAACTGATGTGAATTATAACTGGCTTGTTATAATAAAGAACTTGATGTATTTCAAAAGATTTATAATCGTTTTGAAGGAAGAGTAACACTTGGTTTTAAAGGTTTTAAAAAGAGTTATACTAGCTTTATGGGGAGTTAGGTATAATGTCTTAAGAGAGGTAAAGAAAATGGTTTACTAATGTTAGAAGTTAAGAGACTTGATCTTATAAGATAAGAGACTTAACTTATTTGTTTTAATGTGAATGTTTGTGTGAAACCTCATTCGTGAGTAATGAGTACTTGGTTTTATTTAAAGGGATAATGTTTCTTGATTTGAAATCGAAATGTGTATCGACAGCACCACCGCAGCGTTAATAAAAGGAAAATGTATTAAATAATGATGAATTGTATTAAAACCAGTAGAAACCTCCATCCGCATAGAAACTAAGATGAGACAAAATGATATACATTTTCTAGATCATGGTCTTTGTAATAAGAATGTTGTAAACAAGAATAACCTACTCTCACGTAAGACATATATTACTCAATTGTTCTAAAAGGAATCAAGTGATTAAGTTTATGAACTATGAAACCATTTGAAAATGAGAAGCTTGAGTTATTGAAACTAGGCAAACCGGAACTTAGGAAAAGAATGTTGTTACTTGATTTTGAAAAGGAATGTGGGTTGGTCATTCTAATACTACGAATTATCGGGTGACTTTGATAAAAGGATTAGATCTCTTTAAAAGGAATTTAACGTACGTAGTACTTTAGGGTTGAAACCCGGACTTTGGCATAAAATGAAAGTAACTTGAGTTGTGTAACTTGCCTACGCTTGTTGTGGTGTAACTTGCCTATGCTTGTTGTTGTGTAACTTGCCTATGCTTGTTGTTGTGTAACTTGCCTATGCTTGTTGTTGTGTAACTTGCCTATGCTTGTTGTTGCGTAACTTGCTTATGCTTGTGGTGATAGCCTTGGTTGTGCAAGAATTGTTATTTATGGACTAGCTCTCCATGAGGTTTCTTCTTGTTCGCCTTGGTCCCCGGTGGTCGGCTCTCGTACTTGCCGTCTCACGGATGATTCGGCCTTGGCACGTAGTCACCTCGCGCTTGCCCTTCGATTATAGTGTGAAGTCTCGTGATCTGACCTTCGTCCCCGTGGTCACCTCGTACTTGCCGGTCTACTACGTGACCGCCTTGTCTCCTGAGTCGGCCGCACTTGCCCGTATCGGCCGTGTTTTGGTTGCATTGTATTATTGGTACGGTCGGATCGGTAGTTATACTTGTCTCAGACGGTTTTATAACACGTGGGACTCGTGTTCATGTATAATCCTTGGTATTGTTATATCATAAGCTAGCGGTGAGGAAGAAATTCCACGCACGAGTGATAATTTGGAGGCGTGAGTCCTGTCTTGACGTATCGGTTACATGTTATATCTTGTAGTTTGGTCATCATACATGTCTCCCGCTTTATATAGACTATTATGATTTCATTTACGATATTCTGATTTCACATACTTAGTACTGTTGTCTTGACCTCGCCCGGTGCGTTCACGCCGCAGGTAGAAGTCGTCATTGTCGATCCGCGTTTAGGATCTCATTTCAGCGTTTTGGGAGCTCCATTCCGTCGGAGGCTTATCTTTGGTATGTTACCACGAGTCCGTAAGTTCTTGTGCGTTCGTGGTATGGCGGGGCCCTGTCCGTCATAGTTGTTGTATAAATCTTAAGTGCAGTAATCTTGTTGTGGGCGGGGTTGTAAAAGGATTAAACTGTTCGGAGTTTTATGTATATCTCAAGGCAAGCTGTTTTGGTTGGCTGTTTATTTATTATATCTCTCATTTCATGTGTAAAGTTTTATTTCCGCCGGTTTTCTCGATGTTGTATCACTAGGGTGCCGGGTAAGGCACGATGTGGGCCCGATTTCGGGCGTCACGTGGTATCGAGCGCTTAATCCTCGGAAAGTGTCTGCACCGTGTCTAGTAGAGTCTTGATTATCGGTGTGTTGTGCACCACATCTATAATCAGGAGGCTATAGGACATTTAGGATTGGTTTCCATTCTTCTCATTCTAAGATTGTGCCTTAGAGCTGTGTGATAAGATTGGACCCCTCTGACATACTTCGTTTTTACCAGTTATGCCTCCGCGTAAGGCAACCCAGGCCCAGATGGGCAAGGCGTGAGAGGCTGCGAGCAAAGCGTGGCGAGACCACAAGACTGAGCCTCGATCCGCGATGCAGGCGAGAGGAGATGAGTTACAAGTGGGCGATTAATGGCGGGTTGTGGCTGACTTGAGATAGGTGGACGCAGTTCGATGCACCGATGGTTCACCCTAGATCGAGATAGTTCGAGGCTACGGGATTTTCCGAGTTGTAGGCGCGAGTTTTATGGGTCGAGGCACGAGGATGATCCGAGGAGTTCATCAAGCGATTCTGGGATCATGAGTGATCAAGGCATCGGAGATCGAGTCGGTGGCCTAGGTTCACATCAACTGCGTGATACCGCAGTCGACTGGTTTGATTCTTGGGAGCTGTCCAGGGGAGAGCATGCACTTCCAGCGGTATGGAACGAGTTCTCAGAAGCCTTTCTTGCACATTTCTTGCCTCCCTGCGCGAGGGCTCGGTAACAGATTTTTGGTATTCTGGCGAGCGGGCGTGCGGTTCGGAGTACAATGTGAGTTCGACTCATTGGCGTGCACGTCCCGCGTTAGTAGCTTGTATGGAGGATCGAGTGCACCGATATGTTACAGTGGCTCGATGATTGCCTTGCAGAGTTGTTCGTGTAGCTCTTCACCGGCATGGACATTGCGCGCAGCGTATACACTGATGTGAGGCGGATAAATCGACGGAATGACCAAAGTCGAGAAGAGGCGAGAACAGCAGGTCCTTTGGTGACTTTCGAGGCGGACCGCCTCGGCAGACTAGTTATGTACCTCGTCGATGCAGTGGTCCTCCACCACTTTTCGGGACGCCGGGATATTCAGGAAGCGGTCGGGGCTCCTGTGTTTGATTTTCGGAGGCGAGTGCTCACGGATGAGTTGCCCTTGTCTCGGTGTGGCGTTGTGGAAAGCTTCATAAGGGAGAGTGTCGTACTAACTCGGGAGATTGTTATTTTGCGGCCAGCGGGGCCATCTGGCAAGAGATCGTCCGACCGAGGTAGCTGGTAGGATAGCATGGACTACTAGAGCGATTCGGGTTCTTCACCTTCCATAGCGAGCAGGATGTTAGTACACCTAAGGCCGGTAGAGGTCGCGGTGGGAGTTCCCGCTTTTAGCGGTCCTTGAACCGCCTAGTTTCGTATATCCTTAACCTCAGAGTTTTGTTTGTATTGATGTTGTTGATGTGTTTAATGTTATGTTTGGATAGCTTTGTGCTAAAATGTGATTTAGAAACACGGTTAGTGAAAAGGGTAAGTCACAGGTAGTGTGAGATGGAAGTGGTAGCTTTCATGATGTGAAATAGTAAGATTGTTCCGGATCGGGAACAAGAGTCAGCGATTGGGGGTCGGGTTGAGGACCATTGCGGGTCAACCGTAACCGGTTTGCGGGTGGGGTCGGTTCGGTGGTCCCGCCAGTGGTAGGGTCACGAGGTGCTAGGCCCAAGTTTAGATGACCATCGATGAGTTCGTGGATGCGCTCGATCGAGAATCAGTTCGTGAAGGCCGGGAATGGCCTTAGGGAAATCGAGTTAGCGAGATGACCAAGTTCGAGGTAGTGACTCCAGGGTTGGAAACGAGCGTTGGAAGTGTGGTACGGATACTAGAACGAGTTCGAGTATTCGTGACGAGTACTACGAAAGGGAGAAGTGAACGTGTGTTTTGTGGCGGGTGTGGCATGATTATTTTGCGATAGCGGTGAAGACTATCTCGACGCCGTTTGTTTTGAGACCTAGAAGGAACATTCGACGAATGTTTCTAAGGAAGAATGTTATACCCGTATTTCCAGTATATGCGTATGGACGTGCGTCTGAAATTTGAGCCTTAAGTTAGGCATTGATTCGAAATTTGGGCACAAGTGCCGATTAGAGTCGTTTTCTGACGAAACGTTTCCACAGCTTACGTTGGGAAAATTACGGCTATGTCATTTAAAATTTTTGCGGATTTTTCCGAGAGACGAAACATTTTGGACCAACGGGAGGGTGACATGTGTCACCCTCACATCGAAGCAAGTGGGGAAGGTTGGACGATTGGGCCCAAAGAGAGCCTCGGTTGGCCTCGCCGATTGGCTCCCTCTTTTGTGCCTTGCTTTGTGGCTTGTTTTGTGGAGTGTTTTGTGGAGTAGGGTTAGGGTGCACTTGGCTTGATCTTGGCCTTACACTTGCCTTGCACATGGCTTGATCTTGGCCATTGGTTGGCCTTTGGTTTTGCTATAAATACCCCCTCTCTTTGAAGACTTCTTCATCCACTCTTCACTTGCCTAAGTCTTGAGAACCCCTCCCCTCCCTCTTGTTGACTCTCGTCCAAGAGCCCTCTCCCCTTGTGAAGGCCTTTTGGCGAAACCTTCCCTTTGTGAGCCTAAAGCCGAGAACACCCTCCCAGGGTGTTATTCTCGTGTGGTACCCCTTTTGGGTATTGAAATACTCCTCCAAGTATTGTTATAATGCCCAAAATACCTTAGCCTTATACCTTGTAGTATTCCAAAGTTATCTCTATCGTAGAGTCCTAAATACTACCTTTTGTCCTTTAGTCTCAAACCGAAACCCTAAGGAAACCTTCACTGTTGGTTGAAGTTTTGGAGTAGAAGTTGGTTAGAACTTCTAAGGGTTGTTTGGAGCGGATTGGAGCACTCGGAGTAGGAGCTAAACCTTGCTCAGGCGCGACATTATACTCGGATAATTTTGGGCTTATCGAGGTAAACACTCATCGTTCTTCTATTGTAATTGGAAATTACATGTTGTAAGAATATATAGTTGAAGTATACTATATATAGAACTATACTTAATCTTGTGGCAATGTCTTTTGACTTAAGCTGAAGAATTAAGAATCGAATGTAATTACATAGACCGTATTACAGAGACTTGTGTAGTTTTCTTGTGTAGTAGAATTGTACACGTCAGGTTAGGCGTGTAAAAACCCCCCCCTGGTTGGCTTGGTAGCCGGCTTCGATAGAGAAGGAGATTTACGCTATGGCGGGGGGGGGAGGTGCTGCCGAATTTTCTGTAGAATATGGAACGATGAGATCTAGATGTTAATAAGCGCCTTGTGGCCTTATAGGTTGAAGTACTACGGGTGGTGCGATCTACGTGGCTTAAGGAGTAGCCGCGGTTTGAAGTACTTGGAGCGTTTTGCTAGTAGTGGCACTCGTCGCGAGGTATGTGAACCTCTTCCTATCTCTTCTAGCATGATATGTGTGAACTATGTAATGCGGTAGACGCATACGTGTTAATCGTGTTTGATTGTCTTAAAACATAAAGTGTTATAACGGCTTTATGGGAAGTTGGTTATAACGGCTTTATGTAGGTAAGAAAATACTTTGTGGTTTTAAAAGGTAACTGATGTGAATTATAACTGGCTTGTTATAATAAAGAACTTGATGTATTTCAAAAGATTTATAATCGTTTTGAAGGAAGAGTAACACTTGGTTTTAAAGGTTTTAAAAGAGTTATACTAGCTTTATGGGAGTTAGGTATAATGTCTTAAGAGAGGTAAAGAAAATGGTTTACTAATGTTAGAAGTTAAGAGACTTGATCTTATAAGATAAGAGACTTAACTTATTTGTTTTAATGTGAATGTTTGTGTGAAACCTCATTCGTGAGTAATGAGTACTTGGTTTTATTTAAAGGGATAATGTTTCTTGATTTGGAAATCGTAATGTGTATCGCAGCACCACCGCGGCGTTAATAAAAGGAAAATGTATTAAATAATGATGAATTGTATTAAAACCGGTAGAAACCTCCATCCGCATAGAAACTAAGATGAGACAAAATGATATACATTTTCTAGATCATGGTCTTTGTAATAAGAATGTTGTAAACAAGAATAACCTACTCACGTAAGACATATATTACTCAATTGTTCTAAAAGGAATCAAGTGATTAAGTTTATGAACTATGAAACCATTTGAAAATGAGAAGCTTGAGTTATCAAACTAGGCAACCGGAACTTAGGAAAGAATGTTGTTACTTGATTTTGAAAAGGAATGTGGGTTGGTCATTCTAATACTACGTATCGGGTGACTTTGATAAAAGTAATAGATCTCTTTTAAAGGGATTTAACGTCGTAGTACTTTAGGGTTAAAACCCGGACTTTGGCATAAAATGAAAGTAACTTGAGTTGTGTAACTTGCCTACGCTTGTTGTGGTGTAACTTGCCTATGCTTGTTGTTGTGTAACTTGCCTATGCTTGTTGTTGTGTAACTTGCCTATGCTTGTTGTTGTGTAACTCGCCTATGCTTGTTGTTGCGTAACTTGCTTACGCTTGTGGTGATAGCCTTGGTTGTGCAAGAATTGTTATTTATGGACTAGCTCTCCATGAGGTTTCTTCTGCTCGGCCTTGGTCCCGGTGGTCGGCTCTCGTACTTGCCCGCCTCATGGATGATTCGGCCTGCACCCTGGTCGGCCACTCACACTTGCCGTTCGATATAGTGACGAAGTCTCGTGATACGACCTTGGTCCCCGTGGTCACCCTCGACTTGCCCGGCCACGTGACCGCCTTGGTCTCCGATGAGTCGGCTCTCGCACTTGCCCCGTATCGGCCGTGTTTTGGTTGCATTGTATTATTGGTACGGTCGGATCTGGTAGTTATACTTGTCTCAGACGGTTTTATAACACAGGTGGGACTCGTGTTCATGTATAATCCTTGGTATTGTTATATCATAAACCGCCAGTGAGGAAGAAATTCCACGCACGAGTGATAATTTGGGCGTGAGTCCTGTCTTGATGAATCGTTACATGTTATATCTCGTAGTTTGGTCATCATACATGTCTCGCTTTATATAGACTATTATGATTTCATTTACGATATTCTGATTTCACATACTTGGTACTGTTATCGACCTCCTCGGGGCTGCGTTCATGCCGCAGGTAGAGGTACATCGGCTGTCGATCCCCGCGTTTAGGATCTCATTTCAGCGTTTTGGGGAGCTCCATTCCGTCGGAGGCTTATCTTTGGTATGTTACCCTGAGTCTGTAAGTTCTTGTACGTTCAGGGGTATGGCGGGGCCCTGTCCCGTCATAGTTGTTGTATAAATCTTAGAGGTGCGTAATCTTGTTGTGGCGGGGTTGTAAAAGGATTAAACTGCTCGTGTTTTATGTATATCTTGAAGGCAAACTGTTTTGGTTGGCCTGTTTATTTATTATATCTCTCATTTCATGTGTAAAGTTTTTATTTCCGCTGGTTTTCTCTGATGTTGTATCACTAGGGTGCCCGGGGTAAGGCACCAGTGACGGGCCCGATTTTCGGGGCGTCACATTCTGGTTGAGGCTCAACAATGATAGTTGGTGATGTCTCTTCTACAACGGGTATAGGAAAAAGAAATTCCAAGAAATCCAAAAAGGTGAGAAGTTGGATCTTAGTAACCTCTTCTTTCTCTACAACAACTATCTCTCTCAATTCATTATCATTCTCAACATCTTGTTGTGGTTCAGGTTCCTCACGCTGTTTATCACTCCCCACAATTAAACTTTACTCGCCCTCGAGTAAAGAACTCTAGACACTCTAAAAAGAAAAAGACACAACAAATACAAACACAAAGAATGAATCAAGTCAACCACAATATATCTGCCTCGAAGATCATGAACAATCGCAATATTATCCTCAAAAACTTTCTAGACACTAGTTTGCTATCTAGAATTCCAAGTCAGATAATCATTAAGCTTGCTTAAGGTTATTAAGGCATATGATCACCCAAACATGAGTACTGATTCAAACAAGCATTCAATATCAGTTTATACATACATGAATTCTTTCCAACAATCCATCAGACCAAAATTCCATAGGCTTGGTAACTTGCTAACTCTCCACTAATGTAGACAAATACATGCTCAAGAATCTGACTTTTATTGGTTGTATTATTAGGCTTAGGCAAGGGCAGATAAAATTACATTTAGGCTCACGATTACCATAAGCATAGAACCAACCAAACCCAACTTGATTTTTATTGCATTTCACCGAAATCCCCCATTTTCTTCTTGTTTTGGATTGAGAAGTTCCATTTTTTTAATGAACTACAACACCCCCAAACTTGTTTTTCATTGCATGTACAAGAGGTGTGTAGTTTATTTATATTTTTTTTCTTTTTACTCACTTCTCAATCTCTTACACTTCTTATTGACAACCCCAATCTTCGATACCTTTTTACTAGAATTCAACCCCTCCAAAACTTGTAAGTTTCTATACTTATGGTAATTCAAGGGAATGAGAAAATAGTAAGGTGTTTCAAGTAGACTCATAGATAAGTGTTTATCAATAAAGCTAGGTTTTATTAGGCTCAGAAGGGGTGACTAGGGATTAATATAATCAAGTGTGGCTTGAAAGGCTCAAACAGTCCAAAGATGACCTAAATCATTTTCCTAAGCATGCATTTTCTAGGATTTCGTCTCAAGTAGCAAGCAAGCAAGTTCTAGAATCTACCACCTTCTTTCCTCAAACCATAATTTATTTATGCATAAACTAATTAATTGAATACAAGAGAGTTAATAGTCATGAATAAGTTTTCATTATTATCAACAATCAAAAGCAAACTCAAAGGCTATCCAACTTAGGCACACATATTTATGCATTTCATGGCTATAGATTTTATCCAATTCTACTACAATTATTCACTCAATCTCATCGATTATTGTTTGTTAACTTGATTCACTTGACACAAGACACTAAAACTAAGACACAGACAATAGACAAACAATTTAAAAGACGCAACTGACATAAAACACTAAAACATACAGACACAAAACAATAAAATCCCCCCAAACTTCATTAACACATTGTCCCCAATGTGAAAAGTAAAGCAAAGGTGAGGAAACTTACAAACACACATGCGACTCAAAATGGTGGCGGTGGCGGTGGATTTTATGGCTCAAAAGGCGGATATTATGGCGGTAATCCAAAATGGGGCTCAGGCGGTGGATCTTGTAGTGACCAATAGTTGAACATAAAATTGAGTTCATTGACGTGCTGGTAGTCATAATTGTACCGCTGTTGCTGCCTTTGATACTGGTGGTGGTCGCGCTCCCGCTGAGTTTGGATGATGTAATTGGCTTGCTGCCTCAGGTATTGCTGATCTTGCATCATGTGTTGTTGATTTTGGAGCAGATCCAATTGTGATAATGGAGGCTCAATTGCCAAGGGAGGTGGATGACTGCTTTTCTCCGGCTTATTGTATGTATCTGCCTCAGGCTCCTCCTCCATGACTCTCGGGCGTCATCTAGGTGGTCGTTGGATGCCCTCTTCAGCAGCAAGTGCTTGTGCATAGACCACTGGTACTGGGTCTGGGTAGCTATTTACCATCACTCGGGTGATGGTATTCTGTATCCAACCTGTCGAATCACTGGCGCTGAAGGGCACTCCATATTGAGCACATATCATGGTGATGAATGACCCATGCCCAGCCCAGATGTGGTCGACAATCGACATGTGAACTCAATGCTCTCTAGAATTGCTCGACCCATATCTATAGTGAACCCTCTCAAGATGGCATATACCAGCTTGATCCGGTTCGTTGGTACTTTGGAAAAATGCGTGGAGGGTATAAATATTGCACTCATAAACTATATCCACGCCCGAGCCACCTTGTTGAATTGGGAACGATGCATATATCTTGGCTCATTGAATGCATTATATGTGACTCGTGCCCTACGAGCACTAACCGTTTCTACCACGTCGACCCAATCAATTCGGTCGGATTGGCTCCAATTCCTCCTCTTCATCATCTTCCCTCATTACATTGGGGACTCCATATACAACATTTATAATATCTGCCCCCACAGACACCCACTTCCCGCGAACAAAACATCGATTTTCCACTTGCTCCGGGAAGTTAGCATATAATTCATATACCAATGACATGTTGGGATTCGGAAGATCGGTATTAACAAACGCTTCCCAATTCCTGTTGGCAATCATCTCCCTAATTGGTTCGTATACAAGATCAGTATAGGGTTCTTGACTGAATTTCATGCCCCTTTCTAAGATTAAGGAGCGGGTGTTAATCTTTCATAACTTTCCTTTTTGAAGTGATCTTTTGCAAGATATCTTGACCCAAGTGATAAAGTGTGGTTGTGTATGGAAAAAGGTTGAATTTGTAGTGTTATGGTGTATGGGAAGGTTGTATTGGGAGATATTTCGGTATTTTGAGGGGTAAAGGAGAAGATTTGAGTTTGGTGAAGTAGGAATGAGAAAAACTGAAAGAGAGGCTAGGGTTTATTATTGAAACCGTGTAAGCGCCGCATCCCTTCCATCATGCGCCGCGACCCTAATTCACTTGGCAAGTTTCAGAACTCTTTAGGAAAAATGCGTCGTGACCCTTCAACCATGCGCTGCGGCCCTAATTCCCTTGCGAAATTGCTGTGCTATCTGGAAATTATGAGCCGAGGCCCTTCGAGCCTGCGCCGTGGCTCTAAATCATCAAAAAATACTGAAGCTACTGCCGAAGAGGCTTCGCGGCTCTTCGTACCTGCGTCGTGGCTCTAATTCATCGATCAGATTTTTCAACTCACTGGAAAAATTGAGCCACGAATCTTGGTTCAAGCACCGCGGTGCTTAGCCTTAAAATTTCAGTGTCCTCCAGTTTCCAACATTTTAGCCCTTTGCCCTTCGGAGTTAGTCCCTAATTCACCTACTATAAAAAACACACCAAATAGCACAAGACCGTGAGACTGTTCAAGAACAAAATAAAACTAATTAACATAATTTAAAACGTTGGGTTGCCTCCCAAATAGCGTTGTCGTTAACGTCATTTATCCGGACGCAATTCTCTTATCCATTCAAGGGGGTAGATTACCCTCACAGCATATCCATTTCATTATCATCCTCTTCCCCCTTCTCTTCTTCTTTTTCACAGGGCTGAGTTCATAGAGGTTTACCCCTTTTGCACAATTCATCGGGTCATTCACCCTACCATCTTGTTTTAAAGTTACTCCTAGAGCGTCAGTACCCTTGAAACATTCATGAGGAGCAGCTTTATCAATTATACCAACAACAAAGAATTTGTCACTTGCTTGTGACTCGGTTGGTGGCCTGAAGACGGTGAAAATCACTTCCTCATCTTGCACTCGGAGCTTTAACTCTCCTTTTTCCACATCAATGAGGGCTCTCCCTGTGTCTAGGAAGGGTATTCCAAGGATAATGGACATATTCTCATCTTCTTCTATATCAAGAATGAGGAAATTAGCAGGAAAAATGAATTTGTCCATCTTCACCAATACATCTTCAATGATATCTCAAGGATATACGATTGAACGATCCGCTAGCTGCAAGTTGACTGTTGTCGGCTTTGCTTCCCCCAACCCAAGTCTGCGAAACACCGAGAGAGGCATCAGGTTGGTACTTGCCCTCAAATCACACATTGGTCGGTTGTATTTAATATTCCCTATAGTGCAGGGGATAGTGAAGCTTCCCGGATCTCTCAATTTCTGGGGCAACTTCTTTGTAAGATGGAACTGCATTCCTCCGTCAACGTCACTGTCTCATATTATGCCAGTTTCCTCTTTTTAAAGAGGATATCCTTCATGAACTTGACATACGTCGACATTTGCTCCAAAGCTTCAATGAAAGAGAGATTGATGTGCAATTTTTTGAATACCTCTACGAATTTAGAAAACTGCTTATCCAGAGACTTCTTTTGAAGTCTTTGAGGGTATGAAATTTTGTCTGTATATTTCCTTATGACTGCTGGTGGAGCCTTCTCTAAAATAGGGCGGTCATCAATGACCCCCTCTCTATCTGAATCAACTTTCTCACCCAACTTGTCAGTCGTATCAACCTGTGCCTGAGCTGTTTATTTCTCCACTATTTGTTTACTACTTCTCAAGGTAATTGTCTGACACTGCTCCCTTGGGCTTATTGTTGTGTTGCTAGGGAGATTTCCCTGTGGTATGTCGTTTAATCTCTTTGTTAACTGCCCCATTTGAGTCTCCAAGTTCCTAATAGAGGATCTTGTCTCTGTCATAGATTGCGTTTGGGAGTTGGTGAGAGTTAATAATGTAACTCTTAATTCATCAGGCTTCTCTTGTTGAAATGGTTGTCTGAACTGCTGAGAAGAAGATGCTTGATTCTGCGGCTGCTGGTTCTGATATTTTCCTTGAAACTGTGATTGATGCCCTTGGTCATTTCTCCATGAAAAGTTAGGGTTATTTCTCCACCCCTGATTGTATGTGTTGGAGAATGAATTGTTATTGGGCCTTTGAAAGTTCCCAACTGCCTGAACCTGCTCCATCGGTACATTATTGGGATCCACTACTGTGCACCTATCAAAAGTATGTGGACCCCCACAAATCTCACAACACACTGGAATCTGAACAACATTTACAGACATATTACTCTGCTGCAATTGTTTTGTCAAAGTGGCAACCTGAGCAGTCAACGCAGTGATAGCATCCAACTCATGAACCCCATCCACCTTCTTGCTATTTGTTGATCTCTCATCTGACCACTGGTGGTTGTTGGTGGCCATGTCTTCTAATAAATCATGTGCCTCATTGACACTCTTGCTCATGAAAGTTCCTCCCACATCAGCATCAATTATGGTACGATTAGTACCACATAACCCATTGTAAAAATTGTGAACCAACATCCACTACTCAAGTCCGTGCTACAGACACTTTCTCTACAACTCTTTAAATCTCTCCCAAGCTTCATACAACAATTCTCCCTCTAGCTGATATAAATTATTAAGCTCTCCTCTGAGCTTTGCTGCCTTTGATAGAGGGAAGAATTTGGCAAGAAACTTCTGAGCCAAGTCTTGCCATGTGCTGATGGAATTAGCATGCAAAGAGTTCAACCAACTCTTGGCTCTGTCCCTGAATGAGAATGGAAAGAGCCTCAATCTAATGATGTCATCAGTAAAACCATTATATTTGAATATTACACACAGTTCTAAGAAATTTTCCAAATGCATATGGGGATCTTCAGACGACAACCTTCCAAACTGGACTGTGTGCTGGACCATCTGCAGGATTGCTGGCTTGACTTCGAAATTATTTGCACCCACAACTAGTACCCCTGTAATTGTCAGTAGAATGTAGTCTCTCAAGCTCCTCTCAGCAGGATGCGGGACTTGTCCCATAGCGGTTTGTAAATCATCATTCACCTCATTGTTGTTTTGTTGATTTTCCATTGCTGAAGAATCAAAAATTCTTTTATCTCGCCTGTTCTGCTTGCACAATTTTTCAATTTCAGGATTCAGAGGGACAAGTGGGGCTGCTCCTCTTCTGCTTCGCATAAAAACACTTTCTGAAATCGATAAAAAACAATACAACAAATCAAGGCTAAAATGTGTTCTAAAAATAAAAATAAAAATAAATACCAAATTAGAAATAAGACTAGATAATTCGATATTGATAGTACGCCAGTCCCCGACAACGGCACCAAAAACTTGTTGCGATAATTTTATATGCTTACGCAAGTGTACATATCGCTTAAGTAATAAAGTCTGTAAGACCGAGTTATCGTCCTCAGAGACTGGTTTATGAATTACCGATTATATAAGCTATGGTTTCTATTTGGCAATCGTTAATAATTTTTGGGTTGTTTTAAACTAAGAATTAAAACTAAGCAAAATGCATAAATTTAAACTAAGAATGATAATACTTTGGTTTAAAGACAATTATGAAGGGAATTATGGTTTCCAATCTCCTCAACTATCCACTCTTTCACTTGTTAATGCACAACTAACGATTCTTCTTCTTTATTAAGATAGCAGGTTAACTAAGATGTTCTATATTCCGTTTAGGATATATAAAAGCTCAACCTTATACAGAAGTCTTCTATATTTCTATGATAAATCTTACCACACAGGAGGATTAAGAGCAATAACCTTAAACACTACACAAGTATCGGAGTACTTTCGTCCACGATTTTAACCTATGTCTAATCAACTGTAGCATATTCAAATCTCCCTTTTCAGATCTCGATTTGAAATCATATACGTTATGAAAACTAGTGATCAGTTAATTCCCATATAATCAATACAAGTTGAATAGATCTTAACAATTGAAGAAGAAATCACTAAATATGCATTAATTCATGAAAGAGTTTCAAGCGATTCAATGGAAAACCCTAATAAAGAAAGTAGCTCCTAGACATTGTCATGCTAAAAACTAATTTAATATCCAACATAGACTGAAATAAAACAAATGAAAGAAAAAGAACTTGAACAAAAGTCTCCAATTATAGCGTTGCCTCTATTCTTCGCCTCCAAAGGTATCATCCCTTTATATGTGAAGGCTCCAGGGTTTTTATATTAAGAAAAATCTCTTTTTTGGATCACTTTACCCCTCAGCAAATTCGGCTTCTTTTCTGAAAAATCTCGCGTCGGCACCGCGGCGCTGCTGGCAAGCGCCGCGGCTCTAATTAGGCCGAAAATAAACTGAAGCTACTGGAAATATTGCGCCGCGGTGCCTTCGACGATGATTTTTCGTCCTCAGCTACTGGAATTGTTACACCTCGGCTCAATAATTTTCTACCGCGGCTCATCAGCACCGCGACTCTTCTTGCCTTGCGCCGCGGCGCTCCTCTGCTTTTCGTCCGAATTTCACCATACTCCTTCCATGCTCCTCGGGACTCTTTTGCTTGATTGTTCGGGGCTCGGTTGCGCATTTACATCCTCCAAATTCGGCATATCATGTTAAATTCGTCATTTCCCACCTAAGTCGCTTATAACCTGAAAACACAACAAACAAAACATAATACTGTACAAAAACACTAAAAAAACACGTAAAAGACCCCCTAAAACAGACTCTAAAACAGTCCTAAAATGGACTTAACAAAAGGAACGTAAACAAAAACACTAAAAGGAGATAACTATAAGTTATTAAATTAAATAAATCGAGAGGGCATATAACTAGCATGTGTTTTACTGATTTTTTATTTGATGTCCGGTACTCGCATTGAATTCCAACTAATTCGAATCCGCATTACGTAAAACTCATTTAATGAGAAAGCGTTCTCTAACATGTTTTTTTATATTTAGAATTCGAACCGAAAATCTGTGATTAAGATCGGAGGACCCTATCCATCTCACTACAATATCTAATTGGTTGTATATAATATTTTTGAACGCAGGGTGATAGCCATATTATATCCAAGATGTTTTTAAATTGAATATACTAATTAATTAATACAGTATAACATTAAAAGGATATGTATGAAATGCGGTAGACTTCTGTTGTAGCGTGTGAACTTTGTCGGCCAACTCTACGGTCTGAACGGGACAGCAATAAGTAGCACACCGGGGGTACTTTGGGTCTTTGCTTTGTATCTATATACATTCTTTATATCTTCATTTTTCTTCTAAATTTTATAAGATCTAATTTATTATCCGGGAATAATGTAAAAAGTATTTATACGATCAACGGACTTCAAAAAAAAAAGTGAAAAAAGTGTATAAATAGTAAAATAATCTATATCATTTAAAAGTTATAGTTGATTATAGTTATTTTTACATAAAATATAACTTAAATAAAAAAGAAAAAAAGAAAAGTAGTAACGTTATTAAATAAAAATATATAAATCATTTTTTCATTTTTTTTAAAAAATCACTCGGATATATCCGATATTGGGTTTGTAAATATGTAAATACTGTAAAGTGAAAGTCTCAGGAGAAAAAAAAACACAAACAACAAAGACAACTTCATATTTCGATAAACTGAAAATGAGATCTCGATTAAAAAGAGAAGTTATTAGATTAGAAGAGGGGGACAAACTTAACATATAAACTTATGCTGGAAATATTTATTAAACGTGAAATAAAGTAAATCATATTAATTATGAATCGAACAATTGGGACCCCGCACGTTGGAAACATGATTTCCACACACGTGCACATAAAGTACCAATGATCATTATTTCTTTAAATGGAAGATATATTGCTATGTATACGAGACATAAAAGAATAGACGATTATTGGCCAAATGAAAAATGGTTTCACGTTGGTAAATGAAAGGAAGAAATGTGTAAGAGATGAAATGAATCAGAAATCGCCAGGGAAATACGGAGAGGCACCGCGGTGCCTCCACCTAGGACCGCGGTGCAAATTCGGTTTTCAGGTTCCAGTGACTTACTGAAATTTAGGCACCGCGATGCTTCGACGTTTTTCAGTAACGTTGGAGGCGAATTAAGGCTGTTCTTGAGCTGACTTTGGAGCAATTAATCTCCATTATTTGGCTATTGATTTCAGCCATTACTAGGCTGAATTAACCTCAATATCAATGGTCATTACTTGACATTGATGGCCATTTATTTGGTTAATTGAGAAGACAAATTCATCTACCTATAAATTGATGCATTTGGCACAATTGTAAAACACATTCACTAAGCAATTCTCAAAAGTTGTCTTCCTCTCTTGCAATCACAAAACACTCAAAGATCTTTTTTCCTAAGCAAACACTTGAGTTTTCTTTGCTCATTTGCTGTTTTATCTTGGGAGATAAGTTTCCATTACAACCGATGAAAGGATATACGGGGCAATATTATCGTAAGGATAGATCAATAATTTGGTCGACTCAGCAAACCCTCTTATTTGACCATTTTCAGATTTCTAACATACTAGTTGTTGTTATATTCTCATTTCCTTTATTTCTACACTCGGTCCTCACAATCTTAAGATAATATTCGCTATTTCAACAACAACATGACTGGACAAGATCAATTCAATCAATTCAACACTGAAAATTCCACCGATGCTCAAGACAATCCCACTACTCAAGGCTCTAACGCTGCCTTCAACTCCACTGTTCTTGGCACTACTAGTGTCACCACTGATCATGACATTCCTAATGTCTTTCAAACCACTGCTTTTGACACTCGTAGATGATATGATTCAGGATTTCTCAGCGGTAGTTCTTGAAGCTAACCTCGTTGAGAATCCGGTGCAATGATGGCTAGACACGGGTGCTACCTGTCACATATATTCCAATAAAGAAGCCTTCTCCACTTATACACCAGTCTCAGACAAGAAGTTCTTCATGGGAAATAATTCTTCTTCAGAGGTACTGGGGGTAGGAAAAGTGATCCTAAAGACGACGTCCGGGAAGGAGCTGACTCTGAAGGAAGTGATGCATGTCCCAGAAATTCGAAGAAATTTAATTTCTGGATCTTTGTTAGTAAATGCTGATTTTAGGCTAGTATTAAAGGCTAACAAGTTTGTAATCACTAAGAATGGAACCTTTGTAGGAAGGGGCTTCGTCTGTGAAGGCCTATTTAAGTTTAATGCTGCACCTGTAATGCCTTCTGTTTCAACTATCAATAAAATTGAGCCTTCTACTTACTTGATTGAGTCATCTAATTTATGGCATCATAGATTAGGACATGTTAACTATCAATCTATCCAAAGATTGGTAAAGCTGGAATTATTGCCGTATATCGACATAAACCCTCAACGTAAGTGTGAGGTGTGCGGAGAGGCAAAACTTTCCAAGAGTTCCTTTAGATCCGTCGAAAGGGAAACCGCTCCTCTAGAACTTATACATACTGATATATGTGATTTGAAGTTCGCTCAAACTAGAGGGGGGAACAAGTACTTTGTGACTTTCTGTCACGACTCTACCCCGGGCCAGCGACTGGTGCCCTACCTGGGCACCCCCTCTTATACCTCACATCCCATATAAGACATAAGCCAATAAAAATATGGAAACAGTATAAGTAGCAACAAGGCAAGCCGGTGAGGCTGCCGATATATATATATATGGGAACATCCCGACAATACAGTTATACAATTTGGCCCAAAATAAATACAACTCCCGCAAGTCCAGCCCACATTTAAATACATACCTCTAAGAGTTTGGAAACATAACTGTGACGGGACAGGGCCCCGTCATATCCCTGAATGTACATAAGACTGTAAACACCGTACCAAAAGACAAGCCTCTGAAATAATGGAGCTTCCTAAAAAACTGAACAGTATCCTAAGAGCGATGATCACCAACTTGTGTATCTATACCTGCGGCATGAAACACAGCCCCCCGATGAAAGGGGGTCAATATGAAAGATGTACCAAGTATGTGAAACTGAAAGTACTGTAATGAAATCATAACAGTCTAAAATAAAGCAGGAGACATGTATGATAACCAAAATAACAGTACAACTGTGCCTGGAAAAAGTGGTAGAAATGAGAATCAATTTCTTTACCTTTTTAAAACCTGAATCAACTACACCATTTCAGATTATGAACTCATTACCATTTTAATTATGAAATCCATGTCAAAATCAAGAATGCCTGTCTGTACAATCCACATATATATCTATAATATAATGTGACCACATGAGTATTTAAATTCACACCATGGACCTTGTCCATGAAATAATATAATACAAGGTATAACATGTCCCGGCCTATTCTGTGTCTCGGTGTAAAGTCAAATAAGGTATGACATGTCCCGGTCCATTCCGGGACTCGGTGTAAGGTGCTATAGTCATGTAAAGTACGACATGTTCCGGCCCATTCTGGGACTCGGGGTAAGGTGCTATAGTCATGTAAAGTACGACATGTTCCGGCCCATTCTGGGACTCGGTGTAAGGTGCTATAGTCGTGTAAAATACGACATGTTCCGGCCCATTCTGGGACTCGGTGTAACAATGCAATCCTATGACATTTTAAACCATCTTTTGACTTCCCATAAAGCCATTTTAATAAACTTTCATTTTAGAAAATTAAGGCACTATCACATCTTTTTCTTTTTAAATAAACCAAGGCATTATCATGTCATGTAACATTAGGGAAATGAACCCAAAGTACTATTTACATCTATTCTTTATAAAAGAATCATTTCATGTAATAAACCCCAAGATACTAACACTTGTAGTATCAAGGTACTTCTTCTTTAAAAATCAAGCAACCTATACTTTTAAATCAAGTTACTCATTCTCTTTAAAATCAAGTAACTTATCTCTTTAAATCAAGTAAACTTATACCTTTCAAATCAAGTAAACTTTTAACATCAAGTAATTCCTTTCCTATACTACAATGAATCTAATTTCGTTTAAAACATGTACGTCCACCGTACTATACATTTTATAAGGTTCATGCTCAAAGAAAGATAAAAAGCACGTCAAGTAGAATATGCCACACGTAGTACTTCAACCTAAAATGACAATAGAATTTCTATCAACTTCAAGCTTTCTAAGGTAGAATAATACCAAGTAAAGGGTCTCTTATTTTACGGAAAATTGGGCAGCACTTTCCCTGTTTCTACGTACTTTTTCACCTTTTCCAAGGCCCGAATTTCAACAACCAACAAGCCACATTTAAGGGCACAACAAAGCAACAACCAAAGGGGATTACACACCAACTTGACGTGTAAAATTCTGCTCCACAATTCACATAAAAACAATCCAATAAACAATCCATAAAATATCCAACAATTTAAGCCATTCTCGGCCAACAACAACAACATATCCAAAGCCCTTTTTCTTAATTCCTTTTAATCCAATTCTCATTCCAACATGTTATATAAGTTATATTAACTATCAAAAACAATATTTCCTTCATTATATAACATGTAACAAGTGTACCTAACGACAATAATGGCTAATGAATCCAACACCCGAAATGGGTCATGTCTCGGCCCCAACATCCCATATTGTCCAAACCATTTTTGATCTTCATTCTTTTTAGCACGAGCTCATTTATATATTACTACAACATGTAATCTTCAATTACTTCAAGAGGAAAATGATCCTTACCTCAAATATGCCCAAAATAGTCCAAGTTAAAGTCGGTCCTTAGAATAGTCTTAGCTCATATTCTTCAAGTTCCAATCACCCCCATGTAACCTCTATAAGCTTATAATAATATTCTCTTCAAGTTTCAATACAAAAGTTGAAGAACACCCTAGGGTTTCAAAACCCTAGTCACGGCCCAATGAAGATTTTGGGGTTAAAGGTGATTAATCTTGGTTAATACTTGATTAGGAGCCTTAATCATGTATTAATAAACCTAAGCTTGGAAGATTTAGGGATTTTTTGGTCTTAAAAAGGTCCTACGACCAAGAGCTTCTATGAGAGGGAGATATAGAATTTTTCATGAAATGTTTCTAAGTGTTAGGTCTTGCAATGCCTCTATGTATATATAATATATCTCAATGGTTGGATTCTTGACAAATGTATGGACAAGTGGAGTGGGACCCATTTGTCCACTTGTCTTCAAAATATCTAAAGTCCAATGTCAATGACAAGTGGGGGGGGGGGGGGGAGGGGGGGTTGACGCTTGTCACCCTCCTATTGGTCAAAATTATATCTTCCCCAAAAATATCTATATTTGGCCAAAATATCTCAAAACTTTGTGGGCCCCACAAAATCGCAAAATTCTCCGGTGGACCCCACATGACCAAATCTGAAACTTAAAAATCCAAAACTCTAATATATTATACTAATTCCATATACCAAATTTGAGAATCAAATTCCAAATTATAAACTTTTTTTCTTCACAAGGTTCCGAAATTTCTTCTTAGGAAAAAGTGATTTTCCTTTCGTTCCAAAATTCAAATCTTATTTTCTCACGTACGTCCTCCTCTCATTCTCTTGGAAATATGGGGTGTAACATACTCCCCCCCCCCTTAGAAACATTCGTCCCGAATGTTCATACTAGGTTCAAAACTAAACAGATATCGGCATAGTCCCGTTAAACTATACTCATCGAAACCAAATATGTCACACATAACCACAATATATCACACATGCCTATACACCAATCCTTAGCCAAGCGAAGAACATAATTACCTGTACAACTATAATTTCCTCCACATTTATCATCCTTGTAGTAATCCTTCATTCTACTCATTATTAACCAAAATATTCTACCTTGATACTCGATCATATAGTTCCATTATACTTATTAACTGCTCTCATATCTCCATAACATTAAGCAATACAACAATCTTACCAATGCATATAAGCCTCTAAAGGATAAAAAATATACCTGTAATCATATCTGGTGACGACTCCTGGTCACGTCTACTGATCAAAACATATAGGCGGTTCGAAGGACCGCTAAAATTGGGAACTCCCACCATGGCATCTACCACGGCCTGCTGGCGTATAGATATCCTGCCCTGCGGGGCGCATAGCTATAGAAGGTGAAAAACCAACAACTGATCCAGTAGGCTGAATCATCCCACTTGTACCCCTCCTACTAGGACATTCCCTCATCATATGGCGCTGAAAGTCGCAGGCAAAACAAACACCAGTAGTAAGACGACATTCCCCGGAATGACGCCTGCCACATTGTGAACACTGAGGGAAAAATGGCCCCGACTGAGTAGAACCCATGTATACCAGTGAACCGAAAGCCCTGGAGCCCTGACCATCTCCTGAATACCCGGGATGATCAAACCTCCCGCCTGAAGACTGTGGAGGAGTACTCTGCACTGGTTGGGAAGAATACCCTACATGCTGCTGAGGCTGTCCGCCTCGAAAACTCACCCGAAAATACTACCGTCTTGGCTCTCTTAGGCTGATCCCCATCCTGACCTCTATCTGGGCGTCACCTTCTATGTCGCTCCTCGACTCCCTGTGCATACGCCTGAATACAAGCAATATCCATGCTCGACTGAAGCGCTACTGCCATGCACCCATCAATGAGATAGTGGTCTAGCCCCATCATGTAACGGTGCACCCTGTCCGGCATGTCCGCTACTATAGTGGGTGCAAAATGAGTCAATAAGTCAAATTCCAGGCTATACTCTCTAATAGTCCTTCCACCATGCCTCAAGGTCAAGAACCTGTCAACCCTGGCTCTCCTCATCTCAGGAGGCAAGAAGTGGTCAAGAAAGGCCTCCGTGAACTCGTCCCATATAATTGGAGGAGTACCCTCACCCCTGGACAGCTCCCATGACTCGAACAAGTTAACTGCTACATTGCGCAACCGGTAAGAAGTCAATACGACCGACTCGGTTTCCGAAGCCTTAATCACTCTCATCGTCCGCTGGATCTGACGGATGAACTCTTGAGGATCATCCTCGGACCTCGACCCATAAAACTCGCAGCATCGCAACTCGAAGTCCCAACCTCAAACCGCTCGCTTCGTTAGCACGGCTCCGCTTATAAGTCTGTCGTTACTATCATAGCGATCGGAATGTATCTCTGAAGTCCATATTCTCTCGCCGGCCGAGGAACTGAGGCTCGTGTGTGAGCCTCGAGGTTATTCTTGCTCTAAGCTCCTCTGGTGACGGTGGCGTAACAGAACTAGACATCTGACGCACGACCTCAGGCAAAGACTGGGCCTGTGCCCTCGTAACTCTCTGCGTCCCACTAGCAGCTCCTACTGCTGAATTGCCCTTCTGGGCCGTTGTTGCCTTCTGTGAGGGCATAACTGTAACATAAGAATACGTCAGAGAGGGATCAACCTAATAACACAACTCTACTGCACGATCTTAGAGTGAGAAGAATGGAAACTAATCCTAAATATCCTGTAGCCTCCTGTTTATAGGTGTGGTGCACAGCACACCGATAACCAAGACTCTACTAGACACGGTCTGTAGACAATTCCGAGGACTAACTGCTCTGATACCACTCTGTCACGACCCGACCCCGAATCCGCGACTGGTGCCCTACCTGGGCACCCCCTCTTATACCATCACATCCCATATAAGACATAGACCAATAAAAATATGGAAACTGTATAAGTAGCAACACGGCAAGCTGGTGAGGCTGCCGCTATATATATATATATATATATATATATATATATATATATATATATATATATACGGGAACATCCCGACAATACAGTTATACAATTTGGCCCAAAATAAATAAAATCCCGCAAGTCCAACCCACATATGAATACAGACCTCTAAGAGTTTGGACACATAACTGTGACAGGACAGAGCCTCGCCATACCCCTAAATGTACATAAGAATGTAAACACCGTACCAAAAGACAAGCCTCCGAAATAATGGAGTTTCCTCAAAAACTGAACAGGATCCTAAGAGTGAGGATCACCAACCTGTGTATCTATACCTGCGGCATGAAATGCAGCCCCCCGAGGAAAGGGGGTCAGTACGAAAGATGTGCCAAGTATGTGAAACTGAAAGTACTGTAATGAAATCATAACAGTCTAAAATAAAGCAGGAGACATGTATGATAACCAAAATAACACTACAACTGTGCCTGGTAAAAGTAGTAGAAATGAGAATAAATTTCTTTACCTTTTTAAAACCTGAATTAACTGCACCATTTTAAATTATGAACTCATTACCATTTTAATTATGAAATCCATGTCAAAATCAAGAATGCTTGTCTGTACAATCCACATATATATATATCTATAATATAATGTGACCACATGAGTATCTAAATTCACACCATGGACTTTGTCCATGAAATAATATAATGCAAGGTATAACATGTCCCGACCTATTCTGTTTCTCGGTGTAAAGTCAAATAAGGTATGACATGTCCCGGCCCATTCCGGGACTCGGTGTAACGTACTATAAGTCATATAAAGTACGACATGTTTCGGCCCATTCTGGGACTCAGTGTAAAGTGATATAGTCATGTAAAGTACGACATGTTCCGGCCCATTCTGGGACTCGGTGTAAGATGCTATAGTCATGTAAAATACGACATGTTCCGCCCATTCTGGGACTCGATGTAAGGTGCTATAGTCATGTAAAGTACGACATGTTCTGGCCCATTCTGGGACTCGGTGTAAGGTGCTATAGTCATGTAAAGTACGACATGTTCCGGCCCATTTTGGGACTCGGTGTAACAATGCAACCCTATGACATTTTAAACCATCTTTTGACTTCCCATAAATCCATTATAATAAACTTTCATTTTAGAAAACTAAGGCATTATCACATCTTTTTCTTTTTAAATAAACCAAGGCATTATCATGTCATGTAACATTAGGGAAATGAACCCAAAGTACTATGTACATATATTCTTTATAAAAGAATCATTTCATGTAATAAACCCCAAGATACTAACACTTGTACTATCAAGGTACTTCTTCTATAAAAATCAAGCAACCTATACTTTTAAATCAAGTTACTCCTTCTATTTAAAATCAAGTAACCTATCTCTTTAAATCAAGTAAACTTATACCTTTCAAATCAAGTAAACTTTTAACATCAAGTAATTCCTTTCCTATACTACAATGAATCTGATTTCGTTTAAAACATGTACGTCCACCGTACTATACATTTTATAAGGTTCATGCTCAAAGAAAGATAGGAAGCACGCCAAGTAGAATATGCCGCACGTAGTACTTCAACCTAAAATGACAATAACATTTCTATCAACTTCAAGCTTTCTAAGGTAGAATAATACCAAGTAAAGGGTCTCTTATTCTACGGATAATTGGACAGCACTTCCCCTGTTTCTACGTACTTTTCCACCTTTTCCAAGGCCCGAATTTCAACAACCAACAAGCCACATTTAAGGGCACAACAAAGCAGCAACCAAAGGGGATTACACGCCAACTTGACGTGTAAAATTCTTCCCCACAATTCACATAAAAACAATCCAATAAACAGTCCATAAAATATCCAACAATTTAAGGCCATTCTCGGCCAACAACAACAACATATCCAAAGCTTTTTTTCTTAATTCCTTTTAATCCAATTCTCATTCCAACATGTTATATAAGTTATATTAACTATCAACAACAATATTTCCTTCATTATATAACATGTAACAAGTGTACCTAACGATAATAATGGCTAATGAATCCAACACCCGAAATGGGTCATGTCTCGGCCCCAACATTCCATATTGTCCAAACCATTTTTGATGTTCATTCTTTTTAGCACGAGCTCATTTATATATTACTACAACATGTAATCTTCAATTACTTCAAGAGGAAAATGATCCTTACCTCAAATATGCCCAAAATAGTCCAAGTTAAAGTCGGTCCTTAGAATAGTCTTAGCTTCTATTTTTCAAGTTCCAATCACCCATATGTAACCTCTATAAGATTATAATAAACTTCTCTTCATGTTTCAATACCAAAAGTTGAAGAACACGCTAGGGTTTCAAAACCCTAGTCACGACCCAATGAAGATTTTGGAGTTAAAGGTGATTAATCTTGGTTAATACTTGGTTAGGGGCCTTAATCATGTATTAATAAACCTAAGCTTGGAAGATTTAAGGATTTTTTGGTCTTAAAAATGGCCTAAGGCCGAGAGCTTCTAGCCTTCTATGAGAGGGAGATATATAATTTTTCATGAAATGTTTCTAAGTGTTAGGTCTTGCAATGCCTCTATGTATATATAATATATCTCAATGGTTGGATTCTTGACAAGTGTATGGAAAAGTGGAGTGGGACCCACTTGTCCACTTGTCTTCAAAATATCTAAAGTACAATGTCAATGACAAGTGGGGGAGGAGAGGGGGGGGGGGTGACACGTGTCACCCTCCTATTGGTCAAAATTATTTCTTCCAAAAAAATATCTATATTTGGCCAAAATATCTCAAAACTTTGTGGGCCCCACAAAATCGTAAAATTCTCCGATGGACCCCACATGACCAAATACGAAACTTAAAAAATCCAAAACTCCAATATATTATACTAATTCCATATACCAAATTTGAGAATCAAATTCCAAATTATAAACTTTTTTCCTTCACAAGGTTCCGAAATTTCTCCTTAGAAAAAAGTGATTTTCCTTTCGTTCCAAAATTCAAATCTTATTTTCTCACGTACGTTCTCCTCTCATTCTCTTGGAAATATGGGGTGTAACACTTTCATAGATGATTACATTAGGTTTTGTTACCTTTACTTACTAAAAAGTAAAGATGAAGCCTTTGAAGCATTCAAACACTACAAAGCATAAATTGAGAACCAACTAAGCGGACGGATTAAAACAATCCATAGCGATAGAGGGGGAGAATATGTAGTGCATTTTGAAGAATTCTATACCCAATCTGGTATAGTTCATCAAACAACGGCTCCTTACTCACCTCAATCAAACGGTGTTGTTGAACGCAAGAACCGAATACTAAAGGAAATGATGAATGCTTTAATCATCAATGTGAGCCTCCCTCAAACCATGTGGGGAGAACTGTCCTTACCACGAATAGGATTCTTAACAGAGTTCCACACAAGGGTAAAGACAAGACTTCATACGAGCTATGGAAAGGAAAGAAACCTACCTACAAGTATTTGAAGGTATGGAGTTGTCTGGCCAAGGTAAAAGTACCTATGCCAAAGCAGGTCAAGATTGGACCTACGACTGTGGATTGCATATTCATCGGATATGCCAATAACAGTAGTGCTTATCGCTTCATAGTGCATAAGTCGGATGTAGCAGACATTTACAAAGGTACGATCATGGAATCAAGAAACGCATGATTCTTTGAAGACACGTTTCCATACAAGAAAAATAACATAACCTCTCGTAAACGAAGTTATGATCAAAACTCCAAGGATCAAGGAGTTGATGACTACCTAGATCCAAACGGTTCAGATCTAGTGAATTCTGAAGTGGCTGATTATCCGGATTTCAGTATTCCAGATTCTCAAGACTTGGAAGATTCAGAGATGGAACCAAGGAGAAGCAAAAGGGCCCGGAAGGACAAGTCCTTCGGTCCAGACTTTGAAGTTTATTTGATTTAGGATGAACCACGGACAATCGCCAAAGCATTGTCAACTCCAGAAGCACCGCTCTGGAAGGAAGCTTTAGAAAGTGAGATAGAATCCATTCTGCATAACCACACCTGTGGGTTGGCTGAACTTCCCCCGAGACACAAACCATTGGGTTGTAAGTGGATCCTTAAACGAAAGTTAAAGGCAGATAGATCTATCGACAATTACAAAGCTAGGTTAGTAGTCAAGGGCTATCGCCAAAAGGAGAGTGTCACGCCCCGAACCGACGGGCCGCGACTGATGTCCTACCTGGACACCCTTATACCCACACATCACATATAATCAACGGAAGCTTAAGAACAACTGATCATCTCATACCAAATGGATCATGTCCCCAGAACGGTCATAAAAAAAAATAGGCAAGCCGACAAGGCTGCCATTATATACACAAATCCGAAATGAACTACAACTGTACATGTCCAACCCACACATGACTACAAACCTCTAAGAGTAAGACAATAACTATGACGGGACAAGGCCCCGCCGTACCCGTGAATATACATAAGCCATAATAGAAGATCTGTACCAAAATGACTAGGCTCCGGAACAATGGAGTTATCCCAAAACGCTGAGCAAGGATCCTAAGCTCGCGGATCACCAAACTGAGTACCTATACCTGCGGGCATGAACGCAGCCCCCCGGAGAAGGGGGTATGTAAAGAGAAAGTATATTAAATAAGATCATAGCTGGCCACAAGATGACAGAGACAAGTATAACAATCAAAATACCAGATCCAACCGTGCCATATAAAATAAGAGCCAACTGTAGCTTTTAAAAACATAGAGTCAACTGTGCCTTTTTAAAAAGTGAGAGTCATGTCAAAATCACGAATGTCTGTCCATTTACTCATATACTGCCATAGGTATCTATACCCGCATCATGGATACATGTCCATGGAATCATATACTGTTGTGAGTATCTGTACTCGCATCATGGATACATGTAAATGGAATCGTATATGTCATGGTATCTATACCCGCATCATGGATACATGTCAATGAAATCATATACTGCCGTGAGTATCTATACTTGCATCATGGATACATGTCCATGGAATCATATATGTCATAGGTATCTATACCCGCATCATGAATACATGTCCATGAAATCATATACATATAAACATTGTCGGCCCTTTAGTGAGGGACTCGGTGAACATTTAACACATACGTACCCCGACCCATTATGGGACTCGATGTCTTTTTACACATAACATATCCAGGCCCATTATGGGACTCGGTATTCTTTAGCACATAACATATCCCGATCCATTTTGGGACTCGGTGTTCTTTAGCACATAACGTACTCGGCCCGTTGTGGGACTCGGTGTTCTTTTACACATAACATACCTGGCCCATTGTGGGACTCAGTGTTCTTTTACACATAACATACCCGACCCATTGTGGAACTCGGTGTTATTTTACACATAACATACCTGGCCCATTGTGGGACTCGGTGTTCTTTTATACATAACATACCCGGCCCGTTGTGGGACTCGATGTTCTTTTACACATAACATACCCGACCCGTTATGGGACTTGGTGTTCATTTTACACATAACATACCCGACCCGTTGTGGGACTTGGTGTTTATTTTACACATAACATACTCGGCCTGTTGTGGGACTCGTTGTTCATTTTACACACTTGCATGAATAGCTATCATGAGCAACCTTGTGCAATTTAAATCATCTTTTGATTCTCAATAAATTCTTTATAATGAACTTTTATTTTAGAAAAAACTAAGGCACTATCATATCATATATCCTTTTTGAAACCATCATTTGAAAAATCAAAGACACTTTCATATCACGTATCATTAGGAATTAAGGTCCAATAGAACTATGTACGTCCGCCGTACACTTACTTCATATAAACATGCCAAAAGAAGAAAGGATAGTTCACATACCTTACCAACACGATAGTAGAATACGTCTCAAATATGTACTTCAACCTATAACAATAATAACACTTCTATCAACTTCATGAATACTAGTGTAAGTCATATACCACATAATGGTCTTCTTTTCATATAAAAAATTCGGGCAGCCCTTCCCCTATATATACTCACATCCACAACTTCCAAACGAGGCCAATAACATCAATAACCGAGCACCAATTAAGGGCACAACCAAAACAGCAACCAAGGTGATTTATACACCTACTTCTCATGTTAATCCGGCCTCTTAATCCATATAAAACAGTCCACTAAAACAGTACATACTTCAACAACAACGAAGGTAAGATATGAAGCCTTTCTACACCTTTCTACACCCTCGTTCCTTTAGGACATACATTAGCAATTACCACATTTAACATGCATAATGGTAACTAAATTTTCAGCATTTTAACACCACAAAACAGCCCCTAAAACAGCACGACCATATCCAACAGTTTTAAGATAGTTTCGGCCAACAACAACAATCCAAAGCCCTTTCCATAATGTCTTATAATCCAATATTTGTTTCAATACATTTATATAAACCATATCATCTTTCAATAACAAGATTTCCTTCAATCTAACATGCACTTAGTGACGATGATAACAATAACAACCAACGAATCCAATATGAACAAAACAACCCATTAAATCGGCTAACATGCCAAAACTGTGACATGCACTTCTTATTCTTCATTTTTCTTAACACAAGTTCATCCCTTAACTATAACATCATTTAACTTCCAATAATCTTAAGAGGAAGAAGAAATCTTACCTTCACTTTAGCCAAAACAATCCACTAGTTTCGGCCACCACCACTTCCTTTTGTACCACTTCTTCAAGTTACAATAACACACACGTATCCTCTACAAGCTTGTATCCATCTTGCTTTCATGTTTCACTTCCAAAAAGTTCATCAACAAGCTTAGGGTTTCAAAAAGTTTCTTGGCCAAAACTGTGACCAACAATTTTGGAGTGTTAACTAGGCTTAGAACTTAGTTAAGGAGCTTGATCTTGGAAAATAAGTTGATTTTGTCTTCTTGGCTGAAGGGATTTCGAAACTTGAAGCTTAAGAAAAGAGATAAGAGTTGGAGGATGAAGATATTATGATCAAGTCTTGCAAAACTTTGAATATATTAAGTGTATGTAGCACAAGTAGAGGGGGACCCACTTGTCTTTCTCATCACAAAGTCTTTCAAGACTTGTATTAAACTTGTAGCTTTGCTACACAAGTGGGGAGGGACACGTGTCACCCTCTTATTCTCCCATAATTCTCTTCACAAAAAAAAAAATCCAACACTTAGCCATAATCTTATAATTTTCGATGGACACCCCCCTAAAACTGTGAAATTTTTCGATTGGCTCAATTCTTAATGCCAAGATTTAATAATACAATCCTAAGTCCATAACTCCATTTGAAAAAAATTCAACCACTAATATTAATTCTCGTCGTCACATGTTTTTTGTATCAAAAAATTTTCCATATAGAAATGTAAATATACTTTCCTTCCAACATTCAATCTTATTCCCTTACTTACGTTCTCACTTATATGCCCTGGAATTACGGGGTGTAACAGAGGGCCTTGATTACTTCGACACCTACGCTCCGGTATTTAGAATGACATCCATACGTATGTTCATAGCTATCGTCGCCTTGCGAGATCTTGAAATACATCAAATGAATGTCAAGACTGCCTTCCTAAATGGTGATTTGGAAGAAGAAATATATATAGATCAACCCGAGGGGTATGTGGTTTCAGGACAAGAGACAAAAGTGTGTCAGCTTGTCAAATCATTGTATGGGCTGAAACAGGCCCCTAAACAATGACACGAAATTTTTATAGTACTCTACTATCAAAAGGGTTCGCCATTAATGGAGGTGACAAATGTGTCTACATGAAAGGAAATGTCGAATCCTTCGTCATGATATGCCTTTATGTAGATGACTTGTTGATCACTGGAAGCAGTCATGGGATAATCCTAGAGACTAAGAACATGTTAAAACAGTGTTTTGACATGAAAGATATTGGCATTACAGATGTCATCTTAGGGATCAAGATCTCTAAGACATCTAATGGACTGGTCTTGTCTCAATCTCACTACATCAAGGAGGTACTCAAGAAATTTGGGATGTTCGACAGTTCACCGGTATCGACACCATTGGATATAAGTCAAAAGATTGACAAACATCTTAGTAAGCTCGTACGTCAGGAGCGATATGCGCAGGTGATTGGTAGTCTGATGTATATCACAAACTGCACTCGACTTGATATCGCTTATGCAGTCAATAAATTGGCTAGGTTTACCCGTAATCCAAGTGAAGATCACTGAAAAGTGTTGAATAGGGTACTACGGTTCCTAAAGTTCACGCTAAATTTTGGGCTGCACTATTCGAGATATCCAGCAGTACTAAAGGGGTACAACGATGCAAACTGGATATCTGATAGCGACGACATCAAGTCCACCAGCGGATATATTTTTACAATCGGTGGTGGAGCTGTGTCTTGGAAATCCTCTAGGCAAACTCTTATTGCCCGATCCACGATGGAGTCGGAATTTATCGCTTTAGATAAAGCGGGAGAGGAAGCTGAGTGGCTTCATGGTTTTCTAGAGGATGTCCCATGTTGGGATAAACCCGTGTCTTCTGTAATGATCCACTGCGATAGTCAGTCGGCTCTAGGAAGGGCACGAAGTTCAATATACAACGGTAAGTCTCGTCATATTCGACGGAGACATGAGTCCGTTAGGCAGTTGATCACCTCGGGTATTATTTCCATTGATTACATAAAATCTAAGGAAAATATCGCAGATCCCTTGACGAAGGGAATACCCAAAGATCAGTTGTTCTGCCTGTCTAGGGGAATGGGCTTAAAACCCAAACAATAAGAACCGATATAGTGGACACCCAACCTTACAGACTAGAGATCCCAGGAATAAGGTTCAATGGAAAAACTAAACTGTAAAGGTTCCGTGAGCGCTTCGGTGGAAGCAAGAGCACTTCGGATAATATTTCTTTCTTAAGAAACATAATCCAAGGTCGTTCCCGCGATAGACAAAAAGTGCTACATGTAAGAGGGGTAAAGGATAAATTTCCAAACCTTTAATAATCCTCAATAGTTGAGGTTAGGTTGGGGAAATTTTTAATGGTTCCTAACGCTTGTGTAGCGGGGTATTGCAGGATACCTTGTAGGAGACCACTTATTTAAGTGCGAGGACAGGCCGCCTCAAATGAATGCACTTAAGAATCCAAGGGTGTCCATGACCCACGACGACAAAACATTAGAAAGATTGTGTATGAAAGGTGTTGTGTTGGTACCATTGTCTTGGAATATACTAAACACTGACGGTTCAAGATATCACGTTCACCGCGCATGTCCGATGGTATTCTACTATGTAAGGTTCAAAACTCTGGCTACCTCTCCAGATTCAACATCGATCCGCCGAGTGATTGCTCGAAAGACACTATACGCGTGCACCAAAATCTCTTCTAAGAGGGATTGTTGGAAATATTTATTAAACGTGAAATAAAGTAAATCTTATTAATTATGAATCGAACAATTGGAGCCCCGCACGTCGGAAACATGGTTTTCACACACGTGCACATAAAGTACCAAGAATCGTTATTTCCTTAAATGGAAGAGATATTGGTATGCATACGAATTGTTTGAGACATAAAAGAATAGACGGTTATTGGCCAAATGACAAATGGTTTCACGTTGGTAAATGAAAGGAAGAAATGTGTAAGAGATGAAACGAATCAGAAATCGCCACGGAAATACGAAGAGGCACCGCGATGCCACAAGGACAGGATCGCAGTTCTTGGAGGCACTGCGGTGCCTCCACCTAGGACCACAGTGCAAATTCGGTTTTCAGGTTCCAGTGACTTACTGGAATTTAGGCACCGCGGTGCCCTCCCGATGGACCGCGGTGCTTCGACGTTTTTCAGTAACGTTAGAGGCGAATTAAGGTTGATTCTTGAGCTGACTTTGGAGCAATTAATCTCCATTATTTGGCTATTGATTTCAGCCATTACTAGGCTGAATAAACCTCAATATCAATGGTCATTACTTGACATTGATGGCCATTTATTTGGTTAATTGAGAAGACAAATTCATCTACCTATAAATTGATGCCTTTGACACAATTGCAAAACACATTCACTAAGCAATTCTCAAAGTTGTCTTCCTCTCTTGCCATCACAAAACACTCAAAGATCTTTCTTCCTAAGCAAACACTTGAGTTCTCTTTGCTCATTTGTTTGATTGCTGTTTTATCTTGGGAGATAAGTTGTCATTACAACCGTTGAAAGGATATACTGGGCAATATTATCTTAAGGATATATCAAGAATTTGGTCTACTCAGCAAGCCCTCTTATTTGATCATTTCCAGATTTCTAACATACTAGTTGTTGTTATATTCCCATTTTCTTTATTTCTACACTTTGTCCTCACAACTTATATGAAGAGGTGATCGCAAGTTACAACAACAACATACTCAGTGTAATTTCACAAAATGGGGTCTGGGGAGTGTGATTTCCATTTTGGTCTACGGTGTTTGTGGAATTTTATATTGGCAATTAGTTTTTTTACGGGAAAATCATTTTTCTTAACTTTTTAAAAATCCATGAATATTCAAGAATAGCTCCCCTTTTGGTCTTATAATTAATGCACCGTGCATTACATATTATCCATACATTTTCTTCCAAAATATGGCATTTAATTGCTATGGGTTTGAAAAAGAGCAAATTTTCTGTATCTTTGAAAGTATTAAAGTGACAAATGATAGAAGGATTAAGTGGAAATTAAGATAGGACGATGTCATGTGTTGTCTCTTTTGTGTTTAAGTAATATTTAGGTCTCTAAGTGGGTCAAATTTGACATTCTAATTCATTAACCCAGCCAATTTCTTATTCTTCCTTTTGTATGTTGCTTCATCTTAAGGAAATATTGATTGGGAAGCTTTTGAATCATTGTTTTAAACATATGCTTGTTTCCAATCTAATTATAGTAATTGATTAGGTTGAAGCATTCTAGAAGGTTGCTTCTAATGATGCCTAATTGAACTTGCTTACATTAAAGAACACTAAAGGTTGTAATAGAGTGATAAGTATTTCTCCATCCTTAATTAGAGATTTTGATCGGGTTGAATTTCTGAGTATGAAATTACCTTTGATAGAGAGCATTTACCGGCGCGGATGCGGCCCTAAGCGATTACGAAACAATGAGTTGAGAAATCGAAACAAAAATTAAACAGTTAAATTAATGTGTGTTGCGAGATCTTTGGCACATTTCACCTAGAAGCTTGACATAAGGATGACTTAACATTATGTGCAGTGTAAAATCATAACATCCTCTATTAGAGCGAGCAACTAAATATTTTTTGAGCTTTGACCAGCTATTGATCTCGTGTACTAGATTAAATTCGATGGTGAATGATAAAAAGAGTAATTTCCGAGAGATATCCTATGATAAAAACGGAAAAAAATAATTCCTGATTATTTTCATTAATAAATGAGTATATATACAATTTACGATCTTCATAATATGAAAAATTCTATTCTATTCTACTCCAAAACCCTATTCTATTTGTACAAAAAAATTATAATTATGGTAAATATACAATGCTAATTATATAGAAAAACATAATTACCAAATAAGCTCCAAACCGTGATATACACGACTGTGTATATCGTGTATAACACGGTCTCCTATTCTCTTTGTGTTTCCGTGATATACACGGTATACACAAGGCATTGTATATGCCGTGTATACCATGTATATCACGGTATCTCACACCTCATGATCAAAGCGGACGATCATCGTCTGTTGGCGACTCTAAAATCTTCAAATAGGCGAGGAAGACCGCAGTAAAGATATGTCGCAATTTGGTACCTAGAAGGGACATGTAAGACACATACTTGTCCACGAGCTACTTTTTTGCGAACAAAGTGGATATCCATCTCGATGTGTTTAGTGCTGATGTTGAACCAGATTACCAGAAAGATAGATTGCACTAATATTATCACAATATACCAAGATATCTTTTTGAATAGGACAATGAAGTTGTAAGAGAAGATTACGTAACCAACATGATTCAGATACCACATTGGTTACCTCTCGATACTCGACCTCTACACTAGAGCGGGATAATGTAAACTGTCGCTTTGCAGACCATGGGACCAAGTTATCTCCAAGAAATATACAATAACCAGACGTGGAGCGTCTGGTATTCAGACAGCCACCCCAATCAACATCTGTATACGAGACAAGTGTAGAGACTGACGATAGATATAGATGCAAGCCATAATCAGTGTTCCATGGATGTAGCATCTAATGCATTTGAGCGCATTCATGTGCTCAACCCTAAGATCATTGATAAGCAAACACATTTGTTATATGGCATATGTAATATCCGATCTCGTGAAAGTAAGATACTATAGATCCCCTACAAGACAGTGATAGTGGGTGAGATCCTCATAAGGTGAGCCAGCCGTGTCACCCAGCATGGGTTTAGTATCAACTGGAGTGGAAGTAGACTTACACGAGGATATACCAGCTCACTCAATGATCTCAGATGCATACTTCCATTGTGATAGGAATAACCCACCTGAATGACGAGTGACAACAATTCCCAAGAAATAACTCAAGGGTCCCAAGTCTTTCATAACAAACTCAAAACTGAGTAATGTCATGATAGACTTGCATAAATCATCAAAAGAAGCAGTCAAGATAATATCATCCACATATAATAGAATATATGGCAGGGAAGTACCATGACGATATATGAACAGAGAATTATCAGACCTGCTGTGAGAAAATCCAATAGTAGATACATAGTCGGCGAATCTCTTATACCACACTCGGGGGCCTGCTTAAGTCCATACAATGATTTCTTCAACAAACAGACATGATTAGAATATGCGGGGTCTCTAAAATCCAATGGTTGATACATGTAAACTGTCTCCTAAAGATCACCGTATAAGAAAACATTTTTCACATATAGCTGATGAATGGGCCCAGGCTTTTGAAAGAGCAAGACTGAGAACAGTGTGAATGGTAGCCGGTTTGACTACCAAACTAAATGTGTCACCACAATTTATGCCAACCTGTTGTGTTTTACCATCACCTACAAGATGAGCCTTATGTCTCGCAAAAGAATCATCAGAATTATCTTTATGAGTAAAAATCCACATAGACCGAAGAATATTAACACCATAAGGACGAGGTACCAACTCCCATAACTTATTTTCAATAAGAGCATGATATTCACCGTTCATAGCCAATTTCTAATTCGAATAATTTAATGCAGATACTGGGTTACGGGGTAGAGGGGATTTAAGAACATTTGAATTTAGATTAAAATGTTGTTTTGGTTTAAAAATACCCCGTTGACTACGAGTAACAAATCTGTGACTCGGGGGAGAATTGTGTGGATTTTGGGGAAAATTCGGATGGGTGACGGACTTGACAGTAGGCAGTGGGCCTGCTAGCCCAACACGGGAAACATAAACTGGAACGGGACAGAGCTGGGAGTGGGCTGGGATGGTAGACTGGGCCGACAACCCAATGGACAACCCAGATGTAAACGGACCAGGGGCGGGAGTGGACTAGGAACCGTGTTGTGGGCCAGTAGGCAGTAGGCCTGTGATGCTCGATTTAATGCACACACTTTAACGCAAGTGCACGTTATCGTGACAAGTAATATAGTATAGGTAAGACCGAATATTGTCCTCAAGGATTAATGTTCAAGTACCAATTATCTATCCTTTGTTATCTATTTGGTGACCGATAATTGAGTTTGTTGATTATAACTAACAATTATAAAGGCTAATTAACTAAGTGTTTACTTCAGTGATGATGGAAATAGGGCTTCCAAGTCGCTTCAACTATCCGCTTATATTACTTATTAATGCAATGAATTATGGTTCTTCTTCTTTTGGAGATAACAGGTTTACTAATTCGTTTTATACTCCCGTTAAGGCTATATAAACACTCAACCCCAGTAGCGCTCCTTTCTACCTTTCGGTGATAAGGATGACTCTATAGGAGGATTAAGAACAAAAACCTTGTTAATCGTCACACACCTTGCGTGAAATTAGGTATTTAAACCCCTATTAACGCTACACAAGTAACTGAGGTATTTTCATCCCCAATCCGACCTATGTCTACCCAACTTACAACATAGTCACAACCTCCTCCTTTCGAAGTTTGATTAGAAATCATATAAATAATGATAATTAGTGATCAATTAATTACCAAGCATTCAAAGCAACTATTGGGTAAATCTCAACAATAAGAAGAACAACCATAAACATGCATTAACTCATAAAATAAGGTTCAAGTGAATTGACATGGAAAACCCTATAATGGAATTAGTTCCTATCCATTGACATGACAAGAACTAATTCAATATCCAACATAAACTAAAAGTAAAGTAAAGAAAAGAAAAGAAAATTACTAAGTAAAGGTCTCCAATCTTCAACTCCAAGAAGTCTTGTGTTTGTGCAAGAAAGGGAACCCTTGAAAAGCGCCTGGGTTCTCTTTTTATAGCCTCAAACCGCCCTTGAGTTTTCCTTCAGCTGCCATAAAATCGTCTAAAACTCGATTTTTCCGCGTCGGCGCCGCGACCTGCTATCGGCGCGCGGCCGCAACTTCAGCTCTCGGATATTAGGCGCGCTGGACTGCTGGCGAGGCGCGCGCGCGCTGGCCCGTGTCCGTGCCTGGTTCGCCACTTTCTCGTCTTTTAAGCTCTGGAACCTCCACTTTTGCCCTCTTTTAGCTCCCTTTCCGCCAAATAGCCATTTTAACCAATTTGACTGAAAAGAAAGAAAATCTATCCTAAGACGACACGTATTTGTACAAAAAGGGACAAAAGACTAACTAAAAACGACTCAAAAAGTGTATATAAAATACACCGATCAAATACCCCAAACTTAACCTTTGCTCGCCCTCGAGCAAAGATAAAAAGAAAGAAATAAAGACTCAAGAAAAAGGAAAAATAAAAGACTCAATGACATTGATCACTTTGCTGCATTGGTGTTACTTTAGAAAAACATGAAGATTAGCAGAATAATATGCAGGAACATATAGCATGAAATTTTAGCACTCTAAACACATTAAGCTAGATATTTCGCAAACTCATTTTTATCATGCTTAATGGAAGTCAAAATACTGAATCATGCATGTTAATTTCAAAAATCCTATGACATTTTTACTTGCTATTCTCCACTAATCATGGATATGCATATAAGAGATCTTCAGGACTTTTAAGGGTTGTAATGTAGGCTTAGGCACGGGTAGGTAAAATAGGCATTTAGGCTCATTTTTGTGTACCATAAGCTCTTCAGCTTTTCAATGTTTCCCTTTTCTTTTGATTCTTTCCTTCACTTCAAATCTATCTTTCCCTTCTTTTGTTTTGAGAGCGTGAAGTGTATCATAATAACAAACACCCCCAAACTTAGGCTTTTGCCTATTTCTTATAACTTTTTTATTGGGGTGCATCAATCTTGGTTGCTCTTTTTGTCTCTTTTTTAACACATTCTATTCCAACTATTTCAGATGTTTACTTATGACACAAGTATGGAAATATAGGGTGTCAAAGAAAAAGTTCAATTTTTAGGCTCAATGGGGCTGACTAGGGATATTTTTAATGTCAGGGATATAAAAGAGTGGTAAGAATTGGCTAACAAAGAAACGCCTGAGTCATCTCCCTAACATGCATATCCTAATTATTTCGCCTCAAATATCAAGCAATCATAACACATAGGTTTTAATCATTTATCATGCACAATTCAAGTAGAAAACTCCATATAGACAGATTTCATGAGTTTTTGGCATATCTAACCTAAGTGTTTAGATAGTTGCTCTAATTCCATTACATTATTCCACCTTACTTCACTAGGTGTTTCTAGTAACTACAACATGCATGATCGTTGACAGACAATTATGACTCAAAAGAAAAAAATTTATGACTCAAAATTACACAAAAACAATCAAAAAGACTCAAACATATCAAACATACTATAATAATAAGACACAATTAAGACAGGACACAAATAAGACACTCCCCCAAACTTAAATCACACATTGTCCCCAATGTGTGTAGACTCAAAGACAATAAAAGAAAAGACACTTACAAACTTGGTTTAAAATGGTGGCGGTGGCGGTGGATAATGCATTGAATCCCGTGAGAGGGGAGAGGCTCAGGATTTTTGATTAGGAGAAAGGGCCGTCGGATTAGGGCGTCGTCCCAGAATTTAGATTTTCCGTTGTGGCACCGCGGCGTCCAACTTACTGCCCTTCTTCGGGAATTTCTGCGCCGCGGCCCTGCTACGGGGCGCCGCGGCGCCTAGACTTGGCAATTTTTCTGGGTTTTTGACGCCGCAGCTCTGCTTATGGGTGCCGCGACGCTTAAACTTCAGCGCCTTTCTGCTCTTTTGGCGCCGCGGCGCTTACCCGTTTTTTCTGGAAATCCTGGCTATTCTTCAGTTTTCGCCTTCCAATTTTATTGTTGGTCTGCACCTGTTAACACAACACAAACACTACCTCCGTGAGACTGTTCTTAGTAAAACTAACTACATTAAAATAAATAATTTAAAATACTTTGGGTTGCCTCCCAAGTAGCGCTGTCTTTAACGTCTTTTAGCCGGACGCAAGTTCCTTAACTCAAGAAGTGTGGGGTGGATTAACCCCACACCCAATCCATTTTCTCCACATTTTTCGTTTTCTTCTTCTTCTTCTCTTCTTAAAATTATCTTCAAGGGAAGGTTCAGGAACACATATGTTACACCCCGTAAGTCCAGGACATGTATAAGAGAATGTACGTAAGGAATCAAGACTTGAAAATTAGTACGAAAGGAAGAATTGTTTTTCCGACGGAAAAAATCTTCCGGGCGTCGGAAAGGAAAAATGTTCGTTGTTGAGAATTGGATTCTCAAAATGCATTATTTGAAGAGTATGGAACCTATTAATATTATGGAAATTTATTTTACGGATTTGGTCATGTGGGGCCCACCCGAGGAATTTTACATTTTTGTGGGGCCCACGAGGGTTACAGAATATTATGGACGAATGAGAGAACGACACATGACACCTCCACCACTTAGTCTTTGTCGAATTAGTGAGGGGTAAAATGGTCATTGACCATCTTGGAAGATAAGTCTTCAAAGCTTGATATAATTGACCAAAGTCAACTTGCCACTTGGGCTTGATCCTAGTGAAACCCATCCTAGCCACTCATGTGTTGTAATCTAAGCCTTCCATTGTGTTATATATACTAGGCTAGTGCAAGACAAGCTCTTCTAACACTTAGAAATTTCACAACATTTTCTTGTCCACAATAGTTGCTCTCGGGTTTGACATGCTTGCCCACACAAAATTTTGTAGTTTTGATCCATTAGTCACAAGACTTTAACCCAATGTCCCTAAGGGTATTGTAAGGATATCTCAATAGAAAGATTTCAGAAAAATGACGTTTTCGTATTAGTCGCAAGGCGGAAACTTAAGGAGTTCTTCAACTTTGAAGTTGGAACTTGAAGATGAGTTCTTCATAGGCTTCTAAGGAGTGCTTGGAGCGGATTGGAACCTAAGGAAAGGAGCTAAGAATTTGCTAAGGAGCGACTTTGAATCTTGGAATTTTTAAGGGCTTATAAAGGTATAAATCTTGTCGTTTTAACAATTAAGATTTACTTATTGTTCTATCTAGGGATATTAGCAAGCATGAGTTATATATATTATGAAGTTTGATAAGTATATTGGCTATTGGAACCCTAATCCGAAAACTAGCATGTTTAGCCTTAAGATTACAATTCAAGTTGATTATTAGTTTAAGTCGTCACATGTTGTATAAAGAAGGAAATTGTAGTTGTTGAAGTTGTCTATGACTACATAACATGTTAGACCTTAGAACTTGGAATTGGAAAAGAATTGGAAAAGACTTTGAGTTGTTGGTTATAGGTTGACCAAGAATGGCTTGGATTTTAAACTACTTCGTATGAATTGTGGGGAGGAATTTTACACGTATTGTAAGGCGTGTAATCCCCTTTGATTGGTTGGTATGTTGAGCCTTAAATGTGGCATGTTTGGTTATTGTATTCGGCCTTGAAAAAGGTGGCAAAGTTAGTAGAAACAAAGGAAGTGCTGCCCGATTTTCCGTATAATAAGAGACCGTATACTTAGTATTATTCTACGTTAGAAACTAGAAATTGATAGTCATGTTGTGACCATTATAGGTTGACAATTCTACGTACGGCGTATTCGGCTTAGCTTGTGGATTTAGCCGAAAAGGTATGTGAACTATCTCCTCTTCTAGCATGATTCCTTAAGATAAAGAAAGTAAGTTCTACTCCTTAAATGATCCATTCCTTGGTTGTACTTGGATTGCCTAGTATAGAATTTGTTCTATGTACTTCCTTGATTGTACTTTGATGTTTAAATTGTAAGTTGTATAATCCATTGCCTTAGTGGAGTTTGGATTCTTAAGAGTGAAAGTATTTTGCTTAAAGTACATGGAGTCTTGAAAAGGAAGTGGTTTCCAAACCTTTTGGCTAGTGCCTTAGTTCCAAAACCTAATGGTCGTTTTAATGACTTTAGGGGAGTCAAAGGAGTGATTTACTTAATTGTTTTAAAAGAGGAGAAATGACATGATTTAAGAGATGTAACTTGTTTTAAAGGTGTGAGTTACTTGGGATTTAAAAGTATAAGCTACTTGTTTTCTAAAGATTTAGAGACTTGAAGTATTTTGAAAGTTAAGAAACTTGATTTGAAATTTTGTGATACTTGGTTTTAAGTATAAGTCTCTTGGTTATAAAAAGAATGAAATTGTCTAAAAACCATAAAGGGTTATAACGGCTTTATGGGAAGTTGGTTTTAACGGCTTTATGGAAGGATTAGAAAGTTGTCTATTTTGAGTATTAGGCATAAATTGCCTAGATTGTGAAAATTTGAAGTTACTTGATTTCAAGCTTTGAAATGAGTTTCTAGAAAGTGTATTAACTTACTTTGAAAAATAGATACACCTGATACTACACGTGTTAGTATCTGGGGTGGGTTTTACATAAAGGAGTCTTTTGAAAAGAATGTACGTACGTAGTACTTTGGCTTGGTTAATTGAGAATTATTCTATGTGTGCCTTGATAAGTACTTTGGCTTGATTAATTGAGAATTGCCTATGTGTGTTGGTGATAGCCTTTGAGTGCAAGTATTATGTTTTATTACGTGACTCGACTCTGGGTAATTTTGTCTTGTTGTTATGAGATTACTTGGTCGCGTCGACGGTGATGGGATGGATTCGGGGTATCTTCCATTATTTGTAGTACTTGGGTTAAATTCGATTTTTATAAAAGACATGGTAGTGCTTATGTTTTGTTTGATGGTCGGTTGAGGTAAGAGTATAAATGAGGGTAAACCCCGTTATACCACCTTCTCGTGGTAAGAGTATAAATGAGGGTAAACCCCAAGACGTTATACCACCGCTTTACCACTAAGAGTATAAATGAGGGTAAACCCCAAGACGTTATACCACTGTTTCCATGGATTTGCTACCCATGATTTTTGCTTATTTATTGTGACAGGCCATTGAGATGGGGTAAGAGTATAAATGAGGGTAAACCCCAAGACGTTATACCACCTGTAAGAATATAAATGAGGGTAAACCCCAAGACGTTATACCACCCACCTTCTCCCAGACCCTTCTCGGGGAAAGAGTATAAATGAGGGTAAACCCCAAGACGTTATACCATCTCGTGTTTTTTTTACTTTGGCCCGTCTTTTTTAGACACAGGTGGGACTTGGTGTTATATTATATCATGGTGATTGATATTATGCGTGAGACCCATGGTTATATTGAAATGACTCCCACGACTTGTTTATATTTGTTTATGTGTTAGATGCTGTAGGTTGGCTATCATACATGTCTCTGTTTTGTTTAGACTGTTATGATTTCATTCTGATATTTTCACTTCACATACTTGGTACATTCTTCATCGACCTCCTTGAAGTGCGTTCATCCGCATGAGTTTTGGGTGTTGTTTGGTGATCGGCAGTGTAGGACCCGCTCGAGTCTTGGATAGCTCCTTACGTTCGGAGTTTATCTTTTTGGTATAAGTTCTTTCGATCTGAGCTTTTATCTGATTATGGATGCAATGGGGCCTTGTCCCGTCATTTTTCAGTAAAACTCTTAGAGGTCTGTATTCATATTGTCGCACCCTTTTTCGACCGCGACTTTATAAAAAGCGAACCCTGCTTAAATAAATGTTAGAAAATAAATAAAAGTGCTAAATGTTAGAAAGAATGCTAAAATGTTAAAAGGTGCTAAGTGGTTAAAGATGCTAAAGTTTAAAAGTAAAAGGGGCTAGAAATGCTAAAGGGTTCGCGGAGTCGCCACCTAATTAATTTGGGTGAATTAGGACACCTAAATGTTGACTAGTTTAAAGTAAACATTAACTCCATTTTTGTGGTCTGCTAAGCTTAATGAGATTCTGGGTAAGGGTTCTTTATTATCCTAAAGGGAAGGGGTTAGGCACCCTAAAGGATCCGCTAACTTGCGGTTGTCCATTCAAACCTAGGATTAATTATTACGTTTAAAAATGCATGTTTTGAAAATATAAAGTTCAAGAAAGATGTTGCAAGTAATACTTGAGAAATATATATTTTCCATAAAATTTTGCACGAGTTTTGCTTATAAACACATAAAAGGGTTTATTGGAAAAGTATGTACTATAGGTAAAGTTTGATCTTTTATGAAAGTAAGAATTTGTATAGATAGCTCATAAGATATGTATGTTTTGCATTTTAAGAAAAACAAAAGTTCATTATGGAAAAGAATTATATACATAATATGTTAAGTGAATTACGAGAACAAAACATTTTTTATTTATGAACTTTATCAAAATGAAACCTTATTTTCTTAGAAAAAAAAAAGAGTAAAGAGTGATTAAAAAGTTTTGAAAGTTTTAAACAAGCATGACAAATTTATAAATAAATAAATTAAAGGTGACTTTCAAGTTTCAAAACTACCCTCCCCAATCTACTCATTCAAAGACTAATAGAGTTAAGTATCTTATAATTACAAATTAAGCAATTAACTTAAAGCAAATAAGCAAGAAATAAAAAGAGTGGCGGATGGGATTAAGAGAGAGTAAGGAATGACTATTAAGGAAGATGACAGTGTCACTCCGCCTATTTGTCTTTGGAACTTCCGAAGCGGGAACATGGTGAACACGGAATGCAGGTCTTTATTTGACGAAAGTCAAGATGAGTCTCATTATGAGACTCTTCGTCGCTCCCAATGTGGTTTCCATGCAAAAACAAAGAAAAGAAAAGACAAGGATTAGTATTCATTCATGCTGTCTCACCAAATGTAAATAATATAAAAATATCACACATTGACTATTTCTTTTATCCTATTGTCACAGGTCATGAGAACAAGCCAATGGGCCAAAGGAATAACAATCCAAATATTTCATAAGTATCCGGAATTACATATCTTTGACAAATAGTCAACTTAAAGGGAATTTTAGCAATTAATAATTTAGACATACATTCAGTCATTAGCAAACTGATTCTAGATTAACTAAGCACATACTTTCTCATAATCAAACATTAGGAAAGTGCCCAGTGACCTTGACAAGTTCATCCAAACTTACTATGCATGTATACATATAGTAATCTTTAGATAATCTTAGGACTTAACCAAATTACAAAGGAATGTAGTTCGGGCATTGATGTGAGATAGGAAGCCGATTATCAGAACCAAATAGATACATCTCTATCTAAACATAGCAAGTCATAGCAAACTGGGCTATTTGAGATAGACTAAACATACATAATCTTACTTATATTATTAAGTATAATGATTCTTAGATTTTGGTAAAGTGAGCATGAAATTGGTCCTATAGACAGGTAAGATAAACAGGGATGACCAAATGATTAATCAAAGATAGAATGTTGGATATATATATAGGCTCGTTTGGGTCAAAACACATATATAGAATTCTAGACATACTATTACTAAAAAAAACATAAGCAGGTATTCAGAATTGGCATTAGGAGATAAGATTGATCAGTACTTAAGGGTCAAACCGATGTTATAGCAGATGATTGCAAATACATATATGTGAGGATGAGTGTGGATACTTCAAAGCAGTAAACTAGAGGTGGAACTCTAGATATTATAGTCTTAAAACATTAAAGGACCTGTCATCTTATGATCCAAGCCTATTGGCAGTACTGTGATTGATTGGATAGAGTTATGACTTATGTTACTACTCAAATCATATCAGAACATATTAAAAATCTAATCAGACCTCACTTAACTATAGCCATGAAAACAGGTACAAAACTAGTCATGCTTATCACAACCTTCGCTAAATAAATATTTAAGAACAACACGTACATCGTATAATGCCGAAAATAAACATAACACAACAAATGCGAACCTTAACAAGTAACTAATTACGCTAACAAGTAATCGGAAAAGTGTCGATATCATTAAGTACTCAATCACTTCATATTATGGCAATGTATAAGCATGCTTCTTTACTAGAATAAATACTACAACAATACATACATCTCATAACTCTAAACTGAAATCGGCACAATACACTTAGATATTAATTAACCCTATTAACAAGTATAATCAAAGTACATATGACAGAAAACACACATGTTAACATAAAGAATTGAAATTTCGAGAAGAAGATGGGTTTACCTTCTCCGGGCAGCGAACCGAGGCAGCGTATCAAGTCGTCGGAGCCACTCGACGGGTTATTGCGATGCGATTGAAAGGGGGTAGAACTTGTTTATTGAGGATACTTACTGATTTGCGACTGAGGAGAAGAGGTTTAGACTCGATTGTTCTCACTGCTTCCTTACTGAGTCCTGAACGATCAATGACTGCTGCTAGGGGTGCACATCAATGCCTATCGATTTTGGGTGCTCCCGATTTCTGAATCTCTGAATTCGACTCCTCTCTGCCCTAAATTGCTATGTTGCTATAGGACTCCTCTGAGCCCTGCCTTACTCTGTTCGACCCTGCTCCTCCCTCTGCTTATTGCATGTGCTTATATAGCCATGGTTTGGGTTCCTTATGTTGGTAAGTTTTCTGATTTCAAACGACGAATCTGGGCGAGATTGAGGATGAAGATTTGTTACCATCTAGGGACTGATTTCGAACGATTCTCACTGATTCGCGGATGATTCTTACTCGAGGGGTTTATGGTAGGTGATATGTTTGACTCGCCGGATCTTCCGTCCGAAAAATCCGGCGAGGATCTTGCTAGTTGTCGGCGGCGTCTTTAGGGTTAGTTCTTTAGGTTTGCTGCGTTTCCTTTTTTGGAAGAGACGAATGAAGGCCATCAGCTAAAAAGGCTGAAAGGGGAAGTTGGGCCCGCGGGCATTGGGCCTGCGGGTTGTTTAAATGGAAAAGGCTGATGGGCTGGTTAATTAGGGCTGGGTAGAATTAGGAGTTTAAGTGCATTAGTTTAGGCTAGTTATTTAATTAGTAGTTTTAGGCTTTTAATGAGTGGTAAATTAATTAATTAATTGTGATTAAATTATCTAAAATCTATGCTACTTGACACGACGTCATTGCTAAATTATTTATTTTATGTATTTATTATTAATTAAGAATCATGACAGAGCTTGAAATTAATTAATGTGGGCGCGAGACTCTAAGTGCTTAATACTCTACGTAAGAAGCGGTGTCATTATTAAATTATTTATTTATTTATGCCTGTATTAATATTTTATCGCTGCATTTTATTATTTAAAAATTATTGAAAAAAGTGTAATTTTATAGTTAATGCCTGGACGGGAGGGTCAAAATTGGGTGTCAACAGTTGTCCCTCTTTGTATGGAGATGATGGAAGAATCTTCGGACAAAGACGTTGACTCATAGCCAATTTTGTCTCGACCCTCAGAACTAGAATGTTGGGCAATTAGGCAAGGGTGACGCAAAGATCAAAATTGTCCCAGTGTCGAGTTATGGCGACACTGGGCTACCATGGTCAAAATACCAAGGCGGGCTAACGCGGACTCAAAATTTGTCCCAGTGTCGAGTTATGACGACACTGGGTTACCATGGTCAAAATACCAAGGTGGGCTAACGCGGACTCAAAATTTGTCCCAGTGTCGAGTTATGACGACACTGGGCTGTGATGCTAAAAGAAAATAAGAATAACTGGCTTGAACTCAGGGTGTCTTGCTGCTATCGACTTATGATGTTGGGTTTTATGGCGATGTGGAGCAGTGGGCGACGCTGAGGCCGCTTACGCCATTCTTTGGGAAGGTTGGCCCCAACAAATTGCCGGTTATTTGTAGAGAAAATCACGTTGTGCTCCATCTTTGCAGTTCTGTAGATCAAGCTAAGATAGAAGCATTAGTGCATAACTGTCAAAACAAAATAATGTAAGAATGTGAATTTTTGTGTTGTGGTTGTAGTCAGATTGTATATACTATATAATGAAATGATGTGATGATACGCCGTCTTGTACAGACGAGATGCAGATGACGCCTTGTATGGGCGTTGTCGTCGTTGTGTAGACGAAATGCAAATGTTCGTCGTTGTATAGACGAGATGCAAATGTTCGTCGTTGTATAGACGAAATGCAAATGACGCCTTGTATGGGCGTTGTCGTCGTTGTATAGACGAGATGCAAATGACGCCTCCTAGGGCATAGATAAAAAATTGTTTTATATATGGAGTTGTGTCGTAATTCATGCGTAATCAAAACTAGATGAAATAATTAAAGTGTAAATGATGTAGCCTGTGATTTTTGCAAGACGTATTTGATGTAGACTTGTTGCAGTTTGACTTTGCGAGCGAATCTGTTGTGTTGGAATGTTGCTATTGGCGTCGTTTTCGGAGTTGTCGTCGTTTTTGGACTTATTGTGTTGATGACGTTGTTGCCTGGACGTGTTGCTGCTGCCCCTGTAGACTAAAGCTCAAGAAAGAGTTAGTGCATAACTGCTAAGACAGAATAATAAAGCATGAATGAGAAAAAATGCAATTTTGAGAACAGAGAAAATCGTCCCTGCGTAGATGTGATATGTTGATGATGGCGTCGTTTTCGGACTTGGCGTCGTTTTCGGACTTGGCGTCGTTTTGGACTTGGCGTCGTTTTCGGACTTGTCGTCGTTTTCGGACGTGGCGTCGTTTTCGGACGTGGAGTCGTTTTCGGACTCGGAGTCGTTTTCGGACTCGACGTCGTTTTGACCGGGCATCGTTTTGGACGTGGCGTCATTTTGGGCGTGGCGTCGTTTTTGGACGTGGCGTCGTTTTGGGCGTGGCGTCGTTTGGACTTGGTCGCCGTTTTGGACGTGGAGTCGTTTCGGACTGAGTCGTTTCGGACTCGGCGTCGTTTTGGGCGTGGCGTCGTTTCGGACTTGTCGCCGTTTTGGACGTGGCGTCGTTTTGGGCGTGGCGTCATTTTGGACGTGGAGTCATTTTGGACTCGACGTCGTTTTCGGAACGTGGCGTCATTTTGAACGGCGTCGTTTTGGGCCGAGTCGTTCCGGACCGAGTCGTTTCCGGACTCGGCGTCGTTTTTGACGTGGCGTCGTTTTGGGCGGCGTCGTTTTGGGCGAGTCGTTTCGGACTCGGAGTCGTTTTCGGACTCGACGTCGTTTTCGGACGTGGCGTCGTTTTCGGACGCGGCGTCGTTTTCGGACGCGGAGTCGTTTTCGGACTTTGCTGATGCTCCTGTATAATAAATGCTCCTGCAAGCTAAGCTTGAGAAAAATTAGTGTATAACTGGTAAAACAAGATGATAAATATATGAGAAATGCGGTTATGTGAATAAGGATGTCTTCCCTGTATGATATGTGGGGTGTTGTGAATGCTGAGATGTTGTCCTTGGGCGGACATGCTAGATGCTGCCACTGACGAATTGCCATGATGCCTTTGTTGTGATGCATTTGTGAACCATGTGGATTGTCATGATGTCTTTGTTGTGCGTTTGTGCACTGCATGAGTTGCAATTTTACTCTAGGCCCGAGCTGATGCGCTATAATTTGTTGCGGGATTTGAACTCTGATTGTTGATGTTTGTCTGCTTCTGCTGCTTCTGAGAATTTTGTTGTATTTTCTGCTTCTGCTAGTATGCAGAACTTTGTTGTACCTTCTGCTAATATGAAGGACCTGCGCTCAAAAAAATTTGTGAGTCTGAGGGGGGGGGGCGGTTGATTCGCGTTGACTTTGTAGTTTTGACTCTTGATGTCGGACGTCTGCCTTGTTTGAGACTCATAACCCCTGCCTGGTTTCCTACCTTGTCCCAGTTTCGAAAATGGTGTTTGGCCTAAGGGGGTCTCAATGGAGTTGCTTGTATGTTATGTGTATTCTTGTTATTTTCATAACGAAAGGAAAGTTTCCTAATGGTGTGACCGAAGCCGATTTAGGCCGCCTACGTATCCCCATGAGGGAATCAGGTCATGACGTAGTTCATTACAAGCGAAATTGGGTGAAATTAAAAAGGTGGGACCGAGGCCGATGTGGCCGCCTACGTATCCGCCAAGGGAATCAGGTCGAACGTAGTTCCAATTACATATGAAGGGCAAAATATTAAACTAACTATTTTAGGACTCGGCGGGCCAAAGCAGGGGCATGAGTCCACTTCTTTCTTGCTTTGTGTCTTAGAGGGCGGGGTCTTCAGCGAGATCATACCGGATCACATTGTATTTATGTTTCCTTTTCAGCAACGAGCAGACCTTAGAGCCCTTCCACGCAGTTTTTGTATCTTCTTCTTTTGATTTCTGCGAAGTGCATGTTTTGATGAATGACTGGTTCAGGCGCAACAGGCTCTAGCCAAGGAGCATTTCTCTTCATTTGGAGATTGATTGATGATTCAACGACAGTCCCTTCCAAACTGTTTTGTTCAACTATCATGTTCACATAGGCATCATCAGGGTCTGGTAAGTGGTTGTTGTTTATATTGGGGGGAACTTCTTTAAGTTGGATGACTCCATCTTTGATCAATTCCTCGATTTTGTCTTTGAGGGTATAACAATTTTCGGTGTCGTGTCCCTCTGCACCGGAGTGGTATGCACAATGTTTAGTTTTATCGTGCCCTCGGGAGGTAGGCCTGGGGGTATTTCTGGGAATTGGGTGGAGTATTCCTGCGGCTTTCAGCTTCTCATACACTTGGGCTATGGGTTCGCCTAAAGGTGTATAGGTTTTTGTTGGTTTTCTTTCGGCATCTATGCGGGGTTTGGGTCCGTTTGGTGTGCGGGTTCGTGATTGTGGTGAGTATTTTGGATATGCTGGTTGGGTATGGTAAACAGGATATGGGGTGGCGCAGTGCTGATAATGTGGAATTTGAGTGTTTTGGTTATAATAAGGAGGCGGTGGGTTTTGATACACTGGATGTTGTTCAGGCCTATGCTCCTGAATGACCATGATAGAGGGTGATGCATCTCTTCTCCTTTGTGAGGTACCTCCTGTGGAATCTGACTGCATTGCTCTGCTAGTTGCTTGTAGGTCGTCGTTTGTAATCTGCTGTCTTAATGCCATCTTCCACGAAGTCGCCATTCTTACAACTTCGCAAAACTTCGCCAATTACACCGATCATCCTTTCATAATATGTCGCGTCTTTCAACGATCGCGAACAAAGTGGTCATTTCGCTCGCCATTGGAGGCTGGACCTTCTCTGCTTCTGACCGCCACCTCAGGGCGTATTCCCTGAAAGTTTATGTGGATTTCTTTTCAAGCTTCATAAGATAAAATCGTCAAGACAATGTCGATGTTGAATCTAAATCTATCCATGAAATCTTGTGCCATGGCATTCTAATCGTCCCATTTTCGGTGGTCTTGCATGTACCAGTCCAAATCGCCGGTTAGACTCCTGATGAATAGCTTCATGATGATTGCTTGATTTTTACCAACTCCAATCAATTTATCACAATATGACCTTAGATGAGCTCGAGGATTCCCCTTTCCATCGAACATGTCAAATTTGGGCACCTTGTACCCCACAGGTAATTCAACGTCAGGGTGCATACATAAGTTTTCATATTCCAAACCTTCTTCCCCCTTGTTCATCTGAATGCTTTTGAATGCCTCTTTCAAACTACGGATTTCTTTTGCCCTATTTTCATCAGCTCTGGCTCGAGTCTGCCGCTCTATTTCCTTGTATTGATCTGTCTCTTGAGAGGATGTATGCATAATAAATGGCTGACTTTCGATCGGATGTGCTAATCCCTCATATTGTTTGTGTGTCATCTGCTCGTATTGGGTGGTTTGGCAATTTGGGTTGAGTGGGGAGATATAAGTAGGTGGAGGTTGAGATATGTATGTGGTAAACGGATCATTTTGTGGGCCGGCTTGCAAATTGATCGGGCGAGTGATATTTTGGTGTGAGCTGGTATGTTGCGGCCTCTGCGGGGAGTTTTGGGGAAGTGGAGGCTCAAGGGCTTGTGACACGATTGCATTTGTCCCTTGCTCTGGGAGTGGTGCATTCAAGCTAATAGACAGGTTTGTGATATTTCGGAGCCTTTCTATTTCGGCTTGCATGATTTCCATTTGCTGCAATAGTGTGGCGAGGTTTTGATCATTGGTGTTTCTCCTTTCCAACGTCTCGCATCCTCACGAACGGGACGAGTTCTAAGTTGTTTCGTTCGTGCTTCGGATTAGTCATTTATTGGATGATTGTGCTTCGCCACCAACGCGAATCAACCTTTTGGGGATAAGCTAGACAAAAATAACCCTTTAACAACGCAAGAAACCAAGTTAGTATAATATGCAAAAGTTGCACTGATATATACTAATAAGCAAATTGCAAATCAAGTGCGTGTTTTAACATGTTTGGGACCTCTTTATGCGCAGGTAGGCCTAAACGTCAAATATGCGAGGTTATGATGGATTTGTCCAAGTCGCCCAACTGTAATGCTTTTGTTGGAAATGGCGACCAAATGACGGTGCACTTTTTCCAATTTCAGCATGACATGATTAGGTTTGGATTTGTCTATCATCGCCACGCTACACATAATATGCTGGTTGGTCGTTGGGTTGAGGAACCCGTCGACAAGTTTGGTGTCTTCCTAATTGTGGTGTCGATGCCAAGGACCGACCCACCTAAGGTAAATGCATGCATGCCCTAAAATAAAGGGTGGTATAGCTCTATCTTAAGTTTCTAAGATTTGGCTTTTCTAGACGCAAGGTTCCCGAGCGGACAACTCGAGTGAGAAGGCTACGCGGCTGATCAGACGAACCGATCTAACTCCGCGCAGGCGCCAACTCTCCTAAAAATTTGGATATTTTTTGAAAGAAATTTGCGGGTGCGCGAAGCACACCAGCGCGTGAGTGTGTGATAGTGTGAATTTTCCAGAATGGAAGAAATATGAGCGGAATGCCAGTTTAAGAAAAGCAGTAAAGCAAATAGCAATCAAGATGAATAAAACAAAATACAGCACGCAAAAATTAAATGCAAAAATAATGCCAAGTAATAACCCTAGGTCTGTTATGGTTAAGAACCTTAAATCCCCAGTGGAGTCGCCATTCTGTCGCACCCTTTTTCGACCGCGACTTTATAAAAAGCGAACCCTGCTTAAATAAATGTTAGAAAATAAATAAAAGTGCTAAATGTTAGAAAGAATGCTAAAATGTTAAAAGGTGCTAAATGGTTAAAGATGCTAAAGTTTAAAAGTAAAAGGGGCTAGAAATGCTAAAGGGTTCGCGGAGTCGCCACCTAATTAATTTGGGTGAATTAGGACACCTAAATGTTGACTAGTTTAAAGTAAACATTAACTCCATTTTTGTGGTATGCTAAGCTTAATGAGATTCTGGGTAAGGGTTCTTTATTATCCTAAAGGGAAGGGGTTAGGCACCCTAAAGGTTCCGCTAACTTGCGGTTGTCCATTCAAACCTAGGATTAATTATTACGTTTAAAAATGCATGTTTTGAAAATATAAAGTTCAAGAAAGATGTTGCAAGTAATACTTGAGAAATATATATTGTTACACCCCGTAAGTCCAGGACATGTAGAAGAGAATGTACGAAAGGAAACAAGACTTGGAAATTGGTACGGCAGGAAGAATTGTTTTTCCGACGGAAAATGTTCCGAACGTCGGAAAGGAAAAACGTTCGTTGTTGAGAATTGGATTCTCAAAATACATTATTTGAAGAGTATGAGACTTATTATTATTTTGGAAATTTTTACGGATTTGGTCACGTGGGGCCCACAATTGGAAATTTTATGAACGAATGAGAGGCGACACGTGGCACCCCACATGGCTTGGTCGAAATTTATGCAAGGGTAAAATGGTCATTGACCATCTTGGAAGATAAGTCTCGCATTGTTGACAAGTCAACTAGTTCACATAAGCGATCCAAGTGAAACACATCCAAGCCACACATTTGTTGTAACCTAAGCCCTCCAATGTATTATATAAGCATAGCTAGTGCAAGACTTGGCATTTAACACTTAGAAAATTTTAGAGAAACTCTTGCTTGTAGATGAGCTCTGAGCACTATTCCCACACAAAATTTTGCATTTGATTTCCATTAGCCACAAGACTTTAAACCAAGGTTCATGAGTGTATTGTAAGTGTATCTCAATAGAAAAATCCGGAAGAGAGAGTTTGTGAAAACCTAGTGGCTTTTCTAGTTTTTGATTGGAAATGGAAGAGAAGTTAGTTGTGAACTTCTAAAGGCTTCAAGGAGTGCTTGGCGGATTGGAACCTAAGGAAAGGAGCTAAGAATTTGCTAAGGCGCGACTTTGAATCTTGGAAATTATAAGGGCTTATAAAGGTATAATCTTGTCGTTTTAGTAGTTAAGAGTTACTACTTGTTGTAGCTATAGATAGTAGCAAGCATGAAGTATATATTATGTAGTTGGACAAGTATATTGGCTATTGGAACCCTAATCCGAAAACTAGCATGTTAGCCTTAAGACTACAATTCAAGTTGATTATTCGTTTAAGCGTCGCATGTTGTATAAAGAAGGAAATTGTAGTTATTGAAGTTGTTTATAACTATATAACATGTTAGACCTTAGAACTTGGAATTGGAAAAGGATTGGAAAAGACTTTGAATTGTTAGTATGTTGGCGAGAATGGATAGTGAAGTTTGAACTACTTTGTATATAATTGTGTGGCGGAATTTTACACTTGGTGTAAGGCGTGTAATCCCCTTTGTTTGATTGTTGTTTGGAGCCTTACATGTGGCGTGTTGGTTATTGTATTCGACCTTGAAAAGGTGGCAAAGTGAGTAGAAACAAAGGAAGAGAATTAGAGACCAAATACTTAGTATTATTCTACGTAGAGACTAGAAGTTGATAGTCTTGTTGTGACCATTATAGGTTGACACTTCCACAGCGTTCGGCTTACGGCTTGTGGAATTAGCGAAAAGGTATGTGAACTATCTCTCTTCTAGCATGATTCCTTAAGATAAAGAAAGACGTCGTCTACTGAATGATCCATTCCTTGCTTGTATTTGGTTTGCCTAAAATAGAATTTGTTCTATGTACTTCTTGATTGTACTTTGATGTTTAGATTGTAAGTTGTATAATCCATTTTCTTGATGAAGTTTGGATTCTTAAAAGTAAAGGTATTTTACTTAAAGTACATAGAGTCTTGAAAAGTGGTTTCTAAACCTTTTGGCTAGTCAGTAGTTCCAAAACCTAAAGGTCATTAAAATGACTTTAGGGGAGTCAAGGGAGTGATTTACTTAATTGTTTATAAGAGGAGAAATGACATGATTTAAGAGAAGAAACTTGTTTTCTATATATTAAGAGACTTGAAGTGTTTTGAAAGTTAAGGGACTTAAAGAGTTTTAAAGTATGTGATACTTGTTAGTTTTAAACGTATAAGTCCCTCGGATAGGAAATTGTATTTGAAGGTATAAAGTGAATATAACGACTTTATGGGAAGTTGGTTATATTTGCTTTATGGAAAGATAAATGACTCGATTTTAATGAAAAGGCAACTTGATTTTAAGGCATCAATTGCCTAAAGTTTAGTAATAAACTAAGTTACTTGGTTTCTAAAGGTTAAGAGACTAAGTGTATTTTTAAAAGTTAAGAAAATCGATTTGAAAGTATTTAATACTTGGATTTTAATAAGTATAAGTCTCTTGGTTATAAAAGGAATGGATATGTCTAAAACCATAAAGGGTTATAACGGCTTTATGGAAAGTTTAGAAAGTTGTCTATTTTGATTAATCGGCATAAGTTGCCTAGATTGTGAAAATTTGGAGTTACTTGATTTCAAGATTTGAAATGAGTTTTCTAAAAGTGTAGTAACTTACTTTGAAAAATAGACACGCCTTGATACTACGGGTGTTAGTATCTTGGGATTTTTTTTTACAAAAAGGAGTCTCTTGAAAAGATTAGTACTTTGGCTTGATAAATTGAAAATTTGTCTAAGTGTGCCTTGATTTGTAATTTGGCTTGATAAATTGAGAATTTGTCTAAGTGTGCCTTGATTTGTACTTTGGCTTGATAAATTGAGAATTTGTCTAAGAGTGCCTTGATTAGTACTTTGGCTTGATAAATTGAGAATTTATTCTATTTATGCCCTTATAAGTACTTTGGCTTGTTAAATGAGAATTTATTCTATTTTGTGCCCTGATAAGTACTTTGGCTTGTTAAATGAGAATTTATTCTATTTGTGCCCTGATAAGTACTTTGGCTTGTTAAATGAGAATTTATTCTATTTTGTGCCCTGATAAGTACTTTGGCTTGTTAAATGAGAATTTATTCTATTTGTGCCCGGATAAGTACTTTGGCTTGTTAAATGAGAATTTATTCTATTGATAAGTACTTTGGCTTGTTAAATGAGAATTATCCTATGTGTGCCTTGATAAGTACTTTGGATTGGTTAATTGAGAACTTGCTATATGTTTGGTAATAGCCTTTGAGTGCAAGTATTATGTTTTATTAATCTTGCGACTCTCGGTTTGAAGAATTGGTGTCTTTGTATGAGATTCTTGGACGTCTCAAGCGGTGATGTGGGATTCACTTGTAGTACTTGGGTTAAATTCGGATTTTTATAGAAGACATGGTAGTGCTTATGTCTTGTTTGATGGTCGGTCGAGATAGGGTAGAGTATATGTGAGGGTAAACCCCAAGACGCTATACCACTGTTTACCATTCTCGGTAGAGTATATGTGAGGGTAAACCCCAGATGCTATACAGATGCTATACCACCTATTTTACCACCTTCTCCGTAGGGCAGTAGTATATGGTGAGTACCCCCAATGCTGCCTACCACCCTACCACTACTCAACTCAGGGTATAGAGTTATAGTGAGGGTACCGAATCATTGCTATACGTGGGACTTGAGTGTTCATGTATGCCTATTGGTGTTGTACTATATCATGGAAGGCGGTGAGAAAGATTCCACGGGCATGATTGATTATATTTGCACGACACTGCGTCCACACGTGACTTGATGTATTTGCTTATTATGTTGTGTGTTGCAGGTTGGCTATAAAATGCATGTCTCCTGCTTTGTTTATGATTTGTTTTGGATAGCAGTTTATCTTTTTGGTATATATCCTATTCATACGGGGATTGGACTCGTATGAGTGTTTGTGTGCATTGTTTATGTATATATACGTTTATTTTAAAGAAAAAAAATGAGTTGTTACTAATTTCCGCAATGTACTTAGTTGTTAGGTAGAGGTGTGCCAGTAGGGCACGATCCGCCGTGTCTAGAGTCTTGCTTGCTCGCGGTGTTTGCGCGCCACACCCATAAACAGAGGGATATTTAGGAGTTGGTTTCTATTCTTGAGATCGTGCCATGTGTTAGTAAGATAATTCCTGAGCTACTAGTCGACTCGAGAGTTGATAGGGCTCGTGCGGATGTTGTTCCAAGGAGAAGACTTGGTTATCGTGAGTTTGTATTTAGTCAAGCCCTCCGGTCGAGGTTCGAGGCCACCTATTCTCAAAGGTATCGGACGTGGTAAACATCATTGTGGAAATGTCAGAAGAAAGTGGAATGCCGTTTAGAAGGGCGCGTCGTAGGGTGGCTGAGTTTATAGTCGGGCGGTCCTTGAACCGCATAGATGACGCGGATCGGAGGCGACATCGCAGTATATTTCGACTCTTTTGAATCATACGTGCTTTGATAGATTCAGATTTTGCCTATATGTTTTCTTATAAGTGATAGTTCCACAGGTAGGAATACTTTGATTACTTGGGGAGTTAAGAATGTTGACAAGAATGGTAAGTGAACCGAGACTATAGTTGTGTAGAGTTCACACGTAGTAATGTAAGACCAATAGGAAGATGTGCAGTAGAAATAAACCTCTAGTAATTAGGGGATAGGTAAGAAGTACCTTGAGATAAGAGAGAGATTTATTTCGTGCTAAGAACAATAAGTTAAGTGTGACGATAGTCGGGTTATAGACTCATTATAGTATGGAATCGGGTGAATGTCGATAGAAATGGTCCGGTTATGTGATAGGGTCAGGATGCCAGCCCAAGTTGAGTTAATCGTTATACGAGTTCGTAGCTCCACCGAACTAGGTCGTAAGGTACGGTAAGAGCCTACCGGAGTGTAAGTAACAATATGGCCAAGTTTGGATAGTAACTCCAAGGATTGGAGAATAGAAACAAAATTTGAGATTTTGGCGTGTATATATATGAGTTTGAGTCGCAGAAAGTATGATAAGTAAGGAAAGAAAGGAACCCCCAAGGATCCGTGTTTTGGGAAGGTAACCTTCGAGTTTTTGAAGAAATCGCCAGACGGAAGGTCCATTATTATGTTTACGTATGTTAGGTGATGTGTGGCATCGCTGGTCTTGTGCGCTTTGATTGTTAGGCATAGTATAGAGATTATGCGGAGTTTGTATAGAGTGACACTAAGAACATTCGGGACGAATGTTTCAAGAATGTTACACCCCGTAAGTCCGTGACATGTAGAAGAGAATAAAGGAAACAAGACTTGGAAAAAGAATTGTTTTTCCGACGGAAAGAAAAACGTTCGTTGTTGAGAATTGGATTCTCAAAATACATTATTTGAAGAGTATGAGACTTATTATTATTTTGGAAATTTTTGTTACGGATTTGGTCACGTGGCCCACCCGAGGAATTTTGAAATTTTATGAACGAATGAGATTACACGTGGCACCCCACATGGCTTGGTCGAAATTTATGCAAGGGTAAAATGGTCATTGACCATCTTGGAAGATAAGTCTTGTGATGACATTGTTGACAAGTCAACTAGTCCATTCGATCCAAGTGAAACACATCCAAGCCACACATTTGTTGTAACCTAAGCCCTCCAATGTATTATATAAGCATAGCTAGTGCAAGACTTGGCATTTAACACTTAGAAAATTTTAGAGAAACTCTTGTGCTTGTAGATGAGCTAGCACTATTCCCACACAAAATTTTGCATTTGATTTCCATTAGCCACAAGACTTTAAACCAAGGTTCATGAGTGTATTGTAAGTGTATCTCAATAGAAAAATCCTGAAAGAGAGAGTTTTCAGATTAGTGTGAGTGAAAACCTAGTGGCTTTTCTAGTTTTTGATTGGAAATGGAAGAGAAGTTAGTTGTGAACTTCTAAAGGCTTCAAGGAGTGCTTGTTGGAACCTAAGGAAAGGAGCTAAGAATTTGCTAAGGCACGACTTTGAATCTTGGAAATTATAAGGGCTTATAAAGGTATAATCTTGTCGCTTTAGTAGTTAAGAGTTACTACTTGTAGCTATAGATAGTAGCAAGCATGAAGTATATATTATGTAGTTGGACAAGTATATTGGCTATTGAACCCTAATCAAAACTAGCATGTTAGCCTTAAGACTACAATGTTGATTATTCGCTTAAGCTGTTGTATAAAGAAGGAAATTGTAGTTATTGAAGTTGTTTATAACTATATAACATGTTAGACCTTAGAACTTGGAATTGGAAAAGGATTGGAAAAGACTTTGAATTGTTAGTATGTCCGAGAATGGCTAGTGAAGTTTGAACTACTTTGTATATAATTGTGGCGGAATTTTACACGTGGTGTAAGGCGTGTAATCCTTTGTTTGATTGTTGTTTGAGCCTTAAATGTGGCGTGTTGGTTATTGTATTCGACCTTGAAAGGTGGCAAAGTGAGTAGAAACAAAGAATTAGAGACCAAATACTTAGTATTATTCTACGTAGAGACTAGAAGTTGATAGTCTTGTTGTGACCATTATAGGTTGACACTTCCACAAGCTTGTGGAATTAGGGTATGTGAACTATCTCTCTTCTAGCATGATTCCTTAAGATAAAGAACGTCCTACTCTCGAATGATCCATTCCTTGCTTGTATTTGGTTTGCCTAAAATAGAATTTGTTCTATGTACTTTTTGATTGTACTTTGATGTTTAGATTGTAAGTTGTATAATCCATTTTCTTGATGAAGTTTGGATTCTTAAAAGTAAAGGTATTTTACTTAAAGTACATGTAGTCTTGAAAAGGAAGTGGTTTCTAAACCTTTTGGCTAAAACCTAAAGGTCATTAAAATGACTTTAGCTCAAGGGAGTGATTTACTTAATTGTTTATAAGAGGAGAAATGACATGATTTAAGAGAAGAAACTTGTTTTCTATATATTAAGAGACTTGAAGTGTTTTGAAAGTTAAGGGACTTAAAGAGTTTTAAAGTATGTGATACTTGTTCCGTTTTAAACGTATAAGTCCCTCGGATAGGAAATTGTATTAAGGTATAAAGTGAATATAACGACTTTATGGGAAGTTGGTTATATTTGCTTTATGGAAAGATAAATGACTCGATTTTAATGAAAAGGCAACTTGATTTTAAGGCATCAATTGCCTAAAGTTTAGTAATAAACTAAGTTACTTGGTTTCTAAAGGTTAAGAGACTAAGTGTATTTTTAAAAGTTAAGAAAATCGATTTGAAAGTATTTAATACTTGGATTTTAATAAGTATAAGTCTCTTGGTTATAAAAGGAATGGATATGTCTAAAACCATAAAGGGTTATAACGGCTTTATGGAAAGTTTAGAAAGTTATCTATTTTGATTAATCGGCATAAGTTGCCTAGATTGTGAAAATTTGGAGTTACTTGATTTCAAGCTTTGAAATGAGTTTTCTAAAAGTGTAGTAACTTACTTTGAAAAATAGACACGCTTGATACTACGTGTTAGTATCTTGGGATTTTTTTTTACAAAAATGAGTCTCTTGAAAAGATTAGTACTTTGGCTTGATAAATTGAAAATTTGTCTAAGTGTGCCTTGATTTGTACTTTGGCTTGATAAATTGAGAATTTGTCTAAGTGTGCCTTGATTTGTACTTTGGCTTGATAAATTGAGAATTTGTCTAAGAGTGCCTTGATTAGTACTTTGGCTTGATAAATTGAGAATTTATTCTATTTGTGCCCTGATAAGTACTTTGGCTTGTTAAATGAGAATTTATTCTATTTTGTGCCCTGATAAGTACTTTGGCTTGTTAAATGAGAATTTATTCTATTTGTGCCCTGATAAGTACTTTGGCTTGTTAAATGAGAATTTATTCTATTTTGTGCCCTGATAAGTACTTTGGCTTGTTAAATGAGAATTTATTCTATTTGTGCTGATAAGTACTTTGGCTTGTTAAATGAGAATTTATTCTATTTGATAAGTACTTTGGCTTGTTAAATGAGAATTATCCTATGTGTGCCTTGATAAGTACTTTGGATTGGTTAATTGAGAACTAAGTATTATGTTTTATTGTAGTACTGGGTTAAATTCGATTTTTATAAGACATGGTAGTGCTTATGTCTTGTTTGATGGTCATCGAGATAGACGCTATACCACTTTTTTTTTACCACCTCTCGGTAGAGTATATGTGAGGGTAAACCCCAAGACGCTATACCACCCGCTTTACCACCTTTAGAGTATATGTGAGGTAAACCCCAAGATGCTATACCACTTTACCACCTTCTCCAGTAGAGTATATGTATACCACTTTTTACCACCTTCCGTGTGGTAGAGTATGTCATGTGGTACACCCCAAGATGCTATACCACCCGCTACCACCTTCTCGGTAAGAGTATAAGTGAGGGTAAACCCCAAGATGCTATACCACCGTGGACTTGGTGTTCATGTATGCCTATTGGTGTTGTACTATATCAAAGATTCCACGCATGATTGATGTTATGGGCGTGAGACGTTATATTCATGTATCGTAGGTTGGCTATCTTTGTTTGTTATGATTTTATTACGCATTTCATCGCTCACATACTTGGTACATTCTTCGCATCGACCTCGCGCATGAGTTTAGGCGTAGATCCCCGCCGTGGGTTTTGGATAGCTCCTCGCTCGTGAGTTTATCTTTTGGTATATATCCTTTGATGTGCTTTGTGGTTTTTGGGTACTGCTGGCCTTGTCCCGCCATAGTATAACTCTTAGGTCTGTGATTCATATGTGGATTGCCGTTGTTTATGTATATATGGCACGCTTATTTTAAAGAAAAAAACTAATTTCCGCAATGTACTTAGTTGTTATGCAGGTAGGCGTGACATATATTTTCCATAAAATTTTGCACGAGTTTTGCTTATAAACACATAAAAGGGTTTATTGGAAAAGTATGTACTATAGGTAAAGTTTGATCTTTTATGAAAGTAAGAATTTGTATAGATAGCTCATAAGATATGTATGTTTTGCATTTTAAGAAAAACAAAAGTTCATTATGGAAAAGAATTATATACATAATATGTTAAGTGAATTACGAGAACAAAACATTCTTTATTTATGAACTTTATCAAAATGAAACCTTATTTTCTTAGGAAAAAAAAAGAAGGTAAAGAGTGATTAAAAAGTTTTGAAAGTTTTAAACAAGCATGACAAATTTATAAATAAATAAATTAAAGGTGACTTTCAAGTTTCAAAACTACCCTCCCCAATCTACTCATTCAAAGACTAATAGAGTTAAGTATCTTATAATTACAAATTAAGCAATTAACTTAAAGCAAATAAGCAAGAAATAAAAAGAGTGGCGGATGGGATTAAGAGAGAGTAAGGAATGACTATTAAGGAAGATGACAGTGTCACTCGCTTTATTGTCTTTGGAACTTAGGCGGGAACATGGTGAACACGGAATGCAGGTCTTTATTTGACGAAAGTCAAGATGAGTCTCATTATGAGACTCTTCGTCGCTCCCAATGTGGTTTCCATGCAAAAACAAAGAAAAGAAAAGACAAGGATTAGTATTCATTCATGCTGTCTCACCAAATGTAAATAATATAAAAATATCACACATTGACTATTTCTTTTATCCTATTGTCACAGGTCATGAGAACAAGCCAATGGGCCAAAGGAATAACAATCCAAATATTTCATAAGTATCCGGAATTACATATCTTTGACAAATAATCAACTTAAAGGGAATTTTAGCAATTAATAATTTAGACATACATTCAGTCATTAGCAAACTGATCCTAGATTAACTAAGCACATACTTTCTCATAATCAAACATTAGGAAAGTGCCCAGTGACCTTGACAAGTTCATCCAAACTTACTATGCATGTATACATATAGTAATCTTTAGATAATCTTAGGACTTAACCAAATTACAAAGGAATGTAGTTCGTGCATTGATGTGAGATAGGAAGCCGATTATCAGAACCAAATAGATACATCTCTATCTAAACATAGCAAGTCATAGCAAACTGGGCTATTTGAGCTAAGACTAAACATACATAATCTTACTTATATTATTAAGTATAATGATTCTTAGATTTTGGTAAAGTGAGCATGAAATTGGTCCTATAGACAGGTAAGATAAACAGGGATGACCAAATGATTAATCAAAGATAGAATGTTGGATATATATATAGGCTCGTTTGGGTCAAAACTGTCACGACCCAACCCCGGGCCCGCGACTGGTGCCCTACCTGGGCACCCTTACAGGTATACATCAGAGAAAATCAGCGGAACATACATGAAACTTATAAAATAAAACAACAGTAATAAAACAACAGTTAGCCGACAGGCTACCTTCCCGAACGCATACATAAACGGTTGCCTCCTTTCCTTTACAAACTGACCCACAAAATGTGACTACAGACCTCTAAGAATTACAACTGCGGCGGGACAGGGCCCCGCCATACCCCTGAATGTACATAAGTCTACCATATCAGGGAAACCGTACCAAAAGATAAGCCTCGGAGAAAGAGCTTCTTTCCAAAATCGAGCAGAGATCCTAAGAGCAAGGATCACCAACAGGTACCTATAACTGCGGGCATGAACGCAGCCCAGAAGTCGATCTAACAGTGCAAGTATGGAATGTAAATAAAATGCAATAACCAAATCGTATCTGTATAAAAGAATGTCCTTTTAACTCCTGAAATCAATCATATATTAACCGTTCCTTTCCTTCTTTCAATAAAATTAACAACATATTCATACATACATACTTAAGAGTTTAATTCAGTCTTTTTCACATAACTTACATATCTTACATAACATAATCCGACCCATTATGGAGGGACTTCTTATTTGGGAGCTTACTTTGATTATCCATACGTGATAACGTAATTCGCCCATTGCGGGACACGGTGTACTCATAAATCATGTGGCATAATCCGCCCGCTGTGGGGCTCTTGTCTTGTGGAATCATGTAGCATAATCCGGCCCGCCTGTAGGGCTCGGTGTACTGTGGAATCATGTAGCATAATCCGGCCCGCCTGTGGGGCTCGGTGTACTGTGGAATCATGTAGCATAATCCGGCCCGCCCGTGGGGCTCGGTGTACTGTGGAATCATGTAGCATAATCCGGCCCATTTGTGGGGCTCGGTGTACTGTGGAATCATGTAGCATAATTCGGCCCGCCTGTGGGGCTCGGTGTAAGATGACGTAACCCGGCCTATGTGAAGGCTCGGGGTAATATGGCGTAATCCGGCCTATGTGTAGGCTCGGTGTATTTCATAACGTAATCCGGCCTATTTGTAGGCTCGGTGTATTTCATAACGTAATCCGGCCTATTCGTAGGCTCGGTGTATTTCATAACGTAATCCGGCCTATTCGTAGGCTCGGTGTATTTCATAACGTAATCCGGCCTATTTGTAGGCTCGGTGTGATTTTCCTTACATAACATTTTAAACCATCTTTTCACTTCTTCTTAAGTCGTCATAACAACTTCCCATAAAGCTATTATAACAACCATTCATTTTAGAGAACTTATGTCACTTTTATTCTTACAACATTTAGGAAAACGGGATCCAAAGATACTACGTACATACATACTTAAAAAGAATCGTATCGCTTAAAACTTCATAATCCTTAAAAGACAATCAAAGTTCTTAGTCTTCAAACTTCATAACATACTTCCTTTAAAGCCCAATTACTTATACAAAAACATATAAAGTTCCATACCTTCCCAAAACCAAGTAATTCATTCCCTTAAAATCGTATAACTTCCACTTTTAAAATCAATCCCCTTTTCACATATAAATTCAAGTCATTTTCGAACATAAAAATCCACTTACTTACTTTAAACAAATCAAGACACATAGCCTTTAAATCAAATCTCATAACTTCCTAACCGTTCTTACCAACGTCTCCCATAAGACCTAGTAAGGACTTAGGACAATTTAAACATACTCTTAACTTAGATTCTACAATGTAAATACTTCTTAACTTCTAAGAGTAGAAGGAATCTTGAAATACTATCACATGGAGATTTCATAAGTAGGATCATGCCAAAGAAAGAAGAGGTTCACATACCTCGCGACGACTAGCGACAAGTTGCAAAAAGGCTCCAAAGTACTTCAACCTATAATGGCCACAATACGTCCATTAACCTCTTAATTCAAACGTAGAATATTCTAAGTGCTAAGTCGCTAAATTCTACGGAAAATCGGACAGCACCTCCTTTGTTTCTACTCACTTTGCCACCTTTTTCAAGGCCGAAATACAATAACCAAACAGCCCCAATTGGCTCACAATAAAGAAGGTAGTCCAATACAAATGAATAACTAAATGCCCCAATTGGCTCACAATTTAGAAAGTAGTCCAAATTCGACCACCAGAGTTCAACCATACCAATACTTATCAAATTTCCATTTCAATCCAATTTGTTAATCATAACATGATATCAAGTCGCATTTGGTTAAAACTACCACAATCTTCAAATCAATAACATGCGACGATTCTAATAACGACTAAATTGAAATCCAACTTAACATGGCTTACATTACATTCCGGATTTCCAATGCTACAATCAATCCACAATCCTTATAAACTTCTACATATCAACTTCATGCTAGCAACACGTAAAGCTAACAACAACAATATAAATATATAATCTTGTAACACATTAAAGGACAAAATTATACCTCAACGAATCTTAATCCGATTCCAATCCGAAGTCGCTCCTAGTAGTTTAGAACCTCTCCATAACACTTCAATCCGCTCGTTGAGACCCTTAGAACCCTACCAACAACTTTCCTTCAACTTCCAATCCAAAACCTAGAAAGACCCTTAGGTTTTCGTTTTGCGACTAACAGTAAACTATTTTTTTCCAAGATTTCTCTATTGAGATACACTTACATAACACTCATGAACCTTGGTTTAAAATGTGGGGCTAAATGGACAAGAAACAAAATTTTTTTTCCTTCTTTGAGAGCTAGAACCCGAGAGCTCCTTTTGTTGTTCATCCAATTCTCTTGAAATTTTGGCTAAGTGTGGGACTAGTTTCACTACTAGTATACATATATAACATAATGGAGGGTTAAGATAGGAACAATTGGGTGGTTTGGATGATCTCTTAACAAATATCAAGACTTGTGGGACCTTGACTTAGTCAAACTTCTCAAGCTAATCAACTTGCAAGACTTGCCATCTAGGACTATGGTCAATGACCATATTGGCCATGCCAATTTCGTCCAAGGCATCTATAAGGGGTGACACGTGTCGCCTCCCATTCGTCCAATAATACGTTTTCCGACAATTCCATAATTAGTTAAATTTTTACAAGTCTCAAATTTAACACTTGCGAGTTCTTACGTGCGTTCTTAAAACATGTCCCGCAATTACGGGTGTAACATTCTTCCCCTTAGAAACATTCGCCCTCGAATGTTCTTTCGTCAAACTTATAATTAGCGACATAGTTTCCTTTCACAACCCGACATACCAACAATGCCACACATGGCCCTAATACCTCACACACATATCATCCATCATAAGCCCAAACGAGGTTACCTTTTCGCACTTCCAACTCCTTAACATACATACATAACTTCAATATTATCCGTTCTTAATACTTAAACATAAAATAACCTTATCATGCCTCTGAGATCTGTAAAGGGCGAAGATATACGAATTCATATAGGCGGTTCGAAGGACCGCTAAAACTGGAAACTTCCACCACGACCTCGCCACGCGGCTGCCGTGGATGAACATCTGCCTAGCTATCAAGGCGAAGAACCCGCAATCGATCCAGGTAGACTTTTCTATCCCTCCCGCAACTCTCCTACTAGGACAATCCTCAACATATGGCCCGCGGCCACAGGCAAAGCAGCGCAAGATGGCACGACGACATTCCCGTGGTGTCGGCCACTGCGTGAACATGAGGAAGAGGGCCGTATCTAGAACCCATGTGCGTATCTGAATCCAGAAGCCACGAGCTCGACCGGCTCCCGAATTACGGTGATCTAACCTCCGCGTAAAATCGGGAAGGAGCACTCTGTCTTGGTGAGCTGTAGACCTAGCTCTTCTTTGAGGCTCTCGCTTGAAAATCACCTCAACCTCGCTGCCCGGCCTCTTGGTGGCCTTGGCCAGTCGGTCCTCTCTCTCCCTGTCCTCGATCCCCTGTGCATAAGTCTGTATCCTGGCAATATCCATTCCTGGCTGAAGGGCTACTCCCAGGCAAGCAGTGATCATATAACGGTCTAGCCCCATAACATAGCGATGAACTCTATCAGCCATGTTAGCCACAATAGTATGCGCATGTCTGGCCAAGGAGTCAAACTCCAAGCTATACTCTCTGATAGTCCTCCCGTTCTGCCTCAAGGTCAAGAATCTGTCTACCCGGGCTCTCCTCATCTCAGGAGGCAAAAAGTGATCCATGAAGGCCTCTGTAAACTCCTCCCAAACAGCTGTAAGAGCAGCATCACGTCTTGATAGCAAGCACGACTCAAACCAGTTCAACGCGATATCGCAGAACCGGTAGAGGCTAGCGTAATGCACTCGTCTCTGAAGCCCTAAGAACTCGCGTGGTCCGTCAGGCTGCCGAATGAACTCCTCGCGATCCTCATCGCACTCGAACCATAAAACTCGGTGGATGACATCCTAGAAAATCCCTAATCGCAATCGCCGCAAACCGCTGTGGGTCGCCGCTCTGCCACGCTCGACTACTATATCGGTCAATAATCGGACCGCCTCGTAGTTCTATACTCGCACCGGCCGCGAATCGAGGCTCGCACGAACCTTCGAGCTACCGCCGCTCTCGCCTTCTAATACCGCGCGTGGCTGAACTCGCCGACCCGCCTACTACTCGTGCATATTCGTGCCCGACTCGTAACTCTTCACAAGACTATTGGCGCCTCGCCGCCGCTTGCCCTTCGGCCCCGTCGCTCCGCGAGGCATAGCCGATTCACATACATAAGAATACGCCGAGACGGATCAACCTATTAATACAACTCTATCGCACGATCTCAGAGTGAGAAGAATGGAAACTAATCCTAAATGTCCTGTAGCCTCACGATTATAGATGTGGTGCACAACACACCGATAATCAAGACTCTACTAGACACGGTCAGACACTTTCCGAGGACTAATCGCTCGATACCACTTTTGTCACGACCGACCCGGGCTCGCGATCGTGCCCTACTCCGCACCCTTACTGTATACATCAGAGAAAATCAGCGAACATACATGAAACTTATAAAATAAAACAACAAGAATAAACAACAAAGTTAGCCGACAGTGGCTACCTTCCCGAACGCATATACATAAACGGCAAGCTTGCCTCCTTTCCTTTACAAACCGACCCACAAAATGTGACTACTGCACTTAAGAATTACAATCATGGGACAGGCTCGCCATACCCCAATGTACATAAGTCTACCATATCGTGAAACGTGCACTAAAAGATAAGCCTCGGAGGAAAGGAGCTTCTTTCCAAAATCAACAGATCCTAAGAGCAAGGATCACCAACCTGGTACCTATAACTCGCGCATGAACGCACTCTCGGGCGGGGTCGATAACAAAATTTGAGTATGGAATGTAAATAAAATGCAATAACCAAATCGTATTCGTATAAAAGAATGTCCTTTAACTCGAAATCAATCATATATTAACTGCTCTTTCCTTCTTTCAATAAAATTAACAACATATTCATACATACATACTTAAGAGTTTAATTCATTTTTCACATAACTTACATATCTTACATAACATAATCCGACCCATTATGGAGGACTTCTTATTTGGGAGCTTACTTTGATTATCCATACGTGATAACGAATCCACCCATTGCATGGACACGTGTACTCATAAATCATGTGGCATAATCCGCCCGCTGTGGGGCTCGGTGTCTTGTGGAATCATGTAGCATAATCCGCCCGCTGTAGGGCTCTGCATCGTGGAATCATGTAGCATAATCCGCCCGCCCGTGGGGCTCGGTGTCGTGGAATCATGTAGCATAATCCGCCCGCCCGTGGGGCTCGGTGCATCGTGGAATCATGTAGCATAATCCGCCCGTGGGGCCTTGCATCGTGTGGAATCATGTAGCATAATCCGCCCGCTGTGGGGCTCGTAAGATGACGAACCCGCCTGGCGTGAAGGCTCGGGTAATATGGCGTAATCCGCCTATGTGTAGGCTCGGTGTATTTCATAACGTAATCCGCCTATTTGTAGGCTCGGTGTATTTCATAACGTAATCCGCCTATTCGTAGGCTCGGTGTATTTCATAACATAATCCGCCTATTCGTAGGCTCGTGTATTTCATAACGAATCCGCCTATTTGTAGGCTCTGTGATTTTCCTTACATAACATTTTTAAACCATCTTTTCACTTCTTCTTAAGTCGCCATAACAACTTCCCATAAAGCTATTATAACAACCATTCATTTTAGAGAACTTATGTCACTTTTATTCTTACAACATTTAGGAAAACGGATCCAAAGATACTACGCATACATACTTAAAAAGAATCAGACGCTTAAAACTTCATAATCCTTAAAAGACAATCAAAGTTCTTAGTCTTCAAACTTCATAACATACTTCCTTTAAAGCCCAATTACTTATACAAAAACATATAAAGTTCCATACCTTCCCAAAACCAAGTAATTCATTCCTTAAAATCGTATAACTTCCACTTTAAAATCAATCCCTTTTCACATATAAATTCAAGTCATTTTGAACATAAAAATCCACTTACTTACTTTAAACAAATCAAGACACATAGCCTTTAAATCAAATCTCATAACTTCCTAACCGTTTACCAACGTCTCCCATAAGACCTAGTAAGGACTTAGGACAATTTAAACATACTCTTAACTTAGATTCTACAATGTAAATACTTCTTAACTTCTAAGAGTAGAAGGAATCTTGAAATACTATCACATGGAGATTTCATACGTAGGATCATGCCAAAGAAAGAAGAGGTTCACATACCTCGCGACGACTAGAGACAAGTTGCAAAAAGGCTCCAAAGTACTTCAACCTATAATGGCCACAATACGTCCATTAACCTCTTAATTCAAACGTAGAATATTCTAAGTGCTAAGTCGCTAAATTCTACGGAAAATCGGACAGCACCTCCTTTGTTTCTACTCACTTTGCCACCTTTTTCAAGGCCGAAATACAATAACCAAACAGCCCCAATTGGCTCACAACAATAAAGAAGGTAGTCCAATACAAATGAATAACTAAACAGCCCCAATTGGCTCACAATTTAGAAAGTAGTCCAAATTCGACCACCTAGAGTTCAACCATACCAATACTTATCAAATTTCCATTTCAATCCAATTTGTTAATCATAACATGATATCAAGTCGCATTTGGTTAAAACTACCACAATCTTCAAATCAATAACATGCGACGATTCTAATAACGACTAAATTGAAATCCAACTTAACATGGCTTACATTACATTCCGGATTTCCAATGCTACAATCAATCCACAATCCTTATAAACTTCTACATATCAACTTCATGCTAGCAACACGTAAAGCTTAACAACAACAATATAAATATATAATCTTGTAACACATTAAAGGACAAAATTATACCTCAACGAATCTTAATCCGATTCCAATCCGAAGTCGCTCCTAGTAGTTTAGAACCTCTCCATGACACTTCAATCCGCTCGTTGAGACCCTTAGAACCCTACCAACAACTTTCCTTCAACTTCCAATCCAAAACCTAGAAAGACCCTTAGGTTTTCGTTTTGACTAACCCAGAAACTATTTTTTCCAAGATTTCTCTATTGAGATACACTTACATAACACTCATGAACCTTGGTTTAAAATGTGGGCTAAATGGACAAGAAACAAATTTTTTTTCCTTCTTGAGAGCTAGAACCCGAGAGCTCCTTTTGTTGTTCATCCAATTCTCTTGAAATTTTGGCTAAGTGTGGGACTAGTTTCACTACTAGTATACATATATAACATAATGGAGGGTTAAGATAGGAACAATTGGGTGGTTTGGATGATCTCTTAACAAATATCAAGACTTGTGGGACCTTGACTTAGTCAAACTTCTCAAGCTAATCAACTTGCAAGACTTGCCATCTAGGACTATGGTCAATGACCATATTGGCCATGCCAATTTCGTCCAAGGCATCTATAAGGGGGAGTGACACGTGTCGCCCTCCCATTCGTCACAATAATACGTTTTCCGACAATTCCATAATTCCGTTAAATTTTTTACAAGTCTCAAATTTAACACTTGCGAGTTCTTACGTACGTTCTTAAAACATGTCCTGCAATTACGGGGTGTAACAAAAACACATATATAGAATTCTAGACATACTATTACTAAAAAAAACATAAGCAGGTATTCAGAATTGGCATTAGGAGATAAGATTGATCAGTACTTAAGGGTCAAACCGATGTTATAGCAGATGATTGCAAATACATATATGTGAGGATGAGTGTGGATACTTCAAAGCAGTAAACTAGAGGTGGAACTCTAGATATTATAGTCTTAAAACATTAAAGGACCTGTCATCTTATGATCCAAGCCTATTGGCAGTACTGTGATTGATTGGATAGAGTTATGACTTATGTTACTACTCAAATCATATCAGAACATATTAAAAATCTAATCAGACCTCACTTAACTATAGCCATGAAAACAGGTACAAAACTAGTCATGCTTATCACAACCTTCGCTAAATAAATATTTAAGAACAACACGTACATCGTATAATGCCGAAAATAAACATAACACAACTCGTCTGAACCTTAACAATTAACTAATTACGCTAACAAGTAATCGGAAAAGTGTCGATATCATTAAGTACTCAATCACTTCATATTATGGCAATGTATAAGCATGCTTCTTTACTAGAATAAATACTACGACAATACATACATCTCATAACTCTAAACTGAAATCGGCACAATACACTTAGATATTAATTAACCCTATTAACAAGTATAATCAAAGTACATATGATGTAAAACACATGTTAACATACGTAATTGAAATTTCGAGAAGAAGATGGGTTTACCTTCTCCGCAATAACCGAGGCGTATCAAGTCGCTTCGAGCCACTCGACGGGTTATTGCGATGCGATTGAAAGGGGGTAGAACTTGTTTATTGAGGATACTTACTGATTTGCGACTGAGGAGAAGAGGTTTAGACTCGATTGTTCTCACTGCTTCCTTACTGAGCCCTGAACGATCAATGACTGCTGCTAGGGGGTGCACATCAATGCCTATCGATTTTGGGTGCTCCAGATTTCTGAATCTATGAATTCGACTCCTCTCTGCCCTAAATTGTTATATTGCTATAGGACTCCTCGAGCCCCCGCTTTACTGCTCGACCGCCCTCCTCTCGCTTGCATGTGCTTATATAGCCATGGTTTGGGTTCCTTATGTTGGTAAGTTTTCTGATTTCAAACGACGAATCTGGGCGAGATTGAGGATGAAGATTTGTTACCATCTAGGGACTGATTTCGAACGATTCTCACTGATTCGCGGATGATTCTTACTCGACGGGTTTATGGTAGGTGATATGTTTGACTCGCCGAATCTTCCGTCCGAAAAATCCGGCGAGGATCTTGCTAGTTGTCGGCGGCGTCTTTAGGGTTAGTTCTTTAGGTTTGCTGCGTTTCCTTTTTTGGAAGAGACGAATGAAGGCCATCAGCTAAAAAGGCTGAAAGGGGAAGTTGGGCCCGCAGGCATTGGGCCTGCGGGTTGTTTAAATGGAAAAGGCTGATGGGCTGGTTAATTAGGGCTGGGTAGAATTAGGAGTTTAAGTGCATTAGTTTAGGCTAGTTATTTAATTAGTAGTTTTAGGCTTTTAATGAGTGGTAAATTAATTAATTAATTGTGATTAAATTATCTAAAATCTATGCTACTTGACACGACGTCATTGCTAAATTATTTATTTTATGTATTTATTATTAATTAAGAATCATGACAGAGCTTGAAATTAATTAATGTGGGCGCGAGACTCTAAGTGCTTAATACTCTACGTAAGAAGCGGTGTCATTATTAAATTATTTATTTATTTATGCCTGTATTAATATTTTATCGCTGCATTTTATTATTTAAAAATTATTGAAAAAAGTGTAATTTTATAGTTAATGACTGGACGGGAGGGTCAAAATTGGGTGTCAACAGTTGTCCCTCTTTGTATGGAGATGATGGAAGAATCTTCGGACAAAGACGTTGACTCATAGCCAATTTTGTCTCGACCCTCAGAACTAGAATGTTGGGCAATTAGGCAAGGGTGACGCAAAGATCAAAATTGTCCCAGTGTCGAGTTATGGCGACACTGGGCTACCATGGTCAAAATACCAAGGCGGGCTAACGCGGACTCAAAATTTGTCCCAGTGTCGAGTTATGACGACACTGGGTTACCATGGTCAAAATACCAAGGTGGGCTAACGCGGACTCAAAATTTGTCCCAGTGTCGAGTTATGACGACACTGGGCTGTGATGCTAAAAGAAAATAAGAATAACTGGCTTGAACCTGGGGTGTACTGCTATCGACTTATGATGTTGGGTTTTATGGCGATGTGGAACGAGTGGGCCGACGCTTGAGGCCGCTTCTGCCATTTGCTGGGAAGGTTGGCCCCCCAACAAATTGCCCCGGTTCGCTGTAAGAGAAAATCCACGTTGTGCTCCATCTTTTGCAGTTCCTGTAGACTGAAGCTAAGATAGAAGCATTAGTGCATAACTGTCAAAACAAAATAATGTAAGAATGTGAATTTTTGTGTTGTGGTTGTAGTCAGATTGTATATACTATATAATGAAATGATGTGATGATACGCCGTCTTGTACAGACGAGATGCAGATGACGCCTTGTATGGGCGTTGTCGTCGTTGTGTAGACGAAATGCAAATGTTCGTCGTTGTATAGACGAGATGCAAATGTTCGTCGTTGTATAGACGAAATGCAAATGACGCCTTGTATGGGCGTTATGCCAGATAGATTTAGATGCAAATGACGCCTCCTAGGGCATAGATAAAAAATTGTTTTATATATGGAGTTGTGTCGTAATTCATGCGTAATCAAAACTAGATGAAATAATTAAAGTGTAAATGATGTAGCCTGTGATTTTTGCAAGACGTATTTGATGTAGACTTGTTGCGCTTGACTTTGAGCGAACTGCTGTGTTGGAATGTTGCTATTGGCGCCGCTTTCGAGTTGTCGCCGTTTTGGACTTATTGTGTTGATGACGTTGTTGCCTGGACGTGTTGCTGCTGCCCCTGTAGACTAAAGCTCAAGAAAGAGTTAGTGCATAACTGCTAAGACAGAATAATAAAGCATGAATGAGAAAAAAATGCAATTTTGAGAACAGAGAAAATCGTCCCTGCGTAGAATTTTACATTTTTGTGGGGCCCACGAGGGTTACATAATATTATGGACGAATGAGAGAGCGACACGTGGCACCTCCACCACTTAGTCTTGGTCAAATTAGTGAGGGGTAAAATGGTCATTGACCATCTTGGAAGATAAGTCTTCAAAGCTTGATATAATTGACCAAAGTCAACTTGCCACTTGGGCTTGATCCTAGTGAAACTCATCCTAGCCACTCATGTGTTGTAATCTAAGCCTTCCATTGTGTTATATATACTAGGCTAGTGCAAGATAAGCTCTTCTAACACTTAGAAATTTCACAACATTTTCTTGTCCACAATAGTTGCTCTCGGGTTTGACATGCTTTCCCACACAAAATTTTGTAGTTTTGATCCATTAGCCACAAGACTTTAACCCAATGTCCCTAAGGGTATTGTAAGGATATCTCAATAGAAAGATTTCAGAAAAACGACGTTTTCGTATTAGTCGCAAGGCGAAAACTTAAGGAGTTCTTCAACTTTGAAGTTGGAACTTGAAGATGAGTTCTTCCTAGGCTTCTAAGGAGTGCTTGGAGCGGATTGGAACCTAAGGAAAGGAGCTAAGAATTTGCTAAGGAGCGACTTTGAATCTTGGAATTTTTAAGGGCTTATAAAGGTATAAATCTTGTCGTTTTAGCAATTAAGATTTACTTATTGTTATATCTAGGGATATTAGCAAGCATGAGTTATATAAATTATGAAGTTTGATAAGTATATTGGCTATTGGTACCCTAATCCGAAAACTAGCATGTTTAGCCTTAAGATTACAATTCAAGTTGATTATTAGTTTAAGTCGTCGCATGTTGTATAAAGAAGGAAATTGTAGTTGTTGAAGTTGTCTATGACTACATAACATGTTAGACCTTAGAACTTGGAATTGGAAAAGAATTGGAAAAGACTTTGAGTTGTTGGTTATAGGTTGGCCGAGAATGGCTTGGATTTTAAACTACTTCGTATGAATTGTGGGGCGGAATTTTACACGTATTGTAAGGCGTGTAATCCCCTTTGATTGGTTGGTATGTTGAGCCTTAAATGTGGCATGTTTGGTTATTGTATTCGGCCTTGAAAAAGGTGGCAAAGTTAGTAGAAACAAAGGAAGTGCTGCCCGATTTTCCGTAGAATAAGAGACCGTATACTTAGTATTATTCTACGTTAGAAACTAGAAATTGATAGTCATGTTGTGACCATTATAGGTTGACAATTCTACGTACGGCGTATTCGGCTTAGCTTGTGGATTTAGCCGAAAAGGTATGTGAACTATCTCCTCTTCTAGCATGATTCCTTAAGATAAAGAAAGTAAGTTCTACTCCTTAAATGATCCATTCCTTGGTTGTACTTGGATTGCCTAGTATAGAATTTGTTCTATGTACTTCCTTGATTGTACTTTGATGTTTAAATTGTAAGTTGTATAATCCATTGCCTTAGTGGAGTTTGGATTCTTAAGAGTGAAAGTATTTTGCTTAAAGTACATGGAGTCTTGAAAAAGAAGTGGTTTCCAAACCTTTTGGCTAGTGCCTTAGTTCCAAAACCTAATGGTCGTTTTAATGACTTTAGGGGAGTCAAATGAGTGATTTACTTAATTGTTTTAAAAGAGGAGAAACGACATGATTTAAGAGATGTAACTTGTTTTAAAGGTGTGAGTTACTTGGGATTTAAAAGTATAAGCTACTTGTTTTCTAAAGATTTAGAGACTTGAAGTATTTTGAAAGTTAAGAAACTTGATTTGAAAGTTTGTGATACTTGGTTTTAAGTATAAGTCTCTTGGTTATAAAAAGAATAAAATTGTCTAAAAACCATAAAGGGTTATAACGGCTTTATGGGAAGTTGGTTTTAACGGCTTTATGGAAGGATTAGAAAGTTGTCTATTTTGAGTATTAGGCATAAATTGCCTAGATTGTGAAAATTTGAAGTTACTTGATTTCAAGCTTTGAAATGAGTTTCTAAAAAGTGTAGTAACTTACTTTGAAAAAATAGACACACCTTGATACTACGGGTGTTAGTATCTTGGGGTTTTACATAAAAAGGAGTCTTTTGAAAAGAATGTACGTACGTAGTACTTTGGCTTGGTTAATTGAGAATTATTCTATGTGTGCCTTGATAAGTACTTTGGCTTGATTAATTGAGAATTGCCTATGTGTGCTGGTGATAGCCTTTGAGTGCAAGTATTATGTTTTATTACGTTGCCGCGACTCTAGTTGGAGTGGTTTGTCTTGTTGTAAGTTACTCGACGCAAGCGGTGATGTGGATTCCACGGGTATGCTTCCGTTATTTGTAGTACTTGGGTTAAATTCCCGGATTTTTATAAAAGACTTGGTAGTGCTTATGTTTTGTTTGATGGTCAGTTGAGCTAGGGTAAGAGTATAAATGAGGGGTAAACCCCCAAGACGTTATACCACCTTCTCCAGGGTAAGAGTATAAATGAGGGGTAAACCCCAAGACGTTATACCACCTGCCTCAGGGTAAGAGTATAAATGAGGGGTAAACCCCCAAGACGTTATACCACCTGTTTCCATGGATTTGCTACCCATGATTTTTGCTTATTTATTGTGTGACGGCCGGTTGAGATGGGGTAAGAGTATAAATGAGGGGTAAACCCCCAAGACGTTATACCACCTTCTCCGTGGTAAGAGTATAAATGGCGGTAAACCCCAAGACGTTATACCACCGCTTTACCACCTTCTCCAGGAAAAGAGTATAAATGAGGGGTAAACCCCAAGACGTTATACCACCTGTTCGTTTTCCTACTTGGCCCGTACAGTTTTTAGGACACAGGTGGGACTTGGTGTTATATTATATCATGGACTGCCGACAGTGCGGAAGGATTCCACGGGCATGATTGATATTATGGCGTGAGACCCATGGTTATATTTCGAAATGACTTGAGGTACGCGTCCCCGACTTGTTTATATTTGCTTATGTGTTGGCATCAGACGTTGGCTATCATACATGTCTCTGCTTTTGTTTAGATGTTATGATTTCATTACTGATTTTTCACTTCACATACTTGGTACATTCTTCAGACCGACTTCTTCGGGCCGCGTTCATGCCGCATGTTTTGGGTACGCTGTTTGGTGATAGGCAGGTGTAGGACCCTGCTCAGGGTCTTGGATAGCTCCTTCTGTTCGGGAGTTTATCTTTTTGGTATAAGTTCTTTCAAGCATGTGCTTTTGTACGATTATGGGTGCACGGGGCCTTGTCCGTCATTTTTCAAGAAACTCTTAGAGGTCCGTATTCATGTAGGATTGGACTCGTGTGCAGTGTAGTGTCTTTTGTTTATGTATATTATATGGCGGCTTTGCCGCACGATTGGTTTAAAAAAATGAGGTGTTATTTTATTTTTACTTAGTTGTTAAGGTAGAAGGTGCCCGGTAGGGCACCATCCACGCCCGGGTTCGGGCGTGTGAGTGGTATCGAGCGGTCCTCTGAATGTCTACATACCGTGTCTAGTAGAAGTCTTGATTATCGGTGTGTTGCGCGCCACACGCATAAACAGGAGGCTACAGACATTTAGGAGTTGGTTTCTATTCTTCTCACTCTAAGATCGTGTGTTAGTAAGATAATTCCTCTGACGTATTGTTGTGTTACTGATTATGCCTCGAGAGGCAAATGAGTAGCGAGAGCTACTAGTCGGACTTAGAGAGTTGATAGGGCTTATGACGGTATACCTGGATGTTGTTCTGAAGTTCTTCTCGCCAGTTTTGAGGCCCGCACGAGCCTCAGAGACGACTATAGGTCGTGAGGAAGCTTATGTTATAAACCAAGATAGCCGTGCTTTCATCGGAGGTTATTCGGCCAAGACATACAGTTAGGTAGAGGCCAGCGCGAGATCGAAGAGCGCTAGACCGGTTGGTTATCGGTGAGTTTTGGACGGAGTGAGATATTCGTCCCAACCTACGACATACCCCGGTGGGATATTGGACCCCACAAGGTAATTAGGAGTCGGTCCAAACTCCAGGGGTCGAGGTTCTCAGAGGAACCGAGGATTTTCTCAATCGAGGCCACCTATTCCTCAGTGTTTCAGATGTGGTAAGCATCATTCGGGGAAATGTCGTTATGGCACAGGTGTTTGTTTTTATTGTGGCCGTCCGGGCCATATTCGGAGGGTATGTCCTTTTAGAAAGAGCACCGGTGAGGTGGCTCAGCCTATGAGGCCGGTAGTTGGTTCCCTTTCCTCCACAATGGCCCCGTGTTCAGATGTCGGCCACCGTGGTAGAGGTCGGTGGAGTTTATAGTTCGCGGTCCTTCGAACCGCATAGCTGACGTGACCACTAGGCAGGATCAGGAGGCAACATCGCACGGGGTTACAGGTATATTTTGATTAGTTTGAATCATACATGCATTGATAGATTCATATTTCGCCCTAGCATATATGTTTTCCCTTTGTTGCAAGTTGTAAGTGATAGTACAGGTAGGAATACTTGGATTAGTAAAGTGAAAAGTTAAGAATGTTGACAAGAATGGTAAGTGAACCGAGGCTATAGTTGTAGAGTTCACAAGTCAGTAGTTGCCCACAATGTTGTAAGACCAATAGGGAAGAATGCGGTAGAAATACTTGACCTATGTGACAAACCTCTAGTGAATAGGGGGATAGGGTGAGAAGTACCTTGAGATAAGAGAAAGATTTATTTCAGACTAAGAATGAGAAGTTAAGTGTGACGATGGGTCGGGTTATGGACTCATTTTGGGTCAACCGGTAGTATGGATTGGGGTGATGTCAGTTAGAAATGGTCCCGTTATGTGATAGGGTCCCGAGGATGCAAGGCCCAAGTTTAGTTAATCGTTGTACGAGTTCGTGGATGCGTTCCACCGGAACTAGGTCGTAAGGACCGAGAAAAGCCTTAGCGGAAATTCAAGTAACATAATGGCCAAGTTTGGAAGACGAAAGTATGACAAGTAAGGAAGAAAGGAACCTCTAAGGATCCGTGTTTTAAGATCAGTAACCTTCGAGTTTTGTGAGAAGGGTCGCGACGGAAGGTCCATTGATATGTTTACGTATGTTGTGGTGGCCATGTGGCATCGTTGGTCTTGTGCGCTTTTGATTGATAGCATAATATAGAGTTTACGGAGTTTGTATTAGCAATCGACTAAGAACATTCGGACGAATGTTTCTAAGGTAGAATGTTACACCGTAAGTCCGTGACATGTATAAGAGAATGTACGTAAGGAATCAAGACTTGGAAATTAGTACGAAAGGAAGAATTATTTTTCCGACGGAAAAAATCTTCCGGGCGTCGGAAAGGAAAAATGTTCGTTGTTGAGAATTGGATTCTAAAAATGCATTATTTGAAGAATATGGAACCTATTAATATTATGGAAATTTATTTTACAGATTTGGTCTTGTGGGGCCCACCCGAGGAATTTTACATTTTTGTGGGGCCCACAAGGGTTACAGAATATTATGGACGAATGAGAGAGCAACACGTGGCACCTCCACCACTTAGTCTTGGTCGAATTAGTGAGGGGTAAAATGGTCATTGACCATCTTGGAAGATAAGTCTTCAAAGCTTGATATAATTGACCAAAGTCAACTTGCCACTTGGGCTTGATCCTAGTGAAACTCATCCTAGCCACTCATGTGTTGTAATCTAAGCCTTCCATTGTGTTATATATACTAGGCTAGTGCAAGACAAACTCTTCTAACACTTAGAAATTTCACAACATTTTCTTGTCCACAATAGTTGCTCTCGGGTTTGACATGCTTGCCCACACAAAATTTTGTAGTTTTGATCCATTAGCCACAAGACTTTAACCCAATGTCCCTAAGGGTATTGTAAGGATATCTCAATAGAAAGATTTCGGAAAAACGACGTTTTCGTATTAGTCGCAAGGCGGAAACTTAAGGAGTTCTTCAACTTTGAAGTTGGAACTTGAAGATGAGTTCTTCATAGGCTTCTAAGGAGTTCTTGGAGCGGATTGGAACCTAAGGAAAGGAGCTAAGAATTTGCTAAGGAGCGACTTTGAATCTTGGAATTTTTAAGGGCTTATAAAGGTATAAATCTTGTCGTTTTAGAAATTAAGATTTACTTATTGTTGTATCTAGGGTTATTAGCAAGCATGAGTTATATATATTATGACGTTTGATAAGTATATTGGCTATTGGAACCCTAATCCGAAAACTAGCATGTTTAGCCTTAAGATTACAATTCAAGTTGATTATTAGTTTAAGTCGTCGCATGTTGTATAAAGAAGGAAATAGTAGTTGTTGAAGTTGTCTATGACTACATAACATGTTAGACCTTAGAACTTGGAATTGGAAAAGAATTGGAAAAGACTTTGAGTTGTTGGTTATAGGTTGGCCGAGAATGGCTTGGATTTTAAACTACTTCGTATGAATTGTGGGGCAGAATTTTACACGTATTGTAAGGCGTGTAATCCCCTTTGATTGGTTGGTATGTTGAGCCTTAAATGTGGCATGTTTGGTTATTGTATTCGGCCTTAAAAAAGGTGGCAAAGTTAGTAGAAACAAAGGAAGTCTTTGCGATTTTCCGTAGAATAAGATCGTATACTTAGTATTATTCTACGTTAGAAACTAGAAATTGATAGTCATGTTGTGACCATTATAGGTTGACAATTCTACGTACGGCGTATTCGGCTTAGCTTGTGGATTTAGCCGAAAAGGTATGTGAACTATCTCCTCTTCTAGCATGATTCCTTAAGATAAAGAAAGTAAGTTCTACTCCTTAAATGATCCATTCCTTGGTTGTACTTGGATTTCCTAGTATAGAATTTGTTCTATGTACTTCCTTGATTGTACTTTGATGTTTAAATTGTAAGTTGTATAATCCATTGCCTTAGTGGAGTTTGGATTCTTAAGAGTGAAAGTATTTTACTTAAAGTACATGGAGTCTTGAAAAGGAAGTGGTTTCCAAACCTTTTGGCTAGTGCCTTAGTTCCAAAACCTAATGGTCGTTTTAATGACTTTAGGGGAGTCAAAGGAGTGATTTACTTAATTGTTTTAAAAGAGGAGAAACGACATGATTTAAGAGATGTAACTTGTTTTAAAGGTGTGAGTTACTTGGGATTTAAAAGTATAAGCTACTTGTTTTCTAAAGATTTAGAGACTTGAAGTATTTTGAAAGTTAAGAAACTTGATTTGAAAGTTTGTGATACTTGGTTTTAAGTATAAGTCTCTTGGTTATAAAAAGAATGAAATTGTCTAAAAACCATAAAGGGTTATAACGACTTTATGGGAAGTTGGTTTTAACGGCTTTATGGAAGGATTAGAAAGTTGTCTATTTTTAGTATTAGGCATAAATTGCCTAGATTGTGAAAATTTGAAGTTACTTGATTTCAAGCTTTGAAATGAGTTTCTAAAAAGTGTAGTAACTTACTTTGAAAAAATAGACACACCTTGATACTACGGGTGTTAGTATCTTGGGGTTTTACATAAAAAGGAGTCTTTTGAAAAGAATGTACGTACGTAGTACTTTGGCTTGGTTAATTGAGAATTATTCTATGTGTGCCTTGATAAGTACTTTGGCTTGATTAATTGAGAATTGCCTATGTGTGCTGGTGATAGCCTTTGAGTGCAAGTATTATGTTTTATTACGTTGCCGCGACTCTCGGTTGGAGGGCCGGCTGTCTTGTTGTAAGTTACTTGGACGTACCGACAGTGATGTGGGATTCCACGGGTATGCTTCCGTTATTTGTAGTACTTGGGTTAAATTCCCGGATTTTTATAAAAGACATGGTAGTGCTTATGTTTTGTTTGATGGTCAGTTGAGCTAGGGTAAGAGTATAAATGAGGGGTAAACCCCCAAGACGTTATACCACCTTCTCCAGGGTAAGAGTATAAATGAGGGGTAAACCCCAAGACGTTATACCACCTGCTTTACCACCTGCCTCAGGGTAAGAGTATAAATGAGGGGTAAACCCCCAAGACGTTATACCACCTGTTTCCATGGATTTGCTACCCATGATTTTTGCTTATTTATTGTGTGACGGCCGGTTGAGATAGGGTAAGAGTATAAATGAGGGGTAAACCCCCAAGACGTTATACCACCTTCTCCAGGGTAAGAGTATAAATGAGGGGTAAACCCCCAAGACGTTATACCACCTGTTTTACCACCTTCTCCAGGGAAAAAGTATAAATGAGGGGTAAACCCCAAGACGTTATACCACCTGTTCGTTTTCCTACTTGGCCCGTACAATTTTTAGGACACAGGTGGGACTTGGTGTTATATTATATTATGGACTGCCGGCAGTGCGGAAGGATTCCACGGGCATGATTGATATTATGGGCGTGAGACCCATGGTTATATTTCAGAAATGACTTGAGGGCATGCGTCCCTGACTTGTTTATGACTGCTTATGTGTTGGGTACTGTAGGTTGGCTATCATACATGTCTCCTGTTTTGTTTAGACTGTTATGATTTCATTACAGTATTTTTCAGCTTCACATACTTGGTACATTCTTCGTACTGACCTCCTTCGGGGGGCTGCGTTCATGCCGCAGGTTTTGGGTACGCTGTTTGGTGATCGGCAGGTGTAGGACCCTGCTCAGGGTCTTGGATAGCTCCTTCTGTTCGGGAGTTTATCTTTTTGGTATAAGTTCTTTCAAGATGTGCTTTGTACGATTATGGGTACATGCGGGGCCTTGTCGTCATTTTTCAAGAAACTCTTAGAGGTGCGTATTCATATGTAGGATTGGACTCGTGTACAATGTAGTGTCTTTTGTTTATGTATATTATATGGCGACCTTGTCGGCTTTGCCTTGCACGCACGATTGGTTTAAAAAAATGAGGTGTTATTTTATTTCGCGATTTACTTAGTTGTTAAGGTAGAAGGGTGCCTGTGTAGGCACCACCACGGCCCGGGTTCGGGGCGTGACAGTGTGATATCAGAGCAGTCAGTCCTCGGAATGTCTACAGACCGTGTCTAGTAGAGTCTTGATTATCGGTGTGTTGCGCGCCACACCCATAAACAGGAGGCTACAGGACATTTAGGAGTTGGTTTATATTCTTCTCACTCTAAGATCGTGCCCTAGAGCTGTGTTAGTAAGATAATTCCTCTCGGCGTATTGTTGTATTCTGATTATGCCTCGAAGAGAGGCAACACCGCCTGAGAAGGGCAAAGGAGTAGCAGGAGCTACTAGTCGACTCAGAGAGTTGATAGGGCTTATACCTGTGGTATACTGGATGTTGTTCCGCGATCGAGTTCTTCCTGCGCTGGGTTTGAGGCCCCAAAGACGAGCCTCGGTTTCTCGGTTAGGAGAGAAGACTATAGGGTCATGAGGAAGTAATTATGTTATTAACCAAGATAGTCGTACTCTGATTTCATCCCAGGAGGTTATTCGGTTAGTCTGCATACGGTTGTCTGAGAGGTAGAGGGCCAACACGGAGATCGGCGTAAGAGGCTAGACCGGTTGGTTATCGGTGAGTTTTTGCAGTGCCTCGGCCAGTGAGATATTCGTCCCAATTACCCAAAGACATACCCCGCAGGTTCACAGTGGGATATTGGACCCCACAAGGTAATTAGGAGCGGTCCCAAACTCCGGGTCGAGGTTCTCGAGAGCCGAGGATTTTCTCAGTCGAGGCCACCTATTCCTCAGTGTTTCATATGTGGTAAGCGTTATTCGGGGAAATGCCATTATGGCACAGGTGTTTGTTTTTATTGTGGCCGTCCGGGCCATATTCTGAGGGTATGTCCTTTTAGAAAGAGCACTGGTGAGGTGGCTCAGCCTATGAGGCCGGTAGTTGGTTCCCTTTCCTCCACAGCTGTGCGTCCCCCAGGACAGGGTGTTCAGATGTCAGCCAGCCGTGGTAGAGGTCAGGGTGGAGTTTATAGTTCTGGCGGTCCTTCGAACCGCATAGCTGACGTGACCACTAGGCAGGATCAGGAGGCAACATCGCACGGGGTTACAGGTATATTTCTATTAGTTTGAATCATACGTGCATTGATAGATTCATATTTCGCCCTAGCATATATGTTTTCCCTTTGTTGCAAGCAGTTGTAAGTGATAGTACCCCCAGAGGTAGGAATACTTGCATTAGTAAAGTGAAAAGTTAAGAATGTTGACAAGAATGGTAAGTGAACTGAGGCTATAGTTGTGTAGAGTTCACAAGTTGTAGTTGCCCCATAACAGTGTAAGACCAATAGGGAAGAATGTACGGTAGAAATACTTCGACCTATGTGACAAACCTCTAGTGAATAGGGGGATAGGGTGAGAAGTACCTTGAGATAAGAGAAAGATTTATTTCAGACTAAGAATGAGAAGTTAAATGCGACGATGAGTCGGGTTATGGAATCATTTCGGGTCAACCGGTAGTATGGATTGGGGTGATGTCAGTTAGAAATGGTCCCGTTATGTGATAGGGTCCCGAGGATGCAAGGCCCAAGTTTAGTTAATCGTTGTACGAGTTCGTGGATGCGTTCCACCAGAACTAGGTCGTAAGGACCGAGAAAAGCCTTAGCGGAAATTCAAGTAACATAATGGCCAAGTTTGGAAGTACGAGAAAGTATGACAAGTAAGGGAAGAAAGGAACCTCTAAGGATCCCGTGTTTTAGAAGACTGTAACCTTCGAGTTTTATGAGAAGGGGTCGCGGACGGAAGGTCCATTGATATGTTTACGTATGTTGTGGTGGCCATGTGTGGCATCGTTGGTCTTGTGCAGTTTTGATTGCTAGGCATAGTATAGAGTTTATGCCGGAGTTTGTATAGCTTGGCAACCGACTAAGAACATTCGGGGACGAATGTTTCTAAGGGGGGAAGAATGTTACACCCCGTAAGTCCAGGACATGTATAAGAGAATGTACGTAAGGAATCAAGACTTGGAAATTAGTACGAAAGGAAGAATTATTTTTCCGACGGAAAAAATCTTCCGGGCGTCGGAAAGGAAAAATGTTCGTTGTTGAGAATTGGATTCTCAAAATGCATTATTTGAATAGTATGGAACCTATTAATATTATGGAAATTTATTTTACGGATTTGTTCATGTGGGGCCCACCCGAGGAATTTTACATTTTTGTGGGGCCCACAAGGGTTACATAATATTATGGACAAATGAGAGAGCGACACGTGGCACCTCCACCACTTAGTCTTGGTCGAATTAGTGAGGGGTAAAATGGTCATTGACCATCTTGGAAGATAATTCTTCAAAGCTTGATATAATTGACCAAAGTCAACTTGCCACTTGGGCTTGATCCTAGTGAAACTCATCCTAGCCACTCATGTGTTGTAATCTAAGCCTTCCATTGTGTTATATATACTAGGCTAGTGCAAGACAAGCTCTTCTAACACTTAGAAATTTCACAACATTTTCTACTCCACAATAGTTGCTCTCGGGTTTGACATGCTTGCCCACACAAAATTTTGTAGTTTTGATCCATTAGCCACAAGACTTTAACCCAATTTCCCTAAGGGTACTGTAAGGATATCTCAATAGAAAGATTTCGGAAAAACGACGTTTTCGTATTAGTCGCAAGGCGGAAACTTAAGGAGTTCTTCAACTTTGAAGTTGGAACTTGAAGATGAGTTCTTCATAGGCTTCTAAGGAGTGCTTGGAGTGGATTGGAACCTAAGGAAAGGAGCTAAGAATTTGCTAAGGAGCGACTTTGAATCTTAGAATTTTTAAGGGCTTATAAAGGTATAAATCTTGTCGTTTTAGCAATTAAGATTTACTTATTGTTGTATCTAGGGATATTAGCAAGCATGAGTTATATATATTATGAAGTTTGATAAGTATATTGGCTATTGGAACCCTAATCCGAAAACTAGCATGTTTAGCCTTAAGATTACAATTCAAGTTGATTATTAGTTTAAGTCGTCGCATGTTGTATAAAGAAGGAAATTGTAGTTGTTGAAGTTGTCTATGCCTACATAACATGTTAGACCTTAGAACTTGGAATTGGAAAAGAATTGGAAAAGACTTTGAGTTGTTGGTTATAGGTTGGCCGAGAATGGCTTGGATTTTAAACTACTTCGTATGAATTGTGGGGCGGAATTTTACACGTATTGTAAGGCGTGTAATCCCCTTTGATTGGTTGGTATGTTGAGCCTTAAATGTGGCATGTTTGGTTATTGTATCCGGCCTTGAAAAAGGTGGCAAAGTTAGTAGAAACAAAGGAAGTCTCGCCCGATTTTCCGTAGAATAAGAGACCGTATACTTAGTATTATTCTACGTTAGAAACTAGAAATTGATAGTCATGTTGTGACCATTATAGGTTGACAATTCTCGTGCGGGCGATTCGGCTTAGCTTGTGGATTTAGCCGAAAAGGTATGTGAACTATCTCCTCTTCTAGCATGATTCCTTAAGATAAAGAAAGTAAGTTCTACTCCTTAAATGATCCATTCCTTGGTTGTACTTGGATTGCCTAGTATAGAATTTGTTCTATGTACTTCCTTGATTGTACTTTGATGTTTAAATTGTAAGTTGTATAATCCATTGCCTTAGTGGAGTTTGGATTCTTAAGAGTGAAAGTATTTTGCTTAAAGTACATGGAGTCTTGAAAAAGAAGTGGTTTCCAAACCTTTTGGCTAGTGCCTTAGTTCCAAAACCTAATGGTCGTTTTAATGACTTTAGGGGAGTCAAAGGAGTGATTTACTTAATTGTTTTAAAAGAGGAGAAACGAAATGATTTAAGAGATGTAACTTGTTTTAAAGGTGTGAGTTACTTGGGATTTAAAAGTATAAGCTACTTGTTTTCCAAAGATTTAGAGACTTGAAGTATTTTGAAAGTTAAGAAACTTGATTTGAAAGTTTGTGATACTTGGTTTTAAATATAAGTCTCTTGGTTATAAAAAGAATGAAATTGTCTAAAAACCATAAAGGGTTATAACGGCTTTATGGGAAGTTGGTTTTAACGGCTTTATGGAAGGATTAGAAAATTGTCTATTTTCAGTATTAGGCATAAATTGCCTAGATTGTGAAAATTTGAAGTTACTTGATTTCAAGCTTTGAAATGAGTTTCTAAAAAGTGTAGTAACTTACTTTGAAAAAATAGACACACCTTGATACTACGGGTGTTAGTATCTTGGGGTTTTACATAAAAAAGAGTCTTTTGAAAAGAATGTACGTACGTAGTACTTTGGCTTGGTTAATTGAGAATTATTCTATGTGTGCCTTGATAAGTACTTTGGCTTGATTAATTGAGAATTGCCTATGTGTGCTGGTGATAGCCTTTGAGTGCAAGTATTATGTTTTATTACGTTGCCGCGACTCTCGGTTGGAGGGCCGGCTGTCTTGTTGTAAGTTACTTGGACGTAGCGACAGTGATGTGGGATTCCATGGGTATGCTTCCGTTATTTGTAGTACTTGGGTTAAATTCCCGGATTTTTATAAAAGACATGGTAGTGCTTATGTTTTGTTTGATGGTCGAGCTGTGGTAAGAGTATAAATGAGGGGTAAACCCCCAAGACGTTATACCACCTTCTCCAGGGTAAGAGTATAAATGAGGGGTAAACCCCAAGACGTTATACCACCTGCTTTACCACCTGCCTCAGGGTAAGAGTATAAATGAGGGGTAAACCCCCAAGACGTTATACCACCTGTTTCCATGGATTTGCTACCCATGATTTTTGCTTATTTATTGTGTGACGGCCGGTTGAGATGGGGTAAGAGTATAAATGAGGGGTAAACCCCCAAGACGTTATACCACCTTCTCCAGGGTAAGAGTATAAATGAGGGGTAAACCCCCAAGACGTTATACCACCTGCTTTACCACCTTCTCCAGGGAAAGAGTATAAATGAGGGGTAAACCCCAAGACGTTATACCACCTGTTCGTTTTCCTACTTGGCCCGTACAGTTTTTAGGACACAGGTGGGACTTGGTGTTATATTATATCATGGACTGCCGGCAGTGCGGAAGGATTCCACGGGCATGATTGATATTATGGGCGTGAGACCCATGGTTATATTTCAGAAATGACTTGAGGGCATGCGTCCCTGACTTGTTTATGACTGCTTATGTGTTGGGTACTGTAGGTTGGCTATCATACATGTCTCCTGTTTTGTTTAGACTGTTATGATTTCATTACAGTATTTTTCAGCTTCACATACTTGGTACATTCTTCGTACTGACCTCCTTCGGGGGGCTGCGTTCATGCCGCAGGTTTTGGGTACGCTGTTTGGTGATCGGCAGGTGTAGGACCCTGCTCAGGGTCTTGGATAGCTCCTTCTGTTCGGGAGTTTATCTTTTTGGTATAAGTTCTTTCAGTACAGGCTTTTGTACAGTTATGGGTACGGCGGGGCCTTGTCCCGTCATTTTTCAGTAAAACTCTTAGAGGTCTGTATTCATATGTGGGATTGGACTCGTGTACAGTGTAGTGTCTTTTGTTTATGTATATTATATGGCAGCCTTGTCGGCTTTGCCCTTGCACGTACGATTGGTTTTTAAAAAAAAGAGGTGTTATTTAATTTCCGCAGTTTACTTAGTTGTTAAGGTAGAAGGGTGCCTGTGTAGGCACGATCCACGCCCGGTTGGGCGTGACAACATACCTGCTTTTGCGGAGGTTCGGCATCACATACCTGCTTTTATGGGCTCATCTCCCTTGGTTTGGCTTGTACTAGCTCACAGGGGTTTTTGATGGTGCTGATTGCAAAACACCTGCTCATGATTGGTGGCTCAATAATGTGTTTAAATACTTTAAACACCATTTCTTCCTTCTCCACCCTCAACGTCAACTCTCCTTTTTCTACATCGATCAGGGCTCTCCCTGTCGCCAGGAATGGTCTCCCCAATATGATGGGGATCTCTGCATCCTCTTCCATGTTCAGAATGAGGAAGTCCATAGGAAAAAAGAATTTTCCTACTTTAACAAGCACGTCCTCAATCTTCCCCCTTGGGTGAACCACTGTTCTATCGGCTAGTTACAGGCTCACCGTGGTTGGTTTGGCTTCAACTAATTCCAACCGTTTAAATATTGACAGAGGCATCAAATTTATGCTTGCCCCTAAATCGCAAAGAGCCCTGTTGCATGTCACATTGCCAACTGTGCAAGGCAATGTAAAGCTCCCTGGGTCTTTTAGTTTAGGGGGAAACTTCTTCCAGACGGCACCGCACTCTCGCAAGCGCCACCATCTCATACTCTGCTAGTTTCTTCTTCTTCCCCAAAATCTCCTTCATGAATTTAAAATAAGAGAGCATTTGCTCCAACGCCTCTATAAAGGGTATGTTGATATGTAGCTTCCTGAACGTCTCCAAGAATTTGGAGAATTGTTTATCAACTGCCTTCCTCTGCAATCTCTGTGGGAACGGGATCTTCTCAGTATACTCCTTCTCTGGAGTTTTATCTACTACTGGGCGAGCTTCAACCACCTTCGCTTTCTCTATTTCTGCCCTTTTTTCAACTACCGGCTGAGGTGAATGCTGCTCCAACTATTTTCCACTTCTCAGCTGTACTGCATGGAATTGTTCTCTCGGATTCATCTATGTGTTTCTTGGCAGTGTACCCTATGGCCTGATGTTCGATTGCTTTGCTAGTTGGCCCACTTGCGTTTCCAAGTTCCTGAACGAGGATCTAGTTTCATCGGCTAGTGCAGGCGTTGGTGAGTGAGTGCCAACAAAGCCGCTCTCACTCGTCGCTTTTGGTGAATAAGTGCATTGAATTGTTGAGAAGGTGGGGCTGAGTAAATGGGCCGCTGATTTTGGTCTTTGGTTTTGCATCGCCTCTATATTGATTCACGCTCGGTCTCCTCTCCATGAAAAGTTTGGGTGATTCCTCCACCCTGGATTATATGTGTTAGAGTATGGGTTGTTCTGGGGCCTCTGATAGTTACCCACGGCCTGACACTCTGCTTGCTCGATTGGCATATTATTAGGATCAGCTAAAGGACATCTATCGAATGTGTGTGGACCACCACACGTTTCACAGCTCCTTGGCATCTGCACTGCATTTACGGATACTGTATGTTGCTGCAACTGTTTGGTCAAAAGGGCAACTTGGGCGTTCAGGTCAGTGATGACATCTATCTCGTGAACTCCCACTGTTCTCCTACCACTCATTGGTCTATCTTTTGTGACATGGTTGTTGGTGGCCATATCCTCTAATAAATCGTGAGCTTCATGGGTTGTTTTCCTCATAAAAGTCCCACCTGCTGCTGCATCGATAATTGTTCTGGTTGTTCCGCTCAGCCCGTTATAGAAGATGTGGACCAAGTTCCACAACTCAATACAGTGGTGTGGGCACTTTCTCTGCAAATCCTTGAACCTCTCCCAAGCTTCGTATAATGACTCTCCATCTGCTTGGTAGAAATTATTCAGCTCCCTTCTCAATTTCGCTGCTTTGCACGGTGGGAAGAATTTTGCCAAAAATTTCTGTGCCAGCTCTTGCCATGTAAAAATTGAATCAGCTGGCAGGGAATTTAACCATACTTTTGCTCTTTCCCTGAGTGAGAAGGGAAAGAGCCTCAATCTGACGACATCATCAGTAACGCCGTTATATCTGAATGTTGCACACAGCTCCAAGAAATTAGCTATGTGCATATGTGGATCCTCTGATGGCGCCTCCAAATCGCACCGTGTTCGCACCATGCTTAGAATCGCGGTTTGATCTCAAAGTTATTTGCTCCTATTCGGGAGCCTAATACATGTCTCGGTTCGCTCACCCTCGGCAGCATGTAGTCTCCCAAGCTTCTTTCTGCCTGGACTTGAACTCTCTCCTCGACATCCATAGGTATTCGCCGAGGCATTCCTTGGTTAGGTTGATTTTCACCTAACTCCTCTCTCAGCACATTATTGTTTTGACCGCCGTCCATCTCTATCAAGGTTGCAATTCGCTGGTTCTTTCTATTCTGTTTACAAGTTTTCTCAATCTCTGGATTGAAGGGAACAAGAGTGTCTGCTCCTCTTCTCCTTCGCATAAACTGAGCGCCTGAAACAGATCAAAAACAAACAAACGGATCACGGCACCCTGATTTTTACAAAAAAAAAAAACGTAATAATTTAAAGAAAATAAAAATAAAAATAAAAACCAAATTAGAAATTAAAAATAGATAAAATTGATATTGAACTATGCCTAATCCCCGGCAACGGTGCCAAAAACTTGATGCGCGATTTAATGCACACACTTTAACGCAAGTGCACGTTATCGTGACAAGTAATATAGTCTAGGTAAGACCGAATATCGTCCTCAAGGATTAGTGTTCAAGTACCAATTATCTATCATTTGTTATCTATTTGGTGACCGATAATTGAGTTTGTTGATTATAACTAACAATTATAAAGGCTAATTAACTAAGTGTTTACTTCAGTGATGATGGAAATAGGGCTTCCAAGTCGCTTCAACTATCCGCTTATATTACTTATTAATGCAATGAATTATGGTTCTTCTTCTTTTGGAGATAGCAGATTTACTAATTCGTTTTATACTCCCGTTAAGGCTATATAAACACTCAACCCCAGTAGCGCTCTTTTCTACCTTTCAGTGATAAGGATGACTCTATAGGAGGATTAAGAACAAAAACCTTGTTAATCGTCACGCACCTTGCGTGAAATTAGGTATTTAAACCCCTATTAACGCTACACAAGTAATTGAGGTATTTTCATCCCCAATCCGACCTATGTCTACCCAACTTACAGCATAGTCACAACCTCCTCCTTTCGAAGTTTGATTAGAAATCATATAAATAATGATAATTAGTGATCAATTAATTACCAAACATTCAAAGCAACTATTGGGTAAATCTCAACAATAAGAAGAACAACCATAAACATGCATTAACTCATAAAATAAGGTTCAAGTGAATTGACATGGAAAGCCCTATAATGGAATTAGTTCCTAGCCATTGACATGACAAGAACTAATTCAATATCCAACATAAACTAAAAGTAAAGTAAAGAAAAGAAAAGAAAATTACTAAGTAAAGGTCTCCAATCTTCAACACCAAGAAGTCTTGTGTTTGTGCAAGAAAGGGAACCCTTGAAAGCGCCTAGGTTCTTTTTATAGCCTCAAAACCGCCCTTCAGGTTTTCCTTCAGGCCTGGCCCATAAAATCGTCTAAAACCTGATTTTCCCGCGTCGGCGCCGCGGCGCCGGAACTTCTGCGCTGTTCTGGTGATTAGGCGCCGCGGCCCTGCAACTCTACTGTCTGGAGGCGCCGCGGCGCTGCAACTTCTGAAGCTCTCTGGATATTAGGCGCCGGGGCGCTGGCCCGTGTCCGTGCCTGGTTCGCCACTTTCTCGTCTTTTAAGCTCTGGAACCTCCACTTTTGCCCTCTTTTAGCTCCCTTTCCGCAAAATAGCCATTTTAACCAATTTGACTCAAAAGAAAGAAAATATATCCTAAGACGACACGTATTTGTACAAAAAGGGACAAAAGACTAACTAAAAATGACTCAAAAAGTGTATATAAAATACACCGATCAGCTTGCTGGCAGATCAGTGGTACAGGATTGGTCCAACAGATGATGTATAATATATGATGGGACCCTATCATCTAAAAAATTATACGATCTAGGCACGGGCTTACACACTTTGATAAATGAAAATTGGGTTTCATAAAAAATAACATGACGACTGATTATGATTTCATTAGAGATAAATCAAAACGCTTGTAACCACGATGATTTGACGGATAACCTAAAACACATTAGCGATAGAACGGACTTGAAGTTTGTTTATTGTAGAGGATGGAAAAAGTGGATAGCATAAACACCCAAAGACCCTAAGATGTGAATACAAATAATTCTTATTATAGAGAAATTTTAAGGGGAAAATCATATGCTAATCCTTTGGTAGGAAGTATGTTAAGGAGGTGAGTAACCATTTGTAGAGTATGATGCCAAAAAGAAGAAGGTACGGAAGCATGAGCCAATAAAGTTCGGATAATATTATTAATGGTACAAATTTTTAATTCGGCTTTCCCATTTTGTGAGGACGTATGAGGATATGAGAAATGAAAACTATGCCATTAGCATCGCAAAAATCTCGAAACAACCCGTTTTATCATATTCTTTGTCATTATCACATTGTATATTTTTTATTTTCTGTTCGAATTGGGTACGGATGATTGCTCTAAATTTTATGAATGTGAAAAAACTTAAGATTTTTTCGCTAACGGAAAAGTCCATAAACAATTAAAATAATCATCAAAAAATATAACATAATAACGATGGCCCAAAGAAATGAGAACCGGAGATGTCCATAAATCATTATGAATAATATTAAAAGAGATCAAAGTACGAGAAGAAGAAACTACAAATGGTAATCTAACATATTTTCCTAACGGACAAGAATGACAAGGTGGAGTACTCCATGTACCCTTATAAGAAATAAATTATTTTTATGTAAAGAAGAAATAATAGACAACCCTGGATGGCCCAGACGTGCATGCCACAAGGAAGGAGCAAATGCTGCAAAGGTAGATGTCATGGCTTGACTCATGGAAATGGTGGTGCTGGTGATTGGATAAAGTTCGCCCCTACTATTACATATCATTAGTGGTGTCCCCTTCTTGAAATCCTTCACAAAAAACCCAAAAGGATCAAAATTAACAGAAACCCAATTATTAGTGGTGAATTTTCGGACAGACCAAATTATTAATTAGGTCAGGGGTATGAAGAGTTTTTTTCAAAACTAGAGGTGGATGTGGGGGAGATGAAGTGGTATGTCCATAACCGCGAATTGGAATTGAGTTGCCATTATCAATAATGATACCACAATTATTGCTCAAATTAAAATAAGACGAGAGAGTACCTTAATCGGATATCATATAAGAAGTGGCGCCGATGTCCATGTACCAATTTGGGTCTGGAGGAGCTAATCCAAACGTATGCATTGCAGCCTAAATATTCGTCAATGTCAGCATGAGGCCCACTTCCTGGAATGCCTGCGGGTCCAAGGCCCAAGCAAACCTGCGTCGTCCACGGCGAAAGAAATCACGCGATTCTTTGGAATCGACAAACAGTGCGGCCTATTCTTTGAATCGGGCGATTACGGGTAGGCGGGAGGAAACGTAATCATTGTTGGGTCAAGCGCCAGCTGGCGATTCTATGGCGAGGCCCGCGATTGGGACGGTTGATGCGGCCCATTGCCTCGAGGCCCACTACCGCCTTCACCATCATTTTGGCCACCTTCGTTACCACTGCGATTGCCACCGCAGTTCTTGCCATTATTTATACAACTTTGACCCTTTTGCCGCCACTGTTGTTGCGATTTTGGCCATAACAATAGTAGCCGCCTTTTTAGCAAAGCCGATTTCTTCTAATGTGAGCATGGAACTAGCCTGATAAAAGGATGGTAAAGGGTTACTTTGACAAAGTAGTGTGTCAACATCATTGTTGGCCTTAGACAGGACAACAATCATTTGGAGAACAAGACGATCATTGGTCACTGGCGCACCAATGTTGTGGAGTTGGTCTGCAAATTCCTTCAGCCTTTTACAATAGGCCAAAACATTAGGAAAATCTTCCATATTGACATAGGAGAATTTTTTGCTCGAGGGTGACATCACGAGAATTCTTGTTATCTTGGAATATATCAAGCAGCCTATCCCAACTTTCTATCGTCGTAGCATCGGGCTCAATGATCATTTGGAGGAGGTCGATAGAAGTGGAATAAATCCACTAGAGAATAGTAGCATCAAGTGTCATCCATAACATAGGACTTTCCTCGGGGTTAGGAACCTCCTCTGCGCCAGGTGTCGAGGGAATTATGTGATGGAGGACTTAATACAAGCGTGCATGAATTTTAAATAATTCTGCCCATGTCACGTATTAGACGTTTTCCATCTCAAGAACAATAGAGATGTGGTTCCTGATGTTGCAAACTGTAAGGGCTGGATGAAACATATTCTTTGATGTAGACATGACGAAAAAATAATAGGAGAAGTAGGGATTAGGAAGAAAATTTAGGAAGGGATGAGGAAGAATTCGTTTGGAATCCGAGAAGTAGTCTAGGAAATGGAGCCGAGAGTAGCGAAAAAACTAATGTTTTGTCAGATCTATACTTCTGATATCATGAAAGAAATAATCCCTTGATTATTTTCATTAATGAATGAGTATATATACAATTTACAATCTCCATAATATGAAAAATCTCATTCCTATTCTACTTCCAAAACCCTATTCCATTTGTACAGGAATTCTACAATTATGGTAAATGTACAATTGTGAGTACAATGATGATTACAAGAAAACGGGAAGTAAGCAACTGTTACAAAGATTACAAATTGGAACAAGAATAAAAGGTAAACTACAATAAGTAATTTGCCGAGTCGAGTGTTAGCACTCTGTCCTTAAGACAATATTGCTCCGTAAATATTCTTTTACGATAATTGACAACTTGTCTCCTTAAGATAAAACAACAACTAACAAGTGAGCAAAGGAAACTCAAATGTTTACTAAAAGATGAACATTTGAGTGTGTGGGAAATTGCTTAAGAGAAAAAGAAGTATTCAGAAATTTCTGATTGCAAGTGCTGAACAATTGAGTCAAAAGCTTCAATTTATAGTAGTGTAAAAGGAACCTCTTCAAGAGCCCAAATAATGGTCATTTAAATGCCATGTAATGGCCATTCAATCCACCAAGTAATGCAACCAAGTAATAGCTGATTTATGAAGGAAACACTAGCATTTTAATGCCTCACAACGTCTCCAAAATCAGCCCAACGGTTGAAATTCCATCGCAGTTACTACCTCGGAAGCGCCGCGGCTCGGCTCCAGTGAATCGGGATCGAATTAGCATCGCAGCACACCTCGGAGGCTCTGCGGTGCTGTGACTCCGCAACCCTTAAGGGTGCAGTGCCGCGACGCTCTGCCTCCCGAGGTAGAGTCGCGACCCTTTTCCGATCTGTTTCAGTCTTTACACTACACACACTTCTTCCTTCATTTATCAATGTGGAACCCTCATCATTTGACCAATAACCGTCCATCATTTCATGTCTCAAATATTTTAATTATGGACCAATTTCTCTTTCACTAATAAAATTTATGATACTTGGTACTACAAATGCACATGTGTGGAAATGACATTTCCGACGTGTGGTGCCCCAATTATCCGAGTCATAAATAACGGGATAAACTAATTCCAATTTAGTAAATTTCCAACAATCCCCTCTTGAATGAGATTTTGGCGCACTCGCATGGTGCCTTTCTAACAATCTTTCGGCAGACCGATGTTGCATCTGAATTGGTAGCCGTAGCTTTGAACCTTCCATAGTTAAATACCATCAGACTTACTTACTGCACGGTGAACATAATGTCTTGAACCGTCAATATTTAGTGTAAGTCAAGTCAATGGTACCAACACAACAACTTTTCTTATTCTGTTCTTCTTTAATGTTTTGTCCATTGTGGTTGTGGACACTTCTTGGATCCTTAAGTTCGTTTATTTGAGGCGGCCTGTCCTCGCACTTAAATAGGTGGTCTCGTACAAGGTATCCTGATATACCCCACTTCACAAGTGTTAGGAACCATTAAAAGTTTCTCCAAACCTAACCTCAACCATTGAGGATCATTAAAGGTTTTGGAAACTTAACCTCTACCCACGCTGCAGATAACACTTAATGTCTATCAAGGGAACAACCTTAGATTCATGTTTCTTTACATAAATCATCATCCAAAGTGCTCTTACTTCCACCGAAGTGCTCAACTAAACCTTTATGGCTTAGTTTTTCAATTGAACCTAATTCTTGGGATCTCCAGTCAGTAAGGTTGGATATCCACCATATCAGTTCTTATTGTTTGGGTTTTAAGCCCATTCCCCTAGACAAGCATACCGTCTTATCTTTGGGTATGACCTTTATCAAAGGGTCTGCTATGTTCTCATTTGATATTACATAATCAATGGAGATAATACTCGTGGTAATCAGCTACCTAACGGTCTTATGTCTCTGTCTAATATGACGAGATTTGCCATTATACATAGAACTCTGTGCCCTTCCTAGAGCTGACTGGCTGTCGCAGTAGATCATTACAGAAAGTACGGGTTTATCCCAACAAGGTATATCCTCTAAGAAGTCATGAAGCCACTCATCTTCTTCTCATGTTTTATCTAAAACAATAAACTTTGATTCATCCTGGATCGGGCGATGCAAGTTTGCTTAGAGGATTTCCAAGACATATCCCTACCACCAATTATAAATATATACCCACTGGTGGACTTGGTGTTCTCTATATCAGATATCCAGTTTGCATCACTGTACCCCTCTAGTACTGCTAGATACATCGAATAATGCAACCCATAAGCTAGCATATATTTTAGGTACCGTAATACCCGATTTAACGCTTTCCAATGATCGTCACTTGAATTACGGGTAAACCTAGCCAACTTTTTAACTACATAAGCGATATCAGGTCGGGTGCAATTTGTTATGTACATCAAACTACCAATCACCTGCGCATATCGCTCATGGCATCTGGGCACACCACAATTTTTATCAATATTTTGATTTATATCCAATGGCGACGTTATCGGTGAACTGTCGAACATCTCAAACTTTCTCAATACAGCCTCGATGTAGTGAGGCTGAGATATGACCAGTCCGTCAGACGTCTTAGAGATCTTGATCCCTAAGATGCCATTTGCAATACCCATATACTTCATGTCGAAATATTGTTTCATTATGTTCTTAGTCTCTAGGATCAACCTAGGTTTGCTCCCTATGATCAATATGTCGTCAATGTATATGCATATCATGACGAATAAGTCAGCATTACCTTTCACGTAGACACATTTGTCACACTCATTAATAGAACCCATTCGATAGTAAAGTACTATCAATTTTTTCGTGCCTTTGCCTCGGGGCCTGTTTCATCCAGTACAAAGATTTGACAAGCCGACATACTTTCTTCTCTTGTCCTGGAACCACATACCCCTCGGGTTGGCCATATAAATTTCTTCTTCCAAATCAACATTTAGGAAGATTGTCTTGACATCCATTTGATGTATCTCAAGATCCCGCAACGCGGCGATCGCTATGAATACTCGTATGGACGTCATTCTAGACACCGGGGAGTACGTATAAAAGTAGTCAAGGCCCTCCTTTTGTCGATAACCCTTGACTACCAACCTGGCCTTGTACTTACCTATAGATTCATCTGCTTTATACTTCCATTTGAGTATTCATTTACAACCCAAAGGTTTGTTTTCCGGAGGAAGATCAACCAACTTCCAAGTATGATTGTGCAGAGTGGAGTCTATCTCACTCTCTATAGCTTCTTTACAGAGCGGTGCTTCTAGAGTTGACAACGCTTCAGCAATTATCCGTGGTTCGTCATGAACCATATAAGCCACAAAGTCGGGACCTAAGGACTTATATCACCAACTAAAATAAATTGTGGTACTTGTGGCATCATCGTTTTGGCCATCCACATGCTCAAAAACTTTCCTCTATGTTACAACATTGTCTTCATTTGAATAAAAAAATCATGAATTTTGTCATCAAAATTACCTTGTCAAAATTTTGCTAAATCCAAAAGTCATAAACTGTCTTTTCTTTGTAGTTATACTTCATACAATTCTACTTTTGATTTGGTTGGTCCTGCACCTATTTCATCTTAGATTAAGGTATCAATATTTTATTTTGTCCATTGACCACGTCTCACGATATACTTGGGTGTTTTAAAAAAAAAAAAAAGTGACGTTCCTAAACTCATAAAATAATTTGTCACCTATGTCGAGACTCAGTTCAACAAGTGAATCAAAAGTTTTCGATCTGATTCGAGTGGGGAATACATAAAATCTGACCTCATAAATATTTTCATAGAGAAAGACATTATTTCGCAACGCTCTTGTCCATAAGCAAAATAGGATTGTAGAAAGAAAAAATAGGCATGTTATGAAAACCACATTAGCTCTTCTGGATACATCAAATGTTTCTAACATATTTTGGGTTGAAGCTATTCAAACTTCTATCTATTTAATAAACACACACACCATCTACAAAGATGATAGCCATATTCCGTTCTTTTGGTATAATTTCTGATTATTCCAATCTAAAAATATTTGATTGTGTGTATTTTATCTATTTACCTAGACATGAACGTCATAAATTATCTGCAAAAGCCGTGATGTGTGTGTTTTTGGATTATAATGATGTTCAAAAGGGCTATCTTTGTTATGATACTTCTAGATGACAGTTAAGGTTTCTATACCACTACAAAAAAATGACCTACCGTGACAGTTTGGGTGTGACGATTTTAGAAACTGTCACACGTTGTGACGATTTTTGCATTGACTTTCTGGTCAATGGTTGTTCGTGACAGGTATGTGACGGTTTTATTAACCGTCACAACTTTGTGATAGCGGTGTGACGCTGATTTCAACCGTCACATGTTTTTGTGACGGTTTTTAAAATACGAATTTAATTTTTTTTTTTTAAAAAAATAATATACCCGATCCATTTTATTTCTAAACCCAATATCCCTAAAAACTAAATCCAAATCAGATACATTTCTTTACTCCTTCTCCACAAAAACCAAACACATCGCAGCCATCATTTGCCTAAGCGTGAAGCCTGTCCCAAAACGTGAAGCTTCTGATAGAATAGCGATTTTCGCGCCGCTACAGTAACTTCGCCGGAGTTTTGCCTTTTTCGGCCAACTCCGGTGGCTGTTGCCACCGAGAACACATCCATTAGACTCGTCTCAACACCAACTTCAAGTCTAACCAATCTCGACCTTCGATTCAACCCCAAACCCCGTCGATTTTAGCCTGCAAAAATCTGGACATTTTTACCCCAGACGGCGATTTGTACTTTCCGGCTAACTCCGGTTGACTCGAAGGTTGAGAGTGGTGTCTTTGTGTTCATCTACCTTAGATCTATACTTTGCACCTACCCTCTTACTTTGATTCAAGTTATTTTGGGTCAACTTTCAGATCGAGTTTTCACAAATCGCGATCTGAATTTTTGACGTGTTCCGGCAAAGGCGAGCTTGAAAGTGGTACCAATAGATTCGTCACAGTCTCCTCTTCATTCTACACTAATTATTTGGTCTCGATTCATCCCCAACTATTTTCTCAATATTGCGACTGCCATTGTTATCGAGTTCAAGGTTCTAAGTTTCTAATTTCATTGTGAGCATTTCATTGTTATTGTTGACTAATTTTTTTGTTATTTTAATCTAAATGGCTTTGTGCTATTAACACTTTCATTTTAAACTTTGTCGTCCTCGTATATTAATAGGTGCAGATGGTAGATTTTGTGGAGGTTTGGACATCAGTGTTGTGGAGAATGTTCATAAGCATGGTAATTTTTAGCTCACATTTTCCTTATTGATTAATGTCCCTAGTGTAATCTAACCAACTTTTTCCTTTAAAACTTCCAGGTGATATATCACTTCTACCTGACGTGTCGATTGGTCTCGTGGTTAACAAAATGGAAAGTATGTTCATAACTTTTTATGTTTTTTGCCAATAACTTTTTGGAAGTTCAAATGTAGTTTGATGTTATGTTGTTTCATTACCTAATAAAAAAATTGGTGATTATATATATATGGGAATAAGCCTTCTGTTACTGCAATTCAAGGATTTGCTCTTGGAGGTGGCTTGGAATTGGCTATGGTTTGTTCTCTCTGCTCTAGTTTTTTCATTTAATTTAGTCCTTCATTGTTCTCAAAATTTCATATAACTGTTTTCCTGAATTTAAATTGTGTAGGGGTGTAGTGCTCGGATTGCCACCACAAAATCTGATCTTGGTTTACCTGAGCTGAGGCTTGGAGTTATTCCCGGATGTAGAGGTACATTTCCTTTATGTTTACAATTTGGCGCCTTTCCATTTGAAGTAGCTTTCTATTGAGAAACTCAAACATGTGTTTTTAGGCACCCAAAGGCTTCCAAGGTTAGTTGGGACCTCAAAGGCGGTTGACATGTTGATGGTATGAAACATACACTATGCAATCAGTCTTTATAGTTTAGATGGTAGCATAAAAATGTTGAAGCTTAGTCAGATCGAGTTCTAAGTTATCTTGCATTATGTCACGTCTATTAAGTTGTTGAATGATATCTGTACGAGCATTTTGTGCGTATTTGGATTAGTTTATGTCGATGTTACCTGCAGTCTCGCCTCTTATGATTACCTGTAATCCTGTATCTTACGTTTACCCGCAATCCTACATTTTTATGATTACCTGCAATCCCGTCTCATTATAGTAAACATGTACATGTTTACCTGCAATCTTGTTTCATGTTATATTTTGCGTGTATCTGAACTTTTCCTATCATGTGGCTTTACCGGCTGAAAGCCAAGGCAAACTTTGGATTGGTTTAGCTTCTCCGATAGCCTGCCATGCTTAAGGTTCTAGAAATCTTTTGATCTTGATGCGACATTGGAATATGGATGGCGGTAGCCCCTTTGTTGTCTTATCTTTCAACTTTGTGGTTTAGTTTGAATATAATCAGTCTCTAAATTCATTATGATTTAGCTGATAGTACATATACTTTGGAAGGTTGTTGTGTCATCAGAATTGTATTGTTGTTGCACTTTAAACTAGCTACATTTCGAGATATTGCACTTGACAAGAGATTTTTATTGCTTTCTTAGAAGGATGGCTGGTGTAGATTTGATGCTCATTACTAATGCATTGTTAGCTTAACTACTGCACTTATAAGGGGGTTGTATCTGGATGAGTTTGTTGTTACCTGTCACTGTTGCTTTCTTGATATTTGCTGTTGCATTCTTAAGATGCAGAATTTTGAAACTTGCTGACCTGCTGGTTTCTTGTGCCAACTTGTGGCTTTATATAACATTGTTGTGCATTTTGAGACCCTTGTGTTACTGCTGCTTTCAAGAGCATTTTGTTGTTTCCTGGAGTAGTCGGTGATCTTTGTCACGACCCAACCTCGGCCACGATCGGTACCTACCGGGTACTTCGCTGTATATGTCATAGAATAGCAGCGGAACATACATAACACATAACTTAGAGAAAAAGGTAAACATCATCGCCACCGATAAGTGCCGCTTTCCATAAAACATACTTAAACAAAAGTATAGTAATACAACCGGTTCTTATAGCCCAAAACATATATGTGACCACGGACTCTAAAGATAACAATCGTATGGCGGACAGGGGCCCCGCCATACCCCTGAATGTACAAAATACCTATAGCATCAGAGAATATTCGTACCAATAGACAAGCTTCCGGAGAAATGGAGCTTCTGACACCGGACTAGTGATCCTAAGAACGAGGATCCTCAATCGCTACTTACCATGCGGCATGAACGCAGCCCCAGGAAGGGGTGACAATATGTACCAAGTATGCTAAGCTGGAAAATACTGTAATAATGATATCATAAGTCTAAGAGTAAGCTGGAGTCATGGAAGACAATAAAATACCTTTTACTGTGCCTTACTAACAATGAGAGTGACAAGTATATAAATATAATACTGCATAAAATAGGGGCCTTAGGATCAAAACAGGGTACCTCGCCCGTAGTATCAATAAGCACCCCTACTCCTGGGACTATTTCACCGCGATAGTCCCGTGGACCCGCATGAGGTATTCTCGCATAGTCAGACTACCGCATGGGACTATTTCACCCGCATAAGCCCATAAGGACTCGCATGAGGTATTCCTCGCATCATGGGTAGCAAATCCACAGAACAGGTGGTATAACGATCTTGGGGACTTACCCCTCAGATATACTCTTACCACGAAACAGATGGTATAACGATCTTGGGGACTTTCCCCTCAGATATACTCTTACTCTGAAGCAGCTGGTATAACGATCTTGGCGCTTGCCCCTCAGATATACTCTTACACTGAAGAAGGTGGTATGACGATCTTGGGGCTAGCCCCTCAGACATACTATTACCCTGGAGAAGGTGGTATAACGATCTTGGGGCTTGCCCCTCAGATATACTCTTACCCTAGCTCAAACTGTCATCATATCATAATCATAAGTAAATTAAGAAAACTTATAACTTCTTATTAGTCTTGTTCATATACCCTCTCATTTTAGTTTACTTAAGGCACTTAATCATATCTTTAATAAAAGAACACCGGGAGTTTAACCCAAGTACTACATGCTTCAACTCTTTTAAAAATGACTCTACTTTATACATAAAACTCTTGGGCAATTGATGCCTTAAAACCAATTTGCCTCACCATATACTTATCTTACTTAGAGTAAATCTCTTCTCATTAACCTTTTATGAAGCTAATAAACCAACTTCCCATAAAGTTGTTATATTAACTCTACACTTTAGTAAAATCATACTTTTCCCCTAACTAAGGGACTTATACATTCTTAAAACAAAACAAGTCATTATATACTTAAAACAAGTGAGAATACCAAATCTTGTACGTCTACCGTACTACATAGTTACATCTATTCATGCTCAAGAGATAGGAAAGCTTCACATACCTCTTTGGTCAATCCACTTGCTAAGTCCAAACTACCGCAAGTAATATGTCAACCTAAAATAACCATGATACGTTTATTAACCTCTAATCTTAATGTAGAACAATCCAAGTTCAAAGTCACTAAATTCTATGGAAAATTGGGCAGCATTTCCTTTGTTTCTACTCACTTTGCCACCTTTCTCAAGGCCGAATTTATCATTCAATTGCCACATTTAAGGCTCAATCAATCCAACAATTCAAAGGGGATTACACACCTAATCTTGGGTGTGTAAAATTCTGACCCATAAGTTACAACAATTCACTTAGCAATTCTAAGGTAGTTTTTAGGCTACAATATGCTCATAATATCTTCTTAACCAATTTTTCATATCCAAACCACATTTCTAGCATGCAATGACTCTAAGAGCATTATTTACTACCACAAGTTCTTTCTTCTAAACATGCAACACTATAAACTAAATCTAAAGGAAGAATCATTACCTTAGAGTTTTAGCCAAACTTATTCCAAATATTTTGCTAGCTTCCTTGCCAAGAACACCACCACAAGCTAGCCACAAGCTTCCTTTTTTGTTCTTAACTTTTCAGATTTTTCCTTAGGCTTGGATTTCCTTTGGAAATGTAGAGAGAAGGAGGAGCTGATTTTTAGAGAGAGGGAGAGAAATTGGAAGATGACCAAGTCTTCAAGACTTGGTCAATATATTTCATGCAAGAAATCAGATGGGGGGGGGGGACACTTGTCACCCTCCCAAGGTCTTTTAAAAGAAAAATCTGACTTTTCTGAAACCTCCGCAGCCTCTCTGAACTTTCGGCGCCGCGGCCCTGCTGTCCTGGCGCCGCGGCGCTGCAACTTCAGCGACCCCTCAGTACTTTCGGTGCCGCGGCCCTGCATCCGGCGCCGCGGCCCTGTCGCCTTTGTCCGAAACACATTTCTGTCCGACTGCGCACGGAACTTGTAACTCTCATAACTTCCTACCCCGACGTCCTATCGACGAATGGTTGGTTGCGTTGGAATCTAGACTCCACGAACTACGCCCTAGGCCTTTGAAACACTTAGGAACTCTCAATATATCGGGTCATAACCCGCATCAAAGTTGACTAAAACCCGTCCGGAATAATCCGTCAACCTATCCTTTGAAAATTTTAAGTCTTACATGCTTTCGTACGCTCTCATACGTAAGGTCAGAACTATGGGGTATACCATTCTCCCCCTCTTAGAAACATTCGTCCCGAATGTTCCTTCTAGGCTTACTCAAACCACAACATCGACATAGACCCTCTTAACTGTTCTTTTGCAAATAAAGAAGCTCCGCGAGCCACAACATACTGAAGCGTAAATGCTAAATCAAAACTAACAAGCAGGAAAGTGGGTTACCTGGAGGTATAGGAAATAGGTGAGGGTACTTCTTCATCATGTCATCCTCTGCTTCCCACGTCATTTCCTCCCTGTTTCGTCACCATAGGACCTTGACGGAAGCCACGTCTTTCGTCCGAAGTCGCCTAACCTGACGATCGAGTATCGCTATGGGACTCTCCTCATACGATAACTCCTCTGTCACTTGGACATCATGAACCGAGTGCACTCTAGATGGATCTCCAATACATTTCCGCAACATGGACACATGGAAAACTGGATGTACCGCCTCCAAATCGGACGGCAGATCTAACTCATAGGCAACCCTGCCTACCCTACGGACAATCCGATACGGCCCAATGTACCTTGGGCTAAGCTTCCCCTTCTTTCCAAATTCCAAGTGTCGACGCCGATGGTCTGCATACGACTTTTGCCGACTCTGAGCTGCCAACAACCGCTCCTGGATAAGCTTCACCTTATCCACTGCCTGCTGAACTAAGTCTGGCCCGACTAACTGAACTTCTCCCACCTCGAACCAGCCTATCGGTGACCCGCACTTCCTCCCGTATAAGGCCTCATAAGGCGCCATCTGAATACTGGAATGGTAGCTGTTCTTGTAAGCAAACTCCACAAGAGGCAAATGATCCTCCCAGCTACCCCTGAAATCAATAACACAAGCCCGCAGCATATCCTCAAGTGTCTGGATAGTGCGCTCGACACATCCGTCGCTTACGAGGATGAAACGCCGCATCGAGACTCACTGTGTCCTAATCCCTTCTGAAAGAACCTCCAGAAGTTAGCCGAGAACTGGTCTCCTCTATCTGATATAATCGACACCGGGACTCCGTGCAGTCTCACAATCTCTCTAATATATAATCTGGCATAGTCCTCAGCTAAGAACGTCGTTCTGACCGGAAGAAAATGGGCTGATTTCGTCAGCCTGTCGACAATCACCCAAATGGAATCATGCTTCCTCTGAGTGGAAGGTAGCCCTGTCATAAAATCCATATTTATCACCTCCTCTTCCAAGTCGGAATATCAATAGCTCGCAATGACCCACCGGGCTTCGGTGCTCAATCTTAACTCACGACAATTCGAACCGTGCCACGAACTCCGCAACGTCCCTCTTTAGGCCATCCCACCAATACACGCATCTGAGGTCATGATACATCTTAGTCGACCCCGGATGAATAGAATAACGAGCACTGTGTGCCTCCCCCAGAATCTGCTGACGAAGTCCTGTCAGATCGGGAACACACAACCGGCCCTCGAATCTTAGCACCCCATCAGGCGCTACCTCAAATATACTCTTCTCCTTCTGGAGAGCTGCATCTCGGTACCGTACCAAAATCGGATCCTCATACTGTCGCCTCTTCACCTCCTCGACGATGGAAGACTCGGCAACCTCGCGAACCCGAATTCCGTCCCTATCAGAATCAATCAAACGAACCCCAAGGCTCGCTAGCTGATGTAACTCTAGGACCATATCCCTCTTCTCTGGCTGAACATCAGACAGACTACCCATCGATCTGCGACTAAGGGCATCTGCAACTACATTGGCCTTCCCTGGGTGATACAGAATATCAACATCGTAATCCTTAAGTAGCTCCAACCACCGTCTCTGTCGCAAGTTCAGCTCCCTCTGGCTGAAGATATACTGGAGACTCTTGTGGTCTGTGTAAATGTCCACATGAACTCCATATAAATAATGTCTCCAGATCTTCAAGGCATGAATCACAGCTTCCAACTCCAAGTCATGTGTGGGATAGTTCTTCTCATGCTTCCTAAGCTGTCGAGATGCATAAGCTATAACTCTGACGTGCTGCATCAGCACGCACCCAAGCCCGACACCTGACGCGTCACAATAAACCACATATCCATCTAAGCCCTCCGGAAGAGTAAGAACTGGGGCGGTCGTCAACTTCTCCTTTAGCAACTGGAAACTTTCCTCACAAGTATCCGTCCACCGAACATAGCCGCTTTTCGAGTCACTTAGTCAAAGGGTGAAATAGAAGCAAACTTCTACAAACCTCCGATAATAACTCGCAAGGCCCAAAGCCGCGCACTCCGCTGTAGTGGGTGTGGGCCAAGTCTTGATCGCTTCAATCTTGTTGTATCAACCCGAATACCGCTTACCCGATAACATGCCCTAAGAAAGCCATTGGCCAACCGAACTCGTGACTTCGAGAACTTGGCATACAATCGCGGCCTCGGAGGATTCCCAATACCGTCCTCAAATGATATGTATGCTCCTGCTCTGTGCGCGAATATACCAAGATATCATCAATGAACACTATAACGAACATATCCAAGAATGGCCTGAACACCCTATTCATCAAATCCATGAATCTTTGTGGGGCGTGTCAACCCGAAAGACATCACCACGAACTCATAGTTCCCATACCGGTCTGAATGCGTCTTTGGGATATCTGTCTCTAACTCGCACTGATGATAACCGGACCGCAGTCTATCTTGAAAAACACTTTGCACTCGCAATCGGTCAAACAAATCATCAATCACGGGAGGATATCTTCTTGATAGTTACCTTGTTTAGCTGCCTGTAATCAATACACATACGCAACGTCCCATCCTTCTTCTTTACAAATAACACTGGTGGTCCCCAGGGAGAAACACTTGGCCTAATAAAGCCTTTCTCCAGCAAATCTTTCAGCTGGTCCTTCAATTCCTTCAACTCGGCAGGTGCCATCCTGTATGGCGGAATAGATATCGGTCGAGTGTCCGCGCCAAATCAATACAAAACTCAATCTCTCTCGGGAGGATACGGAAGCTCGTGCGGGAATACGCCCGAAACTCCTAACGATCGAATCGATCAAGGTCGGTATCTCAAAGATCGATGTCGAATACGAACCATATGATAGATGTACTTTTCCGCACCATCTTCCTAGCCTTGAGGTAAGAAATAAACTTACCTCGGCGATGCGGATTCCCTTCCACTCGATAACCGACTCACGGAAACCGGAACCGAACTAATCTCTCTCATCCCACGTTGGCATAGCAAGATGCTAGCCAATCCATACCCATAATCACATCAAAGTCTGTCATATCCAACTCTATCAAGTCGGCTAGAGTCTGACGGCTATCTATAGTCACAGGGCAAGCCTTATACACCCGCTCAGCTACCACTGAATCACCTACTGGCGTAGCCACCTCAAAAGGTCTTATGGACTCGGGCTCTATCCCTATTCTACTGGAAATATGAGGAGATATGTAGGACAAGGTAGAACTCGGATCTATCAAAACATATACATCACAGCAAGAAACCAACAATGTACTGCGGATTTACATCCGCGACGCCTCCGGTCCCGCTTACCGGACATAGCATATATGCGATTCTGAGGACCGCTAGAACTGGAACCCCTACCACGACCTCTGCCGCGGCCTGCTGGCCCATAAGTACCCTGCCCTCCGGGGCGTCTAACCATCGAAGATGAATATCCAAAGAATGCACCGTCGGCCGAATCGTAACGCCCCGCCGCTAAGGATGGACAATCTCTTCCGGATGGCCTGTGGCCACAAGAGTAACATGCTCTCGAACCCGTACGGAACTCGCCCGGATGAGACCTACCGCATCGAACACACCGAGATGTAGGTGGTCTCGATTGGTGTTGGTCTCTGCCTCCCTGAAAACCTGAAGTCCTGGAGCCACGACTGCCTCGAATAACCCCGCTGATCGACCTCTACCAAAAAGCGAGAAGGAGCACTCAGGCTGGCCGGAATGTGGACCTAGTTCGCGAGGCCGCCGCCAAAATCGCCTCGAGAGCTCGCTGCCCCGCCTCTTGGGCTGGCCCAAATCTAGCCGATCCGCCTCTCTGCCTCAATCTCGCAAATGCGCTGCATCCTGGCAATATCCATCCCTGGCTGAAGAGCCACCCCCAAGCATGCAATAATCATATGACGGTCTAACCCCATCACATATCGATGAACCCTGTCTTCCATGTCAGCTACTATGGTGTGCGCATATCTGGCCAATGAGTCGAACTCCAGGCTGTACTCCTTGATAGTCCTCCCGTCCTGTCTCAAGGTCAAGAACCTATCTACAGGGGCTCTCCTCACCTCAGGAGGCAAGAAGTGGTCTAGGAATGCCTCCGTGAACTCCTCCCAATCAGCTGGAAGAGCATCCTCACCCCTCGACAATACCCATGACTCAAACCAGTTCAACGCAATATCGCGTAACCGGTAAGAAGCTAGTATAACAGACTCAGTCCCCGATGCCCTAAGGACCTGCATGGTCCGCTGTAACTGCCGGACAAACTCCTGCGGATCCTCCTCAAATCTCGAACCATAGAACTCGGGTGGGTGACAACCAAAATCCCAAAGAAATCGTCGGCTCTAGGTTGCCGCGCCGCTTCGGCGCTGCCGCCGCCACTATCTTGGTCGATCAGAATCATTCCCGTAATCTCGTACTCGGACCACATGCGTGGGGATGGAGGCTCGTCATCGCGGTCTCGATGGCCGCGTCGCAGCCTCGAACTCTGCTGAGGCTGGCAACGACGTGGAACTCGCCGCCCTAAACATCATCTCTGGTAAGTGGGCTCGTGCCTCGTGACTCTCGCGTCCCACTAGCGACTCACCGCTTTGCCTTCACGGGCCGCGGTTGCCTTGCGTGGAGGCATAACTGATACATAAAGGGAAAACGTCAGAGGAGGTTCAACCTATAACTCAGCTCTATTGCACGATCTTAGAGTGAAAAAATGGAAACCAATCCTAAATATCCTGCAGCCTCCTTATTATAGATGTGGTGCACGACACACCGATAATCAAGACTCTACTAGACACGGTCTGTGGATACTTTCCAAGGACTAACTGCTCTGATACCACTTTTGTCACGACCCAACCCCGGGGCCACGATTGGTACCCTACCGGGGTACCCTGTCAGGTATATGTCATAGAATAGCAGCGGGACATACATAACACATAACTTAGAGAAAAAGGTAAACATCACTGGCCAGCCGATAAGGCTGTCTTCTATAAAACATACTTAAACAAAAGTATAGTAATACAACTGGTTTTTATAGCCCAAAACATATATGTGACCACAGACCTCTAAAGATAACAACTGTGGCGGGACAGGGCCCCGCCATACCCCTGAATGTACAAAATACCTATAGCATCAGGGAATATCCGTACCAATAGACAAGCTTCCGGAGAAATGGAGCTTCTGACACCGGACTAGTGATCCTAAGAACGAGGATCCTCAATCTGCTTACCCTTACCTGCGGCATGAACGCAGCCCTCGAGGAAGGGTCGAGACACTGATATGTACCAAGTATGCTAAGTCGGAAAATACGTAATAATGATATCATAAGTCTAAGAGTAGTCGAGTCATGGAAGACAATAAAATACCTTTTACTGTGCCTTACTAACAATGAGAGTGACAAGTATATAAATATAATACTGCATAAAATAGGGGCCTTAGGATCAAAACAGGGTACCTCGCCCGTAGTATCAATAAGCACCCCTACTCCTGGGACTATTTCACCCGCATAGGTCCTGTGGACCCGCATGAGGTATTCCTCGCATAGGTTGTACCCGCCCGCATGGGACTATTTCACCCGCATAAGCCCATAATGACTCACATGAGGTATTCCTCGCATCATGGGTAGCAAATCCACGGAACAGGTGGTATAACGATCTTGGGGACTTACCCCTCAGATATACTCTTACCCCGAAGCAGATGGTATAACGATTTTGGGGTCTTTCCCCTCAGATATACTCTTACACTGAAGCAGCTGGTATAACGATCTTGGGGCTTGCCCCTCAGATATACTCTTACACTGAAGAAGGTGGTATGACGATCTTGGGGCTAGCCCCTCAGACATACTATTACCCTGGAGAAGGTGGTATAACGATCTTGGGGCTTGCCCCTCAGATATACTCTTACCCTAGCTCAAACTGTCATCATATCATAATCATAAGTAAATTAAGAAAACTTATAACTTCTTATTAGTCTTGTTCATATACCCTCTCATTTTAGTTTACTTAAGGCACTTAATCATATCTTTAATAAAAGAACACCGGGAGTTTAACCCAAGTACTACATGCTTCAACTCTTTTAAAAATGACTCTACTTTATACATAAAACTCTTGGGCAATTGATGCCTTAAAACCAATTTGCCTCACCATATACTTATCTTACTTAGAGTAAATCTCTTCTCATTAACTTTTTATGAAGCTAATAAACCAACTTTCCATAAAGTTGTTATATTAACTCTACACTTTAGTAAAATCATATTTTTCCCCTAACTAAGGGACTTATACATTCTTAAAACAAAATAAGTCATTATATACTTAAAACAAGTGAGAATACCAAATCTTGTACGTCTACCGTACTACATAGTTACATCTATTCATGCTCAAGAGATAGGAAAGCTTCACATACCTCTTTGGTCAATCCACTTGCTAAGTCCAAACTACCGCAAGTAATATGTCAACCTAAAATAACCATGATACATTTATTAACCTCTAATCTTAATGTAGAACAATCCAAGTTCAAAGTCACTAAATTCTATGGAAAATTGGGCAGCATTTCCTTTGTTTCTACTCACTTTGCCACCTTTCTCAAGGCCGAATTTATCATTCAATTGCCACATTTAAGGCTCAATCAATCCAACAATTCAAAGGGGATTACACACCTAATCTTGGGTGTGTAAAATTCTGCCCCATAAGTTACAACAATTCACTTAGCAATTCTAAGGTAGTTTTTAGGCTACAATATGCTCATAATATCTTCTTAACCAATTTTTCATATCCAAACCACATTTCTAGCATGCAATGACTCTAAGAGCATTATTTACTACCACAAGTTCTTTCTTCTAAACATGTAACACTATAAACTAAATCTAAAGGAAGAATCATTACCTTAGAGTTTTAGCCAAACTTATTCCAAATATTTTGCTAGCTTCCTTGCCAAGAACACCACCACAAGCTAGCCACAAGCTTCCTTTTTTGTTCTTAACTTTTCAGATTTTTCCTTAGGCTTGGATTTCCTTTGGAAATGTAGAGAGAAGGAGGAGCTGATTTTTAGAGAGAGGGAGAGAAATTGGAAGATGACCAAGTCTTCAAGACTTGGTCAATATATTGCATGCAAGAAATCAGATGGGGGGGACACTTGTCACCATCCCAAGGTCTTTTAAAAGAAAAATCTGACTTTTCTAAGTTTTTCCGCCCAAAAATCCCGCCTCGGCGCCGCGGCGCTGAAACCTCCGCAGCCTCTCTGAACTTTCGGCGCCGCGGCGCTGCAACTTCAGCGACCCCTCAGTACTTTCGGCGCCGCGGCCCTGCATCCGGCGCCGCGGCCCTGTCGCCTTTGTCCGAAACACATTTCTGTCCGACTGCGCACTGAACTTGTAACTCTCATAACTTCCTATCCCGACGTCCTATCGACGAATGGTTGGTTGCGTTGGAATCTAGACTCCACGAACTACGCCCTAGGCCTTTGAAACACTTAGGAACTCTCAATGTATCGGGTCATAACCCGCATCAAAGTTGACTAAAACCCGTCCGGAATAATCCGTCAACCTATCCTTTGAAAATTTTAAGTCTTACATGCTTTCGTACGCTCTCATACGTAGGGTCAGAACTACGGGGTATAACAGATGCATTGCTTGGCCATTCTGCTCTAATTTTGGCTACGAACTGCTGCATGTTTGGGCTATTTTGGTGCTCTTATTTTTTGCCATGAACTGTTATATATTGGGCCACCTTTATCACGTTCTAAGCTGATGTATTCCAGTTTGTTGTGGAGGCATTTTCAAGGCAAAAACATGATGATTTCTATTGGAACAATGACTGCATTTGAAACTAATGCTACATTTGATTAGTTTGTGGTTGTGGCAAACATTTCCACACTTCAACAGTTCAACAACATCTCGTTGTTTCCTTTAAAGGCAAACTACTGCTACTCTTGAGCATTAGTTATTGTTGTCCCCAGTTTTGTTGAAAGCAGATGTCGCCACTTTGTTTTATGGTTTGCTGTTTTCTCTGTTACAAGAACAGATTGCTATACTTGATCGATTTTACTGATTTGAACAAAACTACACTTGGGCCGATGAGAATAATTAATTTGAGGCCATGACCCTTCTGGAAAGGTTGTCCCTCGGTTTGCTTTCCTTCGGAAAAAGGAGATGATGACACTTATGGATCTTTCACATATATACCGGATACCAACATACTTGGCGGGGCGACTAGATTGACTGACGAGTCACTTGTTCGCAGTCATGACTTGCTTGGGATGTCCCTTTACAAAAAATATAGATCTGAGCCCTCCGTAATTAAAACTCCTATTGTTTTATACGGATCCGAAGGTTTTACTCGCATTTATTTATTATTTTACTAACTCTTTTACTAAGTGTTTTTGCAGGTACCCGGAGACGCATCCCAAAGTTAAAGCCTGCGCTGAAAAGGAAAATAAAGAGCGAAATACCGCTAAATTCTCTTCACTCCCTCTTTATATGATTTTTGCTTTCATTACAATCTTGTTAAATACATATCTTATTTAAATATCTGCATGCCTAGTTTAAATATCTCTTAGTTAGTTTAATAAGTCTGAGCCTTCCTTAATTAAAACTCCTATTATTTTATATGGATCTGAAGGTTTTACTCGCATTTATTTATTTTTCTAACTTTCTTTTTTTTACACTTTGTGAGGAACATTCGAACAATACGACATAGCAAAGTGGGATTCTACAGAGATGAAGATTTGCTGGAATCGCACAAATTTCCAATGGCTGAGATTCTCATATTATGTTTTTTGTTGTTGTATTTGATGATAACATTAGTTGTTTTGTAAAACAATTTGTAATGTTTCGATTTAATGTATTAGAACAATTTCATTATGTGCGTAACATTTTAGTTATAATATGCTTACAATTCCAATTTATTTTTATTTAATAAATTAAAATTAAAATATTAAAAAAAACCGCCAATTTAAATCAAATTTATTTAAAAAATTTGGCCAATTTAAATTAATTTTATTTCAAATTTCCCGCCAAAAAATATTATTTAATTAATCAATTTCGCGGAATTTTTTTAAAAAATGAGGGAAATTTTGTGACGGTTTATAACCGTCACATAATACCATCACAAAAAACCGTCATAACAACCGTCACGAATTTGTGACAGTGCCTACCGTAACACTTGAAAAAATCGTCACAAAACCCCTTTCGTGACGGTTTTTAACCATCACGGTAGACCTTTTTTTTTGTAGTGCTAGACATGTAATTTTCTTTAAACATATGTTTGCTTACCCTACAACCTCATCAACAACATCTGCCTCTTTCTCATTTTTGTACAAGTTAGAGAATCAACATGTACAAAGTCCTGCAGCTCTCAACGAGGACCCCTAATGTCATAACTGATGATCTTGTTCAGTCTAATACATTCACAGTGAATGATTCAGGTAATTATACTTCTTCACCTTATTCATCACATACCTCTTTCACTCACTCATCTGAGAGCAATAATAATTCTGATGTTAAACCTGTACCAAATGAACAAATAAATGCTCAAATTCCTTGTCACGATCTAAATTTTTATTATTCCATGAGGACACCTACCGTAACCCATAGGCGAATCACAACCATTCAACATAGTGAATACATAACTAAATACGAAAAATAAAAGAGAAGAAATTAACAAGTCTTATAATTATATACATAATCTGAAAGAAATCTCCCAAAACCTGGTTGTCACGAGTACAGAGCTACTAATTAAAATACAAGTCTGGAACTTAAATATAATCACTCTCTGAAATATAGGACAGAAAGGTAAAATAACAAGATGAAGAGTTCCAGTGCTAGGATAGAATCTACGGCTCACCCTTGCCTCTCAAGATGAATCTCCAACCTATGTGTCAAGCTTCTCCGCTGGCGTCTAGATCGGTACCTACACATAGAGTGCATCAAGTGAAAAGTGAGTATGGAAACTATGTGTACTCAGTAGCATCATCGACCGACCCTAACTATAGCGGTGGCGAGGGTTGGTACTCTGAATACTTCTCTTCTTGCTTGGTTAGTCAAATTATACATTTTATGAGTATTAAAACCATCTAACTAAGGATTCTACGCCCGACTAAATGATGTACATTACATTTCGAGGATTATACTAAAGTGTCTAACTTTACCTCAATTAGGATAAACTTAGCAATAATGTTTCGACCTACACCCATCGACATCTAAGTCCTCGAAGATTACATTTTTTATTCAAATAAAAAAGTCTACCATTAGAGGTTCAATCTTTTAGCTCTTAATTATACTAAGAAACACGTCAAAGTCCCATCTTTATTCGTTCTATATAATTCAAGTCATAAAGATCTCATCTTTATTAGTATTTCTAGAAATCAAGTCGTAAAGAACCCATCTTTATATCATCACCATACCGTCTCATATTTTTATTTTACATCAAGTGAAGTTATAAGGTACCAGTATTTCTTCCCTTAAAAGTCTCATGACCATAAAGTCTACAAAATTTGGCACTGAGTACACACATCATAAAAACATATCAGGAATATAAATGAATGTAATGCAGATGATATGTATGTATGTATGCAATGTTCATATGTACCCGATATACTTAGGTTGCTGCAATAGCTATCACGTGACCCATGGGGGAATCATGATGTCCATATACCCATTCAATCCCATCGAATACCATCTTTGTGGCTAAAGTATCATCACCAGTCATTTCTCTCGTATCATTCACCATATATCCAATAATAGGCTTTCCAAGCCCCTTCTCAGTAGTATCTCAACAGTCAAATGTCAATGTTATATGTATGAATGATATGGATATGTGTACACCATACAATCAACATACTCAATGCAATAAGTATTATAAATTTCTTATCAAGTATTTAGACAAGATGTAGAGTGATGAATGCATGAAAAGTCAAATACGAATAAGATATCAAACATGGCTTTCCACTCAAACAATCAGCAAATATACCAATCTAAGCAGATTAATGCACCACGCTCACGGCCTGAAGGACATATAACTCCTTCTAGTATATTAAACTAGTTCATTAATTACCCAAGTTAAATTCACCGGTGTCTGTATTAGTGCTCATCCCCTCACTGATACGGAACCCCCAATACCCCATTAATCCCATTAATTCATTAACAACATACCAACACATAAATGATATACTAGAGTCTAGTAATCTCAACTTCCCTGATTTGAAGCCGAAGAAACACGTAACTTCTTTCCCATTTCGTTGAGCCTCATCGCGAGCCCACTATAGTCATTTATATCAACTACAAGAAGTTATGGGTCTATCAGTGCCTATAATGTTAAACAATTCTAGAATTCCCATATTAAACTACAAGAGAAACCCAGGTCTACATTAACAAAATATGAACTTTATCGATCACTAGTCTCATAACATGCTAAATAGACATAATCTCAAGTTAATTAACCAACAAAGGCCAAAAGGATCCTCAATTTCATGAATTGATAAATGCCCCAATTCTAACTCTAGACTATTCCTCCAATTCCAAAAAGGGATTCTAACATGCAATTGATTGATTAAGTATCACCCACTAGTCCAATACAATACTAGTTCACACTATCAACAACAATAATCAAATAATTCACCCCCAAATCCCACATTTCATCCTATTATTCTCTACAAAGGAGTTCTCTTATTTTCTCCCAACTAAGAATCATACTTAGTATATATTTTAACTAATACACATTAATTAATGGAGGAAAGTTATCTTAGATGGTGAATTTCCCTTGAATCTTCAAGATCACCCACTATCCAAGCTATATTACCAAAGAGAATGATTTTGGGGAACAAAAATAGATTTTAAGTCTTAACTAACTTAAATATGCACAGTGATTCCGCTCCGGCGGACTCGATTCTATTGAGGCGGACCATTCCGATGGACTCGGTCTCTGGAAGCGGACCGCCCGATGGAAGCCTTATCTGCTGGGGCGAACCAATTTAAGTGAGTTAATATAAACTAATAATAGAAGCTTAACATAACACATAAGTAATTAAATAATCGTCGGTTTTATTAGCTCCGGAACAACGTTTATGACTTAGTTGAGCCTTTAGTTCGGATCCCGACTAAAAGTCAACTATAAGTTAAACTTCTCTATTCTCTTAACTTAGAATTTTCTAAACTTATCAAAAAGAGCCCAACACCTACACAATCACCCCGGGGACCGTGTCAGCCATCCCCGCAAGTCATGAAGACGTAGATAAAGCTATGAGAAGGGTATTTCTAAGAAAATAAGTTCAAAACGACCAAACAGGTTGTTATATTCCTACCCCCATCACAACCAAACGATTCGTACTGTTCTTAGTATTGCTATGGGTAAAAAGTGGCTGATTCATCAGCTGGATATCAAGAATGCATTTCTTCATGGGGATTTGAAAGAAACTGTGTACATGCATCAGCCACCTGGTTTTGTTCATCCTGTTGTTCCCCAGTATGTTTGTCGTCTCCGGAAGTCACTCTATGGTCTGAAACAGGCACCTCGTGCTTGGTATGACCGTTTTGCCAGGTACATTATGCAGATTGGGTTTATTTGCAGCAGGTGTGACACATCTCTGTTCATTTTTCATCATGATAGTGACATTGCTTACTTGTTATTATATGTTGATGACATTGTTCTCAATGCCTCATCTGACAAGTTGAAAAATGACATTATTGCTCTTCTCAAAACTGAATTTGATATGACTGATTTGGGAAAACTGAGTTACTTCTTGGGTATATCAGTTACTAAATCTGCAGATACTATGTTTCTGAGTCAGCGTAAGTATGCAGAAGAAATTGTGTTCAGAACTAAGATGTGGAATCGTAAGGCTATGCCTACTCCTGTGGATTCGAAATCCAAGCTCAGTGCTTTTGATGGTGATCCAGTGTCTGATCCTACTCTCTATCGAAGTCTTGCAGGTGCTCTGCAGTACCTCACATGTACCAGGCCCGATATTGCATATGTCGTTCAGCAGGTGTGTTTGTTCATGCTCCGAGGGAACCCCATTTTGCTGCTCTTAAGCGTATTATCAGATACATTAAGAGCACTCCTGACTATGGGTTGCATCTCTACCCCTCCACTCCAAACAGGTTACTATCTTACACAGATGCTGATTGAACAGGGTGCCCGGACACGAGACGCTCTACTTTAGAATATTGTGTGTTCTTAGGGGATAATCTTATCTCTTGGTTTGCCAAACGACAAGCAACGTTATCCCGCTCCAGTACCGAAGCAGAGTATAGGGGTGTAGCTAATGTAGTTGTTGAGATCTGTTTGCTCCGGAATCTTCTCTTGGAGCTAAGTTGTCCATTGCGTAAGACATCTATAGTATATTGTGATAACATATCTACTATTTATATGTCTCATAATCCGGTCCAGCATCAACGGACCAAACATATTGAGATGGATATTCATTTTGTTCGTGAGAAGGTCGCACGCGGTCTTGTCAAAATTCTACATGTACCTTCCTCTTATCAGTATGCAGACATCTTCACAAAGGGACTATCCAGACAACTGTTCACAGACTTCAGATCCAGCCTGAGCATTCGACCTCCTCCCGTTCCGTCTGAGGGGGTGTATTAGCGAATATTTTTCAAATATTTACAGTATATATTGTATTTGTTAGTATCATGTATTTAAGGTAACTTAGAATTCTTACTGTATTAAGAATCACCTTTGTACAACTATATATATTGTGATTAATGAAAGAAATTCCTAAGGGAAATTATTTCAATATCTTACAATTATCATAATTGTATAGTTAGTCTTCAAACAGAATATAGTTTTAGATGTATAATAGGAAAATAATTTTCCTATATGTAACTTGTATATATACCCTATTCATTAATAAGAATAATGAAGAGATTAGTTTTTTTCAGTTTTGTTTCAAGAAGCTCAAAAGTCGTGTTTTTTTTAACACTTAAGCTAGTGGTATTTATTTGTTTTAAATTTCACGTGCAACCTCTATTAATTACAATATCGCCCGTTTTAGCAATTGAAGGGTATTTATTTACTTTAAAGTTAAATTGAGAGGGTATATGTATCTTCAAGTTCATTGGATTCTTCATATTTAAAATGACAAAAATGTAATTGCCGGAAGATTAACTGCTTAAGCCAGGCAAGTTCTCTGTCTCTCTTATAGTTTAATCTATTTCCTTTTCGAATTTTCTCAATGAATTATATATTGAACTATGATTCCTATTTGGATATTATTTGATAGTCAAACGCGTCATTTTTTATCAATTTAAAACATAAATTACTTAAATAACATTTCACAAACCCATCACACAAACGTTATAAATAAATGACACTTAAAAAATTCGTCACACAAATGTCATAATTATATGACACTTAAAAAACTCGTCGCATGAATGTCATAATTATATGACACTTAAAAAATATGTCACATAAATGTCAAGAAAAAACATAAATTTATTAAAAAGATATGACACTTGCATTTCTGTCACATGTGAACTGTCATCGTAACATGTTTTCGTCATCGTAACATGTTTTCTTGTAGTGTTAGATAGTTGAAATATGGGTGTCATACTTTTGTGGTGATTTGGTTATTCTTTTTCTTATGGATATTTTTTATTTTTGATCGATGATTTTCTTGAGTGCTTTTAGTCATAGTGTACTGTATTGAATTAAGGGTATCATTTGTAGTCACCAATCTGGTGGCAAACGATAACATAAATTACAGATAGACATTTCAAGTATTTTTCTTGGAGTATTTTTGTGATGTATCATCAGGGTTTGAAGTATTTGATTGATTTCGATTTGTTAATGTGTTTCATATGAACATCATTCCAGTTGTATGTGAGTGGATTGTATTTGCAAGAATGAAACATTAGAGATTTTTTAGAAGGGAGATCTGATGTTGTATGATGAGGAGTAAAAATATAACAAAATCTAAATTACTCATACAATTATACTATACTAAAGTTAAAAATTCATAGCAACTCTAGAAATCTATGATAATTAATACTTAGAAACGAGTGTGTGTGTATATATAGCGCAGGATCTCTAATTTGATCGAGGGAGAGATGAGTTTTTTCTGCTCTGCAGTTGAATTATTGATTTTTAAGCTTTTAAGTTTTTATTATTAGGATTCTGCATGTTCCTTTTCTATTTTGTCACGTCCCAAATCAGGAAACTCGCGGACACCTTCTCTTTTTTCACATGGTAGGCGAATCTGTTTCTTAATAAAGAAAAACCCAACCATCAATATAAATAACAAGTCTAGAATAGATAAAGAAAGAGTGCGGAAATAATACATCAATCCCAAGAAATCAGCTGGTCTAAGACCATACAAGAGTCACTAATACATAACTCTGAATATAAATAAAAGTCTAAAAAGTGGAGTGTTGTATCGGAGTAGCAAAATAAGACAAGTATATAACCAGAGTCATCCGAGCTTCGGATCCATCCATGTTCTCACCCTAGATGCTTGTCAGCAAGCCTCGCGAATCAGTCACGAGGAGAGGAAGTAGACCCGGTCACGAACTCTGCACTCATAAAAGAATGCAGCAAGATAGTATCAGTATAAACACTATATACCGACAAGTATCATAGGTCGACAACAGTTAGATAACATATACAAAGTAAGAGACTGAAAGATAAGCATGCTCACAACCAGATATAAACACTACACAATCCAAGATTAGCATCACATGTTCAATTACCAGGTCTGAATCCAATAAATATGAATATGAGAGTATGAATGCATATGCAATGCAATGATACACATACGCTTCGAGAGAAATACCTCTACATCTCGATAGTCATGACTCATGGAGGACTCGCGAAATCCATGTACCTGTTGTGGCTATGGATATCAACAGGGCGGGGGCGGGGACGAGGGAAGGGTACCCCATACCCGTACCCGCCAACTAAAACCCACCCCCACACCCGCCCCACCACCCATCACAGATAGTAATTTCTCCACCCGTACCCGCCTGACGGGTATAGGATTACACCTATCCCCGCCCCACTTACCTAGCGGGTACCCATTACCCGCCACACCACCCATTGGCTATCCGCATACTCGTCTACCCGCCTTACCTGCCCACCTAAAATATTCAAGCCTCTTCATCAGCCTTCGTTCTGGTGATTCCTCCTTCGGACCCTTGCTTGCAAGACTAGGCGCTAGACTTTAGACTGGAAGTCATGTGCAACGTCCATCAATGATGGTTCATTAATGTCCATTGATTTAGACTCATTCCCCCTTCTCAACTAAAAATCAATGTATGTTCTACACTTCTACACACATGTATCAACAAAATTAACAAACTTCAAATTATGCATCAGTAGTTAACTCTTCAACATTTTATTAAAACATTCTACATTGATTAATACCACAATGTATCAAAGTTCATTTAATAATATACCAAATTTCATTTAACAATGTACCAAAGTTCATTTAACTTTAGGAGAGAGACGAGATTTACCTGAATAATACAAAGAACTGAAGAAGTAGGATTTGAAAATAATGAAACATAATTAATAAGAATTGAAAAGTGAAGACCTAATAAAGAATGAAAAAAATAGGAAGAAATAAAGATGGATTTTACCTTGAATAGAAAGAGATGAAGATGGTATCAAGGATTCATGACAGTCGCATAGAGTTTCTTTTTTTGAGTTTGGCTTTAGGAATTAGGGATTTAGGGTTGACTTTTGAGTTTCTTCCTGGGAAGCTTTTGATTTTGAGTTTTGGGATTTCTGGGATTTCGCAAGATGGGTTATACGTGTACGGTGTATGTGAGAAACTGAGAATGTTTATTTATTTATTTTTACGTTTTTTACTTTTAAACCATATTTGAATTTTGGGCTAAGGAAACAAGTTGCAGGCCCACTATTTAGGCGGTGTGGGTACGGGCGATGCGAGTACTGTGCGGGTAGCGAGTGCGGTGCGGGTACGGTGCAGGTCTTAAATGAAATCCACTCCGCCCCACTATCCATGACGGGTAGCACTTTTGATACACATACCCGCCCCACCACCCACCAAACCATTCCCATACCCGATTCAACTGGAGCGGGTGAGGGGCGCTACGCGCATTTACCCGCCCCACTGACATCCCTAGATGTGGCGCACGACCCGATCCAATATAAGTATATATTGCGAAATGTGCAACCCAGTCCGATCTATATATATGTTGTGGAATGGGCAATACGATCCAATATATATATATATATATATATATATATATATATATATATATATATATATCACACAATCTGATCCAAATGTATTATCATGTATGTATGAATGATGTCAAATGTCAATGAGAATATATCAAGTCAATCGTGTCACGCATGGACACCTAATAATCATGTCAAGAATGAATCAATCCTTCCTCTATATACGGTCAAGTCTAGTATCATTCACGCGGCGATGAGCTACTAGATCAAATAAGGTAACAAGCCGCAATCAACAACCATACCAACCTAAGTATTCCATCCTAACTTCATACCTGAAGATGTAAAATGTTTTCTCCAATAATTACTAACTTTAACCGGAGTCTAATCATAAGATAAGTCATAACCTACATAGTAGCCGAGAGGGAACCACGAATGATCACACAAGAGCCTTATCTTTTTTAGGATCTCGGTTATACTCGAAGTCTAGTCATCATAGAAATCTACTTTAGAAATGGAAACTAACAATACCCATACCGCTATACTATCCTTTGAGTCAAGACAAACTATGAAAAAAGGAAAACAGGCTCATAAGGGTAAAACGGGTAATTCGAAAGTGAAATTGGTAATCCAACGTTCTAGAAGTTCAAATCTACTCTCCAATTGCTAAATTAGCTCAGATATTGATCAATTTCTACATTTAAGGCAAAACTCTAAATTAGGCATAAACCCTTATTTTTTCATATTCAAATTCTCATCTAGAATGGAAGATTCAAGCGTATTGGTTACTAATTAATGAAATAACATGCTTAGATTAGTCAAATTCATCAACTAATCTCACATTCAAAGCTTAATATTCAATTAACACTACGTAGGTAGAGACTCATCATCTTCAACTAGTTTTTTTAGATTTTCACCAGACTCAAGTTTAGGAAAGGTAAATAAAGGATAATAAGGTTGAAGAGACTTACCCTAATGAGAATCCACTCAGAAATACTTCAAATCATCCTTGAGACACTTTGGAGAAATAATTTTGGGAATGGGAAATGAAGGGTTTAACTTAGCATTAGCATATGCTTCTGCATTTTCCACTGTAGCGGTAAGGGGTCCGCTACAACAGAACCGCTCCCGCGATGTCCGGCTCGCTATAGCGCATTCTCTCCAGCGGAGTACCGTCTGTTGGAGCGAATTCCATAAGAATATATAATACCGCGCCATCAGATCAGGCCTCGCCATGGCGGGTCCACCGTGATGCACGATTGCTCACGCCAGTGATACATCAGACATCATCAATTTGCCTCTTTTCTTTACTAACTTCTTTCCAAAATCCGACACTCACCCGAGACCTCCTAGATGCAAATCAGACATGTAAACCTACATAAAAACGCGCTACAGACTCACTCATGATCTCAGAATTTCCAATGGAAGTTTATTTGACCGGGTCAACCCCCAATGGCCAAAACCCACTTTCAAACCAATATCCCAAAATGCCCCGAGTGCCTCGGGAATCAAACTAAACATCCCCCCAAGTCACGATCGACCATTCGGACCTCTCGGAATCGACAAATTTTCGGAAAAGGTCTGTTTACCCCAAAAGTCAATCATTGATCAAACACTTTCACTCAAAGTTTCTAATTCTTTCAATTTTCACTAGAATCGCCCGATAACCTCGAGAGTTGGATCGACAGGATAAAATGGTCCAAACGCACATAACGACCGAACAAGTCGTTACATATTTATTTGACGAAAAAAGCCTAAGAAAACTGAACTTCTCTTTGTTTTATGTCAGGTGCTTTTGGTTTATTTGATTAATTTTATTCTTTAGAACGTGTATGATATACGTCATGCGTGAAGCTTTTATACTTATAATGGATACAAAAATAGAAAATCCAATGTTTGGTTATTATAAAAGAGATCAATTGGTATTAAGAAGGGAATTATATATGAAAATAAATGTTATAATTGGAGAATATAAAGATATGTGCATTATAGCGCAAATCTTATATATTTTATATTCAATAACTCAAACCCAAAATATTAACCCTACGCGTACACATATACCACTTGGAGCTAAACTCTAGATGTATTTTTTAATCAAATTTTAAGCATTTACATGAACATTAGGATTGTTTTAAGTTTAATGGCGCGGTTAATTTTCCTAGGTCACTAAACTAAACTAGTAGGAATTATTCAGAACTAAATGTGATTACTTATAATTACAGAAAAACAATTAAATTTAAAAAGCGTTGAAGTGATGCTTAATTAACTTACCCATATAGGTTAAATCAAGTTGGATTTGGATGAATCAAAGAAAAATAATATTATTACAACAATCCATAAAAAGAAAATAAAAGAGATTAATTTTGGTCATTGATTTTCCTATAAAACCCTCTAACCTTAACAAATATTTTTCATTATGATATTAGATATAGGTTCGAAATTCTTATAGCTTTGATCCAAATCTTGTATACGTGTTAATAAATTCATGAAGATAACAATAAAATTTAGAACACATATACTAGCTAGAACTTGAGGTCATTCTCTTAAATTCTTGGAGTAGCCTTTGTTTACCCTATGTAGAGGCGCTCCTAGTTGGAAGTTTCTTCATTTGTGGTGCTCGAACTTAAAGCCTTTGATTAAAGGTGGATCTCATCTATATATCCCATCACATTTTTCGACGATTATTATAAAATAAAAAAGATTCTCTATTATCACTACAAGAAAAACACCCTATGGTGACGGGTAAAAACCGTCATCTGACCCCTAAGATGACGGTTCCTGTAAGTGTCATCTTTGCCACTGTCACAAAAGGATAACGATTAGGCAAATCACACATTGTGTAGCGGTTTTAAATCACATAAATGTCACAAAAGGATGACGGTTATTACCCGTCACACAAAGGTCACACTACATGTGACGGTTTTACCCGTCACACAATTGTCACTTAAATTTAAATTATGATTCAATTTTTTTTTTTAAATTTCTATTAAATTAATAATTTATTTTAATATGGCGGGAAAATTAAATTTGACGTTTTTTTTTGGAATTTAATATTGCAAATTAAAATTACAACAATGAAATGGACTAATAATTTAAATAACACCAAAAATATACATTAAATAGCTAGAATTTGCACAAAGTGTTCCCAAAATGGATATAAGCATTCAAAGTGTTAAATTAAAGACTAAAATATTGTTAATTAACTATCTTATCAATCTAAACAGTTCACCCATCAGCATTTAGTTTAAACTTGTCTCGGCAAGTATCTTTGAAAAATGCAATCCCCACTCTACACGAACATCATCAAGTTCCTCTTGGGAGTACATGCGTTTGTCATAGAACTATAAACCACAAAAAAAATTAGTAATGTTTGAAATGATGTAATAATTAACATGGTTATTGATCTATCATTTAAATATAGAAGTACTTACATTATTGGTCATTAAAAGTTAAATCTAACATCAACTCTTTCATAAAACACATAACATAATAAGTGAAGAGAGCACTTGGATTAAACAGGTCCTCAGAAGTACTAATCTCTTTGCATGAAAACCAAAGAGAAATAAAGAAAAATTCCTCACTGAATCTTGACCAAAGAAGTATAACAAGAGTACAACAAAAGAAGCTAGGATCTGTCATTCTAGATATTGTTACATATCTCAAAGCTGGAAATCTGGTTCATGGAAGCAAGAAACACATGAATTTATAAAGCATATATCATGCACCCTCTGAAGGATAAATAAATGTGTCCAAAGTTTACACAACAATTAGGGAGAAGTTTGAATATGCTTGGCAATTTCAACTTATCCTGGCACAATTTGAACTTTAGTGGGAGGTTCCTGATAACCTTCATATAGCAGTTTGCTTTATGGCAGGTATCCCTCAAGGTGGGGAAAAAAGTAATTTTCAGAGCCTATTTGGGCTCATTTTCCTTCTATTTGGCTATGATAACTTGATCAATGCCATGTCTATCAATTTCAGAAGTATTATGAATTAACAATGTTTTAGTTTTATGATTCCATCTGAAAATGCATTCAAGTAGAACCAAACTCTTGTTTTTCCCCAATTTTTCATCCCCTTTTAGCAGGTGGACTATAACAGGAGTGGGTTATAATTTGCTTTAATGGATTTTAGAACACGCGTCGGGCACATTTTGATACATATAGCAAGTATTTGGTCTCATGCATAAAATTTTGAAGGAATTTAAAGGAATGGCCTTTGGTAATATGAGTAGAAAGACCGCAAGAGCATGCATTTCTATGTTCTGACCTTTTGGAATATTCACCTGCTGTTCACTAGATTCTCCATTCGGTTCTTGCCGGTCCCCAATGTACCTTCCTGATGCACAACATAAACTTGTATTTCGAAGAATCTGGAACTTATGAGAAATCTTCTCATTGAAACCTGCTGTTTGACTTCTCTCAGTTCTGAAAAAATAACTTGACGACCTCCAGGAAACAAAAGCAAGAATGACTGAAATCAGGAGAAGACCAACACCCAAACCCCCAATTATCCACCAGTAAATAGCATGACTCTTATGATTCTCCTCAACTCCTGCAGGCAGTTGAAAATTGGAGATTATATACTGCAACCTAAAGGTAACCATTTAAAACAAATTTACTGTGGGAAATTCCGTTAAGATATGCAGTCCTGAAATACTTCTGAAAGGAAAGCATTTCAAATTAAATGTTGGACAAGGTTACTGTATGGATGAAATGTGGATTTGTTATATAAATTTAAAATGTCATGAAAAACGAAAAAAATACAATGATATAGTGAACACATTTGAGAAACAGTTGAGGTAACACATATCAATTATGAGGAAACCTTCTCCTACTTTACAACACTCATTTTCTTTTAACAAATTTTCTCATAAAATAAATATAATAGCTTGACATTTACCAATAAACATATGGATATAAATAAAGTTGAATGACGAGTAAAATCTTTACACAGCCAACAGTTGGTCATAATATGATGAACCTTTTCTTTATTTGGCATGTGTTCTCCACTCTCCATGGATCAAACCAAGTCGAATTGCCCATCTGGAAATGACCGATTCAAGGCGTCGGTGACTTGAAAAGAAACATGCTCATTTACTTTCAAGTTAATAAAAAGAGAGTGTAAATTCCACGTGAAAAATATCTAAAGAAGGTTACAATATTATTATGATATCAAAATTATATTGATGAGAAACTAATTAACTTTATTCTTATTAGCTTCCTTTAAGAATCAGTCTAGTTGAAAGAAGGTTTCATAACTAATGCAAACTTAAGTGTTTCAGAACTAATTGAAGAAGTGATCATACCGTGTCCTTTAAATCAGACTTAACTAAGTCAACATGGTTACGAGTAGTGTGAGATTAGCTAAATACAAAATTTAAACACAACATACTATAGCTAATAGAACAAATATTTAAAAAAGAAATCAAATTACCTTGTGTGGAGGCAGCCGAAAGGTCGAAGGTCATCTTATCTTCACTCTGATGACCTCGAACTCACAAAGGAGGGTTTTAATAGTGAAAGGACTAATTAATCTAGGTCTGAGTTCCACCAAAGGGTTGGATCCCAACTTAAGCCATAACTAATTGAAATCGGAACTAATTAAACTTACAGAGAAAAGTAAAAATGACATAGGGGAGACCTCGCCTGGGTTGGGGGTTCTCAACTAATGAAAATGCAGTGCTTGTTCAAGACTTTTATCAAACACTTCATCTACAACTTCAACTCGTACCTCTGCTACGCTTTTTAACCCCAAAATCCAGAAGAAATATAGAACTAAACTAATGAAAAAATGAAAATCAACCAAATTAATGACCAGAGAATCCAAGTAGCAATTTAGAATACAAATCTAAACCCTTAAACTCGAATAGATAACCAAAAATTTAAAACAAAAGCAAGAAACAATACAATACAAATAAAAAACTAACCAATACAGAGACAACCGCAGAAAATTTTAATTTGTATCTCTGAAGAAAAGCGAGCATACATCTTGCCTTGCCATTTTTCTCAAATAGGGCAACAACTAGGGTTTGAAAGGGGACTCTTACCAAAATGGAAGGGTGTCATGCCCTCTGGATGCTTAAAACCAAGATTTTATGCTTATTATATATCAAATCCCTAAATACAATGACCAAAAATTGAAAAAGTGACAAACCTAATCAGAGGATTCCACCGAAATACAGAGATGTTAAAGGGAAATAGTGTGAATATAGTGAAAGAGTGAAGGAGAATGAAGAAGAGGGAAAGGGTTCTGGGAGAATGAAGAAGAGTGAAATGGTTCTGGGAGTGAAAGAGTGAAAGAATGAAGAAGAGTGAAAGATGGTTCTGAAGAAGAGGGTTCTAGGATCGATATTTTCTCTGTGTAGCTAAATGCTCGATATTTTTTGTGTACTGAATTATTAGGCGGGAGTGAGTATTTTCTATATGAGGGTTGAATTAAATAATATATTGGAATAAAAAAGACCTAAATAGTTGGAGTTTTCTTCTTCTTTTAAAATTTTTTACTCACAAAATATTAAATTTATTTTCAAGTCTAAATACAACTTCAAACTTTCAATATCCCTTTTTAATTTCAACTCATAATACTATTTTAAAAAAATATTAATTGAGTCATATTCAAAATTATTAAAAAATCATTTGAAACAAATGACACTTAAACAAATCTGTTAAAGAGGTTAGAAAAAGTTAAAACAAAACTGATTAGAAGCAGTTACAATCTATCAAGAAGTCAAGAAGAAGTTGAAGATCCTTGAAGAGGAGCCTATAGACTTAACCACTATAAATACCCATTTGTATAATTGTATTGAGTAAGTTTTTTAAGACTATGAAATTCTGGTAGCTTTTATCTCTCTCTAAAACTTTTCATCTTCTTCTTTGCATTATCGAGAAGACTGTTCCCTCGAGCCTATCGCCTCTTCTTCTCTTCTCGTTTATGGCGTCTCCTCGTTTACGCCGCCTTCAAGTTTCCCTCAACTGTATCGAATGAATCAACATGGTATCAAAGCATCTACAGTTGATGTGCTTCTGCGATGAACAACTTGATCGAGTCCTGACAAGGCTTGTGTAATTTCTTTCTTTTTCTTTTTCTCTGGAAAATCTCTGATCTTCTATTCTGATATATTGATTCTCTTTGAAGTTTCAATTTATTGGTGATAAGACATCGGTCTGCTTCATCCCTGTAAAAGTGATATCTGAAATATCTGAGATACACCTTCTGTCTATATTCTGTTTGTCTTGATTTCTCTGAATATTAAATCTTGATCACTTCTTTAAATTTTGAACACAAAGCCAGTATGGGAGATACTACAGAAAATCGACAAGATAACACAACTAGAGTTACAGTTTCTCCTGTTATAACCACAGTGGTTATGGATCACAATCATCCACTGTTTCTTCAGTCGTCTGATGTGAGTGGTGTGTCCTTGATCTCCTTACAATTACTGGGAACTGAAAACTATGCTCTATGGAGTAAGTCGATGAGGATAGATCTTCTTGGAAGGAACAAACTAGGCTTTATGAATGGCAATTGCAAAAAAGAGCTCTATAGAGAAGATCTATGGGATCAGTGGGACAGAGTCAATGCTATAGTCCAATCTTGGCTCATCAATTCAGTGTCCAGTGGCTTGTTGAGTGGAGTTCTTTATGCTGAAACAACATGTGAAGTCTGGGAAGATCTCAAGTAAAGATTCGATAAGGTGGATGGTTCAAGAACCTATGACATTCATAGGGAGATTTCTACTCTTGTACAGGGAACTTCCAGTGTGTCTGAGTACTTTACAAAGTTAAAGAGTCTTTGGGTGGAGTTTCAATCCTTGGTTCCTCCACCTAGTTGTGGATGTCCTAAGTCCAAAGATTTCTTGGAATACCTTCAGAGACAACAACTATACCAATTCTTGATGGGGCTAAATGAGAACTACATGCAGCAATGAGTCAAATTTTATTGTGACCCCTCTTCCTTCTGTCAATAAAGCCTATTCTATGATAACAAGTGATGAGAGTCAAAAATCCATCACTGCAAGGTCTGCTGGGCTCTTAGGAGTGGGACCTGGGAAGTTCATTCAGGGTATTGGTCATGATCCAGCTGCTATGTACTCAAAAGGGAGTTATAATTCTGTTGGTTCCAACTCTAACTCACAGTGGAAAAGAAATAATTATAACTTGTACTGTGAGGTGTGCAAAATGAAAGGGCATACAAAGGAGAAATGTTATAAGATGGTAGGATATCCCCATAATTTCAGGTCCAAAAGAAAGGAGTATGTTGCTCATAATGTTAGCACTGAAGATTATGATGTGACTGGAAAAAAATACAAAGGGGATGTCATAAATATTGGGTCTACTTGTGAGAATGCAAATTCAGGCAACTGGCAAGTGACTGGAGCACCTAAGTTTTCTACAGACCAATATGATCAGATAGTGAAGCTTCTGAATCAAAGCTTGACCCAGAGTCAGAACACACAGAGTCAGAACAGAGATATACCATCCTCTTCTTCAAATGTTGTTGCTGCAGGTATATCTAACTCCAACTCCTTCAGTCATAAAGCTCTACAAGTAGCTAAAATAGTAAAACAGTGGATAATTGACACAGGGGCCACTAACAATATGGTTTCAGATTTAAAACTCATAGACAATGTTACCAAAATACAAGACTTTTCTGATTCAAAGAAAGTACATTTGCCTAATGGAGAAACAATAAAGATAACACACACTGATTCAAGTAACATTTCAAATAGAAGTACACTACATAATGTCTTCTATATACCACAGTTTAAGTTCAATTTAATGTCTGTGTCTCAACTAACTAAACAACTTAAGTGTGCAGCAAGTTTTTATCCAGAATTCTGTATTTTTCAGGATCTTTACAATGGGAAGGTGAAGGAGATTGGTAGAGAACATAATGGTTTATACATATTGGTGAACCAGCCTTCATCACAACTGTTAAATGAACCAATGAAGATAGGCTTAGGGGTAAAAAAAGATATTGAGTCTAAAGAAGTTTCTGAAGAGCAATTAGAATTGTGGCACAAAAGACTTGGACATACTTCTAGTGGTGTGTTAAGTAAGATACTTAGAGCAAGTTCTGATTTCATAGCTAGAAGTATAAAAAATTGTGATATATGTCCCTGTGCAAAACAGTGCAGATTACCTTTTCAGTTGAGTAATACATATAGTAATAAAGAGTTTGATCTTGTTCACATGGATGTATGGGGTCCTTATAAAATACCAACTCATGATGAGAAGAGATATTTTGTTACAATAGTAGACGATTACTCTAGAATGACTTGGATATACTTACTGCAACTTAAGTCAGATGTTAGTACTGATTTAAAGTATTTTTTGATATTTGTCCAAACTCAGTTCAGTAAAATATTTAGGGTAATCAGAACAGATAATGCTGCTGAATTTGGCAATGAACTGTGTGCTGATTTGTTACTTAAGTTAGGGATTATACACCAAAAATCTTGTGCATATACACCTCAACAAAATGGGGTGGCAGAAAGGAAACATAGACATATACTTGAAATAACAAGAGCCTTAAGATTTCAAGGACATATACCAATAACATTTTGGAGTCTGTGTGTTCAAACAGCAGTGTACATAATAAACAGGTCACCCTCTTCTCGTGGATCGTAAGACTCTATGAGAAATCTGATAAGTTAAGCTGTCATGGATCACTTAAGAGTTCTAGGGTGTCTGTGCTTTGCTAAAGATTCATCTATTACTGATAAGATGCATTCTAGAACCAGAAAATGTATATTTATGGGATATTCTGAAACTAAGAAAGGATATGTCTTATATGACATAGAAAAGAAAATATTTTTTGTCAATAGAGATGTAGTGTTCAGGGAAATTGAATTCCCTTTCAAAACAAAGACATTAGAGAATTCAGTATTTCAAGACAACTCTAATTCATATACTTTACCTGATATGTATATACCAGTAGCTGGTACACACCAGAATCACAACAATAATAATACCTCTGATAACAACTTGAACATTAACAACTCTAATTCTATAACTATACCAGAGAATCTTACCAAACTAATATTGATAATGTCAGAATGCAAGATATGCCTCAAAATACAACACAAATTCCAGAAATAATTCAGCCTGATAAAGCTGCAAGAAAATCTACAAGAACAAAACAGCCTCCCATTTGGCTTAAAGACTTTGTTACCAAAAATAAGACACCATATCCTATAGCTAACTATATTTCCTACAACAACATCAGTTCAGCCTATAAAGCCTTTATAACAGTTAGCTCAGAAATAACTGAAGCAAAAACTTATAAGGAGGCTTCACAAGATCCTAGGTGGGTAGAGGCTATGAAGTCAGAAATTCAAGCTTTACAAGATAATCAAACATGGAATATTGTAACTTTACCAGAAAACAAGGTTCCTATAAGGTGTAAATAGGTGTATAAAATAAAGTATAAAGCTACAGGTGAGATTGAAAGGCTCAAAGCTAGGCTAGTAGCAAAAAGATATAGTCAAAAGGAAGGAATAAATTATAATGAAACCTTCTCTCCAGTGGTTAAAATGGTTCTTAGAATCATATATCTATAAGAAGATCCAAAAATTGGCACATACACCAGATGGATGTTTATAATGCCTTTCTTCAAGGAGATCTACATGATGAAATCTATATGGAGTTACCACAAGGATTCACCAGCCAGGGGGAGAGACAAGTATGTAGGTTGGTTAAATCCTTGTATGGACTAAAACAAGCACCTAGACAATGGAATTTTAAATTGACAGAGGCTCTAATACATATGCAGTTTAGACAATCTCAATATGATCATTCACTTTTTATAAAACAATCTGAACAAGGACTGGTTGTGGTATTAGTATATGTAGATGACATGCTTATAACAGGAGATAATCTGAGGTTAATAGAAGAAACAAAACAATCTTTACAAAAGGTATTCAAGATGAAGGATTTAGGAGAACTAAGGTATTTTTTAGGAATAGAGTTTGCAAGATCAAAAAAGGGGATTCTAATGCACCAAAGAAAATATACTTTAGAACTTATTTCTGAATTAGGACTAGTAGCAGCTAAACCTATTAGTACACCTATGGATTGCAACATAAAATTAACCACAAAAGAATATGATGAACATATACAACATCAACAGAAAGCAGGGAAGAATAAATGCACATCTGAAGATGGTCTAATAGAAGATATAAATGCATACCAAAGGCTAATAGGAAAACTACTGTATCTAACAATAACAAGACCTGATATAGCTGATCGGTGTATTTTATATACACTTTTTGAGTCCTTTTTAGTTAGTCTTTTGTCCCTTTTTGTACAAATAAGTGTCGTATTAGGATAAGATTTTATTTCTTTTGAGTCAAAGTGGTTAAAATGGCCAAATGACGGAAAAGGAGCTAAAAGAGGACAAAAGTGGAGGTTCCAGAGCTAAAAGCAGAAAAAGTGGCGAACAAGGCAAACGCAGTCGCGCGGCCATGCCAACAAGATAGCGGCGCGGCGCCTAATCATCAGAGAGGCTACAGAAGTTGCAGCACCGCGGCGCCCTCAGACAGCAGAGATCAGGGCCGCGACGCCAAATCACCCGAAGTACTGTAGAAGTTGCGGCGCCGCCGATAGCAGGGCCGCGGCGCCGACGCGGGAAAATCAGGTTTAATGACGAATTCTGGGCCAGGCCTGAAGGGATAAGGTTGAGGCGGTTTGGAGCCTATAAAAGGAGAACCCTAGGCAGTTTTTAAGGGTTCCCTTTCTTGGACAACACAAGGATTTTTGGATTGAAGATTGGAGACCATAGTCTAGTAATTTCTTTCCTTTTTCTTTTCCTTTATTTCAGTTTTGTATGATGAACCTTGAATTAGTTCTTGTCATGTCAATGGCTAGGAACTAATTCTTTTATAGGGCTTCCCATGTTAATTCACTAGAAACTTATGTTATGAATTGATGCATGTTTTGGTTATTCTTCTTCTTGTTGAGATTTATCCAATAATTGCTTTGAATGCTTGGTAATTAATTGATCACTAATTATCATTATTTATATGATTTCTAATCAAACTTCGAAAGGAGGAGGTTGTGAATATGCTGTAAGTTGGGTAGACATATTTTGGATTGGGGATGAAAATACCTCAATTATTTATGTAGCGTTAATGAGAGGCTTAAAAACCCTAATTTTACGCATGGTGCGTGACAGTTAACTAGGTTTTTGTTCTTAATCCTCCTATAGAGTCATCCTTATCACGGAAAGGTAGAAAGGAGCAATACTGGGGTTGAGTGTTTATATATCCTTAACGGGAATATAAAACGATTTCGTAAACCTGCTAGCTCCGAGAGAAGAAGAACCATATTTCATTGCATTAATAAGTAACATAAGAGGATAGTCGAGGAGACATGAAAGCCCTATTCTCATCACAACTGAAGTAAACCTATAGTTAAATAGCTTTTATAATTGTTAGTCATAAACAACAAAAATCAATATCGGTTACCAAATAGATACCAAAAGATAGATAATTGGTACTTGAACACTAATCCTTGTGGACGATATTCGGTCTTACCAAGACTATATTACTTGAGTCGACAACGTGCACTTGCGTTAAAGTGTGTGCATCTTTTCGCGCATCAAGTTTTTGGCGCCGTTGCCGGGGATTAGGCATAGTTCAATATCCGTTTTATCTATTTTTAATTTCTAATTTGGTTTTTATTTTTTTATTTTATTTTTACGTTTTTATTTTCGGAAAGAAATCAGGGTGCCTTGATTTGTTGTCTGTTTTTGATCTATTTCAGGAAATCAGTTTATGCGAAGGAGAAGAGGGGCAGACACTCTTGTTCCCTTCAATCCAGAGATTGAGAAAACCTGTAAACAGAACAGAAAGAATCAGCGGATTGCAACCTTGATAGAGATGGACGGTTTTCAAAACAACAATATGATGAGAGAAGGGTTAGGTGAAAATCAACCTAACCCAGGAATGCCTCGGCAATTACCTATAGATGTCGAGGAAAGAGTTCAAGTCCAGGCAGAAAGAAGCTTGGGAGACTATGTGCTGCCGAGAGTGAATGGAGCACAGACATGTATTAGGCTCCCTGTCATAGGAGCAAACAACTTTGAGATAAAACCGGCGATTCTGAGCATGGTAAAGCACACAGTGCAATTTGGAGGACTGCCATCGGAGGATCCACATATGCACATAGCTAATTTCTTGGAGCTATGTGAAACTTTCAGATATAACGGCGTTACTGATGATGCCGTCAGATTGAGGCTCTTTCCCTTCTCACTAAGGGATAGAGCAAAAGTATGGTTGAATTCCCTGCCAGCTGATTCAATTTTTACATGGCAAGAGCTGGCACAGAAATTTTTGGCCAAATTCTTTCCTCCGTGCAAAGTAGCGAAATTGAGAGGGGAGCTGAATAACTTCTACCAAGCAGATGGAGAGTCCTTGTACGAAGCGTGGGAAAGGTTCAAAGATTTGCAGAGAAAATGTCCACACCATTGCATTGAGTTGTGGAACTTGGTCCACATCTTCTATAACGGGCTCAGCGGAACAACCAGAACCATTATAGATGCAGCAGCAGGTGGGACATTCATGAGGAAAACAGCCCACGACGCTCACGAGTTATTAGAAGATATGGCCACCAACAACCATGTCACAGAAGAGAGATCAACGAGTGGGAGGAGAACAGTGGGAGTCCACGAAATAGATGTCATTGCTGCCTTGAATGCCCAAGTGGCCTTGTTGGCAAAGCGATTCAAAGAACATACATTATCGTGAATGCGGTCAGATGCCTAAAGTCGTGAAATATGTGGTGGCCCACATACATTCGATAGGTGTCCTTCAGCTGATCCTAATAATATGCCAATTGAGCAGGCAGAGTGTCAGGCCGTGGGTAATTATCAGAGGCCACAGAACAACCCATACTCCAACACATATAATCCAGGGTGGAGGAATCACCCAAATTTCTCATGGAGAGGAGACCAGGGGCAGGAGAACCAATATAGGGGCCAGTACCAAATCCAGCAGAACCAGAATCAGCAGCCCTTTACTCAGGCCCCACATTCTCAACAGTTCAATGCACCGGTTCAACAACAAAAGCCAGACGAGCTGAGATCAGCTTTGTTGGCACTCACCAACGCCCAGACCCAGTTCGTGACAGAAGCTAGATCCTCGTTCAGGAACTTGGAGACACAAGTGGGTCAGCTAGCAAAGCAAGCAAACAGCAGGCCACAGGGTACACTGCCAAGCAACACAGAGGTGAATCCAAGGGAGCAATGCTAGGCAGTACAGTTGAGAAGTGGTAAACAGTTGGAGCAACAGTCAACTCAGCCAGTAGTTGAGCAAATGGCAGAGATAGAAAAAGAGAAGGTAGTTGAATCTCGCCCAGTAGTAGAGAAAACTCCAGAGAATGAGTATACAAAGAAGATCCCATTCCCCCAGAGATTACAGCGGAAGGCGGTTGATAAACAATTCTCCAAATTTTTGGAGACATTCAGAAAGCTGCATATCAACATACCCTTTATAGAATCATTGGAGCAGATGCCCTCCTATTTCAAGTTCATGAAGGAGATCTTAGGGAAGAAGAAGAAACTGGCGGAGTATGAGATAGTAGCATTAACGGAGGAGTGCAGTGCTATCTTGCAGAAGAAGTTGCCGCCTAAGATAAAAGACCCAGGAAGCTTTACACTACCTTGCACAGTTGGCAGGGTGACATGCAACAGGGCTCTGTGCGATTTAGGGGCAAGTATAAATCTGATGCCTTTATCGGTATTTAAACAATTGGAGTTGGGTGAGGCCAAACCAACCACTGTGAGCCTGCGGTGGCCGACAGGGCGATGGTTCATCCAAGAGGAAATATTGAGGACGTGATTGTTAAAGTAGGAAAATTCTTTTTTCCTGCGGACTTCCTCATTCTTGACATGGAAGAGGACGCAGAAATCCCTATCATATTGGGGAGACCATTCCTAGCGACAGGGAGAGCCCTGATCGATGTAGAAATAGGGGAGCTAACATTAAGGGTGGAGAAGGAAGAAATGGTGTTTAAAGTATTTAAACACATCATTGAGCCACCGACCATGAGCAGGTGCTTTGCAATCAGCACCATCAAACCCCCCGGTGAGCCAGTACAAGTCAACCAAAGGGAGATGAGTCCACGAAAGCAGGTATGGCTTGCCAAACCTCCACAAAAGCAGGTATGTGTTCCTGAACTTCCCCTTAACGATAATGCTAAGAGGAGAATAAGAAAAAGAAAACGAAAAATGTGGAGAAAATGGATTAGTTGTGGGGTTGATCCACCCCACGTTTATTGAGTTAAGGAACTTGCGTCCGGCTAAAAGACGTTAAAGACAACGCTACTTGGGTGACAACCCAAGGTATTTTGATTTATTTTACTTTAATATAATAGTTTTTTTTTATTAAGAACGGTCTCACGGAGGTAGTGTTTGTGTTTTGATTGACAGGTATAGGCCAATAAATTGAAGGCGGCGAGAGCGCGATTTCGAAAGCGGGTAGCCTGGCGCTGTGAGAGCAGCGCGCTAAAAGAGCAGAAAGACGCTGAAGTTTAAGCGCCGCGGCGCCCAGGAGCAGGGCCGCGGCGCCAAAAATCCAGAAAAACTGCCAAGTCTAGGCGCCGCGGTGCAGAATGACGCAGATGCGGAAATTCCCGGCGAGTCAGAACATCAGCCGCGCGCTAAAAGCAGGCATGCGGCGGAAATCCAGAAATTAAAAGACGCCCAGAAATCAGATTTTCCCCAATTTCAAAACCAAAACCTAACCCCCCTTCTCCACAAAACCCACGAAAATCCACAATTTACCCACAAATCCTCCACAAATCAAACTCAACCACAACCAAAACTCTTAAATTCCTAAAACCCTTAGCTATCTCAACCAACAAAACTCCATTTCATTGTCTCAAATCACCATTAGAAGCAAGAACACCTTGAAGAACACCATAAAAAGGCAATCTTCATCTTTTCTTGAAAGCTTTCAGTAGTTAAAGAAGGTAGTAGTTTGGAGAAGTGTGCTTTGTGAAGTAGTTGGGATGCTGAAAAATTGGTTGTGAAGTTTAAAGAAGGAGTAGACAAGGAGGGTGTGGGTATTGGGTAGTAGAGTTAAAGTTTGGGGGCGTTAGTGTTTTAGCTGCTAATTGTTGATTGTGTTGGGGAACATTTGTGCTACTAAGTTGTAAGCTGCAGAAAGTGTTGTAACCATGTCTGCCAGAAAAAGAAGAGCCTCCGCATCTACATCAGCCCCGCAATATGACGATACTAGGTTCGTGAGCTACCAAGCTTATGAAAGATACAAAAAGCAGTACTGCACTTTAATCCCTGAAAGGGGAATGGACTATCAGAGAGAGTCGCTTGGGGAAGAGGATGCCTATGAGCCCATTCGGGCAATGATTGAGATGATGGGGTGGAGGAGATTTGTAAACCCGGACAAGATAGCACCTATGAACACAGCAATGGTGTGTGAATTCTATGTTAACTTTCCGGAGAGGGTGGACAACAAATGCTTTGTCAGGGGAAAATATATGCCTGTGACGGCAGGAGTGATAAATATATCTCTAAAAACAGCAGATGTTGAAGAAAGGGGTGACGACCGAAGCTATTTCAGACCATGGTCGAGAAGCACCACCAGCATCAACTGGGACGCCGTTGCAGACACAGTGAGCTACCCTGGGGCTGCATTCGATATTGCAAGAAATGGGTCAAGAGGATCGGCAGTGCGATTCAACAAAGCGATCGAGGTTGGCTATATTTCATCAGTGCTCGTCTGATCCCATCAACGCACTTCACCAGATTGCTAGAAGATAGGATTAAATTGATATATAGAATCATGACGGGGAAAACGATTGATGTGGGGAAAGAGATAGTGCAGAGCATTGAAGAAATCAGCAGGTTGGTAACAACAGGTGGATTGGGACATGGCTTACTTATCACTGAATTATGCCACATGAATGGGGTCCCAATCCTACCCACTGACACTAAAGAGAGAAACCAACTGCCTGTGACATATGGGATAGTGCACTATTTCCCAGACCCAAGCCCCCCAACAGCAAGAAGAAGAGCACAACCACCACCACCAGCAGCAGCAGAGGCCGCAATGAACGAAGATGAGCCTGAAATAGAGGCTCAATATGCGGCAGGGCCTAGCCACCAGCCTACCACAGATTCAGAACCCTCAGTGCCCATGATGGAGCAATTGCTTCAGAATCAGATGAGGATGATGCAGAGTTTGGACACAGTGATACAAGGACAATAAGAAACGCGGCAGCAAATTAATGAGATGAGTTCCTTGTTCAACCAGTGGTCCATGCACTATCCCATGCCACCGCCACGGCCACCATTTTAACCAAAGTCTGTAAGTGTCTTGTTTCTTTTATTGTCTTTGAGTCTACACACATTGGGGACAATGTGTGATTTAAGTTTGGGGGGTGTTTTATTTGTGTCTTGTTATAGTATGTTTGAGTATATTTTATTGTTTTGTGTATAATTTGAGTCACAAATTTTTTTCTTTTGAGTCATAGTTATGCATCCAAAGATCATGTATCTTTGTAGTTACTAGAAACACCTAGTGAAGTAAGGTGGAATAATGTAATGGAATTAGAAGCAACTATCTAAACACCTAGGTTAGATATGCCAAAAACTCACAAAATCTGTCTATTTGGAGTTGCTTGCTTAAATTATGCATGCTAAATTGATGAAAACTTATGTGTTATGATTGCTTGCTATTTGAGGCGAAATAGTTAGGATATGCATGTTAGGGAGATGACTCAGGCGTTTCTTTGATAGCCAATTCTTATCACTCTTTTCTATCCCTGACTTTAAAAGTACCCCTAGTCAGCCCCATTGAGCCTAAAAATTGAAACTTCTTCTTTGACACCCTATATTCCCACAAATTGTGCCATAAGTAAAAATGTGAAATAGTGGAATAAATTGTGTTAAAAAAGAGACAAAAAGAGTGAACAACTTTGATGCACCCCAATAAAAAAGTAATAAGAAATAGGCAAAAGCCTAAGTTTGGGGGTGCTTGTCATTATTATACACTTCACTCTCCCAAAACAAAAGAGGGGAAAGATTGATTTGAAGTGAAGAAAAAGAATCAAAAGAAAAGGGGAACACTGAAAAGCTAAAGAGCTTATGGTACACAAAAATGAGCCTAAATGCCTATTTTTACATACATATACCTAAGCCTACATTACAACCCTTAAAGTCCTGAAGATCTCTTTTATGCATATCCAGGATTAGTGGAGAATAGCAAGTAAACATGCCATAGGATTTTTGAATTTTACAAGCATGATTCAGTATGTTGACTTCCATTCAGCATGATAAAAATGAGTTTGCGAAATATCTAGCTTAATGTGTTTAGTGTGCTAAAATTTCATGCTATATGTTCCTGCATATTATTCTGCTAGCCTTCATGTTTTTCTAGATAACATCAATGCAGCAAAAGTGATCAATGTCAGTAAGTCTTTTATTTTTGTTTTCTTGAGTCCTTTATTTCTTTCTTTCTATCTTTGCTCGAGGGCGAGCAAAGGTAAAGTTTGGGGGTATTTGATCGGTGTATTTTATATACACTTTTTGAGTCATTTTTAGTTAGTCTTTTGTCCCTTTTTGTACAAATAAGTGTCGTATTAGGATAGATTTTCTTTCTTTTGAGTCAAAGTGGTTAAAATGACCAAATGACGGAAAAGGAGCTAAAAGAGGGCAAAAGTGGAGGTTCCAGAGCTAAAAGCAGAAAAAGTGGCGAACAAGGCGTAAACGCAGTCGCGCCATGCGCTACATGCCAACGAGCGTGGCGCGGCGCCTAATCATCAGAGAGGCTACAGGAGTTGCAGCGCCGCGGCGCCCTCAGACAGCAGAGATCAGGGCCGCGGCGCCAAATCACCCGAAGTACTGCAGAAGTTGCGGCGCCGCGGCGCCGATAGCAGGGCCGCGGCGCCGACGCGGGAAAATCAGGTTTAATGACGAATTCTGGGCCAGGCCTGAAGGGAGAAGGTTGAGGCGGTTTGGAGCCTATAAATGGAGAACCCTAGGCAGTTTTTAAGGGTTCCCTTTCTTGCACAACACAAGGATTCTTGGATTGAAGATTGGAGACCATAGTCTAGTAATTTCTTTCCTTTTTCTTTTCTTTTATTTCAGTTTTGTATGATGAACCTTGAATTAGTTCTTGTCATGTCAATGGCTAGGAACTAATTCTTTTATAGGGCTTTCCATGTTAATTCACTAGAAACTTATGTTATGAATTGATGCATGTTATGGTTATTCTTCTTCTTGTTGAGATTTATCCAATAATTGCTTTGAATGCTTGGTAATTAATTGATCACTAATTATCATTATTTATATGATTTCTAATCAAACTTCGAAAGGAGGAGGTTGTGAATATGCTGTAAGTTGGGTAGACATATTTTGGATTGGGGATGAAAATACCTCAATTATTTATGTAGCGTTAATGAGAGGCTTAAAGACCCTAATTTTACGCATGGTGCGTGACGGTTAACTAGGTTTTTGTTCTTAATCCTCCTATAGAGTCATCCTTATCACCGAAAGGTAGAAAGGAGTAATACTGGGGTTGAGTGTTTAAATATCCTTAACGGGAATATAAAACGATTTCGTAAACCTGCTAGCTCCGAGAGAAGAAGAACCATATTTCATTGCATTAATAAGTAACATAAGCGGATAGTCGAGGAGACATGGAAGCCCTATTCTCATCACAACTGAAGTAAACCTATAGTTAAATAGCTTTTATAATTGTTAGTCATAAACAACAAAAAGCAATATCGGTTACCAAATAGATACCAAAAGATAGATAATTGGTACTTGAACACTAATCCTTGTGGACGATATTCGGTCTTACCAAGACTATATTACTTGAGTCGACAACGTGCACTTGCGTTAAAGTGTGTGCAGCTTTTCGCGCATCAATAGCCTATAGTGTTCAAACACTTAGTCAATTTTTACAACAACCAAAAAGATCACATCTTAATGCAGCACTAAGAATTGTAAGATATGTAAAGAATCAACCTGGACAGGGCATTTTTATGTCCAGTAATGAGGAAGAATGACCATGCGTGATGCGGTCATGCTTGCCCACATACTAGAAAATCAGTTACATGCTATATAATAAAATTAGGGGATTCTCTTATATCATGGAAGTCGAAAAAACAAAGCACAATCTCTAGGAGTTCAGCAGAGTCCGAATACAGGAGCCTAGCAGGTACAGTGGTTGAATTGACATGGATACTTGGTTTATTGAAAGACATTGGAACTAACATTGAAAAACCAGTAACAATATTCTCAGACAACAAATCAGCGATACAAATTGCGGCAAATCCTGTATTTCATGAAAGGACCAAACATATAGAGATTGATTTACAAAGAGAAAAGATTCAAGAAGGGATGGTGAGAACAGAATATATACCCACAGTGAATCAAATAGCAGATCTGCTCACAAAGGGCTTGAACAGAGTCCAACATCAGCATTTATGCTCCAAGCTTGGGCTACTGAACATCTTTTCAGCTCCTTCCAGCAGCCAGCTTGAGGGGGAGTGTTAAAGAGGTTAGAAGAAGTTAAAACAAAACTGATTAGAAGCAGTTACAATCTATCAAGAAGTCAAGAAGAAGTTGAAGATCCTTGAAGAGAAGCCTATAGACTTAACCACTGTAAATACCCATTTGTATAATTGTATTGAGTAAGTTTTTTAAGACTATGAAATTCTGGTAGCTTTTCTCTCTCTCTAAAACTTTTCATCTTCTTCTTTGCATTATCGAGAAGACTGTTCCCTCGAGCCCATCGCCTCTTCTTCTCTTCTAGTTTATACCGTCTCCTCGTTTACGCCGCCTTCAAGTTTCCCTCAACTGTATCGAATGAATCAACAAAACCGTCACATAAATGTCATAATTTTATGACACTTAAAAAACCCGTCACACAAATGTCATAATTTTGTGACACTTAAAAAAATCATCACACAAATGTCATAATTTTGTAACACTTAAAAAAGCTGTCACACGAATGTCAAAAAAAGACAGAAATTTAGTAAAATGATGTGACAGTTGCATTTCTGTCAAACGAAAACTATCACCGTAAACTGTTTTTCTTGTAATGTTAACATCTCATTATGAGGTTATTTTTGTACATATTAATTAAGCATTTATGACACACTCTGATTGAGGTTACAATTAAGAAGTCAACGGCAAGGAACCACACATTGAATTAATTACCCACGAAGTTTCAAGTTACTTAATTTCTTTTAATCGAGAAGCAATAATTGGGCCAACCAACATAATAATAAGGTACTCCATCGATCCCAATAGTGCAAGAAATCTCTTCATCAATGACATAATTAGCTAGGCTATCTGTCAGTACATCATTTCCTTTCATGTACACATGAGAAAATCAAATTTCTTTATCCCTCAACAATCCTTTCGATGACCTATGTTGAAGGGATATATATCTAATCCGATTGATTGCGTAGTTTGTATGATAATAGTTGACTGAGCATGGAATTTAATATTGAAGCTTCAAGAGAAATTGTTGTTGTTATGATGAACCACATCAATTTGGTCGAAATTCTCATGGACGCACTATAATTATTTTACTCCTATACATATATTATTTATAAATTTTTTTGGTATCCGACTTTTACTAATCTAAGTAATCCAAATTTGCATTGTACGCATAATGGAGAGTCCAGAAAAATGAATCGGACAACACCCCTTAGGAGTCATTTTACTCCTATTTAAAATTTTCAGCTATAGGAATTTGTGAAGAAGAAGAAGATTTTATAACTATTTCACAAGTTTCTATAGGTGAAAATTTTAAGAGTAAAATAACTCCTAAGGGGTGTGGTGGGATTGATTTTGCTGGGACTCTCCATTATGGGTACAAAGCAAATTTGGATTAATTAGATTAATAAAATCGGAGACCAAATAATTTTATAAAAAAAATATATGTATAGGACTAAAACGATTATAGCACGTCCATGAGAATTTCGACCAAATTAATGTGGTTCATGATAACAACGAGAATTTCTCTTCAAGCTTCAACTAAAAGCCTCAAAAAGGAGGAAGGGTACTCCGATCGACCGAATTCTTCTTTTGTAAATAAGATAAAGGGATTCTTTCGCCTCTTGCGTGATATCATATGGAGGAAGACAACTGTGGCGCCCACCTGCGTTGGTCTGCGTCTGATTACTCTTTCCTAACTGACATTTTCTGATTGACTCAGTTATTATTTTTGGATTAAAAGAAAATAAGTAACTCAAAACTTGGTGGGTCATTGATTCAATATTTGATAAACTCATATGTAGAATGTTAGTAATCTGTATTGCAAAAAACCAGTAAACAATAGTAACTGAAAATGAACATAATCAGTGTTGGAAAAAAATATTTTTCAGAATATAATCGAGCTCACTTAGTTCAAAGTGTGTCCTTAAGGAAATTATTCTTCTCACAGTACTCGAGGTTGATGGAATATCCCCTCCCATGATAGAATAATTATCTTACCAGAATAGTAGTACTCCAAATTTAGGTAGCGGCGAACCACTCAACGGCAGTGTATCACACATAATTTATTCGGGCAGAAGAAGAAGAAGTTTTGTAGTTCAGAAAATTAGTAAGTAAAATTTTGAGGAAGCAAACAAATTTATAGTCGTGGAAGTACTGTTTCTGAAGGTTTGCGACCCTTCTGAACAGTCACAAAAAATGGTGGGAAATAAAATAAAACCGGAAAAGAACCGGGTCGCGGATTGCGGGTCACTAATGGGTAGGATTGGATAAGTTGGTCCAAAAAATAAAATAAAATCGGAAAGATTATCAATCAATCAGATCATTTGACCGAATCTGAATCCAAAGCCGAGCGAGCGACGACGACGGCGCGAGGGGTCCTTGCCCCCTCAACCCTTTTAGTGACTAGAGAAGGTATAATGTAATATATACACCTCTCTTTTCCTCTCTTTTTCCGATGTGGGACAATTGTTTTAGCCAAAGCAAAAGGGACCTTTTACATTCCCTTCACTTTTCATTCCATCATTTTTCATTCACCAATATCAAAAATCCAACAATCCCCCACATGAATGGGGAATGGCCATAATATAAAGGAATGCACAGACAAGTGTGATATACAAGCGAGGATTGACTGCATCTGAATAAGTAGGTTTCCCTTTGAACTTTCCGTAGTGAACTTATATCAGATATACTCGATCAATTGATAGATTTGATATCTTTGAACCGTCGAACTTTGTTGTATACCTAGACAACATAAGTCACACAATCAACCCTCAACCGTTTATGGTTCTCACGGTTATGTTCGTTTCAGCCATGAACACCTCCTGGTTTCATGAGTGCATAGATAATGGGCCTTCACTGTCGTTCCCCTTTAAAGAGGCTTACACTTAACACTCACATATGTGATTTCTAAACATGTGGTCCTATAGCCACATTATCTGGTCATACACTGTCAGATTTAGATAATCATTAAAAATCTTAATGATTTATTAACTCATTAACAAGCCATAAAGTTTTATCCTTATTTCTGAACATTGTCTTCATCCGAGAATGGGTTGAGTTATTTGACAATGTTGAACCGTCAGTCACAACTTTGTTTGATCTCCTTGAACCTAGCTCTTGGGATCTCCAGTCTGCTAGGTAGAGTTACCGCCATGATGACTTGTCCTCGGCCTTAACCTCATTCCCATTGATGATCTACTAACTCTCTCTCTAGATAAGCCTTTTGTAAGCGGATCCACCACGTTATCTCTTGACTTTACATAGTCAATCGTGATAACGCCACTAGAGAGGAGTTGTCTAACGGTATTGTGTCTTCGTCGTATGTGACGAGATTTTCCGTTATACATTACGCTCCCTGCCCTATCTATTGCTGCTTGACTGTCACAATGTATACATATAGGAGCCAAAGGTTTGGGCCAGAATGAAATATCCTCTAAGAAATTCCGGAGCCATTCAGCTTCTTCACCGGCCTTGTCTAAAGATATAAATTCAGATTCCATTGTAGAGCGGGCGATGCATGTCTGTTTTGATGATTTCCAAGACACTACTCCTCCACCAACGGTGAAAACATATCCACTCGTTGATTTAACTTCAAATGATCTGGTGATCCAGTTTGCATCACTATATCCCTCAAGTACTGCGGGATATTTATTATAATGCAAAACATAATTTTGGGTGTGTTTTAAATACCCCAAGACTCGTTTCATTGCCATCCAATGAGTTTGATTGGGATTACTCGTGAACCGACTTAGCTTGCTTATAGTACATGCTATATCTGATCGTGTACAATTCATAATATACATCAAACTTTCCAAAACTCGTGCATAGTTCAATGTGAGTTACTTTCACCTTCATTCTTTTGAAATGCAAAACTTACATCAATTGAAGTTTTTGCAATATTGAAATTTAAATACTTGAACTTGTCAAGTACCTTTTCAATATAATGTGACTGTGATAATGCTAGAACTTGTGGAGTTTTATGGATCCTAATTCCTAAGATCAAATCAGCAACTCCTAAGTCTTTCATGTCAAATTTGCTAGCGAGCATACACTTCGTAGCATTTACATCGTCAATATCTCTACTCATTATCAACATTTCATCAACATATAAACTAACAACGACTTCATGATTTGGAGTATTTTTAATGTAAACACATTTGTCACACTCATTAATCTTAAAGTCAAATTTCGCATGCCATTGTTTGGGTGCTTGTTTAAGTCCATAAAGTGACTTAACAAGTTTGCACACTTTCCTTTCTTTACCAGGAACCACAAAACCCTCAGGTTGTTCCATGTAAATTTCTTTCTCCAATTCTCCATTTAAGAAAGCTGTCTTGACATCCATTTGATGGATTTCAAGACCATATACGGCCGCCAGTGCCACTAACACCTGAATAGATGTTATTCTTGTTACCGGCGAGTATGTGTCGAAGTAATCAAGACCTTCTTTTTATCTATAACATTTGACCACAAGTCTTGCCTTATATTTTTGTCAACAGTGCCATCAACTTTCATTTTCCTTTTAAAAATTCATTTTGATCCTAAAGGTTTATTTCCAGGAGGAAGATCAACCAACTCTCATGTATGGTTGTTCAAAATTGATTCAATCTCACTATTGACTGCCTCTTTCCAAAATGTTGAATCAGAAGAAGACATCGCTGCTTTAAATGTTTGAGGCTCATTTTCAAGCAAGAATGTCACAAAATCTGGTCCAAAGGAAGTAGATGTCCTTTGACGTTTTCTACGCCTTGGATCCTTTTTACTTGGTGTACTTTCCTTTGGTTCTTCCCGCGGTCGTTTAGATGTTTTACTTGACGACTCACATTCAGTTTTATACGGATAAATGTTTTCAAAGAATTCAACATTATCTGATTCAATTACCGTATTAACATGACTTTCAGGATTGTCTGATTTGTGAATCAAAAATCGACAAGCTTTGCTATTTGTAGCATAGCCAATAAAAACACAATCCACAGTTTTTTGTCTGATTTTTACCCTTTTGGGCAAAGGAACTTGGACATTTGCTAAACACCCCCACACTTTGAAATATTTCAAGTTGAGTTTTCTTCCTTTCCATAGTTCATATGGAATAGATTGTATTTTGATGTGAGGCACGCTGTTGAGTATTCGATTAGCTGTAAGGATAGCTTTCCCCCCACAAACTCTGCGGTCAATCGAAACTTATTAATAAAGCATTCATCATTTCCTTTAATGTTCGGTTTTTTCTTTCCGCAATTCCATTTGATTGTGGTGTGTAAGTGGCAGTAGTTTGATGAATAATTCCATATTCTAAACATATCTCTGCAAAAGGAGATTCATACTCTCCACCCCTATCACTTCTAATCATTTTCATCTTTTAATTCAATTGATTTTACACTTCGTTCTTGTATTGCTTAATTGCATCAATTGCTTCATCCTTACTATTAAGCAAATACACATAACAATATCGAGTGCAATCGTCAATAAAAGTTATAAAACAATTTTTCTCACCGCGAGATGGTATTGACTTCATATCACATATATCTGTGTGGATTAAGTCTAAAGGATTTGAATTCCTATCAATAGACTTATATGGATGTTTAACAAACTTAGATTCAACACAGATTTCACATTTTGATTTATTACACTCGAATCTAGGCAATACTTATAAATTAATCAATTTCTGCAAGGTTTTGTAATTGACATGTCCTAAACGAACATGCCATAAATCATTTGACTCCAATAAGTAAGACGAAGCTGAATTCTTATTAATACTGTCAACAACCATTACATTGAGTTTGAAAAAGTCCTCGGTGAGGTAGCCCTTTCCTATGAACATATCATTCTTACTTATTACAATTTTCTCACTAACCAACACGCACTTAAACCCATTTTTGACGAGTAGTCCGGCTGAAACTAAATTCTTCCTAATTGTTGGAACGTGCAGAACATTGTTGAGAGTCAGGACCTTGCCGGAAGTCATCTTCAGAAGTATCTTCCCATATCCTTCAACCTTGGTTGTTGCAGTATTTCCCATAAACAGTACCTCTTCGGGTCCAGCGGGAGCGTAGGTTGCAAATGCTTCTTTTGCAGCGCAAACATGTCGAGTGGCACCAGAATCAAGCCACTACTTCTTTGGGTTCCCAACCAAATTGCATTCCGATAGCATTCCACACAGATCATCCATATCATCATTCTTTTCCACCATATTGACTTGTCATTTTTCCTTGTCATTTTTCGGGAGACGACGATATGGGGCTTTGTGACCAGCTTTCCCACAATTATAGCAATTGCCTTTGAACTTTTTCTTGTTAGGACCCTTCTCCTTTCCAGAAGGCCTCTTCCTTTTCTTGTTCCATTTCAGAGCATCATCTTCAACGACATTTGCCCCTTCAATCGGTGAACTCTTACGGTACCTCTTCTCAGCGGTTTTGTTATCTTCTTCGATCTTGAGACGAATCACAAGATCCTCCAACTTCATTTTCTTTCTCTTGTGCTTCAGATAATTCTTGAAATTTTTCCATGAGGGCGGCAACTTTTCAATCATTGCATCCACTTGGAATGTTTCATTCACTACCATACCTTCAGAAATAAGGTCATGGAAGATAAGTTGAAGATCTTGAACTTGGGTTCCAACGGTTTTTCCATCCACCATTTTATAGTCTAGGAATTTGGCAACCACAAACTTCTTCAAGCAAGCATCTTCGGTTTTGTACTTCTTTTCAAGTGCACTCTATAGTTCTTTGGAGGTCTCTACTGCAATGTAGACGTTGTACAAGTCATCTTCTAAGGCACTCAAAATGTAGCCTTTGCATAAAAAATCAGCCTATTTCCAAGCCTCAGTAACCATGAGCTTTTCGTTGTCAGACATCTCAGCGGTAGGCACGGGAGGGTCCTCACTGGTGAACTTTTGCATACCAAGGGTGGTAAGCCAAAAGAACATTCTTTGCTGTCATCCTTTAAAGTTGACACCGGTGAACTTCACAGGTTTCTCAGCTGGTGGCACAGTGGTACTGGTTGTACGCGTAACCACTGGTGCAATATTCGCAGAGGTAGTTCCAGTCTCAATTGCCATTATTTGTTTGTCACTGTCAAATTGACAAACTGTTTTAGTTAATAAAACCAGAATAACAATTAAATCACAAACTTACACGATGAAGATTTTATTTCTTCAAATAGCAGTATAATTATGAAACTTAAACGATGAAGATTTTATTTCTTCAAATCGCAGTAAATTATGAAACTTAAACGATGAAGATTTTATTTCTTCAAATCGCAGTATAATTATGAACTTTGGTATTCCAACAAAGTTTTTATATCTTCGAGTCAGAATACTAATATTCATATAAAGTAGAAAACTACACAAGTTTTAATCTCCTCAAACAGAATACAGAATAACAAACTTTTCACAATAGCAACGATGAAGTTTTTATGTTCTTCAAATCGTTGTACAAGTATGAACTTTGATATTCCAACGAAGTTTTTATGTCTTCAAGTCAGAATATGAAATTTCATACGGAGTAGAAAACCACACAGGTTTTAGTCTCCAAAACAGAATACAGATTAATATAAAAAATATGTAATTTCCTTAAGATTGTTAGTAATCTGTATTGCAAAAAATCAGTAAACAATAGTAACTGAAAATGAACAGAATCAGTGTTGGAAAAAAATATTTTTCAGAATATAATCGAGCCCACTTAGTTCAAAGTGTATCCTTACGAAATTATTCCCCTCACAGTACTCGAGGTTGATGGAATATCCCCTCCCAGGATAGAATGATTATCTTACCAGAATAGTAGTACTCCAAATTCATGTAGCGGCGAACCACTCAACGGCAGTGTATCACACATAATTCATTCGGGTAGAAGAAGAAGAAGTTTTGTAGTTCAGAAAATTAGTAAGTAAAATTCTGAGGAAGCAAACGAATTTATAGCCATGGAAGTACTGTTTCTGAAGGTTTGCAATCCTTCTGAATAGTCACAAAACAATGATGGGAAATAAAATAAAATCGGGAAAGAACCGGGTCGCGGATTGCGAGTCACTAACGGGTAGGATTGGATAAGTTGGTCCAAAAAATAAAATAAAACCGGAAAGATTATCAATCAATCAGATCATTTGACCGAATCTGAATCCGAATCTGAATCTGAGGCGAGCGAGCGACGATAACGGCGCGAGGGGTCCTTGCCCCCTCAACCCTTTTAGTGACTAGAGAAGGTGTAATGTAATATATACACCTCTCTTTTCCTCTCTTTTTTCGATGTGGGACAATTGTTTTAACCAAAGCAAAAGAGACCTTTTACATTCTCTTCACTTTTCATCTCATCATTTCTCATTCACCAATATCAAAAACCCAACATAGAATAATGTGTGGTTCCTTGTCGTTGTCTTTCTCATCGTAACCTCAATTTGAGTGTGTCATAAATGCTTATTTAACTTGTACAAAAATAACTTCATAATGAGATGTTCATAGAGAATTTATTTTTATTTTTATAATAATCGTCGAGAAATGTGATGGGATAACTCCACCTTTAACCAGAGGCTTTAAGTTCGAGCACTGCGAACGGAGAAACTTCCAACTGTGAGTGCTTCTCCGTTTAATGAGCTCTACTTTACGTAGGGCGAAAGACGAATTAAATATTTTAAGAAATCGACCTTAAGTGCAAGCTAGTATTTGGGTTCTTGATTTTTTTTATATATATTTAGTAAATTTATTAACACATATACCTTTGGGTCAAAGCTACATAGATTTCGATCCTGTATCTAATAGCCTACGTCAGCCTCTGGGCGTGAATCTAGATTAATCGGGTTCATGAATTTCGAATACCATATTATTATAGGTTATACACAACGCAAATCTAAATTAGTAGCATAAGTGAATTCTAGATACAAGCTGAATATTTAAAAAGGAATTGTTTTCCATAATAGAGAAACAAATCATGGAGCTATGATTAAAACAAGATCTAACAGAATGAATAAGATATAGACACACACACATGATTCTTTAACAAAGTTAGCATGTGTTTGTGTTGTGTATATGCTGTTCATGTTTATAAGTCAATATATGTATTCAAAATTATTCTTATGATATATATGAACAAGCAACGTTCTTTATAAATCAGAAAAATTCAAAACTCACACATCATTTGTAGATAACCTCCTTTCATTTTTGTAACCTCTTATTACTACTCCTCCTGTGAAGAAAAGTGTTTGGTGATATATTCTATTACACGAATAATATTGGTTAAGGTTACGGGTTTTTAAAAGAAAATCAATGAAAAATATAATGACCAAAATTTAATTTCATGCATAAGATGTAATCTTTTTTCTTTCCCTTTTCATGGATCCTGGCAATGTATTTTTCCTTTGATTCTTGGAAACTAACTTGCTTAACCTATATGGGTAACTTAATTAATATATAATACAAGATCCTAGAAATTACCCATACTTAAAATGCAATTATAGGGCTGTTTTTTTTTCTCTCGGCGCACGTTAAGGTGAAGCTTAACTTGTGCCACTCGCCGGATGGCAAAGGGAAGGCCGAGAAAGACGAAAACAACGGCCCAGACCGAAAGTATATGTATGTCCTAAAGACAATATGTAATAGGATAAATGTACTTTATACACAATCGTATATTATTAATGGAAATTAATATTTTGGCATTTGCAATTATTGAATCATTAGTTGATTGTTTATAATATCCTATAATATGCATCCCTAGAGGTTACATTGTTATTAATAGTGTGAGATATTAATATTATAACATAAATCTTAAAATAGCTACGACTAATGATCATCTAGAATGAGATATCGATGATCTGTGATAAGTCGACATGTGGTCTGCATCACATCCTTAGAGGATGTAGTATGTCTCACCTGCTACGAGTAACAACTACTCGTGATGGACACATGGATACTTTGAAAGTATTGGTACACCCTGCTGATATATTGTTTAGGAGATAGAAGTCCTTAGACTTGAGGTCGATACGCACCTTGTTTACAGAGTAATATACTTTGATCCTGTCCTAAGTTCAAATGCCTTATAGGTTGAGATACGGCTTGTATTGGATACCTTACGACGTGAATTAAATGTGGTAGTTGAGCCAAGATTAGGATTCATTCCTCGAATATATATTCGAGAGAGCACTCAATTTCTCAGTACGATTAGGTTGACTAAGTCATTGGCCAACGTAATGGACATATCTAGGATATGGTCTTGTTGTTAACCAATATAGATGAGATATAATGATCAAGTCATTTGGATAGACACTTGGCAAATCCTAAGCTTGATCGAGTGTGTCGTGAATGAAAGGATTTTATCTTCCCACATAGAGGTTCAGTTTACCGAATTCGTGTAAATATACTTCACATATTGAGTTCGTCTTCCGGAGCCATCTAAGAGTACATGTGTAGACCCTAATATGATTAGTGTCGATATGTGAAGGCCTGTAGGGTAACACTATGTCAATTGTTCCTTTGATCTAAGGATGTAATGAGAGAACATAAATGCTCGATTTATAATCGAGACAATTGAATGAATAATGATTATTTAATTAGGTCGAAATTGGATTTCGAATTTAATTTAAATGAAAACGAGGTGACGTCCCACACTAGACGTCGAGGACCGCGAAGCCTGAGACATAGGGACACGACGCCTCCTATTTGGGTTGCGGCGCCGCCAAGGCGGTGGCCCAATCCGACTGACCCATTGCGCCTCATTTTCTGGGTCTGGCCCACGAGAAACCCTAGCTACGTTTTAAACTTAAAATGCAGCTATAAATAAAAGGGTTCTAATTCATTATTGATTACATATTCAATATATAGTATTATTCATATATTATTCTAAGTCTTAGAGACTTAGAATTAAACTCTCTTGAACCTCTGCCGAATTTCCTAGCTGTTCCAAAGAGGTATACATCAGAGTTCTTGAAACTTGCTGTCGAGGATCAATTGCGTGCGCACCCTCAAAAATTACTAAAAGACTTTAGAGTTTCCAAACCGTAAGTGTTCTATCGAAGTATTATGGTTATATATATGTTATGTATTTTAAACTTTACTCGTCCTCGAGTAAAAAACTCTAGACACCCTAAAAAGAAAAACACACATAGACTCTAAAAATGAATCAAGTCAACTACAATAGATTATGCCTCGAAGATCATGAACACATGCAATATCATATTCAGAAACATTTTAGCCACTAAGTTGCTATCTAGAATTTCACGTCAGATAATCATCAAACTTGTTTAATGTTATTAAGGCATATGATCACTCAACCATGATTACTGACTCAAACATGTACTCAATATCAAGTTTAGGCACAATGAATTCTCACCAACAGTCCATCAGGACAAAATTCTATAAGCTTGCTAACTTGCTGCTCTCCCCTAATGTAGACACACATGCTTAAGAATTAATAGGACTTTTATAGGTTATATCGTTAGGCTTAGGAATGGGTAGATAAAATATTTCATTTAGACTCAAGATTAGCATAAGCATATGAACCAACCAATCCCAACTTGATATCACATTATAGTTCAGAATAATCCTCATTTTTCTTCTTTTATAGAATGAGAAATCCCTTTTTTTTTTCTTTTCGAACTACAACACTCCCCCAAACTTGTTTTTCATTGTATGTACAAGAGGTGTGTAGTTTATTTTAGATGTTTTTCTCAATCCTTTACACTTCTTATTGATAGTAACCAGTCTAAATACCATTTACTAGAATTCAACCCCCAAACTTATATGCTTCTATACTTATGGTAATTCAAGGGAATAGAACAATAGTAAAAGGTTTTAAGTAGGCTCAAAGATAGGTGTTAATCAACAAAGAAGGATTCATTAAGGCTCAAAATGGGTAACTAGGGATTAATGTAATCAAGGGTGGCTTGAAAGTCTCAAACATTCCAAGGATTACCTAAATCAGTTTCCTTTCGTCTCAAGTAGCAAGCAAACAAGTTCTAAAATTTTCCACCATCTTTCCTCAAACCAAAATTCAAGCATGCATAACCCAAACAATTGAGTACACGAAAGTCAACAATCATGATCAAGTTTTCATCTTTATTAATAACAGAAGGCAAACTCAAGAACTATCCAACTTAAGCACACAGATTTATGCATTTCATGACTATCGATAACATCCAATTCTATCACAAACATTCACTCAATATCATAGGCTATTATTTTAACTTGATTCATTGACACAAGACACCAAAACAACAACACGAACAATAAACAACACGACCAATAAAAAAACAACTAAACATAAACAATTTAAAAACTACTAACTCAAAACAACAACAACAACTGACACAAAACAATAAGACTTCCCCTTAAACTTATTCAACAGATTATCCCCAATGTGAAAAAGTAAAGCAAAGGAACGAAGACTTACAAAAACCTAATAGCGATTCAAAATGGTGGTGACGATGGTTGTGGTTGATACGACTGGTACTGTGGAGGGTACCTAAAATATATCCCATCTGGAGTATCACCTATTGACCAACGGTCGACCAGAGAATTGAGTTGGTCGATATGTTGAGCCTTATAGGTGTACCGCTGCTGCAAATATTGGTCCATATGTTGATCGCGGCTATGCTGACATTGGATGATATATTGGTTCTGCTGCATTATGTATTGGTTTTGTTGGAACAACTGATCCAACCTCCCCACTGGTGGCTCAATAGCCAAAGGAGGTGGCTGACTGCTCTGTATAGACTCGCCCATCTTAACTGCTGCAGACTCTTCCTCTGTCGGCTCTTAGGTTGCCATTGGCTGCTCTCTCCCGCAGAGGCCAATGGTATAGTGTCTGAATATGCATTTACCATTGTTCAGGTTAGCGGATGTTGTACTTTGCCCTTTACATCATTAATGCCCCCAGTTACCCCATGTGCAACACATAGGGCATCGATCAACGATCCATGCCCCAATCCCGTTGTTGAGTTCAATCTGCATATCCATCAGAGACTATTTTGGATGGCTCGACCTACATCGACTGAAAATTCCCTCATGATAGCATAAACTAGCATGATACGATCCACCAGTACATCCGAGAAGTGTGTTGAGGTAATCAGGCTGGCACTCACAAAGTAGATCCAAGCTTTGGAAACTTTGTTGAGTTGGTAGCGGTATATGCCTTTGGGTGCATCATTTTTATATATGCAACGGGTCCCTGAGCATCCCACTGTCTCAGCTACCTCCACCCAGTCGATTCTTGAGCACCCCCATTCAGTGAAATCATCTTCCTACTCCTCATATTCATTCAGAAAATTGGTGACCCCACATATAACATTTATGGTTGTTGCTCCAACTGGTACCCATTTACCTCGTACGAAACACATGTTGTCTCACTTCTCCGGATAGTTGGTATAGAATTCATATATGAGGGAAGTATTTGGTTTCATCAGATAATAATTGACAAAGTTCTCCCAACTTTTAGAAGCAATCATAGCCTTGATGGGTTCATAAAATCTCATCATTAAATGGAGAGTTTTGAAATTCCATTCCCCTTTCTGGTACCAAGGAACGGGTACATAGCTGGTTGTACATGTCTTGGGCATCTTTTTTAGCAAATCTGGTTGCATCATACTCAGATGCGGAGGTTCTAGAAGTGGATGTTTTGGCACTTGCTTTTCTCGGACCCATTTCAACTTGAGATACTTTTGAAAAAATTTCGACAAAGGTTCCCCTTAATTGCTCAGTTTCCCCACCAGCAAATCAACTCACAACAATCCACCAACAACAGTAACAATTTCAGCCCACTTCCACAATTATCAACCAACAACCCATAATCTACCACAAATTTCAATCCCTAAACTTCAAAGCCTTCCAATTTCTACAATAGGGCACAAGGACTTCAAAAAGAAAACTTTAATGCAATGGTTACCTTATGAAATTTTTCCTCTTGTAAGGATGTCTTGCACCGGGTAGTGAGGATTTGGGAATGCTACAGATGACTTTATACCGGATTGGGGTTTTAGGTTCTTGAGAGAGAAACTTTATGGGATTTGTGAGGGTGGAGATTACTTTGGGAGGTGATTTTTGGAGAAGAGAGTGAGAATGAGGAGATTATCTGTGAGATTGGGGAGGAACTACGAAGAGGCTAGGGTATTTTATGTCTGGGACTGTTATGTCCATTTTAGGACTATTTTAGAGTCTAGTTTAGGGAGTCTTTTATGTGTATTTTCATTATTTTGTACAATATTATGCTTTGTTTGCTGTGTTTTCAGAGGATAAGCGACTTTGGTGGGAAATGGCGAATTAATAATGAAATGGCTGATATTGAGGATGGAAATGCACAACAGGAGCCCAAGCAATCAACCAAGGAAGTCCCTGAGAAGAATGGAAGAAAATATGACGAAATCCGAAAAATCGAGCACAGCGTCGCGGCTCCAACATGCAGGGCCACGACGCTGAAAGTCCAGAGAGCCCCAGTTGTTCTAGCGCCGCGACGCCAACCTGCAGGGCCGCGGCGGCGACACACATTTTTTGCTGAAATTGGGCCGAATTTAATAAGGGTAAAAGGTCCGTAACATAGTTTTGCTCAGATATAAAACCCTGAAACCCTCTCATACTTGAATATCATACTTTGGAGGCTAGAAAGGAGGCTACAGAGCAAGATTGGAGACTACTTTTGTTCAAGTTCTTTTTCTTCTCTTTGTTTTATTTTAGTTTATGTTGGATACTAAATTAGTTCTTAGCATGACAATGTCTAGGAGCTAATTTCTTTATTAGGGTTTTCCGTTGAATCGCTTGAAACTCTTTCATAAGTTAATGCATAGTTATTGATTTCTTCTTCAGCTATATTAAGATCTATTCAATATTGTAGTGATTGTTTGATAATTGACTGACCATTAATTGTCATAACTTATATGATTTCGAATCGAGATCTGAAAAGGGAGATTTGAATATGCTATAGTTGTCTAGACATAGGTTAAAATCGCGGACGAAAGTACCCCGATACTTGTGTAGTATTTAAGGTTATTGTTCTTAATCCTCATGTGTGGTAAAATTTATCATAGAAATATAGAAGGTTTCTGCACAATTTTTATATATCCTAACCGGAATATAGAACATATTAGTTAACCTGCTATCTTAATAAGAAGAAGAGACATTAACTTTGCATTAACAAGTGAAAGAGTGGATAGTTGAGGAGATTGGAACCTCTAATTCCCTTCATAAATGTCTTAAACCCTAAGTATCATCATTAGTTTATTTTCTCCAAATTACTTTAGTTTTAATTCTTAGTTTAAAATCTCCAACAAAAGAACGTTAACCAAACATATACCATATATTTGATATTCGGTACTTGACAAACCAGTCTATGTGGACGATAACTCAAGACTTACAAACTTTATTACTTAAGCGATACGTATAGCGCACAGAAATATCACAACAATTTTTTGGCGCCGTTGCCGGGGACTGACGTACTTTCAATATCGAATTATCTAGTCTTATTTCTAATTTGGTTTTTTTTTATTTTTTTCATTTTAGAACACGTCTGTCTTGATCTGTTGTATTGTTTTTTATTGACTTCAAGGGAGCGTCGTTTTATGCGAAGCAGAAGAAGAGCAGACACACTTGTCACTCTGAAACCTGAAATTGAAAAAGTTGTGCAAACAGAACCGGAAAGATAAAAGAATTGCTAATTCTTTAGCAATGGAAAATAAGCAAAACAACAATGAGGTGAATGATGAGTTACCGCCTGTCATGGGACAAGTCCTGCATCCTGTAGAGATGAGCTTAAGGGACTATGTATTGCAGATAATTACAGGAGTGCAGACTTGCATTAGGCTTCCAGCTGTGGAAACTAATAATTTTGAAAGCAAACCAGCGATCTTGCACATGGTTCAAGGTTCAGATCAGTTTGGGGGGTTACCGTCTGGATACAATGGCATTACTGATGATTTCATTCGGTTGAGGATTTTTCCCTTCTCACTCAGGGATCGAGCCAACAGCTGGTTGAACTCATTGCAGGAGAACTCCATTACCACATGGCAAGACTTGTGTTACACCCCGTAATTACAGGACATGTCTTAAGAATATAGGTAAGAACTCACAAGTGTTAAGAATTGAGGCTTGTAAAAATTTATCGGAAATTGTGGAATTGTCGGAAAAACGTATTATTATGACGAATGGGAGGGCGACACGTGTCACCCCCCTTGCTATGCCTTGGACGATTTTTGGCAAGGGCATAAGGGTCATTTGACCTTTGTTGCAAGACAAGTCTTGCAACTTGAGGCTTGATATTATTGACTAAGGTCAAAGGTCCCACATTTGTCTTGATTTTTAGCAAGACCACATCCAAACCACCCATGTGTTAATATCTAAACCCTCCATGACCCTTTATATGTGATACTAGTAGCAAGAGGAGACTTAACACTTAGAAAAATATCACACAAATTTGAAGAAAAACATTGAAGGCTCTCGGGTTCACCAAGAAAGAAAAAGAAAAATTTTCGTTTCTTGTCCATTTGATTCCACACTTTAAACCAAGGTTCTTAGGTGTATTGTAAACACATCTCAATAGAAAAATCTTGGAAAAAGATGGTTTACGGGTTAGTCGCAAACGAAAACCTAATGGTCTTTCTAGGTTTTGTTTGGAAATTTGAAGGTTAATTGTTGGTGTTGTTCTAAGGGTCTCAACAAGCGGATTGAAGTGGCTTGGAGAGGTTCTAGACTACTAAGGAGCGATTTCGGATTGGAGTTGAATTAAGTCTCATTGAGGTATAATCTTGTTCTTTGAAAGTATTACAAGATTAGCTATATTGTTGTTGTTAGCTTTGCATGTTGCTAGCATAAAGTTGTTATATTGAAGTTATACGAATAATGGATTGATCATAGCCTTGGAAATCCGAAATGTAAAATAAGCCATGACTAAGATGGATTACAATTTAATCGTTGTTAGAATCGTCGCATGTTATTGATTTGAAGATTATGGTAGTTATAACCAAATGCGACTTGATATCATATTATGCTACCAATTTGAATTGTAATGGAAATTGGTTAGAATTGGTATTGTTGAACTCAAGGTGGCCGAAGTTGGACTTGTAGGTTGTGTTAGTTGGTTAGTCATTTGTATTGGACTACTTTATAAATTGTGAGCCAATTGGGGCTGTGTAGTTATTCAATTGTATTGGGTTATCTTCTATAAATTGTGAGCCAATTGGGGCTGTGTAGTTATTCAATTGTATTGGATTATCTTCTATAAATTGTGAGCCAATTGGGGCTGTTTGGTTATTGTATTTCCGGCCTTGAAAAAGGTGGCAAAGTAAGTAAAAACAAAGCGAGGTCTTTGTCCGATTTTCCGTAGAATATAGGGACTTAACACTTATGATATTCTACGATTGAAGTAAGGCCTTAATAGACGTATTGTGAACATTATAGGTTGACATACTACGGGCGGGACTTTGTACTTGGCAAGTGGTGTGACCCGACGAGGTATGTAGAACTTTTTCCTATCTTTTGAGCATGACTAGTTTCGCGTATATAGTACGGTAGACGTACAAGACTTTGACACTCCTTACTAGCCTTATAAAATGCCAAGTCGGGTGAGTTAGGAAGTTAACTCACTTCTTTGAAAATATTAAGAATGTCTTAAGTCTTAGTAAAGTTAAGGGACTTGAAGGAATTTAAAGTATGTGATACTTTCGTCGTTTTAATCGTATAAGTCCCTTGGATAGGAAAATGTACTTGACTAAGGTATAAAGTGAATATAACGACTTTATGGGGAGTTGGTTATATTGACTTATGCAAAAAGGTAAAATGACTTGTGTTAATGAAAGGCAAATTGATTTTAAGGTATCAATTGCCCAAGGTTTAATAAGAAAAGGAGTCACTTGATTTAGAAACCTACTTTAATTCTAAAGGTATTGTGACTTGCCTTGAAATGTACTTTGGACTTGATGCTATGGTTAATAGTGTCTTGGAAGCTTTCTACTAAAAAGAGTCATTTGTTTTTAAAAGAATAGAAGTATGTAGTACTTTGGGTTAAATTCCCGGATTCTTATAAAAGACATGAAAGTGCCTTAAGTAAACTAAAATGAGAATGTAGATGAATAAGACTAATAAGAAGTTAGGGGGATTGCTAACTTGCTTAATTATTGTATGACGGCCGGTTTTGAGGTAGGGTAAGAGTATCAGTGAGGGGCAAACCCCCAAGACGCTATACCACCTTCTTCAGGATAAGAGTATAAATGAGGGGGAAGCCCCCAAGACGTTATACCACCTGCGTTACTATCTTCTACAGGATAAGAGTATAAATGAGGGGCAAACCCCCAAGACGTTATACCACCTGCTCCAGGGTAAGAGTATAAATGAGGGGTAAGAACCCCAAGACGTTATACCACCTGTTTTTATGGGTTCGCTACCCATGGTATGATCGGGAGACTGCTATTGTGATGTTATACTTATTCTCTTGATGTACTCCCATTGTTAGTAAGGCACTGTGTACTGTAATTTTGTTATCATACATGTTTCCGGCTTTCTTATAAACTTATGTTGTAATTACAGTACTTTCCAGTTTTACATACTTAGTACATATCGTGTACTGACCCCCTTCCTGGCCTGCGTCACGCCCAGAAAGTGGTAAGCGGTGGCGATCCACATTCTTAGGATCGCTTATCAGACGTCGGAAGCTCCATTCTCCGGAGGCTTGTCTTTCTTTTGGTACAGTCTTGTCCCTGATGTTGTAGATTTTGTACATTCAGGGTATGGCGGGGCCCTGTCCCGCCACAGTTGTTATTCCTAGAGGTCTGTATTCACCTGTGGTTGGGTCAGTAAGAACTGAGTTGTAAAGTTGTACTTTTGACTTTGTTTATTTTATGGAAGGCGGCCGTATCGGCTAGCCTGTGTTGTTAGTATTTACACAGGTGTTTAGGTTGTGTATGTTCCGCTGCTATTCTCTGATGTATACAGGAACGGGTGCCTGGGTAGGCACCGCCGCTGGTCGGGTCGTGACAACTTGACCCAGAAGTTTCTTGCCAAATTCTTCCCTCCATCGAAGGCAACAAAGCTTAGAGGAAAGCTTAATAATTTTTATCAGCTGGAGAAAGAATCATTATATGATGCTGGGAGTGGTTCAAAGATTTACAGAGGAAGTGCCCGCATCATGGTATTGAAAATTGGATGTTGGTCCACATCTTTTACAATGGGCTATGTGGTACTACTCATACCATTATTGACGCCGCAGCAGGAGGAACGTTGATGAACAAGAGTGTCAATGAGGCACATGATTTATTAGAAGACATGGCCACCAACAACCATCAGTGATCAGATGAGAGAGCAAAAAATAGCAGGAAAGTGGCTGGGGTTCATGAGTTAAATGCTATTACCGCATTGACCGCTCAGGTTGCCACTTTGACAAAACAGTTGCAGCAGAGTACTATGTTCGTAAATGCTGTTCTGACACCAGTGGGTTGTGAGATTTGTGGGGGTCCCCATACTTTTGATAGGTGCACATCAGTGGATCCAAACAATGTACCTAAGGAGCAGGTTCAGGTAGTTGTAAACTTTCAAAGGCCCCACAACAATCCTTACTCCAACACTTATAATTCAGGGTAGAGAAATCACCCTAAATTTCACGGAGGAATAACCAAAGGTAGAAACCTCAGTTTCAGGGGAAATATCAATAGAGCAGTCCATAACAACCCTTGAATCAAGCATCTCCTCATCAGGGACAGATCCAACAACAGCAGTCTGGCCACAAATCCCACAAGAGAAGCCTGATGAATTGAGAGCAACTCTATTAACACTCACAAATTCTCAAACTCAGTTCATGGAAGAAACAAGATCCTCTATTAGGAACTTGGAGACTCAATTGAGCAGATATCAGAGAAATTTAGAGACAGACCGCATGGGAACCTCTCTAGCAACACAATGATGAACCAAATAGAGCAGTGTCATGCAATCAGCTTGAGGAATGGTAAATAGTTAGAACAGGTTATAGCCAAACCATAGGTGGAGAAGAAATATGAGTTGACAGAGATATCTGAGGTAGAGAAAGCGAGGGTTACTGATGACCGCCCTATTTTAGAGAAGGCTCCACCAGCAGTTATGAGGGAATATACAGACAAAATTCGCTACCCTCAAATACTACAGAAGAAGTCTCTAGATAAGCAGTATTCTAAATTCTTAGAGGTATTCAAAAAGTTGCACATCAATCTCCATTTCATTGAAGTTTTGGAGCAAATGTCAGTGTATGTCAAGTTCATGAAAGTTATCCTCTTTAAAAAAAAGGAAACTGGCGCTGACAGAGGAATGCAGTACAATTTTGCCGAAGAAACTTCCCCCGAAGTTGAGAGATCCAGGGAGTTTCACCTTACCTTGCACTATAGAGAAGGTGACATGCAAGCAGGATTTGTGTGATTTGGTGGCAAGTATCAACCTGATGCCCCTTTCTGTGTTTCAAAGACATGAGTTGGGGGAAGCAAAGCCAACCACAATCAACTTACAACTAGCTGATCGCTCAATCGTACATCCCCGAGGTATAATTGAAGATGTATTGGTGAAAGTGGGCAAATTCATCTTTCCTGTTGACTTCCTCATTCTTGATATGGAGGAAGATGAGAATATGTCCATTATCCTTGGGAGAACATTCCTAGCTACAAGGAGAGCCCTCATTGATGTTGAAAAGAGAGAGTTAAAGCTTCGAGTCCAAGATGAGGAAATAGTATTCAAAGTTTTCAGACCACCCACTGAACCAAAAGTCAATGATAGATAATTTTCTATTGGGATAGTTGACAAAGTTGTGTCTCAGGAAAGCTCCAAGGGTATTGATGCTCGTAGGGTAACATTAAAGCAGTGTGAAAAACCTGAGAGTAAGGTGAATGAAACTGTGAATGATGAAAAGGGGGTGAACCTTTCTGAACTTAGCCCTGTGAAAAAGAAGAGGAGAAGGAGGAAATTGATGATAATGAAATGGATATGTTGTGGGGGTGATCTACCCCCTTGATTGAATAGAGAAATGCGTCCGGCTAAATGACGTTAAATACAGGGCTACTTGGCAACCCAATATTTTAATTATGTTATTTTAATTTTTGTTTTAGATTATTTTATTTTGTCTTGAACAATTTCACGTTCTTGGCTTCTTGATTTATGTTTTGATGTCAGGTGGCATGGGGACTAACTCCGAGGAAAAAAGTGTCAAAAATGTTGAAATTTGAAAAATTGAGGGCAGCGCCACTACGCCAAAACTTCAGAGAATATTGCCCGTGATCAGCGTCGCGCCGCCAAAATGCAGGGCCACAACGCCAAAACTTCATAGAGTTTGGGCGAGAAAAGTTTCGTGTCGGCGTCACGGCGCCAAGGGCACAGCGTTGCGGCTCTATGCCGAATTTCAGAACTAAAAGCCCTAATTTCACCCTTCTCTCCTCACAATCACAAAACCCTCTCTTCTCCCTTCCCAAATTCCGACGTCCAAGCACAAAAAATCCTTCCTTTCTCCTAAAAATCCTTCATATATCTTCCAAATCTTACCCACTAGCACCACTAAAACACCACAAACACTTCAATTACTGGGGCTAAAGCATATTCACAGGAAGAGATCTTCAAAAAGGTAATACACTCTCCATCCTCTTCTCAATTTCGTGATAAATAGAGGACACATTTTTTAGACTGGGCTGATATGTCGTTGATGTTGTGTTGCGGAACGTTGCTAAGAGTAATTGCTGGTGGTTGTTGATGTTGTTTGTCTTAGCTTGTTGTTGATTTTTGTTGTGTTGATTATTGTGGGTGGTTGTTGTTGATTTTCCAATTGAGTATTTGATTTTTGGTGGTTGTGTGCTGATGTGTTGTTGTTGCTGGCTGTTTGGGTGAAATTGAAACAAAAACCCACTAAAATTCCCTAGCAAATATAGCCTAAAAAAGTCGTAATAACATAGCCTCTTCCTCTATACATGCCCCAGATTATGATGTGTCCCATTTTATAAATAAAAATGCTGAAGACAGATATAACAGAATATGTGCTGGCATTGATTCCAGAGAGAGGAATGAAGTATAGGGTCATACCCTTTGATGATGATGATTTGTATGAGCCCGTTAGAGCTATGATTGAGGCAAGAAGTTGGGGGTTGTTTGTTGACCAGAGGGCTATTCTGAGGCACAACACCAGTATAGTGAGAGAGTTCTATGCTAATTACCCAGAGCAGGGAGATGGTCGTTGTTTTGTGAGAGAGAGTTTTGTGCCAGTTGGTTCTGAGGAGCTAAATGCAATATTTGGGACTCCCAATATCGAAGATGAGGTTTTCAATCCGAATAACTTCAGGAATTGGTGAAGGAATGCTAACGAGATATATTGGGACAGAGTTGCTGAGACAATGCGCTATCCAGGAGCACAATTTTATCTGTCACGCAACCAAGTAAGAGGACTAGCCAGATGTCAATTCAACAGAATAGCCAAAGCATAGCTATTTTTTGTAAGCGCTCGTTTGATTCTGTCCACGCATTTTTCTAATATCCCTATAGACAGGATCCATCTAGTGTATGGCATCATAACTGGAAAGGACATTGATATTAGTATCGAGATAGCTAATAGTATAGCAGGGATTAGTAGGCTGACTACTACAGGTGGATTGGGACATGTTTCCCTCATAACTACTTTATGCGCTAAGCATGGAGTACCCACTTTCGCCATAGATATCCTTGATAAGATTCAGCCATCCCTGACTAGCAGCCTCATGCATTCCTACCCTGAGCCTGTAGCAGTTCTAGAGGAGAGAAGAGGAGGTCAAGGTAGAGGTAGAGGAGATGAAACTGCTCAGCTAGAAGCTGCTGACATTCCACGCCCAAGCCATCAGGCACCACCTTTAGCGATGCATCCACCATATGCATCAAATCAGGGCAATGAATATTTGATCCTCCAAAATCACTTCATCATCCAGAACCAGTAGTTTATGATGCGAAGGCAGCGAAATAGGGGCAACATTTTTTATGAATATGTGCTGTAGAGGGATGACGTAGCAAATGCCAATATCGAGCAAATCAACCACTTCATCATCGCTGTCACATGGATGATGCCTCTTCTTAGCCAACACTGAACTACCTCCCTGCCTATCAGCCACATGAAGAAGAATCGTCTCCTAGACCACTATTTTGAGTCACTTATGTCTATAAGTCTTCTTTCTCTTGCTTTACTTTGCACATTGGGGACAATGTGTTGAATAAGTTTGGGGGGGGGGGGGGGATTTTTGTCAGTTTGTGTCATATTTTTGTGCTAAATTGTAGCCTTTAAATTGTTATGTTAAGTCGTTTGTTTTATTGTTTGTGTCTTTGTTTTAGTGTTTTTGTGTCAATGAATCAAGTTGAAAACAATAGCCGATGAGATTGAGTGAATAATTGTAGTAGAATTGGATGAAATCTATAGCCATGAAATGCATAAATTTGTGTGCCTAAGTTAGATAGCCTTTGAGTTTGCTTTTGATTGTTGATAATAATGAAAACTTATTCATGACTATTAACTCTCTTGTATTCAGTTAATTGGTTTATGCATAAATGAATTATGGATTGAGGAAATAAGGTGGTAGATTCTAGAACTTGCTTGCTTGCTACTTGAGGTAAAATCCTAGATAATGCATGCTTAGGAAAATGATTTAGGTCATCTTCAGATCGTTTGAGCCTTTCAAGCCACCCTTGATCATATTAATCTCTAGTCACCCCTTTTGAGCCTAACGAAACCTTTTTTTGTTGATAAACACTCATCCATGAGCCTACTTGAAATACTTTACTATTATTTCACTCCCTTAAATTACCATAAGTATAGAAACTTACAAGTTGGAGAATTGAATTCTAGTAAAAAAGATTGAAGATTGGGTTTTTGTCAAAAGAAGTGTAAAATATTGAGAAGTGAATGAAATATATATATATATATAAATCAACTACACACCTCTTGTACATTCAATGAAGAACAAGTTTGGAGGTGTTGTAGTTAGAAAAAATGGAATGAAAACTTCTCAATCTAGAAAAGAAGAAAAATGAGGGATTTTGATGCATTATAATGAAAATCAAGTTGTGTTTGGTTGGTTCTATGCTTATGGTAATTTTGAGTCTAAATGTCTTTTTATCTGCCATATGCCTAAGCGTAACGATACAACCCATGAATGTCCTATTGATTTTTAAGCATGTATGTGTCTACATTAGTGGAGAGTTAGCAAGTTAGCAAGCCTATGGAATTTTGGCCTGATGGATTGTTAGAAAGAATTCATGTGTGTATAAACTGATATTTGAATGCTTGTTTGAGTCAGTAGTCATGTTTGAGTGATCATATGCCTTAATAACATTAAGCACACTTAATGATTATTTGACTTGGAATTCTAGATAGCAAACTAGTGGCTAGAAAGTTTTTGAGGATGAAATTGCGATTGTTCATGATCTTCGAGGCAGATATAGTGTGGCTGACTTGATTCATTCTTTGTGTTTGTGTTTGTGTTTTTTGTGTATTTTTGTTTTTAGAGTGTCTGGAGTTCTTTACTCGAGGGCGAGTAAAGTTTAAGTTTGGATGAAATTGCGATTGTTCATGATCTTCGAGGCAGATATAGTGTGGCTGACTTGATTCATTCTTTGTGTTTGTGTTTGTGTTTTTTGTGTATTTTTGTTTTTAGAGTGTCTGGAGTTCTTTACTCGAGGGAGAGTAAAGTTTAAGTTTGGGGGTATTTATTAAGTCTATTTTAAGATTGTTTTAGAGTCTAGTTTAGGGAGTCTTTTATGTGTATTTTCATTGTTTTGTACAATATTATGCTTTGTTTGCTGTGTTTTCAGACGATAAGCGACTTTGGTGGGAAATGGCAAATTAATGATGAAATGAATGATATTAAGGATGTAAATGAACAACAGGAGCCCAGGAAATCAACCAAGGATGTCCCTGAGAAGAATGGAAGAAAAATCTGACGAAATCCGAAAAATCGAGCACAGCGCCGCGGCTCCAAAATGCAGGGCCACGGCGCTAAAAGTCCATAGAGCCCCGGTTGTATTAGCGCCGCGGCGCCAACCTGCAGGGCCGCGGCGGTGACGCGTATTTTTTGCTGAAACTGAGCCGAATTTAATAAGGGTAAAAGGGTCCGAAACGCAGTTTTGCTCAGATATAAAATCCTGAAACCCTCTCATACTTGAATATCATACTTTGGAGGCTAGAAAGGAGGCTACAGAGCAAGATTGGAGACTACTTTTGTTCAAGTTCTTTTTCTTCTCTTTGTTTTATTTCAGTTTATGTTGGATACTAAATTAGTTCTTAGCATGACAATGTCTAGGAGCTAATTTCTTTATTAGGGGTTTCCGTTGAATCGCTTGAAACTCTTTCATAAGTTAATGCATAGTTATTGATTTCTTCTTCAGCTATGTTAAGATCTATTCAATATTGTAGTGATTGTTTGATAATTGACTGGCTATTAATTGTCATAACTTATATGATTTCGAATCGAGATCTGAAAAGGGAGATTTAAATATGCTATAGTTGTCTAGACATAGGTTAAAATCACGGATGAAAGTACCCTGATACTTGTGTAGTATTTAAGGTTATTGTTCTTAATCCTCATGTGTGGTAAAATCTATCATAGAAATATAGAAGGTTTCTGCACAAGATTGAGTTTTTATATATCCTAACAGGAATATAGAACATATTAGTTAACCTGCTATTTTAATAAGAAGAAGAGTCATTAGCTTTGCATTAACAAGTGAAAGAGTGGATAGTTGAGGATATTGGAACCCCTAATTCCCTTCATAACTGTCTTAAACCCTTAGTATCATCATTAGTTTATTTTCTGCAAATTACTTTAGTTTTAATTCTTAGTTTAAAATCACAAACAAAAGAACGTTAACCAAATATATACCACAGATTAGATATTCTATACTTGACAAACCAGTCTCTATGGACGATAACTCGGTCTTACAGACTTTATTACTTAAGCGATATGTACACTTGCGTTAGCGTACAGAAATATCGCAACAGGGACCCGATCGACACCGCGACTCTAACGATAGGGGCGTCGCAGAGCTAACTACTCCCAAATGAGCCCAGTGTTCTGCCAACATGGCGCCCCGACTCAACTCACAGGCACCGCGACGCTGAATAATTAAAAAAATCTTTTCTCTCTGCCTTCAGAGTGCCGCGGTGCTAATTCCGTTCCAGGTGTTCTGCTTTTCGCTTCTGATTTCAACCTCTCACGGTACTTTTTAGCCCTCAATTCACCTATTCATAAGAAACATAGACCAAGAAACAACAAGATAGTCAGATTGTTCAAACTAAAGGTAAAAAAAAAAAAAATTAAAATATTGGGTTGCCTCCCAATAGCGCTGTCGTTAACGTCATTTAGCCGGACGCAGATTTCTTCTTGAATTCAAGGGGGTAAATTACCTCTGCAACATAACCATATCAGAATCCCTTTATTTTTCTTTTCCCTTTTTCTTCTCCAATAGAGGGGTTCAGAGTGGTTACACACATTTGGCAATTTCCACACGCTCAGTGTCTTCAAGGTCACCCTTCTTATCACATTGTGTTAATGACACTTCTGGAGCCTCAGTGCTCTTACCACTTTTCTCAAAAATGGGTTTTCAACCACATTAATGGAAAAACAATCGTTACTTATTCTTGTCTCGGTTAACGCCATGAAAACATTGATGATCACTTCTTCACCCTGTACTCGGAGTTTTAGCTCACCCTTCTCAACATCTATCACTGCTCACCCGGTACCTAAAAATGTTCTCCCAAGGATTATTGGCACCTCAGTATCATTTTTCATGTCAAGAATAATAAAGTCATCCGGAAAGATGAATTTTCCTACTTTAACTAGTACATCTTCAATGATGCCCTGTGGATTCTTGATTGAGCGATCTGCTAACTGCAAGGTAATGGTTGTAGGCTTTGATTCCCCCCACTCCAAGTCTACAAAACACAGAATAGGGCATCAAATTGATACTTGCCCTAAAATCGCATAGAGCATGATGACACTCAAAATTCCCTATGGTGCGTGGGATGGTGAAGCTTCTTGGATCTCTCAACTTCTGGAGTAGATTCCTCTACAAAATAGCAATGCATTCTTCATTTAATGACGGGTAGAGAAACTCAACGCCACTATTCTTGAACAACTTAGAGTCGGGCCTTCTTTTCGCACTATTACGGATATGAAAATAATGGTAAAAATCATATTCAATTGTCAACTGCCCCTATCGGAAATAGGATTGACTACCGATTCCGAAGATGTTGAGAATACGATTTTCGACATTGAACTTCAAAAGAAAGGATGCTCGACTACAGAGAGTGGCTGCAAGTGTGCATGAAATAACGCGTATATAAGAGCTGTTTGAATGAGGTGTGTCAGCCTTTTCCATGTATTGCAATTGGCAGATCACAGCTCGCTTCTTGTCTACCAGTCCTGGATGTAGATTATCGATGAATCAGCGGTATTTTCTTCGTCATTTGATTTGTTCTCCGATGCCAATCTCTCTCTTGTTACCCGATTTGGCCTATGGACGAATATGCAAGCATACGTTTCATGCTTGTTTGAGTAATAGCAATGAGATTTTCAATATCATGCTAAGAATAGCTAGGATTTTCAGAAGAAGATGTCATTCGTTTGATGAGAAATAAAAAGGAATATCGAAAATCTGTCTTATACTTTTCTAGATTCCTCTTTTTAAAGAGGATTTCTTCATGAACTTGACATAACTAGACATCTGCTCCAAGGCTTCAGCAAAAGGGATGTTAATATGCAGCTTCTTGAAAACCTCCAAAACTTAGAAAATTGTTTGTCAAGGGAATTGCGGATCTTATAAGAAGGTGACTCGCGCAGACAACTCTTCCCTCTCTTGATGGTGAATCTTGATTGAATGACACTAGGAACCGATTCGGAGAAAGAAGAAGCATGAAATGAGATAGGCGGCGACTTGAAAAGGTATCCATAGACAAAGAGACGATGATGACTGAAAGAGATAAAAGACATTAGGAGCAGTCATTCCTTGTACCCAGGGAACTGATTCATAAGAAAGAGGATCTACACCAGAAAAAAAGTTTACTTTCTAAGCCTCTGGGGTATGGAATTCTGATTTGCGGGGCATCATTAACTACTGGCGGTGTTTTCTTTGACGTGTAATAGTATTCAGTAACTACCACCCTTTCTGAATCTGATGCCTCACCTGATTCTTCTATCTTCTCTATAGATGGTGAAGGCGTTGTCGGTTCAACTTGCTTCCCACTCCTCAAATTAATAGCATGATATTTCTTTTTTGGATTTATAATAATATTGCTAGAGAGATTCCCATGCATTCTGTTGTTCAACATATACGCCAGTTGTCCCACATGTGTCTCCAAGTTCCTGATGGATGATTTAGTTTTTGTCATGAACTAGGTCTTAGAATTTGTGAGAGTCAACAAGGCTGCTTGCAGTTCATTTGGCTCTTCTTGTTGAACTGGTGGTCTGGGTTGCTAAGAAGATGTAGCTTGATTGTTCAGATGTTGCTAACTATTCTGTTGATAATGTCCTTGAAATTGTGGTTGCTAATTCTGACTGTTTCTCCATGAAAAATTTGGGTGATTTATCCACCCTAGATTGTAAGTATTGGAGAAATGGTTGTTGTACGGACACTGAAAATTCTCAACAGCTTGAACTTGAGCTTGATCCATGGGGATATTATTGGGATCCACGATTGTGTAGTGATTGGATGTGTGTGATCCCCTATAAATTTCACATCCCACTGGTGTCTGAACAACATTAGTTGTCATAGTATTTTGCTGTAATTGCTTTGTCAATGAAGCAACTTGAGCAGTAAGTGCAGTGATAGCCTCCAATTCATGTACCCCAACCACTTTCCTACTGTTCGCAGATCTCTCATCGGACCACTGATAGTTATTCATGGCCATAACTTCCAGCAACTCATGTTCCTCATTCGCACTCTTGCTCATGAATGTCCCTCCAGTAGCAGCATCAATAATGGTACGAGTAGTACCACACAACCCGTTATAGAAATTGTGGAACAACATCCACTGCTCAAGTCTGTGATGCGGACACTTCCTTTGGAGTTCCTTGAACCTCTCCCATGCATCATACAAAGACTCTGCATCAAGATGATAAAAATTATTTAGTTCTCATCTGAGCTTTGCAGCCTTTGACGGAGGAAAGAACTTGGCAAGAAATTTCTGAGCTAAGTCTTGCCAAGTAGTAATAAAGTTTGCCTAAAGGGATTTCAACAAGCTCTTGGCTCGATCCCTGAGTGAGAATGGAAAGAGCCTCAATCTAATGGCATCATCAGTAACACCAAGTAGCACATAACTCCAGGAAGTTTATCAGATGCATGTGTGGGTCTTCTGAAGACAAACCCCCAAACTGGACTATGCTTTGAACCATGTGCAAAATCACTGGCTTGATCTAAAAGTTGTTGGCTTCCACAACTGGTAGCCTGATGCATGTCTTCACCCTTGTAACTGTTGGCAGGATATAGTCCCTTAAGCTCATCTCGAAAAGATTCAGGACTCGTTCTATCAAGTTTATTAGTGCTCATCCATTCAACCCGTTATTATTATGTTAATTTTCCATCGTGATTGAATCAACAACTCTTTTTGGTTTTTCCTATTTTGCTTGCACGCTTTTTCAATCTACGGATTTAGAGGGTCAAGGTTGTCTGCTCCTTTTCTGCTTCCCATAAACAAAGCAACCTAAAATTGATAAAAAACAATACAAGCCGATCAAGGAAAATAATGTGTTCTAAGAACAAACAAATTAGAAATAAGATTAATTATTTTGATATTGATAATACTTCAGTCCCTGACAACTCCGCCAAAAAACTTGTTACAAAATTTCTATATGCTGCGCAAGTGAACGTATCACAATTTGTAATAATCTCAGTAAGGCCGAGTATCGTCCACAGAGACTGAATTATCAAGTGCCAATTAACTAACCTTTCGTTTCTATTTGGCAAACGTTTATGAGATTTGATTTCTAAACTAAGAACTAACAACTAAAGTAATAAGTAGGAATAAACTAAGAAAACACACTATAAACCAGTACAAAAAATAGACTCAACATATTTACATATTTTATATTACTACATAATCATCCTACAATTCGTCACTTATTGGGTTTGAAACACAAAATTTTCAAATTCCGCTGTGTACACGAATCCAACAAAATCCCAATAGTGGTATCAGAGTCAGGGTTGTTTTGTGTGATTATGTAATAATCATTGATAATAATATGAGTTAGAATTTGTTTAAATCTGAAATTTATGTCGTTTAAAGCTTGAAAACCTAATATCTTAAGAGCACATCATCCTTGTCTCCCAAACTATTAAACAATGATGTATTCGAGAAAGTCATTCTGATATAACTCTTCTAAGTCGATGTGTTCATTGCGAACATGGTACACAGAAGCAAAGAACGGGAAGGGATTGAATGATGGTCGATGACCGTGTTGTTTGATAGTGAAGGGTAACAAAGATAAATTAGCAAATCTGACCCTGAACCAATTTTAGAGTTTCTGAAATGCAGATTTTGTGTTTCTGAGACAGAGGTGCCGCAGCTCCTTGGTGGAGAACCGCAACGCCACCTAGGGTTTTAGAGGTGGCGCCGCGGCGCCACGATGGAGAGCCGTGGTGCCATCTAGAGTTTGACGAGGAATCGCGACGTTGTTCATCTCGAAAGCTTAAATTAAATTGTATGCCACTGCCTCTAGGGCGCCGCGGCGCCACCCAATTAGGGCCACGTCTGTCATGGCCTGAACTGGAGGGCCACGACGGGCACCCGAGTCCCACCCGCCGGGTACCGCCATTCATACATTCAACCCCTATTCATACTTAAACACGAACTAAGAAGAAAGAAAAATATGTGAAATCCTTATTCGAAAAATCATCTTATATATTTATACATACCCATACCAAGGCCGACAAGGCCATACAAGACCACTATCTACAAGACACCTGTCTACAAGCCTCTAAAGAGTATACGACATCAAAGTATCATACCAAGACTAGACTGCAACTCTAGAACAAATAGAGTGTTCCAATATCAGCTGAACCATCAATCGACTGGCGTGAACCATCACTCTCTTTAACTGAACTTGCGGGCATGAAACACAATGTCCCCCGACAAAAGGGACGTCAGTATGACTGATGTACTGAGTATGTTAGGCATAAGAATTAACATAGACAAGATATATCATAATCTGAAACAGAAACACTGACCAACATTACATGCCTCGGAGGGCCCTAGTACATATGTCTAAATGTAATGCAATATCAATGCAGTATATTGATGGCCACACATGCGCCTTTCTTTTCATAAGAGCCTCTGTGGGCATAATATACATAAATATCATACATGATGCATTATAATATTGGCCACACATGCATCTTCCTTTTCATAACAGACTCTGTGGGCAATCATTTCATTATCGGCCTCTGTGGGCATAAAATGTCTATATGTCATGCATGGAGCAAATGCGGTAATACATATATACTGGTCACACAAGGGCATCTTCCTTCCCAATCCTATATATATAATTTGGCCCTTAAGCAGACATCTTTCTTCTTTAAGCCACATAGGCTGGCCACACAGGCTTTATCATTATCATATTCCAGCAGATCAGGTGGTCTATGTTCCCCGTTTTTCATCCCCAATATAGTATTGGGTAAAATATGATTGCAATGCAAATGAAAATGAAAATGCATGAATGACAATAAAATATCCTAAATGACATAATATCCTTTATACCTTTATTTAATACTGTGAATATCATCCATTTTCGGTATGCCTCAATAAGGTCTTGGAAACATATTTAGACATGTCTTTAGCATAGAAATCAACAACATGATTATTCTTAACTTTTAGGAGTAGAATAAATTATGAAATTATATCACGGTTATATTTCATAACATGGAACATGATAAAAAGAAGAAATAATTTACCTTCATATACCTTAATTTCATTTTAAGGTTCCAAACTCTTAAAAATGGATATTTGCGAAAAATTCGGATGGAGCAGTAGTAGAAGTAGAAAAATATTTTGAATCTCTATGGCCAACACATACACTTTTCTTTTTTGTTCATTTGTCAAAGGCTTATGGTTTCTTTTTTTTTATGAAAGGAGAAAAAAGATGGATATAGCAGAGAGAAAGCAACTGAATTGCTTTTGCTTTTGGTTTTGCAACAAAACTTTTAACCCATTAAGCTGCCTCCCATTTAGCCAAATGGCAGTGAGAGGCTTTATTTATTGCCACGTGTGCCTCTACATGCCCGGGTAATTTAATTTAATTAAGTGACATGCTTCCGTATAATTTATCAATTATACACATAATTAATTTTAGACCTCACTTCATTTAAATTCTAAAAATTCATAAAACTTTCGTATACTCAATGTCATAATTCTTGTAATATGATATTAGTCCATCACCTCTTTTGGGATATGCAACGTTTATTATTAATCCCCATCATCACACTTGTCACGTCCAAATTATTTCGGGTTCACATTCTTTTATATACTAATCTTCTATTAGCATATGAAAATACAACATACACTTCTCGGGGTCCGGGTCTACTTGCCTACGTTAAAGTTCTCAAATCATTGTCCAAAATTACGAGTCGTTACAACGGCGCCGAGGCTCCAGTTTTAAAAAAAGGATTTCCAGAATCAGAAACTGAAGTTTAAAAGTTTTAAATTCTGATTCTGAATTAAGAGTTTCAGAATCTGAAATTAAAACTTTTCAAATAGGCAGATTTGGCTCTTTCGGACAAATATCTAATTTAAATAAGTATGAAACCAGTTTGGATCTTTTGGGCCAAATCTATAATTAATTTAAATTCTGAAAATTACAGACAGGTCCCTGAAATCTGAAAATATTTTCTAAAAATTAAAATTAGATTTTCTAAATTTAAAGGGGTTCAAAATTGGAATTTAAATTCTTGAGGGACTAAACTATAAATTCTAAAAATTTGGAATTTACAGAAATACCCTGAAATCTGTTTTAAAATCAGAAAATATTTAAGGGACTCTTTGGATTAGACTTAAATTTTAGAGTTTAAACAAGTTAACCCATGATTATTATTAATTGTATATTATTGGATAATATATGAACTATATGCTAAGTGTTTGAATGAGTACATTTAATTATTAGCATAATGTCCGCTTTAACTGTCTGGGTAGGCGTCGTCCAGTAATTGATCAAACCATCTTATATCATGCCTATTGGGTTGATGGTTCCCAACTAAATATGTTTTAGAAATTGCATGATCAGATGTCATATTGGATATGACACAAATTGTTGATCTTAATTAAAATCCCCGAAATGGAAATGTTCCCCAAATTTTAAATACAAGTCTAAATTAAAATGTGTAGTCCATTATAATTGTTAGAGTGCAAAATCCTTTTAGGCGATACGAGTATTTATGTCAAAGCATTTGCTCTAAGTCTACGAGGACTCAAACTCTTTCATAGATGTGTTTTTAAATGTAAAGGTAGATTAAACCTTTATGGGTATTTACACCAAAGTGTTTGCTCACAAAGACCAAATTTACTTAGATACATAAACGCAGTCGTGTAATGGGGTTGACTTGCTTAGACAAATCTTGGCGCCAAAGTGTCGGAATAATCTAAGGACGCAAGATTAAATATAATATTTGATCAACCAAAAGTTCCAAATAAGTTTTGCAATTGGTTTAGAACCTACCAAGATGTGTTATTGAAGTTATCAGCCAAAGCAAATGCGGAGATAGGATAGGCTTGGATCTTGGCCCATTATGACCTTAAATTAATATAGGCCTGTATTCTACCATGGGCTCGTAGAAGTATGTTAAAATAACACAAGCTAATTAACAAAATACCATGTTGATTAGCCTAAACGAATGTGTGTAATAGAAAATAAATTTGAGTTTAATTTTCTGTCTATCTAACTCTTCAGATTATCAAAATGTCGAGTCTATCATTGAAAATATTGATGGAAATGAACAAACTTACTGGACCCAACTATCTAGACTGGCTAAGTAATCTGAGAATTGTCCTAAGGCAAGAAAAGATAGAATACGTATTGGACAAAATATTCACCACAGTCCATGTCGAGGATCTGTAGAATATGCCATATTCGATAAGGTAGCTTACCAGAAGAACCTAGATGACGCCACTTTAGCACAATCTGTGATGTTATCTTCCATGTCAGTGGAGCTTCAGAGACAACACGAGAACATGGGGCCTAATGAAATGCTTGAACACTTGAAGAGTCTCTATGACTCTCAGTCCCAAACTATGAAGTATGAGTTGTTGATAGAACACTTCAAGTGTAAACTAAATGAAGGGGGTCAAGTGTCTCAACATTTATTGAAGATGATAAGGTTGATAAAAATGCTGGCCTCGATTGGTAGAAAGCTGCAAAATAACATCGCTTCCACCCTCATCCCGAACTCTCTCCCTCATTCATTCGAGAATTTTATTGTAAACTACAATATGAATGGAACGGAGCCGATTCTGCCGGAGCTGCACAATATGCTCAAGACCTTTGAATCTTCAACTACCAAAGGCAAAGCTGTGCTCATGGTGAGCTCTACTAGTTGACCCAAGCCAAAAGGTAAGGACTGACAGAAGAAGAAGGTCAAAGCAGTCGCTGATCCCTCAGCTACGAATCCTAAGAGAGGTGTGAAGAAGAAAAAGGTGAATCCGGCTAAGGATGTATGCCTCAACTGCAACAAGAAGGGGCATTGGGGGAAGGACCGCACTGCACCAGGAGGAGGAAAAGCACCAGGTGCTTCTACCTCTAGTGGACAAGGTATGTACGTCATTGAAATAAATATGTCTATAAATAACTCTCATTCCTGGGTATTGATACCATTTGTGGATCACACATTTGTACTAATGTGCAGGGGCTAACTAAAGCAGGAAGGTTGGACCAAGAGAGGTCGACCTACGCGTTGGAAATGGAGCACGAGTAAATGTTGAGCGCGTAGGAACTTATAGATTAAATTTTCCTTCTGGCTATTGTCTAGTGTTAAATGATTGTTACTATGTACCCTCGTCAATGAGGAATATCATTTCTATCCCTGTTTTGGACATGTATGTTTTTTTTTTATGAAAAGGTAAATGTGTATTAAAATCATCAAAATGTAGATGTACGATAGGCATACCCACGAACTCAGTGATGATATAAATCTAGCGCGTCCCTGCTAGTCAGATCAACACCAGATTTAATCACGTCAATAACAAAACTCTACCTAGTCCCACAAGCTGGGTAGTCAAGAGTGCAAAACTATGATGTAGGAAGGAGATCAATGACAAAGTCATAAGCTATGGAAATTCCCTTATGTAACCATAAGGTTGCAGCCGTGAGCCTCCTTAAACCCTTGTCATGGTAAACCCAAAGGGAAAAACCTACGGTCAAGGGAAGAATACATATTCGGACATGGGCTGAGCCCACTCTCGTCACGTTATGCTGCTAAAAGATAATAACCATAGTACCTAAGACCTATAATACCTAAGTTCTCGCGCTTACCCATAATCTGGGAAGTCACGCGGTACAATAAAATAGAAAGAACCCCGTCAATCCCTCACGCCGGGTGGTCAGGAGACTCCAGCTGATCCCACAGGTCGAGTAGTCTGGAGATTTACACGTGACTAAGCAAGACATACATATCATCTTGTATCCTAGCCCGCGGCCAAAGTAACGAAATTGTCTTGGAATAGGGGGTACAAAGCAAACAAGATTTTATAGATGCTGGTCTTGATACTAAAAAGAATAGCTTCTCTATCGAGTCTAGACCCGTAAAAAATAAGCTTGTTCCTCTCTGTCCAAATGTGGTAGACGGTGGTGGCCAGCCCAACCAGCTTTGCTTTAGCTTGCCAACCCGTACTACGCCCCTCTTTCTTAATATATTTCAAAGCGTTATCGATGGTGGTCATAGCCCTCCAGATGCCAAGCCATGTCTTGACCCTAGACCAAAGGTAACTACTGATCGTGCAACTGAAGAATAAGTGCGCTATTGACTCATCAGAATGGCCACAAAGGGAGCACCTTCTATCAATGTCCATATAAGGGACTCTATCCTTCGTTCGTAATCTCTTCCTCGCACAAAGCCACATAATGAAAGACTGCTTTGGAATGATACATGCACTCCAAACATCCTTCGCTCAAATCACCGGCTGCCCATGTATCCTGAAGTAATCATAGGCATTGTGATTGCTACGGAAGTCCATATACCATGTCGCCATGGTAGTAGCCTCCCGGTCATGGGACCCTTCACGGTAAAAAATGATGTCACGAATAATGAGAAGTCGCTTGATCAAAGGTGAGTCGTCCTTTTTTGCAACCCACGTCTAAATGATGTTGTTGTTGCTAAGATACTTGTGATTGATCCATTTAATCCAGAGCATGTCCTTCTTTTGATGGATGTTACAAAGGCATTTAGCAAGTAAAGCAAGATTCCAGGCCTTGAGATCCCTGATTCTGAGGCCACCCTCGTCTTTTGTCTTGGTACACTCTTTCCAGACTATAAGAGGGTAGTTGGAACGCCACAAGAAGGTCCTACATAGCCCGTAGAATTTCTTACAAACAGCAACAGGCACCGACAACATAGATAACCAGAAGCATTCCACACCTTGGAGGACAGACTTGATGAGCTCACACTTGCCCGCATAAGATAAAGTAGTGCTCATCCACGAGTCAGTGTACCCGGCAATTTTGTTCACAAAAGGGTCATAGTGTACCATCGTCATCCTCTCTGCAACTAGGGGAATGCCGAGATAGCGGAAAGGCATAGTGCCGGTGTCGAAACTAGTAATCTGCTTAATATCATCAAGGTCGTGTTCCGTAATACCATCCGTGTACAAGCTGGACTTGAGGGCATTGGAGCTAAGACCAGAGCATTTATAAAAGTCTCGAAGGCATTCCATGAGGATCCAGACGGAAGTAGTGTCCCTTCTTGACATAAGAAGTAAATCATCGACGAAATCAAGGTGGGTGATCCTTAAGCTTTTGCACATGGGGTGGTAGTTAAAAACCGGCGTCCGAGTGTTCTTGTTGATCATCCTCGAGAGATATTCCAATAAAATAACAAACAAGGTAGGGGAGAGAGGGTCCCCCTGTCTGAGCCTCTTACGACCCTTAAAGTGGTCGTGTAAGCTCCCGTTGATAGAAATCGAATATGAAGTCGTGGAGAAGCACTCCATAATCCAAGCCACCAACCTTTCCAAGAAATTTAAACTAATCAAAATAGCCGTGAGGAATTCCCAATTCACCGAGTCGAAGGCCTTTCGGAGATCAACTTTGAGCATGCATCTACTTGAGACCCTTTTGTGGTTGTAACCCCTCAAAAGCTCTTGAGCTAGGTGTATGTTGTCAGACATACTTCTGCCCTGGACAAAAGCCGCCTAAGCTGGATCAATGAGAAATTCCAAAATCGGCACCAACCGTGAAGCAATAATCTCGGTGATGACCTTGTACAAGATGTTGCAACACGAAATAGGTCTATAGTCGCCCACCGTTGAGCAGTGGGTAGATTTAGGAATAAGGACGATGGAAGTGTGATTGATCTGTTTGAGAAGCTTTCCGGAACTGAAGAACTCTTTAACCGCAGCACAGAACTCCCCGCCGACAATGTTCCAAACTTTTTTGAAGAAACTCGAAGAGTAGCCATCCGGACCAGGAGCTTTGTCTTCCCCAATACCGAATAATGCCCCTTTAATCTCTGCGTCCGTGACATTTCTAATGAGATCATCCCCTTGTTCTGCCGAAAGACAATTTACCTTACAGATGACACCAATATCAATAGGTTCACAAGCGTCCCTAGTTCCAAGCAACCCTTTATAGTAATTGATGAATTCTACCGCAACTTGGTCACCGGAGTTCGTAAGAGAACCATCACTCTTGGTAGTGGCCGCAATGAAATTCCTTTTGTAGTTGCGCTTGACCATATGATGCGCGTTAAGATGCACACACTTTTAAACGCAAGTGCATGTTATCGTGACAAGTAGTATAGTCTTTGATAAGACCGAATATCGTCCACAAGGATTAGGGTCCAATTACCAACTATCTATTTTCAAGTATCTATTTGGTGAATTTATGATTGATTGGTTGTTTATAACTATGAATTATAAAAGCTATTTAACTATAAAGGTTTACTTCAGTTGTGATGAGAATAGGGCTTCCATGTATCCTTACTATCCGCTTATGCTACTTACTAATGCATTAACTCATGGTATTCTTCTTTAGGAGAAAGCAGGTTTACGAAATCGTTTTATACTCCCGTTAGGGTTATATAAACACTCAACCCCAGTATCGCACCTTACCTAACTTTCGGTGATAAGGATAACTTTATAGGAGGATTAAGAACAAAAACCTAGTTGACCGTCACGCACAATGCGCAAAATTAGGGTTGTTAAGCCTCTCATCAACGCTACATAAATAATTGAGGTATTTTCATCCCCAATCCAAGAATGTCTACCCAACTTACAGCATATTCACAATCTCCCCTTTTCATAATTTGATTAGAAATCATATAGTGATAATTAGTTGTCAATTAATTACCAAGAATTCAACTTAATTATTGGATAAATCTCTCAATAAGAAGAATAACCATAAACATGCATTAATTTATAACATAAGTTTCTAGTAATTCAACATGGAAAGCCCTATAAGAGAATTAGTTCCTAGCCATAAAGATGACAAGAACTAATTCAAAGTTCATCATGCAAAAACTGAAATAAAGTAAAGAAAAGGAAAAGAAAGTACTAAATTAATGGTATCCAATCTCCAAGCCAAAAGTCTTGTGTTGTGCAAGAAGGGGAACCCTCAAAAACTGCCTAGGGTTCTCCTTTTATAGGCTGAAAACCGCCTCAACTTTTCCCTGCAGCTCGCCCAAAATCCGTCAAAACCTATTTTTCGCGTGGCGCGCGACAGCGCGCATGGCCGGAAGTTCTGCAATCCGTCGATTGTTTAGCGCGCGCCCGATATCTCTCGTCGAGCGCGCGCCTGCATCTCCCGTGGCTTCCGGATGTGTAGCGCGCGCCTCGCTTTGGTTCGAGCGCCGCGGCGCTATATCTTCTGTCCTCTCTGGATAGTGGGCGCCGCGTTCGCTTTAGCCGCGGCGCTGGATCTTCGCACCTTCTTCGAATGATGGCGCCGCGCCCTCGCTGATCGCAGTGAGGCCGCGCGCCGGTCTTGAATTTTCCCTCGTTCTCCACTTTCTTTGTTTCCAGCTCTGGCGTCTCCTCTTTTGCCCTCTTTTTGCTCTTTTTCCGCCATTTGGCTATTTTAACCACTTTGACTCAAAAGAAAGAAAAACTATCCTAATACGACACTTATATGTGCAAAATGGGACAAAAGACTAACTAAAACTGACTCAAAAGGTGTATATAAAATACACCGATCAAATACCCCCAAACTTAACATTTGCTCGCCCTCGAGCAAAGATCAAAAGACAGAAATACAGACTCAAGGAAAACGAAAAACAAGACTCAATGACATTGATCACTTTTGCTGCATTAGTGTTATCTAGAAAAACATGAAGGTTAGCATAATAATATGCAGGAACATATAGTATGAAATTTTCAGCACACTAAACACATGAAGCTAAATATTTCGCAAACTCATATTCATCATGCTTAATGGAAGTCAATATACTAAATCATGCATATAAATTCAAGAATTCCTATGGCATGCTTACTTGCTATTCTCCACTAATTCTGGATATGCATAAAAGAGATCTTCAGGGCTTTAAGGGTTGTAATGTAGGCTTAGGTAGGGGTTGGTAAAAATAGTCATTTAGGCTCATTTTTGTGTACCATAAGTTCTTCAGCTTTTCAGTATTTCCCTTTTTTTCTTTTTTCTTTTTGTTCTTTTCTTAATTTCGATTCTATCTTTCCCCTCTTTTGTTTTGGGAGAGTGAAGTATATAATAATGTCAAGCACCCCCAAACTTAGGCTTTTGCCTCTTTCTTATTACTTTTTCATTGGGGTGCATCAAAATTGTTGACTTTCTTTTGTCTCTTTTTTAACACAATGTATTCCACTATTTCATATTTTCACTTATGGCACAATTTGTGGGAATATAGAGTGTCAAAGAAGAAGTTTCAATTTTTGGCTCAATGGGGCTGACTAGGGATATTTTTAAAGTACGGGATAGAAAAAGAATGGTAAGAATTGGCTATCAAAGAAATGCCTGAGTCATCTCCCTAACATGCATATCCTAACTATTTCGCCTCAAATAGCAAGCAATCATAACACATAAGCATTTATCATTTAACATGCATAATTTAAGCAAGAAACTCCAAATAGACAGATTCTATGAGTTTTTGGCATATCTAACTTAAGTGTTTAGATAGTTGCTTCAATTCCGTTACATTATTTCACCTTACTTCACTAGGTGTTTCTAGCAACTACAGCAATTATGATCTTTGACAGACAATTATGACTCAAAAAGAAAAAATTTTGGTGACTCAAAATAAACATAAAAACAATCAAAAAGACTTAAGTAAAACGTAACATGACACATAAAGAAAACAAAACCCAAATAAACACCCCCAAACTTAAAACACACATTGTCCCCAATGTGTGTAGACTCAAAGATAGTAAAAGAAATAGACACTTACAAACTTTGGTTAAAATGGTGGCGGCGGCGGTGGATAATGCATCGACCATTGGTTGAACAAGGAACTCAACTCGTTGATTTGTTGCCTTGTTTCTTGCTGTCCTTGTACTCGCGTGCCGCGTCTGCATCATCCTCATCTGATTCTGATACAATTGCTCCATTGTGGGCGTTGGAGGTTCTGCTCCTGTGGTTGGCCTGTGGCTAGGTCCTGCCTCATATTGAGCCCCTATTTCAGGCTCATCTTCGTCCATGGCGGCCTCTGCTGCTGCTGCTGCTGCTGGTTGTACTCTCCGTCCGCTTTGGGGGCTTGGAGTGCGGGAAAGAGTGCACTATCGTAGGACACGGCAATTGGTTTCTTTCATGAGTGTCGGTGGTAGTTTTGGAACCGCACTCGTGTGACATAACTCGTGATAACTGAGCCATGCCCCAATCCGCCGGTTGTTACCAACCTGCTGATTTCCTCAATGCTCTGCACTATTTATTTCCCCACATCAATCGTCAACCCCCTCATAATTCCATATACCATTTTAATCCTATCCTCTGGCACTCTGGTGAAGTGCGTGGATGGAATCATGCGTGCGCTGACGAAGTATAGCCAACCTTTGGCTACTTTGTTGAATTGGCACCTGTTCAGTGCTCTTGACCCATTTCTTCCAATATCAAAAACAGCTCTCTGGTAGCTCACGGTGTTTGCGACGATATCCCAGTTTATGTTGTCGGTGCTCCTAGACCATGTTCTAAAATGGCTCCGATCACCAATTCCTCCTTCAACATCAACTGTTTTCAATTGTATATTGATATTTTCTGCTGTCACAGGCACATAGCTTCCCCTTACAAAGCATCCCCTTTCCACCTTCTCCGGAAAGTTGGCATAAAATTCACGCACCATTGTTGTGTTTACTGGTGCTATCTTCTCCGGATTCACAAATTTCCTCCAATCCCTTAACTCAATCATCGCCCGAATGGGCTCATAAACGTCTTCCTCCCCATATGGCTCCCTCTGGTAGTCCATTCCCCTTTCTGGTATTATGGGTCTGGTATCAAGCTTTTTATATCTTTGGGAGGCTTCGTAGCTCACAAACCTATTTTCGTCGTATTGTGGGGTTGGGGTGGATGTGGAGCCTCTTCTCTTTCTGGTGGCCATTTTTAAAACAAAATCTGCAACTTATACTTTAGTGGTACAACTGTCTCCTACACACTCAACACTAGCAGCGAATACAACACCCCCAAACTTCAACCTTTTTACTCAATACCCGCAACCTCCTTTTCTACTCTTTACCCACAACCTTCACAATCACTTTTCCGCACCCAAACTACTCCAACTACAATACTCCTCCAAACTATACTTCCTATGATTTCAGTAAAAGGATTCAAGAACAAAGAAAGGGATTACCTTTTTATGAGAGCTTCACGCTGTTCTTGTTTCAATTGGTTGGCTTGAGGGTATGGAATGGAGGTTCGTTGTTTGAGATAGTTGGGGGTTTTTAGGAATTTAAGAGTTTAAGTTGTGGTTGGGTTGGATTTGTGGGCAAATTTTTGGAATTTCGTGGGTTTTTGGAGAGGGAAAGTTAGGTTTTTGATATTGGAATTGGGGAAAATCTGATTTTTGGGCGTTTTTAAGTTTCTGAATTCCCGCTTTGGCGCCGCGGCCCTGCTTTTGGCGCCGCGGCGCCTAAACATCTGCGCTCCTTCGGGACTTTCTGCGCCGCGGCGCTTAGACTTGGCAAATTTTCAGCTCTTTTGGCGCCGCGGCGCTTAAATTTCTGCGCATGTTCAGCTTCTTTAGCGCTGCCTCGCTTACAGCTGCGCGCTACCCGCTTCGAAATCGACTTTTCTTCGCGATTCGCCATTCCTCAGACCTATCAATCACAACACAAACACAAGAACCCAAGACCGTGAGATTGTTCTAGACAAAATAAAATAAACTAAAGACAGAAATTAAAATAACATAATTGAAAACGTTGGGTTGCCTCCCAAGTAGCGCTGTCTTTAACGTCTTTTAGCCGGACGCAAGTTCCTTAGCCTTAATAACCCTGGGGTTGATTAAGCCCTCAACCTATCCATTTCCTCCACATTTGGCGTTTTCTTTTTCTTCTTTTCTTCTTAGCATTATCAGTAAGGGGGAGTTCAGGAATACTTACCTCCTTTAGTGGCATTTCAGCAAACCATGCCTGCTTTCTTGGGCTCATCGCTCTTTGGTTGACTTGTATTGGCTCGCATGGGGGGTTGATGGTGCTGATTGCAAAGCACCCACTCACTGTTGGTGGCTCAATGACGTGTTTAAAAACTTTAAACACCATTTCTTCAGACTCCACCCTTAGTGTTAATTCTCCTCTTTCAACATCAATCAAAGCTCTTCCCGTTGCTAAGAATGGCCTCCCCAATATGATAGGGATTTTTGCGTCTTCTTCCATATCAAGAATGAGGAAGTCTGCAGGAAAGAAGAATTTTCCTACTTTCACAATCACGTCCTCGATCTTGCCTCTTGGGTGAACCACTGTCCTGTCGGCTAGTTGCAGGCTTACTGTGGTTGGTTTGGCTTCACCCAACTCCAATCTTTTAAATACTGATAGGGGCATTAGATTTATACTTGCCCCTAAATCACATAGAGCTCTGTTGCAAGTTACCCTGCCCACTGTGCAACGTAGTGTAAAGCTCCCTGGATCTTTTAGCTTTGGTGGCAACTTTTTCTGTAATATAGCACTACACTCTTCTGTCAGTGCTACTATTTCGTATTCTGCCAACTTCTTCTTTTTCCCCAAAATCTCCTTCATAAACTTGAAATAGGAGGGCATTTGCTCTAATGCTTCTATGAAAGGTATGTTGATATGTAACTACGAATGTCTCCAAAAATTTGGAGAATTGTTTATCAACCACCTTTCGCTGTAGTCTCTGGGGGAAAGGGATCTTCTCTGTATACTCCTTCTCTGGAGTTTTCTCTACTGTTGGGCTAGACTCAATCACCTCTTTTTATAACTCTGCTTTCTTCTCAACTACTGGCTGCGATCTTTGCTCCAATCGTCTTCCACTTTCAACCGCATGCCGACATTGCTCCCTCGGATTTACCTCTGTATTGCTTGGCAATGTCCCTTGTGGCCTGCTGTTTGCCTGTTTTGCTAGCTGACCCACCTGTGTCTCCAAGTTTCTGAACGAGGATCTAGCTTCTGTCATGAACTGCGTCTGGGCGTTGGCAAGTGTTTATCCGCCACTTTCATCGGCTTTTCTTCGAACCGGTGCATTGAGCTGAGTGTGGGGCTTGAATGAAGGGTTGCTGATTCGCTCACGATTCTGCATCGCCCGGCCTATCACGATTCTGCCGCCGCTGCCGCTCGACATCGGATTCTGTTGCCCTTGGTATTGGTTCTGCTGGTTCTGGTCTCCTCTCCATGAGAAATTTGGGTGGTTCCTCCACCCTGGATTATAAGTGTTGGAGTAGGGGTTGTTCTGTTGCCTCTGATAATTACCTATGGCTTGACACTCTTCCTGCTCCATTGGTATATTATTGGGATCCGCTGACGGACACCTATCAACTGTATGTGGGCCACCACATATCTCATGACTTTAGGCATCATGCGCATTTATCGACCTTTGTATGATCTGCCATTGTTTCGCTAGGAGGGCCACTTGGGCATTCAAGGCAGCAATAGCATCTATTTCATGGACTCCCACTGTTCTTCTCCCATTTGTCGACCTCTCTTCCGTGACATGGTTGTTAGTGGCCATGTCTTCTAATAACTCATGAGCGTCGTGGACTGTTTTCCTCATGAATGCTCCACCCGCTGCTGCATCTATGATAGTTCTGGTTGTACTGCTCAGCCCGTTGTAGAAGATGTGGATCAAGTTCCACAACTCAATGCAATGGTGTGGGAACTTTCTCTGTAGATCTTTGAACCTTTCCCAAGCTTCATATAAGGACTCTCCATCTGCTTGGTAAAAGTTGTTCAACTCCCCTCTTAGTTTTGCTGCTTTACACGGAGGAAAGAACTTGGCTAAGAATTTACGTGCTTTCGTGCCATGTGAAAATCGAATCGTGGCCAGGAATTCAACCATACTTTTGCTCTATCCCTGAGTGAGAAGGGAAAGAGCCTCAATCTGACGGCATCATCAGTAACGCCGTTATATCTAAAAGTTGCACATAGCTCCAAGAAATTAGCTATGTGCATATGTGGATCCTCCGATGGCAGTCCTCCGAATTGCACTGTGTGCTGTACCATGCTCAGAATCGCCGGTTTTATCTCGAAGTTGTTGGCTCCTATTGCAGGGAGCCTAATGCATGTTTGTGCTCCATTCACTCTTGGTAGCACATAGTCTCCCAAACTCCTTTCTGGCTGGATTTGGACTCTCTCTTCCACGTCTATGGGTGCTTGCCTAGGTATTCCTGGGTGGGGTTGATTCTCTCCTAACCCTTCTCTCATCCCGTTGTTGTTCTGAACGTCGTTCATCTCTAACAAGGTTGCAATCCGCTGATTCTTTCTGTTCTGTTTGCAGGTTTTCTCAATTTCTGGATTGAAGGGAACAAGAGTTTCTGCTCCTCTTCTCCTTCGAATAAACTGACTTCCTGAAATAGATAAAAAACGGACAACAAATCACGGCACCTCGAATTTTCAAAAGAAAAACGTAAAAAATAAAAATAAAAATAAAAAACCAAATTAAAAATTAAAAATAGATAAAATTGATATTGAACTAATGCCTAATCCCCGGCAACGGCGCCAAAAACTTGATGCGCGTTAAGATGCACACACTTTTAAATGCAAGTGCACGTTATCGTGACAAGTAGTATAGTCTTTGATAAGACCGAATATCGTCCACAAGGATTAAGGTCTAATTACCAACTATCTATTTTCTAGTATCTATTTGGTGAATTTATGATTGATTGGTTGTTTATAACTATGAATTATAAAAGCTATTTAACTATAAAGGTTTACTTCAGTTGTGATGAGAATAGAGCTTCCATGTATCCTTACTATCCGCTTATGCTACTTACTAATGCATTAACTCATGGTATTCTTCTTTAGGAGAAAATAGGTTTACGAAATCGTTTTATACTCCCGTTAGGGTTATATAAACACTCAACCCCAGTATCGCACCTTACCTAACTTTCGGTGATAAGGATAACTTTATAGGAGGATTAAGAACAAAAACCTAGTTGACGCAAAATTAGGGTTGTTAAGCCTCTCATCAACGCTACATAAATAATTGAGGTATTTTCATCCCCAATCCAAGAATGTCTACCCAACTTACATCATATTCACAATCCCCCCTTTTCATAATTTGATTAGAAATCATATAGTGATAATTAGTTGTCAATTAATTACCAAGAATTCAACTCAATTATTGGATAGATCTCTCAATAAGAAGAATAACCATAAGCATGCATTAATTTATAACATAAGTTTCTAGTAATTCAACATGGAAAGCCCTATAAGAGAATTAGTTCCTAGCCATAAAGATGACAAGAACTAATTCGAAGTTCATCATGCAAAAACTGAAATAAAGTAAAGAAAAGGAAAAGAAAGTACTAAATTAATGGTATCCAATCTCCAAGCCAAAAGTCTTGTGTTGTGCAAGAAGGGGAACCCTCAAAAACTGCCTAGGGTTCTCCTTTTATAGGCTGAAAACCGCCTCAACTTTTCCCTGCAGGCCTGGCCCAAAATCCGCTCAAAACCTATTTTTTCGCGCGCGCCGCTTCGGTAGCCGCGCGCCGGAAGTTCTGCAATCCGTCAGTTGTTTAGGCGCCGCGCCGATATTCTGCATGCGAGGCGCGCGCTGCATCTCTGTGGCTTCGGATGTGTAGGCGCAGCTGCCTCGCGCTGTTGCTCGAGGCGTCGCGGTGCTATATCTTCGCCCTTCGATAGTGGCGCCGCGTTCGCTAGCCGCGAGCTGGATCTTCTGCACCTTCTCTGAATGATGGGCGCCGCGGCCCTGCTTTTGACTGCAGGAGGCGCCGCGGCGCTGGTCTTGATTTTTCCCTCGTTCGCCACTTTCTTTGTTTCCAGCTCTGGCGTCTCCTCTTTTGCCCTCTTTTTGCTCTTTTTCCGCCATTTGGCCATTTTAACCACTTTGACTCAAAAGAAAGAAAAACTATCCTAATACGACACTTATATGTGCAAAATGGGACAAAAGACTAACTAAAACTGACTCAAAAGGTGTATATAAAATACACCGATCAAATACCCCCAAACTTAACATTTGCTCGCCCTCGAGCAAAGATCAAAAGACAGAAATACAGACTCAAGGAAAACGAAAAACAAGACTCAATGACATTGATCACTTTTGCTGCATTAGTGTTATCTAGAAAAACATGAAGGTTAGCATAATAATATGCAGGAACATATAACATGAAATTTTCAGCACACTAAACACATGAAGCTAAATATTTCGCAAACTTATATTCATCATGCTTAATGGAAGTCAATATACTAAATCATGCATATAAATTCAAGAATTCCTATGGCATGCTTACTTGCTATTCTCCACTAATTCTGGATATGCATAAAAGAGATCTTCAGGGCTTTAAGGGTTGTAATGTAGGCTTAGGTAGGGGTTGGTAAAAATAGTCATTTAGGCTCATTTTTGTGTACCATAAGTTCTTCAGCTTTTCAGTATTTCCCTTTTTTTTTTTCTTTTTGTTCTTTTCTTCATTTCGATTCTATCTTTCCCCTCTTTTGTTTTGGGAGAGTGAAGTATATAATAATGTCAAGCACCCCCAAACTTAGGCTTTTGCCTCTTTCTTATTACTCTTTCATTGGGGTGCATCAAAATTGTTGACTTTCTTTTGTCTCTTTTTTAACACAATGTATTCCACTATTTCATATTTTCACTTATGGCACAATTTGTGGGAATATAGAGTGTCAAAGAAGAAGTTTCAATTTTTGGCTCAATGGGGCTGACTAGGGATATTTTTAAAGTACGGGATAGAAAAAGAATGGTAAGAATTGGCTATCAAAGAAATGCCTGAGTCATCTCCCTAACATGCATATCCTAACTATTTCGCCTCAAATAGCAAGCAATCATAACACATAAGCATTTATCATTTAACATGCATAATTTAAGCAAGAAACTCCAAATAGACAGATTCTATGAGTTTTTGGCATATCTAACTTAAGTGTTTAGATAGTTGCTTCAATTCCGTTACATTATTTCACCTTACTTCACTAGGTGTTTCTAGCAACTACAGCAATTATGATCTTTGACAGACAATTATGACTCAAAAAGAAAAACATTTGGTGACTCAAAATAAACATAAAAACAATCAAAAAGACTTAAGTAAAACATAACATGACACATAAAGAAAACAAAACCCAAATAAACACCCCCAAACTTAAAACACACATTGTCCCCAATGTGTGTAGACTCAAAGACAGTAAAAGAAATAGACACTTACAAACTTTGGTTAAAATGGTGGCGGCGGTGGTGGATAATGCATCGACCATTGGTTGAACAAGGAACTCAACTCGTTGATTTGTTGCCTTGTTTCTTGCTGTCCTTGTACTACTATGCCCAAGGTCTGCATCATCCTCATCTAATTCTGATACAATTGCTCCATTGTGGGCGTTGGAGGTTCTGCTCCTGTGGTTGGCCTGTGGCTAGGTCCTGCCTCATATTGAGCCCCTATTTCAGGCTCATCTTCGTCCATGGCGGCCTCTGCTGCTGCTGCTGGTTGTACTCTCCGTCTGGCTGCTGGGGGGCTTGGGTCTGGGAAAGAGTGCACTATCCCGTAGGACACGGGCAATTGGTTTCTTTCATGAGTGTCGGTGGGTAGTTTTGGAACCGCACTCATGTGACATAACCTGGTGATAACTGAGCCATGCCCCAATCCGCCGGTTGTTACCAACCTGCTGATTTCCTCAATGCTCTGCACTATTTATTTCCCCACATCAATCGTCAACCCCCTCATAATTCCATATACCATTTTAATCCTATCCTCCGCACTGCGGTGAAGTCGTGGATGGAATCACGCGGCGACGAAGTATAGCCAACCTTTGGCTACTTTGTTGAATTGGCACCTGTTCAGTGCTCTTGACCCATTCCTTCCAATATCAAAAACAGCTCTCTGGTAGCTCACGGTGTTTGCGACGATATCCCAGTTTATGTTGTCGGTGCTCCTAGACCATGTTCTAAAATGGCTCCGATCACCAATTCCTCCTTCAACATCAACTGTTTTCAATTGTATATTGATATTTTCTGCTGTCACAGGCACATAGCTTCCCCTTACAAAGCATCCCCTTTCCACCTTCTCCGGAAAGTTGGCATAAAATTCACGCACCATTGTTGTGTTTACTGGTGCTATCTTCTCCGGATTCACAAATTTCCTCCAATCCCTTAACTCAATCATCGCCCGAATGGGCTCATAAACGTCTTCCTCCCCATATGGCTCCCTCTGGTAGTCCATTCCCTTTCTCAGTATTATGGAGTGCAGTATCAAGCTTTTATATCTTTGGGAGGCTTCGTAGCTCACAAACCTATTTTCGTCGTATTGTGGGGTTGGGGTGGATGTGGAGCCTCTTCTCTTTCTGGTGGCCATTTTTAAAACAAAATCTGCAGCTTATACTTTAGTGGTACAACTGTCTCCTACACACTCAACACTAGCAGCGAATACAACACCCCCAAATTTCAACCTTTTTACTCAATACCCACAACCTCCTTTTCTACTCTTTACCCACAACCTTCACAATCACTTTTCCGCACCCAAACTACTCCAACTACAATACTCCTCCAAACTATACTTCCTATGATTTCAGTAAAAGGATTCAAGAACAAAGAAAGGGATTACCTTTTTATGAGAGCTTCACGCTGTTCTTGTTTCAATTGGTTGGCTTGAGGGTATGGAATGGAGGTTCGTTGTTTGAGATAGTTGGGGGTTTTTAGGAATTTAAGAGTTTAAGTTGTGGTTGGGTTGGATTTGTGGGCAAATTTCTGGAAATTCGTGGGTTTTTGGAGAGGGAAAGTTAGGTTTTTGATATTGGAATTGGGGAAAATCTGATTTTTGGGCGTTTTTAAGTTTCTGAATTCCCGCTTTGGCGCCGCGGCGCCTAAACATCTGCGCTCTTCGACTTTCATGCACATTTCTGGGAAGCGCTAGACTTGGCAAATTTTCAACTTTACGCCGCGCTGCTCTGAGCCATGGCGCTTAAATTTCTGCGCCTGTTCAGCTCTTTTGGCGCGCGACTTTCTCAGCCGCGCGCTACCCGCTTTCGAAATCGACTTTTCTTGATTTCGCCTTGCCATTCCTCAGCACCTATCACTCACAAAGACAAACACAAGAACCCAAGACCGTGAGATTGTTCTAGACAAAATAACATAAACTAAAGAGAAATTAAAATAACATAATTGAAAGCGTTGGTTGCCTCCCAAGTAGCGTTGTCTTTAACATCTTTTAGCCGACGCAAGTTCCTTAGCCTTAATAACCACAGGGTTGATTAAGCCCTCAACCTATCCATTTCTCCACATTTGGCGCTTTTCTTCTTTTCTTCTTAGCATTATCGCAAGGGGAGTTCAGAATACTTACCTCCTTTAGTGGCATTTCAATGAAACCATGCCGCTTTCTTGGGCTCATCGCTCTTTGGTTGACTTGTATTGGCTCGCATGGGGTTGATGGTGCTGATTTCAAAGCACCCACTCACCGTTGGTGGCTCGATGGCGTGTTTAAAACTTTAAACACCATTTCTTCGCACTCCACCCTTAGTGTTAATTCTCCTCTTCAACATCAATCAAAGCTCTCCCGTTTCTAAGAATGGCCTCCCGATATGATAGGGATTTGCGTCTTCTTCCATATCAAGAATGAGGAAGTCTGCAGGAAAGAAGAATTTTCCTACTTTCACAATCACGTCCTCGATCTTGCCTCTTGGGTGAACCAATGTCCTGTCGGCTAGTTGCAGGCTTACTGTGGTTGGTTTGGCTTCACTGACTCGATCTTTTAAATACCGATAGGGCATTAGATTTATACTTGCCCCTAAATCACATAAAGCTCATTGTTGCAAGTTACCCCGCCTGTGCAAGGTAGTGTAAAGCTCCCTGGATCTTTTAGCTTTGGTGGCAACTTTTTCTGTAATATAGCACTACACTCTTCTGTCAGTGCTACTATTTCGTATTCTGCCAACTTCTTCTTTTTCCCCAAAATCTCCTTCATAAACTTGAAATAGGAGGGCATTTGCTCTAATGCTTCTATGAAAGGTATGTTGATATGTAGTCAATGTCTCCAAAAATTTGGAGAATTGTTTATCAACCGCCTTTATTTGTAGTCTCTGGGGAAAGGGATCTTCTCTATACTCTTCTCCGGAGTTTTCTCTCTTGTTGGGCTAGACTCAATCACCTTCTCTTTTCTAACTCGCTTTCTTCAACCATCGGTTGCGCGATCGCTGCTCCAATCGTCTTCCACTTTCAACCGCATCGCTCGACATCGCTTCCTGGATTTACCTGTATTGCTTGGCAATGTCCTCTTGTGGCTCTGCTTTGCCTGCTTTTGCTACCGACCCACTGTGTCTCCAAGTTTACGAACGAGGATCTAGCTTCGCATGAATCGCGTCAGGCGTTGGCAAGTCCGCTACCGCCAGCTCATATGGCTTTTCTTTCAACCGGCATTGAATCGCTGAGGCCGGGCTTGAATGAAGGGTTGCCGATTCGCTCACGATTGCATCGCCCCTATAGTGATTCTCGCCGCTTGATACGGTTCGCTGCCGCTCGACATGGTTATGTTGCCCTTGGTATTGCCCGCTGGTTCTCGCCCTCTCCATGAGAAATTTGGGTGGTTCCTCCACCCTGGATTATAAGTGTTGGAGTAGGGGTTGTTCTGTTGCCTCTGATAATTACCTATGGCTTGACACTCTGCCTGCTCCATTGGTATATTATTGGGATCCGCTGACGGACACCTATCAACTGTATGTGGGCCATCACATATCTCACAGCTTTTAGGCATCTGTACCGCATTTACTGACACTGTATGTTGCTGCAACTGTTTCGCTAGGAGGGCCACTTGGGCATTCAAGGCAGCAATAGCATCTATTTCATGGACTCCCACTGTTCTTCTCCCATTTGTCGACCTCTCTTCCGTGACATGGTTGTTAGTGGCCATGTATTCTAATAACTAATAAGCGTCGTGGGCTGTTTTCCTTATGAATGCTCCACCCGCTGCTGCATCTATGATAGTTCTGGTTGTACTGCTCAGCCCGTTGTAGAAGATGTGGACCAAGTTCCACAACTCAATGCAATGGTGTGGGAACTTTCTCTGTAGATCTTTGAACCTTTCCCAAGCTTCATATAAGGACTCTCCATCTGCTTGGTAAAAGTTGTTCAACTCCCCTCTTAGTTTTGCTGCTTTACACGGAGGAAAGAACTTGGCTAAGAATTTCTGTGCCAGCTCGTGCCATGTGAAAATCGAATCGGCCGGCAGGGAATTCAACCATACTTTTGCTCTATCCCTGAGTGAGAAGGGAAAGAGCCTCAATCTGACGGCATCATCAGTAACGCCGTTATATCTAAAAGTTGCACATAGCTCCAAGAAATTAGCTATGTGCATATGTGGATCCTCCGATGGCAGTCCTCCGAATTGCACTGTGTGCTGTACCATGCTCAGAATCGCCGGTTTTATCTCGAAGTTGTTGGCTCCTATTGCAGGGAGCCTAATGCATGTTTGTGCTCCATTCACTCTTGGTAGCACATAGTCTCCCAAACTCCTTTCTGGCTGGATTTGGACTCTTTCTTCCACGTCTATGGGTGCTTGCCTAGGTATTCCTAGGTGGGGTTGATTCTCTCCTAACCCTTCTCCCATCCCGTTGTTATTCTGAACGCCGTTCATCTCTAACAAGGTTGCAATCTGCTGATTCTTTCTGTTCTGTTTGCAGGTTTTCTCAATTTTTTTGGTTGAAGGGAACACGAGTGTCTGCTCCTCTTCTCCTTCGCATAAACTGACTTCCTGAAATAGATCAAAAACGGACAACAAATCACGGCACCTCGAATTTTCAAAAGAAAAACGTAAAATTTAAAAATTAAAATAAAAAACCAAATTATAAATTAAAAATAGATAAAATTGATATTGAACTAATGCCTAATCCCCGGCAACGGCGCCAAAAACTTGATGCGCGTTAAGATGCACACACTTTTAAATGCAAGTGCACGTTATCGTGACAAGTAGTATAGTCTTTGATAAGACCGAATATCGTCCACAAGGATTAGGGTCTAATTACCAACTATCTATTTTCTAGTATCTATTTGGTGAATTTATGATTGATTGGTTGTTTATAACTATGAATTATAAAAGCTATTTAACTATAAAGGTTTACTTCAGTTGTGATGAGAATAGGGCTTCCATGTATCCTTACTATCCGCTTATGCTACTTACTAATGCATTAACTCATGGTATTCTTCTTTAGGAGAAAGCAGGTTTACGAAATCATTTTATACTCCCGTTAGGGTTATATAAACACTCAACCCCAGTATCGCACCTTACCTAACTTTCGGTGATAAGGATAACTTTATAGGAGGATTAAGAACAAAAACCTAGTTGACGCAAAATTAGGGTTGTTAAGCCTCTCATCAACGCTACATAAATAATTGAGGTATTTTCATCCCCAATCCAAGAATGTCTACCCAACTTACAGCATATTCACAATCCCCCCTTTTCATAATTTGATTAGAAATCATATAGTGATAATTAGTTGTCAATTAATTACCAAGAATTCAACTCAATTATTGGATAGATCTCTCAATAAAAAGAATAACCATAAGCATGCATTAATTTATAACATAAGTTTCTAGTAATTCAACATGGAAAGCCCTATAAGAGAATTAGTTCCTAGCCATAAAGATGACAAGAACTAATTCAAAGTTCATCATGCAAAAACTGAAATAAAGTAAAGAAAAGGAAAAGAAAGTACTAAATTAATGGTATCCAATCTCCAAGACAAAAGTCTTGTGTTGTGCAAGGGGAACCTCAAAACCGCCTAGGGTTCTCCTTTATAGGCTGAAACCGCTCAACTTTTCCTCGCAGTTCGCCCAAAATCCGTCCTCAAAACCTATTTTTCGCGTCGCCGCTGCCTCGCATGCGCCGCGCCGGAAGTTCTGCAATCCGTCGCTTGTTTAGCGCCGCGCCCCGATATTCGGCTGCTCGAGGCAGCGCGGCCGTGCATCTCCCGTGGCTTCCGGATGTGTAGCGCCGCGCTCGCTGGTCGCTCGAGGGCGCCGCTTTCGCTGGCGCCGCGGCGCTGGATCTTCTGCACCTTCTTCGAATGATGGCGCCGCGCCCGCTGATCGCAGGAGGCCGCGCTACCGGTCTTGATTTTTCCCTCGTTCGCCACTTTCTTTGTTTCCAGCTCTGGCGTCTCCTCTTTTTCCCTCTTTTTGCTCTTTTTCCGCCATTTGGCCATTTTAACCACTTTGACTCAAAAGAAAGAAAAACTATCCTAATACGACACTTATATGTGCAAAATGGGACAAAAGACTAACTAAAACTGACTCAAAAGGTGTATATAAAATACACTGATCACCATACCATGAAAGAACTTCGTGCACCTATCATTGTGCTTGAGATGCTCGCATTTGGCAAGCTGTCTAAGGAAACTCATTTCCGCGTCAATAAGAACCATGAACTTGTGCCTGAGTTTGGTAACCCTAGTGTGTATGTGGTCAAGATACGGGTTGCTCAAAGCCTCCTGTTGAGCAATATCAAGCTCCTCCTTGCCCTTTTGACCCGAGAAGAGATATGAGAGAAGTCTTTCTCATTGAGCTGCTTCAAGGGTCCTTTAAGGCTAAGTAACTTCCGCCATAACCCAAATTGGGCATTGCTGTCAATATTCTGCTCCAAAGCATCCATCACAATCCTTCTGAAGTTCTCGTGGGTAGCCCACATGTTGAAGAACTTGAAGCGTCTATTATGCATTCTCGGACTTTCCAAAATAGTGACAATGCATGGCGTATGGTCCGAGAAGGGCCCGGACCGACGGAAATGTGCATTGCCATACAAACTAGCTTGTAACCAATAGGCGTTAATGAGGGCCCTGTCAATCTTGCTCATCGTATTGTTACGGATGAACGTGAACTCGTAACCCGTTGAGGTCAAATTCGTGAGGCTCAAATCCCGGCAACAATCAACGATATCCTTCGTGTCATAGCTGGAGATGGGCGTCATGTTGAAACGCTCATCCTCCTTCATAACCATATTGAAATCACCAAGTACTAGCCATGGCTCAGTCATGGAGGTCTCGTACTCCCTCAACTTCTCCCATAAGCCCCATCTATCGACAATCGTGTGGAGCCCGTACACGAAGGTGACCTGAAGCCTCTTGGAGGAGATAGCACAGGTGACACCGCAATGAATGGATTGCGGGTTGATGTCAAGAACTTGTAGTATGACTTTCGCCGGATTGAATAAAATAAATATCCTCCCCGCCGGATGATGGACAAAGTTATGCAACACCTCTCAGTTGCGAAATTTTGAAGACCAGAAACAATCAAGCGTCGTGTTGTTGAGCTTCGATTCCAGGATACCAAAAATGTCAATGTTGTTCTTATACACCACGGAGTAAATCTCTTTTTGCTTTGAGGAGCGGTGCAGACCCCTTATATTCCAAGAGGCAATGATCATTTCGATAATGAAGGGGGAATAGTCCCCTTCGTGCTATCTTCAATAGTATTGAAAGAGCTGGTGCCACCATAAGGTCCCTTCTTTTTAGGGGGAAGGGTTGTCATTCTGCTCAAGGGTATGGGCATCATATATATATAATGGCAGTCAAGCACTGTCTTTTGATAATGTTATATATGGAACTGCTCCTCTTATGGATAAATTATATACATTAAACTGTAGTCGAGAAATATTCAATGTACAAAATAAGCGAGCTAAGATAAGTAATAGAAACTCTACCTACTTATGGCATTGTAGACTTGGTCATATCAATGAAATAAGGATAGCAAGGTTGAAGAAACTTGCCTACCTCAAACCATTTGACTTGGAGTCTTATGGTAACTGCAAATCCTATTTGAAAGGTAAGATGACCAACAAGCAACTTTTTGGGAAGGGTGTGTGAGTCAATGAGGTGCTTGAGTTGGTACATACTGATGTATGTGGACCATTCTCAACTCAAGCTAAGGGATATTTTCCTTACTGACGACTTCAGAAGGTATGGATATGTGTATCTTATGAAACACAAATCCGAGGCCTTCAAAAAGTTCAAGGAGTACAAGTCTGAAGTAGAGAAACTGTTATACCCCGTATTTCCAGAGTATGTACGTGAGCGCGTACGTATTATAATTTGAGCCTTAAAGTTGGCTAGTTTCGAAATTTGTACACAACACCCGATTAGAGTCGTTTTTCGACGAAACGCTTCCACAGCTTTCGTAGGGAAAAATACGGCTATGTCATTAAAAATTTTTGCGGATTTTTACGAGAGACGAAAAAATTTTGACCAACCGGAGGGTGACAAGTGTCACCCTCACATTGGAAGAGGTTGGACGGCAAATGGGCTAGCCTTGCACGTTTTTGGTGTTGAAATTTTGGTCAAGGGTTAGGTAGGATATTTTGTGTAGATGGATAAGGTAGCACATGGCTAAATCTTGGCCTTACACTTGCTATGCACTTGTCTTCATCTTGGCCATTGGTTGGCCTTCACTTGACCTCTAAGTCTCAAAATACTCCCTCCCTCTTGTCCTTTCGTCCACCACACCTCCCCTCCCCCTTTGAGAAGGCCCTTTGGCCGAGAGCTTCCTCCCCTTTGTTGTGGAGCAATGGGTACCCCTAGCCTAGTTGTTTTCGTATAATACCCCTTGTGGTGGTATAGAAATACTCTCCTAGTATTGTTATAATGCCCAAAATACTTTAGCCAAATACCTTGTAGTACTTTCCAAAGTACCCTTTTTACAAAAAGCCCAGAAAATACCATTATACTTTCCCTCAGTCACTAAAACGAAACCCTAAGTAAATCTTCACCCGTAGTTGAAGTTATAAGTAGAAGTTGGTTAGAACTTCTAAGGGTTGGTTGGAGCTGGTCGGAGCGCACGAGTAGAGCTAAACCTTGCTCAGGATCGACATATAAACTCGGATAATTTTGGGCTTATCGAGGTAAACATTCTTGACCTTCTGTTGTAATTGGAAATTACATGTTGTAGGAGTATATAGTTAAGTATACTATATATAGAACTGAACATAGTTGTGCGGCAATGTCTTTTGACTTAAGCCTGAATAATACTTACGGCAATGTCTTGCGACTTAAGCCTGAATTTTAAGAAGTGAACTGAACTGTAATTACATAGGACTGTATTACAGTAGACTTGTGTAGCACTACTGTGTAGTAGAATTGTACACGTCCGGTTAGACATAACCCCACTGGTTGGCTTGGTAGCCGGCCTCGATAGAGAGGAGATTTCTGCCATGTGTGGAGAGTCTTTGCGAATTTTACGTAAGATATTCTACGTTGAGATCTAAAGATGTTAATAGGCGCCTTGTGGCCTCTATAGGTTGAGGTACTACGTTTGGAGTGATCTGCTTGGCTTAAAGTGTAGCCGACGATTTGAGGTACTTGGAGCGTTTTGCTATTAGTCGATAATCGTCGCGAGGTATGTGAACCTCTTCCTATCTTTTCTAGCATGATATGTGTGAGCTATGTAGTACGGTGACGCGTACGTGTTAAGCGTATTTGGTTGTTTTAAAACATAAGTGTTATACTAGCTTTATGGGAAGTTAGGTATAACGTCTTAAGGGTGGTAAAATGAATGGTTTATTAATTTCAAAAGTTAAGAGACTGGATCTTATGAGATAAGAGACTTAACTTAAATGAATTAATATGGATTTTGTGTGAAACCTCATTCGTGAGTAATGAGTACTTGGTTGTTAAAAGGAATAATGTTTTACTGATTTCGGAAATCAGAATGTGTATCAATAAACCACTGCAGCGTTAATAAAGGAAAATGTATTGAATAATTAAGTATTATTAAAACCAGTAGAAACCTCCATCTGCATAGAAGCTAAGATGAGACAAAATGATATTACATTTTCTAGATCATGGTTGCTTAATAAGATTGATTATGAACAAGATTAACCTACTCACCTATGGCATATGTTACTCTATTGTTTTAAAAAGAGGTTAAGACATTGAACTATGAAACTTTTCTAAAAAGAGACTTGCGTAATTGAAATTAGGCAAACCGGAACTTTTAGGAAAAGAAAGGCATTGTGTTGTCTTAAAATGGTTTAAAACATAAAGTGTTATAATGATTTTATGGGAAGTTGGTTATAACGACTTTATGAAAACAAAATAAGGTTTTATCATTTGTTTTAATGCGGTAACTTGACTTTTAAAAGAGAAGTATTTTGTCCAAGGAAGGCATGGTATTGCCTTAATTTGGTCTTAAAAGGAAAGTATGAAAGTTGTTTTGGTTTACTTAAAAGATATAAGTCTCACATTCTTTTTATATACTACGTATCGGGTGACTTTTAGAAAAGGAATGAATCTCATAAAGGAATTTAACGACGTAGTACTTTAGGTTAAAATCGGACTTTGACATAAAATGAAAGTACCTTGAGTTGTGTATAACTTGTCTATGCTTTTGTTATGAAACTTGACCATGTTACGTGTGATAGCCTTGTTGTGCAAGTATTGTGTTCTACTCAACCGCGGTTCATCCGGAATGTATTTCACTTGATTACCGGTTCATCCGGGAATGTATTTCACTCGACTACCGGTTCATCCGGAATGTATTTCACTTGACTACCGGTTCATCCGGGAATGTATTTCACTGACTACTGGCTCATCCGAATGTATTTCACTTGACTACCGGTTCATCCGGAATGTATTTCACTGACTACGGTTCATCCGAATGTATTCCACTCGACCACGGTTCATGGGATGAACCGAATGTATTCCACACGGTTCTATATTGGGTCCATAAGATGGGCCGAGACACGTTATCGTATCACATGATTTGTACCTAGATCGCGGTGAGGAAGGAGTTCCACGGGCATGAGGATGACTTTGGTGGCGTGAGTCACGACTTGACATGATCGCTTTTATGTTGTGAGAATCGTAGTTTGGTTATCATACATGTCTCCCGCTTTATATAGACTATTATGATTTCATTTACGATTTTACGATTTCACATACTTGGTACTGTTAGATCGACCTCCTCGGGCCGCGTCATGCCGCAGTAAAGGTACATCGACCGTCGATCCCCGCTTATAGGATCACATTTCGCGTGTTGGGAAGCTCCGCCTTCTGAGGCTTATCGTTGGTATGTTACCACGAGTCCGTAGAGGTTCTTGTACATTCGTGGTATGGCGGCCCCGTCCGTCATAGTTGTTGTCACTTCTTGCAGGTGCTGTAGTAATCGCCAGGCGTAGTCCAAAAAGGATAAGCGTCGTGTTTATGTATATATACCAAGGCAACCGCTTTGGTTGGCCTATTTATTTATCATGTCTCTTAACGCATGTTCATATTTTTTTATTTCATGATTTTCTCACGATGTTGTATCACTAGGGTGCCCGGTAAGGAACGATCCACGCCCGGTTCGGTTGTGACAAAAGTGGTATCGAGCGATTAGTCCTCGGAAAGTGTCTACTGCACCGTGTCTAGTAGTCTTGATTATCGGTGTGTTGTGCACCACATCTATAATCGTGAGGTTGCAGGACATTTAGGATTAGTTTCATTCTTCTCATTACGAGATCGTGCCTTAGAGCATGTGATAAATTGGACCCTCCGACGTATTCCTTTCCTTTACCGATTATGCCTCCGCGTAAAACCTTGAGCCCAGATGGGCAAGGCGATGAGGAGCTGTTAGTGAGATACAAAGGAGTACGAGGCGCAGCCCGGCCAAGACTGAGACAGTGCCCGACGGCGGGTTTCGGACGCCGCCAAAGACCAAAGAGAGTTTAGAGCCGCAGATGGTCTGCCGAGACTACAATACTGAGCCTCCATCCCACACTGGAGCAGATGAAATGGGGTACAAGGAGATGGCGATCGCCGTGGTCGTGGCCGAGATATGAGATAGGCTAGATGCAGTGATTTCGGCCCGAGCACCCGTAGTTCACCCCGAGCGAGCGGTTTGAGGCTACGTGACTTTACGAGTTGTATCCCGATGTTCTATGGATCGAGAGGCGAGGACGACCGTGAGTTTATCCGACGGCACACGGATCGCGAGGTGATCGAGTCTCGAGGCAGAGTCGGTGGTATTGGGTTCGCATCACCGCGTGATCTGCGATTGGTAGTTTGATTCGCGAGTTGTCCCGGAAGAGCATGCACTTCCAGCATTTGGGATGAGTTCTCGAGGCATTTCTTGCACATTTCTTGCCTCCACAGATGAGGAGGGCTCGCCGACAGATTTTTGACGTTGAGGCGGGACGCGACGGTTAGAGAGTACAATGTGAGTTCGACTCATTAGCTCGGTATGTTCCCGCTGTGGTAGCCGATATGGAGGATGAGTACACCGCCACGCCACCGGCCGATGATTACTTGGCGAGCTTGTACGGGTGTAGCTCTTCACCGGGCATGGACATTGCCCGCACGCAAGCTCATGCACTAGGATGTGAGGCACGGAGAGGTCGGCGGAATGACCGAGATCGCGAAGAGGCCGCAACAGCAGGTCCTTTGGTAACTTTCGAGGCGGACCGCCTCCAGTTAGCCTAGTTATGTACCTCCGCCAAGACTGAGTGGTCCTCTCGCCTTGGGACGTTCAGGGTATTCGAGCTGGTCGAGCTCCGGCTTAGTTCACGGTATACGTGAGTGCTAGCGCCAGGATTCATGTCCCCTCGTGTGCACGATGCGGCAAACATCATCCCGGGAATGTCGCTTTTTATCGGTGCTTGTTTCACTGCGGCCGTGTACATGTGACGAGATCGTGCTTATAGGAGAGGTACGGCAGCAGCACGCCTACGGATCGATGGCGTGTTATCGCTTTCTACGATTATGCCTGCAGGCGACATATGATTAGAGTGGGGCGGTAGCTTCAGGTATATCCTTAACCCTCTAGAGGCTTGTATGTTTTGATGTTATGTTAATGTGTTAAGTGTTCGGATAGCTTTGTGCTAAAATGTGATTTAGGAACACGGTTGGGGAAAAAGGGTAAGCACAGGGGTGAGAAAATGATGAACCTTAGAATATTACGATTGAGACCTTAGATGTAAGGCCGTCTTGAGTACAAGATTTTGCGAGTGATCTTTGTCAGAGTGCATTTTATGCCTAGAATGTATTGTGTGATAAGTCCCTGGGTTGGGTAAATGAAAGTGGTATCTTTCATGATGTGATTTAGCAAGATTGTTCCGTGTCGGCGAGCAAGAGTTGGCGCGACGATGGTCGGGTTGGGGCCGTGATTGCGGGCCAACCCGCACTGCTTCGGCGCTGGGTCACTACGGGTGGTCCCGCCGGTGGTAGGGTCACGAGGGTGCTAGGCCCAAGTTTAGTTGACCATCGTATGAGTTCGTGCGTGTTCGACGAAGCAGATCGTGAAGGCGGGAATGGCCTTAAGGAAGATTGAGGCTAGTAAGATAACCAAGTTGGAGGTGGTGACTCGAGCCGGAAAACGAAACGTTGACGGTGTAGTACGGATACTAGAAAAAGTTCGAGTGTTCGAGAAGGGTACAACGAGATAGGAGAAGTGAACGTGTGTGATCATTGCTTGTAAAGGAGAAGGTGCGAAGGATGTATATTTTTGACCTCGGGGATCGCGCGATCCGCACCATATGTTGGGTCGTCGGAGTGACACTAGAACCTCGCGGCAAAGTGACAAAAGTTTGTGATGTTAAAGGTGTTTCCTCGTGGACTTGGATATAAGTATTTGCGTGCATGTGTTGTTTCGTGGCCAGTTGTGGCGTTGGCAACTTATTAGAAGAACTTTATCGTTATCCGTCTTGAGAAGGAACATTCGGGACGAATGTTTCTAAGGAGGGGAGAATGTTATACCCCGTATTTCCAGAGTATGTACGTGAGCGCGTACGTATTATAATTTGAGCCTTAAAGTTGGCTAGTTTCGAAATTTGTACACAACACCCGATTAGAGTCGTTTTTCGACGAAAAGTTTCCACAGCTTTCGTAGGGAAAATTACGGCTATGTCATTAATAATTTTTGCGGATTTTTCCGAGAGACGGAATATTTTGGACCAACGGGAGGGTGACATGTGTCACCCTCACATTGGAAGAGGTTGGACGGCAAATGGGCTAGCCTTGCACGTTTTTGGTGTTGAAATTTTGGTCAAGGGTTAGGTAGGATATTTTGTGTAGATGGATAAGGTAGCACATGGCTAAATCTTGGCCTTACACTTGCTATGCACTTGTCTTCATCTTGGCCATTGGTTGGCCTTCACTTGACCTATAAATACCCCTCTAGTTGAAGACATTCTTCATCCAAAACTTGAGCAATCTATCTAAGTCTCAAAATACTCCCTCCCTCTTGTCCTTTCGTCCACCACACCCCCCCCCCCTCCCCCTTTGAGAAGGCCCTTTGGCCGAGAGTTTCCCCCTCCCCCTTTGTTGTGGTTAGCCGTGGGGTACCCCCCCCTAGCCTAGTTGTTTTCGTATAATACCCCTTGTGGTGGTATAGAAATACTCTCCTAGTATTGTTATAATGCCCAAAATACTTTAGCCAAATACCTTGTAGTACTTTCAAAAGTACCCTTTACAAAAAGCCCGAAAATACCATTATACTTTCCTCACCACTAAAACGAAACCCTAAGTAAATCTTCACCCGTAGTTGAAGTTATAAGTAGAAGTTGGTTAGAACTTCTAAGGGTTGGTTGGAGCGGCCTGAGCGCACGAGTAGAGCTAAACCTTGCTCAGATCGACATATAAACTCGGATAATTTTGGGCTTATCGAGGTAAACATTCTTGACCTTACATTTGTAATTGGAAATTACATGTTGTAGGAGTATATATATAAGTATACTAGATATAGAACTGAACATAGTTGTGCGGCAAAGTCTTTTGACTTAAGCCTGAATAATACTTACGCCAATGTCTTGCGACTTAAGCATGAATTTTAAGAAGTGAACCGAATCAGAATTACATAGGATCAGACATGAGACTTGTGTAGCATTACCGTAGTAGAATTGTACACGCCCGGTTAGGCGTGTTAACCCCGGTTGGCTTGGTAGCCGGCCTCGATAGAGGAGGATATTTACGCTGTTGCGGGGGGGAGGTGCTGCCGAATTTTCTGTAAGATATTCTACGTTGAGATCTAAAGATGTTAATAGGCGCCTTGTGGCCTCTATAGGTTGAGGTACTACGTTTGGAGTGATCTGCTTGGCTTAAAGTGTAGCCGACGATTTGAGGTACTTGGAGCGTTTTGCTATTAGTCGATAATTGTCGCGAGGTATGTGAACCTCTTCCTATCTTTTCTAGCATGATATGTGTGAGCTATGTAGTACGGTAGACGCATACGTGTTAATCAGATTTGGTTGTTTTAAAACATAAGTGTTATACTAGCTTTATGGGAAGTTAGGTATAACGTCTTAAGGGTGGTAAAATGAATGGTTTATTAATTTCAAAAGTTAAGAGACTGGATCTTATGAGATAAGAGACTTAACTTAAATGAATTAATATGGATTTTGTGTGAAACCTCATTCGTGAGTAATGAGTACTTGGTTGTTAAAAGGAATAATGTTTTACTGATTTCGGAAATCAGAATGTGTATCAATAAACCATCGCAAATTAATAAAGGAAAATGTATTGAATAATTAAGTATTATTAAAACCAGTAGAAACCTCCATCTGCATAGAAGCTAAGATGAGACAAAATGATATTACATTTTCTAGATCATGGCTGCTTAATAAGATTGATTATGAACAAGATTAACCTACTCACCTATGGCATATGTTACTCTATTGTTTTAAAAAGAGGTTAAGACATTGAACTATGAAACTTTTCTAAAAAGAGACTTGCGTAATTGAAATTAGGCAAACTGGAACTTTTAGGGAAAAGAAAGGCATTGTGTTGTCTTAAAATGGTTTAAAACATAAAGTGTTATAACAGTTTTATGGGAAGTTGGTTATAACGACTTTATGAAAACAAAATAAGGGTTTTATCATTTGTTTTAATGCGGTAACTTGACTTTTAAAAGAGAAGTATTTTGGTCCAAAGGAAGGCATGGTATTGCCTTAATTTGGTCTTAAAAAGGAAAGTATGAAAGTTGTTTTGGTTTACTTAAAAGATATAAGTCTCACATTCTTTTTTATATACTACGGGTATCGGGTGACTTTTAGAAAAGGAATGAATCTCATAAAAGGAATTTAACGTACGTAGTACTTTAGGGTTAAAATCCGGACTTTGACATAAAATGAAAGTACCTTGAGTTGTGTATAACTTGTCTATGCTTTTGTTATGAAACTTGACCATGTTACGTGTGATAGCCTTGTTGTGCAAGTATTATGTTCTACTCAACTACCGGTTCATCCGGGAATGTATTTCACTTGACTACCGGTTCATCCGGAAATGTATTTCACTTGACTACCGGTTCATCCGGGAATGTATTTCACTTGACTACCGGTTCATCCGGGAATGTATTTCACTTGACTACCGGTTCATCCGGGAATGTATTTCACTTGACTACCGGTTCATCCGGGAATGTATTCCACTCGACACAGGTTCACGGGATGAACCGAATGTATTCCACACGGTTCTATATTGGGTCCATAAGATGGGCCGAGACTGCTATACGTATCACATGATTTGTACCTAGATGGCAGTGAAGGAGTTCCACGTACGGAGGATGACTTTGAGGCGTGAGTCCTCGACTTGACATGATCGCTTTTATGTTGTGAATCGTAGTTTGGTTATCATACATGTCTCCCGCTTTATATAGACTATTATGATTTCATTTCTGATTTTTCGCTTTCACATACTTGGTACTGCGAGTAAAGGTACATCCGATCCCGCTTATAGGATCACATTAAGCTCCGTTCCTTCTGAGGCTTATCGTTGGTATGTTACCGGTTCTTGTACATTCGTGGTATGGCGTAGTTGTTGTCACTTCTAGTCCGTAAAAAGGATAAGCGTCGGTGTTTATGTATATATATTTTGGTTGGCCTATTTATTTATCATGTCTCTTAAAGCATGTTCATATATTTTTATTTCCGCTGATTTTCTCTGATGTAGTATCACTAGTGTGCCCGGGGTAAGGCAAAACAACTCACAACAAGTATCAAGACCATTAGATCTGATCTAGGAGGTGAATACTTGAGAAAAGAGTTTCTACATTACTTAAAGTTACATGCAGTCCAATCAGAGTGGAAACCTCTTACAACACCACAGATGAATGGTGTTGCCGAAAGGAGAAACCAAACCTTATTGGATATGATTTGATCCATGATGAGTTTCTCAGCTCTACCGACATACCTTTGGGGACATGCTATACAAACCTCAATATATGTTCTGAACAGGGTTCCCGTCAAGTCAGTAGAAAGGATACCCTATGAGATATGGTGTGGCAAGAAGCCAGCTGTTAAACATATGAGACCATGGGTGTGCCCTACATATGTTAAGAAGATGCTCACTGACAAGTTGTAATACAAAAGTGAGAAATGTTACTTCGTGGGGTATATAAAGAAAACTAAGGGATACTACTTCTATCTTCTAGGAGAACATAAGGTCATTGTTTCCAGGAACACAATTTTCCTTGAAGAAGAATATGTCTACAAGGAACGGAGTTGCACAAAGATAGAACTTGAAGAAATTCAAGAACCACGAGATAACATAGAGGTTGAATCCTTTTCGAATGACCAAGGCAAGAATTCAGTGGGAGTATTTGGCAAAGATTGGATGAACAATGCAGAAATGCAAGATCCTTCTACATAGCCTTTGAGAGTAGATGAAATGGTTGCACCTCCCCCCATTCAGGAAATACATGAAAATGATATTCCTAAAAGCTCTCAAGTTGGTGTATTATCTAACACATAAGAACCCTCTCACAGTCAAAACATACCAAGAACTAAACGACAAAACAATCAACTCCATAGGTCCACTAGGACTCATCGTCTTCCTAAAAGACTAAATCTACTTGTAGAAACACACAATGAGATAGATATTTCCGATAACGATGAGTCTAAAACCTATAGCAAAGCAATGTTGGACATTGATTCGACGGATGGCAAAAACTATGAAATCTATGTACATCAATCAAGTGTGGAACTTCATTGATTTGCCAGCACATAGGATGCAAGTGGGTCTTCAAGAAGAAGATCGATGCATTTGGCAAGGTACAGACTTATAAAGAAAGGTTGGTGGCTAAAGGTTATAATCAACGACCTGGGGTCGATTATGATGAAACCTTTTCACCTGGCTAAGATTAAGTCCATTCAGATTTTGCCTGCAATAGCTGCATGTTATGACTATGCATTTTGGCAGATGGACATAAAAACTGCTTCCTCAATGATAATCTAGTTGAGGAAGTGTATATGAAACAACCTGAGGGTTTTTCATCTGAGTCCAAACCAAATGTTGCATGCAAGCTACAGAAGTCCATTTATGGGCTTAATCAAGCCTCGAGGAGTTGGAACATTTGCTTCGACAAGGCTATCAAGTCATTTGATTTCGTCAGAAGTAAAGAGGATCCCTGTGTTTATAGTAAACACAAGGATGTGAGTATTTCCTTCATTATTATATATGTAGATAACATATTGATAATGGGAGACAATAAGACTATCTTGCAATCAGTCAAGGAGTGGTTGTCCATTACCTTCATGATGAGTGATTTAGGTGAAGCCTGCTACATTCTGGGAATTAGGATCTATAGTGATAGACCTAATAGATTGTTGGGGCTGTCATAATAAATCTACATATACAAAGTTCTTAGATGTTTTTCTATGGAAAATTTCAAGAAAGGAGGTCTACCTATAGGTCAAGGCATCAAGTTATCTAAGAAGGACAATCCTTCTAATGCTATAGAACTTGAGCGCATGAAGAGGATCCCATATTCTTAGGCTATAGGATCGATCATGTATGTCATGACCTGTACTAGGCCAGATGTGGCATTTGCACTTAGTATGACTTGTAAATTCCAACAGAATCATAGGGAAGAACATTAGAAAATAGTCAAGAGTATTCTTAAGTATCTTAGACGAACTAAAGATTACTTCTTAGTCTATGGTAGGGAAGAAAAACTAGTTACTACTGGGTACACTGATGCTAGCTTCCAGATGGATCTTGATGACTTCAAATCTCAGTCTGGGTACACGTTCATTTTCAATGGTGGAGCAGTGAGCTGGAAAAGTTCCAAATAAGCTGCAACTGCTGATTCGACAACACAAGCTGAGTACATTGCTGGATCAGAAGTTGATAAAGAAGTTGTCACGATTTCTGAGTTCCTAAAAGAATTAGGGGTAGTTCCGAGTGTCAGTTGTCCAATAACTATTTATTGTGACAACACTGGTGTGATTGCACAAGCTAAGGAACCAAGATAAACAAATAGAAACAAGCATGTACCACATACTCGGGGAGATGGTGAAGACTAAAGAGATTAGATTAGACTATGTTCTCACAAACGATAATCTAGCTGATCCATTGACTAAACCATTAAGCTTAGTCATGCATAATTGTTATTTTGAGAATATGGACATTAGATATGTTGGAGATTGGCTCTAGGCCAAGTGGGAGATTGAAAGTATATGTATGTCCTAGAGATAATTTGTATTAGGACAAATGTACTTTATACACATTCATATTATTATTAATGGAAATTAATATTTTGGCATTTGCAATTATTGAATCATTAGTTGATTGTTTATAATATTCTATAATATGCATCCCTAGAGGTTACGTTGTTATTAATAGTGTGAGATATTAATATTATAACATAACTCTTAAAATAGCCTCGATTAATGATCATCGAGAATGAGATATCGATGATATGTGATAAGTCAACATGTGGTCTGCATCACATCCTTATAGGATGTAATATGTCTCACCTGCTACGAGTAACAGCTACTCGTGATGGACATATGGATACTTTTGAAGTATTGGTATACCCTGTTGATATATTATTTGTTGTACATGTCTAAAGTATAATCAGCGTATGGAAAATAGAAGTCCTTAGACTTGAGGTGGATACGCACCTTGTTTACAAAGTAATATACTTTGATCCTGTCCTAAGATCAAATGCCTTATAGGTTGAGATACGACTTGTATTGGGTACATTACGATCTGGATTAAAGGTGGTAGTTGAGCCAAGATTAACATTCATTCCTCGAATGTATATTCGAGAGAGCACTCAGTTTCTCAGTGAGATAAGGTTGACTATGTCGTTGTTCAACGCAATGGACATATCTAGATTATGGTCTTGTTGTCAACCAATATAGATGAGATATAATGATCAAGCCATAGACACTTTGCAAATCCTAAGCTTGATCGAGTGCATCGTGAATGAAGGATTTTATCTTTTCACATAGAGGTTCAGTTTACCGAATTCATGTAAATATACTTCACATATTGAGTTCGTCTTCCGACGCCGTCTATGAGATCTGTGTAGACCCTAATATGACTAGTGTCGATATGTGAAGGTCTGTAGGGTAACACTATATCAATTGTTCATTTGATCTAAGGATGTAATGAAAGAACATAAATGCTCGAATTATAATCGAGACATTTTGAATGAATAATGATTATTGAATTAAGTTGAAATTAGATTTCGTATTTAATTAAAATTAAAACGAGACGACGTCCCACACTGGACGTCGAGGGCCGCGGCGCCTGGGACATAGAGCCGCATCACCTCATATTTGGGCCGCGGCACCACCAAGGAAGTGGGCCAGTCTGACTGACCCATTGCGCCTCATTTTCTGGGCCTGGTCCATGAGAAATCCTAGTTGCGTTTTAAACCTAAAACTCAGCTATTAATAAAGGGGTTCTAATTCATTATTGATTACATAATCAATATATAATATTCATATATTATTTTAAGTCTTAGAGACCTACAATTAAACTCTCTTGAACCTCTGTCGAATTTCCTAGCTGTTCTAAAGAGGTATACATTGGAGTTCTTGGAACATGCTGTCGAGGATCAATTGTGTGCGCACCCTCGAAAATTACTAAAAGACTCCAGAGTTTCCAAACCGTAAGTGTTCTATCAAAGTATTACGGTTATATACATGTTATGTATTTACATGTTTTACATTACTACATAGTCATCCTACAGTTTGTCGCTTGTTGGGTTTGAAACACAATAAATTCAAATTTCGCTGCGTACAGGAACCCAACAAAATCCCAACACAGACACCCCAAAAGTCTATGGACAGAGGGAAAGAAAATCCTAGCAATTGTGGTTATGAGGAGATATGGCCGGCACACCCTTGACTTTTACTACTATCATGGAGAATTCTAATTGTGATGGACATCACTAGGAAGCTGCCTGAATCTGTGAAGGTTGTTGACCCAACTGGTAGAATTTTCAACCAGGTGGTGCTCTATGATTGGAAGCCCAACTATTGCAATGTCTGTCTTCAACTCGGACATGATTGTACAAGGAACCAACCAAGGGAACAAAAACTTGTTGAACAAGAAACAAAAGTGAAGAAAGCTGCACCCCAACCTAAAGCTAAGAGGCAAATGGTCTATCTGAAGGAATGGAAATCACAAGGGGCTGTAGTAATGCATGAACAACCAGCTGGTTAGTTACAAAGGCAGAAATAAGTTAATCTAAACCAAGGTGCTCCTGTAGAAATAAGCAAGGAGCAAGGCAAAACTTAAGAAGGTAATTAAGTAAGGAGAAAACCAGAGGCCAAGGGTGCGCAACTTATACAACCAGATGAGATATCAACTACTAATTGGTTAGCTGATCATAATGATTTTGCACTGAGAGTGACTGAAGATATGGGAAAATCTAAAGCAAGTAAAAAAAAGAACTTAAGAAACTGAATCACACTGAATTCTGTGGTCTACAATCCAAAGTGAATGATGTGAGAGAACAACTTGTTAGGGTGCAACAATATATGTATGATGGGCATAATACACAATTGCTTGACTCTGAGAAGACATGAGGAAACAACTAAAAAAATGTACCATGATAGAGGAAAGTGCTAGGAAACAAAAATCTAGAGTCCAATGGCTTTAGCTAGAAGACTCCAATACTTCCTACTTCCATGCTAGCATGAAAAACAGAGAAGCTCTGAATAAAATTAGATCCTGAATTACTGCTGATGGTACAGTCTTGACCACTAATATGGAAGTTGAAGATGAAATCCTATGATTCTATCAAGGACCACTTGGCACTGCAGCAGGGAGTATTCCATCTATCCAACCAGATATAATACAAGAGGGTTCCCTATTGAATAGAGATCAGCAGCTGAAACTCAATGAACCTGTAATTGATGAAGAGGTGGTTCAGGCTTTAAGGAGAATAGTGAAAGTATATGTATGTCCTAGAGACAATCTGTATTAGGACAAAATATACTTTATACACATTCGTATTTATATTAATGATGATTAATATTATGACATTTGCATTTGTTGAATTATTAGTTGATTATTTATAATATTCTATAAATGCATCCCTAGAGTTTACGTGGTTATTAATGATGTGAGAATTAATATTATAATGTAAATCTTAAATAGCCTCGACTAATGATCATCGAGATTGGGATATCGATGATATGCGATATGTCGACAAGTGGTTTGCATCATATCCTTAGGGGATGTAGTATGTCTCACTTGCTACGAGTTATGGCAACTCGTGATGGACGCATGTATACTTGTTAAGGTATTGGTATACCCTGCTGATGTACTATTTTGTTATATGTCTATAATGTCATCGGCGTGTGGGAGATAAAAGTCGTTAGACTTGAGGTCGATACCACCTTGTTTACGGAGAAATATACTTTGATCCTGTCCTAAACTCAAATGTCTTATAGGTTGAGATACGACTTATTTTGAGTACGTTACGAAGTAGATTAAAGGTGGTAGTGGAGCCAAGATTAGGATTCATTCCTCGAATATATCTTCGAGAGAGCACTCAAATTCTCATATGGTATTAGGTTGACTAAGTCGTTGGCCAATGCAATGGACATGTCTTTGATATGGTCCTGTTGTCAACTAATACAGATGAGGTATAATAATCAAGCCATTTGGATAGACACTTGACAAATCCTAAGCTTCATTGAGTGTGTCATGAATGAAAGGATTTTATCTTTCCACATAGAGGTTCAGTTCACATGTTTCGTGTAGCTAAAATTTACATACTGAGTTCGTCTTCCGGCGCAGTCTAGGAGTTCCGTAAGGGCCTAATGTTGTTAGTGTTGATATGTAAAGGCCTGAAGGTTAACACTAAGTCAAATGTTCCATCGATTAAAGGATGTAATTATAGAATAAATTATATATATATATATGTTCGGTTGATGATTGAGACATTAGAAATAAATCTAAACGAGCGCGAAATGTCCGGGAGCCTCAAACACCAACATGTGTCTAAGCGCGATGCCACTTATGCTGAGTCGCGACGCTGAGGCGCGTCGATGGTCCGATCTCTTTGAGTTTTAATGGGCTGGCCCATTTGGGGAACCCTAGTTGTCCACTTCAGCTATAAATAAAGGGGTTCCCCTTCCCATTTCTTTACACCAAAAGCAAAAGACTAATCTCTGTAAAGCTCTGCTGAAATCCCTAGCATTCCAAGAGTTTGAAAATTACATCAAAGTTCTTGACTTGAAAATCGAGGGACATTTGCGTGCGCACCCTCGGACTACACAAAACTTCAAGTTTCAGATTGCTAACAACAAATGTAAGTCTTCGTTCGAAGTATTACATTCTTGCTTTGTGTTATTTTACATTATATAATCATACTATAGTTTGACCGCCATGTCGGGTTTGAAACATAAATTTCCAAATTTCGCTGCGTGTACGAACCCGACAAAACTCCTACAGTGGTATCAGAGTCAGGGTTGTTTTGTGTGATTATATGATGAATATTAATTATAATATGGGTTAGGATATTTTTAGATCTAATTTTATGTCGTTAAAGGCTTTAAAATCCTAAATCTTTAGAATGCATTTTCCTTGCACCCGAATCTGTTAAAACAATGATGTAATCGAGGAAGTCATTCCAATATATAACTCTTCTAAGTTGATATGCGTTATCCGGTTCGTTTAGAGCATGGTGCATTGAAACAAAGAACGAGAAGAAAATTGGAATGATGGTCGATGAACGTATTGTTTAATGGTGATGTGTTTGCAGGTGATAGATCTGAAAACCAGTTTTAGTAGTTCGAATTTCGGGATTTGCATTTCTGGAGGTAAGGCGCCAGTGGTTTTGTGGTGGCTCGTCAGATCAGTGTTGTTCATCAGCTTAAAATAAATTTTCGGACTTAAGGCACCGCGACACCACTGTTAGACGCGCGGGCCGCGCGACGGCGCGCCTTTCGTTCACGCAACTTTCGCCACCCACTGCCGCCTACGGACGCGACGTTGTTGTACCGGTAATTTAAAATAAATAATTCGGAATCAGAATCTGATATTTTAATATTCAGATTATGATTCTGAAGTTTTCAAAATAACAGAATCTGAAAATAAAAGTTTTAATTGGACATACTTGGTCCTTTCGGGTAAATCTGTAATTAAATAAAGTTTCTAAAAATTGGATTTTAAGTTCTGGAAATTGCAAACCCTGTCTCTGAAACCTGAAAATATTCTCTGAAAGTTGAAATTGTATTTTTAGAATTTATTAGGGTTCGAATTGAATATTTAAATTCTTGAGGGACTAAACTGTAAATTTTAAAAGTTTGTCGATTTCTTGAAAATCAGAATTTTAAAATCAGAAAATGTTTAGGGACTGTTTGGCATAGACATAGATTTTAAAGTTTAGACAAATAGACTCATGATTATCATTAATGATATATTATTATATAATATACAAATGTACTAAGTGTTTTGAATGTGATATATTTAAATTATTAGCATAGCGTCCGCAATTATTTTCTGGGTAGGCCGCGTCCAGTAATTGTTTACTTTCAATTACCGCAAAAACTGTCTGGGTAGATAGCACCCAATATTTGATTAAAACCATCTTATATCATGCCTAATGGGTTTGATAGTTTCTCATCTAAATGTGTTTAGAAATTGCATGATAGGATGTCATATGAAGTATGTCATGTTTATTGATCTTGATTGAAATCCCCGAAAACTGAAAATGTTCCCCAAACATTAAATACAAGTCTAAATTAAAATACGTCGTCCATTAAATTGTTAGGGTGCAAAATCTTTTTCGGCGATACGAGTATTTATGTCAATGCATTTGCTCTAAGTCTACGAGGACTCAGGCCCTTTCATAGATGTGTTAAAGTAAAAGTAGATGTAAACTTTTGTGGATATTTACACCAAAGTGTTTGTTCGCAAAGACTAAATTTACTTAGGTGCTGAAACACAGTCGCATAATAGAGTTGGCTTGTTTAGATGAATTTTGGCACCAAAGTGTCAGACTAATCTAAAGACGCAAGATTAAAATGAAATATATTTAATCAAACCAATAGTTGCAAATAAGCTTTGTAATTGGTTGAGGACCTACCGAAATCTGCTATTGAAGTTATCATCCAAAGCAAACGTGGATATATCATATGTTTGGATCTTGACCCATTATGACCTTAAAATGATTTAGGTCTGTATTCTACCTTGGGGTCGTAGAAGTATGCAAAATAGTGAGAGCTAATTAAATAAAACACCATGTTAAATTAGCCTATAATTAATGTGTATAATTAGGAGAATGAATTTTTGATTGCATTTTTCTGTTCTATCTATATCCTCAGATCTTCAGAATGTCGAACTTCTCGTTGGAAATGCTAATGGAATCAAACAGATTGACTGGGCCCAATTTTATAGATTGGCTCAGGAATATAAGAATCGTTCTGAGACAAGAGAAAATTGAGTATATATTGAACACAATATTTCCTACCATGCCTGCTGAAAACTCTGTCGAATATGTCACATTTGATAAAGTTGCTTATCAGAAGCACTATGATGATGCCACTTCGGCACAGTGCTTGATGTTGTGTTCTATGTCTCCGGAATTACAAAGACAACATGAGAACATGGGGCCCAATGAAATGTTAGAACATTTGAAGAGTCCCTATGACTCTCAGTCTCAGACCATGGAGTTTGAGCTGCTCATAGAACTCTTTAAGTGTAGACTCAATGAACGGGGTCAAGTGTCTCCGCATGTGCTGAAAATGATTGGGTTGATCGAAAGGTTGACCTCCATTGAAATAAAGTTTTACGACAGAGTTTCCTCCACCCTTATCCTGCATTCACTTCCACATTCTTTCGAGAGTTTCATCATAAACTATAATATGAATGGAACTAAGGCGAAGTTGTCGGAGTTGCAAAATATGTTGAAAACCTTCGAGTCTTCAATCTCCAAAAGCAAACATGTTCTCATGGTTAGCTCCTCTAGTCATCCCAAACCGAAAGGTAAGGGACCACAGAAGGGGAAGGGCAAAGTTGTTGCTCCAGCAGCAGCAATGAAGCCCAAAGGAGGGGCGAAGAAGAAGAAGAAACTTTCGGCGTCGGATGTATGCATGAACTGCAACAAGAAAGGGCATTGGAGGAAGGACTGTACTGCTCCAAGAGGAGAGAAGGCACCAGGTGCTCCATCCTCTAGTGGACAAGGTATGTTTTTAATTGAAAATCTGTCTATAAATGATTCTTATTCCTAGATACTTGATATCGCTTGTGGCTCACACATTTGTACAAATGTACATGGACTAACTAATAGCAGGAAGGTCGGGCCTCGAGAGGTGGACCTACGCGTCGACAACGGAGCACGTGTTGATGCTGAGCGTGTGGGAGATTATAGATTAGATTTACCTTCCGGCAATATTTTAATGTTAAACAATTGTTTTTATGTTCCCTCATTGACGAGGAACATTATTTCCATTCCTGTTCTTGAAACTGAGGGCTTTTCCTCAAGCATTAATAATGGCAATATGATTTTGGCTTATGATGATGTTGTGTATGGAATTGCGCCTCTTGTGAATGGATTGTATACATTAAACTGCCGCAGAGAAATTTCAATGTACAAAATAAAAGAGCTGAGTTAAGCGAAAGAAATTATACCTACTTGTGACATTGTAGACTTGGTCATATCAATACAAACGAGGATAGAACGATTGAGAAAATTAAATTACCTTGAACAATTTGACTTACAATCTTATGGTAACTGTGAATCCTGTTTGAAAGGTAAGATGACCATTAAACCTCTTTCTGAAAAGGGGATCCGTGCCAAGAAGGTGCTTGAGTTGGTACATACTGATGTATGTGTACCAGTTTCGACTCAAGCTAGAGAAGGTTTCTCTTACTTCATTACTTTTACAGATGACTTATCAAGGTATGAATATGTGTATAATTAGGAGAATGAATTTTTTATTGCATTTTCCTGTTCTATCTATATCTTCAGATCTTCAGAATGTCGAACTTCTCGTTGGAAATGCTAATGGAATCAAACATATTGACTGGACCCAATTTTATAGATTGGCTCAGGAATATAAGAATCGTCCTAAGAGAGAAAATTGAGTATATATTGAACACAATATTTCCTACCATGCCTGCTGAAAACTCTGTCGAATATGTCACCTTTGATAAAGTTGCTTATCAGAAGTACTATGATGATGCCACTTCGGCACAGTGCTTGATGTTGTGTTCTATGTCTCCTGAATTACAAAGATAGCATGAGAACGATGGGGCCCAATGAAATGTTAGAACATTTCATTGGGCCCCATGACTCTCAGTCTCAGACCATGCAGTCTGAGCTGCTCATAGAACTCTTTAAGTGTAGACTCAATGAAGGGGGCCAAGTGTCTCCGCATGTGCTGAAAATGATTGGGTTGATCGAAAGGTTGGCCTCCATTGAAATCAAGTTTTACGACAGAGTTGCCTCCACCCTTATCCTGCATTCACTTCCACGTTCGTTCGAGAGTTTCATCATAAACTATAATATGAATGGAACTAAGGCGAAGTTGCCGGAGTTGCACAATATGTTGAAAAACTTCGAGTCTTCAATCTCCAAAAGTAAACCTGTTCTCATGGTTAGCTCCTCTAGTCATCCCAAACCGAAAGGTAAGGGACCACAGAAGGGGAAGGGCAAAGTTGTTGCTCCAGCAGCAGCAATGAAGCCCAAAGGAGGGGCGAAGAAGAAGAAGAAACTTTCGGCGTCGGATGTGTGCATGAACTGCAACAAGAAAGGGCATTGGAGGAAGGACTGTACTGCTCCAGGAGGAGAGAAGGCACCAGGTGCTCCATCCTCTAGTGGACAAGGTATGTTTTTAATTGAAAATCTGTCTATAAATGATTCTTATTCCTAGATACTTGATACCGCTTGTGGCTCACACATTTGTACAAATGTACAGGGACTAACTAATAGCAGGAAGGTCGGGCCTCGAGAGGTGGACCTACGCGTCGAAAACGGAGCACATGTTGATGCTGAGCGTGTGGGAGATTATAGATTTGATTTACCTTCCGGCAAAATTTTAATGTTAAACAATTGTTTTTATGTTCCCTCATTGACGAGGAACATTATTTTCATTCCTGTTCTTGACACTGAGGGCTTTTCCTCAAGCATTAATAATGACATTATGATTTTGGCTTATGATGATGTTGTGTATGAAATTGTGCCTCTTGTGAATGGATTGTATACATTAAACTGCAGCAGGGAAATTTCAATGTACAAAATAAAAGAGCTGAGTTAAGTGAAAGAAATTATACCTACTTGTGGCATTGTAGACTTGGTCATATCAATACAAACGAGGATAGAACGATTGAGGAAATTAAATTACCTTGAACAATTTGACTTACAATCTTATGGTAACTATGAATCCTGTTTGAAAGGTAAGATGACCATTAAACCTCTTTCTGAAAAGGGGATCCGTGCCAAGAAGGTGCTTGAGTTGATACATACTGATGTATGTGGACCAGTTTCGACTCAAGCTAGAGAAGGTTTCTCTTACTTCATTACTTTTACAGATGACTTATCAATGTATAGATATGTGTATCTTATGAGACACAAATCTGAGGTCTTCGAAAAGTTTAAGGAGTTTAAGTGTGAAGTTGAGAAACAACTCTCAAAGAGTATCAAGACTCTTCGATCTGATCGAGGAGGTGGATACTTAATTAAAAAAATTCTTGATTACTTAAAGCTACATGGAGTTCATTCTGAATGGAAACATCCTGGAACACCACAGCTGAATGGTGTTGTCGAGAGGAGAAACCAAACCTTGCTTGACATGGTTCGATCCATGATGATCTTTTCAGCTCTTCCTACATACCTTTGGGGATACCGATACTGACCTCAATATATGTTCTAAACTGAGTTCCTTCTAAATCAGTGACGCCATATGAGGTATGGTGTGGCAAGAAGCCATCACTTAGAAACATGAGGCCCTGAGGATGTCCTGCATATGTCAAGAAGTTGATCACTGATAAATTGGAGTCAAAAAGTGAGAAATGTTACTTCGTTGGGTATCCAAAGAAAACTAAGGGATACTATTTTTATCTTCCTGGAGAACATAATATATTTGTTTCTAGGAACGCAACTTTTCTTGAAGATGAATATGTCTACAAGGAAGAGAGTTGCACAGAGATAGAACTTGAAGAAATTCAAGAATAAAGTAACATAGAGGTTGAATCCTTGCCATATGATAAAGGAAAGAATTCAGTGAAAGCTTTTGGCGAAGATTGGGTACTCAGGGTACGCCCTTCGGCCAGTGGGAATGCTACGAGGAATGATGCAGAAATGCAAGATCCTCCAGCACAGACCTTGGGAGCAAGTGCATCAGTTGCACCTCCTCCCATTCAGGAAAGACATGAAAATGATATTCCTGAAAGCTCTAACAACCAACGCACAAGAACCTTCTCACAATCAGAACATACCTATAATTGAACTGCAAGATGCTCAACTCCGTAGGTCTACTAGAACTCATTGTCCTCCGTAAAGACTAAATCTACTTGTGGAAACACATAATGAGTTAGATATTCCCGATGATGATGAGCCTACAACCTACAGTGAAGCAATGCTAGACATTGATTCGAAGAGATGGTAAGAAGCCATGAAATCCGAGATGGAATCTATGTATATCAATTAAGTGTGGAACTTGATTGATTTGCAAAATAGGGTTAAACACATAGGATGCAAATGGCTCTTCAAGAAGAAGATTGATGCATTTGTCAAGATTCAGACTTATAAATCTAGACTAGTGGCTAAAGGTTTTAATCAGCGTCCTGGTGTGGATTATGATGAAACCTTTTCACCAGTTGCTAAGATAAAGTATATTCAGATTTTGCTTACTATAGCTGCACATTATGATTATGACATTTGGCAGATGGATGTCAAAACTGCATTCCTCAATGGTAATCTAATTGAGGAAGTGTATATGAAACAACCCGAGGGTTTTTATCTGAGTCCAGACCAAATATTGTGTGCAAGCTACAGAAGTCCATTTATGGACTTAACCAAGCCTCTAGGAGTTGAAATATTCACTTTGACAAGGCTATCAAATCTTTTGATTTTGTCAGAAGCAAAGATGATCCTTGTGTTTATATCAAATGCAAGGATGAGGGTATTGTTTTCATTATTATATATGGTGATGACATATTGATAATGGGAGATAATAAGACCCTCATACAGTCAGTTAAGGAATGATTTTCCAAAACCTTCATGATGAAGGATTTAGGTGAAGTCTGCTACATTCTGGGAATTAGGATCTATAGAGATAGACCTAATAGATTGTTGGGGCTGTCACGGTCAATCTACATAGACAAAGTGCTTAGACGCTTTTCCATGGAGAATTCCAAGAAAGGCGGTCTTCCAATGGGTCAAGGCATCAAGTTATCTAAGAAGGATTGCCCTTCTAGTGTTGTAGAACTTGAGCGCATGAAGAGAATCTCATATGCTTCGGCTATATGATCAATCATGTATGCCATGACTTGTACTAGGCCAGATGTTGCATTTGCACTTAGTATTACTTGCAAGTTCCAGCAGAATCCTGGTGAGGAACACTGGAAGACAGTCAAGAGTATTCTTAAGTATCTCAGACGTACTAAAGATTACTTCTTAGTCTATGGTGGAGATGATAAGCTAGTTGCCACTGGGTATACTGATGCTAGTTTCCAGACAGATGTTGATGATTTCAAATATCAGTCTGGTTACATGTTCATTTTCAACGGAGGAGCAGTGAGCTGGAAGAGTTCCAAACAAGCTACTACTGCTGATTCGACTACTGAAGCGGAGTACATTGTTGTATCGGAAGCTGCTAAAGAAGTTGTCGCGATTTCTGAGTTCCTGAAGGAACTAGGGGTAGTTCCGAGTGCTAGTTGTCCAATAACCAATTATTGTGACAACACAGGTGCAATTTCATAGGCAAATGAACCAAGATCAACAAACAGAAACAAGCATGTACCGAGGAAGTACCACATTCTCCGAGAGATGGTGGAAGCTGAAGATATTAGGATAGATTATGTTCCCACACACAATAATCTAGCAGACCCGTTTACTAAACCATTAAGCTTGGTAAATCATAATAGTCATTTTGAGAATATGGGTATTAGATATGTTGGTGATCGGCTCTAGGCCAAGTGGGAGATTGAAAGTATATGTATGTCCTAGAGATAATCTGTATTAGGACAAAATATACTTTATACACATTCGTATTTATATTAATGATGATTAATATTTTGACATTTGCATTTGTTGAATTATTAGTTGATTGTTTATAATATTCTATAAATACATCCCTAGAGTTTACGTGGTTATTAATGATGTGAGAATTAATATTATAACGTAACTCTTAAATAGCCTCAACTAATGATCATCGATATTAGGATATCGATGATATGCGATACATCGACATGTGGTTTTTATCATATTCTTAGGGGATGTAGTATGTCTCACTTGCTACGAGTTAGGACAACTCGTGATGGATGCATGTATACTTGTTAAAGTATTGGTATACCCTGCTGATGTACTGTTTTATTATATGTCTATAATGTCATCAGCGTGTGGGAGATAAAATTCGTTAGACTTGAGGTCGATACCACCTTGTTTATGGAGTAATGTACTTTTATCCTGTCATAAGCTCAAATATCTTATAGGTTGAGATACGGCTTGTTTTGGGTACGTTACAAAGTAGATTAAAGGTGGTAGTTGAGCCAAGATTAGGATTCATTCCTCGGATGTATCTTCGTGAGAGCACTCAGATTCTCATATGGTATTAGGTTGACTAAGTCATTGGCCAACGCAATGGACATGTCTTTGATATGGTCCTGTTGTCAACTAATATAGATGAGGTATAATAATCAAGCCATTTGGATAGACACTTGACAAATCCTAAGCTTGATTGAGTGTGTCGTGAATGAAAGGATTTTATCTTCTCACATAGAGGTTCAGTTCACATGTTTCATGTAGCTAAACTTTACATATTGAGTACGTCTTCCGACACAGTCTAGGAGTTCTGTGAAGGCTCTAATGTTGTTAGTGTCGATATGTAAAGGCCTGAAGGGTAACACTAAGTCAAATGTTCCGTCGATTGAAGGATGCAATTAGAGAAGAAATTATATATATATGTTCGGTTGATGATCGAGACATTAGAAAGAAATGGAAACGAGGCAAAAAATGGGACAGGGCCGCGGTGCCATGGACTTAGGGTCGCGGCGCCTGAACACGTGTCTAGCTCCGCGGTGCCACTTATGTAGAGCCGCGGCGTTGAGGCGCGTCCAGTGCGTCCGACTGCTGGCCCAGTCTGCTGAGTTTTAATGGGCTGACCCATTTGGGGAACCCTAGCTGTCCACTTCAGCTATAAATAAAGGGGTTCCCCTTCCCATTTCTTTACACCAAAAGCAATAGACTAATCTCTTCTAAAGCTCTACTGGAATCCCTAGCATTCCAAGAGTTAGAAAGTTACATCAAAGTTCTTGACTTGAAAATCGAGGGACATTTGCGTGCGCACCCTCGGACTACACAAAGCTTCAAGTTTTTAGATTGCTAACTACATATGTAAGTCTTCGTTCGATGTATTACATTCTTGCTTTGTGTTATTTTACATTATATAATCATACTACAATTTGACCGCCATGTCGGGTTTGAAACATAAATTTTTAAATTCCGCTGCGTGTACGAATCCGACAAACTCCTACAAATAGATGATAGTAAAGATTCTGGCCATGATGGTTTCAACTCACTATTTTTCAAGAAGGCATGGCCAACACTTGAGAGTGAGGTTACTACTGCAGTAAAGGAATTCTTCACCACTCAGAAGCTGTACAAACTTGTGTATTGTGCTTGTGTCACACTCATTCCCAAAGTCAAAAATCCTACTACTATAAGAGAATTTTGGCGTATCTCCTACTGCACTTTAATTTATAAGATCATCTCCAGGATAATTACAGCTAGACTTCAGGATCTCATGCCTCAACAACCAACACTTTTGATGTTATTTGACGTACAATAATTTCTATATGCCTATTGTGAATCTGCACCCCCTGGGAGCGATAAACCTGTTGGATTTTATTAACCAAAGAAATTCGGCTTTGCGCTATAGTTAGCTCAGCACCAATCAAGAATCCCCAAGGAATTCCAAGAATTCTTGTTATACATTTGTTCCAACCCTCAACCCTCTTTTTTAGATTCATGGATATTGAATCAATCGAACGCACTTCTAACACCTGTTCTACTTTTGGAAGACCATGTGTTATATCACCAGATCTCGATTTTTCATATATAAATGTAACTAATGTATCTCCTTCGTAAAGGGTTTCCCCATAATGGCCATGATGTTCGTTTGGAAATTTCCCGAAAAACTAATCATAGGTTCTTCTCTCCATCGGAACAATAGAGCTGTTATGCTCAGCCAAACTGTTTTTGTTCCTAGCAGATTAATACAAGACAATATTACACTCAGTCATGAGTTAATTAAAGGATATGAAAGGAAACATTAGTCCCCAAGATGCATGCTCAAGGTGGATATGCAAAAAGCCAACGATTTGGTAGAGTGGGAATCCATGAGGCAGATTCTACAAGCACTTAACTTTCCTGACATATTTATAGCTTGTATTATGGAATGTTTAACAACTGTTTCATATTCTATTGCTATAAATGGTGAATTGAAGAAAGCTTTTCCAGCCAAGAAAGGGTTGCGACGAGAGGATCCACTGTACCCTTATCTCTTTATTTTGGCTATAGAATATTTTAGCATGATGCCTAAGAAACTAGGTAAAGACCCCGAATTCCACTTCCATCCAAAGTGTTCCATGCTAAATTTGATATAATTGGGATTAGCTGATGATTTATTAATGTTTTTAGGGGTGATATCGGTAGAGTTGTATTAATCTCCCTTGAGGAGTTTTTCTCATTAGTACAAATATATATAGTGTACAATGTGAAACTCTATTACAATAAGGATCTTAAATCTATCATAATTATACATCACTAATTATTACACAATATATGGAATATATGTGCACGCAGGCTAAGTCAAGAAAAGGACTTCCTTACTTTTCATTCATAGTAGTCTTAATGACTAGTAGTTTGAAGCCTTAAGAAAGCGGTTTTTTTTCGGCACTCGCTAGCGATTGGACAGAAACGCTCAACTGTGGCATTTATGATAAGTGTATATGTACACGTTAATATACCCCTTCAGTCGGAGCGGGAGGAGACCGGACGCTACGACTGGATCTGAAGTCAAGGAAGAGCTGTCTAGGAAGACTTTTTGTGAATATATTTGTATATTGATATGAAGATAGCACATGTATCACTTTGGCATGACCAAGGGCTACCTTCTCACGAATGAAGTGTATATCCATCTCAATGTGTTTGTACGCTGATGCTGAACAGGGTTATTAGATAAATATATGACGGATATGTTATCACTGTAAACCAATGACGCCTTATGCACGGGACAATGCAGCTCCAAAAGAAGATTTTGTAGCCAACAGATCTCAGCAACGACATTAGCAATGCCTCTATACTCAGCTCCTGCACTTGAACGGGATAGGGCGGCCTGCCTTTTGGCATACCAAGAAATGAGATTATCCCCTAAGAACATACATTAGCTGGAGGTGGAGCTTCGTGTGTCCGGACAACCTGCCCAATCAGCATCCGTATATGATAACAACCGTGTCGGTGCTGAGGGGTATAACATTAATCCATAATCAAGTGTGCCCTTAACATATCGAAGGATACATTTAAGGGAAGTAAAATGAGCCTCTCTGGGGGCATGCATGAATAAGCATACCTGCTGAACAATATAGGCAATGTCAGTCCTGGTGAAGGTCATATACTGAAGTGCACCTGCAAAACTCCTGTAAAAAGTAGGATCGGACACTGGGTTACCATCAACAACACTAAGCTTCGATTTAGAGTCCATCAGAGTGGACATGATCTTGCAGTTTGTCATTTTAGCCCTGTACACTATCTTCTCTGCATACTTACGCTGACATAAAAACATAGTATATGCAGAACGAGTCACTGATATCCCTAAAAAATAGATTAACTTCCCCAAATCAGTCATAGCAACTTCGGGTTTAAGCAGTGTAATAATCTCATTTTTCAGCACATCAGAGGAGGCAGTAAGCATAATGTCATCCACATATAACAATAAACAAGCAATGATACTACCTCGATGAAAAGTAAAGAGAGAATTATCACACTTGATGCAGATGAACCCAATCTGCATTATGTACTGTGCAAAGCGATCATACCACACCTGAGGAGCCTGTTTCAAACCATATAGTGATTTACGAAGATGACATACATACTGAGGGGCTGTTGGATGGACAAATCTAGGAGGCTGGTGGATATAAACAGTTTATTTGAGATCACCCTGTAGAAACGCATTCTTCACATCAAGATAATGAATAAGTCAATGCTTACCCATAACAATATTCAGAACTTTGCGAATGGTAGTCGGTTTCACAACCGGACTGAATATCTCACCACAATCAATACCCTCCTGCTGATTAGTGTCATTTGCCACCAGTATGGTCTTATACCTTTCTAAGTCACCATTGTCTCTGTATTTATGACAAAAAAGCCATATAGAACGAATCACGTTCACCCCTTCCGATTGAGAAACCAAATCCCAACTGTGTTATTTTGTTAAAGCATTAGACTCCTTACACATGGTCGCATTCCACCTTGGGTCTAGTTTGGCTAGTTTGGGGTTTTTGGGAATTAGGGATACAATTTGTATGGATAGTTTAAATTGAACTTTAGGTTTAAAAATCTCATGTTGGGCACGGGTTTCCATACGGTGTAATGGCAGTGTGGGCATTTTTGCTGGGTATCGGGTCTGGGAGTGGGTTTGGGTTGGTATTTGGTGTTGCGATTTGGGGACTGGGTAGGTCATCGGGGTGTGCAGTGACTGGGTGCAATGGAGGGTTTGGTAAGGGTAACAATCTGGTCAGATCGAGAGGACGTGAGATGAAGGTTGTGGGGTATGATGTCGGTGGGGGTTTGGGACTGGTTGGTTGAGTTTGTATTCCGATCGTGTGGGTATAGTTTGGGTTTCCAGTGGTTAGAGAGGTTGCAGATTTGCCTTGAGAGGTTTTTGGTGACTCAGAAATGGGGACTGGGACATGTGGTGAAGCTGAGATAGTGGGTTGATTTCTGGTGGTCCTGTTCGACGGTATTGGTGCCAGAGAACAGACCAGTGACTGGGACGCATATATGCGGTCGGTGGTGGTGGTTGTATGTGGAAGAACCGCAGATTGGCTACTGTTGGTGTGGATTATAGGTGGTCGACTGACACAGTTTGCTGAGAATGAAGGGGGAGATGTCGGACTCGTCAAGGAAGGTATAGTCTAGTTTTCAGAATTTTTGAATTTTTGAAAATGGGAATGTGGTCTCGTCAAACGTGATGTGATGAGAGACGTGAATTTTACGAGTGGACAAGTCATAACACAGATAGCCCCTATGATTAGAAGGAATACCTACGAAGACACACGGGGTGGTACAAGGTGCTAATTTATGAGGGGAAGTGGAGGCAAGGTTCGGGTGGCACAAGCAACCAAAAATTTTAAGGTGGTCATATGAGGAGATCCGACGGTAGAAGATGTCGGTGGTGATTTTGTTGTGAAGAGTACTGGTAGGTAAAATATTAAGGATATATTCTACCATTTTGACTGCATAGACCCAGAACGAAGGGGGAGAGAGGCATGGAAAAAAAAGGTAGGAACCATGTTGTTGATAGCACAGATGATTCATTTGGCTTTTCCATTTTGGGGAGAAACGGAAGACCATGCCATTTTTGGTGCAAAAATTATGAAACACGGAATTATTAAAATCACGACCGTTATCACATTGAAATGATTTTATGAATTTTTCAAATTGTGTTTTGATAAAGTTATGAAACTCAAGAAACTTGGTATAGACTTCTGACTTGAATTTTAGAGGGTAAATTCATATAAAGTGTGAAAAGTCATCTAACAAAACAAGATAAAATTTATGACCCGGTGAACTAGCAACAGGAGATGTCCATAAATGTACATGAACAATATCAAACGGAGAGAACATAACATATAAAGAAGACTGAAAAGGAGGGCGAACGTGTTTGCCTAGAGGGCAAGACAAATATTATTGGGTAGGTTTCCCACTAGAACAACGAATTAAATTATTGGTCCGAAGAAAATTAAAACCAGGGACGTCGGGATGTCCAAGTCTATTATACCAAGTGGACGAAGATATCGTAGCTAAAGATGTGGGAGGGGTGACACTAGAAGTGGACGTAGATAGAAAAGAATAGAGGTCTCCTTCAATATTGCATCTCGTTAGGAGTTTTCCGATATGTTGGTCCGTTACAGCAAATCCAAACGGGTCAAAATTGATTGACACATAATTATCTATGGCAAATTTTCGAACAGAGATTTAAGTTCTTGATAATGTTTGGTGCATAGAAGACATTATTTAGGGAAAAGTGGGGATGCGGTGGTGGGGTAAAGGTATGACCGAACCTTTAATTGGAATACAATGACCACTACCGACCATAATAGATTATGGAGTTGGTAACTGACGCAGTTGAGGAAGATTACCTGAATTGTTGGTGAGATGAGACGTGACGCCCGTATCCATATACCATGCATTATCGGGATGTCGACGGGTCAAGGAAGCCATTGATTTATTCTTGGGTAAAGGACAAAAATTTAATTATTTTTGGGTAAAGAAAAATAAAAGAATAGAAAGCAGAAAAAGTTGTCTCAAATAGCGGAGAAAGGGTGCCCAAATCTTTTTGAAATGATTTCCAGAAGTTAGCTGTGAACTGTGCACCTCGGTCGGATATAATATAAATGGGTACACCATAAAGGAGAACAATCTCCTTAACATACAACATCACGTAGTCCTCGGTTGTGTAGGTAGTTTTGACCGCCAGTAAATGAGCTGATTTGGTCAGTCTATCAATAATTACCCAAATATAATCAAACTTCTGATAAGAGCGAGGTAAACCTGTAATGAAATCCATATCAATCATTTCCCATTTACATATCGGAATCTCAATGTTCTGAGTCCATCCGTTGGGCTTTTAGTGCTATATTTTTACTTGTTGTAAATTAAGACAATGTTCCTCTTCATGTCATTCCACCAATACATATCTTTGAGATCATGATACATCTTAGTAGATCCAGTGTGAATGGAATATCGTGAGCAATGGACCTCCGTCATAATCTTGTCTCGTAATCCTGCTACTTTGGAAATATACAAACGGATCTTCCACCTGGGAGTCCATTTATCATTATACTCGAAGGTTGTGGTTCTCTTTTTGTTAAATATCATTATTGATCTTCCCTAAAAAATGAGATCTTTATCATGACATTCTCTCAGGTCAACTTCTCTCATTAGTCCTCACATCTGTTAAGTCACTTGTGGATGAATGATCCTATTGTCAACATAGCTTTGTTTACTAATTAGTGTGCTGAAAACTCTTATATTTGTAGTATCTCAATCGTGAACACTTTATGGACAATATCATTCAAATTAGAAGTGTGTGTATCATCGCAGTTAACTCTCATTTATGGTCTGAAAGGAATCTATTTTTTTGTACTTTCTCACTACTCGTAATTATAAACAACTTCCTTTCTTTATTTCTTTTGACACTTGTTCACTAATATTCTCACTTGTCGTACTCTTCTTAATTCTAAAATATTATGTTATACATATGTAATCTCAAATATTGCTCATGATTCCAATCATTGGCGTTACTACCCCTTAAAAGATTAGTTGTTAACTTATTCCCTCATTCAGTACGTGGAAGATTCTGAAGAATTTTCATTACATGATGTTGGCCTACTATATCAAAACCTGGTTGTTATACTTAGATTCGAATTCCTTCACTTGCCTCATGGCTAAGACTTTCTGTCAATGGTGCTTTGGGAAAAGATTTCCTTGATCTCGTTAAGCTATAAACCCATTACTTTATCCATCTCGTAGAACATTTGGTCAGTTCAAAAATGCTCATAGACATTTGTATTTACCTAACATTTTATCTTCATTATAATGTCATTATATTTTGACATATATCTTTAATATCTACCTTGTATCCATAGGCGTCATTGGCCCCCTTTTTACCCGTTTAGGTGTTAATCTAGAGATTTACTCACTGTTACTTCCGTTTACATACCTTCTGAGAGGTATGACTGCATATGTGGTGGAACCGATTCTTCGTATGGTTAGATCCAATTCACGATGTTACATAATCCAATGACTTGTTAAGCTTTCTTGTTTTATCATTATTAGATCTCCGATCGATCGAGTGCTCATTCGTCTTAACTTTACAATTTCCATTTCAAGTTGCCTTGGGGGTCTCTTATCTAAAGGTATTTCTCATAGTATCTTCCTGAACATCAGAAGTTCGTCACCTTTGGCCGAAGAGTTAGTACACTGTTCTGGAGTAATCATACATTTGTGAAACCTGCATAATTATAATCTCATTCACATTTATCATTCTTGTCATAATCCTTCCTACTATTCGTTATTAAATGAAAAACATTTCTGCCTTGATACTTGATCATTCCATTCATACTTATTAACTGGTTTCATATTTCTTACAACTATTCTTCGATTGTTCCACATTTCTCGTCCTCAATTGCCCCTAACAAGCTATTATTATCCAGATGTTATTTAGAATTGTAACATGCTGCATGATGGAGTCGAAGACCTTACCAGTCCAATACCTATAGCATACCTTAGCCTACTAACATTTATATATGTAATTCTCAATAATACTCGGTCTGGCTCTTTACGCACGGACGAGAGGCTCGTGTCCCCTTCCACTACCGTGGATAACTCGATCCTTATATATGTCTTGGGCTCACTATTTTGGGTACGTCACTTTACGTGATCTTCTTAAATTTGATGATGGTGACTGTCGCGCCCATTTCCGGCCGCGGCATTTTTTTAAACTCCTGCTGCTCAAATTAAAAGGTTAGAAAAAATAATAAAAGCTAAAAGGTTAAAAATGCTAAAATTGCTAAAGGGATGCTAAAATTGCAAAAGATGTTTAAAAGCTTAAAAGGTGCAAAAAGGGTTAAAAGAAAAGAAAAATGCTAAAGGGTTGCTAATGCTTCGGTTCGCGAGTCGCCACCTAATTAGTTTAAATGTTTACCTAGTTTAAAGTAAAACATTAACTCCATTTAACGGTCCTGCTAAACTTAATGAGATTAGGGTGCGGTTCTTTATTATCCTAGGGGAAGGATTTGTGCACTCTAAAGGATCCGCTAATTAATTATTATTCTAAGACGCAATACATGTTTTGAAAAGTATTTAAGCAAAAGATGTTTGAAAATGTATTATTGGCACACGAAAATATAGGGTTTGTTTAAAACATATAAAGTTAGTTCTAGTTTTTTTTTTTTTTTTTTTTTTTTAAAAAAATGCATTTAAGAGGTAATTAGGAAGCACATGAAACTATTCTATAAGGTATATATATTGCTTAACATAATATAGAAATAATAATGCCCAAGATATATTAAACATATGATGTGAAAATATGAATGCAAAGGTCAAGAATCCTACAATTTAAATAGGATTTATGGGAAACGGGTTTGACAAATAATGTTTTGACTACCTAAATACTTATGCGAATGGAAGATTACTAAATAGTTTGATTATAACTTAAGCAAGCCAAATAATTAAATTTCTAATGTCAAGCTACTTTAGTCTATCGTTCAATGTTTAACTATCAGGAGTATAGACATAATTTACAATAAATAAATGGGGCGGTAGAAAATAATTAAAGGACTCGAGGAATGGCGATGTCGTCGGCGTGCTGGGATTGATGCGGATAGAAAGTGCACATAGATGTAGGTTTCACATTTACTATAGTCTGCAGACTTTTGTTCCGACGCTGCGCTGCTTCATGCAAAGTAAGAGAAGATAAGATTAGCATCAACCAATTGTTGTTTAGTTATATTGCTATAAAGCAATCGACGGCTTGTGCAAAACGCCATCAACCCAAATGGTTCGATGCAAACAATAAGCAAACAAGAAAATTCCACAGCCCATTAAATTTTAAGTCTAATGTACCGCATCCATATATAATATAGGCCAACACTCCAGCTTTTAATTAGGTGACTGGACTGAAAGGCAATGTTAAGATCGTATAGGATGTGGCATGTGACATTACTTGACATGTTCAAATTCATTTAACACATATTTGAATCGCTTTATGTTCCAAAATTTTGAATCAGATAGTTATAAAGGAAAATTTTAGAAGGAAAATGAGGCATCTTAACATATTTAAATTTTAAAGGGAACGGGCAAGTAGCTTTTCAAACGGTGACTTAGCCAACTCCAAGAATTTTAATAGCACAGTGCATCCTATCCAATCTAGCATTTAATTATTACCCTTAGAATTTAAACTAAACACAAAGTATGGATTTCCATTCTATACGACACTCACTATCAATATGTATCATAAATGAAAGATCCTGAACGTTAACATTCATTTAACAGATTCGAGAAGAAAAGCATAAGATTTCCGTGAAAGTGAGTAAATAGTATATCAAGAACAATTTAACACATATCTCGAGAAATCGTCACATCATAGCTCGTGAGAGAAGGTAAATTAACAGAAGATTAAGGAGAGCACTTTAGTATCCAACATCATAATAGTGAGCTGATTCTACGAAACCGCCAGATCTTGGCGCGACAGCCGGGCGCGATCGCTTAGGTTTAATGCTTCATGGTTGCTAAGAACGGCGCAGGGGTTTCCAGGCTTAAAGGGATGTCGCAGGGCGCCGGCTTTACGGGCAGGTTTCGCGGTCGCGGAGATCAGCTGGTAGTTAATAAAATGGTCGGACTTAAAATGTGGGTAATTAGTTAATTAGGGAGTATCAAACACATAAGTTTATTAACTTTATGCTCGTCATTTGAACTTTGTTCGTTGGTCTCATTACATGTCATATTGTTTATTAATATGATCGAAAGAAAAAAGAATTTAATTTTAACACCAACAAAATCTTAGATTAAAAAAACATATTAAGAATCATAAACGGCTTTCTTTCTAGATAAACCATTTCTTAACATTGGCCATTTATAGTCGGGACCTACTTGCTCTTTTATCTCCAAATACTACCAGATTCCATATAAACTTTAGGTCCATTAAAGGTGATGGCGGTGCCCTTATTATCAGTCCCGAGGTGTAAGAACGGATTTATGCAAAGATCCTCATAATCTAGTCCTTCGTGACCTTTATCCGATCGAATGATCCACTTGTGATTATGGTGGATGATTGGCCGCGCAGGGCGATATCAATCTGTTGGCGCGGTGAGCAATACATTCCTCTGATATTCCTCGAACAATTCCCAAACCATTCACATTGTTGAGTCAAATACGAACCGACCTTTGGGAAGATGATAAATCTTTCTAAAAATGCAACAAATGGTGTTAGCATAAGAACATAATTTGCAATTATGATAATATACACATTCAAACGTTTCCTAACATGCAGGACCTTAGGCCTAAACGTCATATATGCGATAATGATGGATGAAATGCTTTATTGGGACTAAAAATAATTAAATTGCAACAAAGAAATGTTAAACTAAAGCTCTATTCCTAACGCTATATTGTCTTTGGCTCCCGTGGTGGTGTTGTGCTGGCCACAACTCCTCCCGCATCTTTCAAATATTGCATGATGTTTTGAAGTTGGTCCACACTTTTACCCAATCGGGTCGATATCCACAATCTTCCTTGAGACATCTATTTTCTCAACGTTGTTCCATTCTTAATTTGCCCCAAACGCGACCTCTGAATCTCCTTAATCCGATGAGCTCGATGTAATAAAAATTAAACTTACAATCCTATAATCATTGCTAAAACAAATGTGATTGCATCCTCGAAGAAATTGGCTCAAATATCTCGGCTAGAATCACGGGAACCAAAGTGAGTTGCCATTAATGCCTTCAAAACCATCAACATATGCAAAACACTAGAGTGCCTAGTTTTCCATTGTCCCAAATCGCAAGAAAACCTATCTTGGCGACATATCTCGTCTGACAGATAATCGAGAAACCCAATTGTTCTAGTTCCTTTGTGTTTTTAGGCCCATGTAATGCAAGAATCTCTTTATTGATTATAGGATGATTTGCGTAAGTAGTTGATTTCTCCAACGTGGGGTGAGTTCAAGTCTCAAACACGAACACCGCCTCTATCCGATCGGAATTAAGGCCCTAACTATATGTTGATCCGAGCGATGTCAAACAAAGCCGTGAGACAACCTAATTTGCTTCGATAATCATTTTATCGAAATTCTCCCACCAAACCTTTAGCTAACACCGCTTACCATTCCGGATTATTGGAATAAATGCAAAAATTTCCCAATGTTAGCATGTCACGTGCCCATTAATATCACGAGCACATAATATGTTTCGTGAAACCCGCCGACAAGTTTGGTGTCTTCTTAATTGTGGTGTCGATGCCAAGGACCCACCTAAGGTAAATAAAACAAGGGTGGTATAGCTCTATCTTAAGTTTCCTAAGATTTGGCCACTCCACGATATTACCGACTCTCCTAAATTTGGATTTTGAAGAAAGAATTTGATGCACCCGGCGACTGCATGTAGTGTGTGTTTGTGAATTTTCCATGGAAGAAATATGAGCGGAATGCCGCTTTAAGGAAAGCATGTAGCAATTTAAAAATATACAAACAAAATTTAAATGCAAAAGTAATTGCCAAATAATTATCCTAGGTTTGTTGTGGTTAAGAACCTAAAATCTCAATGAGTCGCCATTATTTTTTAAACTCCTGCTGCTCAAATTAAAAGGTTAGAAAAAATAATAAAAGCTAAAAGGTTAAAAATGCTAAAATTGCTAAAGGGATGCTAAAATTGCAAAAGATGTTTAAAAGCTTAAAAGGTGCGTGCAAAAAGGGTTAAAAGAAAAGAAAATGCTAAAGCGGTTGCTAGAATGCTATGGGTTCATGAGTCGCCACCTAATTAGTTTGGGTGAATTAGACACCTAAATGTTTACCTAGTTTAAAGTAAAACATTAACTCCATTTAACGCTAAACTTAATGAGATTCAGGTAGGGTTCTTTATTATCCTAAAGGAAGTGGATTAGGCACCCTAAAGGATCCGCTAACTTGCGTTGTCTGCTCAAACCTGTGGTTAATTATTATTCTAAGATGCAATACATGTTTTGAAAAGTATTTAAGCAAAAGATGTTTGAAAATGTATTATTGGCCAACGAAATATAGGTTTGTTTAAAACATATAAAGTTAGTTCTAGTTTTTTTTTTTTTTTTTTTAAAAAATGCATTTAAGAGGTAATTAGGAAGCACATGAAACTATTCTATAAGGTATATATATTGCTTAACATAATATAGAAATAATAATGCAACAAGGACCAAGATATATTCTTAAACATATGACGTGAAAATGGTCAAGAATCCTACAATTTAAATAGGATTTATGGGAAATGGGTTTCTTATGTTAGAGTTTAGTGACAAATAATGTTTTGACTACCTAAATACTTATGCGAATGGAAGATTACTAAATAGTTTGATTATAACTTAAGCAAGCCAAATAATTAACTTCAAAGGGAAAGCATTTCTAATGTCAAGCTACTTTAGTCTATTGGTTCAATGTTTAACTATTGTGAGTATTCTACTAATTAATGTAGCGTTAGACATAATTTACAATAAATAAATGAATAGAAAATAATTAGAAGGACTATTTCACGCGATAGCAAGGTGCACATAGATGTAGGTTTCACATTTACTATAGTCATGAGACTCTTCGCCCCGACGCTGCTTTCATGCAAAGTAAGAGAAGATAAGGATTAGCATCAACCCTAATAACTTGATAAAAATGATTAAAACACTGAAAGCACATGCATATCCATAATTTAATTGTTGTTTAGTTATATTGCTATAAGCAATCGACGCTTGTGCAAAACGTCATCAACCCAGCAAATGGTTCGGATGCAAACAATAAGCAAACAAGAAAATTCCAGCCCATTAAATTTTAAGTCTAGCATCCATATATAATATAGGCCAACACTCCAACAGCTTTTAATTAGGATCGACTTTGGAAAGGCAATTTAATAACATTATCTTATTCAAATCGATGTTAAGATCTCAGATAGATAGGCATGTGACATTACTTGACATGTTCAAATTCATTTAACACATATTTGAATCTTTATGTTCCAAATTTGGAATCAGCAGTCCATAACAATTTGAATTAATGGAAGCTATAAGGAATCAGATGGACAACCAACGGGTCTCAACAAACCCAATAATTAAAACACGCATACGGTAATAATAAAAGAAAACCAAAATACCCAATGCCTAAAAGACTTTGTAGTTTAAGATGTATAATGTGTGTTAGAAATATGTACATATGCTCTGATGGATTAGACAGATAGTTATAAAGGAAAGACAGAATTCCAAAGATTCTTATGTTCGATTATTTTAGAAGGAAAATGAGGGCATCTTAACATATTTAAATTTTAAGTAGGGGAACCAGCAAGTAGCTTCAAATGGGTGACTTAGCCAAATGAAATAACACATGTCCTCCAAGAATTTTAGCATGTTATGACAGATCCTATCCAATAACGCCCATACGAGGTGACATTTTAAGAGTTCAACAGTTCATGAGTTTTTTAACCTGCTGTTTAACTTTCTAGCATTTAATTATTACCCTTAGAATCAATGCGACACAGATTTGTAAATCCTGTCAAAACATATATAAGGTCCAGGCTTATCTTAAACTAAACACAAAGTAAGTGCAAAATATGGATTTCCATTCTTAACGACACTCATACTTGAATATGTATCATAAATGAAAACACCTCCTCTCCACCTATCTTTGCACATGGTCAAATGCAGTTAAGTCGCTGTGGTTTGCATTTGTTTAAACTTATTGATGACACTTGGTCGGTTATCCTGCATGTTAACATTCATTTAATGATCTCGATACATAGGTGTAAAGATTCCGTGAAAAGGGAGTAAATAGTATATCAGTAAACATGATTAGGACTGTTCCCTACATCAATTTAACACATATAGATAACAAACGACATCATACCGACATATCTCTCGAGCAATCGTACATCATACACGTATGTAAATTAACAGAAGATTAAGGAACCTATTTAGCTAGTAAAACAGGTCGGCTAAGACAACAACAAACATCAATGAGAGCACTTTAGTATCCAACATCATACCCAGTTTAATAACAACAAAGAACCTATTTCGATTTTTGATAAGACCATTACTAACTGGATTAACGTAAGCGGTGCATTAAGCATTAATAGAAAACAATAACACGCATTTAACGCTAAACATGACTAAACCACGAGAACACAACAAGCACGCAGACATCGAAGTAAATTAGAGTCGAGACTAAATAGATTTACCTTCTCCACGAACCGAGGCAGATCAAGTCGCTTGAGCCACTCGGAAGCTTGCTAATGCGAATTTTAAGGATGCGTAATACTAGGATTGCGTAAAAATGCTAAAGGTATCCTCGGCGTAAAGAAGGGTGTTCCACCTATGTCCCCGCTCTCTACTATGCTCGATCGATGTGCTTATATAGCCCTCCCTTGAGTTCTAATAATGGTAAGTAACAAAGGCCGATTCTCTCGAGATTTGTATTGATTCTACCGCTTTATTTTGGACGAATTTGTGGACGATTTAACGATTTGTTAAGGTAAGATGTGATTTGGAAGATTTGGTTTCGGTTATGGTAAGAAATCGTTGGGGTATGGATAAAGGGAAGCCCGATTCTCCACGAAATCCGCCAGGATCTTGCGCGATGGGGCGCTTTAGGTTTAGTTGGTTTGTGTTTTAAGAACGTGAGAGGTTTGAGGGCTTAAAGGGCGTGGCTTTCGCGTCATGAGATTGGGTAGTTAATGATGTACGGACGAAAAATGGTGGGTAATTAGTTAATTAGGGTATTAGTTTTAGGCTAGTTAATTTAATTAGCTAATTAATTCTAGGCAAGTGTATTAATTAATTAGTGATAACAAATGTGATTAAAAATTAGGTGCTTTATTAGTCTAATTGTTAAAATAAACGCAAGCGTGTTATTTAATTAATGCTTAATGCTTTAGACGCGACGCTATTATTTAAAATTTTATCATATGCATTATTGCGAAGTTAAATTAAAATTAAAACGAGCTTAGATTGAATTGTTTAAATGCTAATGCAAATATGATTTTTAAGAATTGTTTAATGCTTTATAAACGCTGGTTATTAAATGCATATATATCGATTAAAATTGATTTTTAAACTACAAATGATTACTAATAAATGCGCCATGCTACCGACACGACGTTATCGCTAAATTATTTATTTTTGTGTATTTATTAATAATTAAGAATCAGACACAGGCTTAAAATCAATTAATGCGCGAGACTCTAAGTGCTTAATACTTACGCGAGACGCGACGCCATTATTAAATTAATTATTTATGCCTCAGATTTATGTTTTATCAGTATTTTATTATAAAAAAAAAATCCTAAAAAATTATTTTACGAAATTAGTGTAATTTTATAGTTAATGGCTGGACGGGAGGGTCAAAATTGGGTGTCAACAGTGACTCTTCACACGATTCGATTGTAGCAATCCATTCTCGTTAATGATATCTCAAAACAATTATCAATATATTCTAACATGGTCATTTGAAAGGAGGAACATATTACACATTCTATCACCATATTAGGTGTGGGCATCCATATCCTTTAATATACTAACGTATATAAGTGATCTTAACAACCATTTGGGTTAGAAGCCTATTTGTGCCTTTACCTTTACCTTCATAACTTATCTTTATCGGAATGTCTGATCCTGCAAGTAGTACCATAAAATCATTCCCTAAAATGGGGTCACTACTCTTAAACATAGAATGTGTCAGTACTAAGTCCATAAAAGGTACGTAGATTGGCAACGAAAATAATAACGTATTGGCATCCCATAGCTCACCTCAATCAGCATCAGAGCTCGAGGCTCTCTCTCTTCTCTTATCCTTAACTTTGTGCATTAACTTGGGACACTTAGGAACATTGTGGCATAATTCGGCATGCTTTCGACCATACTGACTATAAGATTGTCGGGACGGTCTCACTTGACCTTCACAACTTTGACCCTAAGATATTGTCATCTATGAACCTTTTAAATATCGATGATCCCTGACTAATAAACTCCCTGACCCTGATCGGTGTATTTTATATACACCTTTTGAGTCATTTTTAGATAGTATTTTACTCATTTCATTTATGTTTAGTATAGTATTAGGGTCGTTTTCCTTTCTTTTGTGTCACAGCGGTCATAAATGGAGAAATGACAAAAAAGAGATGAAATGAGCATAACTGAGATGGAATTGCACACTAAAAGGGTCAAGAAATGAAGCCTAAGAAATTCCGGGAAGTATAGAGGAGATCAGACGAAGACCGGACGAAAAAAGGATGAAGAAACGAAAAAATGCCGAATTCACGCCTCCGACGCCGCGGCGCCTGGCAGAAGCGTTGCGGCGCCCAATGTTCTGCGGAGTTCGAAAGTTGCAGATTCTTCAGCGCCGTGGCGCCGGACTACAGGGCCACGGCGCCGACGCGGGATTTCTGAGTTTTGGGCCGAATTTGACACGTTTTCAGGGTCCAAAAGAGATAACGTTTCCTACCTACATAATCCTTAACCCTTTACCTAAAGGATTCTATAACTTTTTCTACCTACATAATCCTTAACCCTTTACCTAAAGGATTCTATAACTTTTCCTACCTACATAATCTCTAACCCTTTACCTAAAGGATTCTTGGGCTATAAATAGTCTCTACATCATTAGAAGAATTCATTCCATTCTCCATCCATCATTCTACCAAATTCCATCTTGTAAATATTCCACAACACAATCCTTGGATGCTAGAAGGCTTGGATACTTGTTCTTGAGTATTTTTCTTTTCTTTCTTTTGCTTTATTTATTTCAGTTCATGTATGGAGATTATATTAGTTCTTAGCGTGACTATGGCTAGGAGCTAATTACTTTGTTAGGGATTTCCTTGTGATTCTCTTGAAACTTTTATTCATGAATTAATAAATTAGTTGATTTCTACTTCACTTGTTTAAGATTTATTCAATAGTTGTTTTGATTGTTTGATAATTAATTGATCACTAGTTATCATCACTTATATGAGTTCTAATCGAAATCCGAAAGGGGAGATTGTGAATATGCTATAGTTGATAAACATAGGTTTAAATCGTGGACGAAAGTACCCCGATACTTGTGTAGCTTAATAGGTTATTGCTCTTAATCCTCCTTTGTAGTCAATCTTGTCACCGAAAGGTAGAAGGGTTCTCCATTGGGGTTGAGTGTTTATATTACCTTAACATGAGTATAAAACGGTCTAGTTAACCTGCTATCTTAACGTAGAAGAAGAAGTTAGTCTAATTGTATTAAGGATTGAATAGAGTAGATAGTTGATGATCTTGGAAGCCCTAATTCTCCATCATAACTGATTTAAATCAAATTATTTTCATAATTACTTTATTTCCTGCATTATTAGTTTAGAATTCCAACTCATTTAACGTTAGTCAAATAGAAACTAAAGCATAGATAATCGGTACTTGAAAACCATTCCCTGATGACGATATTCGGTCTTACCTAGGCTATATTACTTGTCACGATACGTGCACTTGCGTTAAGTGTGTGCATAAATCGCACATCAAGTTTTTGGCGCCGTTGCCGGGGATTTGCGTAGTTCAATATCATTCTATCTATTCCTAATTTCTAATTTGGTTTTTATTTTTTATTTTATTTTATTTTATTATTTATTTCAATATTTTTCTCGTTTATTCGTGAAACCGTGTGCTGTGATTCGTTTGTTGATTTTGATCTGTTGCATGCATCTAGTTTATGCGAAGGAGAAGAGGAGCAAATACACTTGTTCCCTTCAACCCGGAGATTGAAAAGACTTGCAAGCAGAACCAGAGAAACAAACGGATTTTGGCTTTAATAGCAATGGGAGGCTTGCAGAACAACAATGAGATGAACGAAGGGTTAGCTGATCATCAACCTAACCAAAGGATGCCCCGGAGGTTACCAATGGATGTGGAAGAAAGGATCCAGGTTGTTACACCCCGTAGTTCTGGACATGCGTATGAGAGCGTACGAAAGGGGTTAAGACTTAAATTTTTTGAAAGATAGGTTGACGGATTGTTTCGGACGAGTTTTTAGTCAACTTTGAGGCAGGTTATGACCCGTTATATTGAGAGTTCTTAGGTGTTTCAAAGGCCTAGTACGTAGATCGCTGAGTCTAGGTTCCAACGCAACCAACCGTTCGTCGATAGGACATCGGAGTAGAACGTTATGGAGGTTGCAAGTTCAGTGCGCAGTCGAGCCGAAAAGTGTTTTCGGTCAGGGGCCACAGCGCCGCGGCGCCGGATGGCAGGGCCGCGGCGCCAATATTCTGAGAGAGCGCTGAAGTTGCAGCGCCGCGGCGCCGGAAATCAGGGCCGCGGCACCGGAAGTTCTGTGAGGTGGCGGAGGTTTCAGCACCGCAGCGCCGGCTGCAGGGCCGCGGCGCCGAGGCGGAGTTCTGGCGGAAAACCTGAGGAAAATCAGATTTCTTCTTTTAAAAAGGCCATGAGAGGGTGACAAGTGTCCCCCCCCCATCTGATTTTGCATGCACTACTTATTGACCAAGTCTTGAAGACTTGGTCATTCTTCAAGTTCTTCTCTCTCTCTCTAAATTAGAAGCTCTCCCTTCTCTCTAGAATTTCAAGAGGAAATCAAAGCTTGAGGAAAAATCTGAAAAGTGTGGCAAGAAGGAAGCTTGTTGGCTAGCTTGTAGGAGTTGTTGTGGTGGTGTTTTTGAGAAGGAGGATAGCAAACTTGTTGGAATAATTTGGCTAAAGCTCTAAGGTAACAATTCTTTTCTTGTAGCTAGTTTTTGGTGTTGCATGTGAAGAAGAAAGATTTTGTAGTGGTAGATATTGCCCTTAGATGCATTGCATGTAAGAAATATGATTTGGATATGAAAAGGGTGGATAAGAAGGTTATGTAAGCATGTTGTAGCCAAAATACTACCTTAAACTTGTTAAGTTAGTTATTATGTATTGTGGGGCAGAATTTTACACACCCAAGATTAGGTGTGTAATCCCCTTTGTGTTGATTGGATTGTTGGGCCTTAAATGTGGCGTTTGGATGTTGAATTCGGCCTTGAAAAATGTGGCAAAGTATGTAGAAACAAAGGAAATGCTGCCCAATTTTCCGTAGGATTTAGTGACCTTGCACTTGGAGTATTCTACATTTTAACTAGAGGTTAATAAACGTATTATGGTCATTATAGGTTGACGTACTACGTGTGGTGTATTGTACTTAGCAAGCGGATTAACCGGAGAGGTATGTGGAACTTTCTTATCTCTTGAGCATGAGTAGTTACACTATATAGTACGATAGACGTACGTGTTTTGAATAAAGTAAATCCGTTGGTATACTTGAAGTATTTTGAAAATTGTGTAAACTGATTTGAAGTATAAGCCTCTTGGTTAATAAAAGAACGAAATTGGTTATAAGGAGTTATAACGGCTTTATGGGAAGTTAGTTATAACGGCCTTATGAAAGGATAAGAATGTCTTAATTTCTAAAGCATAAAGTTAGTATAACGGCTTTATGGGGAGTTTGTTATAACAACTTTATGGAAGGTTAAAGAGTTGGTTTTCTTGAATAAGGTAAACAAAGATGAAATAATCGAAATTAAGTAGGGCAATTTGATTTTAAAAGGCATCAATTGCTTAGAGTGTAAAATGGGAATTTCTATGTGAAAAAAGGATCTTTAGAAAGAGTAGAAGTACATAGTACTTCGGGTTAAATTTCTCCGGATTCGATTAAGAAATGAGAAGGTGCCTTAAGGTCAAGAATGAGATTTATTTTGTAGATTAATGAAAGTCTAAAGAAGTTATGAAAGTACTTGGACGTACCGTCAGTGATGTGGGATTCCACGGGTATGCTTCCATGGTCATAGTATGAGCTTATTTAAGACGTACCGACAGTGATGTGGGATTCCACGGGTATGCACCTTGGACATGCTTACGATGAGGGATTCCGAGGCATGCAGCACGAGGTTACCTGGACGTACCGACAGTGATGTGGGATTCCACGGGTATGCTTCCATGGTCATAGTAAGAGCTTTTTTAAGGCGTCGAAGCGGTGAGGTGGGATTCCACGGGTATGCACCTTGGACATGCTTACGATGAGGGATTCCGAGGCATGCAGCACGAGGTTACCTGGACGTACCGACAGTGATGTGGGATTCCACGGGTATGCTTCCAGTGTGGTTGTGACATTTGTATATTCCGTGGATTTGCTACCCACGATGCGAGGAATACCTCATGCGAGTCCGTAGGGCTCATGCGGGTGAAATAGTCCCATGCGGGTGAGTACAGCCTATGCGAGGAATACCTCATGCGGGTCCACATGACCCATGCGGGTGAAATAGTCCCAGGAGTAGGAGTGCTTAATAATACTGCGGGGCAGATGACCTTGCTTTGACCATGAGCTTCCTATTTTCATGCAGTATTGTATATGCTTGATATTATCATTATTAGTAAGGCATAGTGTTCTGTAAACTGATTTTTATACATGTCTCCAGTTATTTTATACTTATGAGGTATTTTCAGTATTTTCCCAGTTTCGCATACTTGGTACCTGTTGTACTGACCCCCTTCCCCGGGGGCTGCGTTCATGCCGCAGGTAAGGGTAAGCAGGTGGTGGATCCTCATCCTTAGGATCACTGGTCTGGTGTCTGAAGCTCCATTCTTTCGGAGGTTTGTTTTGTTGGTACGGTTTTTCCCTGATGCTATAGGTATTATGTACATTCAGGGGTATGGAGGGGCCCTGTTCCGCCACAGTTGTTATTCCTAGAGGTCTGTAGTCACGTTTGTGGTTTGGGCTGTAAGAACAAGTTGTACGGTTTACTTTGAGTATGTTTAATCTATGAAAGGCGACCTTGTCGGCTAGCCAGTGATGTTTTCTATATTCAGGTTTATGTGTATGTATGTTCCGCTGCTATTCTCTAATGTATACCTGATGGGGTGCCCCGATAGGGCACCAGTCGCGGCCCCGGGGTCGTGACAAAAGTGGTATCAGAGCAGTTAGTCCTCGGAAAGTGTCTACAGACCGTGTCTAGTAGAGTCTTGATTATCGGTGTGTTGTGAACCACATCTATAATCAGGAGGCTGCAGGGCATTTAGGATTGGTTTCCATTCTTCTCTCTCTGAGATCGTGCAGTAGAGATGCCCTACTAGGTTGAATCCTCTCTGACCTCTTCTTATGTACCAGTTATGCCTCCACGCAAGGCAACCAGCCCGAAGGCAAGGCGATTGAGGAGTCGCAAGTAGACGCAGAGGGCTACGAGGGCACAGGTCCGGTTTACCGGAGATGATGTTTCGGGCGGCGAGTTCCACGACGTCGCCAGCCTCAGCGGAGTTCGAGGCAGCAGCAGCGGCTACTGAGACCGCGGTACCAGAGCCTCCAGTTCCACAGCCGGGGGCAGAGTATAGGGATTACGGAGAGCAGATCAGGTTGTTGACTAGCATTGTGGCAGGGCAGCGCCGCCAGGAGCCGGTAGCTAACCCTAGAGCCGACAGTTTAAGGATTCGGGACTTTCTGAGTTGTGATCCACCCGAGTTCTATGGGTCGAGGTCTGAGGAGGATCCTCAGGAGTTCATTCGGCAGGTGCGGCGGACTATGCAGGTGCTTAGGACCTCGGAGACGGAGTCCGTTGTGTTAGCTTCTTACCGGTTACGCGATATTGCGTTGAATTGGTTTGAGGCGTGGGTGTTGTCTAGAGGTGTGGGTGCTCCTCCAGCTGTTTAGAATGAGTTCACGGAAGCCTTTCTCGGTCACTTTTTGCCCCCTGAGACGAGGAGAGCCCGCTTGGATAGGTTCTTGGCATTGAGACAGAATGGGAGGACCATCAGGGAGTACAACCTGGAGTTTGATTCATTGGCCAGGTATGCGCCCACTATTGTGGCGGACATGGCGGACAGAGTTCACCGCTATGTGATGGGGCTAGACCGTTATATGGTTACTGCATGTCTGGGAGTGGCTCTTCAGCCAGGTATGGATATTGCCCGGATGCAGGCGTATGCACAGGGGATTGAGGACAGGGAGAGTGAGGGCCAGCCCAGCCCAAGAGGGCCAGGACGACAGGATTTCAGGATAGCTTTCAGGGTGGACAGCCTCAGCAGCAGGCTGGGTCTACATTTTCGCCGACGCAGAGTGCCCCTTCCCGGTCTTCCGGCGGGTGGTTTGACCGCCGGGGATATTCGGGAGCAGGTCAAGGCTCCGGGGCGACAGGTTCACAGGTATCCGAAGATAGTATTCAGGGGAGACCACCTTTGCCTCGGTGTGGTCACTGTGGTAGATCTCATTTCGGAGAGTGTCGGACTAAGTCGACAACTTGTTATGCTTGCGGCCAACAGGGCCATTTGGCGAGAGACTGTCCGACCAGAGGTGGCACTGGTGGGATGGCACAGTCTATTGGATCAGTTGCGGGTTCTTCACCTTCAATGGCTAGGCAGGATGTTCATGCACCGGCAGGACGCGGCAGAGGTCGTGGTAGCAGTTCCCAGTTTTAGCGGTCCTTTGACCCGCCTATGTGATGTCAGGTATATCTTTGACCCTTTAGAGATTAGTTGCATGATAGGATTGTTGTATGTTTTAGTGTCATGAACGGAGGATAGTGAGACTATGTACATGCGATAGAATAGGTTGGTAGATACGAACAAGCAATCCTGCTAGGCCATGAATAAGAGTAAGTGGTGATGATTCATATTTTGGGTTCGTTTCCTGTTTGACTTACGATGAATGGATATACGTGTGCGATATCTTAGGGTCACAAGTGGCAGTATAAGGTCCCATTAAGTGTAGAAGTACGAGGAAGTACCGAGGAATAGTAGATGGGATCCAAAAGAACATTCGGGGACGAATGTTTCTAAGGGGGGGGGGGGGAGAATGTTACACCCCGTAGTTCTGGCCATGCGTATGAGAGAGTACGAAAGGGGTTAAGACTTAAAATTTTCGAAAGATAGGTTGACGGATTGTTTCGGACGAGTTTTAGTCAACTTTGAGGCAGGTTATGACCCGTTACATTGAGAGTTCTTAGGTGTTTCAAAGTCCTAGTACGTAGTTCGCTGAGTCTAGGTTCCAACGCAATCAACCGTTCCTCGATAGGACATCGGAGTAGAAAGTTATGGAGGTTGCAAGTTCAGAGCGCAGTCGAGCCGAAAAGTGTTTTCGGTCAGGGGCCACAGCGTCGCGGCGCCGGATGGCAGGGCCGCGGCGCCGGATATTATGAGGGAGCGCTGAAGTTGCAGCGCCGCGGCGCCGGAAAGCAGGGCCGCGGTGCCGGAAGTTCTGTGAGGTGGCGGAGGTTTCAGCGGCCGCGCTGGCCGCAGGCCGCGCGCCGAGGCGAGTTCGCGAAAAAGCGAGAAAATAAGATTTCTTCTTTTAAAAGGCCATGAGAGGGTGACAAGTGTCCCCCCCCCCATCTGATTTGGATGCACTACTTATTGACCAAGTCTTGTAGAAACAAAGGAAATGCTGCCCAATTTTTCGTAGGATTTAGTGACCTTGCACTTGGAGTATTCTACATTGTAACTAGAGGTTAATAAACGTATTATGGTCATTATAGGTTGACGTACTACGTGTGGTGTATTGGACTTAGCAAGCGGATTAACCGGAGAGGTATGTGGAACTTTCTTATCTCTTGAGCATGAGTAGTTACAATATATAGTACGGTAGACGTACGTGTTTTGAATAAAGTAAATCCGTTGGTATACTTGAAGTATTTTGAAAATTGTGTAAACTGATTTGAAGTATAAGCCTCTTGGTTAATAAAAGAACGAAATTGGTTATAAGGAGTTATAACGGCTTTATGGGAAGTTAGTTATAACGGCCTTATGAAAGGATAAGAATGTCTTAATTTCTAAAGCATAAAGTTAGTATAACGGCTTTATGGGGAGTTTGTTATAACAACTTTATGGAAGGTTAAAGAGTTGGTTTTCTTGAATAAGGTAAACAAAGATGAAAGTGTTACACCCCGTAACTCCAGGACATGTTTAAGAGAATGTATGTAAGGAACACAAGACTTGAAAAGGGCCGAAAGAAAGAATTGTTTTTCCGACGGGATATCTTCCGAACGCCGGAAAGGAAAAATGTTCGTTGTTGAGAATTGGATTCTCAAAAGGCATTATTTGAAGAGTATGGAACTCTTAACCTTATGGAAATTATTTTTTTACGGATTTGGTCACGTGGGGCCCACCCGAGGAATTTTACTTTTTTGTGGGGCCCACGAGGGTTACGAAATTTTTATGGACGAATGAGAGGGCGACACGTGGCACCCCCACAAGGTCTTGGTCGAAATTAGAGTGAGGGTAAAATGGTCATTGACCACCTTGGAAGATTAGTCTTGCTAGCATGACATTGTTGACTTGTCAACTTGTCCACATAGGCTTAATCCATGTGATTTTCATCTTAGCCACCCATTTGTTTAAGTCTAAGCCATCCAATGTGTTATAAATACATACTAGTAGCAAGACAAGGTCTTGAACACTTAGAAACAAATTAGAGAACTCTTGTCCTCTTTAAGTTGCTCTCGCCTTAGGCCTATTCCCACTAGAAAATTTTGTAGTTTTGATCCTTTGTTCACAAGACTTTAACCCAAGGTCCCTAAGGGTATTGTAAGGATATCTCAATAGAAAGATTTCGAAAACGGCGTTTTCACGTTAGTCGCAAGGCGAAAACCTAGGGAGCTCTTCAACTTTGAAGTTGGAAATAGAAGAGGAGTTTTTCACAAGCTTCTAAGGGTTGCAAATAACGGATTGGAACGTCAAGAAAAGGAGTTGGAGTTGCTAAGGATCGACTTAGGGTTTTGGATCATTTTGAGCTTAAGAAGGTAATAATTTCCGTCTTGCTATATTAATTCGAGATTTCATGTTGTAGTAGTTAGAAATGATCATGTGGATTATATTATGAAGAATGATATGTGTTATGGAATATTTGGACTAATCCGAAAGTTGCACGATTTAGCCTTTAAGATTGTAATTCAATTTAGTTACTAGTTTAGTCGCCGATGTTATCTAAAGAGTGGATTAAGGTGGTTATAATTGTTAAGTTGTTTATTACTATATAACATGCTAGACCTAAGAACTTGGATTGAAAAGGAATTGGAAAGGTTGATAAGTTGTTGCACTTTTTGGCCGAATTGACATTTGTATTGTGGACTAGTTTAATGTAATTTGTGGGGCGGAATTTTACACGTCCTGTTAAGGCGTGTAATCCCCTTTGGTTAGCTGATTTGTTGGGCCTTAAATGTGGCGTGTTTGGTTATTGTATTCGGCCTTGAAAAGGTGGAAAAGTATGTAGAAACAAAGGAAGTGCTGTCCAATTTTCCGTAGAATTTAGTGACTTAGCACTTAGAATATTCTACGCTCAAGCTAGAGGTTAATGGACGTATTATGGCCAATTTAGGTTGAAGTACCAAGTATAGCGTATTCTACTTGAAGGATGGAATAGCTAGCAAGGTTGAAGTACTTTGGAGCTTTTTGCTACTTGTCGATAATCGTCGCGAGGTATGTGAACCTCTTCCTTCCTTTGGCATGATTCTATGTATGAAATATACATGTAGTAGTATTTCATGATTCCGTCTACTCTAGAAGTTAAGAGGTAGTTATGTTGATTTACTCTATGTAAAAGCTACGTCTAAGAAATCCTAAGTCCTTACCAAGTCTTATGGGGATGTTGGTAAGAGTCGTTAGAAGTATTCGAGTCGAGTTGACTTGGCTAATTTACGCACGAATGAGAATAAGTATCGAACAAGCCATCATAGCGTTAATAAAGGAAAATGTAATGACAATTAATTATGTTAAAACAAGTAGAATTCTCCATCCGCATAGAAGCTAAGATAAGACAAAATTGTATTACATTTTCTAGATCATGGCTACTTGAATAAGATCGTTATAAATAAGTATAACTTATTCACAACGCACCAAAGTATATGTTACTTAATTTAAAAGAGTTTACGTATGAAGTTTTTAAGACTTTGAAACTTGTTTTCTTAAAAGTTAAGAGACTTGAAGTATTTTTGAAAGCTATGTGATTTGATTTGAAAGTATAAGTCTCTTGGTTATAAAAAGAATGAATTAGTTTAAGGCATAAAGTTAGTATGACGGCTTTATGGGAAGTTGGTTATAATAACTTTATGGGAGGTTAAGAGAATGGTTTTCTTCAGTAACATAAACAAGAAATGATTTGAAATAAAGAAGGGCAAATTGTTTTAAAGGTACCAATTGCTTAAGGTCTTTAAGAAAGAAGTCACTTGATTTAGAAGCCGGTAATTGTATTTCTAAAAAGGTATTGTGACTTGTCCTGAAAGGTAGAGATGACTTGATACTACGGTTGTTAGTATCTGGGAAGTTTTATTTAAAAAAGAGTCTTTCTAAAGGAGTAGAGGTGCGTAGTACGTTGGGTTAAATTCTCGGGTTTTATATGACATTATCGACCCAGAGATGGGCCGCAAAGATACCCACGCGCACTATATGACATTATCGACCCGAGAGATGGGCGGCAAAGATACCTTACTGGTAGACTATATGACATTATCGACCCAGATGGGCCGGGCAAAGATACCTTACGCGCACTATATGACATTATCGACCCGAGACGGGCCGGCAAAGATACCTTTAAGGCGCACTATGTGACTTTATCGCGTCCGCCGTCGGCAAAGATAGGTGTCACGACCCGACCCCGGGACCGCGACTGGTGCCCTACCTGGGCACCCTTACAGGTAAACATCAGAGAAAATCAGCGGAACATACATGAAACTTATAAATAAAACATCGGAAGTAAAACAACAGGTTAGCCGATAGGGCTACCTTCCTGAACATATATAAATACAACCGAAGCAGTTGCCTCATTTCTTTTACAAACTGACCCACAATATGTGACTACAGACCTCTAAGAGTTTTAACATAACCACTGTGGCGGGACAGGGCCCCGCCATACCCCTGAATATACATGAATCTACTACCTCAGGGAAAACCGTACCAAGAGCTAAGCCTCCGGAGCAAATGGAGCTTTCTCTCAAAAACTGAACCGAGATCCTAAGAGCAAGGATCACCAACACAGTACCTAAAACTGCGGCATGAACGCAGCCTCGGGCGGGTGACAACAGGTACCGAATATGGAACAGAAATAACGTACAGTAAACAGATCATAACTGTACAAAAGAACGACAGGGCAAGTATAAAAAGTACATACCAGATCCTGCCGTGTCATTACCACTTATGAACTTAATCGTAGCTTATCATCATTTCCCATTTTCAATAAAAGCTATAGTCACACTCTTATGTACATGATTTAGGAAAATCATTAAGTTCATTACCATATAACTTACTTAACTTTCATAACACAATCCGCCCCTTATGTGGAGGACGATATACTACCCGCCCAATTCAGGACGCGATCAAGTCACACAAAATAGCAAAGGGTGGCCGTGGAATCCCCCATCACTGCCGACAGCTATAAGTGTCAAATATAACCATGGGTCTCACGCCCATAATATCAATCCTGCCCGTGGAATCCTTCCTCACTGCCGGCAGTCCATGATATAATATAACACCAATAGGCATACATGAGCACCAAGTCCCACCGGTGGTATAGCGTCTTGGGGGTTTACCCCTCACTTATACTCTTACCCTGGAGAAGGTGGTAAAGCAGGTGGTATAGCATCTTGGGGGTTTACCCCTCACTTATACTCTTACCCTGGAGAAGGTGGTATAACGTCTGGGCTTGCCTCATTTATACTCTTACCCTATCTCAACCGGCCAAACAACATATAAAGGTGGTACAGTCTTGGGGTTTACCCTCACTTATACTCTTACCCCGGAGAAGGTGGTATAACGTCTTGGGACTTGCCCTCATTTATACTCTTACCCTATCTCAACCGCCATCAAACAGACATAAGCACTACCTCGTCTTTTATGAAAATCCGAATTTAACCTAAGTACTACAAATAACGGAAGCATACCCGTGGAATCCCACATCATCGCTTCAGACGCTCAAGTAGCTTACACAAGACACCAATTCTCCAACCGAGAGTCGCGCAACGTAATAAAACATAATACTTGCACTCAAAGGCTATCACCAGACACATAGGCTAATTCTCAATTAACCAAGCCAAAGTACTTATCAAGGCACAAATAGAATAATTCTCATTTTACAAGCCTAAGTACTTATCAGCACAAATAGAATAATTCTCATTTTACAAGCCTAAGTACTTATCCGCACAAATAGAATAATTCTCATTTTACAAGCCTAAGTACTTATCAGCACAAATAGAATAATTCTCATTTTACGAGCCTAAGTACTTATCAGCACAAATAGAATAATTCTCATTTTACAAGCCTAAGTACTTATCAGCACAAATAGAATAATTCTCATTTTACAAGCCTAAGTACTTATCAGGCACAAATAGAATAATTCTCATTTTACGAGCCTAAGTACTTATCAGCACAAATAGAATAATTCTCATTTTACAAGCCTAAGTACTTATCCGGCACAAATAGAATAATTCTCATTTTACAAGCCTAAGTACTTATCAGCACAAATAGAATTATTCTCATTTAACAAGCCAAAGTACTACGACGTACATTCTTTTCAAAAGACTCCTTTCCAAATAACACTTCCCGATACTAACAACCGTAGTATCAAGTCCTATTCACCTTTCAAGACAAGTCACAATACCTTTTAGAAATACAATTACAGCTTCTAAATCAAGTGACTTCCTTATTTAAAACCTTAAGCAATTGGTACCTTTAAAACAATTTGCCCTTCCTTAACACAAGTTATTTCTTTGATTACTTTATTAGAGAAAATCATTCTCTTAACCTTCCATAAAGCCGTTATAACCAACTTCCCATAAAGCCGTTATAACCCTTTATGGTTTAGACCAACACGTTCCTTTTATAACCAAGAGACTTCTACTTTTTGAAACCAAGTATTAAATACTTTCAAATAAATTCTCATAACTTTCAAAAATACAAATAGTCTCTTAACCTTTAGAAAACAAGTGACTCCTTTTATTATAAAACCTTAGGCAATTAATGCCTTAAAAATAAGTGGCCTTTTCACTAAAATCAAATCACTTATCTTTCCATAAGTCAAATATAACTAACTCCCCATAAAGCCGTTATATTCACTTTATACTTTAGCCAAAAACAATTTCCTATCCAAGGGACTTATACGTTTAAAACGGAACAAGTATCACATACTTGGAAACTCTTCAAGTCCCTTAACCTTAATAAAACTTAAGACATCCTTACTATTTTCAAAGAAGTGAGTTGATCTCCTAACCCACCCGACTTGGCATTACATAAAACAAGTAAAGAATATCATAGTCTTGTACGTCTACCGTACTACATACGTACAACTAGTCATGCTCAAAAGATAGGAAAAGTTCTACATAGAGTAAATCACATAACTACCTCTTAACTTCTAAGAGTAGAAGGAAACATGAAATGATACCACAAGTATATTCCATACATAGAATCATGCCAAAGCAAGGAAGAGGTTCACATACCTCGCGACGATTGTCGACAAGTAGCAAAATGCTCCAAAGTACCTCAACCTTGATAGCTATTCCACTCTCCAAGTAGGATACGCTATACTTAGTACTTCAACCTATAATGGTTACAATACGTCCATTAACCTTCTTACTTCACACGTAGAGTATTCTAAGTGCTACGTCACTAAATTCTACGGAAAATCGGACAGCACTTCCTTTGTGTTTACTTACTTTGCCACCTTTTTTAAGGCCGAATACAATAACCAAACAGCCCCAATTGGCTCACAATTTCTATAAGGTACTCCAATAAAAACTAAACAGCCCCAATTGGCTCACAATTATATAGAAAGTAGTCCATTACAATGGAATAACCAACCAACACAAACTACATTCCAAATTCGGCCACCTTGATTCAACAAATCCAATTCTTGTCCAATTTCCATTTCAATCCAATTTAGTAGCATAACATGATATCAAGTCGCATTTGATTATAATAACCATAATCCTTAAGTCAATGACATGCGACGGTTCTAACAACGATTAAATTGTAATTCAACTTAGTAATGGATTACCTTACATTTCGATTTCCAAGGTTATAATCAATCCATAATCTTTATAACTTCAATATAACAATTTCATGCTTGCAACATACAAAGCTAACAACAACAAAAATGAATAATCTTGTAATACTTTCAAAGAACAAGATTATACCTCAATGATTCTTAATCCAACTCCAACCAAGTCGCTCCTTAGTAGTTTATAGCCCTCCAAGACTCTTCAAACCGCTTGTTGAGACCCTTAGAACAATACCAACAATTATCCTTCAAAACTCCAAGCAAAACCTAGAAAGACCCTTTAGGTTTTTCATTTGCGACTAACCCGAAACCAATCTTTTTCCAAGATTTTTCTATTGAGAAATGCTTACACTACACCTAAGAACCTTGGTTTAAAGTGGGGAGTGGAATGAACAAGAAACAAAAAATTTTCTCCTTCTAATGCTAAGTGAACCCGAGAGCTAAGCCTATGCTCTTCCAATTTTTGTGAAATTTCAAGTGTTGGCTCTCTAGCACTACTAGTAATATAAAGAGTAAAGGATGGTCAAGATATCACCAAATGTGAGGCTTGGATAAGCTCTTAGTAAGTCAAGACTTATTGACTAATTGACTTGGTCAAGAATGTCATGCTACACAAGTTGCAAGACTTTAGTCATCCAAGACTTAAGGTAAATGACCAAAATGGCCATGCCATTTCGTCCAAGGCAAAGCTAAGGGGGGGTGACACGTGTTGCCCTCCCGTTCGTCGCAATATTTCGTTTTCCGACCATTTCCAAAATTCCGCTAAATAATTACTCGTCTCGAACCTTAACATTTTGAATTCTTACTTACATTCTTATAAACATATCCTGAAATTCCGGGGTGTAACATTCTTCCCCCCTTAGAAACATTCGTCCCCGAATGTTCTTTCGGAGTCAATCTTTATAATTTGCGACATAGTTTCCTTTCACAACCTCACATACCAACAATGCCACACATGGCCCTAATACCTTGTACACGCATACTCGTCCCTCTTAAGCCCAAAAGAGATTATCTTTTCGTACTTCCAACTCATACTAGCATACATACATAACTTCCATACCGATTCTGGCCTCAAATCTTTGGAGTAACTCTATAAAACAATATAAGGCCATTTCCGGCTTTCATGACCTGGTTCCGGTGGAACGCGTCCACGAACCCGTAAAACAATTAACTAAACTTGGGCCTTGCGCGTGACTCGCCACGTAGCAGAACTACTACCAACTGATCCCACTCCATTCCAGGCCATGGGGAGACCCGTAACAGGTCCTCAACCCGACTCAGCGTCGCACTTAACTCTTATCCTTGGTCTGACTTAAAATCTTATTGCCAGAGAAAACCTTATACATCTAAGGTCTCGGCAGTTATCAATATTCTTAGGCTCGCAATTTCCATGCTCCCAGCCTATCTTATCATCCCCCCCAGTAAACGGGTACAAAAACTTCTCACAAAACCATAACCATGTTGTCTCGATCACAACAACCATTATTTACTCTATACAGGCCTCATCCGTATAATCCTCTTAAGCTTACTACACAGCTTAATCTATTAACAGGACATTTCCGTTAGGTTCCTTAATATGGCTTCTTAAGGGTTCACTACCCTATCGCATGACCTCATCCTTTCCCAATTATCTCGAAATAAAACACAAAACCTTGCGAAAATTCATTAATTATTCCATACCTTCCCAGATCTAGTTAGTCTTTACCGATTCTGGTAATCTAAAATCATTCTAGGCAACACGCCCGACCTCATACATAACTCCGTAGAGATGTATGTCACAATACCGACTATACTATAATCATTACCAACCCGATACGCAATCCACCACATCTTTCCCGGTCATCACGCTTTCTCGTAAATGCAGAACAACATAACTCGCAGGGAGGGACGACCTAACAACACACTCTATCGCACGATCTGAGTGAGAAGAATGGAAACCAATCCTAAATGTCCTGCAGCCTCACGATTATAGATGTGGTGCACAACACACCGATAATCAAGACTCTACTAGACACGTGCGTAGACACTTTCCGAGGACTAATCGCTCGATACCACTTTTGTCACGACCACCTCGATCGCGATCGTGCCCTACACGGGCACCCTTACCGTAAACATCGAGAAAATCAGCGGAACATACATGAAACTTATAAATAAAACATCGAAGTAAAACAACAAGTTAGCCGATAGGGCTACCTTTCCCCGAACATATATAAATACAACCAAGCGGTTGCCTCATTTCTTTTACAAATCGACCCACAATATGTGACTACTGCACTCTAAGAGTTTTAACATAACCATTGTATGGACAGGCCCGCCATACCCCGAATATACATGAATCTACTACCTCGTGGAAAACTGCACCAAGAGCTAAGCCTCGGAGCAAATAGAGCTTTCTCAAAATCAACCGAGATCCTAAGAGCAAGGATCACCAACCCGAGTACCTAAACCTGCGGCATGAACGCAGCCCCGGCGGGTCGATAACAAAAATTTAATATGGAAATGAAATAACGTGATAAGAAATGGATCATAATCGTACAAAAGAACGAGGCAAGTATAAAAGTACATACGGATCCTGCCGTGTCATTACCACTTATGAACTTAATCGTAGCTTATCATCATTTCCCATTTTCAATAAAAGCTATAGTCACACTCTTATGTACATGATTTAGGAAAATCATTAAGTTCATTACCATATAACTTACTTAACTTTCATAACACAATCCGCCTTATGTAGGGACGATATACTACCCGCCCAATTCGGACGTGATCAAGTCACACAAAATAGCAAAGGGTGGCCGTGGAATCCCCATCACCGCCGGCGACTATAAGTGTCAAATATAACCGTGGTCTCACGCCCATAATATCAATCCCGCGTGGAATCCTTCCTCACCGGCGATCCATGATATAATATAACACCAATAGGCATACATGAGCACCAAGTCCCACGGTGGTATAGCGTCTGGGGTTTACCCTCACTTATACTCTTACCCCGGGAGAAGGTGGTAAAGCGGTGGTATAGCATCTTGGGGTTTACCCTCACTTATACTCTTACCCTGGAGAAGGTGGTATAACGTCTGGGCTTGCCTCATTTATACTCTTACCATATCTCAACCTGGCCAAACAACATATAAAGGGTGGTACAGTCTTGGGGTTTACCCTCACTTATACTCTTACCTGGAGAAGGTGGTATAACGTCTTGGGACTTGCCTCATTTATACTCTTACCCTATCTCAACCGCCATCAAACAGACATAAGCACTACCTGTCTTTTATGAAAATCCGAATTTAACCCAAGTACTACAAATAACGGAAGCATACCGTGAATCCCACATCACCGCTTGCAGACGTCCAAGTAGCTTAATACAAGACACCACCTCCAATCGAGAGTCGCGCAACGTAATAAAACATAATACTTGCACTCAAAGGCTATCACCAAAGACACATAGGCTAATTCTCAATTAACCAAGCCAAAGTACTTATCAAGGCACAAATAGAATAATTCTCATTTTACAAGCCTAAGTACTTATCAGCACAAATAGAATAATTCTCATTTTACAAGCCTAAGTACTTATCAGCACAAATAGAATAATTCTCATTTTACAAGCCTAAGTACTTATCCGGGCACAAATAGAATAATTCTCATTTTACGAGCCTAAGTACTTATCCGGGCACAAATAGAATAATTCTCATTTTACAAGCCTAAGTACTTATCCGGGCACAAATAGAATAATTCTCATTTTACAAGCCTAAGTACTTATCCGGGCACAAATAGAATAATTCTCATTTTACGAGCCTAAGTACTTATCCGGGCACAAATAGAATAATTCTCATTTTACAAGCCTAAGTACTTATCCGGGCACAAATAGAATAATTCTCATTTTACAAGCCTAAGTACTTATCCGGGCACAAATAGAATTATTCTCATTTAACAAGCCAAAGTACTACGTACGTACATTCTTTTCAAAAGACTCCTTTCCAAATAACACTTCCCCGATACTAACAACCGTAGTATCAAGTCCTATTCACCTTTCAAGACAAGTCACAATACCTTTTTAGAAATACAATTACCTTATGTTAAATCAAGTGACTTCCTTATTTAAAACCTTAAGCAATTGGTACCTTTAAAACAATTTGCCCTTCCTTAACACAAGTTATTTCTTTGATTACTTTATTAGAGAAAATCATTCTCTTAACCTTCCATAAAGCCGTTATAACCAACTTCCCATAAAGCCGTTATAACCCTTTATGGTTTAGACCAACACGTTCCTTTTATAACCAAGAGACTTCTACTTTTTGAAACCAAGTATTAAATACTTTCAAATAAATTCTCATAACTTTCAAAAATACAAATAGTCTCTTAACCTTTAGAAAACAAGTGACTCCTTTTATTATAAAACCTTAGGCAATTAATGCCTTAAAAATAAGTGGCCTTTTCACTAAAATCAAATCACTTATCTTTCCATAAGTCAAATATAACTAACTCCCCATAAAGCCGTTATATTCACTTTATACTTTAGCCAAAAACAATTTCCTATCCAAGGACTTATACGTTTAAAACGGAACAAGTATCACATACTTGGAAACTCTTCAAGTCCCTTAACCTTAATAAAACTTAAGACATCCTTACTATTTTCAAAGAAGTGAGTTGATCTCCTAACCCACCCGACTTGGCATTACATAAAACAAGTAAAGAATATCATAGTCTCAGACGTCACTGTACTACATACGTACAACTAGTCATGCTCAAAAGATAGGAAAAGTTCTACATAGAGTAAATCACATAACTACCTCTTAACTTCTAAGAGTAGAAGGAAACATGAAATGATACCACAAGTATATTCCATACATAGAATCATGCCAAAGCAAGGAAGAGGTTCACATACCTCGCGACGATTGTCGACAAGTAGCAAAATGCTCCAAAGTACCTCAACCTTGATAGCTATTCCACTCTCCAAGTAGGATACGCTATACTTAGTACTTCAACCTATAATGGTTACAATACGTCCATTAACCTTCTTACTTCACACGTAGAGTATTCTAAGTGCTCGTCACTAAATTCTACGGAAAATCTGACAAAGACTTCCTTTGTGTTTACTTACTTTGCCACCTTTTTTAAGGCCGAATACAATAACCAAACAGCCCCAATTGGCTCACAATTTTTATAAGGTACTCCAATAAAAACTAAACAGCCCCAATTGGCTCACAATTATATAGAAAGTAGTCCATTACAATGGAATAACCAACCAACACAAACTACATTCCAAATTCGGCCACCTTGATTCAACAAATCCAATTCTTGTCCAATTTCCATTTCAATCCAATTTAGTAGCATAACATGATATCAAGTCGCATTTGATTATAATAACCATAATCCTTAAGTCAATGACATGCGGTTTCTAACAACGATTAAATTGTAATTCAACTTAGTAATGGATTACCTTACATTTCGGATTTCCAAGGTTATAATCAATCCATAATCTTTATAACTTCAATATAACAATTTCATGCTTGCAACATACAAAGCTAACAACAACAAAAATGAATAATCTTGTAATACTTTCAAAGAACAAGATTATACCTCAATGATTCTTAATCCAACTCCAATCCGAAGTCGCTCCTTAGTAGTTTATAGCCCCTCCAAGACTCTTCAAACCGCTTGTTGAGACCCTTAGAACAATACCAACAATTATCCTTCAAAACTCCAAGCAAAACCTAGAAAGACCCTTTAGGTTTTTCATTTGCGACTAACCCGAAACCAATCTTTTTCCAAGATTTTTCTATTGAGAAATGCTTACACTACACCTAAGAACCTTGGTTTAAAGTGGGGAGTGGAATGAACAAGAAACAAAAAATTTCTCCTTCTAATGCTAAGTGAACCCGAGAGCTAAGCCTATGCTCTTCCAATTTTTGTGTGAAATTTCAAGTGTTGGCTCTCTCTAGCACTACTAGTAATATAAAGAGTAAAGGATGGTCAAGATATCACCAAATGTGAGGCTTGGATAAGCTCTTAGTAAGTCAAGACTTATTGACTAATTGACTTGGTCAAGAATGTCATGCTACACAAGTTGCAAGACTTTAGTCATCCAAGACTTAAGGTAAATGACCAAAATGGCCATGCCATTTCGTCCAAGGCAAAGCTAAGGGGGGGTGACACGTGTTGCCCTCCCGCTCACGCAATATTTCATTTTCCGACCATTTCCAAAATTCCGCTAAATAATTACTCGCCTCGAACCTTAACATTTTGAATTCTTACTTACATTCTTATAAACATATCACGAAATTCCGGTGTAACATTCTTCCCCTTAGAAACATTCGCCCGAATGTTCTTTCGAGTCAATCTTTATAATTTGCGACATAGTTTCCTTTCACAACCTCATATACCAACAATGCCACACATGGCCCTAATACTTGTACACGCATACTGCCCCTCTTAAGCCCAAAAGAGATTATCTTTTCGCACTTCCAACTCATACTAGCATACATACATAACTTCCATACCGATTCGCCTCAAATCTTTGGAGTAACTCTATAAAACAATATAAGGCCATTTCCGCTCATGACTGTTCCGTGAACGCGCCCACGAACCCGTAAACAATTAACTAAACTTGGGCCTTGCGCTCGCGTGACCGCCACGAGCGTAACTACTACCAACCGATCCCACTCCATTCCAGGCCATGGGAGACCTGCATGAGTCCTCAACCCACTCGGCACGCACTTAACTCTTATCCTCGTCCGACTTAAAATCTTATCACAGAGAAAACCTTATACATCTAAGGTCTCGGCAGTTATCAATATTCTTAGGCTCGCAATTTCCATGCTCCCAGCCTATCTTATCATCCCCGCAGTAAACGGGTACAAAAACTTCTCACAAAACCATAACCATGTCATTCTCGATCACAACAACCATTATTTACTCTATACAGGCCTCATCCGTATAATCCTCTTAAGCTTACTACACAGCTTAATCTATTAACATGACATTTCCGTTAGGTTCCTTAATATGGCTTCTTAAGGGTTCACTACCCTATCGCATACCTCATCCTTTCCCAATTATCTCAAATAAAACACAAAACCTTGCGAAAAATTCATTAATTATTCCATACCTTCCAGATCTAGTTAGTCTTTACCGATTCACGGTAATCTAAAATCATTCTAGGCAACACGCGTCGACTCATACATAACTCCGTAGAGATGTATGTCACAATACCGACTATACTATAATCATTACCAACCCGATACGCAATCCACCACATCTTTCTGGTCATCACGCTTTCTCGTAAATGCAAACAACATAACTGCAGTGAGGGACGACCCTAACAACACGCCTCTATCGCACGATCTCAGAGTGAGAAGAATGGAAACCAATCCTAAATGTCCCGCACTCCTCGATTATAGATGTGGTGCACAACACACCGATAATCAAGACTCTACTAGACACGGTGCCAGACACTTTCCGAGGACTAATCGCTCGATACCACTTTTGTCACGACCGACTCGGGATCGCGATCGTGCCCTACACAGGCACCCTTACCAGAAACATCGAGAAAATCAGCGGAACATACATGAAACTTATAAATAAAACATCGAGTAAAAAACAAAGTTAGCCGATGTCGGCTACCTTCCCGAACATATATAAATACAACCAAGCGGTTGCCTCATTTCTTTTACAACCGACCCACATATGTGACTACTGCACCTCTAAGAGTTTTAACATAACCATTTGTGGACAGGGCCCCGCCATACTCGAATATACATGAATCTACTACCTCGGGAAAACCGTACAAGAGCTAAGCCTCCGAGCAAATAGAGCTTTCTCTCAAAATCGAACCGAGATCCTAAGAGCAAGGATCACCAGTACCTGGTACCTGCGGCATGAACGCAGCCTCGGGCGGGGTCGATAACAGTACCGAATATGGAATGTAAATAACGTGACTGAAATGCAGATCATAACTGTACAAAAGAATGACAGGGCAAGTATAAAAAGTACATACCAGATCCTGCCGTGCCATTACCACTTATGAACTTAATCGTAGCTTATTATCATTTCCCATTTTCAATAAAAGTTATAGTCACACTCTTATGTACGTGATTTAGGAAAATCATTAAGTTCATTACCATATAACTTACTTATCTTTCATAACATAATCCGCCCCTTTTATGGAGGGACGCATATACTACCCGGCCCAATTCAGGACGCGATCAAGTCACACAAAATAACAAAGGGTGGCCGTGGAATCCCCCATCACTGCCAAGCCTATAAGTGTCAAATATAACCGTGGTCTCACGCCCATAATATCAATCCCGCGTGGAATCCTTCCTCACCGCGATCCATGATATAATATAACACCAATAGCATACATGAGCACCAAGTCCCACGGTGGTATAGCGTCTTGGGGTTTACCCTCACTTATACTCTTACCACGGAGAAGGTGGTAAAGCGGTGGTATAGCATCTTGGGTTTACCCTCACTTATACTCTACCCCGGAGAAGGTGGTATAACGTCTGGGGCTTGCCCTCATTTATACTCTTACCATATCTCAACCGGCCACAAACAACATATAAAGCGGTGGTACATGTCTTGGGGTTTACCCTCACTTATACTCTTACCTCGGAGAAGGTGGTATAACGTCTTGGGACTTGCCCTCATTTATACTCTTACCCTATCTCAACCGCCATCAAACAGACATAAGCACTACCTGTCTTTTATGAAAATCCGAATTTAACCCAAGTACTACAAATAGCTAAGCATACCCGTGGAATCCCACATCACCGCTTGCAGACGCCCAAGTAGCTTACCACAAGACACCAATTCTCCAACCGAGAGTCGCGCAACGTAATAAAACATAATACTTGCACTCAAAGGCTATCACCGACACATAGGCTAATTCTCAATTAACTAAGCCAAAGTACTTATCAAGGCACAAATAGAATAATTCTCATTTTACAAGCCTAAGTACTTATCCGCACAAATAGAATAATTCTCATTTTACAAGCCTAAGTACTTATCCGCACAAATAGAATAATTCTCATTTTACAAGCCTAAGTACTTATCCGGCACAAATAGAATAATTCTCATTTTACGAGCCTAAGTACTTATCAGCACAAATAGAATAATTCTCATTTTACAAGCCTAAGTACTTATCCGGCACAAATAGAATAATTCTCATTTTACAAGCCTAAGTACTTATCAGGCACAAATAGAATAATTCTCATTTTACGAGCCTAAGTACTTATCAGCACAAATAGAATAATTCTCATTTTACAAGCCTAAGTACTTATCCGGCACAAATAGAATAATTCTCATTTTACAAGCCTAAGTACTTATCCGCACAAATAGAATTATTCTCATTTAACAAGCCAAAGTACTACGACGTACATTCTTTTCAAAAGACTCTTTCCAAATAACACTTCCCGATACTAACAACCGTAGTATCAAGTCCTATTCACCTTTCAAGACAAGTCACAATACCTTTTAGAAATACAATTACCGCTTCTAAATCAAGTGACTTCCTTATTTAAAACCTTAAGCAATTGGTACCTTTAAAACAATTTGCCCTTCCTTAACACAAGTTATTTCTTTGATTACTTTATTAGAGAAAATCATTCTCTTAACCTTCCATAAAGCCGTTATAACCAACTTCCCATAAAGCCGTTATAACCCTTTATGGTTTAGACCAACACGTTCCTTTTATAACCAAGAGACTTCTACTTTTTGAAACCAAGTATTAAATACTTTCAAATAAATTCTCATAACTTTCAAAAATACAAATAGTCTCTTAACCTTTAGAAAACAAGTGACTCCTTTTATTATAAAACCTTAGGCAATTAATGCCTTAAAAATAAGTGGCCTTTTCACTAAAATCAAATCACTTATCTTTCCATAAGTCAAATATAACTAACTCCCATAAAGCCGTTATATTCACTTTATACTTTAGCCAAAAACAATTTCCTATCCAAGGACTTATACGTTTAAAACGGAACAAGTATCACATACTTGGAAACTCTTCAAGTCCCTTAACCTTAATAAAACTTAAGACATCCTTACTATTTTCAAAGAAGTGAGTTGATCTCCTAACCCACCCGACTTGGCATTACATAAAACAAGTAAAGAATATCATAGTCTTGTACGTCTACCGTACTACATACGTACAACTAGTCATGCTCAAAAGATAGGAAAAGTTCTACATAGAGTAAATCACATAACTACCTCTTAACTTCTAAGAGTAGAAGGAAACATGAAATGATACCACAAGTATATTCCATACATAGAATCATGCCAAAGGAAGGAAGAGGTTCACATACCGCGACGATTGTCGACAAGTAGCAAAATGCTCCAAAGTACCTCAACCTTGATAGCTATTCCACTCCAAGTAGGATACGCTATACTTAGTACTTCAACCTATAATGGTTACAATACGTCCATTAACCTTCTTACTTCACACGTAGTATTCTAAGTGCTACGTCACTAAATTCTACGAAAATCTGACAAAGACTTCCTTTGTGTTTACTTACTTTGCCACCTTTTTCAAGGCCGAATACAATAACCAAACAGCCCCAATTGACTCACAATTTCTATAAGGTACTCCAATAAAAACTAAACAGCCCCAATTGGCTCACAATTATATAGAAAGTAGTCCATTACAATGGAATAACCAACCAACACAAACTACATTCCAAATTCGGCCACCTTGATTCAACAAATCCAATTCTTGTCCAATTTCCATTTCAATCCAATTTAGTAGCATAACATGATATCAAGTCGCATTTGATTATAATAACCATAATCCTTAAGTCAATGACATGCGACGGTTCTAACAACGATTAAATTGTAATTCAACTTAGTAATGGATTACCTTACATTTCGGATTTCCAAGGTTATAATCAATCCATAATCTTTATAACTTCAATATAACAATTTCATGCTTGCAACATACAAAGCTAACAACAACAAAAATGAATAATCTTGTAATACTTTCAAAGAACAAGATTATACCTCAATGATTCTTAATCCAACTCCAACCAAGTCGCTTCCTTAGTAGTTTATAGCCCTCCAAGACTCTTCAAACCGCTTGTTGAGACCCTTAGAACAATACCAACAATTATCCTTCAAAACTCCAAGCAAAACCTAGAAAGACCCTTTAGGTTTTTCATTTGCGACTAACCCGAAACCAATCTTTGTCCAAGATTTTTCTATTGAGAAATGCTTACACTACACCTAAGAACCTTGGTTTAAAGTGGGGAGTGGAATGAACAAGAAACAAAAAATTTTCTCCTTCTAATGCTAAGTGAACCCGAGAGCTAAGCCTATGCTCTTCCAATTTTTGTGTGAAATTTCAAGTGTTGGCTCTTCTAGCACTACTAGTAATATAAAGAGTAAAGGATGGTCAAGATATCACCAAATGTGAGGCTTGATAAGCTCTTAGTAAGTCAAGAATTATTGACTAATTGACTTGGTCAAGAATGTCATGCTACACAAGTTGCAAGACTTTAGTCATCCAAGACTTACGGTAAATGCCCAAAATGGCCATGCCAGTTCGTCCAAGGCAAAGCTAAGGGGGTGACACGTGTTCTCCCGCTCGTCGCAATATTTCATTTTCCGACCATTTCCAAAATTCCGCTAAATAATTACTCGTCTCGAACCTTAACATTTTGAATTCTTACTTACATTCTTATAAACATATCACGAAATTCCGGTGTAACATTCTTCCCCTTAGAAACATTCGTCCCCGAATGTTCTTTCGAGTCAATCTTTATAATTTGCGACATAGTTTCCTTTCACAACCCCGTATACCAACAATGCCACACATGGCCCTAATACCTTGTACACGCATACTGCCCTCTTAAGCCCAAAAGAGATTATCTTTTCGTATTTCCAACTCATACTAGCATACATACATAACTTCCTTACCGATTCGGCCTCAAATCTTTGGAGTAACTCTATAAAACAATATAAGGCCATTTCCGCTTCATGACTGGTTCCGGTGGAACGCGCCCACGAACCCGTAAAACAATTAACTAAACTTGCCTTGCGCTCGTGACTCGCCACGTAGCGTAACTACTACCAACTGATCCCACTCCATTCCAGCCGGGAGACCCGCACAGTCCTCAACCACTCGCCACGCACTTAACTCTTATCCTCGTCCGACTTAAAATCTTATTGCAGAGAAAACCTTATACATCTAAGGTCTCTAGCTTATCAATATTCTTAGGCTCGCAATTTCCATGCTCCCAGCCTATCTTATCATCCCCCAGTAAACGGGTACAAAAACTTCTCACAAAACCATAACCATGTTGTCTCGATCACAACAACCATTATTTACTCTATACAGGCCTCATCCGTATAATCCTCTTAAGCTTACTACACAGCTTAATCTATTAACATGACATTTCCGTTAGGTTCCTTAATATGGCTTCAAGGGTTCACTACCCTATCGCATACCTCATCCTTTCCCAATTATCTCAAATAAAACACAAAACCTTGGCGAAAATTCATTAATTATTCCATACCTTCCCAGATCTAGTTAGTCTTTACCGATTCTGGTAATCTAAAATCATTCTAGGCAACACGCGCCCGACCTTCATACATAACTCCGTAGAGATGTATGTCACAATACCGACTATACTATAATCATTACCAACCCGGATACGCAATCCACCACATCTTCTGGTCATCACGCTTTCTCGTATGCAGAACAACATAACTGTTAGGAGGACGACCCTAACAACAGCCTCTATCGCACGATCTCAGAGTGAGAAGAATGGAAACCAATCCTAAATGTCCTGCCTCCTCGATTATAGATGTGGTGCACAACACACCGATAATCAAGACTCTACTAGACACCCTGCAGACACTTTCCGAGACTAATCGCTCGATACCACTTTTGTCACGACCGACCCGATCGCGATCGTGCCCTACCGGGCACCCTTACCGTAAACATCGGAGAAAATCAGCGAACATACATGAAACTTATAAATAAAACATCGGAAGTAAAACAACAAAGGTTAGCCGATGTGGCTACCTTCCGAACATATATAAATACAACCAAGCAGCTTGCCTCATTTCTTTTACAACCGACCCACACATGTGACTACTGCACCTCTAAGAGTTTTAACATACCACTGTGGCGGACAGGGCCCCGCCATACCCCGAATATACATGAATCTACTACCTCGTGGAAAACTGCACAAGAGCTAAGCCTCCGAGCAAATAGAGCTTTCTCAAAATCAACCGAGATCCTAAGAGCAAGGATCACCAACTGTACCTAAACCTGCGGCATTTAACGCAGCTTCGGCGGGTCAAGATAACAAAAATTTAATATGGAATGTAAATAACGACGGTAAATGCAGATCATAATCAGACAAAAGAACGACAGGCAAGTATAAAAGTACATACCAGATCCCGCCGTGTCATTACCACTTATGAACTTAATCGTAGCTTATCATCATTTCCCATTTTCAATAAAAGCTATAGTCACACTCTTATGTACATGATTTAGGAAAATCATTAAGTTCATTACCATATAACTTACTTAACTTTCATAACACAATCCGCCTTTATGCGAGGGACGATATACTACCCGCCCAATTCAGACGCGATCAAGTCACACAAAATAGCAAAGGTGGCCGTGGAATCCTCATCATCGCGACCTATAAGTGTCAAATATAACCGTGGGTCTCACGCCCATAATATCAATCCCGCCGTGGAATCCTTCCTCACCGCTATCCATGATGATATAATATAACACCAATAGCATACATGAGCACCAAGTCCCACCTGGTATAGCGTCGGGGGTTTACCCTCACTTATACTCTTACCCGGAGTATGGTAAAGCGGTGGTATAGCATCTTGGGGTTTACCTCACTTATACTCTTACCCCGAGAAGGTGGTATAACGTCTGGGCTTGCCTCATTTATACTCTTACCATATCTCAACCTGGCCAAACAACATATAAAGCGGTGGTACAGTCTTCGGGGTTTACCCTCACTTATACTCTTACCCGGGAGAAGGTGGTATAATGTCTTGGGACTTGCCTCATTTATACTCTTACCCTATCTCAACCGCCATCAAACAGACATAAGCACTACCGCTTTTTATGAAAATCCGAATTTAACCCAAGTACTACAAATAACGGAAGCATACGTGGAATCCTACATCACCGCAGACGCCCAAGTAGCTTAATACAAGACACCGACTCTCCAATCGAGTCGCGACAACGTAATAAAACATAATACTTGCACTCAAAGGCTATCACCAGCACACATAGGCTAATTCTCAATTAACCAAGCCAAAGTACTTATCAAGGCACAAATAGAATAATTCTCATTTTACAAGCCTAAGTACTTATCCGGGCACAAATAGAATAATTCTCATTTTACAAGCCTAAGTACTTATCCGGGCACAAATAGAATAATTCTCATTTTACAAGCCTAAGTACTTATCCGGGCACAAATAGAATAATTCTCATTTTACGAGCCTAAGTACTTATCCGGGCACAAATAGAATAATTCTCATTTTACAAGCCTAAGTACTTATAACGGCAAAAATAGAATAATTCTGATTTTACAAGCCTAAGTACTTATCAGGCACAAATAGAATAATTCTCCTTATACGAGCCAAAGTAGTTATCCGGGCACAAATAGAATAATTCTCATTTTACAAGCCTAAGTACTTATCCGGGCACAAATAGAATAATTCTCATTTTACAAGCCTAAGTACTTATCCGGGCACAAATAGAATTATTCTCATTTAACAAGCCAAAGTACTACGTACGTACATTCTTTTCAAAAGACTCCTTTCCAAATAACACTTCCCCGATACTAACAACCGTAGTATCAAGTCCTATTCACCTTTCAAGACAAGTCACAATACCTTTTAGAAATACAATTACCGCTTCTAAATCAAGTGACTTCCTTATTTAAAACCTTAAGCAATTGGTACCTTTAAAACAATTTGCCCTTCCTTAACACAAGTTATTTCTTTGATTACTTTATTAGAGAAAATCATTCTCTTAACCTTCCATAAAGCTGTTATAACCAACTTCCCATAAAGCCGTTATAACCCTTTATGGTTTAGACCAACACGTTCCTTTTATAACCAAGAGACTTCTACTTTTTGAAACCAAGTATTAAATACTTTCAAATAAATTCTCATAACTTTCAAAAATACAAATAGTCTCTTAACCTTTAGAAAACAAGTGACTCTTTTATTATAAAACCTTAGGCAATTAATGCCTTAAAAATAAGTGGCCTTTTCACTAAAATCAAATCACTTATCTTTCCATAAGTCAAATATAACTAACTCCCATAAAGCCGTTATATTCACTTTATACTTTAGCCAAAAACAATTTCCTATCCAAGGGACTTATACGTTTAAAACTAACAAGTATCACATACTTGGAAACTCTTCAAGTCCCTTAACCTTAATAAAACTTAAGACATCCTTACTATTTTCAAAGAAGTGAGTTGATCTCCTAACCCACCCGACTTGGCATTACATAAAACAAGTAAAGAATATCATAGTCTCAGACGCTCACTGCACTACATACGCATAACTAGTCATGCTCAAAAGATAGGAAAAGTTCTACATGTAGTAAATCACATAACTACCTCTTAACTTCTAAGAGTAAGGAAACATGAAATGATACCACAAGTATATTCCATACATAGAATCATGCCAAAGGAAGGAAGAGGTTCACATACCTCGACGATTGTCGACAAGTAGCAAAATGCTCCAAAGTACCTCAACCTTGATAGCTATTCCACTCTCCAAGTAGATACGCTATACTTAGTACTTCAACCTATAATGGTTACAATACGTCCATTAACCTTCTTACTTCACACGTAGAGTATTCTAAGTGCTACGTCACTAAATTCTACGGAAAATCTGACAAAGACTTCCTTTGTGTTTACTTACTTTGCCACCTTTTCAAGGTCGAATACAATAACCAAACAGCCCAAATTGGCTCACAATTAATATAAGGTACTCCAATAAAAAATAAACAGCCCCAATAGGCTCACAATAATATAGAAAGTAGTCCATTACAATGGAATAACCAACCAACACAAACTACATTCCAAATTCGGCCACCTTGATTCAACAAATCCAATTCTTGTCCAATTTCCATTTCAATCCAATTTAGTAGCATAACATGATATCAAGTCGCATTTGATTATAATAACCATAATCCTTAAGTCAATGACATGCGATTCTAACAACGATTAAATTGTAATTCAACTTAGTAATGGATTACCTTACATTTCGGATTTCCAAGGTTATAATCAATACATAATCTTTATAACTTCAATATAACAATTTCATGCTTGCAACATACAAAGCTAACAACAACAAAAATGAATAATCTTGTAATACTTTCAAAGAACAAGATTATACCTCAATGATTCTTAATCCAACTCCAATCCGAAGTCGCTCCTTAGTAGTTTATAGCCCCTCCAAGACTCTTCAAACCGCTTGTTGAGACCCTTAGAACAATACCAACAATTATCCTTCAAAACTCCAAGCAAAACCTAGAAAGACCCTTTAGGTTTTTCATTTGCGACTAACCCAAACCAATCTTTTTCCAAGATTTTTCTATTGAGAAATGCTTACACTACACCTAAGAACCTTGGTTTAAAGTGGGGAGTGGAATGAACAAGAAACAAAAAAATTTCTCCTTCTAATGCTAAGTGAACCCGAGAGCTAAGCCTATGCTCTTCCAATTTTTGTGTGAAATTTCAAGTGTTGGCTCTCTCTAGCACTACTAGTAATATAAAGAGTAAAGGATGGTCAAGATATCACCAAATGTGAGGCTTGGATAAGCTCTTAGTAAGTCAAGACTTATTGACTAATTGACTTGGTCAAGAATGTCATGCTACACAAGTTGCAAGACTTTAGTCATCCAAGACTTAAGGTAAATGACCAAAATGGCCATGCCATTTCGTCCAAGGCAAAGCTAAGGGGGGGTGACACGTGTTGCCCTCCCGTTCGTCGTAATATTTCGTTTTCCGACCATTTCCAAAATTCCGCTAAATAATTACTCGTCTCGAACCTTAACATTTTGAATTCTTACTTACATTCTTATAAACATATCCTGAAATTCCGGGGTGTAACAATAGGCGTCCCTCCGTAAAGAACCGGATTAGGTTATGAAAGATAAGTAAGTTAGTTGGTAATAAGCTTAATGACTTCTCCTAAGTATGTACGTAAGATATGGCTATAACTCTTAATGGAATGGAAAAGATAATGATATGCAATTAAGTTCATAAGTGGTAATGACACGGCAGATCCGTATGTACTTTTATACTTGCTCTGTATTCTTTTATGCAGTTATGATCCGCATTTCTTGTACTTTATTTCTGTTCCATATTAAATTTTTGTTATCTTGACCCGGGCTGCGTTAAATGTCCGCAGTTTAGGTATTACGCGATTATGGATCCGCGAGCTTAGGATCTGGTTCAAGATTTTGAGATGGCTCCAATGTTAGGAGTTGTCATGGCTATGTATATTCAGGGTGCACGGGGCCTTGTCCCGTCATAGTAGGTGTTCAAATCTTAGAGGTCTGTATTCACATGTGGGCTGGACTGGTTAGAATTGTAATTACATTTTTGGATAGTGTAAGCCCTTTTTGGGTGATTTATATTACGACAGCCTTATCGGCTTTGCCTTGGTTTTAAGAAAAAAAAAATGTGTTACTTATTTTCCGCAGCAGTTTATTATGTTGTATGTTTTAAGGGTGCCCAGGTAGGGCACCAGTCGCGGCCCGGGGTCGGGTCGTGACAGAAAGAATCGAAATTAAGTAGGGCAATTTGATTTTAAAAGGCATCAATTGCTTAGAGTGTAAAATGGGAATTTCTATGTGAAAAAAGGATCTTTTGAAAGAGTAGAAGTACATAGTACTTCGGGTTAAATTTCTCTGGATTCGATTAAGAAATGAGAAGGTGCCTTAAGGTCAAGAATGAGATTTATTTTGTAGATTAATGAAAGTCTAAAGAAGTTATGAAAGTACTTGGACGTACCGTCAGTGATGTGGGATTCCACGGGTATGCTTACATGGTCATAGTATGAGCTTATTTAAGACGTACCGACAGTGAGGTGGGATTCCACATGTATGCACCTTGGACATGCTTACGATGAGGGATTCCGAGGCATGCAACACGAGGTTACCTGGACGTACCGACAGTGATGTGGGATTCCACGGGTATGCTTCCATGGTCATAGTATGAGCTTATTTAAGACGTACCGACAGTGAGGTGTGATTCCACGGGTATGCACCTTGGACATGCTTACGATGAGGGATTCCGAGGCATGCAGCACGAGGTTACCCGACGCATCGAAGCTGATGTGGGATTCCACGGGTATGCTTCCAGTGTGGTTGTGACATTTGTATATTCCGTGGATTTGCTACCCACGAGGTGAGGAATACCTCATGCGAGTCCGTAGGGCTCATGCGGGTGAAATAGTCCCATGCGGGTGAGTACAGCCTATGCGAGGAATACCTCATGAGGGTCCACATGACCCATGTGGGTGAAATAGTCCCAAGAGTAGGAGTGTTTAATGATACTGCGGGGCGGATGACCTTGCTTTGACCATGAGCTTCCTATTTTCATGCAGTATTGTATATGCTTGATATTCTCATTATTAGTAAGGCACACTGTTCTGTAAACTGATTTTAATACATGTCTCCAGTTATTTTATACTTATGAGGTATTTTCAGTATTTTCCCAGTTTAGCATACTTGGTACCTGTTGTACTGACCCCCTTCTTCGGGGGCTGCGTTCATACCGTAGGTAAGGGTAAGCAGGTGGTGGATCCTCATCCTTAGGATCACTGGTCTGGTGTCTGAAGCTCCATTCTTCCGGAGGCTTTTTTTGTTGGTACGGTTTTTTCCTGATGCTATAGGTATTATGTACATTCAGGGGTATGGCGGGGCCCTGTCCCGCCACAGTTGTTATTCCTAGAGGTCTGTAGTCACGTTTGTGGTTTGGGCTGTAAGAACAAGTTGTACGGTTTACTTTGAGTATGTTTAATCTATGAAAGGCGGCCTTGTCGGCTAGCCAGTGATGTTTGCTATATTCAGGTTTATGTGTATGTATGTTCCGCTGCTATTCTCTGATGTATACCTGACGGGATGCCCCGATAGGGTACCAGTCGCGGCCCCGGGGTCGGGTTGTGACACAGGTCCAAGCTGAGAGAAGCTTGGGAGATTATGTGCTGCCAAGGGTGAATGGAGCACAAACTTGCATCAGGCTCCCAGTAATAGGAGCAAATAATTTCGAAATCAAGCCTGTGATCCTGAGTATGGTGCAGAATATTGTTCAATTCGGAGGGTTGTCATCGGAAGATCCTCATATGCACATAGCGAACTTCTTGGAGTTGTGTGCAACTTTCAAGTATAATGGCGTTACTGACGACGCCATCCGATTGAGGCTCTTTCCCTTCTCAATCAGAGATAGAGCAAAAGTTTGGTTGAATTCCCTGCCTACGGATTCTATATTCACATGGCAGAAGTTGGCACAGAATTTCTTAGCAAAGTTCTTTCCACCGTCCAAAGCCGCTAAGCTGAGAGGGGAGTTGAACAATTTTTACCAGGCTGATGGAGAGTCACTCTATGATGCTTGGGAGAGATTTAAAGATTTGCAGAGGAAGTTTCCACATCATAGCATTGAGCTGTGGAATTTGGTCCATATTTTCTACAATGGGCTAAGCGGGACCACAAGAACCATCATTGACGCAGCTGCAGGTGGAACCTTCATGAGGAAGACAGCACATGAGACCCATGATTTGCTAGAAGACATGGCCACCAATAATCATGTAACAGAGGACAGATGGGTTAGTGGAAGGAGAGCAATAGGAGTTCATGAGATTGATGTCATCACAGCGTTAAATGCACAGGTTGCTCTCTTGACCAAGCAACTGCAATGCAACACAATCGGTGAATGCAGTTCAAATGCCATTGAGTTGTGAAATGTGTGGGGGTCCTCATACCTTTGATAGGTGCCCATCAGCAGACCCCAACAGCATCTCTATCGAGCAAGCAGAATGCCAGACAATGGGGAATTACCAAAGGCCCCAGAATAACCCCTATTCAAATACCTACAATCCAGGGTGGAGGAATCACCCTAACTTTTCATGGAGGCGTGATAAAGGGCAGTAGAACCAGTTTCGAGGCCAATACCAAAAATCAGCAACCATTCACTCAGGCCTCATCTTCACAACAATTCAGTGCACCTGCTCAACAAGAAAAGCCAGATGAGTTGAGAGCATCCCTGTTGACACTCACCAACTCACAGACCCAGTTCATGGCAGAGACAAGATCCTCTATCAGGAATTTAGAGACACAGGTGGGACAACTAGCAAAGATGGAAAACAATAGGTCACAGGGTACTCTGCCTAGTAATACAGAGATGAACCCCAGAGAACAGTGCCAAGCAGTGCAGCTGAGAAATGGAAAGCAGCTAGAACAACCTACACCCCAGCCTGTGGTAGAACAGAGAGTAGATGCAGAGAAGGAGGAGGTTACTGAAGACCACCCTATGTTAGAGAAAGTTCCAACAGTCCCAGTGAGGGAATACACTAAAAATATTCCTTACCCTCAGAGGTTGCAAAGGAAAGCAGTTGATAAGCAATTCTCCAAGTTCTTGGAGGTATTCAGAAAGTTGCACATTAACATTCCGTTCATTGAGGCGTTGGAGCAAATGCCTACTTATTTTAAATTCATGAAGGAAATTCTTGGGAAGAAGAATAAGCTAGCCGAGTATGAAACAGTGGCATTGACAGAGGAATGCAGTGCTATCTTGCAGAAGAAATTGTCCCCCAAACTCAAGGATTCAGGGAGCTTCACATTGTCTTGCACAATTGGCAGGGTGACATGTAACAGGGCCCTGTGTGATTTGGGGGCCAGCATCAATCTCATGCCCTTGTCCGTTTTCAAGAGGTTGGGGTTGGGTGTAGCCAAACCAACCACTGTGAGCTTGCAGTTGGCGGATAGGACAATGGTGCACCCCAGGGTAATGATTGAAGATGTATTAGTTAAGGTGAGAAAATTCTTCTTTCCTGCAGACTTCCTCATCCTTGATATGGAGGAAGATGATGAGATTTCTATCATATTGGGAAGACCATTCTTGGCAATTGGGAGAGCCCTGATTGACGTGGAGAAGGGCGAGCTGACACTCAGAGTGGAGAATGAAGAGATGGTGTTCAAGGTGTTTAAACATATCGTTGAACCCCCAGTCATAAGCAAGTGTTTTGCCAAGATCACAAGATATCAGTTGAGAGACATGCCAAAGCAAGGAAATAAGTGCACGAGACAGGTGAGCAACGCTAAACCTTCTCTTGAGAAAAATGAGTAAAAGAAAAACAGAAGGCGGAAGCGAAAAATGATTATGAAATGGATAGGCTGTGGGGTTAATTTACCCCATGCCTCTTGATAAGGAACATGCTTCCTGCTAAAAGACGTTAAAGACAGCGCTACTTAGGAGGCAACCCAAGGTTATTTTATTTTATGCAATTTAGTTTGAGTTAGAACAGTCTCACGGGAGGTATTGTTTGCATGTTGTGATGACAGGTACAGGGCCAAAAATTGGAGGATGAAAACGTGAAGAGAAGAGAAAATTGGCTCAGCGCAACGGCGCCCAGCAGAGGGTCGTGGCACCGAAAATCCAGAAGGGCGGCGCAGGAAGTTGGGCGCCACGGCGCCGAAAGTCCAGAAGGGCTCTGAAGTTTGGGCGCCGCGGTGCCAAATCAGAGCGCCACGGCGCCGGAAGTTCAGAGGGTCGCAGAAGTTTGGGCGCCGCGGCGCCGATTGCAGGGTCGTGGCGCCGCGACGAAAAATCTGAATTTTAAAGGAGCCCTAATCCGATTTTCCCTTCTCCAAATCAAAAATCCAAAACCCTTCCTCTCTCCAAAACCCACGAAATCAGCCCTTTTACTTAAAAATCTTCCACAAACTAAACTCAATCACAACCAAAGTACTTAAATTCCTTACACCCTTAGCCATCTCAAACAACAACCCTCAATTCATCATTAGGAACAAGAAAATCTTGAAGAACACCGTCCAAGGTAACCTTTATCACTTTTCTTGAAATTTTCAAAACAATCAGGGGAGGTAATAGGTTTGGGGATGTGATTTATTGGTGGATAGTGTGTGGTGTGTTGAAGTTGGGTGTGAAAATTTCGCGAAAGATTATACGTAGTGAGCGTGGGGTGTTGCACCGGTGCTTTGAGTGAAGTTTGGGGGTTGAATAGTGTTGTAGTTTACTGATTACGCTGTGTGTTGATTGGTTTGATTGATAGTTGTTGGGTAATATCACGGAAACAAAGGAAACGCTGCCGAATTTATCTAAAAATGTCTGTCAAAAAGTGGAGAGCTTCCACATCCACTTTCGTCCCTCAATATGATACTACTAGGTTTGTCAGTCAAAAAGCAGAAGATAGATATTACAAACTTAGTACTAGACCCTTGATCCCTGAGAGAGGAATGGAGTACCAAAGGGAGTCATTTAAGGATGGAGATGCCTATGAGCCTATTCAGGCGATGATAGAGGTCATGAGGTGGAAGAGATTTGTTAATCCAGAAAGAATAGTACCACAAAACACCGTAATGGTGAAAGAATTCTATGATAACTTCCCGGAGAGGGTAAATGGTAGATGCTTTGTGAGAGGACAGTATGTGCCTGTGACGGCCGAAGTGGTGAATGAGCTATTAAGAACAGCCGACGTTAAAGAAATAGGCGATGATCGAAGCTATTTCAGAACTTGGTCTAGAGACGCCAACAACATCGACTGGGATATCGTCGCAAGCACATTATGCTACCCTGGGGCTGAGTATGATATTGCAAGAAATGGATCAAGAGGACTGAGCAGATGTCAGTTCAACAAAACAACCAAGGGTTGGTTATATTTTGTCAGTGCCCGCCTAATTCCATCGACGCACTTCACCAGAGTGCCAGCGGATAGAATAAAAATGATATATGGAATCATGGTAGGGAAGACGATTGACGTTGGGAAGGAGATATTGCAAAACATTGGAGAAATCAGTAGGTTGGTAACTACAGGTGGGTTGGGACATGGATCACTTATTTGCAGCTTATGTTCCAGACATAGAGTCCCAACCTAGCTACTGATACATATGAGAAGGGTCAACCTCCTGTGTCATATGAGATAGTGCATGCCTTCCCAGAACCGGTCCCTCCAGCAGCATCAAGAAGGAGGCCAGCACCACCAGCAGCAGCAGCAGAAGAAGCAGAAGCAGCAGAGGCTGCCATGGATGAAGATGAGCCTGAGACAGAGGCTCAGCATGAGGCAGGTAGCGGCCGCCAGCAACCCCTAGAATTAGAACATCTGGTGCCTATAATGGAGCAGTTGTTCATGAACCAGAGGAGGATGATGCAAAATTTTGACATAATGATACAAGGTCAACATGACCTGAGGAAAAGACAACAAGAACTAAGGCAGGAGCAACAATAGTTGCACCAGAGATTTGATGAGATGAGTTCCTTATTCAACCAGTGGTCCATGCATTATCCGCCGCCACCGCCACCACTTTAAACCAAGTTTGTAAGTTGTCCTGTTTTTTTTTGTATTTTTTTTAGTCTTGCACACATTGGGGACAATGTGTGATTTAAGTTTGGGGGGGGAGGGTATTTTATTGTTTTTTAGTCTTTTTGATTTGTTTTGTGTATTTTTTAGTATATTTTTTTGAGTCATAATTTTTTTTTTTAAGATGATGCATGCTGTAGTTACTGGAAACGCCTAGTGAAGTAAAAGTTGAATAATGTAATGGAATTAGAAGCAACCATCTAAACACTTAGGATAGATATGCCAAAAATTCATGAAATCGAACTATTTGGGGTATCTTGCTTGATCTATGCATTGGTAATGATTAAGCATATGTATCTGCTTGCTTTCTATTTGAGGCGAAATAGTTAGGATATGCATGTTAGGGATATGATTCATGCATTTCTTTGTTAGCCTTTTCTTACCATTCTTTGCCTATCCCTGACATTACAGTTGAATCCCTAGTCAACCCCATTGAGCCTAAAAATATGACCTTTTCTTTGACACCCTATAATTCCATATTTGTGTCATAAGTGAAAAATTGAGATGATTGGAATATAAAGTGTTGAAAAAAAGACAAAAGAGAGAACAATTTTGATGCACTCCAATGAAAAAGTAATAATAAATAGGCAAAAGCCTAAGTTTGGGGGTGCCTGCTATTCATCATACACCTCATTCTCTCAAAATAAAAGAGGGGAAAGATAGGTATGAAGTGAAAAAGAGAATCAAAAGAAAAAGAAAGAATTTAAAGCAAAAGAGCTTATGGTACGTAAATTGAGCCTAAATGCCTATTTTTACCTACCCCTGCCTAAACCTACATTACAACCCTGAAAAGCCCTGAAGATCTCTAATATGTGTATTCATGATTAGTGGAGAATAGCAAGTAAACATGCCATAGGATTTTGAAATTGATATGCATAGTTAGGTATTCTTACTTCCATTGAGCATGATTAAATTGAATTTGCGAAATATCTGACTTGAAGTGTTTAGAATGCTAAAAATTCATGTTATATGTTCCAGCATATTATCGTACTAACCTTCATGCTTTTCTAAGTGACAATTGTGCAGCAAATTGATCAGTGTCTTTGAGTCATTTTATTTTATTTTATTTTATTTCATGTCTTTATTTCTATCTTTTTTAGCTTTACTCGAGGACGAGCAAAATTTAAGTTTGGGGGTTTGATCGGTGTATTTTATATACACCTTTTGAGTCATTTTTAGTTAGTATTTTACTCATCTCATTTATGTTTAGTATAGTATTAGGGTCGTTTTCCTTTCTTTTGTGTCACAGCGGTCATAAATGGAGAAATGACAAAAAGGAGATGAAATGAGCATAAATGAGATGGAATTGCACACTAAAAAGGTCAAGAAATGAAGCCTAAGATGTTCCGAGAAGTACAGAGGAGATCAGACGAAGACCGGACGAAAAAAGGATGAAGAAACGAAAAAATGCCAAATTCACGCCTCCGGCGCCTGGCAGAAGCGCCGCGGCGCCCAATGTTCTGCGGAGTCCGAAAGTTGCAGATTCTTCAGCGCCATGGCGTCGGACTATAGGGCCACGGCGCCGACGCGAGATTTCTGTGTTTTGGGCCGAATTTGACACGTTTTCAGGGTTCAAAAGGGATAACTTTTCTTACCTACATAATCCTTAACCATTTACCTAAAGGATTCTATAATTTTTCCTACCTACATAATCATTAACCCTTTACCTAAAGGATTCTATAACTTTTCCTACCTACATAATTCCTAACCCTTTACCTAAAGGATTTTTGGGCTATAAATAGTCTTTACATCATTAGAAGAATTCATTCCATTCTCCATCCATCATTCTACCAAATTTCATCTTGTAAATATTCCACAACACAATTTTTGGATGCTAGAAGGTTTGGAGACTTGTTCTTGAGTATTTTTCTTTTCTTTCTTTTGTTTTGTTTATTTCAGTTCATGTATGGAGATTATATTAGTTCTTAGCGTGACTATGGCTAGGAGCTAATTACTTTGTTAGGGATTTCCTTGTGATTCTCTTGAAATTCTTATTCATGAATTAATAAATTAGTTGATTTCTTCTTCACTTGTTTAAGATTTATTCAATAGTTGTTTTGATTGCTTGATAATTAATTGATCACTAGTTATCATCACTTATATGAGTTCTAATCAAAATCCGGGAGATTGTGAATATGCTATAGTTGAATAAACATAGGTTTAAATCGTAGACGAAAGTACCCCGATACTTATGTAGCTTAATAGGTTATTGCTCTTAATCCTCATTTGTAGTCAATATTGTCACCGAAAGGTAGAAGGGTTCTCCATTGGGGTTGAGTGTTTATATTACCTTAACAGGAGTATAAAATGGTCTAGTTAACCTGATATCTTAACGTAGAAGAAGAAGTTAGTCTAATTGTATTAAGAATTGAATAGAGTGGATAGTTGATGATCTTGGAAGCCCTAATTCTCCATCATAACTTATTTAAATCAAATTATTTTCATAATTACTTTATTTCCTGCATTATTAGTTTAGAATTCCAACTCATTTAACGTTAACCAAATAGAAACTAAAGCATAGATAATCGGTACTTGAAAATCATTCCCTGAGGACGATATTCGGTCTTACCTAGACTATATTACTTGTCACGATACGTGCACTTGCGTTTAGTGTGTGCATAAATCGCACATCAGACCCCTCGAGGGCCTATCTCTATCAGATGCTCTAGGATGAAGTCATGCATGAGAAATCAACTTACTCATATTCTCTGACGGATCTGTCTCAAAAGAGAGCATACTACTCGTATTTACACTCAATCTCCTTGCTAATCATAACCCTATTGGAAGAAGGTATGGTTGTAATCATAAACACGATAAAGTTTACGGGAGAATTCTTATAATTTAGCTCTATAGCACTATTCTAGATCAAGAAAGAAGGTAACCGTCATCCTAAATGCTCTGTAGCATCCTGTCTATAAGTGTGGTGCACAATACACTCATAAACAAGACTCTACTAGACACGACTTGTAGACTCCCTAGGACTGACCTACTCTGATACCTAGTTTGTCACGACCCAAACCGGAGGCCCATGACGGGCACTCAGACCCTATCTGTCAAGCACCACTAATCACATATTTACCAGCTAACCGTAATTAAGCATGGTCACGAGGGCCGTTACGAGATACCCTTTTTGACATATGAAAATAGTAAACTGGAAAAGTTAGGTAGAATCCTGCAACCAGAAGGACTCAACCTACATACATATACATACCAAGGCCGACAGAGCCATACACGATTATTATACACATGACAACTGTCTACAAGCCTCTAAAGAGTACCTGACATCATAAGGTCGGGACAGGGCCCCGCCATACCCCTATGCAAATAAAAAATATTGTATCATGACTAGACTGCAACTCTGGAACAAATAGAGTGCTCCAATATTATCTGAACCAGCAACCTACTAGTGCGGACTGTCACCTTGTCTACCTGAACCTGCGGGCATGAAACACAGCATCCCCGACAAAAGAGACGTTAATACGACTGATGTACTGAGTATGTCAGGCATAAAAAATAGCATAATAGTTGATTTACTGCAATGTATGTTTCTCTTGTGGTAAATCTAAGAGTTATTACTTATTACATCTCTATAACCCTTTCTATTATAAGGCCAAAAAAAATCCCCAATATGCAATAGTATTATTCCCTTTTATTCCCCACCCCAGCCATTTCCTCTTCTCTCTTTACCTATTTTATTTTTAAAATACATGATGCCAACTTTGTCCCTCAGAAAATGAACTTTTTAAGGTTTTGTTTTTTTAAAAAAAGAACAAGTTAGGGTGTAAATCGTAAAAAGATAGAAGGATAAAAAGGGTGCAAATAAAATAAGATTACATACATTTAGGTTGAAAAATGCAACGAACTCGATTATAGAAGTACAATTGGCGCTCTTGAATATCTTACTTTGACGCGTCCTGATGATCTTACTCATAGTGTTAATCAATTTTGTCAATTACTCTTCGATCAACGCCAGGACTTTCTGTTTTCTTAGGTGCTAACTTCATCTCTAGGTCATCTAAAAATTAACATACAGTCGCAAAATCTAATGTTGGAGCTGAGTATCGTGCTTGCCTCTCTTGCAACCGAAATTACATGGATTTTCATTTGTTGAGACATCTTGATGTACCACTTCCACTTGTAGTTTACTCGAACAACATTAATGCTCTGCACCTTACAAGCAACCCAATTCTCCATGCTCGGAGAAAACATGTTGAATTAAACTATGAATTCGTCCATGAAAATATCACAACTGGAGCAATGGTCACTAGATATGTTCCTTCCCAGGCTCAAGTAGCTGACATTTATACGAAGGCTTTGTCGAAACAAAAATTTCACTAATGTCCAGCTTGAAGGGGATGAAAGTGAGCTCATAATATGGATCCTACATGAACTAGTATAGACACTTTGTATTGGAGTTGTAGAGTCCTAGGAACTTTGTATTAGACTAAGAGATTTTATAAAAGGACGAATAGAACCTGCTGTGTAAAGCTACCCTTGATTATTCTTATTGATGAAAGACATATATATACAAGTTACAATAGAAGAATCATATTCCTACTTTACATCTAAATTCCTATTCTATAAGGAGACTAACTATACAATTATGGTAATATTACAATTCTAATTAAGGTATAAGACTAATATACAAACTACCATAATTTAATATACAAGGTAGGCCTCACGGACTGAACATGGCTGGGCCTCACGTAGACCCACTGTTTAACACACATCCGCAGTCATAGCGGGCGGTCTTCGTACGCTGAGACTGTCTCTAAAATCTTCAAAAAGGACCGAGGGAAGACCATTTGTAAAGATGTCTGCAATTTGATATCTGGAAGGGACATGGCGGACGCGTACTTGTCTTTTAACTACCTTCTCTCGAACAAAGTGAATATCCATCTCTATGTGTTTATTGCGCTGGTACTGAACTGGATTACCATAAAGGTAGATGAAACTTTTATTTTCATAATACACTAAGGTAGCCTTCTGAATAGGACAATTGAGCTCTAAACGTAGATTTCGTAACCAACATAACTCAAAAACCACATTCGCTACCCCTCGATACTCGGCCTCTGCACTTGAACGTGAAAGCGTGGATTGACGCTTGGCAGACCATGAGACCAAGTTATTACCTAAAAACATACAATAGCCAGACGTAGACCGTCTGGTGTCAGGACAACCACCCCAATCAACATTTTTATAGGAGACTAGTGTAGACGTCGACAAAGGATACAAATGCAAGCCATAATCAAGTGTTCCATGAATGTACCTAAGAATGCATTTGAGCGTATTCATATGTTCAACTCTAGGTTCATGCATAAACAAACACACCTGCTGGACGGTATATGTAATATCTGGTCGTGTGAACGTAAGATACTGAAGGGCGCTTGGAAGACTACGATAGCGGGTCAGATCCTCATAAGGAGAGCCAGTTGCAGCACCTAACTTGGATTTAGTATCAACTGGAGTAGAAGTGGACTTACAGGATGACATCCCAAACCTCTCAATGATCTCTATTGCATACTTCATCTGTGATAAGAACAATCCACCTGCATGACGAGTGACAGCAATCCCCAAAAAATAACTCAATGGGTTCGAGTCCTTTATGGCAAACACAGAACTGAGCATTGTCATAATAGACTGGCGTAATATATCAGAAGAGGCAGTAAAGATAATATCATCCATATATAATAGTATATAAGCCATTGAAGAACCCTGTTGATAGATGAACAATGAATTATCAGACCTGCTGTGAGAGAAGCCCATAGTTGACACATAGTCAACAAACCTCTTATAACAAGCCCGTGGAGACTGCTTAAGCCCATACAGGGACTTTTTCAATAGACAAACATGAGGAAATCGAGTATCCCTAAACCCCAAGGGTTGATGCATATACACTGTCTCCTTGAGATCACCATGTAGGAAAACATTCTTCACATCTAGCTGATGAATGGGCCATGATTTAGAATGAGCCAAACTGAGCACAGTGCGAATGGTATCCGGTTTGACCACCGGGCTAAATATCTCACCACAATCCACACCAAATTATTGAGTCTTACCATCACCTACAAGAAGAGCCTTATGTCTTGCAAACGAACCGTTAGAATTTTCCTTATAAGCAAAAATCCATATAGACCGAATAATATTAACACCAGATGGACGGGGTACCAACTCCCACATCTTATTATCAATAAGAGCATTATATTCATCGGTCATGACAATTTTCCAATTAGGGTCATTTAAGGCAGACACGGGATTACGGGTTAAGAGTGACCTAAGAACGTTAAAATTTAAATTAAAATGTCTTTTTAATTTAATACTCTGTTGACTGCGAGTGATTGGACCATGACTCGGGGCAGAATTGGGTGAATTTTCGGGAGATGGCCCATTTTCGGAAATTATCGTCGGAGGCGCCGCGGCACCGGGATCCAGGGTCATGGCGCCTACGGTCTAGTGGCTACTGGACGTTAGGCGCCGCGGTGCCTCCCCTAAGGGTCGCGGCGCTGACGACGATGTCAAATTTTGTTGGTCACTGGATGGCAGGCGTCGCGGCGCCTCCTCTAAGGGCCGAGGCGCTGACGACGAATTTTGAGATAGATCCGAAAAATGACGGAGAATATAGGGGGAGATATCATCATCAAAAAAATCATACGAACTAGGCACGGGTATTTCTACTTTAGAAAATGAAAATTGTGACTCATCAAAGAGAAGATGACGACTAATGATGATTCGTTTAGATGACAAATCAAAGCATTTATAACCATGGTGATTTGACGAATAACTCAAAAACACCCAAGGGGTAGAATGTGCCTTAAGTTTGTTAATTGTGGTGGATGGAAACAGTGGATAACATAAGCATCCAAAGACCCTAAAATGAGAATACGAAGGAGTCTTATTGTATAAAACTTGAAGATGGGATGATTATGTCAAACCTTTAGAAGGAAGAATATTAAGTAGATATGTAGTCATTTATAGCGCATGATGCCAAAACAACGGAGGGATGGAAGAATGAACCAATAGGTGCGGATAATGTTATTAATGGTATGAATTTTCCATTCAGCCTTCCCATTTTGTGAAGACGTATGAGGACAAAAAAAATGAAAATTTATCCCATTTTGAGCACAAAACTCCCGAAACTCCCCATTGTCATACTCTTTGTCATTATCACATTGAATGTTCTTTATTTCCCGTTCGAATTGAGTTCTTATGAAAGCTCTAAATTTTACGAAGATGACAAAAACTTGGAATTTTTCGCAATTGAAAAAGTCCATAAAAATTTAGAATAATCATGTAAGAATAAAACATAATATCGATGACCCATAGAACTGAGAACGGGAGATGTCCATAAATCGCTATGAATAATATTAAATGGCATTGAAGTATGAGAATTCGACGCTACAAATAGTAACTTAATAATTTTTTCTATAGAACAAGATTGACAATTTGGAGTACTACTCGTACCCTTACAGGAAATAAACTTATTTCTATCTAAAGTAGATAAAATAGACGACCCCGGATGACCCAGAGGAGCATGCCACAAGGAAGGAGTAAGAGCTGCAAAAGTGGATGGCACGGTCTGACGCGAGAAACCGAGACTTGGTGTGATTGGATAAAGATCTCACCTACTGTCACACCTCATGAGAGGACTCCCCGTCTTGAAATCCTTCACAGAAAACCCAAACGGGTCAAAATTAATAAAAACCCAATTATCAGTGGTGAATTTACGGACAGACACCAAAATTTTAATTAGTTTTGGGGCATGAAGTGTATTTTTCAAGACAAGTGATGGATGAGGAGGGGACAAAGTTTTATGACCATAACCTTAATTAGAATTGAATTGTCATTACCAACAATTATACCACGATGACTGCTCAAATTAGAATAAGATGAGAGAGTATCTTGGTCAGATGTCATGTGGGTGGTGGCGCCGGTGTTCATGTATCAATTCGGGTCTGGTTGAGTCATTCCAAGTGTGTGCATTGTAGCTTCAATATCGGTCTGTGTGGGTCCCATTGCGTGATGGGCACGGAGGGCGAGGCCAGTATCTCGGATCGCTCGGTCGGCCCATAAAATGGTTCAAACTTGAGCCGACCAGAAATTGGGCCTGCATCGGGTGGGGCCAAACCGGGGCCTAGTGGGTGAAGGCGCGCGCTAGGTCACCGAGGCGGCTACCGAGTGACAGGGATCGGGACCCACTTCCACTGCATTGGGGCCCACTGCTGGCCCATGTCTGCAGATGTTGCTGACTGCCGCCACTACCATTGTTCCGGTGGGTGTTGCCGCCGCAATTTTTGCCATTATTTTTCATATTTTGCCTCTTTTTACCACCACCGTTGTTGCGATTTTGGCTCGAGTTGGTAGAACCGGAAGGAGAAAAATTGCACTCAGTCATCATGACGACATGATTAGCCCTAATAGCCTCTTTCTTAGCCAATTCGACTTCTTCCAATGTAAGCATAGAGTGTGCTTGGTAGAATTCCAGCAAGGCGAGACGACATTATAGGCCTTAGACAAGCCCGCAACCATTTGTAGGACGAGACGACTATTGTGCACAGGAGCACCCACATTGAGAAGTTGATCTGCCAAGTCCTTGAGTCGTTTACAATAAGAAGAAACGTTAGAAAAATTCTCCATAGCAACTTGAGAAATTTTCTGCTCAAGGATACAATGTGGGAATGATTGTTATCTTGGAAAATATCACGCAATCGATTCCATGCAGCCATAACCATGGAGTTGGGCTCCATAATCGTCTATAAAAGGTCCATGGATATTGTGGCATAAATCTATTGAAGAACCTTTGCGTCAAGCGTGACCCATAATTTTGGATCCTTCGCTTTGGTGGGTACATCATCATCTTTGGTGGTCTCATCCCCCGTTATAGGAGTCGGAGGGATGATGTGGTGAAGAACTTGATGAGCCATTGCATGAATTTTGAATAACTCCGCCCACATCCCATATTGGACATTTTCTAAGTCAAGAACAATAGGAAGAATGCTATTGATGTTGGAAACTGTGACGGCAGGATGAAACGTGTTCTTATCAGTCATAGTGTATAGAACAACAAGATTCAGAGAAGAGATTGGGGAATACAAGAACAGCCGAGAAGTGTCTCAGATGTGTAGGGATTTGCACGACAATTTGAGAAACAAAGAGAGGAACGGAAGCAAGGTAAAAATAACCTAGACTCTTGATACCATGAAAGAAATGATCCCCTTGATTATTCTTACTGATGAAAGACATATATATACAAGTTACAATAGGAGAATCTGATTCCTACTTTACATCTAAATTCCTATTCTATAAGGAGACTAACTATACACTTATAGTAATATTACAATCCTAATTAAAGTATAAGACTAATATACAAACTATCATAAATTAATATACAAGGTAGGCCTCACAGACTGAACATGAACTGGGCCTCACGTAGGCCCACTATTTAACAAATAGAAAGCTTTTGCCTATCTCTGAAGCTTTAGTTTGTAAATGTTCTTGATGGTATTAGAGCAGGTAGAGGTCTTGGAATAATGGAATTCCATCGCCACCCATTATCAAAAAGATTTTTTGCATGTTTGGCCATGAAAAAAAAATCGAACCCGCACGTGAAGGGGTGTACAGAGTATATAATTAAGTAAAAGTGTGGTTTTATTTACTTAAATTTATTCTCTGGAAACCGGGCTGCCATTTTATTCTCAATACTTGTGTTCTAATGTTTTGGTCCTTTATCTTTTACTTCCTCGGCAGGAAATTATGTTCGTAATTTAGTAATTATTTTGTGGTACGGGGAGGGGGAGTTAATGTGAGTGTAACGTCTGAGAATGTTAGGTACAATTAATACCAACTCATGTCTTCTTTTGAGTAAGGCAACGCGACAAGCATTTCGTACAACATATGAACTGCCTTGTTAGTTTTTACTACAGAAAAAACAAAAAAGAATATTATGGGATATGTAGGGCTGTTCACCGGACCGAACCGAAGACCGAAAATTATAAAATGGAGGATCGAAGTGTTGAGATATACCACATATATACATTGTATATATATGTGGTTAGTTAGTTGTTAATTAGATATTTTGGTATATTAGATATTTTGGACATTAGTTAGGTATTTTGTCATTTGGCGATATTTTGTCATTAGGGAAGTTTAATTTTTAGTCATTTATTATAAATAGGGATATATTTGTAATATTCACTTTGAGCAAATTATAATAGAAAATTTTGAGAAGAGCATTTGCTCCCAAGTTTTGTTTCTCTCTTCTGCGATCTCTCTCTCTCCTTTCTCTCAAACCTTCTCGTCAATTCTGCTTCGTCTTTCATGAATCATAAATATGCAATACGAGATTCTTAACATGGTATCAGAGCAGGATAGATCGATCCAATCACAATCGCAGTGAGGAATCTGAAATTCAAAAAAACTGAAAATCAGAAAATAGCGATTGAAAATCAGAAGCAAAAATCATAGACTCGAAGTGTGTTTTTAATCGAGCGAACTGAAGGAGATGATCGAGTATAAAGAGGAGGAACAGATGCGATCGATCAGGAGTTCTTCAATTTCACAAAATTGAACATCCATCGTGATGAATTGAGCAGGATCGAGGTGCGATTCAGGAATTGAATCGATCCAGAGATCAATTGATCGAAGAATTAACGATCGCGAAGGGACTGAAAATTAGAATCACGACGAAATCAAATCTCAGGTTCGAGATCGAAATCACGACGTAATTGGTTTCTAAGTTGTGAATCAATCCAATTTGTTCAAATTTACTAAAAATGATTACAATTGGAGAAAATCTGAGAAACGAGACATCGATTCCTGCAGATACACTCCGCTTTTAGCTATCGTTGCGACGTCGCAGATCGCCGAGGATATCGAGTTTCTGGAAACTCAACTTCATTTATTCCGTGTTGGTGAATCATTTAGTGTTGATAAAGTTGTATTTGTGTTGTTGAGTTGACGAAATGGAGGGACAATGTGGAGTTCGTCGTTGTTGTGTTGGCTGGTTGTTGCTGCTTCTATTGTGGCTGATTTTTGTGTTAGTTTCTATTCATGTGGTGGTATTAGTGTTTCGTTGCTGCTGTTGATGAAAATGCATGAGCCATCTTTGGTGTAGCTATCTTGAAGGTGGCATTTGTATCTCTTCTTTGGTGTGATTGTTTCAGGTGAGCAGTTGGTGTAGATGTTGATATTGCAACTCATGCTAGGGATATTAATGGATTTCTATGGTTAAGAAGATCATAGAGTAGGAAATGTCTATCGATAGGAGGATCGAAGAGTTTTTAGCGACAAATAGACTAAGAATTGAGGGATACTTCATCGAAGACAATATGGATTGAGTGAGATTGCGTGATGAGGATCGAGGGATTCTCTACCAAGCGAGACTAGAGAACGAGGGGTTCTTGCCGCTTATTAAAATAGTTGGCGTGATGAGAATCGAGAGATTCTCTAGTCCGAATGAGACTAGAGATGAGGGGTTCTTGCCGTCGTTTTTACATAAGGAGAATCAAGGGATTCTCTAGTCCGAGTGAGACTAGAGAATGAGAGGTTCTTCGTTGTTGTTGTGGGAGTTGAAAGCTCCTACTTGAAAAGGTTAATGCTGCAGCTACTGGTTTTTGTTGTGGTTCTTCATTGTTTTGTGTTGGACACTGCTGAGTTGCCTATTTACTTGGAAAATTCGGTGAACAGTATTGAAGCTGCTGTTGTGTAGCAGTAATGAAGCTGCTGCTATCGTTGCTTCTGCTAAATGATGCTGATTTTGAGGAATCTTGTTTGCAAGTTGTGGTGCTGCTTGTATTTCCTGCTGTTGCATGACTGTTTTTTTTTTGTGAAACTGCTGCAGTGTTGTTGATGCTGCAGTGTATGATGGCTGCTGGAAAATGACTGCAGCTGCTGGAGTATGTTCATATTTGCATACAACAAATGAATGGAAAGAAAAGCTTGACGATTGTTCAAGGATAATGAGATTGGTAAAGTGATACAACTTCAAGGTTATTTGGATGCAACAAAGAAGCTACTATAGGAGATTGCCCAGATTGGGACAATCTCTGCAAATGGAGAAACTGCAGCTGCTTTCATTGTTCACGCTGACGCTTTTGGTCGATCAAATTCTTGAGATTTTCGAACAAGGACATTGCTTCAAGCTAGACCAAACCGCTTTGATGCCTAGCTTGAGGGGATGTTGAGATATACCACATATATACATTATATATATATATATATATATATATATGTGTGTGGTTAGTTAGTTGTTAATTAGATATTAGATATTTTGGACATTAGATATTTTTTGGATTAGTTAGATATTTTGTCATTAGGAGATATTTTGTCATTAGGGGAATTTAATCTTTAGCCATTTATTATAAATAGGGATATATTTATAATATTCACTTTGAGCAAATTATAATAGAAAATCTGAGAAGAGCATTTGCTCCCAAGTTATGTTTCTCTCTTCTGCGATCTCTTTCTCTCCTTTCTCTCAAACCTTCTCGTCAATTCTGCTTCGTCTTTCATGAATCATGAACATGCAATACGAGATTCTTAACACGAAGACTAGACCGACAATTATAGGTCCTGTCGGTCCGGTCTAAAACCCGGACCGGACCGGTTCTAAAAAAAAGTTCAATTTGACTAATTTAATCTCTTTTAAATTTGATCAAAATTCATGTATTGAAACTTAAATTACTTTGATATTTATCACTACGAACTATACAGATACGGTTCATGGGCAGTAGAGATCCAAAAAAAAAATACAATTAAAGTATAAGAAAATAAGAAGAAGTAAGTCACATATTACAACTTCATATCCAAAAATAATCCCAAAACCAAATTACTAGAAATATTGAATCCAAGTCTATTAAAAATTAAAAAAAAAAATCCTCAAATCTTGTACAATAATGATACTAATGGACCGATTTGAAGATTGTTTTTAATTTTTAATATTGAATCGAAGGCTATTAAAAAAAAATTGAATTGACTAACGTAAATCATCTTTAAAGAGGCTTTTCCATATAATTCATTAACCATAATAAATTTTAGAGACAAGACGAAAATTGAAATAACAAAAATACGAATTCGAAACTTCAACATTGTATTGGAGAAGCTCGTTAACATTAAAGCACTAGAATTTCTTTTTTATTTTAAAACCCCCCTTGATATTAATTTTAGAGATGAAAATCAATTATATTAAGAACAAATAATGGGAGCGCATGAGTTAGGATACATGCGATCCAAAATAATAACAAAAGCCATAAACATGTGAGGTTCAAAGCCTGGTTGCACCACCAAGCTAAAAACGTCGTCGCTAATCAAAATGGTAGTGCGAGCGCGAGTAGTAGTGTTAGCCACTTTTCGAGATATATTGGCTACAATATGACCATCAGAGTTGATAATGTTGCAATTTCGCCTACGAAAAGAACCCTCCACCTTGTAATTCGGCCTCCTCCTCCATTTGTTCGTAACATTATTCTCTCCGGCAGCAAATACTTGAGCCTGGCATGACGTAGTCGTACTTGCTCCCATTATTGTAAACAGAGATGACGGAGGTCGTCTCATTACGAACAAAGGAGTAGAATTGTTTAGATCAGTGGATCCATCATCGTCTTCTTCACCTCCTCTATATCCATTCCATTCATATTGTAATTGCACGCTCATCTGTTAATATAATATATGTATTATTCGTAATTGATTATGACTAAATACATCGATAACCTCCTCTTAAATTTATCGCTAAATTTCATTTAGATATTTGTATGACTTTTTTCTTAGGTATTCGTGTCTGAAAGTTTGAATTTTTTTTTGCTTATACCTTCAAGCGTCATTACGTAGCCACATAAAATATGTCATTTCTTTAACTTTATACATATGAACATCAATTAAAACAGGTCTGAGGTCTTACGACTTATTGAGACTAACACAAATACTTAAGGAAATTAACATATTTTAAGTGGTTAATTTAGCTACGTAATGAGCGCTTGAAAATACGAGGAATCTTTTTCAAAATATGAGTCACAAGTATCGGATAAGAATATTTTATCATGTATGTTTAGTGCTAAGTGATACAGATCATAGTTCGAGTGTTTAAATAAAATTTATGGACAAATTTAAGACATTATCGATGTATTCAACCTTGATTACTTAGAACAAGAAATGAAGATGAGGATTAAAGTAAAGTAATGAATACAATACCTGTGGTCTCAATGTTAAGAGAGGTTTACCGTGTGCGTCCATGAGTACAAGTCCACCAGATCTGCTGCCTCGGCTAGCAATGGATCGATTCTTCCTTCGGGTGTAGTTGTCTACCCGGAAAACTAATCTGCCTTGCTTATCAAACACCGTGAATCCATCCGTTCCTTGGAAACTCATACTCGATTTCTTCCACACTGTGAATATAGACGGGCAATTAGCCCGCGACCTACTTAATATTAACCGAGCTGGAGGAGCAGGAGGAGGAAGACGAATATTATTATTATCTTCGCGATCATCATTGTTATTGTAAACCGGAGGTTTGCTTCGTAGCTTTCTATGATGATATGTTGGATGAATCTTTGACATGTCAAGTAAGATGAAAAAAATGCAATGAATTGTTTAGAAGACCGACTCAAATTACTTTCTTTTTTCGATTGGAAGAGATAAATATTGATTAACTAATTTGACTAACATTGAACTTCCTCTATTAATAAACTTTAATTAGAATCAAATTCCTTGAAGAATAGTCGGATTATTTAATATGATTAATATATATAATGTCTCTAATTTGTTTTTGACCATGCATAGTGGAAGATGACGAGCCTTTGTCACGTCCTAATTGGTTTCAAACTTAGTACGCAAAATATTATTAATTAACTATTCTACTTTATGAATGTAAACTGGAAGAGTATTGGCCAATGGAATGAAAATGCTATAAGAATTAATGTATGTATGTGGAAAGCGAGACCTATATTTCAACTAATTTATGTTTGTTTCTCTATATTTTCCTTCTATTTAATTAGCAATCAGAAATTATTAGTGGATGGTATTAACTAGTGGTTATTAACAATGTTAAACATCAGGATAACATTTAGGTAGGGCCAGCTGGCCTTATGTCCACTTCCATTCGTTGTTACATGAAATAAAAATATATATAGGTATAGATCATCCTACAGTACAATATGATCAACTCTTGTGATAAATAATAGGCTAGTACGTTGCCCACGGGAAGAGTAATCACCCTAATATATAATGGTCAAATAACAAAACAATGGGATTTGAATACAAATGCTGTGGCGGCGTTAGAAACCTAACGTACCGGTTCGGTAGAAAACTAATAAATTTAATTTAAATATTATATTTATCTTAAAAAATTATTTAATTGAAATTATTAAATTAGAATTAAATAACTTAAAAAGATGAAAATCCTAAATTTATAAATTTCAAATCCTAAATTTCAAATTCTAACTACATCGCAGTTAAGGAAAGAAAGAAGAACAAGACAACTTTAGTTTTCTATGGGTGCGCCAGGCATGGCTATAATGCAAGACTAGTTATGGCTACGCCCTTTCCACTTAAAAAAAATTAGTTGATTATTTATAATATTCTATAAATGCATCTCTAAGAGATTACGTGGTTATTAATATTATAACGTAACTCTTAAAATTGTCTCGACTAATGATCATCGAGAATGAGATATTGATGATATGTGATACGTCGACGTGTGGTCTGCATCATATCATTTGGGGATGTAGTATGTCTCACCTGCTATGAGTTATGGAAACTCGTGATGGACACATGGGTACTTGTAGAAGTATTGATAATCGTGCTGATGTATTATTTGTTATATATGTCTAAAGTGTTATCAGCGTGTGGGAGATAGAAGTCTTTAGACTTGATGTCGATACACGCCTTGTTTATAGAGTAATGTACCTTGATCATGTCCTAAGCTCAAATGTCTTATAGGTTGAGACGCGGCTTGTATTGGGTATATTGCGATGTAGATTTAAGGTGGTAGTTGAGCCAAGATTAAGATTCATTACTCGAATGTATCTTCGAGAAAACACTCAGATTCTCATATGGTATTAGGTTGACTAAGTCATTGGTCAATGCGGTAGACATATCTTTGATATGGTCTTGTTGTCAGCTAATATAGATGAGATATAATGATCAAGCCATTTGGATAGACACTTGGCAGATCCTAAGCTTGATCGAGTGTGTCGTGAATGAAAGAATTTTATCTACCCACATAGAGGTTCAGTTCACAGGTTTCGTGTAACTATACTTCACATATAGAGTTCGTCTTCTGATGCCGTCTAGGAGTTCCGTGTAGACCCTAATGTTATTAGTGTCGATATGTGAAGGCCTGTAGGGTAACACCAAGTCAATTGTTCTATCGATTCAATGATGTAATCAGAGAGAATATAAATGTTCGATTTTTAATCGAGACATTAGAATAAATAATGATTATTTAATTAAATCGAGATGATATTTCTGATTTAATTAAAATAGAAACGAGAAGGCAAAATTGGACCAGGGTCGCGGCTCAAGGGACCAAGGGCCGTAACGCCTTAGCGTCGCGGTGCCACCCATTGAACGGTGTGGCACCATGTGTCCAATGGGTCCGAGTGACCCACTCTGTCTCGGTTTCTGGGCCTGTCCCACTTGGGAAACCCTAGCTGATTTTACAATTATAAATAGAGGGTTTCATCATTATTTTAACACACCTAATTCACTTGAATTATTCTCTGCTAAAACTCTACCGGATTTTCTAGCTTTCCGAAAGAGTAATTACATTGGAGAAAATCGAGGAACAGTTGTGTGCTCACCCTCGGCGTACACTTGAAGAAGAAGAAGATTCCAGATTTGCTAAACTGTAAGTGTTTTATCGACACATTACAGTTTTTATGTGTTTTACATTATATAATCATCCATCAGTTTGACCGCCCGTCGGGTAAACATAAATTTTCAAATTCCGTTGCGTGTACGAACCCGACAAAATCCTACAGTTGTATTAGAGTCTGAGTTGTTTTGTTTGATTATGTAATGAATATTAATGATTATATGAGTTAGGATTCGTCTAAATTTAATTTTTATCGTTAAGAAGCTTTAAAACCTTAAAATCTTAACAACGTATAATCCTTGTCTCCGAATCTGTTAAATAATGATGTAATCTAGGAAGTTATTCCAATTTAACTCTTCTAAATCAACATGTGTAATCGGTTCATTTCGAACATGGTGCACTGAGACGAAGAACGAGAAGGGATTGGATAATTGTCGATGAATGTGTTGTTTAATGATGAAGGGGAACGAGGATGAATCTGTAAATCTGACCATGAACCAGTTTTAGGGCTTCGAAAATACAAATTTCGCGTTTCTAGGAACGAGGCGTTGTGACGCTGCACGTCAGGCGCCGCGGCGCCGACGGTATTTTTTTTTAAAAAAATTGGAATCAGAAACTGAAGTTTTTAAATATTCATATTCTGGTTCTAAAGTTTAAAATATTCAAAATCTGAAATTAAAACATTTTAATTAGACAGATTTGGTCCTTTCGGGAAATTCCGTAATTAAATAAAGTTTCTGAAAATTGAATTTTCGAAATTTGGAAAATTGTAAACAGGTCCCTGAAACCTGAAAATATTTTCTAAAAATTAAAATTAGATTTTCTGAATTTATAGGGTTCAAATTAAAATTTTAAATTCTTAAGGGACTAAACTGTAAATTCTGAAAGTTTACAAAATTTCCTGAAAATAAGAATTTTAAAATCAGAAAATGTTTAGGGATTGTTTGGCATAGACATAGTTTTTAGAGTTTAGACAAATAGACTCATGATTATCATTAATAGTATATTATTGTATAATATACAAATGTGTTAAGTGTTTTAAATGCGAGCATTTAATTATTAGCATAGTGTCCGCTATTATTGCTGGGTAGACAGCTCCCAGTAATTGATTTACATAAATGACCGCAATAACTGTCTGGGTAGGCGGCGCCCAGTAGTTGATTAAAACCATCTTATATCATGCCTATTGGGTTGTTGTTTTTCCATCTAAATATATTTTAGAAATTGCATGATAGGATATCGTATGATATATGACATGAATGTTGATCTTGGTTGAAATCCTAAAAAACTGAAAATGTTCCCAAACATTGAATACAAGTCTAAAATTAAAACGTGTCGTCCATTATAATTGTTAGAGTGCAAAATTCTTTTCGGCGATTCGAGTATTTATGCCCAAGCATTTGCTTTAAGTCTACGAGGACTCAGACCCTTTCATAGATGTGTTAAACGTAAAAGTAGATCATAAACTTTTGTGGATATTTACACCCAAGTGTTTGCTCGCAAAGACCAAGTTTACTTAGATACATAAACGCAGTCGTGTAATGAGGTTGACTTGCTTAGACAAATCTTGGTGCCAAAGTGTCGGACTAATCTAAGGACGCATTATTAAAATGAATTATTTAATCAACCACGAATTGCAAATAAGCTTTGCAATTGGTTTTAAGACCTACCAAAATATGCTATTGAAGTTATCAGCCCAAGCAAACGCGGATATAGCATAGGTTTGGATCTTGGCCCATTATAACCTTAAAATGTTTTAGGTCCGTATTCTACCTTGGGGTCGTAGAAATATGCTAAAATAGTGAGATCTAATTAAACAAAACATCATGTTAAATTAGTTTAAAATGAATGTGTATAAATAGGAAAATAAATTTTGATTGTATTTTCCTGTCTATCTATATCTTCATATCTTCAGAATGTCGAGTTTTTCACTAAAGATGTTAATTGAAATGAACAAGCTCACCGGACTGAATTATCTTGACTCGCTTAGGAATCTTAGGATTTTCCTAAGGCAAGAGAAAATTGAATATGTATTGGATAAGATTTTTCCCACCGTGTCTGCTGAGAACTCTGTTGAGTATGCTATTTTTGACAAAGTTGCTTATCAAACGCATTTTGATGATGCCACATCTGCACAATGTGTTATGCTATCTTCCATGTCTATGGAGCTGCAAAGGTAACATGAGAACATGGGTCCTAACGAGATGCTAGGGCATTTGAAGAGCCTCTATGACTCTCAAACATTGGAGTATGAGCTGATTATAGAGCTTTTCAAATGTAAGTTGATCGAAGGGGGCCAAATGTCTCAACACGTGCTGAAGATGATAGGGTTAATCAAAAGGTTGGCCTCAATTGGTATTGATCTGCAGAGTAGAGTTGCTTCCACGCTGATCCTAAATTCACTTTCTCGTTCGTTTGAGAGTTTCATCATTAATTACAATATGAATGGAACTAAAACGAATCTGTCGGAACTGCATAATATGCTAAAGACTTTTGAATTTTCAATCTCTAAGGGAAAAGTTGAGCTCATGGTAAGCTCCTCTAGTCATCACAACCCGAAAGGTAAGGAATGACAGAAGAAAAAGAGCAAAGTTGTTGCTGCGCCCGCAGCAATGAAGCCTAAGGGAGGGACGAAGAAGAAGAAGGTAATTTCGGCTAAGGATGTGTGCATGAATTGCAATAGAAAGGGGCATTGGAAGAAAGATTGCACTGCTCCAGGAGGAGTGAAGACACCTGGTGCATCAGCCTTTAATGGACAAGGTATGTTTGTAATTGAAATAAATCCGTTTATAAATAATTCTCATTCATGGGTACTAGATACCGCTTATGGCTCACACATTTGTACAAATGTGCATGGGCTAACTGACAGCAGGAAAGTCGGACCCAGAGAGGTGGACCTGCGCGTTGGAAATGGAGCACGAGTTGATGTTGAGCGCGTGGGAACTTATAGATTAGATTTACCTTCTGACAAATGTTTAGTGTTGAACAATTGTTTTTATGTTCCCTCATTAACGAGGAACATCATTTCCATTCCTGTTTTAGACGAAGAGGGTTTTGCCTCAAACATATTTAATGGCAGTATGATTTTGTCTTTTAATGATGTTGTGTTTGGAATTGTGCCTCTTGTGAATGGATTGTATACACTAAACTGTTGTCGAGAAATTTTCAATATACAAAATTAACGAGCTAAAATAAGTAAAGGAAATTCTACCTACCTGTGACATTGTAGACTTGGTCATATCAATCAAACAATGATAAAACAGTTGAGGAAACTTAACTACCCTGAACCATTTGACTTAGAATCTTATGGTAATTGTGAATCCTGTTTGAAAGGTAAGATAACTAATAAGCCTATTTCTGGAAAGGGGATACGAGCCAAGGAGGTGCTTGAGTTGGTATATACTGACGTATGTGGATCATTTTTGGCTCAGTCTAGAGGAGGTTTCCCTTACTTCATCACTTTTACAGACGACTTGACAAGGTATGAATATGTGTATCTTATGAAACACAAGTCTGAGGCCTTCGAAAAGTTTAGGGAGTACAAGTGTGAAGTGGAGAAACAACTCGCAAAGAGTATCAAGACTCTTCGATCTGATTGAAGAGGTGAATACTTAAGTAAATAATTTCTAGATTACTTGAGGCTACATGGAGTTCATTCCGAATGGACGCCTCCTGGAACACCACAAATGAATGGTGTTGCCGAGAGGAGAAACCGAACCCTACTTGATATGGTTCGATCCATGATGAACTTTTCATCTTTGCCAACATACCTTTGGGGATATACTATACAGACCTCAATTTATGTTCTAAACAGGGTTCCTTCTAAATCAGTTGAAAAGAAACTGTATGAGATATGGTGTGGCAAGAAGCCATCTATTAGACATGTGAGGCCCCGAGGGTGCCCTGCATATGTCAAGAAGATGCTCACTGATAAGTTGGAATCCAAGAGTGAGAAATGTTACTTTGTAGGGTATCCAAAGGAAACTAGGGGGTACTATTTCTATCTTCCTAGTGAACATAAGATCATTGTTTCTATGAACGCAACTTTTCTTGAAGAAGAATATGTGTACAAGGAAGAAATTTGCACAGAGATAGAACTTGAAGAAATTCAAGAAAACAAAGTAACATAGAGGTTGAATCCTTGTCGAATGATCAGGCAAGGATTCAGTGGGAGTTTTTGGCGAAGATTGAGTACTTATTATACGCCCCTCGGACAGTAGGAGTGTTGCGAGGAATAATGCCGAAATGCAAGACCCTCCTAACAGACCTTAGGAGCAAGTGTAGTGAATTGACCTCCTCCCATTCAGGAAAGACATGAAAATGATATTTCTGAAAGCTCTCATATTGGTGGATGAACCAACACACAAGAACCTTCTCACAGTCAGAACATACCTAGAACTAAACTGCAAGACAATCAACTCCGTAGGTTTGTAAGAACTCATCGTACTCCAGAAAGACTAAATCTACTTGTGGAAACACATAGTGAGATAAATATTCCAGATAATGATGATCCTACAACCTACAACGAAGCAATGGTGGACATTGATTCGAAGATATGACAAAAAAACATGAAATCTGAAATGGAATCTATGTATGTCAATCAAGTGTGGAACTTGGTTCATTTATCAAATGGGGTTAAACTCATAGGATGCTAATGAGTCTTCAAGAAAAAGATTGATGCATTTAGCATGGTTCATACTTATAAAGCTAGACTGGTGGCTAAAGGATATAATTAGCATCCTGGTGTGGATTATGATGAAATCTTTTCGCCAGTTGCTAAGATAATGTATATTCGGATTTTGCTTGCTATAGTTGTACATTATGACTATGGCATTTGGCAGATGGACGTCAAAACTGCATTCCTCAATGTAATCTAATTGAGGAAGTGTATATGAAACAACCCGAGAGTTTTTCATCCGAGTCCAAATCAAATATTGTGTGCAAGCTACAGAAGTCCATTTATGGACTTAAGCAATCCTCTATGAGTTGGAATATTTGCTTTGACAAGGCTATCAAGTCATTTAATTTTATCATAAGTAAAGAAGATCCTTGTGTTTATATCAAACGCAATGATGAGGGTATTGTCTTCATTGTTATATATGTTGATGACATATTGATAATGGGAGATAATAAGAGTCTCATGCAGTCATTTAAGGAATGGTTGTTCAATACCTTCATGATGAAGGACTTAGATGAAGCCTGCTATATTCTGGGAATTAGGATCTATAGAGATAGACCTAATAGATTGTTAGGGCTGTCACAGTCGGTTTACATAGACAAAGTGCTTAGACGTTTTTCTATGAAGAATTCCAAGAAAGGTGGTCTTCCAATAAGTCAAGGCATCAAGTTATCTAAAAAGGATTGCCCTTCTAGTGTTGTAGAACTTGAGCGCATGAAGAAGGTCCCATATGCTTCGGCTATAGGATCAATCATGTATGCCATGACTTGTACTAGGCCAGATGTGGCCTTTGCACTTAGTGTGACGAGCAAGTTCCAGTGGAATCCTGGCGATGAACACTGGAAGACAGTCAAAAGTATTCTTAAGTATCTCAGACGTACTAAAGATAACTTTTTGGTCTATGGTGGAGATGAGAAGCTAGTTGCTACTGGTTACACTGATGCTAGCTTCCAGACAAATGTTGATGACCTCAAATCTCATTCTGGTTACACGTTCATTTTTAATGGTGGAGAAGTGAGTTGAAAGAGTTCCAAACAAGCTACTACTGCTGATTCGACAACTGAAGCTGAGTACATTGCTGGATCGGAAGCTGGTAAAGAGGCTGTCACGATTTCTGAGTTCCTGAAGGAACTAAGGGTTGTTCCGAGTGCTAGTTGTCCAATAACTAATTATTGTGACAACACTAGTGCAATTGCACAGGCAAAGGAACCAAGATCAACAAACAAAAACAAACATGTACCAAGGAAGTACCACATTCAGAGAGATGGTGGAGACTGAAGATATTAGATTAGATTATGTTCCCACCGACAATAATCTAGCAGACCCATTTACCAAACCATTATGCTTAGTTAAGCATAATGGTCATTTTGAGAATATGGGTATTAGATATGTAGGTGATTTGCTCTAGGCCAAGTGGGAGATTGAAAGTATATGTATGTCTCATAGACAATTTGTATTAGGACAAATGTATTTTATACACATTCATATTTATATTAATGAAGATTAATATTATGGCATTTGCAGTTATTGAATTATTAGATGATTGTTTATAATATTCTATAAATGCATCCCTAAGAGGTTACGTGGTTATTAATAATGTGAGAAATTAATATTATAACGTAACTCTTAAAATTACCTCGACTAATGATCATCGAGAATGGAATATCGATGATATGTGATACGTCGACATGTGGTCTGCATCATATCCTTTGGGGTTGTAGTATGTCTCACCTGCTACGAGTTATGACAACTCGTGATGGACACATGGGTACTTGTAGAAGTATTGGTATACCCTGCTGATGTACAATTTGTTATATATGTCTAAAGTGTCATCAACGTGTGGGAGATAGAAATCCTTAGACTTGAGGTCGATACACATCTTGTTTATACAGTAATGTATCTTGATCCTATCCTAAGCTCAAATGCCTTATAGGTTTAGACGCGACTTATATTGGGTATATTGCGATGTAGATTAAAGGTTGTAGTTGAGCCAAGATTAGGATTCATACCTCGAATGTATTTTCGAGAGAACACTCAGATTCTCATATGGTATTAGGTTGACTAAGTCATTGGCCAATGCAGTAGACATATCTTTGATATGGTATTTTTGTCAGCTAATATATATGAGATATAATGATCAAGCCATTTGGATAGACACTTGACAGATCCTAAGCTTGATCGAGTGTGTCATAAATGAAAGAATTTTATCTACCCACATAGAGGTTCAGTTCACAGGTTTCGTGTAACTATACTTCACATATTGAGTTTGTCTTCTGGTACCATCTAGGAGTTCCATGTAGACCTTAATGTTATTAGTGTCGATATGTGAAGGCATGTAGGGTAACACTTGGTCAATTGTTCCATCGATTCAAGGATGTAATCAGAGAGAATATAAATGTTCGATTTTTAATCGAGACATTAGAATAAATAATGATTGTTTAATTAAATCGAGATGATATTTCAGATTTAATTAAAATAGAAATGAGGGAAAAATTGGACCAGGGCCGGCGGCACCCATTGAGCGTCGCAACGCCATGTGTCCAGTGAGTCCGAGTGACCCACTCTCGGTTTCTGGGTCTGGCCCACTTGGGACACCCTAGCTGATTTTACAACTATAAATAGAGGGTTCTATCATTATTTTAACACACCTAATTCACTTGAATTATTCTCTGCAAAAACTCAGTCGTATTTCCTAGCTTTTTGAAAGAGTAATTACAATGGAGTCTTGACTTGCAAATCGATGAACGGTTGCGTGCTTACCCTCGGCGTACACTTGAAGAAGAAGATTCTAGATTTGCTAAACTGTAAGTGTTCTATCGACGCATTACAATTTATGTGTGTTTTACATTATATAATCATTCATCAGTTTGACCGCCCGTCGGTTTGAAACATAAATTTTTAAATTTTGCTGCATGTATGAACCCGACAAAACCCTACACAACTAATTTATGTTTGTTTCTCTATATTTTCCTTCTATTTAATTAGCAATCAGAAATTATTAGTGGATGGTATTAACTAGTGGTTATTAACAATGTTAAACATCAGGATCTAACTTTTAGGTAGGGCCGGCTGGCCTTATGTCCACTTCCACTCCTTGTTTCATAAAATAAAAATATATATAGGTATAGATCTCTCTACAGTACAATATGATCAACTCTTGTGATAAATAATAGACTAGCACGTTGCCCACGGGAAGAGTAATCACCCTAATATATAATGGTCAAATAACAAAACAATGGGATTTGAATACAAATGATGTGCATCCCGGTTCGGTGGAATTTAATAACTTTAATTCAAATATTATATTTATCTTTAAAATTTTATTTAATATAAATTATTAAGTTAGAATTAAATAATTTAAAAAAGACTAAAGTCTTAAACTCATAAATTTCAAATCCTAACTACACGATGGTTAAAGAAAGAAAGAAGAAACAATACAACTTTACTTTAGTTTTCTATGGGTGCGCCAGGCCCGGGCTATAATGCAAGACTAGTTATGGCTACGCGCTTCCCACTTAAAAAAATTGAGTTGATTCATGCGAGCTGATGGTTAAGGTATCAGATAGTAAACTAATAACAACATACTTGATCAGGATCTTAGCCAAAAGAGCCGAGAAAATTAACGCGCCAACCTTACTTTACCTAACAATTACAACCACCCTGAAGGCTAAGGTCCTGCTTTCAACTCCAATTTGGAATTTAGTATTTAATTCCCTTCATCTAGCATTACAGCTCACACATTCTATACGATAACCGATCGAAGTGCTTGAAATTAGTCACGGCATAGATCATATTTATTTGATTTAATTTTTAACTTCTTAATAAGTGTGAGTCCATATGAACGACGAAGGACATTAATGTAAATAAATTAAAGATGAAGTCAAATTATAAAGCCTCCTTTGTGTCTCTAGTAGGTTACACATGTTAGTGGTACATACCCATTTGGAAATCCGGCTTCTTCTCACCCATGTCCTACTGTCACACCAATAAATTGGTCCATGAAAAATTCGGTGTGAACTAAGACACGAATTGAGACGGAAATGGATCATGTTGACAAAACAATTCGTGTATGCGAGTCAAGGCATGATACCAAGGAACATGGTGTTCGAAAAAGCTAAGGGGTTAGGTTCGGATATAGGGAGACATTGAGAAACATTGCAAAAGGGGTACAACACATACAAAGGATCGACAACATTCGGATAAGGGTGTACATTGATGATGGGTGTCCGAAGAGGTTGTTCAAAGGGCATGTGAAAGTTATGGGATATCCATATTCACATTAATGCATCTTACTGTTGGAACTTGTAGAAGAAGAAGAGTAAAAGTGATCAAAATAAGCATTGCGATTTTGAAGCGCCGCGGCGCCCAAGGACAAGGCCACGACACCTGAACAGTGAAAATTATCGTGCTCAGCGCCACATCGCTAAGGAACAACGTCAAAGCGCCAAAACTTCAGAGAGGTCTGATAGATTTTGAGCGTTGCGGCGCTTCGCAACGGTAATTTCCAGATTTGAACCAAAAGTTGTGTCTCTTCACATAAGGTCATAACCTTTGAGTGGAAAGCTGTCATGGACGAAAATTAATGCTATAAAAGCATGTTGATCACTTTTTTGAAGACACACAATACATATAACATTACAATCAATCATTAAATACAATTAATGATCTAAGAATGTTGCTTGATTTTCTTCTTCTTCCCACAAGAATATTTCTGAAAAAACACATAATGTAAATTCGTCAGGGTGAAGTTCTTGTGCGAGAACTCTCACCTAGATAGTTGTATCATGTAGACTGAATAACAACAACATAAGTGGGGACAAAATTTTGTCTTAGGATACTACATAAAGAAGACATCTATCTACACCAAGTCAGTATGTGTTTAAGTCTTTGTTGTACTTATTGTTGTTGATTTCAAGTTATATTGAATTATTATATTATAATGCTTTTCATTGATGAGTCTAGATTGGGCACTAACAATCTAAGACAAAAATTTCAGAAAATACATTTTTCTGACGTTGTTGAGTTTGCAAAAAATTTCAGAGAAATCATTTTCCTGATTTATAAGAATGGACCAATCTGGATCATCAATGGTGAAAAACTATGTTGAGAAACCCGAGAAATTCAAGGGTTCTGATTTCAAACGCTGACAACAAAAAATGATGTTTTATTTGACCACTCTCCATGTGACAAATGTATTGACTGCTGAGGCTCCAATGACACTGCCGGAAGGAGAAGGGTAGAATGCTCCTACTGATGTGGAGAGAGCCGAAAGGCTGAAGGCTATTAAGACTTGGTGGAACCAAGAGTTTCTTTGCAAGAACTACATTCTCAACGCCCTGGATGATACTCTCTATGATATATAATCAACGTTCGGAACAACACGGGAGTTATGACATGCATTGGAGAACAAGTACAAATCTAAGGTTGCTTGTTCGAAGAAGTTCGTCATCAGCAAGTTCCTGAACTTCAAGATGAGCGATACAAATTCTGTTGTCAAGCAAGTGGAGGAACTCCAAGTCATTGTTCATGAATTAGAGGTTGAAGGTATGAGCCTTAACCATAATTTCCTTGTTGGTGCTATTATTGAGAAATTACCTCCTTTTTGGAAGGATTTTAAGGTTTATTTGAAGTATCTAACAAAGGAAATGAGTTTTGAGCAACTGGTTCTGAAAATTTGTGTTGAAGAGGACAACCGGAAGAATGAAAGGGTTGATGTTATTTCATTGGATCCTAATGCCAACATGATTGAAGACAATGCTTCCAAGGCCAAGTTTCAGACAGGCAAGGGCAAATTTGTAGGTGCCAAGCCATCTTTTACAATCAGGAGGAATGCACTCGCCCCACAAAGGACCAATGCATTCAAGAAACCACAACCAGTATTGTTGGGTATGTGGCAAACCTGGGCACAGAGCAAAAGATTGTCGCCTTCGAAAGAATCAAGGTGGTGGTGTTGGAGGTTCGAGTAATGTCAACCAATCCAACCTGGCTAAAACTAAATTCATTGGGGTTGTGGTTGCTCAAGCAAATCTGATTACAAATTCAACCGATTAGTGGATGAACACGGATGCTACAATGCATGTATGTTCAGAAAATGACATGTTTTCATCTTACCAAGCCATCAAGGATGAAGAACCACTGTTCGTGGGAAATACCGTTGATGTGAATGTAGAAGGGAAAGAGAAGGTGACTATGAGGCTCACTTCCGGGAATGATCTTGTGCTCACAAATGTGTTGCACGTGCCTGAAATTTGTAAGAATTTGATTTCTAGGCCTGTTCTTAGTAATAAGGGCTTTAAAATTGTATTTGAATCTGACAAATTTGTACCCACCAAAGGTGGGGTGTATGTAGGAAAGAGTTACCTCAGTAAGAGAATCTTCAAACTAAGTGTTGTACCTACTCAGGCAGTTGTCATTATTAATGAAAATACAGACACTAGCACTGCTTCTATGTATATGGTTGATTCCTCTTCTTTATGACATTCTCGATTAGGCCATGTTAATTATCGCTCTTTACAAAGAATGATAAAGTCAGACATGTTTCCAAAATGCTCAATGAACAAAATGACTAAGTGTGGAGTTTGCATATAATCAAAATATGCAAGTCATCCTCATAAATTTATGCATGTTTTCCTTCAAAATTTATCCCCAAATTTCAAAAAATTGGAAATTTGAAATGGCGTTAATTACCGCTTTTGCCCGATTTCCCCATATTGTGTGCTTTTGGTTTGGAAATTTTGTGTGGGATGATTTAATCTACTAAGATGGAGTAGGAACTTAATTTCTCTTGCTAGGAAAGGGGAAGAAATTCGAGCAAGGTAGGGAGAGAAGGGAGGAGAAAATCTGATTTGTTGCTAAGTGAAAATGAGCTAATTAGGGTCATTTAGATTCTCATTTTCAGATTTTAAACACTACACCTTAGCCCCTTTAGATGTCACACTTTGCCCCTCTAAGTGTCTATTTAACTAAATCAATCCCACATCTTTTTAATCTAAATTCTCATTGCCTTAATTTCTTATTCTCGTATCTTTTAATTCCCTGGAATTCCATAAGGTTTCGTATTCTCCAAGTCGTAATTACCACAATATGTAATAATCCTCAAAAGAGAAATCTAAATAACTTATCATTTTAAATACTCATTGGCGTGTTCGTAGCTTGTATAATTATATCTTATATCCGTTATCCGAATATTAACCTTAATGACGTTCTTAATCCTAGTCTTAACTTACGAGGTGTAACATATTTCCTATCACGCACTAGAGATGATGTGAACAGTGGCGGATTCAGGATTTTGTACGAGCGGGTTCAATTATGAACATGGATCAATGATGATAGCTAATAATATAAGCAATGTCGAGCATACCAATAAATTGTTTTTTGCCTGCTTCTCTTTTGTTTGCTATTTTTTGTTAATAATATAACCGTAAAATAAAGTTATTTTAAACTCTACTCTTTTTTATTTAAGGTGTGTTTGGATTAGCGATGGGCAGAATTGATTCTACTCAGAACCGGAGCGATAAGATTTCGGTCCTGAGTCCAGATCCGGGATCGGACCGAAACCTTAACGGCTCGGTCCGGACCGGTAAGAATTTTCATGGTTCGGGTTCCGGGGCCCGGATTATTTTTATTTTTTTTAAAAAAATTGAATTTGCAATATTGAAATTGACATTCTCGGACACATTACCACGAAATTTGTATGTTGAAATCTATTGTATATCGCGAGATATTTAACTTTGAAAAGAGAAAAAACGTAACGATTTGGGGGAAAAGTGAAAAGCCGTTTTTCCGGCCCTGTCTCGAAACAATACGCGAAATCAAAAAATAATTAGGTGAAACGGATGTCCGAGCGCAGAGTTATGACCATTTAAAGTTTCACCAATTTACAACTAATGGGGATTGGTGGTGGTCCAGTGGGGGTGGATCGCTAGGGGTGGATGTTATCAGATATTTTATCGGGTTATCGGTCCGACTCCTTATCGGTCCGGGTAATTTTTTGATACTCGTATCCGGACCGTTAACTTTTCGGTCCGAATTTATGGATTCGATTCTCGGATAATTACTGGGAGTATCCGAACCGCTAACAGCCCTACTCATAAGTAATAAATTACCACCAGGGCGGCTCAACAAAATTGAACACTTAAAACTAAATCTTAACTAAAGATCTCAAGTATTTTTTTAGAAAACAAAAATAAATTTATTTTTATTTGAAGTCTACTTCCTATAATTTTAGTTTGACGCAAGGTTATTAATATTTTTTTTATAATCAATTTCTTCTAACGATTCTTTTACACTACAAAAAATTTGTCATATACCAACGGACACTTTTAGTGACTGCCAACAAAACCGTTGATATAGATAGCATATAACTACTGAAATTTCTGGCAGTTGGTATAGGGCAAATGTGGATATCTCTTTTATATTTTAACCCAAACTCATTTTAATCCCTAACTCATTTTTATTTTTCTCACCCACAAAAAATCAGCCGCATACCCTTTCCCCTCTTAAAAACCTACTCTCTCTTTTCATCCAAATCTCTCCCGTTGTCGCCACCCATCGCTAGAGCTCGGAGCTCCGGTGAACCCCACCAACATCATCACCCTTGACACCCTTTTTACCAGCACAACACTCCTCTTAAACATCACACAATCGACGACCACCACCATCGGCCATGAATCCGAAATCGGATCGGGAATCTCAACATTTTTAGATCTGCTGGAAAGTTCTATTGTGGGAGATATGGCACATAAACCTGCATACTTTGTTCCGGGTAATTTAAAAATACTTCATGCTTTATGCTTATAAATTAAATTGCATACATTGTGCTTTTGTTTTCTTTGCACACTAGATATTACCCAAGGAGGCAAAAATTAATCTTGTAAAAATGCAGATTCTATGTCCGTGTAGAACCTTCTTAGAGAGTTTCGGATCAGAACAGTACACATGGCTGTTGTTCTTAATGAATATTGAGGAACCATTGGAGAAAGTATTCTCTCTCATCTTTTTTGTTTCTTGGTTGTAGTACTTTGTTAATTTTATCAAAATTTCTTATCACTGTGTATCTATTATTTAATTGTCCAAAATAATGTCTTCTTCACATTATCTTTCTTTATCTCTCCTATGAAACAGATTGTAACCCTTGAAGATGTGGTCGAGTCCAGCAAACAGATTGTAACCCTTTAAGCCATTACATGGTGCTTCATCTGTTTTCCTAGATCTGAGGAATTAAGGCATACTGCCTCTTTTTAAGGCGTACTGCCTCTTTTTTGTTGGGGAATGAAAGAACTAGATCTAATGTAAATCTTATATTTTGAAGGGACACTTAGGATATCTTGAATGGATGACTGCAAAAAGCCTCTGGTAATATACATTCCTCTCATCACATATATGGTTTTTGGCATTCTAATTTATTTTACTTTATGTTTCTGTTAAATCTAATTATCAATGCATCTCGCTATTATCCAGTCATCTCAATTCTTTTAGCATGCGAAAATGCTCCAAACCAGGATCTCGAAAAGAACTGAGTTCTCTGTGAGATACACTTTATGATTGTAGAGTGATTTATAATTGACAATGCATTTGGTAGAACGTGGTGAAACTTATTTTGCCTCCTAAAGTTTGTTTAAATGGTAAAAGCTTCAGAATATTTGATTAATAATTTCTATAGTGAAGTACCTGAATTAGAGAATTAAGTAATTTACATGTCATAAGTATTCATATGTATTGCTTGTACGTCTTCAAGTTTTGTATTGAAGTGTATGGTGACTAATTTAATACTATGATATCCATGATGTTCTCTTTATGGGCAGGTGGGTTAGGGTCGTTGATGAATACCTGTGTGTTTTGAACTCCAGCTCATTGATCCGTAAAGAAAAGGTAAGCATAATTTCACACTCAGTCGCCTTTAAATTGCTCATGATTTAAACATAAGCTTACCAATGTAGATAATTGGCTATATTGATTGATAGCTACTACTTGTAAGTTATTATGAAGGCTCCATAAAAACAACAGTGAATTCCTCTATATCAGCATGATATTTTGGGAACCTTGAAAGTTATGTCTTATGTCATTGTATTATGCGGATACAAAATACCACAGTGGACAGTGCCCTGAAGATGGAAGAGAGGAAGATTAGAAGCTGCTTTTATCTTAAATAGATTTTTGCTCATCTACTGTATTGTGTGATTAAAAGTTATTTTGGTGGTTATTATAATTAACATTACTTTGTTAGTTTGATATGTTTGTAAGACTTGTAAGTTTTACATGTTTGTAAGACTTTTAGTTTGATAATATAATTGAAATTTTCTCTTATTTTGCTTTAAATTTTGTGTGGTGCATATAAAAAATATTCTCAAATTTTTATTATTAAAAAAATATTTACTTGAGACAAAAATATTATTTATAAAAGAAAGCAGACCTATACCAACAGAAACTGCCGTAGGTATAGGCTATGCGAATCAAAGTTGACAGAACTAAACTTCCGTTGGTATAGATTTTATGACGTATACCAACGGTTTTTGGATCTTTACCTACGAATTTCTGTCGTTGGTATATGATAAATTCCTTGTAGTTTTCAATTAATACACTTGCTAAAGCATTTAATCTCTCTTAAGACATTGTGATTTTATATAAAATTTTATCAATTTTAATTTTGGATTTTTTTTTCCATAAAGATAATTGTTATATGAATTGTTAACATTATTTAAGTGTACATTGAGAGAACATGTACATTGGGATCACGGAAAGAGGATAGGTAGAGAATTTGGACATCTTGAAAATTTCATACACGTCCTTTCCTTTCATTTGCTTTTCCTTGAAATTGATGCCTCGCCATCATGTAGGTTGTGGATAGAAAATATTGATTGCGAAGAAAAATAGGATTACCATGGACTTCCTGAAAGAACCAGGTAGTTCATTTCTGAATCAGTTTTAGGAAGTTTCCTTAGCCACAATATGTGCTGAAAAATAGAAGACTTGACACAATTTATATATGATTGGTGTTTTTCTGCCACTATTACTTATGGGTCATTTGGTTTTTGGTAAGAAAGAGAATTATTCATGTATTAAAATTAGTATAGATATTTGTTAAGAGCCCACATTGGATATGAAATGGGAACATGAACTCATTATATGAACTTGGACAATCCTCACCCTACAAGCTAGTTTTTGGGGTTGAGTTAAGTCCAATATTAATTCTTTACATGGTATCAGAGCCAGACACATTTCATTTGTTTGTTCACCGATGTTGGGCCCCCAAATTATATTATTCACGCTCCAGTTAATAAGATCTGACGTGCGGGGAGTGTTAAGAGTCCCACATCGGATATGGAATGGAAACATGGATTCCTTATATGGACTTGGACAATCATCACCCTGCAAGCTAAATTTTGGGGTTGAATTAGACCCAAGATGCATGTTGGAAATTTACTAATGTGGAATTAAGTTTAACCCATTATTTATGACTCGAACAATTGAAATCCCGCACGTCGGAAACGTCGTTTCCACACACGTGCACACGTAGTGCCAAGTATGGTAAATTTCATTAGTGAAAGAGATATTGGTACGTAAGTGAAACGTTTGAGACATAGAATGATGGAAGGTTATTGGCCAAATGACACGTGTTCCATGTTGGTAAGTGAAGGAAGAAATGTACGATGTGTAAAAGATGAAACGAGTCGAAAATCGTCGCGGAGCCGTGAAGAGTCGCGACGCCTCCAGCCAGCGCTGCGGCGCCTTGGAGGCAGTGACTTCGGGTTGGCTACTGGTTGTCAAGCGTCGCGACGCTTCGATGGCAGTGTGACCGTTGGATACGAAAAATAACTGACTCTTGGGCTGACTTTGGAGCATTAATTTTCCATTATTTACCTCATGAATTCAGCCATTATTTGGTTGAATTGTAACCCCAAATTAAGTGTCATTACATGACATTGAAGGTCATTACTTGGTTATTTGGGAATACATCTTCATCACACTATAAATTTAGGCCATTGGCTCAATTGTAGACACTCCATACTTGTATAATTTCAGATTTTCTGAAAACTCTTCCTCTCTTGCAATATTCCACACTCAAAGATCCTTCTTTTCTAGTAAGGACAAGGTGCTAACACCCGACTCAGCAAGTTCTTTGTAGAAGAAATATTTGTGTTTTATTTACCGATTCAATTTCTCTTGATTTCAGATTATAAAGATCAAGGAGCGTGCTGCAGTTCCTACGAAGATCTCAAGACGTCAAGGAGGACTTAAGACAGAAGATCAAGATCATCAACACTTATTATTGTTGTAACAACTGATGTTAGGCTTCAATCCTGTTGTATTGTAATTGTTTATCCTTTCTAAGCACTAGTGGTAGTTGTATATTATTCTCGTACATCCATTGTGTAACTCATAATTTTAAGACAATATTGGTACTAGTGCTAGGAAGATGTATGTCAACAAATCTGATCCTAGTTTTTGGGTCTCTCTTTGACGATAGTTACAAATCTGTTTTCGTCAAAAGTGAGATCTATGTTGTTGATCCTAAACTTGAAGATATTGTCGATAGTCATGCTAGCAAGACTAAGGATCGAGGAAGAGTTGTTGTCACCGCTCCCGAGAGTGGTGGAAACAAGCGTCCACAATAGATTGAGGATGTTAACTGAGACATGAGGAGAAGGCTGAAGATGATGTTCCATCTTGTAGCAGAAAGCCTACATCTCATGGAAAGGAGAATTTGGACACGTCACTGACGTGGGCCAAATTCCAAAGGTATGAGTTAACCTTTTATTCCTTGTCAAAATTGAGATTAAAATATAATTTCTGAATAAAAGTGAATAAAGCAAGGGTAGGAATATGAAAGGCTTTTTGTTAAGACTTATATTCTCTACAGTTTAAAATCAAAAGCTTTAATCTCACTTACCTTTCCGTTTATGATTGGACTGTTATAAACAACGTCTTAATAAGAATGGACTTAGATTATAATAAACTGGATTTATGGACAATTCTAAGCAAGGGAAGAGGACTAAGGACAAGGACTAAAAGACTAAAGAGCTAGAGGACTAGAGACAACCTATCACCGTTTCCGACAGAAGATCCTTCTTTTGACAGGATAGTAGTGGACACTCAGTCATATAAAGCCTACGGGCGACTGGAGTGGGCCAGACCCATCTCATGACAGGATGATATTAGATACTCAGTCATACAAATCCTACGGCGACTGGAGTGGGATAGAGTTCCAGATCTTAAATGATTTGAAGGCCAAAAGAAAGGCAGAAAGTGGACACTCAGTCTACCAAGACAACTGGAGTGGGCCAGAGTATCTAGATCTCATACGATCCGGTTACTCCCTAACCACGGGCAAGAGGTTGTTCATGTGAAGCAACACTACCTCCAAAGTAAAAGGAGTTGAAGAGGTTGTCCTCAAAAGGACATAAGGAAATGGGATCACTCTTACAAGAGGTGATACATGTCCCAAACTTGGTTCAAGGACGCTGTTGGTCAAACTGACTTGAGTCTAGTCCAACAGGTCTACAATAACTAAGAATGGTACAATAAGACTGTAGCCAAATGAATGATATATTTGTAATCCGTGCATCTATGTGATCATAAATTAAGACACGTTAAATAGAAAGTCATTCAAAAGCTATCTAAGTTGAAATTGTTGCCGTCTGTCGACATAAAACCTCAAATGAATGTGAGGTAGGCGAAGAGGCAAAATCACTTTTCCATTCCATCAAGGAAATAGCGAAAGAAGCACCGCTCCTTTATAACATAGTCACACCTACGTGGGTGATTTGACGCTTGTACAAATAGAGGGGGGAGACAAGAACGTTGTGATCTTCATCGACGATGGTACACCAAATTGCATCCTTCATTGAAAAACAAAGATGAAACCGGGCGCGGGCGAAGGGTTGAAAACCTACGGAAAAAGGAATTCGTAGAGATAGAGAGGGAAAATGCGAAGCATCGTTTATCAAACGACTGCTCCTTACTCACCTCATACCAACGGTGTTTTCCAAGCGCAGATCTGTATGCCCAAGATATTTGGGGCAAAGCGATCCTTATCGCTAATGCGATTCTCAACAGAACTCCGCATAAGGATAAAAATAATCTTCCATGTGAATCATGTAAAGAATCCCATATACAAATGTTGTAATATGGGGTAGTGTGGAAAGGATTGAGGTACCGAAGCCAAAATAGGTCAAGTTGGACCTAAGACTGTAGATTGCATATCCACTAAATCTGTAAATAACAGTAGTGCGTATCGCATCTTGGTGTCAAGGAATTATGAAATCTTTGAAGATGACTTTTCTTAAGAAGGAAAAGTAGTAATTGCTCAAGGTTAACAAGAATCGGCAAGTGCCTGAATGTACGGAACTAGACGTTCCAGATCTATAGGACTCGAAAGTTGCTGACTATCCAGAGGTTAATGCTCCAGATCTACATAACTCAGGGATTCTAGATGTTGAACCGAGATAGAGCAAAAAGATGGGACAGATTTGTTCCAGGCCTTCTAGCTTATATGGTTGAGAATGAACCATGTACAATTAACAAAAAATTGTCATCTCCTGAAGCGCTGCTTTGGAAAGAAGCTAAAAAGATAGAATTAGACTCAATCAGATAGAACCACACTTGTGTGATGGTTGATCTTCCTCCGAGAAAAGAACCTATGGGTTGTAAAATTAGGATACTCAAATGGAGTATAAAGTAGATGATCTACTGACGAGTATAAGGTATCGACTACTTGGACATGTGCTTCTCTGAGAATAGCTTAACATTTAGGGTCGTTGTAGTCTTGCGTGACATGGATGTTAAGACAATCTTCCTAACCAGAGAGTTGGTTTGATGGACTGTTGGGCTTCTTCCTGAACTTCCCTGTTGGTCCCTGAAATGTTTACATTTTGATCTTGGAAGTTTCAGATACAACAGAAACAATGAATCTGACTACAGAAACATTGACTCTGAAGCTAGAAAGCAAACAGTTGGAAAACCAAAAGTCCAAAAGTGGAAGAAGAAAGTAATATGGAATAACCTGCGGGGTATGTGGTTCCAGGGAAGAGAAGAAAGTCTGTCGACTTATCAAATCTCTGTGCGGGCTGAAATAGGCCCCGAAGCAATGGCACGAAAACCCTGATAGTATTCTACTATCAAAAGGCTTCTCCATTAAAGAGTGTTACAAATGTGTCTTCATGAAAAGGTAATTTTAACTCGTTTATTATATGCCTTTACATAGACGACATGTTGATCACAAAGAGTAATCCTAGAAGTATGTTGAAGCGATATTTCAATATGAATGATATGGGTATTACAGATGACATCTTAGGAATTGGGAAATTCCAAGACATCTAACCGACTGCTCTAAACCAAACTCATCTGTGAGGTGTTTTGACAGTTGATCGGTGTATTTTATATACACTTTTTGAGTCATTTTTAGTTAGTCTTTTGCCCATTTTTGTACAAATATGTGTCGTCTTAGGATAAATTTTCTTTCTTTTGAGTCATAATGGTTTAAAGTGGAACATTGATGAAAATGAGCGAAAAGAGGCGGCTTGAAAAACGATGGCAGGAGTTTGGGCGCCCGTGGGCGGCGGGAAATCAGCCAAATCCGAATGGGAATGGGCCAAGGCCAAGAAGGAAAAGTTGTTGGACGTTTTGAAGCTATAAAAGGACCTTTTAGGTCGATTTGGGGATCCACTTTGGAGAATTCATGACAACGAGATCAAGATTAGAGACTTTCTTTTAAGTAATTTCTTGTTCTTTATTTTATTTCTTTTTAGTTTATGTTGGATATTAGTTTAGTTCTTGGCATGTCTATGACTAGGAACTAACTTAATTAGGAGCTTTCCATGTCGAATCGCTGAAACTCGTTCTTACGAATTAATGTTTTGGTTTCTTCTTATTATTGAGATTTATTCAATATTTGTTTTGATTGCTTGGTAATTAATTGATCACTAATTATCATAATTTATATGATTTCTAATCGAAATCCGAAAGGGGAGATTGTGAATATGCTATAGTTGAATAAACATAGGTTAAATCGTGGACGAAAGTACCCCGATACTTGTGTAGCTTAATAGGTTATTGCTCTTAATCCTCCTTTATAGTCAATCTTGTCATCGAAAGATAGAAGGTTTCTATATTGGGGTTGAGTTTTTATATTACCTTAACATGAGTATAAAATGGCTTAGTTAACCTGCTATCTCAAAATAGAAGAAGAACCATAATTATTTACATTAACAAGTAAGACGAGCGGATAGTTGAGGAGATTTGGAAGCCCTATTTCCACCATATCTGAAGTAAAATAAAGGAATTTAGTTAGCATCTATAATCATAGTTATAAACAATTCATCAAATTATCGGTTACCAAATAGATACCATAGAATAGAGGTTGATAATTGGACACTAATCCCTGAGGACGATAACCTGCCTTTCTAGACTATATTACTTTTCACGACACGTGCACTTGCGTTTAGCGTGCATAAATCGCGATCAAGTTTTGTCGTAGTCCAATATCATTCTATCTATTCTTAATTTCTAATTTGGTGTTTATTTTTTTCTTTTTATTAAGCTTTTATTTTATTCGTGAAACCGTGAGCCGTGATCCGTTTGTTGATTTTGATCTGTTGCAGGCATCTAGTTTATGCGAAGGAGAAGAGGAGCAGATACACTTGTTCTCTTCAACCCGGAGATTGAAAGTCTTGCAAGCAGAATCGGAGAAACAAACGAGTTTTGGCCTTAATAGCAATGTGAGGCTTGCAGAATAACAATGAGATGAACTAAGGGTTAGGTGATCATCAACCTAACCAAAGGATGCCCCGGAGGTCACCAATGGATGTGGAAGAAAGGGTCCAGGTCCAAGCTGAGAGAAGCTTGGGAGATTATGTCTTTGGGTGAATGGAGCACAGATTGCATCGAGCTCGATGTAGGAGCAAATAATTTGAAATCAAGCTGCGATCCCGAGTATGGTGCGTAATCTCGGAGGTTGCCATCGGAAGATCCTCATATGCACATAGCGAACTTGAGTTGTGTGCAACTTTCAAGTATAATGGCGTTCAGCCATCCGATTGAGGCTCTTTCCTTCTCACTCGGGGATAGAGCAAAGTTTGGTTGAATTCCTTCTGATTCTATATTCACATGGCGGCAAGTTCTTAGCAAAGTTCTTTCCACCGCCCAAGCCGAGAGAGGAGTTGAACAATTTTTACGGTGATGGAGAGTCATCTATGAGGCTTGGGAGAGATTTAAAGATTTGCAGAGAAAGTGTCCACATCATAGCATTGAGCTGTGGAATTTGGTCCATATTTTCTATAATGGGCTAAGTGGGACCACAAGAACCATCATTGACGCAGCTGCAGGTGGAACCTTCATGAGGAAGACAACATAGAGGCCCATGATTTTCTAGAAGACATGGCCACCAATAATCATGTAACAGAGAGGGTGAGTGGAAGGAGAGCATAGGAGTTCGCGAGATTGATGCCATCACATCGTTAAATGCCGCAGTTGCTCTCTTGACCAAGCAACAGGTGTCGGTGAATGCAATTCAAATGCCATTGAGTTGTGAGATGTGTGGGGTCCTCATACCTTTGATAGGTGCCGACGCCAACAACATCTCTCGAGCAATGCGGGTGAATTACCAAATGCCCCAGAACAACCCCTATTCAAATACCTACAATCCAGGGTGGAGGAATCACCCTAAATTTTCATGGAGGGGTGATCAAGGGCAACAAAACCAGTTCCGAGGTCAATATCAGAGTCAACAACCATTCACTCAGCCTCATCTTCACACAATTCCAACAAGAAAAGCGGATGACTTGAGCTCGCTGGCTACGGACCAGTTCATGGCAGAAAAGATCCTCTCGTGAATTTGGAGACGGTGGGACAACTAGCAAAGATGGCAAACAGCGAGCCACGTGGCACTCTTCCTAATGTCTGAGAGATGAACCCGGAGAAAAGTGTCAGGTGAGAAATGAAGCGACTTACACCGACTGTGGTAGAGCAGTAGATGCGAGAGAAGGAGGGGTTATCAAGACCGCCCTATGTTAGAGAAAATTCCACCAGTCCCAGTGATGGAATACACAGAGAAGATTCCTTATCCTCAGAGGTTGCAAAGGAAAGCAGTTGATAAGCAATTCTCCAAGTTTTTGGAGGTATTCAGAAAGTTGCACATTAACATTCCGTTCATTGAGGCATTGGAGCAAATGCCTACTTATTTTAAATTCATGAAGGAAATTCTTGGAAAGAAGAAGAAGCTAGCTGAGTATGAGACAGTGGCATTGTGAGGATTTCAAAGCGTAAGAAATTGCCCCCAAACTCAAGGATCCGAGGAGCTTCACATTGCCTTGCACAATTGGCGAGTGACAGGCCTGTGTGATTTGGGGGCCAGCATAAATCTCATGCCCTTGTCCGTTTTCAAGATGTTGGGGTTGGGTGAAGCCAAACCAACCACTGTGAGCTTGTAGTTGGCGGATAAGACAGTGGTGCATCCCAGAGGAATGATTGAAGATGTATTAGTTAAGGTGGGAAAATTCTTCTTTCCTGCGAACTTCTTCATCCTTGATATGGAGGAAGATGATGAGATCTCTATCATATTGGGAAGATCATTCTTGGCAACTGGGAGAGCCCTGATTGATGTGGAGAAGGGCGAGCTGACACTCAGAGTGGAGAATGAAGAGATGGTGTTCAAGGTGTTTAAACACATCGTTGAACCCCCAGTCGCAAGTGTTTTGGCAAGATCACAAGACATCGGTTGAGCAAGACAAAGCAACGGAATAAGTCCGCCAGTACAGGTGAGCAACGCTAAACCTTCTCTTGAGAAAAAGGAAAAAGAAAAGCAGGCGAAAAATGATTATGAAATAGATAGTGTGGGTTAATTTACCCATGCCTCTTGATAAACGTGTGTCAGGATAAAAACGTTAAAGAGGCAACAGGCAACCCAATGTTATTTTATTTTATTTTATGCAATTTAAGTTTTAGTTAGAACAGTCTCACGGGAGGTATTGTTTGCATGTTGTGATGACAGGTACAGGGCAAAAAATTGGAGGACAAAAACGTGAAGAGAAGAAAAAAAATCGCCACGACGCCAACAGAGGACCATGGCGTAGAATGCAGGCGAGGAAGTTTGGCGCCACGGCGCGGCGCGAAAGTCGAAGGTCTCGAAGTTTGACCGTCGCGACGCTAGAAAGGCCACGGCGCGGAAGTTGAGGGTCGCAGATGTTTGGGACATCAGGCCGTGGCGCCGCGACGAAAAATCTGAAATTTAAAGGAGCCCTAATCCGATTTTTCCTTCTCCAAATAAAAAATCCAAAACCCTTCCTCTCTCCAAAACCCACGAAATCAGCCCTTTTACTTAAAAATCTTCCACAAACTAAACTCAATCACAACCAAAGTACTTAAATTCCTTACACCCTTAGCCATCTCAAACAACAACCCTCATTCCATTGCCTCAATCCATCACTAGAAACAAGAAAATCTTGAAGAACACCGTCCAAGGTAACTTTCATCACTTTTCTTGAAATTATCAGGAGAGGTAATATGTTTGGGGATGTTCTTTATTGATGGATAGTGTGTGGTGTGTTGAAGTTTGGTGTGAAAATTTCGCGGTAAGATTATAAGTAGTGATCGTGCGGTATTGTACCGGTGCTTTGAGCAAAGTTTGGGGGTTGAATGGTGTTGTAGTTTGCTGATTACGCTGTGTGTTGATTGGTTTGATTGATAGTTGCTGGGTAATATCACTGAAACAAAGGAAACACGAATTTATCTAAAAATGCGCCAAAAGAGAGCTTCCACATCCAGTCCTCAATATGATACTACTAGGTTTGCTTAAAAAAGCAGAAGATAGATATTACAAACTTAGTACTAGACCCTTGATCCCTGAGCGAGGAATGGAGTACCAAAGGGAGTCATTTGAGGATGGAGATGCCTATGAGCCTATTCGGGCAATGATAGAGGTCATGGGGTGGAAGAGATTTGTTAATCCGAAAAGAATAGTACCACAGAACACCGTAATGGTGAAATAATTCTATGCTAACTTTCCGGAGAGAGTAAATTGTAGGTTCTTTGTGAGAGGCCGAAGTGGTGAATGAGCTATTAAGATCGATGTTGAAGAAAGAGGAGATGATCGTTATTTCAAAACTTGGTCTAGAGAGGCAACAAGATCGATCGATATCGCCGCAAGCACATTACGCTACCACGTGAGTATGATATTGCAAGAAATGGATCAAGAGGGCGAGCGGATGTCGATTCAATAAAACAACCAAGGTTGGTTATATTTGTCTTCCCCGCCTACCATTCCATCGACGCACTTCACGAGTGCGGCCGGATAGAATAAAAATGATATATGGAATCATGGAAGGGAAGATGATTGATGTTGGAAAGGAGATATTGCAGAACATTGGAGAAACCAGTAGGTTGGTCACTACAGGTGGGTTGGGACACGGATCACTCATTTGCAGTTTATGTTCCAGACATGGAGTCCCAACCCTAGCTACTGATACATATGAGAAGGGCCAACCTCCTGTGTCATATGGGATAGTACATGCCTTCCCAGAACCAGTCCCTCCAGCAGCAGCGATAAGGAGACGCGAAGCAGCAGAGGTCGCCATGGATGAAGATGAGCACGAGACAGAGGCTCAACACGAAGCGAGAGCCGCGGCCACGGAATTAGAACATCCGGTGCCTATAATGGAGCAGTTGCTCATGAACCAGAGGAGGATGATGCAGAGTTTTGACATAATGATACAAGGTCAACAAGACCTGAGGCAAGGACAACAAGAACTAAGCGAGCAACAGCGGTTGCAGATTTGATGAGATGAGTTCCTTGTTCAACCAGTGGTCCATGCATTATCCGCCGCCACCACTTTAAACCAAGTTTGTAAGTTGTCCCGTTTTTCTTTTATTTTTTGAGTCTTGCACACATTAGGGACAATGTGTGATTTAAGTTTGGGGGGTGTTTTATTGTTTTTGAGTCTTTTTGATTTGTTTTGTGTGTTTTTAAGTATTTTTGAGTCATAACTTTTTTTTAAAGATCATCCAAGCTTTAGTTACTCGAAACGCCTAGTGAAGTAAGATTGAATAATGTAATGGAATTAGAAGCAACCATCTGAACACTTAGGTTAGATATGTCAATAATTCATGAAATCGAACTATTTTGGGTATTTTGCTTAATTTATGCATTGTTAAGTGATTAAAACCTATGTGTCTGCTTGCTTGCTATTTGAGGCGAAATAGTTAGGATATGCATGTTAGGGAGATGACTCAAGAATTTCTTTGCTAGCCCTTTCTTATCATTTTTACCTATCCCTGACATTACAATTGTATCCCTAGTCAGCCCCTTTGAGCCTAAAAATAAGACCTTTCTTTGACACCCTATAATTCCATATTTGTGCCATAAGTGAAAAATTGAGTTGTTTGAAATATAAAGTGTTGAAAAAGAGAAAAAAAAAGTGAACAATTTTGATGCATCCCAATGAAAAAGTAATAATAAATAGGCAAAAGTCTAAGTTTGGGGGTGCCTACTATTCATAATACACTTCATTCTCTCAAAACAAAAGAGGGGAAAGATAGGTATGAAGTGAAAAAGAAAATCAAAAAAAGAAAAGGGAAGAGTTGAAAGAAAAATAGCTTATGGTACGTAAGTTGAGCCTAAAAGTTTATTTTTACCTACCTCTGCCTAAGCCTACATTACAACCCTGAAAAGCCCTGAAGATCTCTTATATGTGTATCCATGATTAGTGAAGAATAACAAGTAAACATGTCATAGAATTTTGAAATTAATATGCATAGTTAGGTATTCTCACTTCCATTGAGCATGATTAAAGTGAATTTGCGAAATATCTAACTTGATGTGTTTAGAATGCTAAAAATTCATGCTATATGTTCATGCATATTATTCTGCTAACCTTCATGCTTTTCTAAGTAACAATGATGCAGCAAAGTGATCAATGTCTTTGAGTCATTCTATTTTCTTTTACTTCGTGTCTTTATTTCTTTCTTTTGATCTTTGCTCGAGGGCGAGCAAAGGTTAAGTTTGGTGGTATTTGATCGATGTATTTTATATACACTTTTTGAGTCATTTTTAGTTAGTCTTTTGCCCATTTTTGTACAAATATGTGTCATCTTAGGATACATTTTCTTTCTTTTGAGTCATAATGGTATAAAGTGGCACATTGGCGAAAAGGAGCGAAAAGAGGGCAGAAACAGAGGTTCCAGAGCTCAAAAAGCTAAAAAGTTGACAATCCGGGCGAGAAACAGAGCGGCGTCGCCACCAACTGACAGCGGATCGAGCGCCACGACGCCCAAAGAACGAGAGTCGCGAGTTTCGGCGCCGGTGCGATTGCGAGGGCAGCGGCGGGAAATCAGCCGAATCCGAATGGGAATGGGCCAAGGCCAAGAAGAAAAAGTTGTTGGACGTTTTTTAAGCTATAAAAAAGACCTTTTTAGGTCAGATTTGGGGGATCCCACTTTGGAGAATTCATGATAACTTGGAGATCAAGATTAGAGACTTTCTTTTAAGTAATTTCTTGTTCTTTATTTTATTTCTTTTTAGTTTATGTTGGATATTAGTTTAGTTTTTGGCATGTCTATGGCTAGGAACTAACTTAATTTAGGGCTTTCCATGTCGAATCGCTTGAAACTCGTTCTTACGAATTAATGCATGTTTTTGTTTCTTCTTATTATTGTTGAGATTTATTCAATATTTGTTTTGATTGCTTGGTAATTAATTGATCACTAATTATCATAATTTATATGATTTCTAATCGAAATCAGAAAGGGGAGATTGTGAATATGCTATAGTTGAATAAACATAGGTTAAATCGTGGACGAAAGTACTCCGATACTTGTGTAGCTTAATAGGTTATTGCTCTTAATCCTCCTTTATAGTCAATCTTGTCATCGAAAGATAAAAGAGTTCTATATTGGGGTTGAGTGTTTATATTACCTTAACAGGAGTATAAAATGGCTTAGTTAACATGCTATCTCAAAATAGAAGAAGAACCATAATTATTTGCATTAACAAGTAAGACGAGCGGATAGTTGAGGAGATTTGGAAGCCCTATTTTCACCATATTTGAAGTAAAATAAAGTAATTTAGTTAGCATCTATAATCATAGTTATAAACAATTCATCAAATTATCGGTTACCAAATAGATACCATAGAATAGAGGTTGATAATTGGACACTAATCCCCGAGGACGATAACTCGGTCTTCTAGACTATATTACTTGTCACGACACGTGTATTTGCGTTTAGCGTATGCGTAAATCGCGTATCAACAGTCTCGTTGAAGTCACCGATGGATATAAATCATAGAATTGATTGGAATCATGGTGCACCCAGATATCAAGAGCGATAGACGCAGGTCACATGTAGTTCAATGTATCTTACATACTACAACTGACCTGGTATCGGCTCATAAAGAAGATCGGTCGAACTAAGGTTCACTGGTAATGTCAATAGAAGGCGTTAAATCAGATATGACGACATCTGAACTACTCACTTATCTATGTGTTATGGTATTCTTGATGTCCAGCGGTTCTGGGAGAACTCAATGATGCAAACTGGACATCAGACTTGAAGAACATCAAAGCCACAAGTGGATGTGCATTGTGTGTCTTTGGAAAATCCTCTAAGAAAATTTGCATCGGCCGATTCTTGATGGAATCAGAGTTTATTACTTTGTACGAATCATGATGATAAGTTGAGAACTTCATGACCTCTTAGAGAATGTCCCTTATTGGGAGTAACTCGCTTCGCCGCGATTATACACCGTAAGCGGCATGATGACGCCCGACATATCTGTCGCAGATATAAGACCGTATGGCAGTTGATCGGGTGACACATCCTTGATTACTAAATCAAATGATATAACAGACCCTTTTAATTAAGGGACTATCCGAAGATCAAGAGTTCTACCTGTCTAGGGGAACGGGCTTAAAACCCGAACAATAAGAACTGATACGGTGGATGCCCAACCTTAAAGACTGGAGATCCCAAGAATAAGGTTCAATGGGAAAATTAAGTTGTAAAAGTTTAGTTAAGCACTTCGGTGGAAGCAAGAACTCTCGGATAATGGTTTCTTCTTAGAAACATGAATCCAAGGTCGTTCCCGTGATAGACATTAAGTTCTATTTGCACAGAGGGTAAAGGTTAAGTTTCCAAAATCGCTTATGATACTCAACAATTGAGGTTAGGTTTGGGGAAACTTTTAATGATTTCTAACACTTGTGAAGTGAGGTATTGCAGGATTCCTTATAGGAGGCCACCTATTTAAGTGTGAGGACAGGCTGCCTCAAATGGACGCACTAAAGAAACCAAGTCGTGTTCCACGACCACAATGGACAAAACCTTAAAGAAGGATAGAGTAAGGAAATGTGTTGTGTTGATACAATTGTCTTGGCTTACACTAAATATTGACGGTTCAAGACATCACGTTCACCGCGTAGTAATTAAGTCCGATGATATTCTACCATAGAAGGTTCAAAGCTACGACTACCTATCCAGATGCAACATTGATCTGCCGGAAGGTTGCTAGAATGACACCATGTGCGTGCACCAAAATCTCATCCAAGAGGGGATTGTTGGAAATTTACTAATGTGGAATTAAATTTAGCCCATTATTTATGACTCGAACAATTTGGATCCCGCATGTCGGAAATGTCGTTTCCACACACGTGCACACTTAGTGCCAAAGATCGTAAATTTCATTAGTGAAAGAGATATTGGTACGTAAGTGAAACGTTTTGAGACATAGAATGATGGACGGTTATTGGCCAAATGACACGTGTTCCACGTTGGTAAGTGAAGGAAGAAATGTACGATGTGTAAAAGATGAAACGAGTCAGAAATCGCCGCGGAGCCTTGAAGGGACGCGACGCAACACCGTCGGAGCCGCGGCGCCTCCAGCCAGCGCTGCAGCGCCTTGGAGGCAGTGATTTCAGGTTGGTTACTGGTTGTCAAGCGCCGCGGCGCTTCGATGGCAGTGTGACCGTTGGAGACGAAAAATAACTGACTTTTGGGCTGACTTTGGAGCATTAATTCATTATTTGCCTCATGAATTCAACCATTTTTTGGCTGAATTGTAACCCTAAATTAAGTGTCATTGAAGGCCATTACTTGGTTATTTGGGAAGACATCTTCATCACACTATAAATTGAGGTCATTGACTCAATTGTAGACACTGCATACTTGTATAATTTCAATTTTTTTTTAAAACTCTTCCTCTCTTGCAATCTTCCACACACTCAAAGATCCTTCTTTTCTAGTAAACGTTTGGGCTCTCCTTTACTCAATTGTTTGTTCGCTGTTTTATCTTGGGAGACAAGTTGTCAACATACCGTTAAAGGAGCAATACAGGGAAATATTGTCTTAAGGACAGAGTGCTAACACCCAACTCAGCAAGTTCATTGTAGAAGAAATATTTGTGTTTTATTTCTAGATTTAGTTTCTCTTTATTTCAGATTATAAAGATCAAGTGGTGTGCTGCAGTTCCTACGAAGATCTCAAGACTTCAAGGAGAACTTAAGACAGAAGATCAAGATCATCAACACTTATTGTTGTTGTAACAACTGATGTTAGGCTTCAAGCCTGTTGTATTGTAATTGTTTGTTCTTTCTAAGTACTAGTGATAGTTGTACACTATTCTCGTACATCTATTGTGTAACTCACAATGCATTCTTTACAAAGTTAATGTCATGTTTGGCAGGTATTAAGCATATTTTGTATAAAATTACATTAAGTACGGTGTTTGAATATCATTTTTCATCCTTGGATAACTAAAATATGTTTAAGTTATGAGTCATTTCATGAAATATAATATAAAGAAAAGAGGATAAAATAAATGATACATGAATAATTATACCTTACATAATTAATACATGCATAACTCTAAGGAACAAACAAACTACACCTAATGCTTCGGTAATCCTTCCTGACAAATACAATAGTAGCGTGGGCATGATTAATCATCCAATTATAGTGGGGTGGAAGTAAGGAGGGTATTGGTAGCTAGCTAGCTGCCTCTTGTTTCGTTGTTAGACGAATCAGAGTAAAGGAGTAGCACAAGAGCTGCAGTTGCAGGTCTTGGGTACAAAAGCACAAACTCCGAAAGGCCTATTAGGGAGTTGACAGTCTATAACAAAGCAACAAGGCATGCTTGTGCAGTTGCTGCTGGGCTCTGCTGCTGACGACATACAACACTTGCATGCCAGACACAGCTGAAAAGGCGCCACATTATGTTGCTGCTGCGACCACAACCACATCGTAGACTTATTATAACTGGCTAATTCCGTCTCCAGCTCCAATGATGCTGTCACTAGTTTGTATTCCGTAGCGCTGTGCAGGGGCTCTAATCGTTTCCCGGAGACTCCCAATGATGTACTCTCATCTCGCTTGATATCATCGTCGTCCTCTTCAATACCATGATTTAACACATGAGAGCCTGCACAAAGTTACAAATGAATTATTCCCTCTCCGTCGAGAAATACTTCGACCTAAATTGAATTTCATTAATATGATATTTAAATATTAAAATTTAGATATTAAAAACTATACGAAAAATAATATAAGTGACAATTCTTCTCATATATGAAAAAACAAATATTAGTCAAAATTCGTTAGTTTAACGCTCGAGATGCGAAATATGATAAGTATTTTAGAACGTACGGAGTACCAATATACAGGGTTTAAGTTATACACAGTAAATACTTTAGAAAATTTACAAGTAAATCTCTTGTAAATGTTATTTTGTAATCTTGAAAATAAGATATAGTTACCTATTATAATAAGTAAAAGTGACATGATAGTGTAGTATTATTAGCTTTCCAACTAGACTATCAAAGAGTTACCTCTAGCTGGAACCATCATAACCAAGTAGTAGAAGAGGAGGATGAGAATTACTGGTAATGATGATAGTTTTGCAAGTTTCTGAACGGACGATTTCTGCATGATTTCCGAGTCAAAAGGGTAGAGAAGCAAGCACATCAACCGTACCAAACTAGTGTCGCTTGGTAAGGCGGAGCGTGTATAATGTACCGTTTCTTAGATTTTTGCAGTGTAAAATTAGCAATAAAGAGAAGGCTTGTGGGTTAAGTGGTGAATCAAGGAATATATGCAATGTTTGGACGAACTCCATACCCCTATGACAATTGGAAGACTCTAACACAACTTAGCACAAACAAAAATACTTTTATTGATTCGTAAAGAATAAATATGGGGTTCTAGGCCCTAATTATATTCCAAAAATGTTCTGCCTTATCTCCTCTGTTTCTTTATTTACAAAAGAAAATTATTTTTAATTCACATATATATATATACTAGTCCTATTCTTTCTCAATTTATGTGAAATGATTTAAAGTATCAGAGAAAAAATATAATGTAAGATTGGATATAGATTCTTTAAATATTTTAAAAATACAATTCATATATTTAAAAACTAAACGAAAAGTACTGTAAAGCAAATGATTCGAAATATTTGAAAAAAGTTTGAGTAAAATTATAATTAAAAAAATTATTGAACTCCCGAAATAATAACATCTTCACATAAATTGGTTGAGAGTACCACTTATATATTACTCAATTATCAATCAAAGATTCAAGAGTTGGCCGTGTAATTAATCCTCTAGTCATGTAAGAATACATTGAAATATGTAAGAAAGAGATAAATCAAATTAGTTTTTTTTGGCATAATTTAATTTTTTCTATTATATTATATTTTATTATATATAAGCAGTGAAGGTGTAGGAACATTGCACTAAGTAATGGTACAAAACGCAACTTAAATTGTACTTTTAAATGGCACGAAGGCAATGTTGTTGAAATTTCTTATTTATTTAGGGGCAGATAGGTACTTTACCTCTCCTTGGGAACACATGTACTGCATATTATAGAGTCTTGAAGGTAGAGATCCTCACGCATGGGTGGTGTGGGAGGCACAGTTCAAACCCCGTGATAACGCCTCCGACCCGCCTCTTCGGGTGAGTCATTACACCCGAAGTGTGGTTTACCGACGGCGTGGCGCTTATTCGCATGGTCCCGGTTTACTGCACAGACTGAAAGAAAGAATGGCCATGCGGTTCTTCACAACAAAAAGTGTAGTGTTTTTCAATCCATAATGTAAACGTAGATGCTGAACCTTATTCTCCCAATCGAACGGTAAATTACAAGAGGATTACAATAATCATGTTGCGTTTTTTGTACTGACATGTGATAACAAGTGCACTAGAAGGAAATATTTTCTCTACCATCTCCATTAGTACAGGTGCATATACTTACTAATGAATTATAATATGTTACTCCCTCCAGTTCAAAATAAGTGTTCACTTAGTTTTTTAATTCGGTTCAAAATGAATATCTATTTACATAATCCAGACGGAATTAATTTTATTTTTCCAGATTTGCTCCTATTACTCAAGCCTATTGTAACACCTCGTAATCCGGGTAATGGTTTGAACCCATAAATGTGGGCAAGTGGACCCGAACTCCGGAAAAATGATGTTGTACCTGTGTATACTAATAAGGAAATTAGTATATAAAAGGATGTGATCCGAAATAATTTTGGATGTAACAAGTGCGACGACGGGAATTAATATTAATAATAATTTCATATTCTCAAAGAGATTGTAGACTAGTGTCATATTACATGAATTATGACATTGAGTAAAAGAAAGATTTTAAAGTTGTTGGGATTTTAATGAAATGGGATCGAAAATTTAGTTGTGTGTATAATTAATTAATTGTGGGATTAATTAATTATAAGCGGAGGGCTAATGTAATAGAATGATATGTGTTATCTTATAAGCAAGTGGTGCAGTGAATCGGTGGAAGTAAATAAGCGATGGCTTCTCTGTTCTCCCAAAACCCTCTTCTTTCTCCATTCTTTTCTCGGTAAAGCTTTCACCTCCTGGAGAAATCTTTCGATTAAGAAATTTCACACTTTTGTTAGGAGGAGTAACCTCTCAAATTAGTAAGCTCTCTGGGAAACACTTCTGGATCGAATTGAGAAGTTCCAGTAAGCTTTTCGCTCACCCAAAAGAAGGGAAACATTCATGGCATTTTGAACCTTAATCTAAGTGAAATTGAAGCCTTGAGCAAGTTTAGGAACTCAGAAACCCAAACCGAAAGCAAGAATTTCTAATGAAGACTGGAAGCCAATTTTTGGGAGTCCTATTTATGCTCGTCGGAAACTGAGTTGGGCGACAGGTTTTCTGATGATTCTCGTTGTTGCTTCTAACTGAGGTAATCCTTCTTAATCCTTGGTTTATACGAATTGTAAGACATGATTCTTATTAGATCTAAGATATTTATTGAAAATACTAAGTTATGGGGTGTTGTCGGGACTGTTTGGATGAAATTGGAGATTACATATGGAATTTCCGAGTTGTTTTGAGAATTGTAGCAGTAAAAGAAGGATTAATAGGACTGGGTGTTTCGATACATATATAGGTTTCGATATAGAAGAAATATAGGATTGTCCTGACTATGTTGGTACCTCTAGTAGGTTCTTGCCAAATATTTTTATTGGGTATTTGTTGTGACTTAGGCTAATTTGAGATTTGAAAGTAAGATCATGCTTGATTCTGCTACCTATTTGGGATGGTATTAAGGAATAACAGAACCTTAGTTGATGTGTAGGCCTAGATGTGTGTCTGATAACCTGTTTTATATATTTTTTAAGAGTAGCATAGGGTAGATTAGCCTTGAAAATCAACTAGCATGCTTATAAATTTGTATGTACTGAGTATGGATGGTTAACATGGAAGTTTTATGTATATCTGGGCATTTTCGATCCTTGTTTGATCAGTCATGGGCTAAAAATGTGAAACTTGTCTATCCTGACTAAATTCTTCGAACTGATTCATCTAAAGGCCTGTGAAGGTCCGTCCTACAATTATTGCGCAGCCCAATGCTACAAACATGGGTGTCAAGGGAGCTATCTAGATACTCACCCAAATTGTTGCTAACCAAGCTCAACATCAAGAAACGACTCCTAGTTTAGGTTCTAGTGAAGGGTCGTCCATCTCCAGGACCAAGGAATTTCTGAATATGAAGCCTCCAGTGTTCACAGGGTCTATTAAGGTAGAGGATCCGTAAAATTTTATCGATGGGCTTCAGAAGGTTTTTCATATTATGCATGCCACTGAGATAGAGGCAGTAGAGTTGGGAGCTTATTAGTTGCAGAATGTTGCTCACATTTGGTATGACATATGGGAACAATCTCGTGGAGAAGATACACCTTCAACAACTTGGGATGAGTTCATAGATGCCTTCATTGATCACTTGAGGCCAAGAAGGCAAAGGCCTACGAATTTGAGAGGCTCAATAAGAATGATATGAGTGTGACTGATTACTATCTCAAGTTTGTTTCTTTATCCAAATATGCTCTGCATATGGTTCCTGATATAAGGGTCAGGGTTAGACGGTTTGTGTTAGGCCTTACACCCGACTTGTATATTGATGCTCAGAATAAAGAGATGATCATCACCAATATGGTTGCTTTTGTTCAGGATAATCAGGACCGAATGAAGGAAGAAGAATCACTCTAGAAAGAGAAGGATAGAGAATTCAATAAAAGAGCCAAGTGTGCAGGTAACTTTAATCATGGGGGAGGCGGAGGCAGGAAATTCTTCAAGAATAGGTCATCAGGACCCACTCCATCGGTAGCTAGTGCCCCAGCCCCAAAGTTCAGGAATGATCAGAAGAGAGAATTTCAGGCCATCAAATTTTTATTCTCAGGCTAGTGTGGGTCAAAAGACTTATGACTTTCAAGTTTGCAGCAAGTATGGTAAGAAGAAATCAGGGGAGTGTCACATGGGTATGGATATATGCTATGGGTGTGGCCAGCGGGGCTATTTTCATAGGGATTATCCATCAGTGAGGTAGGGTATCAGAGGTAATGTGGCTCCATCCACAAATTCAGCAGCTCTCCGGAATTCTCAAGCCCGATCAGGGCATGGTGCAGCTAAGTATGGAAATACAAGCGAATGTCAAAACTACTTGTATGCACTACCAACTCTTCAGGATACAAAAACACGTGAAGATTTTGTCACATGTACATTAACAATTTTCACCTTTGATGTTTATGCCCTTATTGACCTAGGATCCACTTTATCTTATGTAACCCCATTTGTAGCTAAGAAATTTAGAATAGAACCAGAAAAGTTACATGAACTCTTTGAAGTCCACCACGTTAGAGAGTCAATCATAACATATTTATAGGGGTTGTCTAGTTTTAGTCTATCACCACAGAACCATAGCCGACTTAACAAAGTTTGAGATTGTAGACTTTGATGTAATAATGGGTATGAATTGGTTATCTTCATGTTATGCCACAGTAGGTTGTAGAACCAAAATTGTCAGTTTTGAGTTCCCCAATGAACCAGTCATAGAGTGTCAGGGTAATTCAATAGTACCCAGGAGTAGGTTTATTTCCTATCTCAAACCCAAATAATGATTTCCAATGGGTATATCTATCACTTAGTCTGAGTCAGGGATACATATACCCAGACTCCAGCCCTCCATACCATACTAGTTGTTAATAAGTTTCAAAAGATATTCCTAGAGTTCCTCCCGACAGGGAGATACACTTTGGAATTGATCTACTTCCTGGCACTAAGCCGATATTTATTACGCCATACAAAATGGCTCCAACAGAGTTGAAAGAGTTAAAAGACCAGCTGAAAGATCTTCTTTATAAGGGATTTATTAGGCCAAGTGTCTCACCGTGAGGTGCACTAGTTTTGTTTGTCCAAAAGAAGGATGGTTACTTATGTATGTGCATTGACTACCATCAATTGAATAAAGTCACCATTAAGAGAAAGTATCCTCTCCCCATAATAGATGATTTATTTGACCAACTTTAGGGTGCCTGGTGTTATTCCAAGATTGACCTCAGATCAGGTTACCATCAGTTAAGGTTAAAGAAGTTGATATTATAAAGACCGCTTTTAGAACTCGTTATGGTCATTTCAAATTTCTTGTCATGTCATTTGGGTTGAAAAATACACCAGCTTCTTTCATGGATCTTATGAACAGGGTCTTCAAGCCGTATCTTGATTTATTTGTCATTGTGTTGAATGATTTTAGTGTATTCCTGTAGTGAGACCGATCACGTAGAACATCTTAAAATAGTGTTATGGACACTTCAGGATAAAAGGTTGTATGTTAAATTTTTTAAGTGTGAATTTTAGCTTTAAGTCAGTGGCGCTTTTAGGCCATGTAATCTTAGGTGAAGGTGTTAAAGTGGATTCTCAGAAAATTGATGCCATGAAAAGTTAGCCCAGACCAATCTCAATATCTGAGATAAGAAGTTTCTTGGGTTTGACAGGCTACTATAGGCGTTTCATAGATGTATTTTCCTCTATCTCAACTTCGTTGACCAAGTTGACTTAGAAAAGTCCAAATTCCAATGGTCAGATGCATGTGAACGAAGTTTTGAGGTGTTGAAGAAGATGTTGACTTCTGCTCCAGTTTTGATGCTACTAGAGGGAACTGAAGGGCTTCTGGTGTATTGTGATGCTTCAGGAGTTTGTCTTGGATGTGTTTTAATGCAGCATGACAAGGTTATAACATATGCGTCCACACAACTTAAGCCTCACAAAAAGAATTATCCGACTCATGACTTGAAATTAGCAGTCGTGGTTTTTGCACTTAAGATATGACGTCATTATTTGTATGGAGTGCATGTTGATATTTTCACAAATCATAAAAGCCTGCAATAATTTTCAAGCAATGGGAGTTTAATCTTAGATAGAGAAGATGGCTCAAATTATTTAAGGATGATGTGTAGATATCCTCTATCATTCGAGAAAGGAAAATGTAGTAGTCGATGCTCTTAATCGGAGATCCATGGAAGTTTAGCTCACATTAAGGCAGATAAGAGAATTATGATAAGGGAAGTTCATCGCTTGGCAAGTTTAGGAGTTCAAGTCTTGTATTTCGAGGATGGTGGTATTGTTGTCCAGAACAGGGACTATTCCTCCTTAGTGTTTGAAATGAAAGAGAAACAGTTTAATGATCCCTGCTTATTATAGCTAAAAGATGGGATTCATAGAAATAATACAATGGCTTTTGAACAAAGGAGGGATGATGGTACCTTGAGGTACGAAGACATATTATGTATTCCAAATGTAGATGGGCTCAAAGAGAGAATTATGTCAGAAGTTCACAACTCCAGGTATTCCATTCACCCTGGTTCTACTAAGATGTATCATGACCTCAAGGAAATTTATTGGTGGAACAATATTGTTACACCCCGTAATTCTAGAGCAATACATTGAGAAACGTAATTAAGAGAATAAGATTCGAGTATTAGAAATAAAGTATATTTACATATGCTAATATGTAAATTAGTATACAAAGAATGTAATTCCGGAATAATCTTGAATACAACAAATGGGGCGATGAGAATTAATAGTAGTAGTTGAATTTTCCCAATGGGATTAAGGATTATATCGTATAAAATTTTAACGTCGAGAAAATGGGGACACTTCGAAATTTTTAGGATTTAAATGAAGTGGGGACTAAGATTAATTAATTGTGGGATTAATTTAAGTGGAGGATGATAATAAGTGGTTCAACTTGTGAAAAATTGTGTCTTCCAATCGCATGGAACTAGAAAAGAACACCACCATCATGCCAATTAATTTTCAGCTCACATGCATAGGCTCAAATCAGCCCATAAACCCAAGTAGCTCTCATTTCTCTCCCTTTGTTTTCGAAAATCAGCCCTCTCTCATCCTCCATTCCCTCCTCTTCCAAAAACAGATTTTTCTCCAACTCCATAACTAAGTTAGAGACCAAACTAACTCCCTTATCCAAGATTAAGTTCTTCTACTAAGTCTAAGCCAACGTAAACTCCTAAAACACTGGGTCACGGTAATATGCTGGCCGAAATCTGCCCCAACAACCTTAGTTTTGAAAGATGAACTATTTAGAAGAAAAACATGTAAGTAAGATGGATTTAAACTCATAAGAGATGCATGTATGTCATTGTAAGTTGAAGAAGTGGTGAAATGGAGCAAAAATAGTGCAGTGGCCGATTTGGGACTGTTTTGGCTAAGTTGAGGTAAGATTTCTCCTTATTATAGAGTAATTGGAAGTTAAATGATGTTGTAGTTAAGAGGTGAACTTGTGTTAAGAGAAATTGGAAGTAAGAAATGCATGTGATTGTATTGGTGTTGTAGTTGAGCCGATTGGAATTGTTGTTACCGATTTTGGGGTTGTTTTGTATACATTGGGTTTGATTGTTGTTGTTGTTGTTATCATTGTCACTAATCACATGTTAAAATTGAAAGAAACCTTGTTATTTAAAGTTGTAATTGGTTATATGAAAGTGTTGAAACATGAATTGGAATTTAAGGAATTATGAGGAGAGTTTTGGTATTATGTTGTTGTGGCCGAGACATTCCCAAAATCGTGGGTATTGTTGTGTCGAATTTAAGGGCTATTTTGTTGAATTATAATGTTGGAATTATAAGCTATGAACATGCATATACATTGTTGTAATTGCGGATATATGTCTTAAATGAATTAAGGTGTGGAAGAGTGTTATGTTGCAAACTATAAGACTTGAACTCTCGTTGTTGCTAGAAGTATGGACTGTTTTTAAAGGTTGTCTTAATATGGACTAAGAGAATGGATTAACATGAGAAATAGGTGTGTTAATCACCTTGGTTGTTGTGGTTATTGTCTTCCATGAACATAAAAAAGAAAGAACGTATAACAATGACGTATATAGAAGTATATGGGATTGATTTTGCTTATGACCTTGAGACGTGTCTTATTATTGATGTTGTTGACCTTGTTTGTGAGTTGTGGATGTGTATATAAGTAGGGGAAGTGCTGCCCAAATTTATACATAAAAAGAGAGTCATCATTCGATAATTATAATGTATTCTAGTAATCATAGAGTTGATGGACATGTTACTATCATTATAGGTCGAAATGCTAATCGAGACGAATTCTAAACATTGAGTTGGTTAGTTCGACAATAAGGTATGTGAAACTATCCTTTCTTCTTTTTGGCATGATTTATATAAAATGAGTGTACGGCGAACGTACATAATTCCATTGAATTCTAATTCCAAGTGATATTTGATATGATAGTTGCCTTTGATTTTACAAGTGATAGTTCATTCTATTTATTTCATTGAGAGTCAAATGATGATTTAATTTGTATAAAGTTGCTTATGATATTCTATTCGTGCTTGATGTGATTATATTATTTCACCGAGTCCCTCGCTAGAGGGTCGGGTACGGTATGTATATATGATGATCTTACCGAGTCCTAGAATGGGCCGGGTACGATATATGTGGACAGGCATCCACGGATATGATTATTTCACCGAGTCCCACGATGGGTCGGGTACGGTATGTGAGCAGTGGACATGTATCCACAGATATATATATGTGGACATGCATCCACATATATGACTTCATTCACCGAGCCCCATAATGGGCCGGGTACGATATATGTGGACAGGTATCCACGGATATGGTATATTATATGGACATGTATGACTCTCATTTTATAAGGCACAAGTACATTGGTATACTGATTATCATATTTGTCTACTGTCATCTTTTGGTCAGTTATGATCTTCTTTACAGTACTTCATGTTTTATATACTCGGTACACTTTTCAGATCGACCCCTTTTCCTGCGTGGGGCGCTCATGCCCGCAGTACGCACACTCTGGCTTTGGTGATCCTCCAGCTTAGGATTTCTGCTAAGCTATTGGAGAGCTCCATTGATCCGGAGCCTAGTTATTTTCGATACAGATCCTTTTGATATAGACTTATGCATATTCAGGGGTACGACGGGGCCCTGTCCCATCATATTTCATTATCATACTCTTAGAGGTCTGTAGACATGTGTTTTGGATATTTCCGTGTATAGTGGCAGCCTTGTCGGCTTGCCTATTTTGTTATGATTGACTAGCTGTGACTCCTCAGGAGACAGGATCATTTTGATATATAGCGTTATGAGTCAGCAGCTTACTTTTACAAGATTTTTACATTGTCCTTGGTATCAGTCTGATTATATTTAACAGGTACATATACGGGTGTCCATACCGGGTCGCGGCCCGTCGGATCGGGTCGTGACAAATATGAAAAAGAATGTAGCATATTTGTGGCTAAGTGTCTGAATTGTCAACAAGTGAAAGATGAAAACTAGAGGCCCTGTCACGACCCGAACCCCGGGCCCGCGACTGGTGCCCTACCTGGGCACCCTTCTACCTATTCATCCCAAGTAACCCGCGAAAGATAAAGATACTCATCATCATTTTTTAAAACAAGCAAAGGCAAAGCCGACAAGGTCGCCGCTATATATATATATATATATATAAGCGAAAATGAAACTACATTGTACACGAGTCCAATCCCACATATGAATACAGACCTCTAAGAGTTTGAACAATATACTATGACTGTACAAGGCCCCGCTGTACCCATAAATGTATAAAAACCCTGTACTGAAAGATCATTACCAAAATGATAAATTCCAGAACAATGGAGCTATCCAAAAACTCTGAGCAAGGATCCTACACTTGCAGATCACCAAACTGCGTACCTAAACCTGTGGCATGAACGCAGCCCCCCGGAGAAATGGGTCAGTACGGAAAATGTACCAAGTATGTGAAACAATAAGTACTGCAAATGAGATTATAACAGGCCAAACAGATAACAAGAGACAAGTGTAATAATCAAATACCAGTACACTGTGCCTTTTCAAGATATGAAATCCATGTCAAAATTATGGACGTCTGTCCATATAAACAAATATTGTCATGGGAGTTGAACCCGAACATTATACATAAATACTGCCCTGTAAGGTATTCTGCACGACCCTATCTAGGACGCGATAAAGTCAATAAGGTATTCTGCCCGGCCTCTTGTGGGACGCGGTAAAGTCAATAGGGTATTCTGCCTGGCCCCTTCTAGGATGAGGTAAAGTCAATAAGGTATTCTTCTCGGCCCCTTCTGGGATGCGGTAAAGTCAATAAGGTATTCTGCCCGGCCCCTTCTGGAACGCGGTAAAGTCAATAAGTCAATAAGTCAAATAAGGTATTCTGCCCGGGCCCTTCTGGGACACGGTAAAGTCATGTAATATATACAGCCCTGCCCATTAAGGTATACTGCCCGGTCTATTCTGGGACACGGTAAAGTCATGTAAATATATTGCCCTGCCCATTAAGGTATACTGCCCGGTCCATTCTGGGACACAATAAAGTCATATAATATATACTGCACTGCCCATTAAGGTATACTGCCCTGCCCATTAAGGTATACTGCCCGGCCCATACTGGGACGCGGTCCAAATATAAAGGATTGTACACATATAGCTATCACAAGCAACTATGTACAATTTAAATCATCTCCGACTCTCATTAGCACAAATAGAATGAACTATCCTTTTAGAAGAATTCAAGGCATTATCACATCTTGTAATATTAGGGAATTGAACCCAAAGTACTATGTACATCAACCGTACATTCCTTTCCTTTATAATAAATCCTTTGACTCTCAATGAACCAAAATAAAATAACTTTCATTTAGACAACCCAAAGTACTATCAAGAGAATAGATATAACAATCTGTCATTTTTGAAACTCCAAGTACTATCAAGAGAATAGATATAACAATCTTTCATTTTAGAAACCCCAAGTACTATCAAGAGAATAGGTAAACAACTTCTTTTTTATAAAACCCAAAGTATTATCAAGAGAATGGATATAACAACTTCTTTTTTGTAAAACCCAAAGTATTATCAAGAGAATGGATATAACAACTTCCCTTTTGGAACTCAAAATACTATTAGTGAAATAGATAGAACACTTCTATTTTGGAAACTCAAAGTACTATTAATGAAGTACATCATTAAGGAGTAGGATTCACTCCCTTTATAACAAGGAATCATGCTAGAAGAAGAAAGGATACTTCACATACCTTATTAGCGACTAACCAACTATACAATCTAGGATACGTCTCAATGTAATTCAACCTATAACAACAATAAAACGTATATCAACACGTGCTTACTAAAGTAGGTTAATACCAAGTAAAGGTTCTCTTTTTTCTACGGAAATTTGGGCAGCACTTCCCCTATAAATACATACTTTTCCACCTTTTACAAGGCTCAAATTCAACAACAATCAAGTCTCATTTAAGGCACAATCAAAATAGCAACCAAAGGTTATCACACGCCTACTTGACGTGTAAAATTCGGCCCCTTAATCTATACAAAACAATCCATCAACAATAAGGGTAAAATGTGAAGCCTTTTAACACCCTTTTACACCCTTATTCCTTAGGACTTTCATTAACAATTTTACCACATTAATCATGCATCTTGACAAATGAATTTCCAGAATGTACACGCCAAAAACACTCCATAAAAACTGCACGACAATAACCAACAGTTTTATAGATTCCACGGCCAACAACTACAATCCGATAACTCTTTCCTTAACCCTTTTTATTCCAATTCAAGTTCCAAAACTTCTATATAAGTTATATCAACTTATTAACAACAATATTACTCCATTATAACATGCAATATGTGACGTTAATAACAACAATAACCAACGAAATCCAATATACTCAAAACTGCCCCAAATCGGCCCAACACCCAAAAATTGTCCCAACACTTTTTATCCTCCATTAATTTTAGCACAAGCTCATCTATACATTATAAAAATATGTAATATCCAATTACTTCAAGAGGAAGAAGAATTTTACCTCAAAATTGCCCAAAAACCGCCCAAGGCAGTCCGTTCAACTTTGGCCCGCAGTTTTCGTTTTGCTCCACTTCTTCAAGTTTCAATCACACACAAGCATCCACTACAAGATTATAACCAACTTTCCTTCACGTTTTACCTTCAAAAAGTCGATGAACAAGCTAGGGTTTTCAACCCCATTTTCGGCCCAAAATAGATTTTGGAAAACTTGGAGAGTTAACTTGGCTTAAGACTTGATTAGGGTGCTTAATATAGGATAATAAGTTGTATTTGATCTTCACTTTCAATGGAGAAAATATAAATCTAAGGCTAAGGAAGAGAGGAGAGAAAATGAGTTAGAGAAGATATTTTTATGTAAAAGGCTAAGTCTTCCAAGACTTATGTCTAAATAGAATGTAACTTGCAAGACAAGTGGAGAGGGACATATGTCACCCTCTCATTGGACAAAATTCTTTCCCTTTAAAATATCTAGATATTGCCCAAAATATCTTAAAATCGAAGGGCCACGCGAAATTGTGAAATTCTCGGCGGACCCTATATTATCAATTCCAATTCTTCGTAATCTAATACTAATCCCATAAATCCAATAAGAAGTATTAAACTCCAAGTTAATAATTTTTTGTCGTCACATTATTCCGAAATTTTCTTTAAGAAAATGTAATAATTCTTTTCTTCCAAAATTTAAATCTTAAATCCTTAATCAAGTTCTCAATTAGTAGCCCTGGTATTACGGGGTGTAACATACCCGGTGGTTGGGCCCAGAATATTAAAATTCCTATTTGGAAATGAGAGGTGATAATCATAGACTTTATAACAGATCTACCTCATTTGTCATGAAGACATGACTCGATTTGAGTGATTGTGGATCGACTTACTAACTCAACGCACTTTTTGCCACTCAAGACCATTATGCCAAGTTGTATATTCATGAGATTGTTAGATTGCATGGGACCCTGTATCCATTATTTTAGATCGTGGTGCTAAATTCACATCGAACTTCTGGAAATCATTTCATAAGGTTGGGTACCAAGGTAAACCTTAGCATAACTTTTCATCCTCAAATAGACGACCAGGTAGAGCATACTATTCAGACTCTTGAGGACATATTGAGAGCATGTATCCTAGATTTCAAAGGTAATTTATATGATTATTTGTCTCTCATTGAATTTGCTTATAATAATAGTGATCATGCTAGTATCAAGATGACACCATTCGAAGCTCCGTATAAGCGAATGTGTAGATCACCCATTGGTTGGTTTAAGGTTGGTGAAGCAGAATTGCTAGGACCGGATTTGGTCTATCATGTTATGGAGAAAGTCAAGTTGATTCAAAAGCGTTTGAAGACAGCTCAGAGTCGCCAGAAGTCCTATACAAATGTGAGGAGAAGGGACTTAGAGTTTCAGGTTGATGATAGAGTGTTACTAAAGGTCTCACCTATGAAAGGTGTGATGCGATTTGGTAAAAGGGAAACTTAATTCCAGATATATTGGACCATACAAAATCCTGCGAAGGGTTGGTCAAGTAGCTTATGATCTTGAGTTGCCACAAGAGTTGGTTGTTGTACACCTAGTGTTCCATGTATCCATGTTTTAAGGATGGCCTAACCTATGAGGAGATTCCTGTGGAAATTCTTGATCGACATGTTCGCAAGTTGAGAACTAAGGAAGTAGCCTCAGTAAAGTTCTTGTATAAGAGTCAGAAAGTTGAAGAGGCTACATGAAAAGCTGAAGGGGACATGAAATCCAGATATCCGCATTTGTTTGGGGAGAGTGTAGAGAATGTTCAAGGTAAATACCTTCCAAACCCATGTCATGCCCTTACGTACTCATGCCTCACATTTTACGATTCATGTCTCATGTCCAAGTATCCATGTTTTCACGAAAACCATGTCATGTTAATTCAGTATCCATGTTCCATATCATATTTTCTCACGTTAATGTACTTAAGCCATGTCCAGTCACGTTCTTAACCATGTCATCATTCGAGGATGAATGATCCTAAGAGGAATATATTGTAACACCTCATACTTTTAAACTAAGCTATATTCATAGTCCATGAATCACAAAACCAGACGGGAAGTGTTAGATTAAAATTCATTTCAATTAAGTGAAGTTTAGGATTTATGCCTAGTTATACAGACCATATAAATAAAATGAACCATACTTTTGGTCTGTATCGATGCATGGGAAAAATCTTAGGTTCTATATATCGATAGTGGGAAAATATTGTCAGTTTATACGGACCGTATAATTATATACGGATCGTACTTCAGGTCGTATAATGAAATATAGACCGTATTTCGATCCGTAAATCTTGTCTGGGGCGGGGGAGGGATTCAGCTGGAAAATTCAACCCAGTCAAATACGGTCAGTATATAATATATCTAAATATGGGCCATATTAATGGACCGTATATTTCACAACGCAGTAAATGTATAAATTCGGGACTTCAGCCTTCTATTCTATTTTTCATATTTTCAAACCTTAGCAAGAAGGTTTTTTTCTTCCAACAATATCCTACACCAAGGTAAGCCTATTGTAAGCCTTTCAAGTGAATTCTAACGTGTATCCATGATCTCTAAATAAGAATTATTTATTCCTAACCTAGGGTTTTCAAGAAAATTCATCTCAAGGACTCAAGACTAAGGCTTTTGGAGTTCTATTACAAGTTTTGGAGCGTTTACAAGTATGTAGGGTTTCTATCTACGTGTGTGAACATCATTGTTCTTCCCCACCCCACGTTCTTTCATGATAATACGAAGTTCATTGAAAACTACGATTCTAGACATGTTCATGATAACCCTAAATATGAAAAATAATGTTCTAGGGGGATTTTAATTTTTTATACGCTTAATTTTAAAAAATTATATATTTAAACACTTAAATAATTGAATAAGTTAATGAATAAAAATATCACAAGGCTGTTTTTATGCCTTTTATATTATTTAATAGAAATATAATTTTTTTAATACCTTCATTTCCTTAAATTGAATTTCCAACACTGAAATTGACATTCACACCTACATTACCCAAAATTTCAACGTTGAAATCTATTGTATATCGTCAGATCTTTACTAAGAAAGGGGAAAATTAGAAACCAATTTGGGAGAAAATTCAAATTGATTAGAAAAATGGATGTTTTTCTACAAATTGGCCACCCCAGACAGTTTGACCGGCTACGTCGTAAAAATATGTGAAAAATAATAAAACAATCAGATAAAACGGACATCCGAGCACAGAGTTATGACCATTTAAAGTTGTGTCAATTTACAACTACTTTCTCTCCTCACGTTTTTCTCCAATTGAATTAGATTTTTAACAACTACTTATGTCAATGCTTCCGTGATATGTTAAGTAAGTTCACGCCACAGTCGACTTCCATAAAAGCTTCACAGATTGGCTTCAATTTAGCCACTCAAAGACAAATGCACCATTAAATGCCAATAAGGCTTCATAAATTGGCTTCAATATATTTACTATAATAGTGCACTTTATATTTAGAGGCGTTCATAACACATCTCATGTTGCTACTTTATTTATTCATAATATGATAATCGCATGGTGTTTTGCAAATGAGGAGGGTGGGGGGAAGGGGCGGGACAGGGCGAGCCGGGTAGAGGGTGGGATGGGGGGGATCGGGACCGGTGGGACGAGCCCTAGTCCCGTCCCGAGTTTGATCCCCTATACCGAAGATGGACATCTCGATTTTTTTAGGAGTCGGGATAGGGCGGGTCGGGTAGCGGGATGGGCCAGGTCGGAATCGGGTCGACACGGCCCACTAGACACCCTTACTCCTCATCTACTAAGTTATAGATGTCAGGTTCGAATCTGGTTCTTTGGAAGAGGAGAAAACATGAACCAATTATTCCGAAGTCACGTAGAAGGATCTTGCTGCTTCCTTTTTTTTTTTTTAGGTAAATGCAAATATTATAAAAGAACAAACGAAAAGAACAGGGAGCTACAATCAGTCATTGAGGGTTCTCAGTCCTCAACGTAAGCATAAACACGAAATGAAAGAGTGGGGGATGGGGCGTTCACACAAAGGTGACGTTACATGAGGGTATTAAATCATATTGTGGCTTCCGAGTATCATTTGCACACTCAGTAGGTGCAATAGTTGCATTCATGGGGGAAATCAAGACTAGTGCATCATTGGGAATGGTTGCCATAAATGGCTCATGTCCCTCGGCATTAAAAGCTTCATCGTCGAGACAAGATCAGATTCTTAGGCGACTTGAAAAGAACGACCCTTCGAATTCCACATAAGTTGATCTTCCAAGACTCGTTTGAAGAGTAGACCCTTCGGTTCCCGTAGCCATCAAGTTTCCATACCTCTTTGGACGAGCTGCCCCTTTGGTTTCCGCAACCTTTGAATTCATTAGAAGAGTTGACTCTTCGGTTCCCACCCTTATCAAGTTTCGATGTCCCATTGAATGAGATGTTTCCTTGGTTCTCTCAGCAATTAAATTTCCCAAGTTACCAAGTCTCGTTTGAAGAGTAGGCTTTTCCACTCCCGCACGATTTGTAATACCAAGAGCCATGGGAAATGAACCAACTTCGGACCCTTCAAACTTGAACCGAAAACCTTTGGGCTGCTGCCTTGACCCGCGACCACCATCATGATCACCCTTCTGACCCTCCTTCGACCCGAAACCACCCTCAAGATCCGCCATCGACCGGTGCCCACCCAAGCGACCCGTCTTCCCCTCGAGAAGGGGTGACGTTTCAGAAACCGCAACACCTGCATTCCCAACGTCCTCAGCTTCGAATGTAGCACCTAATGAATGAGGATTAGGAGCAGCTTCGGTAGTAGCACATAATGAATGAGGCGTGCCATTGACATCCGCAACAATAGAATGCATCAAATTACTAGACCTCTTTTGGATAAAAAACCCCTCGGCTTCCACAACCTTAGCATTTCCAAGGCCAATTGGAAAAGAAAAGTTCTCGGACTCAACCACCAAAGGCTGGTGGCCCATGGACTTTCCCCAAGACCCATGCCCACCCACCTGACCCGTAATCAACCCGTGACTAACCTCGAGACCCCATGACACCTTGGCATCCAAAGTGGCCGCCGGAAAAATCTCTTTGCACTCAGAAACCAAGGATCGGAGACCCAAGGGTTCAAGCCACAAACCCTGAACATAAACACCACCTCTGCAACCTGTGTCCACCCTCCATACCCACTTTCGACCCGGATCACTATCAAGAACCGCAATCTCGTGAGTCGAGTGCCTACCGGAACGCAGCAGCCTCTTCCGACTTCCAAGGTGCTCGCGGAAAAGCCCCTTTGGACTCAAAGACAAATGAACGGTGACCCAAGGGTTTCAACCACAACCCCATAACACCATCACAACCCTCCTGCAACCCGTGACCATTCACCTTACCCGCATTAGTCCCGGGAAATCCTTCAAGACCCGTAATCCTTCCAGTGTCAAGTTTTTCAACCGGAACACCAGCTGAGGTTGCCACCGGAAGGTTGGGAGAAACCAAGAGCTGCGTCCTCAACCCAAGACCACCATCATGACCCTCTTGCACACCAGATCACCTCCCGGCTCGCTAACAATCCCGCAACACACGCCCGTCTCCGAATATTCCACAATATTCAGAGAAGCAACCGCCACCGCGAAATCGCCCCGGAAATGCAAACTTCAAATTCATATCTTGAATCTTGTAATCTTGAACAATCAAAATAATCTCTTTCATTCTTTTCAATAAATCTTTGTATTCTTTCTCATGGCTAGAAGGAAGATACCTTACTCTATAACAAATCAATTAGAGTGAACATGAAATGAACACAATCCGTAGAAAATCAGTTGATGAAAATCCTATCAGAAGGGAGACGTAGAAGAGCAACTAGGAAAAAATGTTGAGAGCATTTTCGCCTAGTGAGAGAAACATCTCTCTAACTCTAATATCTTGCTGCTTCCTAAGTTAGTTGTTCGCGGTTCTTTTTTTCTTTACCATCATTCTCGCCATTAAAACTGATTAATAACAATTTACAAAATCAAATGAATAATACGTTGTTTAGTGATCATTTAGTGCCCTATATAAACAAAAGATATTTAATATTATTTCTAATGAGCTTATTTTGAATAAATTTTTAAAAAAATAAAATACATCGAGAAAAGTTATAGTATTCTCTTTAGAAAAGTTATAGTAATGTAAGTGAAGTGTATTTTATTTATATATATTTTTTTTAGTATGGTGTTATATTATTTTATATATTGATTCTTATTTTAAAATGTGACACCACTAATGAAAAATCATGTGTACGTCACTGAGTAAGATAGAGTGTGCACACTAAAGTGTACAGGGGGTCTAAATCTTAGTTATTGCTATGATTTACTGGAATGTAGCAAACAAGCAGGATAATTTGTGAATAAAATGAATTCACACTAAGGTTAAAAGATTATGGGAGCAATAGAACTAACAAGTCCCTATTAACATTAAGTAATATTTAGTTGCAACTTATTAGAAACTATCTTAGAGACTTAGAATAGTACTCTACAAGTGTCTAACTTTCACGAATACAGATAGGCCTACAGTTTATTGCATAGTGTTTTAATATCTAAATTTTAATTTTAAAATATTAAATTAATTTAATGCACTTTAGATTCGAATATTAGTCAAATTAACTCTAAAAAAACAAAATATGACAAGTAAAAGTGAACAAAGGGAGTTGATTACATTTTGTTAACTAGCTGCTTAGCTTTATTTTGTATTTACTTTTTGTAATTAATAAAATGGGTTATAAGGTGTTGAATCTTAATTGTGTAAGACCTTTTGAGAAAATCATGCGGGCTTGGCTCAAAGTAAACAATATCACATCATGTTACGAGAATCTTCGAGTTGTTTTAGCCCAAAAATTAGTATCACAACCAATGGTTCAGCGAGACGAGCATGGAGATGGTGGAGTGATTGCGTGAGCAGCTTAGTTAGTGTCTTTGTCCGTCTAAACGTCTTTAATGCTACCTTTACATATAGTTTTAAAGACACATTGATGCGCGATTTATGCACACACTAACACAAGTGCACATGTCGTGACAAGTAATATAGTCTAGAAGATCGAGTTATCGTCCTCAGGGATTAGTGTTCAATTCTCAAAGTCTATTCTATGATATCTATTTAGTAACCGATGATTGATGAATTGTTTATACTATACTTATGAATGCTAACTAAATCACTTTGTTTTACTCCAGATATGGTGGAAATAGGGCTTCCAAATCTCCTCAACTATCTGCTCATCTTACTTGTTAATGCAATTAATTATGGTTCTTCTTCTATTTTGAGATAGCAGGTTAACTAAGTCGTTTTATACTCCTGTTAAGGTAATATAAACACTCAACCCCAATATAGAACCCTTCTACCTTTCGGTGATAAGATTGACTATAAAGGAGGATTAAGAGCAATAACCTATTAAACTACATAAGTATCGGGGTACTTTCGTCCACGATTTAACCTATGTTTATTCAACTATAGCATATTCACAATCTCCCCTTTCGGCTTTCGATTAGAAATCATATAGATTATGATAATTAGTGATCAATTAATTACCAAACATTCAAGACAAATATTGAATAAATCTCAACAATGACAAGAAGAAACCAAAACATGCATTAATTCATAAGAATGAGTTTCAAGTGATTTGATAAGAAAAGCCCTAAATTAAGTTAGTTCCTAGCCATAGACATGCCAAGAACTAAACTAATATCCGACATAAACTACAAAGAAATAAAACAAAGAATAAAGAAATTACACAAAAGTAGTCTCCAATCTTGATCTCCAAGGTTGTGATGAATTGACAAGGGGTTGGAACCCTTAATTCTGACCTAAAAATTCCTTTTTACAGCCTCCAAGTCGTTCTCCCAGTTTTCCTTCTAGGCCTTGGCCCATTCCCATTCGAATTTGATGAAATTTCGCCTCGGCCATGTTCAGAATCAGCCGCGGCTGAAATCCCGCAGCTTCAGATTTAGCGCGCGGCCTCGACATCGCTGGCTGGAGGCGCCGCGGCGCCGCCCTGTTTCTTGCCTGGTTCGCCAACTTTCTCGCTTTTTGAACTCTGGAACCTCTGTTTCTGCCCTCATTTTGCTCTTTTTTTCGCCAATGAGCCACTTTAAACCATTATGACTCAAAAGAAAACATTTTTATCCTAAGACGACACGTATTTGTACAAAAATGGGCAAAAGACTAACTAAAAATGACTCAAAAGGTATATATAAAATACACCGATCAAACACCCCCAAACTTAACCTTTGCTCGCCCTCGAGCAAAGATAAAAAATATAAACAAAGACACGAAAGAAAGGAAAATAAAATGACTCAAAGACATTGATCAAATTGCTGCATCATTGTTACTTAAAAAAGCATGAAGGTTAGCAGAATAATATGCAGGAACATATAGCATGAATTTTTAGCATTCTAAACACATCAAGTTAGATATTTCGCAAATTCAATTTAATCATGCTCAATGGAAGTAAGAATACCTAACTATGCATGTCAATTTCAAAATTCTATGACATGTTTACTTGCTATTCTCCACTAATCATGGATACACATGTAAGAGATCTTCAGGGCTTTTCAGGGTTGTAATGTAGGCTTAGGCAGGGGTATGTAAAAATAGGCATTTAGGCTCAATTTATGTACCATAAGCTCTTTTGCTTTAAATTCTTCCATTTTCTTTTGATTTCCTTCTTCACTTCATACCTATCTTTCCCCTCTTTTGTTTTGAGAGAATGAAGTGTATTATGAATAACAGGCACCCCCAAACTTAGGCTTTTGTGTATTTATTATTACTTTTTCATTGGGGTGCATCAAAATTGTTCACTCTTTTTGTCTCTTTTTTAACACTTTGTATTCCAATCACCTTAATTTTTCACTTATGACACAAGTGTGGAACTATAGGGTGTCAAAGAAAAGTCTTATTTTTTGGCTCAAAGGGGCTGACTAGGGATATAATTTGAATGTCAGGGATAGGAAAAAAAATGGTAAGAAAGGGCTAACAAAGAAATGCCTGAGTCATCTCCCTAACATGCATATCCTAACTATTTCGCCTCAAATAGCAAGCAATCATACACATGGGTTTAATCATAAACAATGCACAAGTCAAGCAAGATACCCTAGATAATCTGATTTCATGAATTTTTGGCATATCTAACCTAAGTGTTTAGATGGTTGCTTCTAATTCCATTACATTATTCAACCTTACTTCACTAGGCGATTCCAGTAACTACAACATGCATGATCTTTTTTTTAAAAAAAATCTGACTCAAAAAAATACTCAAAAACACACAAAACAAATCAAAAAGACTCAAAAACAATAAGACACCCCCCCAAACTTAAATCACACATTGTCCCTAATGTGTGCAAGACTCAAAAAAATTAAAAAAAATAAAAGAAAATACGACAACTTACAAACTTGGTTTAAAGTGGCGGCGGTGGCGGCGGATAATGCATGGACCACTGGTTGAACAAGGAACTCATCTCATCAAATCTCTGATGCAACTGTTGTTGCTCCTGCCTTAGTTTTTGTTGTCCTTGCCTCAAGTCCTGTTGACCTTGTATCATTATGTCAAAGCTCTGCATCATCCTCCTCTGGTTCATGAGTAACTGCTCCATTATAGGCACTGGAGGTTCTAATTCTGGGGGTTGCTGCTGGCTGCTTCCTGCCTCATGCTGAGCCTCTGTCTCAGGCTCATCTTCATCCATGACATCCTCTGTTGTTGCTGTTGCTGGTGCTGGTCTCCTTCGTGCTGCTGTTGGAGGGATTGGGTCTGGGAAGGAATGCACTATCCCATATGACACAGGAGGTTGGCCTTTCTCATATGTATCAGTGGGTAGGGTTGGGACTCCATGTCTGGAGCATAAGCTGCTAAAAAGTGAGTCATGTCCCAACCCACCTGTCGTTACCAACCTACTGGTTTCTCCAATGTTTTGCAATATTTCCTTCCCAATGTCAATCGTCTTCCCTAACATGATTTCATATATCATTGTTATTATATCTGCTGGCACTCTGATGAAGTGCATCGATGGAATTAAGCGGGCACTGACGAAATATAACCAACCCTTGGCTGTTTTGTTGAACTGACATCTGCTCAGTCCTCTTGATCCATTTCTTGCAATATCATACTCAGCCCCAGGGTAGCATACTGTGCTTGCGTCGACATCCCAGTCGATGTTGTTGTTGTCTCTAGACCAAGTTCTGAAATAGCTCCGATCGTCACCTCTTTCTTCAACATCGACTGTTTTTAATAGCACATTCACCACTTCGGCCGTCACAGGCACATACCGTCCCCTCACAAAGCATCTACCATCCACCCTCTCTGGAAAGTTAGCATAAAATTCTTTCACCATTACAGTGTTCTGCGGTGCTATTCTTTCTGGGTTAACAAATCTCTTCCACCCCATGACCTCTATCATCGCCCGAATAGGCTCATAGGCATCTCCCTCCTCAAATGACTCCCTTTGGTACTCCATTCCTCTCTCAGGGATCAAGGGTCTAGTACTACGTTTTTGATATCTATCTTCAGCTTTTTGAATGACAAACCTAGTAGTATCATATTGAGGGACGGAGGTGGATGTGGAAGCTCTCATCTTCTTGGCAGACATTTTTAGATAAACTCGGCAGCGTTTCCTTTGTTTCAATGATATTACCCAACACTATCAATCAAAGCAATCAACACACAGTGTAATCAGCAGCTACAACACTCTTCAACCCCCACACTTCACTCAAAGCTCCGGTACAACACCCTACGCTCACTTCGTATAATCTTCCGCGAAATCTCACACCCAACTTCAACACACCACATACCTTCCACCAATAAAGCACCTCCCCACCTATTACCTCCCCTGATTGTATTGAAGATTTCAAGAAAAGTGATAAAGGCTACCTTGGACGGTGTTCTTCAAGATTTTCTTGTTCCTAATGATGTATTGAAACAATGGAATGAGGGTTGTTGTTTAAAATGGTTAAAGGTGTAAGGATTTTAAGTACTTTGGTTGTGTTTGAGTTTAGTTTGTGGAATTTTTTTTAGGTAAAAGGGTTAATTTCGTGGGTTTTGGAAAGAGGAAAGGCTTGGGTTTTGATTTGGAGAGAGGAAAATCGGATTAGAGCTCCTTTTAAAATTCAGAATTTCCGTCGCGGCGCCGCGGCGCCCAAACTTCTGCGACCCTCTGAACTTCCAGCGTCGTGGCGCTCTGATTTGGCGTCGCGGCCCTGAATTTTTCTGCGCCCTTCTGCACTTCCGGCGCCACGGCCCTCTGCTGGGCGCCGTGGCACTGAGCCGGTTTTTTTTTTTTTGATTTCTTTTCAGTTTTCGTCCTCCAAATTTTTGGCCTTGTACCTGTCATCACAACATGTAAACAATACCCTCCGTGAGACTGTTCTAAGTAAAAACTAATTGCATTAAATTAAATTAAATAAAATAACCATGGGTTGCCTCCCAAGCAGCGTTGTCTTTAACGTCTTTTAGCCGGACGCAAGTTCTTTACTCAAGATACATGGGGTAGATTAACCCCACAGCCTATCAATTTCATCAACATTTTTCGCTTCCTCCTTCTGTTTTTTTGTTTTTTTTTTTCAAGAGGAGGTTTAGCATTACTTACCTCTTTTGGCAGACTTATTTCCCTTGCTTTTTCTTGTGCTGGCTCAACCGATGTGCTGACAGTGCTAACTGCAAAGCACTTGCTCATGACTGGGGGTTCAATGATGTGTTTGAACACCTTGAACACCATCTCTTCATTTTTCACTCTAAGTGTCAGCTCACCCTTCTCCACATCAATTAGGGCTCTCCCGGTTGCCAAAAATGGTCTTCCCAATATGATGGGGATCTCATCATCTTCCTCCGTATCAAGGATGAGTAAGTCCGCAGGAAAGAAGAATTTTCCCACCTTAACTAAGACATCTTCAATCGTTCCCCTGGGATGCACCACCGCCCCATTCGCTAATCATGAAGCTCACATGGTTGGTTTGGCTTCACCTAACCCCAACCTCTTAAAAATGCATGGGCATAAGATTTATGCTAGCCCCAAATCACAAAGGGCCCTATTACATGTCACCGCCAACCGCAGTGCAATGTGAAGCTCCTCGATCCTGGAGTTTGGGGGGCAATTTCTTCTGCAAGATGGCACTGCATTCCTCTGTCAGTGCCACCGTCTCATACTCCTCCAACTTCTTCTTCTTCCCAAGAATTTCCTTCATGAATTTAAAATAAGTAGGAATTTGCTCCAATGCCTCAATGAATGGAATGTTAATGTGTAGCTTCGAATATCTCCAAGAACTTGAGAATTGCTTATCAACCACTTTCTTTACAACCTCTCGGGTAAGGAATCCTCTCAAGATATTCCTTCACCGACCGTTGAGCTTTCTAACATCGGCGATCTTCGTGAACTCTCCTCTCTGCATCTACTCTATGTTTAACCACATGCTGAGGTGTAAGCTGTTCTAACTGTTTTCCATTCCTCAGCTGCACCGCTGGCAATCGCTTCTCTGGGTTCATCTCTCATTGCTAGGCAAAGTGCCCTGTGGCCTGTTGTTTGTCATCTTCGCTAGTTGTCCCACCTGCGTCTCCAAATTCCTGATAGAGGATCTGGTCTCTACCATGAACTGGGTCTGTGAGTTGGTGAGTGTCAACAGGGCTTCTCTCAACTCATATGGCTTCTCTTGTTGAGCAGGTGCACTGAATTGTTGTGAAGATGAGGCCTGAGTGAATGGTTGCTGATTTTGGTATTGGCCTCGAAATTGGTTCTGCTGCCCTTGATCACCCCTCCATGAAAAGTTAGGGTGATTCTTCCACCCTGGATTGTAGGTGTTTGAATAGGGGTTGTTCTGGGGCCTTTGATAATTCCCTACTGCTTGGCATTCTGCTTGCTCGATCGAGATGTTGTTAGCATCTGCTGATGGGCACCTATCAAAGGTATGTGGACCTCCACACATCTCACAACTCAATGACATTTGAACTGCATTCACTGACACTGTGTTTTGTTGCAGCTGCTTGGTCAACAGAGCAACTTGTGCATTCAATGCTGTGATGGCATCAATCTCATGAACTCTTATTGCTCTTCTTCCACTCACCCCTCTGTCCTCTGTTACATGATTATTGGTGGCCATGTCTTCCAATAAATCATGGGCTTCGTGTGCTGTCTTTCTCATGAAAGTTTCACATGCGATTGCGTCAATGATAGTTCTGGTGGTCCCGCTTAGCCCATTGTAGAAAATATGGACCAAATTCCACAACTCAATGCTATGATGTGGACACTTCCTTTGCAAATCTTTAAATCTCTCCCAAGCCTCATAGAGCGACTCTCCATCAGCTTGATAAAAATTGTTCAACTCCCCTCTCGCCTTCGCGCTGACGGTGGAAAGAACTTTGCTAAAAACTTCGCGACTCCTGCCATGTGAATATCGAATCTGTGGGCAAGGAATTCAACCAAACTTTCGCTCTATCCCTGAGTGAGAAGGGAAAGAGCCTCAATCGGATGACGTCGTCAGTAACGCCATTGTACTTGAAAGTTGCACACAATTTCAAGAAGTTCGCTATGTACATGTGAGGATCTTCTGATGGCAACCCTCCGAACTGAACAGTATTTTGCACCATACTCAGGATCGCAGGCTTGATTTCAAAATTATTTGCTTCTATTACTGGGAGCCTGATGCAAGTTTGTGCTCCATTCACCTTTGGCAGCACATAATCTCCCAGGCTTCTCTCAGCTTGGGCCTGGACGCTCTCTTCCACATCCATTGGCAGTCTACGGGGCATACTTTGGTTAGGTTGATGATCACCTAACCCTTCGTTCATCTCATTGTTGTTCTGCAAGCCCCCCATTGCTATTAAGGCCAAAACTCGTTTGTTTCTCCTGTTCTGTTTGCAAGTCTTTTCAATCTCCGGGTTGAAGGGAACAAGTGTATCTGCTCCTCTTCTCCTTCGCATAAACTAGATGCCTGCAATAGATCAAAATCAACAAACGGATCACGGCACACTGGTTTCACGAAAAAAAAGAAGAGAAAAATATAGTAATAAATAAAAAAACAAAAATAAAAACCAAATTAGAAATTAAGAATAGATAAAATGATATTGAACTACGCCAATCCCCGGCAACGGCGCCAAAAACTTGAAGCGCGATTTATGCACACAGTAACGCAAGTGCACGTGTCGTGACAAGTATATAGTCTAGAAGACCGAGTTATCGTCCTCAGGGATTATTGTTCAATTCTCAAACTCTATTCTATGATATCTATTTGGTAACCGATGATTGATGAATTGTTTATACTATACTTATGAATGCTAACTAAATCACTTTGTTTTACTTCAGATATGGTGGAAATAGGGCTTCCAAATCTCCTCAACTATCCGCTCATCTTACTTATTAATGCAATTAATTATGGTTCTTCTTCTATTTTGAGATAGCAGGTTAACTACGCCGTTTTATACTCCTGTTAAGGTAATATAAATACTCAACTCCAATATAGAACCCTTCTACCTTTCGGTGATAAGATTGACTATAAAGGAGGATTAAGAGCAATAACCTATTAAACTACACAAGTATCGGGGTACTTTCATCCACGATTTAACCTATGTTTATTCAACTATAGCATATTCACAATCTCCCCTTTCGGCTTTCGATTAGAAATCATATAGATTATGATAATTAGTGATCAATTAATTACCAAACATTCAAGACAAATATTGAATAAATCTCAACAATGATAAGAAGAAACCAAAACATGCATTAATTCATAAGAATGAGTTTCAAGTGATTTGATATGGAAAGCCCTAAATTAAATTAGTTCCTAGTCATAGACATGTCAAGAACTAAACTAATATCCGACATAAACTACAAAGAAATAAAACAAAGAATAAAGAAATTACACAAAAGTAGTCTCCAATCTTGATCTCCAAGGTTGTGATGAATTGACAAGGGTTTGGAACCCTTAATTCTGACCTAAAAACTCCTTTTTATAGCCTCCAAGTCGTTCTCCCAGTTTTCCTTCTAGGCCTTGGCCCATTCCCATTCGAATTTGACAGAATTCCCGCCTCGGCGCCGCGGCCCTGCAACTGGCGCCGCGGCGCCGAAACTCCTGCAGTTCTCTGTATTTTGGGCGCCGCGGCGCTCTGACACTGCTGGCTGGAGGCGCCGCGGCGCCGCCCTGTTTCTTGCCCGGTTCGCCAACTTTCTCGCTTTTTGAGCTCTGGAACCTCTGTTTCTGCCCTCTTTTTGCTCCTTTTTCGCCAATGAGCCACTTTAAACCATTATGACTCAAAAGAAAGAAAATATATCCGAAACATATTTGTACAAAAATGGGCAAAAGACTAACTAAAAATGACTCAAAAGGTGTATATAAAATACACCGATCACACATACACACAAAAAATAAGCTAGTGGGCTTTGGTGCCGATAGGGTGACCCACAATGAATCTCTAAATTAGTCCATGATTGGTGATGAGTCAGGTGGAACTTAGTTTCATGAGGAGGTTGTTGGGTATGCGAACAAAGTTTCATTTTCATAGCTGAAAAGAAAAACTACTTATAAGGTACTATTGAATGATACTTTTAATTGTGTGAAACCTTTTCGGAAAAAAATATATAATTTTGTTCTGAAACGGACAATATTACATCATATTAAGAGTATCTTTATATTGTTTTAACCCTACAAAAATAAAGTATAAATAAACGAGAGCATATATTAAGAATATAATGCAAAAAGCAAAGAACGTAACTCCCGTAGTTGTCAATTACATATAAACATAAATTATTTCCTAGCAGTCTTTCCTAAATCAATATATAAAATATGTTGATTTATTGTGTAGGGTTTTGTTGAGTCTAAAACAAAAAAGTAAGGCACAACGGAAGTTTAAAATTTGTTAATTTACTTGCCCCAACAAAGTCGTCTGGTATGATTACGTTACAATTGAAACCTTTAAAGACATGCAATATAAACTTACAGTTGATATTTTGAATCTCTACTAAAGGATGCGCACGTGATTGTGTCTTCGGGTGCAAGCCTTCGCTACAGTGTACTACTCTGTCAAGAAAGTCAGGAAATCTTGGCAGATGTTTGAGAGGATTTTAATCTCTGAACTCTAAGTTCAGAAAGAAAGAAAGTATGTGCCAATTCTATGTAGAATTGATGTACAATTGGTGTAACCTAAATTATGAGGTTAACTGTTGAATATATAGGGGAGATTAGGATACAAATCAGACTGGGATTAGGCTTAAAAACCTGTCCAAAAACCGAGTTGCAGTGGGCTAGTTGAACTGGGCCCACTGTCGTACCAGCGCCGCGGCACCTCCCATGTTTTTTAATATTTCTGCACGTTTTAATTTTGATTAAATCCAAAATCTAATTTTGACTTAATTAAATAATTTCCATCAAATGGAATTTATCTCATAACTTATTATTGGTTAAAATATCTCGATTCTAAATCGAATATTTTATCCTCTCTCAATATACTCTTAGGCCGAAAAGACAATCGACTTAGTGTGACCCTTTAGGCCTTCTCACATCGACACTTAATCAAATTAAGGTTCATACGGAACTCCTAGACTGCGCCGGTGACGAACTCAATGTATGAAGTACATTTACAAGACTCTTAGTAAACACAACATCTATGTGGGATGATAAATTCATTTCATTCTCAACACACTCGATCAAGCTTATGATTTGTCAAGTGTATCCAAATGGTTTGATCACTTTATCTAATCTATATTAGTCGATAACTAGATCATATCTCAAATATGTCTCTTGCATTGGTCAATGACTTGGTCGACCTAATATCACTGAGAAGTTGAGTGTTCTCTCGAATATCTAATCGAGGAATGAATCGCATTCTTGGCTCAACTACCACCTAAGTCTGTATCGCAATGTACCCAATACAAGTCATGTCTTATCCTATAAGGAATTTAAGCTTAAGACAGGATCAAAATACATTACTCTATAAACCATGTGGGTATTGACCTCAAGTCAAATGACATTTATCTCCCACATGCTGATAATACTCTAGACATGTATAACAAATAGTTTATCAGCAGGGCATGCCAATACCCTCTAAGAGTATTCATGTGTCCATCACTAGTAACTATTACTAGTAGTAAGTGAGACATACTACATTCTCTAAGAATGTGATGCATACCACATGTCGACTTATGATATATCATTGATATACCATTCTCAATCATCATCAGTCGAGGCTACTTTAAGAACTATGTTCTATCATTAATATCTTACACTATTGTTGGGCGATTTCCACGTGCTCACGTAAGTGTACGTATCGTTCACAAGTAGTATAGTCTGATAAGACCGAATATCGTCCTCAGAGACTGGTTTCTAATTACCGTTCATCTATTTTATGTTATCTATTTAGCAATCGATAATAGAGTTGGGTTTTTTGTTTAACTACTAGAATAATTGCAAGAATTAACTAAACTATTGAAGTTGTAATCAGTTATGAAGGAATTAGGGCTTCCAAAATCCTCGACTATCCACTATATTCAATCTTTAATGCAACTAGAATGACTTCTTCTTCTACGTTAAGATAGCGGTTAACTAGACTGTCTTCTATTCCGGTTAGGATATATAATCGCTCAACCCCAGTGCAGAACCCTTCTATATTTCTATGATAGGATTTACCACATAGGAGGATTAAGAACAGTAACCTACAATTCTACACAAGTATCGGGATACTTTCATCCGCGATTTTAACCTATGTCTATTCAATTACAACATATCCAAATCTCTCCTCTCGGTTCTTGATTCGAAATCATATAGATTATGATAATTAGTGATCAATTAACTATCACATTCATACCAATTATTGAATAAATCTTAATCAAGTGAAGAAGAAATTAACTAATGCATTAAGTCATGAAATAGAGTTTCAAGCGATTCAAAAGGAAAGTCTTAATAAAGTGTTTAGCTCCTAGCCATAGTACGCTAAGAACTAATACAATTCCAAACATAAACTGAATTAAAAAGAAAGAAAAGTACTGCGAACTAAAGTCTCCAATTGTAGCTTCTAATCCTTTCCCTGTGATGTGTTGTGTGTTAGAATGACCCCCATTTAGGTCAGGGTTTTAGGGATTTATATCTGAGAAAAATCACGTTCGGACCCTTTTGCCCTTCGAAAAATCGAAAAAATCGAATTTTTCTCGAGAAATCCCACCTCGGCGCCGCGGCCTGCTGGGTGGAGCCGCAAGTCCTGTAGCCGAATCAGACACTGCAGTACATTGGGCGCCGCGGTGCCGGCGACGTCTCTCTTCCCGGTTTTCTGATTTTGTGTCATTTCTCGTCCGGACTTCGTCTGATTACTTCTATACTTCCCGGGACTTCTTAGGCTTGATTTCTTGGCCTTTTATTGTGCAATTCCATCTCAAATAAGCTCATTTCATCTTCTTTTTGACATTTCTTCATTTATGACCGTTGTGACTCAAAAGAAAGAAAAATGGCCATAATACTATACTAAACACAAACGAAATGAGTAAAATACTAACTAAAAATGACTCAAAAAGTGTATATAAAATATGCCTAACAAACCTCCAAACTTAAACTTTACTTGCCCTTGAGTAAAAGACTAAACAAAAACAAAACAAACGAAAACTCTATGAAATGGATCAAGTAGTTATAGCAATGCTTCTTCAAAATCATGGATGAAAGATGGATAATATGTTAGAACATATATAGCATGAATAATCAGCAATCTAGAATTTCAAGTTAGATATTTCGCAAATTCACTTAGATCATGGTCAATGGAAATACAAACACCTAACCTATGCATGTCAGTTTCATTCCATCTTTTCCAAAATGCTATAGACCTGTTTACTTGTTATTCTCCACTAATCATAGACATACACATTAGAGATCATCAGGACTTTCAAGGGATGTAATGTAAGCTTAGGCAGGGGCAGATAAAAGTAGGCATTTTAGGCTCAAATTACGTATCATAAGCATTTTTCATTCAACTCCTTTTTTTTCATTCTTTTTACTTTCTTTTTAGTCTCATACCTATTTGTCCCCTCTTTTATTTTGAGAGAATGAGATATATTATAAATAACAGACACCCCCAAACTTGGGCTTTTGCATATTCTTCATTAGGGTGCATCAATTTTTTCAATTCTCTTTTCGTTTCTTTTTCCACACTTTTCATTCCACTAACTTTCAATTATCACTTATGGCACAAACAGGGAATCATAGGGTGTCAAACAAAGATCTTATTTTATGCTCAAAGGGGCTGACTAGTGATACAATTCATGTCAGGGTAGGTAATGAATGGTCAGAAGGGCTATCAAAGAAATGGTTGAATCATCTCCACAAACATATACATCTTAACTATTTCGCCTCAAATAACAAGCAAACAAAATCTCTAGACATTTTTCAACCGTTCTTTCCATAACTGACACACATAAGATAAACACAAATATCTCAAAAAATTAGATGTCATGAATTTTTGGCATATCTAACTTAATCACATAGATTGTTGCTTTCAATTTCATTACATTATCCCATTTTATCTACTCAATATCTTTAGCAACTACAACATGCATGATCCATAAAAAAAATTATGACTCAAAAACACATGGAACAACACAAAGACAAATAAAAAAGACTCAAAAATAAAACAATGAAACAAAATAGGACACCCCCAAACTTAATCGACACATTGTCCCCAAAGACTAAAAATAGGGACAACTTACTGACACAACACAGCGGCCATAACGGAGGTTTGGTAGGGAAAATTATGAACATTGCACAGCTTTTGGATCCTCTGAAGTTTATGTGTCGTGGCCCTGCATTTTGGCGCCACGGCGCTGCTGCCAATTTTTTTCCTTTTCCAGCGTTTTTGATCCTTTTTCCATTTGGGGCAGTCCCTGTCTTTATCTGTCATCCAAAAACAACACACATACCAGATCGTGAGACTGTTCAAGGCAAAATAACAAAATTGAAATAACGTAATTAAAAACATTGGGTTGTCTCCCAACAAGCGCTGTCTTTAACGTCTTTTAGCCGGACGCAGTTAATCCTTATTAGTGCCCAGTGGATTCTTCTGCGAACGGCTTGCAATCCGCACAGTTATTTTTGCAGGTCTCACTCCACCTACAACAATTTCACCAAACAAGGGCCTCAGATCTAAGATTATCCCCCAATTACACATGACATGTTTGTCTTCTAGGCTCTCTGTAATATAGGGATCAGTGAAACTCCCTACATCTTTTAACTTTTGGGGGTGCCCCTGAGGGTATGGACTTTATGTTTTGGGCTCAGCAATGATAGTTGGTGGTGTCTTTTATGCAACGGGTATAAGAAAGAGAAGTTCTAAGGAATCCAAAAAGGTGAACAATTGGATCTCAGTAACCTCTTTTTTCTCTACACCAACTATCTCTCTCAATTCCTCATTATTCTCAACAGCTTGTTGTAGTTTAGGTTCCTCACTCTGCTTATCACTCCCCACAACTGTGTCTCTAGGAAGATTTTTTTGCGGTACATTGATCACCATATCCATCAGTTGCCCTATTTGTGTCTCCAAATTTTTAGGGACACCATTGTCTCAGCTATAAACTGAGTCTGGCACTTGGTGAGCTCATTTATGGCTATCTGAAATTCACTTAGATCTTCCTTTTGATCCCGTGGGTTAGGTTGATGTTCATGATTCCACTTCCCCTGATAGTAGTAGTAGTCCATGTGTCTTTTTTTGTTTTACTCTAGTTTTACCTACAAAATAAGAAAAACAACAAAAACTGATAAAAAGATGCTCGCATAACAAGTTAGAAACTTGTTCATGGAGCAACCAAATTAGAAATAAGAATAGATAAATCGATATTGAAAGTACGTCAGTCCCCGACAACGGCTCCAAAAACTTATTAGTTATTTTCCAAATGCTCACGCAAGTGTACGTATCGTTCCAAGTAATATAGTCTGTAAGACCGAATATCGTCCACAGAGACTGGTTTTCAATTACCGAACATCTAATCTATGTTATCTATTTGGCTAACGATAGTTAGATTGGGTTTTTATCTATGAAATAGATAGAGTAATTACAAGAATTAAACTAAATATGCTTTGGTTTAAATCAGTTAAGGTGGAAATAGGGCTTCCAATATCCTTGACTATCCACTCTTTTCAATCCTTAATGTAATAATAATGGCTTCTTCTTCTACGTTAAGATAGCAAGTTAACTAGTCTGTCTTATATTCCGGTTAGGATATATAAACGCTCAACCCCAGTGCAGAAACCTTCTATATTTTTATGATAGGTTTTACCACATAGGAGGATTAAGAACAATAACTTAAAATGCTACACAAGTCTCGGGGTACTTTCGTCCGCGAACCTATGTCTATTCAATTACAGCATATCCAAATCTCTTCTCTCGATTCTTGATTCGAAACCATATAAATTATGATAATTAGTGATCAGTTAACTATCAAACATTCAAACTAATATTGAATAAATCTTAATCAAGTGAAGAAGAAACCAAACTAATGCATCAACTCATGAAAGTGAGTTTCAAGTGACTCAATGGAAAGCCCTAATTAAGAGTTTAGCTCCTAGCCATAGACATGCTAAGGACTAATTCAATATCCAACATAAACTGAAATAAATAAAAGAGAAAGGAAAAGAACTTGAACAAAGTTATCTCCAATCTTGTGTTTTGCCTCATTTCCTAGTCTCCCCAAAGTAGAATAAAAGTATGTACAAGATGTCTCCTTAAGGTCAGAGTTTTAGGGATTATATAGTTGAGCAAAATTGCATTGTGGACCCTAAAAATCGTATCATAATCGGCCCAGAATCAGAAATTTTCCGCCGCGGCACCGAAAATACTGCGATAAAATCAAACTCATGAGACGATTAAGCCGTATGGCCGAGATGTTCTTTGGCGGTTTACATTTTACGTGTCATTTTCTCGTCCGGACTTCGTCTGATTTCTTCTATACTTCCCGGGACTTCTTAGACTTCATTTATTGGCCTTTTCTTGTGCAATTACACCTCAATTAAGCTCATTTCATCTTCTTTTTGTCATTTCTCCATTTAAGACCGTTGTGACTCCAATGAAAGAAAAACGGCCCTAACATTATACTAAACACAAACGAAATGAGTAAAATACTAACTAAAAATGACTCAAAAAGTGTATATAAAATATGCCTAACAAATACCCCAAACTTAACCTTTACTCTCCCTCGAGTAAAGCACAAAACAAAAAAAACGGAAACAAAATCAAATAAAAGACTCAATAAAATGGATCAAATAGTTATAGCAATGCTCTTTCAAAATCATGGATTAAAGATGGGATAATATGTTAGAACATATATAGCATGAATAATTAGCAATCTAGAATTTCAAGTTAGATATTTCGCAAATTCACTTGGATCATAGTCATTGGAAATACAAACATCTAACTTATGCATGTCAGTTACATTCCATCTTTCCCAAACGATATAGACATGATTACTTGTTATTCTCCACTAATCATAGACATACACATTAGAGATCATCAGGACTTTCAAGGGTTGTAATGTAGGCTTAGGCAGGGGTAGGTAAAAGTAGGCATTTTAGGCTCAAATTACGTACCATAAGCATTTTTCATTCAACTCATTTTTTCATTCTTTTTACTTTCTTTTTAGTCTCATAAATATTTGTCCCCTCTTTTCTTTTGAGAGAATGAGACATATTACTCAAGAACAAGTACCCCCAAACTTAGGCTTTTGCAAATTTTTCATTGGGGTGCATCAAATTTTTCATTCTCTTCTTATCTCTTTTTCAACACTTTTCATTCCAAGAATCTTCAATTATCACTTATGGCACAGATATGGAATCATCGGGTGTCAAACAAAGATATTATTTTAGGCTCAAATGGGCTGACTAGGGATAAAATTTATGTCATGGTAGGTAATGACTGGTCAGAAGGGCTATCAAAGAAATGCCTGAATCATCTCCCTAAACATGTACAACTTAACTATTTCGCCTCAAATAACAAGCAAACAGATTTTCTAGACATTTTTCAACTTTTCTTTCCATAACTGACACACATAGGCTAAGCACAAATATCTCAAATAATTAGATGTCATGAATTTTTGGCATATCTAACATAACCACACAAATTGTTGCTTTCAATTCCATTACATTATTCCACTTTATACACTCAATATCTTTAGCAACTACAACATGCATGATCCATAAAAAAAATTGACTCACAAAACACCTGAAACAAACAACAAAACAAAATAATATCCCCCCCCCCCCCAAACTAAATCGACACATTGTCCCCAATGTGTGAAGACTAAAAATAAGGGGACAACTTACAGACACAAAACAACGGTCATAACGGAGGTCTGGGATGAGATTCTTGAAATTGCACAGGTCATCGGGACTCTCTGAACCTCTGGATTTCAGCATTTTGACACTTTAGTTCCCATTCCACCTGACATAAAAAATATAAGACAAGGAGCCAATACCGTGAGACTGTTCAAGATAAAATAAAACAAACTAAAACAGAAAATCAAACTAACATAATTAATAAATATTGGGTTGCCTCCCAAGAAGCGATGTCTTTAATGTCTTTTAGCCGGACGCAATTAATCCTTACTAGTGCCCAGTGAATTCTTCTGCGAACGGCTTGCAATACACACAGTTATTGTTGTGGGTCTCACTTCACCTACAATACTTTTTTCAAACAAGGGCCTTATATCTAAGATTATCCCCCAATTACCCAAGGCATGCTTGTCTTCTAGGCTCTCTATAATGTAGGGATCAGTGAAACTCCCTACATCTCTTAACTTTAGGGGGTGCCCTTGAGGGTATGAACTTTTTGGTTGGGCTCAGCAATGATAGTTGGTGGTGTCTTTTCTGCAACGGGTATAGAAAAAAGAAATTCCAAGGAATCCAAAAAGGTGAAAATTTGAATATCGGTAACCTCTTCTTTCTCTACACCAACTATCTCTCTCAATTCCTCATTATTCTCAACAGCTTGTTGTGGATCAGTTTCCTCACTCTGCTTATCACTCCCCACAACTTTATCGCTAGGCATATTTTCTTGCGGTACATTGATCACCATATCCATCAGATGCCCTATTTGTGTCTCCAAATTTTTTAGGGACACCCTTGTCTCAGTCATAAACTGAGTCTGGCACTTGGTGAGCGTGAGTATGCCTGCCTGCAACTCATTTTGATCTTCCTGTGGAACCTGTGGGTTAGGCTGTTGTTGATGATTCCACTGCCCCTGATAGTAGTAGTAATCCAATTTTTTTACTAACTTTACCTACAAAATAAGAAAAACAACAAAAAGTGATAAAAAAATGCTCGCAGAACAAGTTAGAAACTTGTTCCTGGAGCAACCAAATTAGAAATAAAATAACATAACCAAATATATACAAACCAAATTAGAAATAAGAATAGATAATTCGATATTGAAAGTACGCCAGTCCCCGGCAACGACGCCAAAAACTTGTTGGGCGATTTCCACATGCTCACGCAAGTGTACGTATTGTTCACAAGTAGTATAGTCTGATAAGACCGAATATCGTCCTCAGAGACTGGTTTCTAATTACCGTTCATCTATTTTGTGTTATCTATTTAGTAATCGATAATAGAGTTGGATTTTTTGTTTAACTACTAGAATAATTGCAAGAATTAACTAAACTATTGAAGTTGTAATCAGTTATGAAGGAAATAGGGCTTCCAAAATCCTCGACTATCCACTCTATTCAATCTTTAATGCAACTAGAATGACTTCTTCTTCTACGTTAAGATAGCGGTTAACTAGACTGTCTTATATTCCGGTTAGGATATATAATCGCTCAACCCCAGTCATAACTCTTCTATATTTCTATGATAGGATTTACCACATAGGATGATTAAGAACAGTAACCTATAATGCTACACAAGTATCGGGGTACTTTCGTCCGCGATTTTAACCTATGTCTATTCAATTACAACATATTCAAATCTCTCCTCTCGGTTCTTGATTCGAAATCATATATATTATGATAATTAGTGATCAATTAACTATCAAACATGCATACCAATTGTTGAATAAATCTTAATCAAGTGAAGAATAAATCAATTAATGCATTAAGTCATGAAATAGAGTTTCAAGCAATTCAAAATAAAATCCCTAATAAAGTGTTAGCTCCTAGCCATAGTCACGCTAAGAACTAATACAATTCCAAACATAAACTGAATTAAAAAGAAAGAAAGAAAATTACTGCGAACTAAAGTCTCCAATTGTAGCTTCCAATCCTTGCACTGTGATGTGTTGTGTGTTAGAATGACCCCCCTTTAGGTAAGGGTTTTAGGGATTTGTATCTGAGAAAAATCACGTTCGGACCCTTTTGCCCTTCGAAAAATTGAAAAAATTGAATTTTTCTCGCGAAATCCCGCCTCGGCGCCGCGGCACCGATAGTCCTGTAGCCGAATCAGACACTGCAGTACATTGGGCGCAGCGGCCCTGCTGGCTGGTGTCGCGGCGCTGACGACGTCCCTCTGCCCAACTTTATGATTTTGTGTCATTTTATCGTCTGGACTTCGTCTGATTACTTCTATACTTCCCGGGACTTCTTAGGCTTCATTTCTTGGCCTTTTATTGTGCAATTCCATCTCAAATAAGCTCATTTCATCTTCTTTTTGACATTTCTCCATTTATGACCGTTGTGACTCAAAAGAAAGAAAAACGGCCATAATATTATACTAAATGTTACACTATGTAATTCCAGGACATGTATATAAGAACGTACGTAAGAAAGCAGGACTTTAAGATTTGAGACTTGTAGAATTTATCAGAATTATGGAAATGTCGGGAAACGAACCATTATTGACGAATGGGAGGGTGACACGTGTCACCCCCCACACTTGGGCTTGGACGAAATTGACAAGGTCAATTAGTCAAGTCTTGAAAGCCAAGGCTTGACATTATTGACCAAGTCAATTTGCCAACTTGACACTACATCCTTAGTCTCCAAAATCTAATGCACACAAGTGTTTTAATCTTGACCCTTAATTTTATTATATATACACCCTAGTAGCAAGACAAGTCTCAACACTTAGAAAAATTTCACACTTGTTCTTGCTCTTAGAAGAGCTCTCGGCTAAGCCCCCTTATTCTCACAAAAAAAAAAATCGTTTGTTGATCATAAATCACAATACTTAAACCCAAGGTTCCTAGAGGTATTATAAGGATATCTCAATACAAAAATCCCGGAAAAACTACGTTTTTACGTTAGTCGCAAGATGAAAACCTAAGTTGCTTTCATAAGTTTTGGTTGGAAATTAAAGGAAAGTTGTTTATGAACTTCTAAGGGCTTCAAATAGCGGATTGGAGCGTGAAGGAAAGGAGCTAAAGTTGCTAAGTATCGACTTTAGGTTTTGGATTGTATTTGGGCTTAACAAGGTAATAGTCTTCATCTTACTTTTGTAATTAAAGACTACATGTTGTAGTAGGTTGATAAATTGATCATGTGAATAATATATTATGAAGATTGATATGTATTATGGAATATTGGAAGCCTAAATCCGAGAATGATCTTATTAGTCATTGAAATTTGCAATACAAATTGGTCGATAGTTATACTCGTCGAATGTTATCTAAATAAGGGATTATAGTTGTTACAATTAGTTGTGACTATATAACATGTTATACTAAACAACTTGGATTGAAAAAGAATTGGAAAAGACTTTGTGTTGTTGTACATTGTAGCCGAGATTGGCATTGAAGTATTGAACTTATTGATATTAATTGTGGGGCAGAATTTTACACGCCCTGTTAGGCGTGTAATCCCCTTTGGTTAGCTAAATTGTTGAGCCTTAAATGTGGCATGTTTGATTATTGATTTCGGGCCTTGAAAAATGTGGAAAAGTATGTAGAAACAAAGGAAGTGCTGCCCAATTTTCCTTAGAATAGGAAGTTTTACACTTAGAATATTCTACATTAAAAGCTAGAAGTTGATAGCCGTATTATGGTCATTATAGGTTGACATTCTACGTGCGACATATTCAAGTTAGCAAGTGGATTAAGCCGAAGAGGTATGTGAAACTTTCCCCTATCTCTTGAGCATGATGTATTGTAAATGTATAGTACAATAGACGTACGATCTTTAAATGAATTCAGCTTGGTTTTGATATCATTGCCTTGTCTCGGATTATCCAAAGTTGGTTGAGTAGAGAATTAACTCCCTTGATTTTAAAGGATGAAAATGTCTTATTTTGCCTAATGCATAAAGAGTTATAACGGCTTTATGGGAAGTTAGTTATAACGGCTTTATGGAAATTTAAGAGAATGGTCTACTTGATTTGAAGGCATAAGTTGCCTATGTTGTGAAAGTAGAGGTCATTTGGTTTAGAAGCCTTAAAATGTATTTCTAAAGGTGTAGTGGCTTGACTCGAAAAGTAGACTTACCTTGATACTACGGCCGTTAGTATCTTGTGGTTATTTTATGAAATAAGTCTTTTTCAAAAGCTTAGAAGTACGTAGTACTTTGGGTTAAATCCCCGTATTTCACGTAAAACGAAAGTGCCTTGAGTTTATAAAATGAAATTCATTTTTGTATGATAATGAAAGTCTAAAGATTTTATGAACTTGCATATGCTTGCTTGCGATAGCCTTTGAGTGCAAGTATTATATTTTTACGTTGCCGTAACTCTCAGTTAGAGGGTCGGATGTCTTGTTGTGAATTTACTTGGACGTACCGACAGTGATGAAGGATTCCAAGGTTATTCTTCCATTGTGATTGTTCCATGGACATGCTTATACGATGAGGGATTCCGGGGCATGCAACCATGATGCGGGTTAAACTTCCGGATGTTATTATTATTCCATGGACTAGCTCTCCATGAAGACATGTACCCGAGATGAGGGATTCCACGGGCATGTTATATACTATCATTATTCCATGGACTAGTTCTCCATGAAGACATGTACCCGAGATGAGGGATTCCACGGGCATGTTATATACTATCATTATTCCATGGACTAGCTCTCCATGAAGACATGTATCCGAGATGAGGGATTCCACGGGCATGTTATATACTATTATTATTCCATAGATTAGCTCTCCATGAAGTCATCTACCCGAGATGAGGGATTCCACGAGCATGGGATATATATATATTGCATATGTGCACGCCGACAGTGATATAGGATTCCACGAGCGTGTTACATATATATATAATTTACACTTGCGGTTGTCGGTAGTGATGAAGGATTCCACGGGCACTCTTTGATGTTTGCGGGCTTGAGACCCTTACTGGACTGTGTGATGATTTTGAGGGCTTGTGTCCCTAGCCTTGGTGTGACTATTGTTTATGTGATGAAATAGTCTTTAAAAGGTAAAAAACTGACTTTCATTACTTTCGTTTCGACAAGGCGGTTATCGTTAATTTGATTATCATACTTGTCTCCAGCTTTATATATCTAGACTTTATGATTTAAATTACAGTACTTTTAGTTTCACATACTTGGTACATATTTTGTACTGACCCCCGTCCTCGGGGGCTGCGTTCATGTCGCAGGTAGGGGTAAGCAGGTTGCAGATCCTCGTTCCTAGGATCACTGATCAGTTCTTGGAAAGCTCCATTTCTCCGGAGGCTTGTCTTTTGGTACTGTTTCCTGATGTTATAGATTTATGTAAATTCAGGGGTATGGCGGGGCCCTGTCCCATCACAGTGGTTATGTCAAAATTCTTAGAGGTCTGTAGTCATATCTTGTGGGTCATCTTGTAAAAGAAGGGATGTAACTGTTTTTTGGATATGTAATTATATATATATGTCCAAGGAGGTAGCCTTATCGGCTAGCCTGTTGTTTATTTCTGTTGTTATACATTATGTGGTTATATATGTTCCACTGATTATCTCTAATGTATACCTGTAAGGGTGCCCTGGTAGGGCACCAGTCGCGGGCCCGGGGTCGGGTCGTGACAAAAGTGGTATCAGAGCAGTTAGTCCTCGGAAAGTGTCTACAGACCGTGTCTAGTAGAGTCTTTGTTATCGGTGTGTTGTGCACCACATCTATAACCAGGAGGCTGCAGGACATTTAGGATTGGTTTCCATTTTTCTCTCTCTGAGATCGTGCAGTAGAGTTGTCTTATTAGGTTGAATCCTCTCTGACCTATTCTTATGTATCAGTTATGCCTCCACGGAATGCGGCTAGGGCCCAGAAGGGCAAGGCAGCAGCAGGAGCTGCTAGTGGGACACAAAGGGTTACTAGGACTCAGGCCCAGACTATGCATGAGGTTGTGGCCTAGGCGGCGAGTGTAGTTGCCCTGGCAGTACTAGAGGAGCCGAGAGCAGCCGCAGCTCCAGGAGTTCCGATACCTGAGCCTCCAGTCCCTCAGCCAGAGGTAGAGTATAGATATTATGGAGAGCAGATCAGGTTATTGACCAGCATAGTGGCGGCGGCAAGCGGGGAAGCGGTAGCTAAACCTAGGCCAGCGGTTTGAGAATTCGGGATTTTACGGGTTGTAATCCACCCGAGTTCTATGGTTCGAGATCGAGGATGATCCTCGAGAGTTCATTCGGCGAATCTGACGGACTATGCAGTACTTAGGGCCTCGAGATCGATTGTGCTAGCTTCTTACGGTTCGCGATATTGCGTTGAACTGGTTTGAGTCATGAAGCTGTCTAGAGTGTGGGTGCTCCTCCGGTATTTGGGACGAGTTCACAGAGGCCTTTGATCACTTTTGCCTCCGAGATGAAGAGAGCTGTGTTGATAGGTTCTTGACGTTGAGGCGAGAATGGAAGGACCATCGAGAGTATAACACAGGTTTGACTCATTGGCGGTATCGCTCACTATTGTGGTGACATGGTGATAGAGTTCATCGCTATGTGATGGGGCTGAACCTACATGGTTCTGCATGCTCGGAGTGGCCCTTCACCCGGTATGGATATTGCCAGATGCGAGCATATGCATAGGGATTGAGGGCGAGAGAGAGGACGGCGGTCGAGGCCATCCCAGAGGCGGGGCAGCGAGGTTTCAGGGTAACATTCGAGGCGGATAGCCTCAGCAACAGTCTAGGTCTACATTTCAGCCGACACAGAGTGCCCCTTCCCAGTCTTCTGGCAGGAGGTTTGATCGCCGGGGATATTCGGGAGCAGGTCAGGGCTGCAGGTTCACAGATGTACGGGGGTATTAGCCAGGGGAAGCCACCTTTTCCTCGGTGTGGTCACTGTGGTAGATTCCATTTTGGGGAGTGTCGTACTACTTCGAGAGCTTGTTATGCTTGCGGCCATCAGGGCCATTTGGCGAGAGACTGTCCGACCAGAGGCGGCACGGGTAGTGTGGCGCAGCCTACAGGGTCAGTTGTCGGGTCTTCATCTTCTGTGGTTATGCGCCCCGGAGGGCAGGGTACTCAGGTCGGCCAGGTCGCGGAGGTCGTGGCGAAGTCCTAGTTCTAGCGGTCCACGAACGCGTATATTCCTTAGCCGATCGGCGGGACGGGAGGCTTCACCGGATGTCGTCACAGGTATATTGTTGATTTCATGCTGTGACGTTTATGCTTTGATAGATCCAGGTTATACCTTGTCCTATGTGTCCCCTCTTATTGCTGGTAGAATAGGAATAGAACCTGTGTCGATAGAGCCTTTTGAGGTAGCTACGCCAGTGGGTGATTCAGTGTTAGCTGAGCGGGTGTATAAAAATTGCCCGGTGTTCATATACAGTCCTCAGAACCTAGCAGACTTGATAGAGTTGGAGATGACAGATTTGATGTCATTATGGGTATGGACTGGTTGGCTTCTTGTTATGCCAATGTTTACTGTAGAGACAGGTTAGTCTGATTCTTGTTTCCTGGTGAGCGGTTATTGAGTGGAAAGGGAATACCGCGTCGCCGAGGGGTAGGTTTATTTCTTACCTCAAGGCTAGGAAGATGGTTCAAAAAGGGTATATTTATCATCTTGTTCGGGTATTCGATAAAGAGGTTGAGGCACCAGTTCTTCAGTCAGTTCCGGTGGTTAGAGAGTTTCCGGATGTATTCCCAGATGATCTCCCAGGTATTCCTCCTGAGCGGGAGATAGAGTTTTGTATTGATGTGCTACCAGATACTCGGCATATATCTATTCCGCCGTACAGAATGACACCTGCTGAGTTGAAGGATTTGAAGGACCAGCTGAAAGATTTGCTGGAGAAAGGCTTTATTAGGCCTAGTACTTCTCCCTGGGGAGCGCCAGTATTGTTTGTGAAGAAGAAGGATGGGACACTGCGTATGTGTATTGACTACAGGCAGCTGAACAAGGTAACCATCAAAAATAGATACCCCATCCCCAGGATTGGTGATTTGTTTGACCAGTTGCAGGGTGCGAGGTGTTTCTCCAAGATAGACCTGTGGTCCGGTTATCATCAAGTGCGAGTTAGAGAGGCAGATATCTCGAAGACTGCATTCAGGACCCGGTATGGGCATTATGAGTTCAGGGTGATGTCTTTCGGTTTGACTAACGCTCCAGCGGTATTTATGGATTTGATGAACCGGGTGTTCAAGCCATTTCTGGATACGTTTGTTATAGTATTCATTGATGACATCCTGGTTTATTCTCGCACAGAGCAGGAGCATGCAGATCACTTGAGGACGGTACTTGGAGTCCTCCGGAGCCGGCAGTTGTACGCCAAGTTCTCCAAGTGTGAGTTCTGGTTGGCCTCAGTGGCATTTTTAGGGCACATTATAGGGGCCGACGGTGTTCGGGTTGATACGTCAAAGATTGAGGCGATCAAGACTTGGCCGAGACCTACTACTACTATGGAGGTGCGCAACTTCTTAGGGCTGGTGGGTTATTATCATAGGTTTGTGGAGCAGTTCGCTTCGATATCAGCACCTTTGACTAGGCTGACTTAGAAAGCGGCTAAGTTCCAGTGGACGGAAGCTTGTGAGAAGGGCTTCCAGTTATTGAAGGAAAATTTGACGACGGCTCCAATTCTTACTCTTCCCGAGGGATTAAAGGGTTATGTGATTTATTGTGATGCCTCTGGTATCGGGCTAGGGTGCGTATTGATGCAGCACAACAAGGTTATAGCCTATGCTTCTCGGAAGCTACGGAAGCATGAGAGGAATTACCCTACCCACGACTTAGAGTTGGCCGCAGTTATTCATGCCTTGTAGATTTGGAGGCATTATTTATATGGGGTTCATGTGGATATTTATACAGACCACAAGAGCCTTCAGTACATCTTCAGGCAGAGGGAGCTGAACTTGCGGCAGAGACGGTGGTTAGAGTTGTTGAAAGATTATGATGTCGATATCCTATACCACCCGGGGAAGGCCAATGTAGTAGCAGATGCGCTTAGTCGTAGATCCATGGGGAGTCTGTCAGATGTACATCCAGATAGACAGGATATGGTCCGAGAGATTCATCGGCTAGCAAGCCTTGGGGTTCGGTTGGTTGATACCGAGGATAGCGGGATTCGGGTTCGAGAGGTTGCCGAGCCTTCTATCGTTGAGAATGTGAAGAGGCGACAGTATGAGGATCCGGTTCTGACACGGTATCGAGATACGGCTCTTCGATAGGAGAAGAGTTTGTTTGGGGTAGCACCTGATGGAGTGCTAAGGTACGAAGGCAGATTGTGTGTTCCCGATGTTGCAGGACTTCGTCAGCAGGTTCTAGGGGAGGCACACAGTGCTCGTTACTCTATTCATCCGGGGTCGACTAAGATGTACCATGACCTCAGATGTATGTATTGGTGGGATGGCCTGAAGAGGGACGTAGCAGAGTTTGTTGCGCAGTGTCTGAATTGTCAGCAGGTCAAGGTTTAGCACCAGAAGCCCGGTGGGCTATTACAGGCGATTGAGATTCCGACATGGAAGTGGGAGGTTATCAACATGGATTTTGTTACAGGGTTACCTCGTACTCAGAGGAAGTGTGATTCCATCTGGGTTATTGTAGACAGGCTGACGAAATCAACCCACTTTCTTCCAGTCAGGACTACTTATTTGGCTGAGGATTATGCTAGACTTTATATCCGAGAGATTGTGAGACTGCACAGAGTTCCTACGTCTATTATATCAGACAGAGGAGCCCAGTTTACGGCTAACTTCTGGAGGTCTTTCCAGAAGGGGTTAGGGAAACAGGTGAGTCTCAGCACCGCGTTTCATCCTCAGACCGACAGACAGGAAAAGCGTACTATCCAGACGTTTGAGGATATGATGCGGGCCTGTGTTATTGATTTCAGGCATAGCTGGGAGGATTATTTGCCTCTTGTTGAGTTTGTATTTAACAACAGCTACCATTCCAGTATTCAAATGGCGTCATATGAGGCTTTGTATGGGCGGAAGTGTAGGTCGCCGATTGGTTGGTTCGACGTGGGCGAGGTTCAGTTAGTTGGCCCAGACTTGATTCAGCAGGCTGTGGATAAGGTGAAGCTTATCCAGGAGATACTTTTAGCAGCTCAGAGTCGGCAGAAGTCTTACACAGATAATCGGCGTCGACACTTGGAGTTTCAGGTTGACGATTGGGTCTTCTTAAAGATATCACCCATGAAGGGTGTGATGAGGTTCGGGAAGAAGGGGAAACTTAGCCCAATGTATATTGAGCCTTATTAGATCATCCGTAGAGTAGGAAAGGTTGCCTATGAGTTGGATCTGCCGTCTGATTTAGAGGCGGTACATCTGGTCTTCCATGTTTCTATGTTACGGAAGTGTAACGGAGATCCATCGAGAGTCTTCCCAGCTAGCGATATCCAGGTGACAGAGGGATTATCGTATGAGGAGAGTCTCATAGCGATACTCGATCGCCAGGTCAGGCGACTGCGGACTAAGGACGTGGCTTCCGTCAAAGTCTTATGGCGGAATGATAATAGAGAGGAGATGACTTGGGAGGCAGAGGAGGACATGATGGAGAAGTATCCTCACTTATTCCCTACACCTCCAGGTAATCCTTTTCAATTACTTGTCAGTTTTAATTGACGTATTTGCTTAAGTGCTATTATGTGGCCATGTGTGGCATATTTGGTATGATGGGTGTAGTTAAAGGAGACTATGTCGCTATCTAATTAGATTGACTTCGAAAGAACATTTGGGGATGAATGTTTCTAAGGGGGGAAGAATGTTACACTCCGTAATTCCAGGACATGTATATAATAACGTATGTAAGAAAACAGGACTTTAAGATTTGAGACTTGTAGAATTTATCGCAATTATGGAAATGTGGGGAAACGAACCATTATGGACGAATGGGAGGGTGACACGTGTCACCCCCCACACTTGGGCTTGGACGAAATTGACAAGGTCAATTAGTCAAGTCTTGAAAGCCAAGGCTTGACATTATTGACCAAGTCAATTTGCCAACTTGACACTACATCCTTAGTCTCCAAAATCTAATGCACACAAGTGTTTTAATCTTGACCCTTAATTTTATTATATATACACCCTAGTAGCAAGACAAGTCTCAACACTTAGAAAAATTTCACACTTGTTCTTGCTCTTAGAAAAGCTCTCGGCTAAGCCCCCTTATTCTCACAAAAAAAAATCGTTTGTTGATCATAAATCACAATACTTAAACCCAAGGTTCCTAGAGGTATTATAAGGATATCTCAATACAAAAATCCCGGAAAAACTACGTTTTTACGTTAGTCGCAAGATGAAAACCTAAGTTGCTTTCATAAGTTTTGGTTGGAAATTAAAGGAAAGTTGTTTATGAACTTCTAAGGGCTTCAAATAGCGGATTGGAGCGTGAAGGAAAGGAGCTAAAGTTGCTAAGTATCGACTTTAGGTTTTGGATTGTATTTGGGCTTAACAAGGTAATAGTCTTCATCTTACTTTTGTAATTAAAGACTACATGTTGTAGTAGGTTGATAAATTGATCATGTGAATAATATATTATGAAGATTGATATGTATTATGGAATATTGGAAGCCTAAATCCGAGAATGATCTTATTAGTCATTGAAATTTGCAATACAAATTGGTCGATAGTTATACTCATCGCATGTTATCTAAATAAGGGATTATAGTTGTTACAATTAGTTGTGACTATATAACATGTTATACTAAACAACTTGGATTGAAAAAGAATTAGAAAAGACTTTGTGTTGTTGTACATTGTAGCCGAGATTGGCATTGAAATATTGAACTTATTGATATTAATTGTGGGGCAGAATTTTACACGCCCTGTTAGGCGTGTAATCCCCTTTGGTTAGCTAAATTGTTGAGCCTTAAATGTGGCATGTTTGATTATTGATTTCGGGCCTTGAAAAATGTGGAAAAGTATGTAGAAACAAAGGAAGTGCTGCCCAATTTTCCGTAGAATAGGAAGTTTTACACTTAGAATATTCTACATTAAAAGCTAGAAGTTGATAGCCATATTATGGTCATTATAGGTTGACATTCTACGTGCGACATATTCAAGTTAGCAAGTGGATTAAGCCGAAGAGGTATGTGAAACTTTCCCCTATCTCTTGAGCATGATGTATTGTAAATGTATAGTACAATAGACGTACGATCTTTAAATGAATTCAGCTTGGTTTTGATATCATTGCCTTGTCTCGGATTATCCAAAGTTGGTTGAGTAGAGAATTAACTCCCTTGATTTTAAAGGATGAAAATGTCTTATTTTGCCTAATGCATAAAGAGTTATAACGGCTTTATGGGAAGTTAGTTATAACGGCTTTATGGAAATTTAAGAGAATGGTCTACTTGATTTGAAGGCATAAGTTGCCTATGTTGTGAAAGTAGAGGTCATTTGGTTTAGAAGCCTTAAAATGTATTTCTAAAGGTGTAGTGGCTTGACTCGAAAAGTAGACTTACCTTGATACTACGGCCGTTAGTATCTTGTGGTTATTTTATGAAATAAGTCTTTTTCAAAAGCTTAGAAGTACGTAGTACTTTGGGTTAAATCCCCGTATTTCACGTAAAACGAAAGTGCCTTGAGTTTATAAAATGAAATTCATTTTTGTATGATAATGAAAGTCTAAAGATTTTATGAACTTGCATATGCTTGCTTGCGATAGCCTTTGAGTGCAAGTATTATATTTTTACGTTGCCGTAACTCTCAGTTAGAGGGTCGGATGTCTTGTTGTGAATTTACTTGGACGTACCGACAGTGATAAAGGATTCCACGGGTATGCTTCCATTGTGATTGTTTCATGGACATGCTTATACGATGAGTGATTCCGGGGCATGCAACCATGATGCGGGTTAAACTCCCGGATGTTATTATTATTCTATGGACTAGCTCTCCATGAAGACATGTACCCGAGATGAGGGATTCCACGGGAATATTTATACTATCATTATTCCATGGAGTAGCTCTCCATGAAGACATGTGATGCGCGATTTAATGCACACACTTTAACACAAGTGCACGTTGTCGAGTCAAGTAATATAGTCTTTGAAGACCGAGTTATCGTCCTCAGGGATTAGTGTTCAAGTACCAACTTCTATTCTTTGTTATCTATTTGGTGACCGATATTTGAGTTTGTTGATTATAACTAACAATTATAAAGACTAATTAACTATGTGTTTACTTCAGTGATGATGGAAATAGGGCTTCCAAGTCTCCTCAACTATCCACTTATATTACATATTAATGCAATAAATTATGGTTCTTCTTCTTTTGGAGATAGCAGGTTTACTAATCCGTTTTATACTTCCGTTAAGGCTATATAAACACTCAACCCCAGTAGCGCTCCTTTCTACCTTTCGGTGATAAGGATGACTCTATAAGAGGATTAAGAACAAAAACCCTGTGAACGTTTACGCAAGTAATTTAGGTTTTTAAACCCCCGTTAACGCTACACAAGTAATTGAGGTATTTTCATCCCCAATTCGACCTATGATTACCCAACTACAGCATAGTCACAACCTCCTCCTTTCGAAGTTTGATTAGAAATCATATAAATAATGATAATTAATGATCAAGTAATTACCAAGCATTCAAAACACTATTGGATAAATATCAACAATAAGAAGAACAACCATAAACATGCATTAACTCATAAAATAAGGTTCAAGTGAATTGACATGGAAAGCCCTATATTAGAATTAGTTCCTAGCCATAGACATGACAAGAACTAATTCAATATCCAACATAAAAACTGAAATAAAGTAAAAGAAAGAAAGAAAATTACAATAGAATGGTCTCCAATCTTGAACTCCAAGATGTGTTGTGTTTGTGCAAGAAAGGGAACCCTTGAAAACTGCCTAGGGTTCTCTTTTTATAGCCTCAAACCGCCTCTTAAGGTTTTCCTTCAGTTCGCCCATAAAATCGTCAAAACCTGATTTTTCCCGCGCCGGCCAGCTCGCATCAGCCGCGAACTGAAACTCTCTGATGATGAGGCGCCGCGCTCGCACTGCTTGTTCGAGTAGCCGCGCGCTGAACTTCGGGCGTCTTCGATATTGGGCGCCGGGCGCTGACCGTTGGCCGGAGGCGCCGCAACTGTGTCTCGCCGTTCGCCACTTTCTCGCATTTTAAGCTCTGGAACCTCCACTTTTTCCTTCTTTTCGCTTCTTTTCCGCCAAAGAGCCATTTTAACCAATTTGACTCAAAATAAAGAAAATCTATCCTAAGACGACACGTATTTGTACAAAAAGGGACAAAAGACTCACTAAAAACGACTCAAAAAGTGTATATAAAATACACTGATCAACATGTACCCGAGATGAGAGATTCCACGGGCATGTTATATACTATCATTATTCCATGGACTAGCTCTCCATGAAGACATGTAGCCGAGATGAGGGATTCCACGGGCATGTTATATACCATTATTATTCCATGGATTAGCTCTCCATGAAGTCATGTACCCGAGATGAGGGATTCCACGGACATGAGATATATATATATTGCATATGTGCACGTCGACAGTGATGTAGGATTCCACGGACGTGTTACATATATATATATTTTACACTTGCGGTTGTCGGCAGTGATGAAGGATTCCATGGGCACGCTTTGATGTTTGCGGGCTTGAGACCCTTACTGGACTGTGTGATGATTTTGAGGGCTTGTGTCCCTAGCTTTGGTGTGACTATTGTTTATGTGATGAAATAGTCTTTAAAAGGTAAAAAACTGACTTTCATTACTTTCGTTTCGACAGCACGATTTATCAGATCGTTAATTTGATTATCATACTTGTCTCCAGCTTTATATATCTAGACTTTATGATTTAAATTACAGTACTTTTAGTTTCACATACTTGGTACATATTTTGTACTGACCCCCGTCCTCGGGGGATGAGTTCATGCCGCAGGTAGGGGTAAACAGGTTGCAGATCCTCGTTCCTAGGATCATTGATCAGTTCTTGGAAAGCTTCATTTCTCCGGAGGCTTGTCTTTTGGTACAGTTTCCTTGATGTTGTAGATCTATGTACATTCAGGGGTATGGCGGGGCCCTGTCCCATCACAGTGGTTATGTCAAAATTCTTAGAGGTCTGTAGGCATATCTTGTGAGTCAGCTTGTAAAAGAAGGGATGTAACTGCTTTTTGGATATGTAATTATATATATATGTCCAGGGAGGTAGCCTTATCGACTAGCCTGTTGTTTATTTCTGTTGTTATATGTTATGTGGTTATGTATGTTCCACTGATTATCTCTGATGTATACCTGTAATGGTGCCCAGATAGGGCACCAGTCGCGGGCCCGGGGTCGGGTCGTGACACTAAACACAAACGAAATGAGTAAAATACTAACTTAAAATGACTAAAAAAACGTATATAAAATATGCCTAACAACTATCAATGACAATGTTTAGTTCAAGAAATGCACATTAATGAATAATACAAACAATCAAATAATAATTCAGTAATTGCAAATGTCATAAATATATTATTCTCATTAATAATACAAATGTGTTCAAGTACATGTGTCCGTAAAATGATTGTCTCTAGGACATATATATTTTCAATCTCCCACTTGGCCTAGAGCCAATCTCCAATGTATCTAATGCCCATGTTTTTTAGATGACCATTATGCTTGACTAAGCTTAATGGTTTTGTAAACGGGTCTGCTAGATTTTCATCTGTGGGAACATAGTCTAACTTTATTTCTTCAGTCTTCACCATTTCTCTAAGTATGTGGTATTTCCTTGGTACATGCTTATTTATGTTCGTTGATCTTGGTTCCTTAGCTTGCACAATCGCACCAGTGTTACTTAGAAAAATATGAAGATTAGCAGAATAATATGCAGGAACATATAACATGAAATATTAGCACTCTAAACACATTAAGCTAGATATTTCGCAAACTCATTTTTATCATACTTAATGGAAGTCAAAATACTGAATCATGCATGTTAATTTCAAAAATCTTATGGCATTTTTACTTGCTATCCTCCACTAATCATGGATATGCATATAAGAGATCTTCAGGACATTTAAGGGTTGTAATGTAGGCTTAGACATGGGTAGGTAAAAATAGGCATTTAGGCTCATTTTGTGTACCATAAGCTCTTTAGCTTTTCAATGTTTCCCTTTTTCTTTTGATTTCTTTTCTTCACTTCAAATCTATCTTTCCCCTCTTTTGTTTTGAGAGCGTGAAGTGTATTATAATAACAAGCACCCCCAAACTTAGGCTTTTGCCTATTTCTTATTACTTTTTTATTGGGGTGCATCAATCTTGTTTGCTCTTTTTGTCTCTTTTTTAACACATTCTATTCCAACTATTTCACATTTTTACTTATGGCACAAGTATGGAAATATAGGGTGTCAAAGAAAAAGTTTCAATTTTTAGGCTCAATGGGGCTGACTATGGATATTTTTTAATGTCAGGGATAGAAAAGAGTGGTAAGAATTGGCTAACAAAGAAATGCCTGAGTCATCTCCCTAACATGCACATCCTAACTATTTCGCCTCAAATAGCAAGCAATCATAACACATAGGTTTTAATCATTTATCATGCACAATTCAAGTAGAAAACTCCAAATAGACAGATTTCATGAGTTTTTGGCATATCTAACTTAAGTATTTAGATAGTTGCTTCTAATTCCATCACATTATTCCACCTTACTTCACTAGGTGTTTCTAGTAACTACAACATGCATGATCTTTGACAGACAATTATGACTCAAAAAGAAAAAAATTTATGACTCAAAAATACACAAAATAAATCAAAAAGACTCAAACATACTATAACAATAAGACACAAATAAGACACCCCCCAAACTTAAATCACACATTGTCCCCAATGTGTGCAAGACTCGAAGAAAATAAAAGAACAAGACACTTACAGACTTGGTTTAAAATGGTGGCGGTGGCGGTGGATAATGCATTGAATCCCGTAAGAGGGGAGAGACTCAGGATTTTTGATTTGGAGAAAGGGCCGTCGGATTAGGGCATTGTCCAAAAAAAATGGATTTTTCCGTCGTGGCGCCGCGGCGCTCCAACTTCTGGACTTCTTCGATCTTTACGCCGCTTCGCTTCCTGGCGCCATGCCCGCCGATTTTCTGAAAATCCTTGGCTTATCTTCAGTTTTCGCCCTCCAAGTTCTTGGCCTGCACCTGTTAACACAACACAAACACTACCTCCGTGAGACTGTTCTTAGTAAAAACTAACTATATTAAAGAAAAATAAATCAAAATACCTTGGGTTGCCTCCCAAGTAGCGATGTCTTTAACGTCTTTTAGCCGGACACAACTTCTTTAACTCAAGAGGTGTGGGGTAGATTAACCCCACAACCAATCCATTTTTTCCACATTTTTCTTTTTCTTCTTCTGTTTCTCTTCTTAAAATTATTTTCAAGGGAAGGTTCAGGAACACATACCTGTTTTGGAGGAGGTTCGGCATCACGTACTTGCTTTGGTGGGCCTATCTCCCTTGGTTTGGCTTGCACTGGCTCACAGGGGGGTTCTGATGGTGTTGATTGCAAAGCATCTGCTCATGACTGGTGGCTCAATAATGTGTTTAAATACTTTAAACACCATTTCTTCCTTCTCCACCCTCAACGTCAGCTCTCCTTTTTCTACATCAATCAGGGCTCTCCTCGCCGCTAAGAACGGTCCCCAATATGATGGGATCTCTACATCCTCGTCCATGTCGAATGAGGAAGTTCGCAGGAAAAAGAATTTCCTACTTTAACAAGCACATCCTCAATCTTCCCTCGGGTGCACCATCGTTCTATCGCCAGTTACAGCTCACCGTGGTTGGTTTTGCCTCACCTAACTCCAACCGCTTAAATACCGACAAAGGCATCAATTTATACTTGCCCCTAAATCACAGCGGCCTGTTGCATGTCACCTTGCCAATCGTGCAAGGCAATGTAAAGCTCCTCGGTCTTTTAGTTTAGGGGCAACTTTTTCGCAGGATAGCATCGCACTCCTCGCTGCTACCATCTCATACTCGCTAGTTTATTCTTCTTCCCAAAATCTCCTTCATGAATTTGAAATAAGAGGGCATTTGCTCCAACGCCTATGAAGGGTATGTTGATATGTAGCTTTCAATGTCTCCAAAAATTTGGAGAATTGTTTATCAACCGCTTCCTCGCAATCGTTGTGGAATGGAATCTTCTCGATACTCCTTCTCCGAGCTTTCTACCATCGGGCGAAGCTTCAACCACCTTCTCTTTTTCTATTTCGCCTTTGTTCAACTACCACGGCCGAGGTGTATGCCGCCCAATCGCTTACCACTTCTCACTGCATCGCTCGACATTGTTCTCTCGGATTCATCTCTCGTTGCTTGGCGGTGTACCGTGGGCTCGTTGTTCGATAGCTTTGCTAGTTGACCCACTTGTGTTTCCAAGTTCTGAACGAAGATCTAGTTTCGCCATGAACCGGTCCGAGTTGTAAGTGTCAACAAAGCTGCTCTCAGCTCGTCTGGCTTTTCTGGCTGAACCGGTGCATTGAATTGTTGAGAAGGTGAGGCCTGAGTGAATGGTTGCTGATTTTGGTGCTGCTGATTTTGCATCGCCTCTATATTGATTCTCGCTCGCTTCCTCTCCATGAAAAATTTGGGTGATTCCTGCACCCTGGATTGTATGTGTTGGAGTATGGGTTGTTCTGGGGCCTCTGATAGTTATCCACAGCTTGGCACTCTGCTTGCTCGATTGGCATATTATTAGGATCAGATGAAGGACATCTATCGAATGTGTGTGGACCACCACACATTTCACAGCTCTTTGGCATCTGCACTGCATTTACGGATAATGTATGTTGCTGCAGTTGTTTGGTCAAAAGGGCAACTTGGGCATTCAGGGCAGTGATGACATCTATCTCGTGAACTCCCACTGTTCTCCTTCCACTCATTTGTCTATCTTCTGTGACATGGTTATTGGTGGCCGTGTCTTCTAATAAGTCGTGAGCTTCATGGGCTGTTTTTCTCATAAAGGTCCCACCTGCTGTTGCATCGATAATTATTCTGGTTGTTCCGCTCAGCCCATTATAGAAGATGTGGACCAAGTTCCACAACTCAATACTGTGGTGTGGGCACTTACTCTGCAAGTCCTTGAATATTTCCCAAGCTTCGTATAATGACTCTCCATCTGCTTGATAGAAATTATTCAACTCCCCTCTCAACTTCGCTGCTTTGCATGGTGGGAAGAATTTTGCCAAAAATTTCTGTACCAGCTCTTGCCATGTAAAAATCGAATCAGCTGGTAAGGAATTCAACCATACTTTTGCTCTATCCCTGAGTGAGAAGGGAAAAAGCCTCAATCTGATGGCGTCATCAGTAACGCCATTATATCTGAATGTTGCACATAGCTCCAAGAAATTAGCTATGTGCATGTGTGGATCCTCTGATGGCAACCCTCCAAACTGCACTGTGTTCTGCACCATGCTTAGAATTGCCGGTTTTATCTCAAAGTTGTTTGCTCCTATTGCAGGGAGCCTAATACATGTTTGTGCTCCGTTCACCCTCGGCAGCACGTAATCACCCAAGCTTCTCTCCGCTTGGACCTGAACTCTCTCCTCTACATCCAATGACGCTCTCCGAGGCATTCTTTGATTAGGATGATGATCACATATCCCCTCGTTCATCTCGTTATTGTTTTGTACGCCTTCCATCTCAATTAAGGCTGAAATCCGTTGGTTCCTTCTGTTCTGTTTACAAGTTTTCTCAATTTCTGGATTGAAGGGAACAAGAGTGTCTGCTCCTCTTCTCCTTCGCATAAACTGAGTTCCTGAAACATATCAAAAACAGACAAATGGATCACGACAACTGGTTCTCACAAAAATTAAGAAAAAACGTAAAAATAAATAAATAAAAAAATAAAAACCAAATTAGAAATTAAGAATAGATAAAATTGATATTGAACTACGCGAATCCCTGGAAACGGCGCCAAAAACTTGATGCGTGATTTAATGCACACACTTTAACGCAAGTGCACGTTGTCGAGTCAAGTAATATAGTCTTTGAAGACCGAGTTATCGTCCTCAGGGATTAGTGTTCAAGTACCAACTTCTATTCTTTGTTATCTATTTGGTGACCGATATTTGAGTTTGTTGATTATAACTAACAATTATAAAGACTAATTAACTATGTGTTTACTTCAGTGATGATGGAAATAGGGCTTCCAAGTCTCCTCAACTATCCACTTATATTACTTATTAATGCAATAAATTATGGTTCTTCTTCTTTTGGAGATAGCAGGTTTACTAATCCGTTTTATACTCCCGTTAAGGCTATATAAACACTCAACCCCAGTAGCGCTCCTTTCTACCTTTCGGTGATAAGGATGACTCTATAGGAGGATTAAGAACAAAAACCCTGTGAACGTTTACGCAAGTAATTTAGGTTTTTAAACCCCCGTTAACGCTATACAAGTAATTGAGGTATTTTCATCCCCAATTCGACCTATGATTACCCAACTACAGCATAGTCACAACCTCCTCCTTTCGAAGTTTGATTAGAAATCATATAAATAATGATAATTAATGATCAAGTAATTACCAAGCATTCAAAACACTATTGGATAAATCTCAACAATAAGAAGAACAACCATAAACATGCATTAACTCATAAAACAAGGTTCAAGTGAATTGACATGGAAAGCCCTATATTAGAATTAGTTCCTAGCCATAGACATGACAAGAACTAATTCAATATCCAACATAAAAACTGAAATAAAGTAAAATAAAGAAAGAAAATTACAATAGAATGGTCTCCAATCTTGAACTCCAAGATGTGTTGTGTTTGTGCAAGAAAGGGAACCCTTAAAAACTGCCTAGGGTTCTCTTTTTATAGCCTCTAACTGCCCTTAAGGTTTTCCTTCAGTTCGCCCATAAAATCGCTAAAACTCGATTTTTCCCGCCGCGCGCGTTCGCATATCAGCCGCGCGCACGAACTTCAAACTCTCGATGATGAGGCGTTGCGCTCGCAATTCATTGCTTCGAGGCACCGCGCGCCGAACTTCGGGCGTTCGATATTGGGCACCGGGCGTCGACCGTTGCCGGAGGCGCCATGCGCCGCAACTGTTCTCGCCGTTCGCCACTTTCTCGCATTTTAAGCTCTGGAACCTCCACTTTTTCCCTCTTTTCGCTCCTTTTCTGCCAAAGAGTCATTTTAACCAATTTGACTCAAAAGAAAGAAAATCTATCCTAAGACGACACGTATTTGTACAAAAAGGGACAAAAGACTCACTAAAAACGACTCAAAAAGTGTATATAAAATACACTGATCAACATGTACCCGAGATGAGGGATTCCACGGGCATGTTATATATTATCATTATTCCATGGACTAGCTCTCTATGAAGACATGTACCCGAGATGAGGGATTCCACGGGCATGTTATATACTATTATTATTCCATGGATTAGCTCTCCATGAAGTCATGTACCCGAGATGAGGGATTCCACGAACATGAGATATATATATATTGCATATGTGCACGTCGTCAGTGATGTAGAATTCCACGGACGTGTTACATATATATATATTTTACACTTGCGGTTGTAGGCAGTGATGAAGGATTTCATGGGCACGCTTTGATGTTTGCGGGCTTGAGACCCTTACTGGACTATGTGATAATTTTGAGGGTTTGTGTCCCTAGCCTTGGTGTGACTATTGTTTATGTGATGAAATAGTCTTTAAAAGGTAAAAAACTGACTTTCATTACTTTCGTTTCGACAAGGCACGATTGTACTGTTAATTTGATTATCATACTTGTCTCCAGCTTTATATATCTAGACTTTATGATTTAAATTACAATACTTTTAGTTTCACATACTTGGTACATATTTTGTACTGACCCCCTTCCTCGGGGGATGAGTTCATGCCGCAGGTAGGGGTAAAAAGGTTGCAGATCCTCGTTCCTAGGATCACTGATCAGTTCTTGGAAAGCTTCATTTCTCCGGAGGCTTGTCTTTTGGTACAGTTTCCTTGATGTTGTAGATTTATGTACATTCAGGGGTTTGGCGGGGCCCTGTCCCATCACAATGGTTATGTCAAAATTCTTAGAGGTCTGTAGGCATATCTTGTGAGTCAACTTGTAAAAGAAGGGATGTAACTGCTTTTTGGATATGTAATTATATATATATGTCCAGGGAGGTATCCTTATCGGCTAGCCTGTTGTTTATTTCTGTTGTTATATGTTATGTGGTTATGTATGTTCCACTGATTATCTCTGATGTATACCTGTAATGGTGCCCAGATAGGGCACCAGTCGCGGGCCCGGGGTCGGGTCGTGACACTAAACACAAATGAAATGAGTAAAATACTAACTAAAAATGACTAAAAAAACGTATATAAAATATGCCTAACAACTATCAATGACAATGTTTAGTTCAAGAAATGCACATTAATGAATAATACAAACAATCAAATAATAATTCAGTAATTGCAAATGTCATAAATATATTATTCTCATTAATAATACAAATGTGTTCAATTACATGTGTCCGTAAAATGATTGTCTCTAGGACATATATATTTTCAATCTCCCACTTGGCCTAGAGCCAATCTCCAACGTATCTAATGCCCATGTTTTTTAAATGACCATTATGCTTGACTAAGCTTAATGGTTTTGTAAATGGGTCTGCTAGATTTTCATCTGTGGGATCATAGTCTAACTTTATTTCTTCAGTCTCCACCATTTCTCTAAGTATGTGGTATTTCCTTGGTACATGCTTATTTATGTTCGTTGATCTTGGTTCCTTAGCTTGCACAATCGCACCAGTGTTGTCACAATAAATCGTTATTGGACAAGTGCCACTTGGAACAACCCTTAGTTCTTTTAAGAACTCAGATATCGTGACAGCTTCCTTACCAGCTTCCGATCCAACAATGTACTCGGCTTCAGTAGTTGAATCAGCAGTTGTAGCTTGTTTGGAACTTTTCCAACTCACTATTCCACCATTTAAAATGAAGGCATAACCAGACTGGGACTTGAAGTCATCAATATCTGTCTGGAATCTAGCATTAGTGTACCCAGTAGCTACTAGTTTTTCTTGTCCACCATAGACTAAGAAATATTATTTAGTTCGTCTAAGATACTTAAGAATACTCTTGACTGCTTTCCAGTGATCCTCCTCAGGATTCTGCTAGAATTTGCAAGTCATACTAAGTGCATAGGCCACATATGGCCTTGTACAAGTCATGGCATACATGATTGATCTTATAGCTGAAGCATATGGGATCCTCTTCATGCGTTCAAGTTCTGCAACAGTAGAAGGACTATCTTTCTTTGATAACTTGATTCCTTGACCTATAGAAAGATTTCCTTTCTTGGAATTCTCTATAGAAAAACATTTTACCATTTTGTCTATGTATACGGACTGTGACAGCCCCAACAGTCTATTAGGTTTATCTCTATAGATCCTAATTCCAAGAATGTAACAGGATTCACCCAAGTCATTCATCATGAAGGTGCTGGATAACCATTCCTTGACTGATTGCATGAGAGTCTTATTATCTCCCATTATCAATATGACATCTACATATATGACAATGAAGACAATACTCTCATCTGTGTGTTTACTATAAACGCATGGGTCTTCTTTGCTTCTAACAAAGTCAAACGATTTGACTGATTTGTCAAAGCAAATTCCAACTCCTTGAGGCTTGCTTAAGTCCATAAATGGACTTTTGTAGTTTGCATACTGCTTTGGGTTGAGTCTTGGATGTAAAACCCTCTGGTTGTATCATATACACCTCCTCAAAGCAACTTTTCTTGAAGAAGACTATGTCTACAAGGAACAGAGTTACAACAAGATAGAACTTGAAGAAATTCAAGAAGTACAAAATAAAATAGAGAATGAACCCTTGTCAAATGACCTAGGCAAGGATTTAGTGGGAGTATTTGATGATGATTGGGTACTTAGAGTACGCCCTTCAGCCAGTGGGAGTGATGTGAGGGATAATGCAGAAATGCAACTCTCATACACAACCAATGGAGGATGACACAATGGTTGTGCAACATCCTGTTCAAAATGATATTCCTGAAAGTTCTCAAGGTGATGGATTGTTCAACACACAAACACCTTCTCAAAATAAAAATACAACAAACACTGAAACACAGAATATTCAACTCCATATGACCACTAGAACTCATCGTGCACATGAAAGACTTAACCTCCTTATTGAAACACACAATGAGATAGATATTCCTGATGATGATGAGCCTACTACCTACCGCAAAGCAATGTTAGACATTGATTCACAGAGATGACAAGAAGCCATGAAATCCGAAATGGAATCCATGTACATAAATCAAGTATGGAACTTGGTTGATTTGCCAATAGGGTTAGACCCATGTGATGCAAATGAGTCTTCAAGAATAAGATTGATGCATATGGCAAAGTACAGACTTATAAAACAAGATTGGTGGCTAGATGTTATAATCAACGGTCTGGGGTCGATTATGATGAAACCTTTTCACCTGTTGACAATATTAAGTCCATTAGGATTTTGCTTGCAATAGTTGCATACTATGATTATGATATTTGGCAAATGAATGTTAAAACTGTCTTCCTCAATGGTAACCTATTTCTGGAAACAATCACTTTATGTTCGCCAGGAAGATAGAAGTAGTATCCCCTTGTTTCCTTAGGATACCCCACAAAATAATACTTCTCACTTTTAGATTTCAATTTGTCAGTTAGAAACTCCTTTACATATGCGGGGCACCCCAGGGTCGCATGTGTCTAAGTGTTGGCTTCTTCCCGTTCCATATCTCATATGGAGTTTTCTCTACTGACTTTGAAGAAAATCTGTTCAAAATATAGATTGAGCTTTGTAATGCATATCCCCATAGTTGGTAGAGCTGAGAAGCTCATCATGGATCTAACCATATCTAATAAGGTCTGATTTCTCCTCTCAGCAACACCATTCATCTGTGGCGTTCCGGGAGGTATCCATTGTGATTGAACTCCATGAAGCTTCAAGTAATCTAGAAATTGTTTACTTAAGTATTCACCTCCTCGATCTGATCGAATAGTCGTAATACTTGTTTCAAGTTGCTTCTCTACTTTTGACTTGTACTCTATGAATTTCTCAAAAGCTTCAGACTTATGTTTCATAAGATACATATGCCCAAACCTTGAGAAATCTTCTATAAAAAAATGATGAAATAAAGAAAGCTTCCCTTAGCTTCAGTTGAAAACGGCCCACATACATCGGTATGGACTAACTCAAGCACCTCTTTGGCACGCACCCCTTTCCCAGAAAGTGATTTGGTTGTCATCTTTCCTCTTAAGAAAGATTCACAATTATCATATGACTCTAAGTCAAATGGTTCTAGGTAATCTAATTTCCTTAATCTTGCTATCCTTGATTCATTGTGACCAAGTCTGCAGTGTCATAAGTAGGTGGGATTTCTTGGATTACTTATTTTAGCTCGTTTATTTTTAATATTGAAAATTTCATGGCTACAGTTTGAAACATACAATTCATCCACAAGTGGTGTATTTCCACAAATAAAACCATTATAAGATAAAACATAACTTTCATTGGTAATAAATGAGAAAAACCCCTCAATATCTAACATAGGGACATAAATAATATTCCTCGTTAATGAGGGAACAAAATAACAATTATTGAGTTCTAACAAAATCCTGAAGGTAAATCTAGTCTATAAATCCCTACGAGTTCAGCATCAACTCTTGCTCTGTTTCCAACGCATAGATCTACTTCCCAAGGTCCAACCTTTCTGCTGTCAATTAGCCCCTGCACATTGTTACAAATGTGTGAGCCACAAGCGGTATCTAATACCCAACAGTGAGAATTAGTTATAGACATATTTATTTCAATAACAAACATACCTTGTCTAGCAGGGCCAGAAGCACCTTGTGCTTTGTCTCCTGGGTCAGACAAATTCTTCTTCCAATGCCCCTTTCTCTTGCAATTGAGGCAAACATCAGCAACTACCTTGGCCTTATTTTGAACAACTCTTTGAGGCTTCATAGTTGTGTGGCAACCGCCTTATCCTTCTTCTTCTGCACATTCTTACCCTTAGGCTTGAACTTGCTAGATGAGCCCACCAAGAGCACAACTTTACCTTTAGAGGTGGACGATTCGAAGGTCTTTAACATATTATGAAGCTCTGGGAGATTCGCTTTGGTTCCATTCATGTTGTAATTTACAATAAAGTTCTCAAATGAAACAGGAAGCGAATTCAAGATTAGGTTGATAGAAACTCTTACGGGCAGTTTTGTTCCAATCGAAGCTAACATTTCAATTAACCAATCATCTTCAAAACATGTTGTTACACCTGGCCCCCTTCATTCAACTTACACTTAAAGAGATCTCTCAACGGTTCATACTTCATTGTCTGAGACTGTGAGTCATAGAGATTCTTCAAGTGTTCTAGCATCTCGTTAGGGCCTATATTTTAATGTTGTCTCTGTAACTCGGGAGTCATAGAAGATAACATGACACATTGTGCCGCAATAGCATCATCAAGATATTTTTGATAGGCCGTCTTTTCAAAAGGGCGGATGCTTCAGAATCTTCAGCAGGGACTGTAGGGAGTGTTGTATCCAATACATACTCAATCTTTTCTAATCGCAACACTAAACACAAATTTCTTAACCAGTCAGGAAAATTAGCTCCATTCAGCTTGTTTGTTTCAACCAACATTTTAAGTGATGATTCAAAGATCAGAATCAAGAAAGATAGACTTGAAATTAAGATTCTAATATAATTTCTATTGAACACATTCGTTAACTAATTTACATGGTCTTTAGTTTAAATTAGCTCCCACTATTTTAACATACTCTTTTACCCCATGAAAGAATACGAACTCATATCAAATACGGTCATAATGGGCCAAGATCCAGACTCATGATGTCTCCGCATTTACTGAGGCTGATAACTTCAACAACATGATCTGGTAGGTCTCTAAATCAATTACAAACAATTTGTAATTCTTGGTTGATCGCATGTTCTAAACAAAACGATTTGCGTCCCTCGGATGTCCGACACTGGTGCGCCAAGACAACCTAGAAAGTCAACCCCGTTATGCGACTGCAATTATGTATCTAACTGGGCTTTGCCTTCATCGAGCAAACACTGGGGTGTAAATACTCATGAAGGTTTATCACCTACTACAACATTTATATGCATATATGAAAGGGTTTGAGTCCTCGTAGACTTAGAGCAAATGTTGGGGCATAAATACTCATCTCGCCGAAAAGGATTTTGCACTACAATCAATTATAACAGACGACGCGTTCATTTTAAATGAGACTTGTATTAAATTTTGGGGAACATTTTAATTCAGGGTTTTATTCAAGATTAACTATTACATGTTTCAAATATTACTCAAAGCATTTAAACATGTATTGGGGCGCCGCCTACCCAAGCATGATTGCGGACTCTAAACTAATTTTGGACGCCGCCTATCCAAGCATGATTGCGTACTCTAGATTTAGTAAGGTAAATGGCGATCATTTAGCACGTAAACAGTACACCAACATACTGTGTAATAATAATAATGGATTAAACTTTGAAAAACTGAGATTTTTATAATTATGGAAATCCTGCGCCGCGACGCTCCATCATGGAGCCTACGCCGCCGCCGCGCCGCTGAATCGGCAGAAACTTTTGGTTTCTATTTCTGTGAATTAGGGTCGCGACGCTTCAGTTCCAGAGAGTTCCGAATTTCAAAACGATGCTTTTAATCACGATCCCTGAAATTAACATGACCGGTGCCGTCGTGAAACCCTAGCTGGCGCCGCGGTGCCCTTCAATATGGTCGCGGCGCCGACGTCCTTTTAGAGCAGTTTCCGCGCTGATTTTCTAAAAATCATCCAACCCCTAAACCCAATTCAGGGTTCAGATTATGGGTCATTTACAACTATCCCTCATTATCAATAACGCACATGTCGACCATCATTCATTCCTAAACGTTCTTCGTCGTGCACCATGTTCGTAATGAACCAGTTTCTGCACAAGGCTCAGTTCGTGCTAGAATGGAATGACTTCCTCGATTTAGCGTAGTTGATAATTTAGGGTGATTTCAAAAAGGTTAATCGCTCAATCAAAGTTTGTCAGATTTCAATAGCCTTGTTTTAATTCAGATTAAAATCAATTTTACGTTTAACCCATATTATTATTGCTTTCAATTGTTACGTAACCATTGAACCAGTCTGCACACCCTTTAGTAGAGGTTTGAGAGGATTTTAATCTCTGAAATCTATGTTCAGAAAGTAAGAAAGTATGTGTCAATTCTATGTAGAATTGGTGTACAATTGGTGTAACCTAAATTATGAGGCTAAATGCTGAATATATAGGGGAGATTAGGCTTAAACCCCTGTCCCAAAACTGAGTTGCAGTGGGCCAGTTGAACTGGGCCCACTGTCGTACCAGCGTCGCGGCTCAGCCTCCTAGGCGCCGCGGCGCCTCCCCTGTTTTTCAATATTTCTGCACGTTTTAATTTTGATTAAATCCAAAATCTAATTTTGATTTAATTAAATAATTTCCATCAAATGGAATTTAGGAGGCTGAGCCGCGGCGCCTCCCCTGTTTTTCAATATTTCTGCACGTTTTAATTTTGATTAAATCCAAAATCTAATTTTGATTTAATTAAATAATTTCCATCAAATGGAATTTATCTCATAATTTATTATTGGTTAAAATATCTCGATTCTAAATTGAATATTTTATCCTCTCTCAATATACCCTTAGGCCGAAAAGATAATTGACTTAGTGTGACCCTTTAGGCCTTCTCAATCGACACTTAATCAAATTAAGGTTCACACAGAACTCCTAGACTGTGTCGGTGATGAACTCAATGTGTGAAGTACGTTTACAACACTCTTAGTAAACACAACCTCTATGTGGGATGATAAATTCCTTTCATTCTCAACACACTCGATCAAGCTTAGGATTTGCCAAGTGTCTATCCAAATGACTTGATCACTTTATCTCATCTATATTAGACGATAACTAGATCATATTTCAAATATGTCTCTTGCATTGGCCAATGACTTGGTCGACCTAATATCACTGAGAAGTTGAGTGTTCTCTCGAATATCTAATCGAGGAATGAATCCTACTCTTGGCTCAACTACCACCTAAGTCTGTATCGCAATGTACCCAATACAAGTCATGTCTTATCCTATAAGGAATTTAAGCTTAAGACAGGATCAAAGTACATTACTCTACAAACCAGGTGCGTATTAACCTCAAGTCAAAAGACCTCTATCTCCCACATGCTGATAATACTCTAGACATGTATAACAAATAGTTTATCAGCAGGGCATGCCAATACCCTCTAAGAGTATTCATGTGTCCATCACTAGTAACTATTACTAGTAGTAAGTGAGACATACTACATTCTCTAAGAATGTGATGCAGATCACATGTCGACTCATAATATATCATTGATATCCATTCTCAATGATCATCAGTCGAGCTACTTTAAGAACTATGTTCTATCATTAATATTTCACACTATCAATGACAACATTTAGTTCAAGGGATGCACATTAATGAATAATACAAATAATCAAATAATAACTCAGTAATTGCAAATGCCATAAATATATTAATCTCATTAATAATACGAATATGTTCAAGTACATTGTGTTCCTAAAATGATTATCTCTAGGACATACCGAAGATTCCACCTCTAATTATAAAGTTATACTTATCAACTAATTTTCCGTGAGTTAATGCTATGATTGGTCAATCTCCAACGACCGATCACATTCTCATGACTAACGATGCAAATTTGCTAGTATGATATTAACCTTAAAATATTATCCTCAACGAAGTAAAAGCTCCACCAAAGTTGACAGTTGTACTCTCTACTTACTTTGATCAAACCAATGAATTCAAAGGTGATGAGGATCACCATAATTTGATTATTTTTACGTTAAATATACGGTAAAAAAAAGTAGCTTATTATATTATCTCAATGTGGTGTTTTAAAGTGTGCATGGATTCCTTTTTTCTTTTTTTGAATAGAAAAAAGTAGGCATTAATTATACAAGGCTGAACTAATCGCGAGCCCTTGTGGTCGGTAAAATTTATCACTTAAACACCTTAAGTAAAAAAATTCATTTAGACACCTCAGGTGGGCTCTTACAGCTCCATTTAAACACTGAAAAAAATAATCCCTTGATTATTTTCATTAATTGAAAGAGTTTATATACAATTTATATATTACCATAATTGGAAATCCTATTCCTATTCTACTTCCAAAACCCTATTCTACTTGTACAAGACTTATACAATTATGGTAAGTGTACAATGCTAAATATATACAAAATCTATTACCAAAAACTTCATCAAAATACCTTGTATACTTGGCAGGTATACACTGTCCAAATTGTCCGTCATATATCATGTATACTAGGCATGTATACACGGTATATTTAACACGCCCCCGCAGTCATAGCGGGCGGTCTTCGAATGCTGAGACAGTCCCTAAAATCTTCAAAAAGGACCGAAGGAAGACCCTTTGTAAAGATGTCTGCAATTTAATACATGGAAGGGACATGGTAGACGCGTACTTGTCCACGAGCTACCGTTTTTCGAACAAAGTGTGTCCATCTCGATATGTTTAGTGCATCGGTGCTGAACTAAATTACAAGAAAGGTAGATGACACTAACATTATCACATTAAACTAAGGTAGCTTTCTGAATAGGACAATGAAGCTCTAAAAGTAGATTTTGTAACCAACATGATTCAGAGACCACATTGGCCACTCCTTGGTACTCGGCCTCTGCACTTGAGCGAGATAATATACATTGATGTTTCGCAGAACACGAGACCAAGTTATTACCAAGAAACATACAATAGCCAGACGTAGACCGTCTGGTTTCTAGACAGCCACCCCAATCAGCATATGTATACGAGACAAGTGTAGATATCGACGAAAGATATAAATGTAAGCCATAGTCAGTGTCCCCTAGATGTAGTTGATCGGTGTATTTTATATACACCTTTTGAGTCATTTTTAGTTAGTCTTTTGCCCATTTTTGTACAAATATGTGTCGTGTTAGGATATATTTTCTTTCTTTTGGGTCACAGTGGTTTAAAGTGGCACATTGGTGAAAATGAGCGAAAAGAGGGCAGAAACAGAGGTTCCAGAGCTCAAAAAGCTGAAAAGTTGGCAACCTAGGCGAGAAACAGGGCGGCGTCGTGGCGCCAACCCATCAGCAGCAGCGGGGCCACGCGCCAGCAGCGGTCGGCGCGAAGTTTTCGCCACGGCGCCGGTTGCAGGGCCGTGGCGCCGACGCGGGAATTTAGTCAAATCCGAATAGGATTGGGCCAAGCCCAAGAAGGAAAAGGTTTTGCACGTTTTGGGTGATATAAAAAGACCTTTTAGGTCAGATTTGAGGGGTTCCACATCTTACCATTCATCACAACATTAGATCAAGATTGGAGACTTATTTTTGAGTAATTTCTTGTTCTTTACTTTATTTATTTCTAGTATATGTTGGATACTATTTTAGTTCTTAGCATGTCTATGGCTAGGAACTAACTTAATTTAGGGTTTTCCATGTCGAATCGCTTGAACCTCGCTCTTATGAATTAATGCATGTTTTGGTTTCTTCTTATTATTGTTGAGGTTTATTCAATAATTGCTTTGATTTCTTGATAATTAATTGATCACTAGTTATCATCACTTATATGAGTTCTAATCGAAATACGAAAGGGGAGACTGTGAATATGCTATAGTTGAATAAACATAGGTTTAAATCGTGGGTGAAAGTACCCCGATACTTGTGTAGCTTAATAGGTTATTGCTCTTAATCCTCCTTTGTAGTCAATCTTGTCATCGAAAGATAGAAGGGTTCTCCATTGGGGTTGAGTGTTTATATTACCTTAACAGGAGTATAAAATGGCTTAGTTAACCTGCTATCTCAACATAGAAGAAGAACCTTAATTATTTGCATTAACGAGTAAAGCGAGCGGATAGTCGAGGAGATTTGGAAGCCCTATTTCCACCATATCTGAAGTAAAGTAAAGTAATTTAGTTAGCGTCTATAATCATAGCTATAAACAAACCATCAAATTATCAGTCACCAAATAGATACTACAAAATAAAGGTTGGCAATTGGACACTAATCTCTGAGGACGATAACTCGGTCTTCTAGACTATATTACTTGTCACGATACGTGCACTTGCGTTTAGCGTGTGTATAAATCGCACATCAAGTTTTTGGCGTCGTTGCCGGGGATTGGCGTAGTTCAATATCAATCTTTCTATTCTTAATTTCTAATTTGGTTTTTATTTTTCTTTTATTTTATTTTAGTTGTGGAACCGTGCGTCGTGATCCGTTTGTTGATTTTGATCTGTGCAGGTATCTAGTTTATGCGAAGGAGAAGAGGAGCAGATACACTTGTTCCCTTCAACCCGGAGATTGAAAATACTTGCAAACAGAACTGAAGAAACAAACAAATCTTAGACTTAATAGCCATGGGAGGCTTGCAGAACAATAATGAGATGAACGAAGGGTTAGGTGATCATCAACCTAACCAGAGAGTGCCCCAGAGGTTACCAATGGATGTGGAAGCAAGGGTCCAGGTCCAAGCTAAGAGAAGCTTGGGAGATTATGTGCTGCCAAGGGTTAATGAAGCACAAACTTGCATAAGGCTCCCAGCAATAGGAGCGAATAATTTCGAGATAAAACCTGCGATCCTGAGCAAGGTGCAGAATACAGTTCAATTTGGGGGATTACCGTCTGAATATCCTTACTTGCATCTAGCAAATTTTCTAGCGTTGTGTGCAACCTTCAAATATAATGGCGTTACTGATGATGCTATTCGGTTGAGACTCTTCCCATTCTCACGCAGGGATAGAGCAAAGTGCTGGCTGAACTCATTACAGGCGAACTCCATCACTCAGTGGATTGAGCCTGGTGTTTAGCCAATGTCATCAGTGTTGCTCTTATTTCATCTGACTTCTCTTAGGGAGCTGGTGGGCTGAACTACTGGGAAGAAAATGTTGGATTCAAGGATTGTTGTGAGTGCTCGCTGATATCGCTCAAACTGAGATTGCTGCCCTTGATCATTTTTCCATGAAAAGTTGGGGTGATTTTCCCACCCCTGATTATAAGTATTGGAGTATGCATTGTTTTAGGGCCTCTGAAAATTCCCCACTGCTTGAACCTGCTCCATGGGCACATTATTCGGGTCCACTACTGTGCAACTATCAAAAGTGTGGGGGGCCCCACAGATCTCACAACCCACTGGTGTTCAGATCGCGAATCGCCATGGTACCCTGCTGCATCTGTTTTGTCAAAGTGGCTACCTGCGCAGTCAATGCAGAGATAGCGTCTAGCTCATGAATCTCAGACATCTTCCTACTGTTCATTGCTCTCTCATCTGTCCCCTGATGGTTGTTTGTGGTCATATCCTCTAGCAAATCATGTGCCTCATTGGCACTCTTTTTCATGAACGTACCTCCTGCTGCAGCATCAATGATGGTACGAGTTGTACCACACAGCCCATTGTAAAATATGTGGACTAGCATCCACTTCTCGATCCCATGATGTGGGCACTTTCTCTGTAAGTCTTTGAACCTTTTCCATGCATCATATAATGGCTCTATCTCCAGCTGATAGAAATTATTCAACTCACCTCTGAGCTTTGTTGCCTTAGCTGGAGGAAAGAACTTGGCAAGAAACTTCTGGGCTAAATCTTGCCATGTAGTGATAGAGTTCGCCTGTAATGAGTTCAGCCAGCACTTTGCTCTATCCCTGAGTGAGAATGGGAAGAGTCTCAACCGAATGACATCATCAGTAACGCCATTATATTTGAAGGTTGCACACAGCTCCAGAAAATTTGCTAGATGCAAGTAAGGATCTTCAGACGGTAATCCTCCAAATTGAACTTTATTCTGCATCATGCTCAGGATCGCAGGTTTTATCTCGAAATTATTCGCTCCTATTGCTGGGAGCCTTATGCAAGTTTGTGCTCCATTAACCCTTGGCAGCACATAATCTCCCAAGCTTCTCTCAGCTTGGACCTGGACCCTTTCTTCCACATCCATTGGTAACATCTGGGTCACTCTCTGGTTAGGTTGATGATCACCTAACCCTTCGTTCATCTCATTATTGTTCTGCAAGCCTCCCATGGCTATTAAGTATAAGATTTATTTGTTTCTTCGGTTCTGTTTGCAAGTCTTTTCAATCTCCGGGTTGAAGGGAACAAGTGTATCTGCTCCTCTTCTCCTTCGCATAAACTAGATACCTGCACAGATCAAAATCAACAAACGGATCACGGCGCACGGTTCCACAACTAAAATAAAATAAAAGAAAAATAAAAACCAAATTAGAAATTAAGAATAGAAAGATTGAAATTGAACTACGCCAATCCCCGACAACGGCGCCAAAAACTTGATGTGCGATTTATACACACGCTAAACGCAAGTGCACGTATCGTGACAAGTAATATAGTCTAGAAGACCGAGTTATCGTCCTCAGGGATTAGTGTCCAATTACCAACCTCTATTCTGTAGTATCTATTTGGTGACTGATAATTTGATGGTTTGTTTATAGCTATGATTATAGATGCTAACTAAATTACTTTACTTTACTTCAGATATGGTGGAAATAGGGCTTCCAAATCTCCTCGACTATCGGCTCGTTTTACTCGTTAATGCAAATAATTAAGGTTCTTCTTCTATGTTGAGATAGCAGGTTAACTAAGCCGTTTTATACTCCTGTTAAGGTAATATAAACATTCAACCCCAATGGAGAACCCTTCTATCTTTCGATGACAAGATTGACTACAAAGGAGGATTAAGAGCAATAACCTATTAAGCTACACAAGTATCGGGGTACTTTCATCCACGATTTAAACCAATATTTATTCAACTATAGCATATTCACAATCTCCCCTTTCGGATTTCGATTAGAACTCATATAAGTGATGATAACTAGTGATCAATTAATTATCAAGCAATCAAAGAAATTATTGAATAAACCTCAACAATAATAAGAAAAAACCAAAACATGCATTAATTCATAAGAGCGAGGTTCAAGCGATTCGACATGGAAAACCCTAAATTAAGTTAGTTCCTAGTCATAGACATGCTAAGAACTAAAATAGTATCTAACATATACTAGAAAGAAATAAAGTAAAGAACAAGAAATTACTCAAAAATAAGTCTCCAATCTTGATCTAATGTTGTGATGAATGGTAAGGTGTGGAACCCCTCAAATCTGACCTAAAAGGTCCTTTTATATCACCCAAAATGTGCAAAACTTTTTCCTTCTTGGGCTTGGCCCAATCCTATTCGGATTTGACGAAATTCCCGCGTCGGCGCCACGGCCCTGCAACCGACGCCGTGGCGCCGAAACTTCTGCGGCCGAATCTGCTTCCTGGGTGTCGTGGCCCCGCTGCTGCTGATGGGTTGGCGCCACGAAGCCGCCCTATTTTTCGCCTGGGTTGCCAACTTTTCAGCTTTTTGAGCTCTGGAACCTCTGTTTCTGCCCTCTTTTCGCTCCTTTTCATCAATGTGCCACTTTAAACCACTGTGACTCTAAAAAAAAGAAAATATATCCTAACACGACACATATTTGTACAAAAATGGGAAAAAGACTAACTAAAAATGACTCAAAAGGTGTATATAAAATACACCGATCAGTAGCGAATGATGTGTTTGAGTGCATTCATGTGCTCAACCCTAGGATCATGTATAAATAAACACACATGTTATATGGCATACATAATATTTGGTCTCGTGTATGTAAGATACTGAAGACCCCCTGCAAGACTGCGATAGCGGGTCGGATCCTCATAAGAAGAGTCACTCACAACACCCAATTTGGGTTTAGTATAAACCATAGTGGAAGTGGACTTACATGAAGGCATCACATCCCTTTCAATGATCTCAGTTGCATACTTTCTCTAGGATATGAACAACCCACCTGCATGACGAGTGACAACAATCCCAAAAAAGTAACTCAAGGGCCCTAAGTCTTTCATAGCAAACTCAGAACTGAGCATTGTCATGATAGAATTGTGTAATACATCAGAAGAGGCAGTCAAGATAATACCATCCACATATAAGAGTATATAAGCCAAGAAAGATCCACGATGATATATGAATAATGAATTATCAGACATATTGTGAGAGAACCCAATAGTGGAAACATAGTCTGCAAACCTCTTATATCAAGCCCGTGGAGACAAGGACTTCTTCAATAAACAGACATGATGAGGATATGTGGGATCCCTAAACCCCAAGAGCTGATGCATATAGAGTATCTCATTGAGATCACCATGTAAGAAAGCATTATTCACATCTAACTGATGAATGAGTCATGCTTTCGAAACAGCCAAACTGAGCACCGTGCGAATGGTAGCTGGCTTGACCACCGGATTAAATGTCTCACCACAATCCACACCAACCTACTGAGTCTTACCATCACCTACAAGATGAGTCTTATGCCTTGCAAACAAACCGTCAGAATTGTCTTTATGAGCAAAAATCCACATTGACTGAATAATATTAACACCAGATGGACGGGTCACCAACTCCCATGTCTTATTATCAATAAGATCATTATATTTGTCAGTCATAGCAATTTTCCAATTCGAGTCATTGAAAGCAGACACATGATTACAGGGTAGGGGTGATTTATGAACATTAAAATTTAAATTAAAATGTTTTTTCGGTTTAACAATACCCTGTTGACTACGAGTGATTGGTCTATGGCTCGGGAGAAATTGGGGGAATTTTAGGTAAGACCGACACGACGGATCGCCAAGGCTCATCGTCACGCCCAACACGGTGAGTGGCCGAACCCGATCGAAAAGTTTCAGATTGGGCTAGATAATCGACCAACAATCGAGACCGCCCACCACGTCTTAATAGGGTTTGGGGACGGTACTATCGACCCAACGGGCAGTGGGCCCGCTGGCGAATTTTGGGTACGTGATACATCCGATAAATGGTGAATAATATAGGGGGATATACTATCATCCAAATACGAACTAGGCACGAGACTACTCAATTTTGCAAATGGAAATTGTGACTCATCAAAAATAACATGGCGACTAATGATGATTTTATTAGACAATAAATCAAAACATTTGTAACCACGATGATTAGACGGATAACCCAAAAAACACACAAGGGGTAGAATGGGCCTGAAGATTGTTAATTGTGGTGGACTGAAACAACGGATAACATAAGCACCCAAAGACCCTAAGATATGAAAAAAAGAGTTATTATATAAAATTTAAAGAGGGGACGAATACGTTAAACTTTTGATAGGAAGAATGTTAAGAAGATATGTAGTCATTTGTAGAGCATGATGCCAAAAGTAGGGGGTACGGAAGCATGAAGCAATAAAGTTCGGACAATATTGTTAATGGTACGAATTTTTCGTTCGGCTTTTCCTTTTGTGAAGACGTATGATGACGAGAAATGAAAATTGATCTCATTATTAGCACAAAAATCTCGAAACACTCCATTATCATTTTCTTTGTCATTATCATATTGGATATTTTTAATTTTCCGTTCGAATTGAGTTCTAATAAATGCTCTAAATTTTAAGAAGGTGAAAAAAACTTGAGATTTTTTCGCTATTGGAAAAGTCCATAAAAATGAGAATAATCCTCCAAAAATAGAACATAATAACGATGACCCAAAGAACTGAGAACATAAGACGTCCATAGATCGCTATGAATAATATCAAATGGCATTAGAGTGTGAGAATTAGAGTCTACAAACGACAATCTAACATTTTTTCCTAAAGAACATGATTGACAATTCAGAGTACTACACATATCCTTACAAGAATAAATTTATTTTTATCTAAGGAAGATAAAATAGACGACCCCGGATGACCTAGACGAGCATGCCTCAAGGAAGGATCAAGGGCGGCAAACGTAGATGGCAAGGCTTGACTCGAAAGACCGAAACTTGGTGTGATCGGATAAAGATCTCCCCTACTATCACACCTCATGAGAGGACTCCCTATCTTGAAATCCTTCACAGAAAACCCAAACAGATCAAATTCAACATAAACATAATTATCAGTTGTGAATTTACTGACAGACACTAAAATGTTAACCAATTTAGGAACATGAAGGGTATTTTCAAGATAAGAGGTGGATGGGGTGGAGACAACGTTTTATGACCGTAATCACAAATTGGAATTGAATTACCATTACCAAAAATTATACCACGATTGTTTCTCAAATTGGAATAAGACGAGAGAGTACCTGAGTCGGACATCATGTAGGTAGTGGCGCCAGTGTCCATGTACTAATTTAGGTCCGAATGATCTATTTCAAGCGTGTGCATCACGACTTCAATGTCGGTAGAGGTGGGGCCCACATGGTGGGAATGGTGGGTCCCAGGCCTGCCTCTCTGCTGACCCGGAACCCCACTGGATCGCTGGACAGAATGTGGGTTGGGGTAGCTGGGCTAAAAGGATGGCCGACCGGGCCTAATTCGGGCCGGGCGCACTAGAAAACTAGGATTGCAGGCCAACGCCACGCCAGGGGCTGGGCGCCGACCGATTGGTCGTGGCCCACTGCTATTTGGATGGGACCCACTACCGTCGGTACTGTCGTCGTTACCACTACGTTTGCCACCGCGGTTCTTTCCATTATTTTTCTAATTATTTTTGTCACCACCGTGAGAACGATTTTGATCGGAAGTATTAACAAAACCTGGAGAGTTGGTGGAGGATGTCATCATGAATACGGGACTAGCCCCAGTAGCTGCCTTCTTACCAAACCGGCTTCTTTCAAAGTAAGCATGGAACGAGCTTGATAGAACTTTGAGAGAGGGTTACTTTGACGAAGTAGAGTCCCAACGCCACTATATGCCTCGGAGAGGCCAACAACCATCTGTAGAACAATGTGATCTTCACTAACGGGCGCACCAACGTTGCGGAGTTGGTTCGCCAATTCCTTCAACATTTTGCAATACGCCGAAACATTCGGAAAATTTTCCATGTTGACATAGGAAAATTCCTGCTAAAGTGTAACAGCTCTGAAATTCTGATTAACTTGAAATATGTCACATAGCCTATCCCAAGCAGCCATCGTCGTAGCGTCAGGCTCAATAATCGTCTGCAACAGGTCGGTAGAGATAGTGGAATAAATCCACTGAAGTACAATGGCATCAAGTGTTGTCCATAACATAGGACCATCCTCGCGTTTAGGCACCTCCGTATCCTCAGGATCCACAGGATTATGTGATGGATAACTTGATGCGAACGTGTGTGAATTGTGAACAGTTTGGCCCACGTCGCGTATTGGACGTTTTTTATTTCAAGAATAAGAGGGATGTGATTCTTGATGTTAGAAACAACAAGGGCAGGGTGAAATATGTTCTTTGATGTTGACATAACGAACACAAAAACAATGGGTGATTGAGGGATTTAGAAGAAAGAAATCGATAGAGAGGTCGCACGGAAATTGAGGTAGGCTCGGATTTCGAGGCAAAAATTGGCCAAAAATTTGAAGGGGAAAAATTCAACCTAGACTCTTGATACCATGAAAGAAATAATCCCTTGATTATTTCATTAATTGAAAGAGTATATATACAATTTACATATTTCCATAATTGAAAAATCTTATTCATATTCTACTCCCAAAATCCTATTCTACTTGTACAAGACTTATACAATTATGGTAAGTGTACAATGCTAATTATATACAAAATCTATTTCCAAAACTTCATCAAAATACCGTGTATACTTGGCAGGTATACACGGTCCAAATTGTCCATTAAATACCGTGTATACTAGGCATGTATACACGATATATTTAACAGACACCTCATGTGGGCTCTTACTGTTCCATTTAGACATTTTTCGCTGACTCAGCCAAATATATAAAGTGTGTAACACACTCGCTGATAACGTGAAAACATAGGCAATTAAATTATTACATTTGGTATTTTGGGTTCGAAATAATAGTTAACATGAATAATGAAAAAATAATTCAGCAAAAATTAAAAATAAAAAAATATTTTCTAAACAAACTCCATATAATTTTCTCCTAAAAAAAATTCTGGTGAACTTCGTTAAAAAAAATCAAATCAATTTTATTTTTAGGCTGCTTTATTGGGATCCTTTTTCATATTTTTATTTATTTAATTAAATTTATATGTCAATGAAAGAGAAAAGATGAAATTTTTACCAAAAAACTTATTATTTGAGATTATTAATAATCAAGAATTGGGTTTAGATGATATTAGAGAAAACCTTATTATTGTCGCTCTGTTTCTTTTTTCAAATGATATTTTTGTCGGTAATGATCAAGAATTGGGTTTAGATGAGTTTGGGAGCGTTTATTCTTTGCCTTCATTCTGAACTATTTTAGTGATACTAACACAAACTTTGCGCCAATTTTAGACTAAAAGGTTTTCTGTTATTCACACAGTTTTGAGTAGAAGTCTGATTAATAGCATCAGTGGATGGATCAACGACAATAGTAATTTATATTTCTATTTTGATTTATATAGTATGCGAAAATCTCCATCTTGTTTTCATGATTATAGTTTATAGCTTTAGTATTCTTATTAAGAGATAAACCTTTTGCTTTCACAACACACATTTCTTCATAATACTTATTTATAGGGAAATGTTCTTAATGTTAGTCATTTATTGCAATACAATACATTGGTTATCACGGTAAAAAATCTTGTTGATAGATATAAACCTCATGTTTGGTCATAGATTTTGCAGTTGAGGCTTAAAAATTTGAGTTTTTGAAGTTATAATTTTGGAACTTGAAATTGTGTTTGGATACATATTTTACTTGAAATATTTTTGAAGTTTTGTGAGTAGAAGTGAAATTTCTCTAAGAAACTGGTCTGATCAAGATTTTGAAACTTGAAAATATTTTTAAAATTTGATCAAATTTCATAGTCAGAAAGATATTTAAAGATAAATTTATAATATCTTATCCAAAATCTATGATCAAACGCTAGTGAAGATTTAAGTAATTTAAAGTTCTAAAATAGTACACAAAGTTCTAGTGACAAAAACTTCAAAATTTTAACTTAAAACTTATATACTTAGATCTGGTGGTGGTGGTGAGCGAGGAGGTATTACTTGTGATTTTTGCCCTGAGTTCCGGCGTGATCTTCGGCAATGGCTGGTGGCAGCGATTTCTTCGTCGTCGGTCAAAATCCTTAATATCGGAATCAACATCCTCGCCGATTCCGTCAAACACTTCTGCTCCAGCATCAACCTCCAAACCCTATACACTACAAAAAAAAGGACCTACCGTGACAGTTTGAGTGTGACGGTTTTAAAAATCGTCACACGTTATGACGGTTTTAGCATTGATTTTCTGGTCAATGGTCATTTGTGACAGTTATGTGACGGTTTTTCAACCGTCACATCTTGTGACGATGATTTCAACCGTCACATATTTTTGTGACGGTTTTTTAAATTAGCATTTTATTATTATTATTTTTTAATCCATCCGACCCGACCCGATCCATTTAACACTAAAACCCGTTTTTCATTACTAAAATCGACCAAATTCATACCAACACCAATTTATTCACCATCCAAAACTGCTGCTGCAGTGAACAGTAACAAAGGCGGCGAAACGCCATTTCTGGCCACCACAGGAACCCATTGGAGGCAAGACTTACACCATTAGCTTCGTCTATTCAAGCCCGTCATTTCCATACTAACCACAATCTTCGATTCATCCTATTTATCTACCAATTTAAGATCGAAAATATCCTTTATTCCGATCTGTTTTTTGGAAATTTCGGTGGACTGAGTGAGTTTCGACGACGGTGGGTTACACCACTGTGACCGTTGTATCACAGCGGTCATTTCCATACCACCGCCATACTTCGTCTCTTCCATTTCGACCCGTCGGCCATTTCAATAGGTGTTGTAACCCTAGCCGCCGCTATCAATTTTTCGGCCACCGGAGCAACAATCAACGGTCGTAGCTGGTACCATTACACTCGTCGTCATCTTTCCTACGTTATACACCCACTCAACACCTTCAGTTCTTCACCATTTCTCCGGTCGACCAAATCGGAATTGCTGGACTCTTATGAGCATATATTTTGTTCATATTAATAAATAGTTACAACTTACAAGTGAGACAATTTGCAGGTCCATATCAGTTTTTTGTCATTTCTTTATGCCTCTTGGTCTGTATTAGGAGCACTAGTTTATACTGTATACCATCCAAAAGCTTGGCCTATTCGTTATTTTTTTAGGCCACATGTTAATTGTTTTGACTGTAGTTTTTTTTCGGAATAATTTTAAAACTTTGAAATTCCTAATAAGCCTTTTGTGGTAGTTTATAATTCGACATGTATATTCTGTTTTACAAATGGGAACTTGATGATGTTAAAAATTATTTGCATCTTGTAGAGATTCTGGAGTTATGGTTGCCTTGTTTTTGAGCTTATGAAAGTTCATGATCAAATTCTAAGACATATTGTGCTTATCTAAAACATATTGATCCAATTCTAAGACATATTGATCAAATTCATAGATTTTCACATTGCAGAAAGGGAGGAAGATATTAGTTATTACGCAGAATATGTAGGTCAGTATATCATTCGTCGTTGCATCTGAGTAATTGGTTTTTCAGCGTTTTCTTTTCTTACGTGTGTACCATTTCTTGAAGGTTCTTCATTTATGTTGGGAAGAGCTTTGACTTCTATTCTTTGGGGAATAATTGTTGATCGTTATGGTCGAAAGTCAGTTGTTGTGTTTGGCACAATTACAGTGTTAGTGTGCTGGTTAATAATTGTCCTCGTCCATAAAATTTTGTTTGCAATAAAAAGTTTCAGCTAAAATACAATTCTCCTAATTTCGTTCAAGTATGTTTTAATTTCTTATATTAAACATCAACTGCAGGGTTATATTCAATGTGCTCTTTGGCCTTACTACCAACTTTTGGATGGCTATAATTACAAGGTTCCTTATAGGCAGTTTGTGCGGAATAATTGGCACAATGTGGGTATGTCTTTACTGCTACTTCATGTAAAATGTATATCAGTTATAAGCATCTTATTATTCAGGATTGACATTGTGATTTGCATTATGAGTTTTTACTGGCCTGTATGAACTAGTTTAGTACTATCTTTCTTGTGCTCTTCTTTTCATACTGGAATTATTCAATTTTTAAGTTGTTCAATACTTGAAACTCAATATTCTTTGATTTCAATATCTCTAGGCTTATGCTTCTGAGATTTGCCGAAAAGAATACCATGCTTTGTGCATATTTGCTGTGAGTTTCTTCTCGTCTCTCTTTTCCTTTAAAACAACTTTGTTGCCTATCTTAGAGATCCTATGCCATAAAATGTTTTAAATATCTTATTTATTTAGGTAAGCACATCATGGGGCATATGTTTGGTGATTGGTCCTGCTATTGGAGGTTATCTTGCACAGGTACAAAACTTCTCGTGGTGCAATTATTGTGGTTAATATTTAGTGTAGTGAGGACTGAAGAACTATCTTTCCGAGATAAGTGTTTCATCTGAATGTTTTATGGTCAAGGCTTTAGTCTGTACAACAGTATCACATATATCTTCTACTCCTTTGGTTCTTTGCTGCAATATCACATATATCTTCTATCTGGTTCTTTGCTACATGATTTCACTCACACATTGTTCAGGAAAATATTCTCTGAGCTAACTGCATTTATCTATGACGTTGGAGTTCCCCTCCACATAATATATTTCATGAAAATAATAAGCTGAAGTTGTTCATACATGGCATTGGACTAAGAACAACGAACCATTTTCTTAACGTCTCTTCATGACTTGAAACTGAAAAAAGCACTGAATAGGGATCCTACTTAATATCCAAATTTGCTAACATAAGCTTTAGAAGCTCTAGTTCCTACCTTGCCATCTATTTAAAACACTTGTAATTATTGTGAGTACACTTTGGTGACTAACAATTCTTGTGTTACTATGTTGTTTTAGCTGCAATACTTCTGAAATTTACTGATTTAAACAGATACTACACTTGGTTTCTGTTGTGTTCTCGAGCCCACTGTTGCTCTGTTTTTAAATCTGTTGCTGCTGCATTTTAAGCCAAACAACTACTGTTTTATGGCCACATTTGAACCAGTTTACTGCTGGATTTTCAAAGCAATTACTGTTGCATTTCTTTAAAAACATATCGCTACACTTGGTAAAAATCCCACTAATATAAAAATCCCATTTCGCTACTGATTTTTTGCCATTTCACTGCTGTATTTTGGGCCATTTTGCTACTTATTTCTTGGCTATTTTGCTGCTGATTTCTTAGCCATTTTGCTACTGACTCTGGGTCATTTTCGCTTATGATTTTGGTCATTTCAATGTTGTATTTGGGCCATTTTGCTACTGATTTGTTGGTCATTTTGCTACTGATTTTCTTGGCCATTTTGCTGCTGATTTTGGGCGATTTGCTGCTGATTTTGGGCCATTTTGCTACTGATTTCTTGGCCATTTGCTACTGATTTCTTGGCTATTTTGCTGTTGATTTCTTGGCCATTTTTTGCTACTGACTCTGGGCCATTTTTGCTTCTGATTTTGGCCATTTCACTGTTGTATTTTGGGCCATTTTGCTACTGATTTTCTTGGCCATTTTGCTGCTGATTTTGGGCCATTTGCTACTGATTTTGGGCCATTTAACTACTGATTTTTTGCCATTTCGCTGCTGTATTTTGGGCCATTTTACTACTGATTTCTTGTCCATTTGCTACTGATTTCTTGGCTATTTTGTTGCTGATATCTTGGCCATTTTGCTACTGACACGTTATCGTAGTCTTGTAGGGGCCCTTCAGTATCTTACGTTCACGAGATCAGATATTACGTATGTCGTACATCATGTATGTTTTTTATGCATGATCCCAGGGGTGAGCACATAAATGCGCTCAAACGCATCATTCGGTACATCCAGGGGACACTTGATTATGACTTGCATTTATATCCTTCGTCGACGACTACACATGTCTCGTATACAGAAGTTGATTAGGGTGGCTTCCCAGACACCAGACAGTCTACGTCTGGCTATTGTATGTGATCGGTGTATTTTATATACACCTTTTGAGTCATTTTTAGTTAGTGTTACACCCCATAGTTCTGGCCATGCGTATGAGAGCGTACGAAAGGGGTTAAGACTTAAAATTTTCGAAAGATAGGTTGACGGATTGTTTCGGACGGGTTTTAGTCAACTTTGGGACGGGTTATGACCCGTTACATTGAGAGTTCTTAGGTGTTTCAAAGGCCTAATACGTAGTTCGTTGAGTCTGGTTTCCAACGCAACCAACCGTTCGTCGATAGGACATCGGAGTAGAAAGTTATGGAGGTTACAAGTTCAGTGCGCAGTCGGACAGAAGAATATCTCGGTCAGGGGCCACGGCCGCGGGAAGCAGGTCGCGCGCGGAAGTTCAGAGATGCTGCGGAGGTTTCAGCGCGCCTGCCGCAGGGCGCGCGCAGGCGGAATTTCATGAAAACTGAGGAAAATCAGATCTTTTCTTTTAAAAAGGTCATGGGAGGGTGACAAGTGTCTCCCCCATCTGATTTTTGCATGCACTATTTATTGACCAAGTCTTGAAGACTTGGTCATTCTTCAAACTCTTCTCTCTCTCTCTAAATTAGAAGCTCTTCCTTCTCTCTAGAAATCAAAAGGAAATCAAGGATTGAGGAAAATCTGAAAATGGTGGCAAGAAGGAAACTTGTTTGCAAGCTTGTGGGAGTTATTGTGGTGGTGTTTTTGGAAAGGAGGCTAGCAAATTTGTTGGATTAGTTTGGCTAAAGCTCTAAGGTAACAATTCTTTCTCTTGTTGCTAGTTGTTGGTGTTGCATGTGAAGAAGAAAGAACTTGTAGTGGTAAATATTGCTCTTAGATAGATTGCATGTAAGAAATATGGTTTGGATATGAAATGATTGGATAAGATGGTCATATAAGCATGTTGTAGCCAAAATACTACCTTAAACTTGTTAAATTAGTTGTTATGCATTGTGGGGAAGAATTTTACACACCCAAGATTAGGTGTGTAATCCCCTTTGAAATGTTTGGATTGTTGGGCTTTAAAAGTGGCGTTTGGGTGTTGAATTCGGCCTTGAAAAAGGTGGCAAAGTATGTAGAAACAAAGGAAATGCTGCCCGATTTTCCGTAGGATTTAGTGACTTTGCACTTAGAATATTCCACGTTGAAACTAGAGGTTAATAAACATATTATGGTCATTATAGGTTGACATACTACGTGCGGTATTTTGGACTTAGCAAGTGGATTGACCGAAGAGGTATGTGGAACTTTCTTATCTCTTGAGCATGAGTAGTTATAACTATATAGTACTGAGACGACGTGATTTAAATGAAGTAAATCCTTTTGGTATCTTTGTCTTATTTTTAAAGAATGTCTAGGTTGGTTGAGTTAGAGAGTTAACTCACTTGTTCTTGAGGAATGGTTTATTCTAATAAGGTAGACAAGGATTTCTTGACAGGAACAAGTATTTTGAAAATTGTGTAAACTGATTTGAAGTATAAGCCTCTTGGTTAAATAAAAGAACGAAATTGTTTATAAGGAGTTATAACGGCTTTATGGGAAGTTAGTTATAACGGTCTTATGAAAGGATAAGAATGTCTTAATTTTTAAAGCATAAAGTTAGTATAACGGCTTTATGGGGAGTTGGTTATAATAACTTTATGGAAGGTTAAAGGAATGGTCTTCTTGAGTAAGGGAAACAAAGATGAAAGAATCGAAGTTAAGTAGGGCAAATTTGATTTAAAAAGGCATCCATTGCTTAGAGTGTAAAATGGGAACTTTTATTTGAAAAAGGGGTCTTTTGAAAGAGTAGAAGTACATAGTACTTCGGGTTAAATTCTTCGGATTTGATTAAACAATAAGAAGGTGCCTTAAGGTCAAGAATGAGATTTATTTTGTAGATTAATGAAAGTCTAAAGAAGTTATGAAAATACTTGGACGTACCGTAAGTGATGTGGGATTCCACGGGTATGCTTCCATGGTCGTAGTATGAGCTTACTCGACGCATCGACGCGGTGATGTGAGATTCCACGGGTATGCTTCCACGGTCGTAGTATGAGCTTACTTGACGCATCGCCGATGACGAGGATTCCACGTATGCTTCCACGTGGTCATAAGACGCATCGACGGTGATGTGGGATTCCACGGGTACGCACTCGACATGCTTACGATGAGGATTCGAGGCATGCGATGACGAGGTTACCCGGACGCATCGAAGCGGTGATGCAGATTCCACGTATGCCTTCCGGTGGTTGTGACATTTGTATATTCCGTGGATTTGCTACCCACGACGCGCGAGAATACCTCACGCGAGTCCGTAGGGCTCATGCGGGTGAAATAGTCCCACGCGCGAGTACACCTATGCGAGGAATACCTACGCGGTCCATGACCCACGCGGTGAAATAGTCCCGCGAGTAGGAGTGCTTGACGACATCGGGAGGATGACCTTGCTTTGATCATGAGCTTCCTATTTTCATGCAGTATAGTATATGCTTGTTATTCTCGTTATTGGTAAGGCACAGTGTTCTGTAAACTGATTTTCATACATGTCTCCATTTATTTTAGACTTATGAGGTATTTTCAGTATTTTCCAGTTTCGCATACTTAGTACATATTGTGCATCGACCCTCCTGGAGCCGCGCTCATGCCGCAGTAAGGGTAGCGGTGGTGGATCCTCATTCTTAGGATCACTGGTCTGGTGTCTGAAGCTCCATTCTTCCAGAGGCTTGTTTTGTTGGTACGGTTCTTCCCGGGTGCTATAGGTATCATGTACATTCAGGGGTATGGCGGGGCCTTGTCTCGCCATAGTTGTTATTCTTAGAGGTCTGTAGTCACGTTTGTGGTTTGGGCTGTAAGGACAAGTTGTACTGTTTACTTTTGATTATGTTTAATCTATGAAAGGCGGCCTTGTCGGCTAGCCAGTGATGTTTGCTATATTCAGGTTTATGTGTATGTATGTTCCGTTGCTATTCTCTGATGTATACCTGACGGGGTGCTCCGATTGGGCACCAGTCGCGGCCCCGGGGTCGGGTCGTGACAAAAGTGGTATCAGAGCCAGGTTAGTCCTCGGAAAGTGTCTACAGACCGTGTCTAGTAGAGTCTTGATTATCGGTGTGTTGTGCACCACATCTATAATCAGGAGGCTGCAGGGCATTTAGGATTGGTTTCCATTCTTCTCTCTCTGAGAACGTGCAGTAGAGCTGTCCTACTAGGTTGAATCCTCTCTGACCTCTTCTTATGTACGCTTATGCCTCACGCAAGGCAACCAGATCCCGAAGGAAAGGCGGTGAGGAGCTGCAAGTAGGACGCAGAGGGCTACGAGGGCACAGGCCCATTCTTTACCGGAGATGATGTTTCGGGCGGCGAGTTCCACGACGTCGCCAGCCTCAGCGGGGTTCGAGGCAGCAGCAGCGGCTACTGAGACCGCGGTACCTGAGCCTCCAGTTCCACAGCTGGGGGCAGAGTATAGGGATTACGGAGAGCAGATCAGGTTGTTGACTAGCATTGTGGCGCGGCTTACCGCCAGGCGTGCTAACCCTAGAGCCGACAGTTTAAGGATTCGGGACTTCCTGAGTTGTGATCCACCCGAGTTCTATGGGTCGAGGTCTGAGGAGGATCCTCAGGAGTTCATTCGGCAGGTGCGGCGGACTATGCAGGTTCTTAGGGCCTCGGAGACGGAGTCCGTTGTGTTAGCTTCTTACCGGTTACGCGATATTGCGTTGAATTGGTTTGAGGCATGGGTGTTGTCTAGAGGTGTGGGTGCTCCTCCAGCTGTTTGGGATGAGTTCACGGAAGCCTTCCTCGGTCACTTTTTACCTCCTGAGACGAGGAGAGCCCGCTTGGATAGGTTCTTGGCATTGAGACAGAATGGGAGGACCATCGTGAGTACAACCCGAGTTTGATTCATTGGCTGTACGCGCCACTATCGCGCGATACGGCGAACGAGTTCACCGCTATGTGATGGGGCTAGACCGTTATATGGTTCTGCGATGCAGGGAGTGGCTCTTCACGTGTATGGATATTGTCGGGATGCAGCGTATGCGCGAGGATTGATGACAGGAGAGTGAGGCGGCCAGTCCAGCCAAGAACGGGGACAGGATTTCAGGATAGCTTTCAGGGTGGACCGCCTTAGCAGCAGTTGATTTAGCAATTTCTAGTCTTCATCTATCGTCTACATTTTTGCCGACGCAGAGTGCCCCTTCCCGGTCTTCCGGCGGGTGGTTTGACCGCCGGGGATATTCGGGGTCGAAGGCTCCAGGCGAGTTGCGGTGTCCGAAGATAGTAGCCAGGGGAGGCCACCTTTGCCTCGGTGTGGTCACTGTGGTAGATCTCATTTTGGGGAGTGTCGGACTAGGTCAACAACTTGTTACGCTTGCGGCCAACAGGCCCATTTGGCGAGAGACTGTCCGACCAGAGGTAACACTGGTGGGATGGCACAATCTATTGGATCAGTTGCGGGTTCTTCACCTTCAATGGCTAGGCATGATGTTCATGCACCGCAGACGGCAGAGGTCGTGGTAGCGATTCGATTTTAGCGGTCCTTTGACCCGCCTATGTGATGTCAGGTATACCTTTGACCCTTTAGAGATTAGTATGCATGATAAGATTGTTGTATGGGTTAGTGTCATGAACGAAGGATATTGAGACTATGTACATGTGATAGAATAAGTTGGTAGGTACGAGCAGGCAATCCTGTTAGGCCGTGAATGGGAGTAAGTAGTAATGGTTCACACTTTGGATTCGTTTTTCCTGTTTGACTTACGATGAGTGGATATGCGTGTGTGATATCTTAGGGTCACAAGTGGCATTATAAGGTCTCATTAAGTGTAGAAGTACGGGGATGTACCGAGGAATATTAGATTGGCTCCAAAAGAAAATTCGGGGACGAATGTTTCTAAAGGGGGGAGAATGTTACACCCCATAGTTCTGGCCATGCGTATGAGAGCGTACGAAAGGGGTTAAGACTTAAAATTTTCGAAAGATAGGTTGACGGATTGTTTCGGACGGGTTTTAGTCAACTTTGGGACGGGTTATGACCCGTTACATTGAGAGTTCTTAGGTGTTTCAAAGGCCTAGTACGTAGTTCGTTGAGTCTGGTTTCCAACGCAACCAACCGTTCGTCGATAGGACATCAGAGTAGAAAGTTATGGAGGTTACAAGTTCAGTGCGCAGTCGGACAGAAGAATATCTCGGTCAGGGGCCACAGCGCCGCGGCACCGGGAAGCAGGGCCGCGGCGCCGGAAGTTCAGAGATACTGCGGAGGTTTCAGCGCCGCGGCGCTGAGGCGGAATTTCTGGCGGAAAAACTGAGGAAAATCAGATCTTTTCTTTTAAAAAGGCCATGGGAGAGTGACAAGTGTCCCCCCATCTGATTTTTGCATGCACTATTTATTGACCAAGTCTTGAAGACTTGGTCATTCTTCAAACTTTTCTCTCTCTCTAAATTAGAAGCTCTTCCTTCTCTCTTGAAATCAAAAGGAAATCAAGGATTGAGGAAAATCTGAAAAGGGTGGCAAGAAGGAAACTTGTTTGCAAGCTTGTGGGAGTTATTGTGGTGGTGTTTTTGGAAAGGAGGCTAGCAAATTTATTGGATTAGTTTGGCTAAAGCTCTAAGGTAACAATTCTTTCTCTTGTTGCTAGTTGTTGGTGTTGCATGTGAAGAAGAAAGAACTTGTAGTGGTAAATATTGCTCTTAGATAGATTGCATGTAAGAAATATGGTTTGGATATGAAAGGATTGGATAAGATGGTCATATAAGCATATTGTAGCCAAAATACTACCTTAAACTTGTTAAATTAGTTGTTATGCATTGTGGGGCAGAATTTTACACACCCAAGATTAGGTGTGTAATCCCCTTTGAAATGTTTGGATTGTTGGGCCTTAAAAGTGGCGTTTGGGTGTTGAATTCGGCCTTGAAAAAGGTGGCAAAGTATGTAGAAACAAAGGAAATGCTGCCCAATTTTCCGTAGAATTTAGTGACTTTGCACTTAGAATATGCCACGTTGAAACTAGAGGTTAATAAACATATTATGGTCATTATAGGTTGACATACTACGTGCGGTATTTTGGACTTAGCAAGTGGATTGACCGAAGAGGTATGTGGAACTTTCTTATCTCTTGAGCATGAGTAGTTATAACTATATAGTACGGTAGACGTACGTGATTTAAATGAAGTAAATCCTTTTGGTATCTTTGTCTTATTTTTAAAGAATGTCTAGGTTGGTTGAGTTAGAGAGTTAACTCACTTGTTCTTGAGGAATGGTTTATTCTAATAAGGTAGACAAGGATTTCTTGACAGAAAAAAGTATTTTGAAAATTGTGTAAACTGATTTGAAGTATAAGTCTCTTGGTTAAATAAAAGAACGAAATTGTTTATAAGGAGTTATAACGGTTTTATGGGAAGTTAGTTATAACGGCCTTATGAAAGGATAAGAATGTCTTAATTTCTAAAGCATAAAGTTAGTATAACGGCTTTATGGGGAGTTGGTTATAATAACTTTATGGAAGGTTAAAGGAATGGTCTTCTTGAGTAAGGGAAACAAAGATGAAAGAATCGAAGTTAAGTAGGGCAAATTTGATTTTAAAAGGCATCCATTGCTTAGAGTGTAAAATGGGAACTTTTATGTGAAAAAAGGGTCTTTTGAAAGAGTAGAAGTACATAGTACTTCGGGTTAAATTCTCCGGATTTGATTAAAAAATAAGAAGGTGCCTTAAGGTCAAGAATGAGATTTATTTTGTAGATTAATGAAAGTCTAAAGAAGTTACGAAAATACTTGGACGTACCGTCAGTGATGTGGGATTCAACGGGTATGATTCCATGGTCGTAGTATGAGCTTACTTGGACGTACCGACAGTGATGTGGGATTCTACGGGTATGCTTCCATGGTCGTAGTATGAGCTTACTTGGACGTACCGTCAGTGATGGAAGATTCCACGGGTATGCTTCCATGGTCATAAGACGTACCGACACTGATGTGGGATTCCACGGGTATGCACCTTGGACATGCTTACGATGAGGGATTCCGAGGCATGCAGTACGAGGTTACCTGGACGTACCGACAGTGATGTGGGATTCCACGGGTATGCTTCCAGTGTGGTTGTGACATTTGTATATTCCGTGGATTTGCTACCCACGATGAGATGAATACCTCATGCGAGTCCGTAGGGCTCATGCGGGTGAAATAGTCTCATGCGGGTGAGTACAGCCTATGCGAGGAATACCTCATGCTGGTCCACATGATCCATGCGGGTGAAATAGTCCCAGGAGTAGGGGTGCTTGATGATACTGTGGGGAGGATGACCTTGCTTTGATCATGAGCTTCCTATTTTCATGCAGTATAGTATATGCTTGTTATTCTCGTTATTGGTAAGGCACAGTGTTCTGTAAACTGATTTTCATACATTTCTCCAGTTATTTTAGACTTATAAGGTATTTTCAGTATTTTCCAGTTTCGCATACTTAGTACAATTGTGTCGACCCCTCCTGGGGTTGCGTCATGCCGCAGTGGTAAAGAGTGGTGGATCCTCATTCTTAGGATCACTGGTCTGGTGTCTGAAGCTCCATTCTTCCGGAGGCTTATTTTGTTGGTACGGTTCTTCCCGGGTGCTATATGTATCATGTACATTCAGGGGTATGGCGGGGCCCTGTCCCGCCACAGTTGTTATTCTTAGAGGTCTGTAGTCACGTTTGTGGTTTGGGCTGTAAGTACAAGTTGTACTATTTACTTTTGATTAGGTTTAATCTATGAAAGGCGGCCTTGTCGGCTAGCCAGTGATGTTTGCTATATTCAGGTTTATGTGTATGTATGTTCCGCTATTCTACGATGTATACGACGGGTGCCTAGAGGCACGATCGCGGCCGAGGTCGGGTCGTGACAGTTAGTATTTTACTCATTTTGTTTATGTTTAGTATAGTATTATGGTCGTTTTCCTTTCTTTTGTGTCACAGCGGTCAGAAATGGAGAAATCACAAAAAGGAGATGAAATGAGCATAAATGAGATGGAATTGCACACAAAAGGGCCAAGAAATGAAGTCTAAGAAGTTCCGGAAAGTATAGAGGAAATCAGACGAAGCCCGGACGAAAAAAGGACGACGAAACGAAAATCCGCCAGAAAAATGCCCCAGGTGCCGCGGCGCCTGCCAGCAGCGCCGCGGCGCTGAAAGTTCTGAAATTTGATTTCGTTGCAGCTTTTTCGGCACCGTGGCGCCAGCTGCAGGGCCACGGCGCCGACGCGGGATTACTGAGTTTTGGGCCGAATTTGACACGTTTTCAGAGTCCAAAAGGGATAATTTTTCCTACCTACATAATCCCTAACCTTCTACCTAAAGGATTCTTGGGCTATAAATAGTCTCTAGATCATTAGAAGAATGGATCGAGCATCCTACATTCCATCCCACACTTGACCATTCCATTCTCCATCCATCATTCTACCACATTCCATCTTGTAAATATTCCACAACACAATCCTTGGATGCTAGAAGGCTTGGAGACTTGTTCTTGAGTATTTTTCTTTTCTTTCTTTTGCTTTGTTTATTTCAGTTCATGTATGGAGATTATATTAGTTCTTAGCGTGACAATAGCTAGGAGCTAATTACTTTATTAGGGATTTCCTTGTGATTCTCTTGAAACTCTTATTCATGAATTAATACATTAGTTGATTTCTTCTTCACTTGCTTAAGATTTATTCAATAATTGATTTGATTGCTTGATAATTAACTGATCACTAGTTATCATCACTTATATGAGTTCTAATCGAAATCCGAAAGGGGAGATTGTGAATATGCTATAGTTGAATAAACATAGGTTTAAATCGTAGATGAAAGTACCCCGATACTTGTGTAGCTTAATAGGTTATTGTTCTTAATCCTCGGTTGTAGTCAATCTTGTCATTGAAAGATAGAAGGGTTCTCCATTGGGGTTGAGTGTTTATATTACCTTAACAGGAGTATAAAACGGTTTAGTTAACCTGCTATCTTAACGTAGAAGAAGAAGTCAGTCTAATTGTATTAAGGATTGAATAGAGTGGATAGTTGATGATCTTGGAAGCCCTAATTCTCCATCATAACTGATTTAAATCAAAGTATTTTCATAATTAGTTTATTTCCTGCATTATTAGTTTAGAATTCCAACTCAATTAACGTTAACCAAATAGAAACTAAAGCATAGATAATCGGTACTTGAAAACCAATCCCTGAGGACGATATTCGGTCTTACCTAGACTATATTACTTGTAACGATACGTGCACTTGCGTTTAGTGTGTGCATAAATCGCGCATCAAGTTTTTGGCGCCGTTGTCGGGGACTGGCGTACTTTCAATATCGATTTATTTATTCTTATTTATAATTTGGTTGCTCCAAGAATAAGTTTTTAACTTGTTCTGCGAGCATATTTTTATCACCTTTTGTTGTTTTCTTATTTTGCAGGTTAAATTCGGGAAAAAAAAAAATTAAAAAAAAATCGAAAAAAATAAATAAATAAAAATTCAGGACACATGGACTACTTCTATCAGGGGCAGTGGAGTCATCAACAACAGCTTAACCCACAGGTTTTCCAGAGAAAGATCTAGATGAGTTGCAGGCAGGCATACTCAGGCTCACCAAGTGCCAAGCTCAGTTTATGGATGAGACAAGAGTGTCCCTCAGAAATTTGGAGACACAAATAGGGCAACTAATGGATAGGATGAGCAATACACTTCAAGAAAGTCTACCTAGAGACACCGTTGTGGAAAGTGATAAGAAAATTGAGGAACCTGAACCATACCCAGCTGTTGAGGAATCTGGCGAGATAGTTGGTGTAGAGAAGGAAAAGATTACTGAGATCCAATTATTCACCTTTTTAGATTCTTTGGAAATTCTTTTTCCTGTACCTATTGCAAAGGAAATACCACCAGCGGTCACTGTTGATCCCCAAATAGGAAGTCCATACCATCAAGGGCACCCCCTAGAGTTGAGATATGTTGGGAATCTCACTGATCTCTACATTATAGAGAGCCTAAAAGACAAGCATATCTTGTGTACTTGGGGGATAATCTTATATCTGAAGCCCTTAGTCGAAAAGATTGTTGTAGGAAAAGTGAGACCTGCAACAATAAATTTCAGATTGGCGTTCGCAGAAGGATCCAATGGGCACTCGTAAAGGTTAATTGCGTCCGGCTAAAAGACGTTAAAGACAACGCTTGTTGGGAGGCAACCCAATGTTTTTAATTATGTTATTTTAATTTTTGTTTTAGTTATTTTTTTTGTCTAGAACAGTCTCACGGTCTTGGGTTCTTGTTTTGTGTTGTTGGATGACAGGGGGATTGAAAGCTAACTCTGAGGAAAAAGGAGCAAAACGCTGAAAAAAAGGAAAAGCGATAAATCGGCGCCAGAATCAGCGCCGTGGCGAACTAGAGAGTCGCGATGATTGGGCGCCACGCCGAATCTCGAGTCGGCAGGAAACTTCAAAGAGCCATATTCCGTCCAAATTCCAGAATTTTTCCTCCCAGACCTCTGTTATGACCGTTGTGTTGTGTCGGTAAGTTGTCCCTAGTTTTTTTTTAGTCTTGCACACATTGGGGACAATGTGTGATTTAAGTTTGGGGGGATGTTTTATTGTTTTTGAGTCTTTTTGATTTGTTTTGGTATTTTTGAGTATTTTGTTTGAGTCATAATTTTTTTTTATTCTTAAGATCATGCATGATGTAGTCACTTGAAACGCCTAAATGAAGTAAAGTGGAATAATGTAATGAAATTAGAAGCAACCATCTAAACACTTAGGTTAGATATGCCAAAAATTCATGAAATCGGACTATTTGGGGGTATCTTGCTTGATTTGTGCATTGTTAATGATTAAACCTATGTGTCTGCTTGCTTGCTATTTAAGCGAAATAGTTTGAATATGCATGTTAGGGAGATGACTCAGGCATTTCTTTGTTAGCCCTTTCTTACCATTTTTTGTCTATCCCTGACAGTCAAATTATATCCCTAGTCAGCCCCTTTGAGCCTAAAAATAAGACCTTTCTTTGACACCCTATAATTCCATATGTGTGCCATAAGTGAAAAATTGAGGTGATTGGAATATAAAGTGTTGAAAAAGAGACAAAAGAGAGTGAACAATTTTGATGCACCCCAAATGAAAAAATAATAATAAATAGGCAAAAGCCTAAGTTTGGGGGTGCCGGCTATTCATAATACACTTCATTCTCTCAAAACAAAAGAGGGGAAAGATAGGTATGAAGTGAAAAAGAAAATAAAAAAAAGGGAAGAGTTGAAAGAAAAAGAGCTTATGGTACGTAAGTTGAGCCTAAATGCCTATTTTTACCTACTCCTGCCTAAGCCTACATTACAACCCTGAAAAGCCCTGAAGATCTCTAATATGTGTATCCATGATTAGTGGAGAATAGCAAGTAAACATGTCATAGGATTTTGAAATTGACATGCATAGTTAGGTGTTCTTACTTCCATTGAGCATGATTAAATTGAATTTGCGAAATATCTAACTTGATGTGTTTAGAATGCTAAAAATTCATGATATATGTTCCTACATATTATCCTACTAACCTTCATGTTTTTCTAAGTGACAATTGTGCAGCAAAATGATCAGTGTCTTTGAGTCATTTTATTTTTCTTCCTTTCGTGTCTTTGTTTATATTTTTGATCTTTGCTCGAGGGCGAGCAAAGGTTAAGTTTGGGGGTATTTGATCGGTGTATTTTATATACACCTTTTGAGTCATTTTTAGTTAGTATTTTACTCATTTTGTTTATGTTTAGTATAGTATTAGGGTCGTTCTCCTTTCTTTTGTGTCACAGCGGTCAGAAATGGAGAAATCACAAAAAGGAGATGAAATGAGCATAAATGAGATGGAATTGCACACAAAAGGGCCAAGAAATGAAGTCTAAGAAGTTCCGGAAAGTATAGAGGAAATCAGACGGCTCTGACGAAAAAGGATTTAAACGAAAATCCGCTGTAAAAATGCCTCAGTGCTGGCTTTGCCGCAGCAGTACGGCACTGAAAGTTCAAAGTTGATTTCGCTGCAGATTTTTCGCCGTGGCGCCTGTGGCATACGGCGCACGACGGATTTACCGAGTTTTGACCGAATTTGACACGTTTTCAGAGTCCAAAAGGGATAACGTTTCCTACCTACATAATCCCTAACCCTCTACCTAAAGGATTCTTGGGCTATAAATAGTCTCTACATCATTAGAAGAATGGATCGAGCATCCTACATTCCATCCCACACTTGACCATTCCATTCTCCATCCATCATTCTACCACATTCCATCTTGTAAATATTCCACAACACAATCATTGGATGCTAGAAGGCTTGGAGACTTGTTCTTGGGTATTTTTCTTTTCTTTCTTTTGCTTTGTTTATTTCAGTTCATGTATGGATATTATATTAGTTCTTAGCGTGACAATGGCTAGGAGCTAATTACTTTATTAGGGATTTCCTTGTGATTCTCTTGAAACTCTTATTCATGAATTAATACATTAGTTGATTTCTTCTTCACTTGCTTAAGATTTATTCAATAATTGATTTGATTGCTTGATAATTAACTGATCACTAGTTATCATCACTTATATGAGTTCTAATCGAAATCCGAAAGGGGAGATTGTGAATATGCTATAGTTGAATAAACATAGGTTTAAATCGTGAACGAAAGTACCCCGATACTTGTGTAGCTTAATAGGTTATTGCTCTTAATCCTCCTTTGTAGTCAATCTTGTCATCGAAAGATAGAAGGGTTCTCCATTGGGGTTGAGTGTTTATATTACCTTAACAGGAGTATAAAACGGTTTAGTTAACCTGCTATCTTAACGTAGAAGAAGAAGTCAGTCTAATTGTATTAAGGATTGAATAGAGTGGATAGTTGATGATCTTGGAAATTCTAATTCTCCATCATAACTGATTTAAATCAAAGTATTTTCATAATTAGTTTATTTCCTGCATTATTAGTTTAGAATTCCAACTCAATTAACGTTAACCAAATAGAAACTAAAGCATAGATAATCGGTACTTGAAAACCAATCCCTGAGGACGATATTCGGTCTTACCTAGACTATATTACTTGTAACGATACGTGCACTTGCGTTTAGTGTGTGCATAAATCGCGCATCAGTATGTTTCTTGGTAATAACTTGGTCTCATGGTCTGTAAAACGCCAGTCAACGTTGTCTCACTCTAGTGAAGAGGCATGTTGGTTGTGTAATATACTTTTAGAGCTTCATTGTCCTCTTCATAAAGCTACCTTGATGTATTGTGATAATGTTAGTGCCATCTATATTTCTGACAATCCGGTTCAGCACCAGCGCACTAAACATATCGAGATGGACATTCATTTTGTTTGAGAAAAGGTGGCTCGTGGACAAGTACGAGTCTGTCATGTTCCGTCCAAGTATCAAATTGCAGACATCTTTACAAATGGTCTTCCCTTGGTCCTTTTGAAGATTTTAGGGATAGTCTCAGCGTTCGAAGACCGCCCGCTATGACTGCGGGGGGTGTTAAATGAGGTAATACCCCGTGATATACACTTGTTATACACATCGTATATCACGGGACTTATGGACAAATAGAATGGCCGAAGCCCATCGGACTGAAGCCCAAACCGTGATGCTAAATTAGGATATTTATGGTTAGTGTATATTGATGTAATATTGTAATATAATTAGTCTTGTATTTTTATCATAATTGTATAGTTAATTTTCAAATAGAATAGGACTTTAGAAGTAGAATAGAAAAATGATTTTCCTAATTAGTGCAGAACTCACTGCGTTGCTGTAGGGTCTTAAATTGACTCAACTATTTTTAACAGCACCTCTTGAAATAGAAAATATTATCACTCTTATATTCCCCTAATTTACATTATGCTAACCTTGTTCATGATTGCAGGAGTTTGTTACCCTTTTGGGTGAATTACATATACACGTAGCGGAACCAACTGGAAGACTTGCTGGCAAAGCATGAATTCAACTTCTACAACTAATTTTGCTCCAAATTGATGATCCAAAATGTCACGCCGGGTAGATTAATTTTTAATAACATTCAATTCCCTGAAACGACAAGTTTTATGGGTATAAAGCTGAGATTTATACGAAAAGTATGTATGTCCTAGAGATAATCATTATTAGGGATAAATGTACTTGAATACATTCGTATTATTAATAAGATTAATATATTTATGGCATTTGCAACTATTGAATTATTATTTGATTATTTGTAATTATTCATTAGTGTGTATCCCTTGAGCTTACGTTGTCATAAATATAGTAAGATATTGATGATAGAGCGTAACTCTAAAATAGTCTCGACTAATGACCATCGAGAATGAGATATCGATGATATGTTATAAGTCGACATGTGGTTTGCATCACATTCTTGAAGAATGTAGTATGACTCACCTGCTACGAGTAATGGTTACTAGTGATGGACACATGAATACTTTTGGAAAGTATCGGTATAGCCTGCTGATAAACTATTTGTTATACATGTCTAGAATGTTATCGGTGTGTGGGAGATAAAGGTCCTTTGACTTGAGGTCAATACGCACCTTGTTTACAGAGTAATATACTTTGACCCTGTCCTAAGATTAAACTCCTTATATGATAAGATACGGCTTGAGTTGGGTGCATTATGATGTAAACTAAGGTGACAGTTGAGCTAAGAATAAGATTCATTCCTCGATTGGATATTCGAGAGAGCACTCAACTTCTCAGTGATATTAGGTCGACCAAGTCATTGACCAATGCAAGAGACATATTTAGAATATGGTTTAGTTGTCGGCTAATATAGATGAGATAAAGTGATCAAACCATTTGGATAGACACATGACAAATCCTAAGCTTGATCGAGTGTGTCGCGAATGAAAGGAATTTATCATCTCACATAAAGGTTATGTTAGTTGGATTCATGTAAACATACTTCACATATTGAGTTCGTCGTACGGAGCAGTCTAGGAGTTCCGTATAGACCTTAATTGAATTAGTGTCAATATATGAAGGTCTATAGGGTCACACTATGTCGATTGTCTCTTCGATCTAAGGATGTATTGAGAAAGTATTAAATATTCGATTTGAAATCGAGATATTTAAATTGATAACAACTATATGATAATTTCTATTTTGATCGAAATTATTTAATTAATTCAAAATTGAATTTTGGATTTAATTAAACGTGCTGAAAATATATGCAACTTGAGGCGTAAAGCGGCGGTGCCTACTAGGTTGGCGCGACGCCGACGATGGGCCTGTCCATCGCCTGCACCTCAGTTTTTGGGCCAGGCTTAGAGCCCAACCTTAATCCGGTTTTGACCTACAATTAACTATAGGGAGAAGGGTCATATTTGTCATCCAACTTTCAGAAAAGGGTCTTATTTGTCCTCCGTTAAAGTATAGGGTCAACTATGTCCTTTCCGTTAGCAAAGTTGTCAAATGTGCCCTCTATGAACAGAAATACCACATGGGATCCACTTGGAGGGTGGGACACATCTTCCTCTTCAACCTATACCGTCGTCACCGACACTCACAACCCATCCCACCACAGAAATCAGCCCTTCTAGTAAACTCATCTCTTTTAAAATCCTTATCATTATTATCCTGCTTCAAGTCACTGTAACTCTGTCTTGTTCTCGCCATTATAGTCCATTTTCATATGTTTGTGATTTATGATTAATTAATCTTCGACACCAATTTGTAGTCTTTTTAATGACTTGGTAAGCATAAATTCATTGAATCTTATCAATGGAGTCCATGAAAATCCAATTTCTGCTACTCATAAAATTATTTCTGTTCATTGTTCCGACGAGCCGGGATGTCGCCATTTTACATCGGGTTAAGTCTGGTAAGCTTGGTGACCCGAATGGATTGCTATCTAATTGGAACGAGTCTGCTCCAAATGCACCTTGTAACTGGATTGGCATTACACGTGATCGTAAAATCGGTAAGGTTGTCTCTATTGATTTCGTAAGTTTTGGAATCTTCGGTGTTTTCCGGCAGACTTTTGCCAGATTTCGACTCTGCAGACTCAATCTGTCTGATAACAATTTTGGTGATTCCATTTCATCTGACTCATGGTCCCTCTGTTCGCATCTACACTATTTGAATATTTCTTTGAATTTCTTTGTTGGCCGGCTGCCGGAGTTTGTAACCAAGTTTGATAACTTGACCTATCTTGATGTTAATTCAAACAATTTCTCCGGGAGAACGGAGGGAGGGTGAGGCAGTGGCGTGGTGGTGGTTTTGGAGAGGGGTTCGCCGAACCCTGGTGGTCGAAGTTGCGGAGGCGTTATAGGTTGAAGAGGAAGATGGGTCCCACCCTCTATGTGGATCCCATGTGACATCCACGTGGATCACATGTGGCGTCCACGTGGAATTTTCGTCCATGAAGGGCAAATATGACAACTTTACTTACGGAAAGAGAATATTTGACCTCATACTTTAACGGAGGACAAATATGACCCTTTTACGAAAGTTGGATGAAAAATATGACTTTTTCCCTTAACAATATATACAGCACTAACCTCATTGATAACTGACTAACGATTCTATTAAATAATTCTAGACTTAGAGTTTAGAATAAAAACTTTCTCAAACCTCTGTCGTTATTCGGGCTTTATTGACAGATGAATACACTATAGCAAGGTGTTTGCAATCGAAGGGAACAATCATGTGTTCGCCCTTATTAGAGATTTCAGATTGTATAACCTGTAAGTTTTTTTGTTTATGTTTTTCTTTACAGATTTCGATTATCATATAACCATACAAGAATGCATTGTTGGGTAAGTAAATAAAATTTTAAACTTCCGTTGTACCTTTACTTATATGTTTTGAACCCAATAAAACTCAAAGTGGTATCAAAGTCAGGTTGGTTCAATGGTTATATAACAATTGAATAAAACAATAATAGAGGTTAAACATGAAATTGGTTTTAAAATTAAATTAAAACAAGGCTTCTTGATATCCTGCATATCTTGACTGAACAGTTAACATTTTGATGTCACCCTAAACTATCAACTATGCTAAATCGAGGAAGTCATTCCGTTATAACTCGAACTAAGCCAAAGTGAAGATAATCAGTTCATTACGAACATGGTGATCGGTGAAAAACTGGTAGAAATGGATGATGGTCGATATGTGCGTTATTAATAATAGTGGGTGATGATAAATGATCTGTGATCTGATCCCTAAATTGGATCTAGGGTTTTGACAATTTTTAGAAAATCTACACGATACGTTCTGTCAGAACTTCGACGCCGCAACCCTATGGTAGGGCATCGCGGCTCCTGCAAGGGTTTCTAGGCGGCGGTGCGGCACCTATCACGGTGACAGGCAGGAGCCGCGGCTCCTGTCCTAGATCCGTAATTAAAAGCATCGTTTTAAAATTCTGGACTTACTAGATAGTAGGCGTCGCAGCCCTAATGCTTGGCGTCGCGGCGCCAACTGTCCAGAAAATAAAATAAAAATCAGATTTCAGAATGTTTAACCCACGATTATTATTATACAGTATATTATTTGATAAGTATATTGTTTATATGCTAAATGTCAATATGTTTGTCATTTAAATTATTAGAATAGCGTCATGATAATTATGCAGGTAGCGACGCCGGTATGTGTTTGAGCAAGCAATATCATGCTTAGGAAGGCGGTACCCAATATGTGCTTAGTTGACTTTGCATGATAGTTAAGATGTTTTATTTGATATAGCATACTAGAGTTGATCTTGATTAAAACTCTAAATTAAAATATTTGATCGGTGTATTTTATATACACCTTTTGAGTCATTTTTAGTTAGTCTTTTGCCCATTTTTGTACAAATATGTGTCGTGTTATGATAGTTTTTCTTTCCTTTGAGTCACAGTGGTTTAAAATGGCACATTGGCGAAAAGAAGCAAAAAGAAGCGGCAGAGGTTCGAGCCAAAAGAGGCGAAAAGTTGGCACCGGACGAATGCGGCGGCGCCATGGCGCCACTCATCGGAAGAAGCGGCCACGGCGCCCAGGACGATCAACAGTTGCAGGTGTTTGGGCGCCACGACGCCCAACTGCAGGGCCGTGGCACCGACGCGGGTTTTATGCCAAATTCGAGAAGGAAAGGGCCAAGGGCAAAAGGGAAAAGTTGGAAACGTTTTTGGAGGCTATAAAAGGGCCTTAGGGCAGATTTTTGAAGGGTTCCACAATCCCTAACTCATCACAACACTTAGAGTCTTGGAGGCTTCAAGATTAGAGGCTTGTTCTTGAGTAATTCTTTTTTTCTTTACTTTATTTATTTTCAGTTTACGTTGGATAATCTTTTAGTTCTTGGCATGTCTATGGATAGGAGCTAAAACTTTATTTAGGGCTTTCCATTCGAATCACTTGAACCTCGTTTTATGATTTAATGCATGTTTTTGGTTTCTTCTTTATATAGTTGAGATTTATTCAATAATTGTTTTGATTGCTTGGTAATTAATTGATCACTAGTTATCATCACATATATGATTTTGAATTGAAATCTGAAAGGGGAGATTCTGAATATGTTGTAGTTGAATAAACATAGGTTAAAATCATGGACGAAAGTACCCCGATACTTGTGTAGTTTAATAAGTTATTGTTCTTAATCATCCTTTGTGGTAAATCCTATCATCGAAAGATAGAAGGGTTTTGCATTGGGGTTGAGTGTCTATATATCCTAACCAGAATATAAAACAATCTAGTTAATCTGCTATCTCAACATAGAAGAAGAACCTTGATTGTTGCATTAATGAATAAAGCGAGCGGATAGTTGAGAAGATTGGAAGCCCTATTTCCACCATATCTGATTTAAGTAAAGTAATCTAGTTAGTTTTTACAATTATTCAGTATTTCTTAGATAAAAACCACCACAACAATATCGATAACCAAATAGATACCATAGATAGATGTTTGGTAATTGAACACTAATTCCTGAGGACGATATTTGGTCTTACCCAGACTATATTACTTGTACGATACGTGCACTTGCGTTAAGCGTGTGGATAAATCGCTATCAAGTTTTTGGCGCCGTTACTGGGGACTGGTGTAGTTCAATATCAGATTATCTATTCTTAATTTCTAATTTTGTTTTTATTTTCTTGTATTTTATTTTCTTTTATTTGTGGAATCGTGCGCCGTGATTTGTTTGTTGGTTTTGATCCATCTTAGGGATCCAGCGAACATAGACTACCACTATCAAGGGTTATAGAACTATCAACAACAATGTAACCCTCATATTCCACAGGGAGAGCAGAACGGGTTGCGGACGGCCATACTCAGGCTAACTAAGCACCAAACTCAGTTCATGGATGAGACAAGAGCGTCCCTAAAGAATTTGGAGGCACAAATAGGACAACTCGCGGGCATGCTGAGCGACAGAATACAAAGGAATCACCCTGAAAATGTGGGGGTAAATCCAAAAGAGCAGTGTCAGGCAGTTGATCTAAGGAATGGAGAATTAGTGGGAGAGAGACCATCACCACAGTGTTCGGAGAAGAAAGACTCAGAAGGCTCGCAAAATTTTCAGCACCACGGCGTCGAATTGCAGGGCCATGGGGCCCAAAGTTCATAAGGCTGCGATTCTGCCACGGCTCGGCTGTAGGGCCGTGGCACAGGTATCGGATAGCGAGGTGATTCTTGAAGACCCTCATGCGAAGAGGGACATTACCATTGTTGAAATCCTCGGTCAAGAATCTGTATCCTCAGAGACTAAAGATAGTCCCTTGACAAACAGTTCTCTAAATTTACGGAAGTCTTCAAACAAGCGCAAATCAATATCCCATTTCTTTGAGGCTCTGAAGCGGATGTCGAGTTACGTAAAGTTCATGAAGGAGATTCTCGGTAAAAGAGAGTCTTGATGGCGATGAAACATGATGTTAGCGAGGAATGCAGTGCCATCATACAGAGGAAGTTACCTCAGAAGTTGAAAGACCCAGGGAGCTTCACCACCCCTTGTACCATAGGGAAGTTTGAATTCCAGAAGGCCTTGTGTGATTTGGGAGCAAATATATAAATCTGATGCCCTATCTGGTGTTTTGCAAACTTCGAATGGGGGAAGCACGACCTACGAACATCACCTTACAGTTAGTTGATCGCTCTATCATCCACCCTAGAGGAGTCATCGAGGATGTGTTGGTTAAAGTGGATAAGTTTATCTTCCCCGCTGATTTCATCATCTTAGACATGCAAGAAGATGAACAGATCCCCATTATCCTTAGAAGGACATTACTAGCCACAGGGCATGCACTCATTGATGTTCAGAAAGGTGAGCTGAGACTTCGTGTTCAGGAAGATGAGGTGATTTTCAATGTAATTCGAGCAGCCACCTTCCCAGAGGTGAGTGAAAATTGTTATGCCATTGATATGATTGAAGAAGCAGTTTCATAAAATGGGTTCAGAAGTGCTGATGCTCTTGAAGAAATGCTGACATAATGGGGTGAGGATAGTAGCAATGACCCAAAATTGATGGAGTATGCAAATTGGATAGATTCTTATGAGCAATGTTTTAAGAGGAAATATGAAGAGCTAGGGCATATGCCAGAGAGATCAGTACCATCCACAGAAAAAGCTCCAGAGTTAGAGTTGAAGACTCTACCGATCATTTGCAGTACCGATATCTAGGTGAGAACCAATCCTTACTAGTGATCGTATTATATCATCTATCCACAGTGGAGGTTGAGAAGCTACTGAGAGTGATGAGGGCTCACAAGCGTGTCATTGGGTGGACATTAGCAGACATAAGAGGGATAAGCTCTTCAACAATGATGCATAAGATCCGTCTAGACGATGAGAGCATATCCTCCATTGAGGCACAGAGGAGACTGAATCCAAACATGAAGGAGGTAGTAAGAAAAGAGATCATAAAATGGCTTGATGCTGGGGTAATCTATCCTATCTCTGACAGTGCATGGGTGAGTCTTGTGCAAATGGTGCCCAAAAAGGGTGGTATGACAGTGGTGACCAACGAAAAAAATGAGCTCATTCCATCTAGAACAGTTACTGGGTGGAGGATTTGCATTGATTACCGCAAGTTGAACAAGGCAACCAGAAAAGATCACTTTCCATTACCCTTTTTGGATCAGATGCTGGATAGGCTCGCAGGGCACAATTATTATTGCTTCTTGGATGGCTACTCAGGGTATCATCAGATTGTCATAGCACCAGAAGATCAAGAGAAGACAACATTCACCTGCTACCTTTCAGCGGTGCATGATAGCAATTTTCTCTGATATGGTGGAGAGGACCATAGAAATTTTCATAGATGATTTTTCTGTCTTTGGGTCTTCTTTTGATGAGTGTTTGAAGCATTTGAAGGCAGTATTGAAACGGTGTGAAGAGTCCAACCTAGTGCTAAATTGGGAGAAGTATCATTTCATGGTGAAAGGGGATTGTCCTTGGCCACAAAATATCCAACCAAGGTATTGAGGTGGACAGAGCAAATATTTTAGTAATTGAAAATCTACCACCTGCAGTGTCAGCAAAAGGGGTCAGAAGTTTCTTTGGGCATGCTGGTTTCTATAGAAGATTCATCAAAGACTTCTCAAAAGTTTCGAAACCCCTTTCCACCTTGCTAATGAATGGAGTTGCTTTTGAATTCAGTAAGGAATGTATGACCGCATTTCAGACACTCAAGAAGAGGCTAATCTCAGCACCCATAGTCATTGCACTAAACTGGGAGCTTCCATTTGAACTAATGTGTGATGCAAGTGACTATGCAGTGGGAGCAGTTCTTGGGCAGAGAATTGATAAGGTATTCAGATCCATTTACTATGCTAGCAAAACTCTTAATGATGCACAATTGAATTATGCCACTACAGAAAAAGAATTTCTAGCAATAGTATATGCATTTGAGAAATTCAGGCCATACTTAATTGGGAATAAGGTGATAGTATACACTGACCACTCTGCCATAAAATACTTGATGACAAAGAAGGATGTAAAACCCCGTCTTATCCGATGGGTGCTGTTATTACAAGAATTTGACATGGAAATCCGTGATAAGAAGGACAGAGAACTCGATTGCTGACCACCTGTCAAGGCTTGAAAATAAAGAGAGCCAGAACACCAAGGATGTACAGATAAATTATCACTTCCCAGATGAGCAATTGTTTCAGGTAAGTGTTGTCTCTAATTTACCTTGGTACGCTGATTTTGTTAATTTTCTTGCAGCTAAGGTAGTACCCCCAAAATTGACAAGACAGCAGGTGAAGAGGTTCTATTCAGAGGTAAAACATTACTATTGGGAAGAGCCAATGCTATACAAGCATCTTGTGACCAAGTCATCGCGATGTATACGAGAGGATGAGATGCACGATTCTCACCCATTGTCACGTTACAATATGGTGGGCATTTTGGGGCATCAAGAACACCGCCAATCGCAAAGTGGGTTCTATCGCCATCCCTATTCAAGGATGCTCACGCTGTGAAGGGTTGTGATCGTTGTCAGCAGCGGGGAACATATCAAGGCCTTGGAATGTGATCTTGGATGTGGAACTATTTGATGTGTGGGGGATTGACTTCATGGGACCATTCCTTCGCCCTGGGAATCGCACATTCTTCTGCGATGGATTATGTGTCCAAATGGGTAGAAGCGTGGCAGCTAAAGAGAATGTGATAAGATCGTCCAAAAGTTCCTCCAAAAGAACATATTCACAAGGTTTGGTACTCCCAGAGCCATCATCAGTGATGAAGGAAGCCACTTTTGCAACAAGCAGCTTGATACACTACTTTCCCGCAATAGAGTTTACCACCGCACCACATTGCCCTATCATCCTCAGGCGAATGGGCAGGCAGAAGTTTCAAACAGGGAAGTGAAAAGCATATTGGAAAAGACAGTGGATGGCTCAAGGAAGAATTGGTCTATCAAGTTGGATGGCGCACTATGGGCGTATAAAACAGCGTTCAAGACACTCATTGGAATGTCACCATATCGGTTAGTTTTTTTAAAAACATGCCATCTGCCAGTAGAGTTAGAACACAGGGCTTATTGGGCATTGAGGAAATTGAACATGGATGCCAATGCAGCAGGGAAGAAGAGGTTGTTACAGCTGAGTGAGTTGGATGAATTCATACACAATGTCTATGAGAATGCAAATATCTACAAGGAAAGAACCAAGGCATGACATGATAAGAGCTTGATCCCTAAATATTTCCAATCAGGACAACAAGTGCTCTTATTCAACTCAAGGTTGAGGCTTTTTCCAGGCAAGCTCAAATCTCGTTGGTCAGGGCCGTACACTGTTGAAAGAGTATTCCCCTATGGTGTAGTTGAAGTAAGAGGAAGAGAGGGAGCCTCATTCAAGGTAAACAGGCAGAGGTTGAAACCCTACTTGATCAATGACATGGAATATGCAAAAATCATGGACTAAAAACAGAGAGGGATCCGCAGGAAACATGGCGCCACGACGCCTAAATGCAGGGCCGTGGCACCCAAAGATCGGAGAGCCTGCAGTAGTTTCAACGCTGTGGAGACATTGTGCAGGGCCACGGCGCCGATCAAAGATTTTTGGCCCGTGCATTATCCGCCACTACCGCCACCATTTTAAACCACAAGTCTGTAAGTTGTCCCGTCTTTTTATTTTGAGTCTTGCACACATTAGGGACAATGCGTGATTTAAGTTTGGGGGGGTTCTTAGTTTATTTTTGTTTTTGTGTGTTTTTTAGTCTTTTTGTTGTTTAGTTGTATGTTTTATATGAGGCTAAACTTTTTTTTATGATCATGCATGTTGTAGTTACTTGAAACGCCTAATGAAGTGAAGTGGGATAATGTAATGGAATGAGAAGCAAACAATCTGAACACTTAGGTTAGATATGCCAAGAATTCATGAAATCAATTATTTTGGGGTATCTGTGCTTGATTTATGCATTGTTAATGATAAAGCCTATGTGTCTGCTTACTTGTTATTCGAGGCGAAATAGTTAGGATATACATGTTAGGGAGATGACTCAGGCATTTCATTGTTAGCCCTTTCTTACCATTCATTGCCTATCTCTGACAATAAATTGTATCCCTAGTCAGACCATTTGAGCCTAAAATAAGATCTTTCTTTGACACCCTATTGTTGACACCCAATTTTGACCCATCTTTTAGTCATTTCTTGCAATTTTAAGTGTTTTAGAACACCGCATTTTAATCACCATTTTTTGTATATTTTTTACCTAACATTCTATGTTGTTTTATTTTTTGTAAATTGGCATCATGTTTTTACTTTTAATTAGGTATTAAACATTTTTCAAATATTATGTTTGCGCGATCATTTTTTTAATAATTTTGCATCTCTTTAAATAATTAATTGACATCCCGTCTTTACTTTTAATTAGGCATTAAATATTTGTTAAATATTGTATTTTATTATTATTGCATCGGCATTTACATTTTAATAATTTTTTGCATCTTTTTAAATAATTTTTCTTTTGAATAATTAACTCGCTTTGCATTTTGTCAAACCAGTCCAATTCGAGGCTTAATTCGGATCAGTCCAATCCAACACCCTTTTTATTTTTTATTTTAATCCAACACTCTTTTATTTTCCCCCCAAAACAATACCACACTTTTCATTTTTTTTTCCCAAAACTAAACCAAACCCTAACCTAATCAACCCCTATAAAACTAAATATTTCCCTTCATTTCAAGATCGGCCGCAAGATTTGCCCTCTCTCCCATTTTTTATTTTTTAAACCCCTCCCCTTCATCCATTTTCGTCCGCCGCCCGAAGCTCCGGCGAACAAAAATAATTACCAGCCGCAACATACCCTCTCTCATTTCTTTATCGTCCAAACCAACCTTCACCAGCTTCACCCGCACTGCTCCTGTCGCCATCGTCGACCCACTGTTCCCGTTATCATCATTGCCCCAACCCCGTCGCCATCAAACCCGTCACTGTCGGATAACCACTGGCGGCGTCGCTCCGGTGTGATACCGTTGAAGTGACGCCGCCTATCTTCACCCCTCATCATCTCCGGCGACGTGTTTGGTACCTTTATTTTGTTACAATTTTGTGTGTTTGTTGACTGTTGGACTGTTCTGATTTTTCTGATTTTTAATGGTGCCTGACTTGGAATTTAAAATTTTCGGAGACCTTGGGTGTGGTTCTAAATTTGGGATATGTTGTTGGTTGTTAATGGACTGCTCTTCTTTTGTTTTTTGGCAAGTGACCGGAGTTTTAAACTCCGGCGACCTTTATCCGGCTATATTTTTGGTATCTGTTGTTTTACTATGGTGAGCCGGACTGATTTTCTAATTTTGGTTCGTATCTCGCCGGAGCTAAATTTCGGCGAGCTTGTTGTTGTTGTCCCTACGGTTTCGTTGAACTATACTATTTCTGGCGATATTGTGACATTTTCGGTGATCTTGCCGGATCATATCGCTTGTTTTCGTTTTGTATCGATCGTTCTTTTACTTTTGGGTTCATATTGTTTTGGCTATTTGACTACTGATTTTGGCCATGTTCGTTGGATGATTTTGGCTGGACTGATTTTTAGGTTGTTTTGCTACTGATTTTCGGCTATGTTGCTACTGGCTGGACTGTATTTTTAGGTTGTTTTGCTACTAATTTTCGGCCACTTTGCTATTGATTTTTGGCTATTTTATCGGACTAATTTTTTGTCATCTTGCTACTGATTTTGACATTTGTTTTGTTGGTTAACTGATAATGAGCAAGGTACTACACTTGATTGGCCAATGAAAAAGTTATCCGTCGATTTTTGAGGCCTCCACAGTTGCAAAGATGGAAAATAAAATAAATGAAGCTTTCAGGGTAATGAAGATTTCTTCTACTTACACCGGATAACCAACATGTGCTGGCAGGGCGAATTCTCGCAGCCTCACTTGTTTAGGATGTCCCACTTTATTTTTATATATATCTGAGCCCTCCGTGTTTAAAACTATTTTTGGCATGGATTTGAAGGTTTTATTTATTTTATTGTTTATAACAATATTGGCCGATGAAGGAATCTCCGTCTGATTTCCAAGGCCTCCCCTGTACAAAAGACGGATTTATTTTTGGCTTTACTTATTAATTCTTGTCATTGCTTTACAATTATTCATTTTATTACTAACACTTTTACTAAGTGTTTATGCAGGTACCCGGAGATCATCTTGTGCAGAAGGCCTAAAAGGGTTAAAAGATGTCCCGGAGTTTTATTCGATCTTAGCTTTATTATTTTGTATTGCATTCCATTGTAATTGTAAATTATGAAAACTGCTTAGAATATGTAGAATAAAAATGGCAATAAATAATTAACCTAGGTTTGAACGGATAACCGCAAGTTACCGGATCTTAAAGGATGTCTAACCCCTTCCCTTTAGGATAATAAAGAACTCTGATCGAGAATCTCATTAATTTTGCAGACCATTAAATGGAGATTAATTGCAGTATTTTAATTGCAATAAATCAAGTGTCCTAATTCACTTAATTAATTAGGTCGCGACTCCTTAAAATCAGTATTATTGCTTCATCCAGGGAACCGCGCCAAAGAACAATGTCGCGGATACCGTTCAGACCCCGAGGTCAAAAACGGGCGCGACAACATGGCGACTCCGCTAGGGAAACCCCAGGTTCTTGACCATAGCAAACCTAGGTTTATTATTTCTTGGCTTTATTTGCTTTTATTTGTTTTAAATGCCTTAAAATTGCTTGCTTTAATTTTGTATGCTTAACTGTTTTAATTGCTATTTGCTTTTACTGTTTTCCTTAAACTGGCATTCCACTCATATTTCCTCCACTCTTGAAAATTCACATTGTCACACACTACTGTATTTGGTGTGCTTCGCGCACCCGCAAATTTCTTTCAAGACACCCAAAATTTAGGAGAGTTGGCGCCTGCGTGGAGTTAGATCGGTTCGTCTGATCAGCCACGTAGCCTTCTCACTCGAGTTGTCCGCTCGGGAACCTTGCGTCTAGTAAGCCAAATCTTAGAAAGCTTAAGATAGAGCTATACCACCCTTTTATATTAAGTCATGCATGCATAAACCTTAGGTGGGTTAATCCTTGGTATTAACGCCACAATTAGAAATCCACCAAACTTGTCGACGGGTTTCACAACCCAACGACCCATTAGCATACTATGTGTAGCGTGATGATGATAGACGGATCCAAGCCTGATCATGACACGCCGAAATTGGAAAAGTGCACCGTCATTTGGTCGCCATTTCCAAGAAAAGCATTAATGTTTAGCAACTTTGGTCAATCTATCTCAATCTCGCATATCTGGCGTTTAGGCCGACCTCTAGCATAAGAGAGGTCCCATGCATATGTTACACCTCTTAAGTTTAAGACGATAATTAAGAACGTCATTAAAGAATTAAGATTCGAAAATTGGATATAAAATATATTTATATATGCTAATCCGGAAGTTGGTATACAAAGGATGTGATCCCATATTTAATTTTTGAATACTACGAGTGTGACGTTGGAAAATTGTAATTATTGTTATATATTTCCGTTAAGAATTACGACATTGAGAATACGAGATCTTATGAAATTTTCGGGAATTAAATGAAGTAGGGTCTAAGATTAATTAGTTGTGGGATGAAGTTAAGTGGGAATTAGTGATCAATTTATGGAAATAGATCCTAAAAAATAAAAATAAAAATAAAAATAAAAATAAAACGCATTGGTCACCTTGATTAAAAACAAATGGGCACTTAAGAGTTAAGACTAATAACTATTCTCATTTACACCTTAAGCTTAAATTCAAAACACACCTACACTCTCCTCTCTTTCCTCTTCTCCAAGCAAAAATACCCATTTCCATAGCCTAAGGCCCTAAATTGAAGCTTAGTTTCTTCTCTCAATGAGCAAGTTTTCTACAAAATTTTAAAGCTAATTTTTTTTTCTTTCCACCACAAAACAGTGGAGAAATACCACTGATGGCCGTGAGATTTGGGCCAAGAAAATCATATTTTGGGACGAATTTTTTTAGGGAAAACATGCTAGGAAGATGGATTAAACCTATAGAACACATGCATGTCACTTTGAGTTGACAAAAGGATGAAACAAATGGTGCAAAGTGGATGGTGCAGGACCAGAAATGCAGGGATTTGTTTGGCAAGAAAATTAAGGTAAGAATTCTTCTTTTTATGGAGTATTTGGAAGATTAAGTGATGTTGTAGTTAAGAGTTAAACTCATGTTAAAGAAGAATTGGAATTAAGACAATGCATGTGATTATTTTGAGTGTTATTGCCGATTATGGACTGATTTGGATACTTTGGAGTTAATTGTTGTTATTGTTATCATTATCACTAATTGCATGTTAAATTAAAAGGAACTTTGGTATTTAAATGTTGTAATTGTTTATGTAAGGATGTTGAGATGAATTGGATTTTTAGGAATCAAGAAAAGAGCATGGAATAATATTGTTGGACCAATTTTGGAGGTGTTGGATTTAATTGTTGATGTTCTTATTATAAAGCTAATTGCGTTAAAAATTGAAGGAAGTCTTGAAAGAAATCTTGACATTTATATTATAATTGTTCATAAGAAATTGTTGAAACATGAATTGGATCCTAATAATTAAGAGAAAAGTGGTGGAATTCTTATTGTTGTTAGCCGAAACTTCAATGAGATTGTTGGACGTTGACTCGTTAAAGGTGATTTTGTTAAGTTATAATGATGGAAAATAAATCATGAACTTGTGATAATTGTCAATACATACCTTACAAGGAACTAAAGTGTAGTAAGGTGAGGTGTTGTAAACTAGAAGACTTGAACTTTTGGTATTATTAGAATTTATGGGTGCACTTAATGAACTACTTTATTATGGATTAAAGGGTTGAATTGTCACGACCAGGCCAGGAATGTGGTGCCCTACAGGCACCCTTACTGAATAAACATCAGAGAAAATCAGCGGAACATACAGAAACTTATAAATAACATATCGGAAGTAAAACAACAGGTTAGCCGATAGGGCTACCTTCCTGAACATATATAAATATAGCAAAGCGGTTGCCTGTTCTTTTACAAAGCGACCTGATATGTGACTACAGACCTCTAAGAGTTCTAACATAACCACTGTGGCGGGACAGGGCCCCGCCATACCCCTGAATATACATGAATCTTCTACCTCAGGGAAAACCGTACCAGGAGATAAGCCTCCGGCGCAAATGGAGCTTCTCAAAAGCGAGCGAGATCTAGAGCGGATCGCGACACAGGTACCTAAAACTGCGGGCATGAACGCGGCCCAGAAGAAGTCGATACAACATGTACGAATATGGAGCGAAATAACGTCTGATGCGGATCATAAGCGTACAAAGAATGACAAGGACAAGTATAAAAATACATACGGATCTGCAGTGTCATTACCACTTATGAACTTAATCGCACCTTATTATCTTTTCCATTCTCAATAAAAAACTATAGCCACATTCTTACGTACATGATTAGGAAAAATCATTAAGTTCATTACCATATAACTTACTTATCTTTTATAACACAATCCGGCCCTTTATGGAGGGGCGCGTATACTACGGCCCGATGCGGGGCGCGATCAAATCACGAATATCAAAGGATGCCCGTGGAATCCCCATCATCGGCGACTATAAGTGTAAACATAACCATGTGGCGGCGCGTGGCATCCCACCTCAGCCGGCGTACATACACAATACATACATTTATCTCACGCGTGGAATCCCACATCAACGCCGACTATAAGTGTAAAACATAACCATGGGTCTCACGCCCATAATATCAATCAACGCAGGTGGTATAACGTCTTGGGGGTTACCCCTCATTTATACTCTTACCCTGGAGAAGGTGGTAAAGCAGGTGGTATAGCATCTTGGGGGTTTACCCCTCACTTATACTCTTACCCTGGAGAAGGTGGTACAACGTCTTGGGACTTGCCCCTCATTTATACTCTTACCCTATCTCGTGACCATCAAACAAAACAAGCGGGGTATAATGTCTTGGGGTTTACCCTCACTTATACTCTTACCGGAGAAGGTGGTATAGCATCTTGGGGTTTACCCTCACTTATACTCTTACCCTATCTCGGCCAGTCAAACAAGCGAAGCACTACCGTATGTTCTATAAAATCCGGGAATTTAACCCAAGTACTACAAATAACGGAAGCATACCCGTGGAATCCCACATCACTGTCGGTATGTCCAAGTACTTACAACAAGACAGCCGGCCCTCCAACCGAGAGTCGCGGCAACGTAATGAAACATAATACTTGCACTCAAAGGCTATCACCGATTACCGTAGGCTAATTCTCGATTAACAAGACAAAGTACTTATCAAGGCACACTTAGACTAATTCTCAATTAATCAAGCCAAAGTACTAATCAAGGCACAAATAGAATAATTCTCATTTAACAAGCCAAAGTACTTATCAAGGCATACTTAGACTAATTCTCAATTAATCAAGCCAAAGTACTAATCAAGGCACAAAATAGAATAATTCTTATTTAACAAGCCAAAGTACTACGTACGTACATTCTTTTCAAAAGACTCGCTTTCAAATAAAACTTCCCCGATACTAACAACCGTAGTATCAAGTCCTATCTACCTTTCAAGACAAGTCACAATACCTTTTTAGAAATACAATTACCGGCTTCTAAATCAAGTGACTTCTTTATTAAAAACCTTAAGCAATTGGTACCTTTAAAACAATTTGCCCTTCTTTATTGCGAGTCATTCTTCGTTTATAACACTAGAGAAAACCATTCTCTTAATCTTCCATAAAGCCGTTATAACCAACTTCCCATAAAGCCGTTATAACCCTTTATGGTTTAGACCAACACGTTCCTTTTTATAACCAAGAGACTTCTACTTTTTGAAACCAAGTATTATATACTTTCAAATCAATTCTCTTAACCTTCAAAAATACAATTAGTCTCTTAAAATTTAGAAAACAAGTGACTCCTTTTATTACAAAACCTTAGGCAATTGATGCCTTAAAATCAAATTGCCTTTTCACTAAAATCAAGTCATTTACCTTTCCATATAGCAAATATAACCAACTCCCCATAAAGTCGTTATATTCACTTTATACCTTAGCCAAATACAATTTCCTATCCAAGGGACTTATCGTTCAAAACGGAACAAGTATCACATACTTTAAAACTCTTCAAGTCCCTTAACTTTAAATAAAACTTAAGACATCCTTTATACTTTCAAAGAAGCGAGTTAATCTCCTAACTCACCCGACTTGGCCTTTCAATAAACTAGTAAAGGATATCAAGGTGTTGTACGTCTACCGTACTACACACGTGCAACTAGTCATGCTCAAAGATAGGAAAAGTTCTTCATAGAGTAAATCACACAACTACCTCTTAACTTCTAAGAGTAGAAGGAAACGTGAAATGATACCACAAGTATATTCCATACATAGAATCATGCCAAAGGAAGGAAGAGGTTCACATACCTCGCGACGATTGTCGACAAGTAGCAAAATGCTCCAAAGTACTCCAACCTTGATAGCTAATCCATCCTTCAAGTAGGATACGCTAAACTTAGTACTTCAACCTATAATGGTTACAATACGTCCATTAACCTTCTTACTTCACACGTAGAATATTCTAAGTGCTAAGTCACTAAATTCTACGGAAAATCGGACAGCACTTCCTTTGTTTTTACTTACTTTGCCACCTTTTTCAAGGCCGAATACAATAACCAAACAGCCCCAATTGGCTCACCACAATTTATAAGGTAGTCCAATACAAATGAAATAACCAAACAGCCCCAATTGGCTCACCACAAACGATATCAAATTTATACAACTTACTAGGCCAATTCGGCTAACTTGAAGTACTACAACATCAATTCTTATCCAATTTCCATTTCAATCCAAGTTATTAGCCTAACATGATATCAAGTCGCAAACGATTATAGCTACTATAATCTCCTAGTAATTAACATGCGACGACTAAGCTAGTAACTAAATTGAATTACAAACTTAAAGGCTAAATCATGCAACTTTCGGATTCCATCCAAATATTCCATAACACATATCATTCTTCATAATATAATCCACATGATCATTTCTAACTACTACAACATGAAATCTTAAATTATAAAGGCAAGGCGAGATTATTACCTCCTTAAGTTCAAAATGATCCAAAACCCTAAGTCGATCCTTAGCAACTCCAAATCCTTTTCTTGACGTTCCAATCCGCTATTTGCAACCCTTAGAAGCTTATGAAGAACTCCTCTTCAAGTTCCCACTTCAAAGTTGAACAACTCCTTAGGTTTTCGCCTTGCGACTAATACGAAAACACCATTTTTCCGGGATCTTTCTATTGAGATATCCTTACAATACCCTTAGGAACCTTGGGTTAAAGTATTGTGACTAATGAACCACAAACGAAAATATTTTCTTCTTCCTTTAGAGCTTGGCCGAGAGCTCCCATGAATGTACACAAGTTTCTCTAATTTTTTTCTAAGTGTTGGAAGACAAGTCTTGCTACTAGTGTGCTTAAATAATACATTGGAGGGTCTAGATTATAACACTTGTAAAGTTTGGAGGGAAGAGATCAAGCCAAGTGGCCCTTGGACTTAGTCAACAATATCAAGCTCTTAATTAGCAAGACTTTGTCATCTCTACATTGGTCAAATGACCATTCTACCCTTGTACAATTTCGTCCAAGGCTATGTGGGAGGTGCCACGTGTCGCCCTCCCATTCGTCCATAAAATTCCGTAACCCTCGTGGGCCCCACAAAACGTAAAATTCCTCGGGTGGGCCCCACGTGACCAAATCCATAAAAATAAATTTCCATAAGGATAATAAGTTCCATATTCTACTAATAATGCATTTTGAGAATCCAATTCTCCTCAACGAACATTTTTCCTTTCCGACGTTCGGAAGGTTTTTTTCCGTCGGAAAAACAATTCTTCCTTTCGTACCAATTTCAAGTCTTGTGCTCCTTACGTACATTCTCTTAAAACATATCCTGGAGTTATGGGGTGTAACATGAATGAATAGGATAAATAAGTGAACTAATCACCTAAATTGTTGCTTGGATTATAGTTCATGAAGGTCAGGAAAAAGGTTGTATAATAATGGTATGTGGGCTATTGTGATTATATTCTTAAGTAATGACTTGTTATTGGTATTGCTGGCTTGTTGCTTAATTGTGGATACGCACATAAACAGAGGAAATGTTGCCTAAATTTTTGTAGAATAGGAAGCCGACATTCAATATAACTTACATTAGAAATCATGGAATTGACGAACGTATTACTCCTTATTATAGGTTAAAGTACTAGCCGAGGCATACTGTAGTATTGAGTTGAGTAGTTCGCCTAAGAGGTATGTCAGACTATCATTTCTTTCCTTGGCATGATCTTGTGAAAATCCTTCTTCTTTTGTTGGACATGTTTTTAATGAAAGTACGGTGAACGTACGTGATTCCTTCAAAGGCTAGTTTCAATCATATAATAATTCATGATATGTTAGTGCCTTGACTTTCCAACAGATGATTTAAAATGATATGTGATACGCTAAGCGTCTTGATTTTTTAAAAGATGATTTAAATGATATATGATATGATAATGCATTTTTTGATAATTCCATCGAGTCCCTAATTACAGGGCCGAGACATGTTATATTGATAATCCCATCGAGTCTCTCACTACAGGGCCGAGACATGTTATATTGATAATCCCATCGATTCCCTCTACAGGGCCGAGACATGTTATATTAATAATTACATCGAGTCCCTCATTACAGGGCCGAGACATGTTATACATATATACCTTCATCGAGTCCCTCATTACAGGGCCGAGACACGTTATACATATATATATATATATATATGTATATACAGATTTCATCGAGTCCCTCCTTAGAGGGCCGAGACACGTTGTACAAATTTACAGACATGTATATGGACATGATGATTTTATGGTAGGCATTCATTGGTTCTGATATGACTCTCATTTTTATAGACACAGTTGAATCTCTATTTTACTTGGTACAGTTATGGTCTCATTTGCAGTCTTTCATGTTTTACATACTCAGTACATTATTTCGTACTGACCCCCTTTCTCGGGGGGCTGCGTTCATGCCCGCAGGTACATGTGTTCAGTTTGGTGACCCTCCGGTCTAGGTTCCTACTCAGCTGTTGGGGAAGCTCCTTTGATCCAGAGCTTGTCGTTTTGGTACAGAATCTCTTTTAGACTTATGTATATATTTAGGGGCACGACGGGGCCCTGTCCCGTCATATGCTCGTATTCTTCTCATGGAGGTCTATAGACTGTTGTGGGTTGTATATGCTTGGGCTGGTTTGTGAAGATGATAATCATGTTTTGTTCAGCAGTACTCTTATATTTCTATTATTGGGATGTTCCCTTATTTAGTGGCAGCCTTGTCGGCTAGCCTGTTATATTGTGTTGGTTAGTTTTGACTCCTCAGGAGGCAGGTACACCCTTATATAAGACAGCCTTGTCGGCTAGCCCATTTTGGGGAGATGTTGTAAAAGCAGCTTTGTGCTGCCAAAATTTCTATAGATCTCGGTTTTAATTGGATTAAGAGTGACAGGTCATTAATGACGTCCAATTAGGACGTTTAGTCACTACTTTGTCGGTCGTCGTGATGTATGGTATCAGAGCGGTTAGTCCTCGGAATGTCTACAGACCATGTCTAGTAGAGTCTTGTGTATGGGTATGTTGTGCACCATACTTATACACATGAGGCTACCGGGCATTTAGGATTGTTTATATTCTTTCATTTCTTAGATCGTGCTATAGAGCTGTGTTAATAGGATGATCCTTTTCTGACAGATTAATATGTTTACAGCTATGCCTCCAAGAAAGGCGCGATGGCCGTAGGCAAATCCATGATGAGGATACCGGTGATGCAGAGTTACGAGTCCATGGCGGTCTACGCCCGAGTGTGCCACCGACGACGAGTTCTGCCTCGTCACCACCTCCAGAGGCTCCCTCTCAGGGGGAAACTTCACCCGTATCCGAGACTCCGTGCCGAGCCTTGATTCCCGGCGAGGCAGGATGGAGATTTGAGAGAGACAGTCCAGTTATTGGCAAGGATAGTGGCGGGACATGTGCATAGGCAGGAGCCGACAGTTAACCCCAGAGCAGACAGTTTGAGGGTTAGAGATTTCCTGAGTTGCAGTCCGGCCGGAGTTTTACGGGTCAAGGCCCGAGGATGATCCTCATGAGGTCATCCGCCAAACGCAGAGGACATTGAGGGTGATTCGGACTTCAGAGACTGAGTCAGTTATATTGGCCTCATACCGGTTGCGCGATGTAGCAGTCAACTGGTTTGAGTCCTGGGAGTTATCTAGGGGCGAGGGTGCTCCTCCTGCAGTGTGGGATGAGTTTTCAGAAGCATTCCTTGGCCACTTTCTGCCTCCAGAGATGAGACGGGCAAGAGTCGACAGGTTTCTACAGTTGCGGCAGAATGGGAAGACGGTTAGAGAGTATAGCCTGGAGTTTGACTCTTTGGCCAGGTACGCACATACTATGGTAGCAGACATGGCAGATAGGGTACACCGTTACGTGATGGGATTGGACCACTATCTTATTGATGGGTGCATGGCAGTAGCGCTTTAACCGGTCATGGACATTGCCCGTATTCAGGCATATGCGCAAGGAGTCGAGGAGCAACATAGATGGAGACGGCTAGATAGAAGTCAGGAGGGAGATCAGCCTAAGAGGTCCAGGACGGCACAATTTTCGAGTGAGTCTCGAGGCAGACAGCCTCAACAGCACGACAGGTATTCCTGCCAGCCAGCACAGAGTGCACCTTCACAGTCTATGAGAAGGAGATTTGATCGCACGGGGTATTCAGGAGCCGGTCAGGGCTCCAGGGCTTCGGGTTCCCAGGGGAACCGGGATTCTAGTCGGTTGAGTCCATCTTTTCCTCAATGTGCACGGTGCGGCAGGCATCATCCTGGGGAGTGTCGTCTTACTGTTGGTACTTGCTTTTCCTGCGGCCGCCAGGGCCATATAATGAGAGAGTGTCCCTTTAGAGGTGGTTCAGGTGGTATGGCTCTGCCTACGGAGTCTGTTGTTGGTTCATCGTTATCCATAGTTATGCGCCCCATCGGGCAAGGTATTCAGACGCCAGGAGGCCGTGGTGGAGGCCGTGGCGAAGCTCCCAATTGTAGCGGTCCTTCGAACCACATATATGCTTTGGCCAGAAGGCATGATCAGGAGGCGTCACCAGATATGGTCGCATGTATATTTTTGATCTTTTCGAGACATATATGCATTAATAAGATTCAGATTCTACCTTATAGTATAGATATATATTTCTTTTTCCCTTTGTTGAAATAGGAAACTACAAAAGAATATTGTTCCCATGTAGGAATAGGAAATGGCTATTACTTCTTGACGTAGATCATCGTTTGATGTGTATAAAGCCTTAGGTGCTAAATTTTAAGAGAAGTTCCGAACATCTAACAGATTGTGAGGTAATTTTATGTGGGTCAAATATTGCAAAAGACGTTATCTTCTAAATGTACGATAGAAATAATGCTCTCATTCATGAAAAATGATGTTGGAAGCTAGATATGGCATAGAGCAGGAGATATGGTAGGAGCCAAGGAGTGGAAAAGCTAATCTCTGGGTTGACAAGTGAAAATTTGGAGCTTGTATTATGTAGATTCTGCAAGATACACAATGGGTGAGAGAAATGTCATGGTAGGTAATGACAGCTTCAGGTAAATTTACTGTGTCAAGTGTATGAGATTTGTTGAGATAAAGATCTTATCCTTCTGATATATATAGGTAAATGCGGGTTAAAAGAGTGTCATTCGAGGTATATTTCTTTTCTATGGACGATGTGGAAATTTAAAATTTCAGTTGAATATTCACGGGTAATTTGATTTTCTCACTTAACTATTTTGAATTGGTAAATTGCATGTGTGTTATATTGTGGCCCTGTAAGGGATCTGTTGGTTTGATGGATATAGGTGGATAGACATAGTTACAAAGGAGACTCGGCCGAAATTTCTAGGAACATAAGACATATTATGAACATTCGAGGACGAATGTTTCTAAGAGGGGAAGAATGTTACACCTCTTAAGTTTAAGACGATAATTAAGAACGTCATTAAAGAATTACGATTCGAAAATTGGATATAAAATATAATTATATATGCTAATCCGGAAGTTGGTATACAAAGGATGTGATCCCAGATTTAATTTTTGAATACTACGAGTGTGACGTTGGAAAATTGTAATTATAGTTATATATTTCCGTTAAGAATTACGACATTGAGAATACGAGATCTTATGAAATTTTCGGGAATTAAATGAAGTAGGGTCTAAGATTAATTAGTTGTGGGATGAAGTTAAGTGGGAATTAGTGATCAATTTATGGAAATAGATCCTAAAAAATAAAAAATAAAAATAAAAATAAAAACCGTGGCCAGCCTTGATTAAAAACAAATGGGCACTTAAGAGTTAAGACTAACAACTATTCTCATTTACACCTAAAGCTTAAATTCAAAACACACCCTACACCTCCTCCTCTCTTTCCTCTTCTCCAAGCAGCCGAAAATACCCATTTCCATAGCCTAAGGCCCTAAATTGAAGCTTCCATTTCTTCTCTCAAAGAGCAAGTTTTCTACAAAATTTTAAAGCTAATTTTTTTTTCTTTCCACCACAAAACAGTGGAGAAATACCACTGCTGGCCGTGAGATTTGGGCCAAAAAATCAAATTTTGGGACGAAATTTTTGAGGGAAAACATGCTAGGAAGATGGATTAAACCTATAGAACACATGCATGTCACTTTGAGTTGACAAAAGGATGAAAAAAATGGTGCAAAGTGGATGGTGCAGGGACCGAAATCTGGGACTGTTTTGGCAAGAAAATTAAGGTAAGAATTCTTCTTTTTATGGAGTATTTGGAAGATTAAGTGATGTTGTAGTTAAGAGTTAAACTCATGTTAAAGAAGAATTGGAATTAAGACAATGCATGTGATTATTTTGAGTGTTATTGCCGATTATGGACTGATTTGGATACTTTGGAATTAATTGTTGTTATTGTTATCATTATCCCTAATTGCATGTTAAATTGAAAGGAACTTTGGTATTTAAATGTTGTAATTGTTTATGTAAGGATGTTGAGATGAATTGGATTTTTAGGAATCAAGAAAAGAGCATGGAATAATATTGTTGAACCAATTTTGGAGGTGTTGGATTTAATTGTTGATGTTCTTATTATCGTCGCTAATTGCACGTTAAAAATTGAAGGAAGTCTTGAAAGAAATCTTGACATTTATATTATAATTGTTCATAAGAAATTGTTGAAACATGAATTGAATCCTAAGAATTAAGAGAAAAGTGGTGGAATTCTTATTGTTGTTAGCCGAAACTTCAATGAGATTGTTGGACGTTGACTCGTTAAAGGTGGTTTTGTTAAGTTATAATGATGGAAAATAAATCATGAACTTGTGATAATTGTCAATACATACCTTACAAGAAACTAAAGTGTAGTAAGGTGAGGTGTTGTAAACTAGAAGACTTGAACTTTTGTTGGTATTATTAGAATTTATGGACTGCCTTAATGAACTACTTTATTATGGATTAAAGGGTTGAATGAATAGGATAAATAAGTGAACTAATCACCTAAATTGTTGCTTGGATTATAGTTCATGAAGGTCAGGAAAAAAGTTGTATAATAATGGTATGTGGGCTATTGTGATTATATTCTTAAGTAATGACTTGTTATTGGTATTGTTGGCTTGTTGGTTAATTGTGGATACGCACATAAACAGAGGAAATGTTGCCCAAATTTTTGTAGAATAGGAAGCCGACATTCAATATAACTCACATTAGAAATCATGGAATTGACGAACGTATTACTCCTTTTTATAGGTTAAAGTACTAGCTGAGGCATACTGTAGTATTGAGTTGAGTAGTTCGCCTAAGAGGTATGTCAGACTATCTTTTCTTTCCTTGGCATGATCTTGTGAAAATCCTTCTTCTTTCTTTGGACATGTTTTTAATGAAAGTACGGTGAATGTACGTGATTCCTTCAAATGCTAGTTTTAATCAAATAATAATTCATGATATGTTAGTGCCTTGACTTTCCAACATATGATTTAAAATGATATGTGATACACTAAGCGTCTTGATTTTCTAAAAGATGATTTAAATGATATATGATATGATAATGCATTTTTTGATAACTCCATCGAGTCCCTACTTACAGGGCCGAGACATGTTATATTGATAATCCCATCGAGTCCCTCACTACAGGGCCGAGACATGTTATATTGATAATCTCATCGATTCCCTCTACAGGGCCGAGACATGTTATATTAATAATTACATCGAGTCCCTCATTACAGGGCCGAGACATATTATACATATATACCTTCATCGAGTCCCTCATTACAGGGCCGAGACACGTTATACATACATATATATATATATATATACAGATTTCATCGAGTCCCTCCTTAGAGGGCCGAGACACGTTGTACAGATTTACAGACAGGTATATGGACATGATGATTTTATGGTAGGCATTCATGGGTTCTGATATGACTCTCATTTTTATAGACACAGTTGACTCTCTATTTTACTTGGTACAGTTATGGTCTCATTTGCAGTCTTTCATGTTTTACATACTCAGTACATTATTTCGCATCGACCCGCTCTTTCTGGGTGCGTTCATGCCCGCAGGTACATGTGTTCAGTTTGGTGACCCTCCGGTCTAGGTTCCTACTCAGTTGTTGGGGAAGTTCCTTTGATCCAGAGCTTGTCGTTTTGGTACAGAATCTCTTTTAGACTTATGTATATATTTAGGGGCACGACGGCCCCGTCATCCATATGTTTTTATTCTTCTCATAAGTGCAAACGATTGTGGGTTGTAGATGCTTGGGCTGGTTGGCGAAGATGATAATCATGTTTTGTTCAGCAGTTTTCTTATATTTCTATTATTGGGATGTTCCCTTATTTAGTGGCAGCCTTGTCGGCTAGCCTGTTATATTATGTTGGTTAGTTTTGACTCCTCAGGAAGCATGTACACCCTTATATAAGGCAGCCTTGTCGGCTCGCCATTTTGGGGAGATGTTGTAAAAGCAGTGTTGTGCTGCCGAAATTTCTATAGATCTCGGTTTTAATTGGATTAAGAGTGACAGGTCAATAATGACGTCCAATTAGGACGTTTAGTCGCGGCCCGTCGGGTCAGGTCGTGACAGCATATTAGGCGCGCGCTTGATTTGCATGCTTTTGTTTACTATTGTTGTCGCTAGCAATTCTGTACATATTATTTAATGCAATAATTATCCTTTTGTAATTCCGAGCTCGAGCATTTGCATTTTGCACCTTTTGTTGTCACATTGCAATCAGGACTTTTACTGCGCAAATCACTCTTGAATAGCGCGACTTGGACTTTATGAAGCATCAACCACCAGTCTGGTGGAACCAATCAGGGGAGTCTTTGACTATATTGTCACGCCCTTACATTTTATTATTTTTGTGGCTTGCCTACTCTCACTCATTTGTCATATTTTTTGCAGAAAGACCGTCCTCGCAAATAGTCGAGGGCGGACAACAACAAAAAAAAGGAAGAAAAGAAAAGAAAAAAAATCATCACAAGAATGAGCTGGAGTTATGTTGACGGAAAGAAGTCAGCTTATACCAGATTCAACGAAGCATCGCTCTGGGTCCTATATTTTGTATCTTTATACATATTTGTAAATTCAATTGATATGTCTAGTGTTGATTACATAATTCTTTATCATGCATTTTACAACATAATCATCCCGAACTACGCGTGTCTGATTCTCACCATACGGTGTGATACGTAGGCAGCCCATCTAGGGTTCGACACCACAAAAGTAAAAAATAGAAAAATAAAAATAATAATAATAATAATAATAAAGAAGCATATTTTTCTCACCCATGCATCTCATTCATCATATTTTCGGGCATTTATTTTTCCGTTACATTCATTTTACTTTGCATTCGTCCACAGTGGACAATCATTTGTTTTGCACAGCTTTATATTGCTATCCTTTCATTGATAAATTCTTTTTCAAGCATACATTTTATAACATATTTGAATGAACTACGCACACCTGATTCTCGTCAAAGATGAGATACGTAGGCAGCCCTACTCGGGTTCGGTACCATTTATTCAAAAATACAAAAATATTTTATTCAAAAAGCATAAAATATCTTTTTTTTAAAAAGCTCTTTAAGTATCATTGTTTGATTTGGTTGATACCAACACAGTTAGGAGTGTGCATAGAAAGACCGAGTAATAATCAGTATGGGTTGATTTCGTGATAAACCATAGATTCTTTTGGTACCTCTCACTCACACCTGTAATGACATTCTTGCATGCTTTTAAGATAAGAACGAAACCAACCTCATCGTTTCATGCGCATTGTGTGGTGAGTTTTAGAATAAGTTCAATTGCACTGCATTGTGATCTAGAACTTGGCCTGAATGTTTGTTGAGGCGAAATCCTGAGTAACACTTGGTGTAGGAAATGATCGTAGGTTTTCTTTGACCCGTTTGAGCTTTTCCAGCCTACCAAATACTATTATCTGTAGTGCACCCCTTTGAGCCTAAAGCCTATTCTTTTGAAAACCGCATATTACACTTATACCCTTTCTGAGTGCGTACGCACTATCCCTCTCTTGGCCCGACCTCCTTGAGCGTTTTGGGAATGTGCAAGTGGCTGACAAAATTCTGCGTCGAAATTTGCAAAGACAAAAATTATCAAAGTCCCAAAAGGGAAAAGAAAAACACAAATGACGACTTCACAAAAAGAAGAAATCAAAAGCCCCAACATTATAAAAAGAAAATGAATAAAAATGAGAGAATAACTTTGGAAAAAAGGGGCTCCAAACGAAATATTCAAAAAGAAGTCAGTACAGAAAAACTGGGACAAAAAGAAAGCAGGTCAGCATTAAAGCACACAAATATCAAGCAGGGATGTAGTCCAACGCTCGAGGAAGGATTAATCACTTTTTACCCAAATGATATTCATCTCTTTCCCCAAACCTACATTACAAGCCCGTGACAAGCCCTACATGATCTTATACTAAAGGTTCTCACATTAGTGGATACTTACATGACGGCCAAGCCTATGGTATCACAATTGCATGCATTGAACATTCTTTTGAGTGTGGGCGTACTTCTCTTAATGTCCCAAAATTCAAAATACTGGAATATATGTGAGAAATGGGACTTTCTTTCAGTGAGGGCATTTGAAACGTGAGATTACGTGTAGTTCGAAACCTTGGTTGCAAGCAAGTGTGTCGATACTTAGGTGTCTGAGGTACCATTTGAAACTATAGGAATTACCCAGGAGTCAGTCTCGGTTAGACTGAAAGTAAATAACGGAATTCCTAAGCACAATACTAATTGTTAGTATCAACAGAAGTCAGAACGTGATGTTGTCTTTCCACTTTTCAAAAAAAAAAAATACATATATAAAAATTCTCATTTTTTTGCATCACGAACTACGTCTTGACCTGATTCCCTCAGCGGGATACGTAGGCGGTCACAATGGCTTCGGTCCACATTGTTTGAAAAACCCATAAAAATCCTCATTTTTTGTATCACGAACTACGTCTTGACCTGATTCCCTCAGCGGGATACGTAGGCGGCCACATTGGCTTCAGTCTCATTTTTTGAAAATTGTACAATCATTTTGTGCATCACGAACTATGTCATGACCTGATTCCCTCATGAGGATACGTAGGCGGCCTAAGTCGGCTTCGGTCACACCATTAGAAATCTACTTATTGGCTCGCGTGCGATAAAATGCATTTGATTATTCTGAAAAGAGATATGAACAATTTCCGCCAGGGTTAAGTCCTTGCAGAGACTAGCATCCAGCAAGCATTCACAGCATCCAGCAAGTCCGTGCAGGGCTACATCAGCAATCAGTAATCAACAGCATTCAGCAAGCATTCGCAGCATCCAACAAGTCCGCGCAGAGCATTCATCAGCACTCACAACATTCAGCAAGCATTCGCAGCATCCAAAGAAGTCCGCAAGAGACTACATCGGATCAACAAAGATTCGATGGCATTCGCAAAGATCCAAAGAAGCCCGTAGAGCATTCACCGTCATTCGCAAAGATCCAAAGAAGCCAAGCGCAGAGCATTCAGCAAGCATTTGTAGCATCCAGTAAGTCCGCACAGAGATTGCATCAGCACTCGCAGCATTCACAACATTCAACACGTCTGTGCAAAGATGAAACATCAGCATTTACAGCATCACATCAATACAACCGCCATCACGTTTTACAGGATAACATTTCTACTCATACAATTACATTGCTTATAAATTCATGCGTTATCATTTTTGCCTTAACAGTTATGCACTAACCTTTTGCTTAAGTCTGAGCATGCAAGCGTCAAGAGCCAAAGCTACAAAGTCGACGCGAATCAACCACTCCTTTCCTAAAACTCACAAATTTTCTTTGAGTGCAGGATCTTCATATCAGCAAAGGCGGGAGCACAACAATAAGCCCATGCGGGTTACAAACGCACAACGTCTATGCAATGACGTTATCTCAATCCAGGCGAGTCACAAAGCAGGTACGTCCATAAAACGACACCATTTCATTGTAAGCCTATGCAACGGCTTCATCTATGCTTCGTCTATACAACGACGAGCATATGCATCGCGTCTATGCAACGACACCATATCTTCTAAGCCTATGCAACGGCTTCATCATGTTTCGTCTATACAACGACGAGCATCTGCATCGCGTCTATGCAACGACGTCATTTCATGTAAGCCTATGCAACGGCTTCATCCATGTTTCGTCTATGCCATGACGAGCATCTTCATCGCGTCTATGCAACGACACATTTCATAAAAGCCTATGCAACGACTTCATCCGTGTTTCTTCTATGCAACGACGAACATCTGCATCGCGTCTATGCAATGACGCATTTTATAAAAGTCTATGCAACGGCTTCATCCATGTTTCGTCTATGCAACGATGAGCATCTGCATCGCGTCTATGCAACGACGTCATTTCATGTAAGCATATGCAACAGCTTTATCTATGTTTCGTCTATGCAACGACGAGCATCTGCATCGCGTCTGTGCAACGACGTCATCTCATGTAAGCCTACGCAACGGCTTCATCTATGTTTCGTCTATACAACGACGAGCATCTGTATCGCGTATGTGCAACGACGCCATCCCATGTAAGCCTATACAACGGCTTCATCTATGCTTCGTCTATGCAATGACGAGCATCTGCATCGCGTCTATGCAACGACACCACCTCATGTAAGCCTATGCAACGACGAGCATCTGCATCGCGTCTATGCAGCGACGTCATATCTTCTAAGCCTATACAACGACTTCATCATGTTTCGTCTACACAACGATGAACATCTGCATCGCGTCTATGCAACGACGTCATTTCATGTAAGTCTATGCAACGGCTTTATCTATGCTTCGTCTATGCAACGACGAACATCTCAGATCGTCCCATGCAATAGCGCCATCAAAGATCTACAAACACCATGTCTTTTCCAGCACCACATCACCTGCAACCCAGTGTCAATCATAATTCGATACTGGGACAAAATTTTGAATTTGTATCAGTTTTTGCCCATTCTTTTTCTTGACCTTTGTTTTAATTCTGACGATAGGGACAAAATTGGCTACAAGTCAACATCTTTGTCCGAAAACTCTTTCATCGTCTTCGGTCAAAGAGGGACAAGCTTTGAATTTGCGTCGGCAATGTCTTTAATTTTGCAGCATCACAACAGCCAGTGTCATCATGATTTGACACTGGGATAATTTTGAATCGGCGTCTACCTGCTTTAATTTTCTAGCATCGCAGCAACCCAGTGTACTCATAATTCGGCACTGGAACAAATTTTAAACCCGCATCAATTTTGTCTTTTATTTTGGCTTCACGGCGACCCAGTGTCATCATAATTCGACATTAGGACAAAATTTTGAATTTGCATCAGCTTTTGCCCATTCTTTCTTTGTTTTAATTCTGACGATGGAGATAAAATTGGCTACAAGTCAACATCTTTGTCCGAAAACTCTTTCATCGTCTTCGGTCAAAGAGGGACAAGCTGTTGACACCCAATTTTGACCCATCTTTTAGTCATTTCTTGCAATTTTAAGTGTTTTAGGACACCACATTTTAATCACCATTTTTTGTATATTTTTTACTTAACATTCTATGTTGTTTTATTTTTTGTAAATTGGCATCATGGTTTTACTTTTAATTAGGTATTAAACATTTTTCAAATATTATGTTTGCGCGATCATTTTTTTAATAATTTTGCATCTCTTTAAATAATTAATTGGCATCCCGTCTTTACTTTTAATTAGGCATTAAATATTTGTTAAATATTGTATTTTATTATTATTGCATCGGCATTTACATTTTAATAATTTTTTGCATCTTTTTAAATAATTTTTCTTTTGAATAATTAACCCGCTTTGCATTTTGTCAAACCAGTCCAATTCGAGGCTTAATTCGGATCAGTCCAATCCAACACCCTTTTTATTTTTTATTTTAATCCAACACTCTTTTATTTTCCCCCCAAAACAATACCACACTTTTCATTTTTTCCCCCCAAAATTAAACCAAACCCTAACCTAATCAACCCCTATAAAATTAAATATTTCCCTTCATTTCAAGATCAGCCGCAAGATTTGCCCTCTCTCCCATTTTTTATTTTTTAAACCCCTCCCCTTCATCCCTTTTCGTTCGCCGCCATCTGATCGGTGTATTTTATATACACCTTTTGAGTCATTTTTAGTTAATATTTTACTTATTTCATTTATGTTTAGTATAGTATTAGGGTCGTTTTCCTTTCTTTTGTGTCACAGCAGTCAGAAATGGAGAAATGGCGAAAAGGAGATGAAATGAGCATAAATGAGATGGAATTGCACACTAAAAGGGCCAAGAAATGAAGCCTAAGAAGTTCCGGGAAATATAGAAGAAATCAGACGAAGACCGGACGAACAAAGGACGAAGAACGAAAAATCCGGAAGAATGTCGTCACCGGCGCCTGGCAGCAGCGCCGCGGCGCCGACCACTGAAGATGTGCTGAATCGCCTCTGATTTTCAGGCGTCGTGGTGCCGGATTGCAGGGCCGCGGCGCCGACGCGGGATTTCTGAAGTTTTGGGCCGAATTTGACACGTTTTCAGAGTCCAAAAGGGATAACTTTTCCTACCTAAATATTCCTAAAACCCTTTACCTAAAAGGATTCCATAACTTTTCCTAAACCCTTTACCTAAAAGGATTTCATAACCTTTTCTACTTACATAATCCCTAACCCTTTACCTAAAGGATTCTGGGGCTATAAATAGTCTCTACATCATTAGAAGAATCGACCCATTCTACATCCATCCTACATTCCATCCCACACTTGACAAATTCTATTCTCCATCCACCATTCCATCTTGTAAATATTCCACAACAAAATCCTTGGATGTTAGAAGGCTTGGAGACTTGTTCTTGAGTATTTTTCGTTTCTTTCTTTTTGCTTTATTTATTTCAGTTCATGTATGGAGATTGTATTAGTTCTTAGCGTGACTATGGCTAGGAGCTAATTACTTTATTAGGGATTTCCTTGTGATTCACTTGAAACTCTATTCATGAATTAATATATTAGTTTGGTTTCTTCTTCACTTATTTAAGATTTATTCAATAGTTGTTTTGATTGCTTGATAATTAATTGATCACTAGTTATCATCACTTATATGAGTTCTAATCGAAAGCCGAAAGGGGAGATTGTGAATATGCTATAGTTGAATAAACATAGGTTAAATCGTGGACGAAAGTACCCCGATACTTGTGTAGCTGAATAGGTTATTGCTCTTAATCCTCCTTTGTAGTCAATCTTGTCACCGAAAGGTAGAAGGGTTCTCCATTGGGGTTGAGTGTTTATATTACCTTAACAGGAGTATAAAACGGTCTAGTTAACCTGCTATCTTAACGTAGAAGAAGAAATTAGTCTAATTGTATTAAGGATTGAATAGAGTGGATAGTTGATGATCTTGGAAGCCCTAATTCTCCATCATAACTGATTTAAATCAAAGTATTTTCATAATTAGTTTATTTCATGTATTATTAGTTTAGAATTCCAACTAAATTAACGTTAACTAAATAGAAACTAAAGCATAGATAATCGGTACTTGAAAACCAGTCCCTGAGGACGATATTCGGTCTTACCTAGACTATATTACTTGTCACGATACGTGCACTTGCGTTTAGTGTGTGCATAAATCGCTCATCAAGTTTTTGAACCTCCCCACAATGATGGCTCTGTTGTCTTGGGGAGAGTTAAAGCTTGCTTCTTCGGAAGACTTTTCTTGGTCATCAATACGACCTGTTCTTAATAGAACCGATCTTATTCTCTGAACAATCGGAATTTCGTACTTCTGTCGGATCCTCCCTATTTCCTGATCGAGCTTGTGTAGGTAGATGTTGTCTGGTAGGGCCGATAGTAATACATTGTGTGGGACGGAGTAGCCTTCGTCGGAGCATCGAGCTCCGGCGAACAAAAAAAATTACCAGCCGCAACATACCCTCTCTCATTTCTTTATCGTCCAAACCAACCTTCACCAGCTTCACCCGCACTGCTCCCGTCGCCATCGTCGACCCACTGTTCCCGTCATCATCATTGCCCCAACCCCGTCGCCATCAAACCCGTCACTGTCGGATAACCACTGGCGGCGTCGCTCCGGTGTGATACCGTTGAAGTGACGCCGCCTATCTTCACCCCTCATCATCTCCGGCGACGTGTTTGGTACCTTTATTTTGTTACAATTTTGTGTGTTTGTTGACTGTTGGACTGTTCTGATTTTTCTGATTTTTAATGGTGCCTGGCTTGGAATTTAAAATTTTCGGAGGCCTTGGGTGTGGTTCTAAATTTGGGATATGTTGCTGGTTGTTAATGGACTGCTCTTCTTTTGTTTTTTGGCAAGTGACCGGAGTTTTAAACTCCGGCGACCTTTATCCGGCTATATTTTTGGTATCTGTTGTTTTACTATGGTGAACCGGACTGATTTTCTAATTTTGGTTCGTATCTCGCCGGAGCTAAATTCCGGCGAGCTTGTTGCTGCTGTCCCTACGGTTTCGTTGAACTATACTATTTCCGGCGATATTGTGACATTTCCGGTGACCTTGCCCGGATCTGTTACTGTTTTCGTTGGTTTTTGTACTCACTGTTCTTTTACTTTTGGGTTCATATTGTTTTGGCTATTTGACTACTGATTTTGGCCATGTTCGTTGGATGATTTTGGCTGGACTGATTTTTAGGTTGTTTTGCTACTGATTTTCGGCTATGTTGCTACTGGCTGGACTGTTTTTTTAGGTTGTTTTGCTACTGATTTTCGGCCACTTTGCTATTGATTTTTGGCTATTTTATCGGACTAATTTTTTGTCATCTTGCTACTGATTTTGACATTTGTTTTGTTGGTTAACTGATAATGAGCAAGGTACTACACTTGATTGGCCAATGAAAAAGTTATCCGTCGATTTTTGAGGCCTCCACAGTTGCAAAGACGGAAAATAAAATAAATGAAGCTTTCAGGGCAATGAAGATTTCTTCTACTTACACCGGATAACCAACATGTGCTGGCAGGGCGAATTCTCGCAGTCGCACTTGTTTAGGATGTCCCACTTTATTTTTATATATATCTGAGCCCTCTGTGTTTAAAACTATTACTGTTTTTGGCGCGGATTTGAAGGTTTTATTTATTTTATTGTTTATAACAATATTGGCCGATGAAGGAATCTCCGTCTGATTTCCAAGGCCCCCCGTACAAAAGACGGATTTATTTTTGGTTTTACTTATTAATTTTTGTCATTTCTTTACAATTATTCATTTTATTACTAACACTTTTACTAAGTGTTTATGCATGTACCCGGAGATCATCTTGTGCAGAAGGCCTAAAAGGGTTAAAAGATGTCCCGGAGTTTTATTCGATCTTAGCTTTATTATTTTGTATTGCATTCCATTGTAATTGTAAATTATGAAAACTGCTTAGAATATTTAGAATAAAAAGGGCAATAAATAATTAACCTAGGTTTGAACGGATAACCGCAAGTTAGCGGATCTTAAAGGATGTCTAACCCCTTCCATTTAGGATAATAAAGAACCCTGATCCAAAATCTCATTAATTTTGCAGACCATTAAATGGAGATTAATTGCAGTATTTTAATTGCAATAAATCAAGTGTCCTAATTCACTTAATTAATTAGGTGGCGACTCCTTAAAATCAGCATTATTGCTCCATCCAGGGAACCGCGCCAAAGAACAATGTCGCGGATACGGTTCAGACCCCGAGGTCAAAAACGGGCGCGACACCTATAATTTCATGTTTGTGCCATAAGTGAAATTTGAAGATGTTTGGAATGAAAAAAAAAAGAAAAAAAAAAGTGAACAAGTTTATGCACCCCAATGAGAAATAGGCAAAAGCCTAAGTTTGGGGGTGCCTGTTATTCACAATGTCCCTCATTCTCTCAAAACAAAAGAGGGGAAAGATAGGTATGGGGTTAAAAAGAAAATCAAAAGGAAGGAAAAGAGTTGAAAGCAAAAGAGCTTATGGTACGTAAATTGAGCCTAAATGCCTATTTTTTTTTACCTACCCCTGCCTAAGCCTACATTACAACCCTGAAAAGTCCTGAATATCTCTATATTATGTGTCTATGATTAGTGGAGAATAGTAAGTGAACATGCCATAGAATTTTGAAATTGACATGCATAGTTAAGTATTCTTACTTCCATTTAGCATGATTAACTGAGTTTGCGAAATATCTGACTTGAAAGTTTAGAATGCTAAAAATTCATGCTATATATGTTCGTGCATATTATCCTAGTAACCTTCATGTTTTTCTAGTGACATTTGTGCAGCAGGTTGATCAGTGTCTTTGAGTCCTTTAATTTCTTTTCTTTCGTGTCTTTTCTATATATTTTTTTGATCTTTACTCGAGGGCGAGTAAAGGTTATGTTTGGGGTGTTTGATCGGTGTATTTTATATACACCTTTTGAGTCATTTTTAGTTAGTTTTTTACTCATTTTTGTACAAATATGTGTCGTGTTAGGATAGTTTTTTCTTTCTTTTGAGTCACAGTGGTTTAAAATGACACATTGACGAAAAGAAGTAAAAAGAGGGAAGAAACAGAGGTTCCAGAGCCAAAAGAGACGAAAAGTTGGCACCGGACGATGCGGCGGCGCCGTGGCGCTACTCTATCGAGCAGCAGGCCACGGCGCCCGGGACGATCAGCGATTCTGCAGTGTTTGGCGCCACGGCGCCCAACTGCAGGGCCGTGGCGCCGACGCGGGTTTTATGCCAAATCCGATAAGGAAAGGGCCAAGGGCAAAAGGGAAAAGTTGGAAACGTTTTTGGAGGCTATAAAAGGGTCTTAGGGCAGATTTTTGAAGGGTTCCACAATCCCTAACTCATCACAACACTTGGAGTCTTGGAGGCTTCAATATTAGAGGTTTGTTCTTAAGTAATTCTTTTTTTCTTTACTTTATTTATTTTCAGTTTATGTTGGATAATTTTTTAGTTTTTGGCATGTCTATGGCTAGGAGCTAAAACTTTATTTAGGGCTTTCCATTCGAATCACTTGAACCTCGTTTTATGATTTAATGCATGTTTTTGGTTTCTTCTTTATATAGTTGAGATTTAATCAATAATTGCTTTGATTGCTTGAAAATTAATTGATCACTAGTTATCATCACATATATGATTTCAAATCGAAATCTGAAAGGGGAGATTCTGAATATGCTGTAGTTGAATAAACATAGGTTAAAATCGTGGACGAAAGTACCCCGATACTTGTGTAGTTTAATAGGTTATTGTTCTTAATACTCCTTTGTGGTAAATCCTATCATCGAAAGATAGAAGGGTTTTGCATTGGGGTTGAGTGTTTATATATCCTAACCAGAATATAAAACAATCTTGTTAATCTGTTATCTCAACATAGAAGAAGAACCTTGATTGTTGCATTAATGAATAAAGCGAGCGGATAGTTGAGGAGATTGGAAACCTTATTTCCACCATATCTGATTTAAGTAAAGTAATCTAGTTAGTTTTTACAATTATTAAGTATTTCTTAGATAAAAACCACAACAACAATATCGATAACCAAATAGATACCATAGATAGATGTTTGGTAATTGAACACTAATCCCTGAGGACGATATTCGGTCTTACCCAGACTATATTACTTGTACGATACGTGCACTTGCGTTAAGCGTGTGGATAAATCGCTATCAATATTCCCTAAAATTTAATACAAGTCTCATTTAAAATGAATGTGTCGTCTGTTATAATTGATTGTAGTGCAAAATCCTTTTCGGCGAGATTAGTATTTATGCCACAACATTTGCTCTAAGTCTACGAGGACTCAGACTCTTTCATAGATGCATGTTAAATATAAAAGTGGGTGATAAACCTTCTTGAGTATTTATACTACAGTGTTTGCTCTATAAAGAAAAACTCACTTAGATGCATAATTACAGTCGCATAACGGGGTTGACTTGCTAAGTTGTCTTGGCGCCACAGCGTCGTACAAGCCGAGGGACGCAGATCGATTATTTGGAACATTCGGTCAAACAAGAGTTACAAATTGTTTGTAATTGGTTTGGAGACCTACCAGTTTCTGTTATTGAAATTATCAGCCACTGTAAATGTGGAGATAGCATGAACCTGGATCTTGGCCCATTATGACCATATTTGATATGAGTATGTATTCTTCCATGGGGTTTAAGAGTACATTAAAATAGTGGGAGCTAATTAAACTAAATGTCATGTTAATTAGTTAACGAATGTGTTCAACAGAAATTATATTAGAGTTTAATTTCAAATTTATTTATTTCTTCATATTATATAACCTATTAAATAAAATGTTGAATCTATCGCTAAAAAGGTTGGTCGAGACAAACAAGTTGACTGGAGCTAATTACCTTGACTGGTTGAGAAATCTATGATTAATGTTAAGACTAGAAAGAATTGAGTATGTGTTAGACACAGTATTCCCCACAGTCTCTGCTGAGTATGCCCTGTTTGACAAGGTGGCTTATCAGAAACATCTAGATGATGCTACCTCGGCACAGTGTGTATATTTTTCTCCATGACTATAGAGTTACAGAGGCAACATGAAAACATGGGCCCCAACGAAATGCTAGAACACTTGAAGAGCCTCTATGACTCACAGTCTCAAACAATAGAGAATGAACTATTGAGAGACATTTTCAAGTGTAAGTTGAACGAAGAGGGTCAAGTGTCAGCACATGTTCTGAAGATGATTGGGTTGATAGAAAGATTGGCTTCGATTGGAACGAAGCTGCCTATAAATGTCTCTGTCAACCTGATCCTGAATTCGCTTCCTGGTTCATTTGAGAATTCCATTGTGAACTTCAATATGAATGGTACCAAGGCAAGTCTTCCAGAGCTTTACAACATATTGAAGACCTTTGAATATCTACCTCTAAAGGAAAGTATGTGCTCATGGTGGGCTTATCTAGCAACTTCAAACCCAAGAGTAAGAACATGCAGAAGAATAAGGGTAAGGTAGTTGTTGCACCCACAGTTTTGAAACCTAGAGGAGGTGTTCATAAGAAGTCAAAGGTAGTTATGGACGTGTGTCTCGACTGCAAGAAGAATGGGCACTGGAAAAAGGATTGCACAGCTCTAGGAGGAGGCAAAGCATTAGGTGCTTCTAGCTCTACTGGACAATGTATGTTTGTCATTGAAATAAATATGTCTATAAGTAATTCTCACTGCTGGGTATTGGATACCGCTTGTGGCTCACACATTTGTAATAATGTGCAGGGTCTGATTGACATTAGAAGGGTTGGATCATGGGAGGTAGACATGCGCGCTGGAAATAGAGCACGAGTGAATGTTAAACGCATGGGAACTTATAGAGTAGATTTACCTTCAGGCTTTTATTTAGAACTAAATAATTATTATTTTGTTCCCTCATTGACGAGGAAAGGGGTTTTCCTCATTTATTGCCAATGATAGTTATGTACTGTCTTTTAATGATTTTGTTTGTGAAAATGCTTCGCTTGTGGATGGTTTGTATATTCTAAACTGTAGTCATGAAATTTTCAATGTGCAAAATAAATGAGCTAAGATAAGTAATCCAAGAAACCCCGCCTACCTATGACACTGCAGACTTTGTCACATCAATAAATCAAGGATAGCGAGATTATGGAAGTTGGACTACCTGGAACCAATTGACTTAGAGTCCTATGGTAACTGTGAATCTTTCTTGAGAGGAAAAATGACCAACAAACCACTTTCTGGGAAAGGTGTGCAAGCCAAAGAAGTGTTTGACATGGTCCATACTGATATATGTGAGCCATTTTCAACTCAATCTAGTGGAGGCTTCCCTTACTTCATCACTTTTACAGACGATTTCACAAGGTTTGGGGATATGTATCTTATGAAACACAAGTCTGAAGCCTTTGAGAAATTCAAGGAGTACAAGTCACAAGTAAAGAAGCAACTTGAAACAAGTATCAAGACCCTTCGATCAGATCGATGAGATGAATACTTAAGTAAAGAATTTCTGGATTACTTGAAGCTTCATAGAGTCCAATCACAATGGATACCTCCTGGAACGCCACAAATGAATGGTGTTTCTGAAAGAAGAAATCGAACCCTATTAGATATAGTTAGATCCATGATGAGTTTCTCAGCTCTACCAACATACCTTTGGGGCTATGTATTGCAAAGCTCAATTTATATTCTGAACATGGTTCCTTTAAAGTCAGTAGAGAAAACTCCATATGAGATATGGAATGGCAACAAGCCAGCAATAAAATACATGCAACCCTGGGGATGCCCGGCATATACAAAGAAAATACTTGCTGACAAGTTGAAGTCTAAAAGTGAGAAATATTATTTTGTGGGGTTTCTAAAGGAAACTAAGGGATACTATTTCTATCTTCCTGAAGAACATAAGGTAATTATTTCTAGAAATGCAACTTTCCTTGAAGAAGGCTATGTCTACAAGAAACAGAGCTGCAATGAGATAGAACTTGAAGAAATTCAAGAACCACAAGATAACACAGAAGTTGAACCCTTGTCGAATGACCTAGACAAGGATTCGGTGGAAGTATTTGGTAAAGATTGGGTACTTAGAGTACGCTCTTCAACCAGTGAGAGTGTTGTGAGAGATAGAGCAAAAATGCAAGGCTCTCATACACAATCAATAGAAACGGATATAATAGTTGTACATCATTCCATTCAAAAAATACATAAAATGACATTCCTGAAAGTTCTCAATGTGGTGGATTGTCCAACACACAAAGACCTTCTCAATAAGAATGCAACACACTGAAACGCAAAATAATCAACTCCGTAGGACCACTAGGACTCATCGTCCACGTGAAAGACTTAATCTCCTTATTGAAACACATAATGAGATAGATATTCTTAATGACGATGAACCTACAACCTACAACCTACAGCGAATCTATGTTAGACATTGATTGGTAGAGATGGCAAGAGCCATGAAATCTGAGATGAACTCGATGTATATCAATCAAGTTTGGAACTTGGTTGATTTGTCAATAGGGGTTAGATCCATAGAATGCAAATGGGTCTTCAAGAAGAAGATTGATGCATATGGCAAGCTATAGACTTATAAGGCAAGATTGGTGGCTAAAGGTTATAATCAATGGTCTGGGGTCGATTATGATGAAACATTTTCACCTATTGCGAATATTAAGTTAATTCGGATTTTGCTTGCAATAGCCGCATACTGTGATTATGACATTTGGCAAATGGATGTTAAAGTTGTCTTCCTCAATGGTAACCTAATTGAGGAGATATATATGATACAAACTGAGGTTTTTACATCCAAGACTAAGACCAAAGCAGTATTCAAGCTACAGAAGTTCATTTATGGTCTTAAGCAAGCCTCAAGGAGTTAGAATATTTGCTTTGCCAAAGCAGTCAAATCGTTTGACTTTGTTAGAAGCAAAGAAGATCTCTGCATTTATAGTAAGCGCAAGGAAAGGAGTATCGTATTTATTGTTATATATGTAGATGACATATTAATAATGGGAGACAATAAGACTCTCATACAATCAGTCAAGGAATGGTTATCCAACACCTTCATGATGAAGGACTTGGGTGAAGCCTGCTACATTCCTGAATTAGAATCTATAGAGATAGACGTAATAGATTGTTGGGGTTGTCACAGTCCATATACATAGAAAAAATGCTAAGACGATTCTATATGGAAAACTCCAAGAAGGGAGGTCTTCCTATGGGTCAAGGCATCAAGTTATCAAAGAATGATAGCCCTTCTACTGTTGCAGAACTTGAACGCATGAAAAGAATCTCATATGCTTCAGTTATAGGATCAATCATGTATGTCATGACCTGTACGAGGCCAGATGTGGCCTATGAACTTAGTATGACTTGCAAATTCCAGCAGAATCCTGAAAAGAACACTGAAAAGAAGTCAAGAGTATTCTTAAGTATCTTAGATGAACTAAATAATATTTCTTAGTCTACGGTGGAAAAGAGATGTTAGTGGCTACTGGGTACACTGATGCTAGCTTCTAGACAGATCTTGATGACTTCAAGTCTCATTATAGATATACCTTCATTTTCAATAGTGGAGCAGTGAGTTGGAAAAGTTTCAAGCAAGCAACAACTGCCGATTCGACAACTGAAGTCGGGTACATTACTGGATCCTGGACCCGATCCGGATTCGGTGGATCCAAATCCATTTTATACGATATGGATCTTCAAAATTTGGACCCGACGGATACGGATCAGACCTGGATCCATTTATGATGGATCGGATCTGGATATGGATCTTGTCTTTGAGATCTGTATCCGGTTCAGATCCGACCCGTGAATTCGTTTTTTATTAAATACATTATACATTTATACATCCATAAGAGTTAACTTAATCATGTTCTCTATGACTAAATATTTCAACATTAAGTACCAAGTAGTTGATTGTACCTAATTGAATTCGGTCATCCAGTCTTAAGGATGACTGGAAAATAAAATGGGTTCAAATAGAGCTTAATAGTTAGATGATTAAGATCACAACTGACAACTAGTAAAGGATTAAAAGTAGCTGATTGAATAATTTAGATAAAATTTCTTTTTTGTTTCTGTAAAACTAAATTTTACTTGAGCAGAATTCAACACCTTCTAGCATCGGCTGTATCTGGGATCCTGTAAAATGGAAGAAATTTACACGTACTTGCATTCAGAATAATTGTAAAAAGTGATTAGTTAGCCAAAGAAGCAACATAGAGTATGGTCAGCTCAATCAAATTTCTTGGCAATAATATGAAACCATCTACACTGGAAAGCAATACTGCCTTCTTTTGCAATAACTAGCAGTAGAATGTCGCCCTTATCTCAATTGGACTTATTCTACTGTATTAGTACTTTTTTAAGAAAATCAATATTTAAAAGATTATCACGTAGTTGATTGAATGGTTTAGCTAGCATTTCTTTATTTGCTTTTAGGTTCAGTTCAAAATTTTAGTAAAAGAATGAGTTCTTGATGTATTTGATAGCAAATAATTTTTTGTTTTTTCATTTTTCTTTCTGAAACTAACATTTACTTGTTTGGAAATGAAATAGAGCAGAATAGGTTAGATTATTCAGATAACATGTTGAATGTTTGAATATTATTAAGGCAATTTTTTTTATATGTGGATCCAGATCCGATCCGTGGACCCAGTGAATCCGATAGATCTAAATTTGGATCTGATTTTTATGGACCCGATGAATCTGGATCTAATAGGATTCGGTCCAGATCCTATCCGTTGTCATTTCTAAACATTATCTGTATCCGGGTCCCCACCTGTACGCTACACGTTGATGAGAAAGTGAAGGGACCAAAAAAAGGATTGTTTTTTAGTCTCGAGGATTAATGAACTCTGTCGATTGATCCTTCATTAATTAAGGATATAGTCAGGCTCCAATACGGATATCGAACACCGATGAAAAATCCAAAAAAATGCTGGTTATAAAAGATATAATATTTTTTGAAAAATATTCCTTTTATTTTCTCATGTTTAGTAAGTCAAAATTTTCAAAAATAGTTTTTCTAGAAAAATAATGTTAAGAAAAATGAAGATAATGACTTCTGTAGAAGAAGAAGGAAAAACAAATTTGATGAGTATCATTTCCACACTATTTATCTCCCTCTCATCCTCCAACACATCCCACCTTCCATAGCCCCCTTCCCCACCACCCCTAACTACGCTTCTATCCCATATTGTTTGAATAAATGATAACTTACCAAACAGTAAAATATAAGTAAGAAAATTACTTATTTTTCTGAAACATATTTTTGGTGAAAAGCATTTTCTTTCCTACTAAACACACCCTTAAGGTGTTAACTATTGAAGGAAAAAAAGAGATAAAAGGAAAAAATAATTGCTGGTCATAGAAAAATATCTCATCACCTTGGCTATAAAAAAATTATAGATATGTAGGTACTTTTTCCGTCTCATTTTAAATGTCTTTTTAGCCCAAAAAAATACTTCGTGATACAGTAACTTGAAAATCAAGATAAAATTAATTATTTTTTCAGTTATACCTTTGCTATTAACAGGGCAAGAAATACTCATTTTTCAATAGTAGCAATTCCAATAAGAATTAAACAAGGACAATTTGTTGGAAGAAACAGAAGAAGTGGTTAGGAACAAAAGTACATAATAATGACCATTCACTTTGATTTTTTTATACCGTTGATACAACAATAACTAACCTGTAAGACCAGATCAATTATGCTACTACTATTGACAAAATCGTGTATGCTATGCTAGTATATTAATAAAGTCATATTCATTTTCCTTTTAATTTGTTTCATAAACAAACCAAAGCAATCAAGAAAGAAACTAACAACCATGGCTGAAGTACTTGTCTGCATTGTGCTTGACCAATTGGGCACTTTCATTGTGGACCAAGTTAAGGGACAAGTAGAGGAACTAAGAATGGCTATTGGGATCAAGAAAGAGATCCAAAATCTATCTTTTAAGTTGAAAATGATAAAAGAAGCATTGGATGATGCCGAGAGAAAAAGGGTCAAAGACAAAAATGTTAAACATTGGCTAGAAATGCTTGAAGATTTTTCCTATGACACAGAGAATGTGTTAGATGAATGGCGCAAAAGGATTCTCCAGCAAGAAATTGAAAGAAATGAGGCTCCTGCTGGTGCTGCTTCAATTCCTAGGAAGAAAGTAAGTTACTTTCTTCTGCCTTGTTGTTTTACTTTCAAGAATCTTGAGGTCAATCGCGATATTGTTCGTAAAATAAAGGAATTGGATGTGAAGTTAGAAGAGATTGTAAGAGAAAAAGATCAGTTCAATTTTGTAGTTAGTACTGCAACTAGTAATGTTGTTGTTTCTGATCAAGATGTGTTAAGAAGAGTTATGACTACAGGTATTGTTGATGAATCAGAAGTACATGGTAGAGATTCTGATAAAGATGTTGTAATAAGGAAGTTGCTTGAGAGAAGTAATGATCAAGAAAATGGCCCCCTTATTATTTCTGTTGTGGGTACTGGTGGGATTGGAAAAACAACACTTGCCCAACTAGCTTATGGTGATAAGAAATTGAAAGGTCATTTTGATGAAAGAATTTGGATTTGTGTATCAGACCCTTTCGATGAAGTCAAAATTGCAAAAGCTATTCTTGAAGCTCTAACTAAAAGCTCTCCGAATCTGTCTCAACTTCATATGTTGTTGGAAAGAATTCAAGAATGTGTCTCTAAGAAAAGGTTCTTTCTTGTGCTAGATGATGTATGGTCCGAAGATTATTCTAAATGGGAACCGTTGAAGAATTCCCTCAAGGATGGAGCTTCGGGAAGTAGAATCTTGGTTACATCCAGGAGTGAGAGGGTTGTGAGAATGATGGGCAGTTCTTACATGCATCGGTTGGGACAAATATCAGATTCGGATTGCTGGTCATTGTTTAGTCGGATAGCATTTTCGGGAAGGACTCACGAGGATCGGGAGAATTTAGAAGATATTGGAAGGAGAATTGTTCGAAAGTGCAAAGGATTGCCACTTGCTGTAAAGACTATGGGAAGTCTCTTACGTTTTAAGGTTACGGAGCAAGAATGGCAAACTGTTTTAGACAATCAAATATGGGAATTAGAGAAAGTGGCAATAGACCTTTTTCCTCATTTGTACTTAAGCTACGACGATTTGCCCCCAATCTTGAAGCGTTGTTTCTCATATTGTGCCATTTTCCCTAAAGATACAGTCATAAATGTAGACAAGTTGATCAGAATTTGGATGGCACAAGGTTATCTCAGCACAGTTGAAAATAACCAACAGGAAACAAAAGGACGTGAGTATTTCATGAACTTAGCTATGCGCTCTTTCTTTCACGAGCTGGAGACAGATGATAAAAATGCAAGTGTAATAATATCTTGCAAAATGCATGATGTAGTTCATGATTTTGCTCAGTTTCTTTCAAGAAAAGAATGCTATAGCATCAGAGGGACCGAAGCAACTGAAAACAAAGAAAAAATTCTTAGTGTTTATCATTTATGCTGGGAGAGAACTGATAGTGCAGTAACTCCTATTTCTGTCTGTGATATTGGAAGGATACGTAGTCTTTTTGCTGAACACTTGCTAGCAAAAGAGCTTACTCGAGATCTACTCAAAGGTCTTAAATGTTTAAGAGTTCTAAACTTACATGGCTGTGGAATGCAACAACTCCCTGAAGAAATCGGAAATCTATTTCATCTAAGGTATATTGATTTAAGCGGAAGTCAAGTGGAAAACTTGCCTGAAGCCATTTGCTGGTTGTGTAATCTGCAGACCTTAGATCTTCAAGGATGTAAGCGTCTTTCAAGACTTCCTCAACAGATAGGAAAACTGATAAACTTGAGACACCTCATTACAACTGACACACCCAAGTTGGAATCTTTTCCTCAAGGAATTGGAAGTCTAACTCAACTTAGGACTTTGAGTGACTTTATAGTTGGGAAAGGATCGAGCAAGTTGGGGTATATCGGAAAATTGAACCAACTTCAAGGGTATGTATCTATCCATGTGATCAACAGCTTGAACGATGCAGAAGACGTAGTTGAAGCACAGAAGGCAGCATTAAGAAGCAAGACGCACGTTAAAGAACTTCGTTTGAATTTCTATTGGGCTACTGAGGTAAGAATGGGTGTGATGGAAACTTTAATACCACCTCCAAAACTTAGAAATTTGACAATCAATGGATACAGAGGCACTCAATTTCCAACATGGATAACATTGTCCCTTAATAATCTTAGAGTTCTTACACTAAGTGAGTGCTTTAACTGCACTTTTCTGCCACCTTTAGGTAAGTTACCATTTCTTGAAATTCTTTGGATAAGGCTTATGGATGAATTGAAAAATGTGGGAAATGAATTCTTGGGCTTACCAGGAACAATTGAAGCATTTCCAAAGTTGAAGAAATTGAGATTTTCATATTGTTCAGAGTGGGAAGAATGGACAAACTTAAAACCAGAAGTTGGTATTTCAGTAATGCCTAGTCTTAAGGAGTTAGAATTAAATTGCTGTGAAAAGCTTAAGAGCCTTCCATATTGTCTCATGAAGAAACTGTCATCACTAGAGTCTCTAAAGATCAAGATGTGTCCTTGTCTTGAACTTGATTGGAATGAGATATCTCATATTCAGAATATAGAAACTCATAATGGAATGTGAGGAATGTAGAGAGAAGGGATGTCACAATTTGAATTTTGAATAAACAACCTTTTGATTTTTTTTCTCATTTTCATGTTGAAAAAGTAATAAGAATGAGAGATGTTAAGTTTTTTATCATCCTGGCATCGAGCTATTTTTTGCAGGACCTGGCCAATAGTATCCTCACTGCAGTAGAGTTTACCACCAACTTCAGAATAGATTGGTGGTTCCGAACACTAAAATATCGAATCATGAACGAAGAAAGGGCATGAGAAATAAGCATATTAGACTTATCTGGAGTATGGAGTTGTATCTGTGTTTTGGTGACATGTACATTAAGCATATTATTGTCTTTTTGTAATTGACATGTTGAACTTGTGGTATTCCCAGAATTAGAATTTCAAAAGTTATCTACTACCATTCTTTCCCATCCTTTTTGTCTTGATATATAAATCTTGTATTGTTAAAAGTAGATTAGTGAGTCTCAACAATCAATCAATAAGTTACCTCCATTGGAGTTGTTGAGTGCAGTGAAATGGAATAGTACTAGACAAGCTACCCTCAAGTGTGTGATGACAACATAAGTAGTCGAACAACATTTACTTGATCTTGATATCACCGTTCTATTGTCTTAGATCTCTGAAACATTTTGATCTTGATATTCCAGAAAAAAAATTGGCTATATTATTTCTCTCTCAATTTGTGGTACAGAATATTACATGGTAAGTTGCAGGTAGACAAACATTGCACTGGTGACTACCAGCCACCTCTGCCCCACATCAACTGAAAAGAATCCAGTTTTTTCAATTATGATGGCTCACATTTTATGCTGGAGTTATATAATAAAGTTGTAACAAATGATTAGGCCAAAACTACAGTCTTTATTCTGCAAAATTGATTAGCAGCTCGATTTATCGACATAGAAGGGGCACATTTTGTTGGCTGTTCCTCTTCCTTTCAGATACTTCCTAATGTGTGCCATAACAGTCTTTTTAGTTTCAAAGGTCGGCGAAAAGCACTACACTGCACCGTTAACATTCTCGATATCTTCTTTCTTCAAATGCATCTTCCCTTTGTCTCGTCTAGGGTTTTTTCGTGTTTGATCAGGTTGCCCTCGCTGAAAAATAAACAAGATTTTACCAAGATCAAAATCACTGGAATCAGTGCCATTATCCATGCAAAGGCCTTTTTTATAAGCAAGATTCCCACGTATGAAGTACTTAATTTAGTGTGGTTGTGTTGGACATATTTTGGTGTCTAATATGTATCTAGAATGTGACGGGGTTAAGGGATAAGCCTGGGGTCAACAAGTCATCCCTCCCCCGACACACACACATCTCCAGTTTGGGTCGTGGATTACTGTTTAAGAAACAATGGCAATATTAAAATATGAATTAGGTAGTTCGTACCTTCCTCAGAACAAATGCCAAATAAAGGTAGGCTACCTCCCATTCGTCTGGTGATAGAGTACCTGTTATTAGCAAAATATGTCAATAACACAAGTTTTAGGTTGGCATATGAAACAAGCATCAAAATATCAAAACATACTTGGATGAAAGAGCACAGGCCTATATTCAGCATCCAAGATAACTAAAACTTACTCTGGTCTTGGTTCCCATCACCTAATGCACCGAGCCTCCTCATTAGCTCAACGAACTCTGGTTTCTTCATGTATTCATCCACAAATTCGTGGTTATTCTTCACAAAAACTAGCTCGAAGTCATACTGAATCAAAAAAAAAAACTGTCAGAACAAACCGAGAAGGCAAGAAACATATTATGCCTTCCTAAGTGGCAATCCTTTAAATATCAGTAATTATGCTTTGTATCAGTAAAATTACTCTACCCTCCCCAGACCCCACATTGTGGGATTTCACTGGGTATGTTGTTGTTGTGGTTATCCTAAAATCTACCATGTTCTTGACTTAAATAAAAAGGATAAAAATCAAGAAATGGCACATATACACCTACAATTTTTCGTATTCATTTAAAGGGGATAATAAAGTCAAAAAAACAAATGGCCTGTAGTGAAGAAATATATCCAACAACTAAAAGTGGAAAAGCACACACGCTAATACCTCTTCTGCCATTGCCTTGAAGACATGGAAAGGAACAATCCACTCGGGACAGTCAACAGCATCCTACAATCCAAATATTGACTGTTTATTTGTTGATAAGCAGAGAAATCATATATATTCACACATATATGCAATCAAAGGATTTTCAATATCAGGACCGTAGCTTGTTTTCCAGGATTTAATAGGAGGATAACCCTATGTCAGTTTCCAGGATTTAATAAGAGGATGATAACATTCCAAGCATATAATACATATAATCTTTAGTTAGTCGTGTTAAGATGGATGGGAATTCTCAGCCTGTTGATATATGTACATAAACTATTGTCTGATAAAAAATTAATAAATGAGTTTTGAGCCCAAAAATAGTGTTTGGTTTCATTCATAGCACACAAATCCATAAAAAATAGAGTAAGAACAGTTATTTAGTCTGCTAGAACTTGCAAATCATGGAGACTAATCAAAATGACAAATAAAAATCCTTCAATGTGCATGATTCTAAACGCGTAAAGCAAAAACTGAAATCCGTACATGTATAAACTATCTATCTATAGAACAAATAAGTAAAAAGCATATAAGTGATTCCAATGGAAGCTGAGAATTATGCTTTACAACTAAAATCAACAAAGGAACACGTACACACTAAAATCATTAGCAATAAGCTTAAAGGACGCAGCTAACATCTATAGGAAGGCGTAAAGGTGTACACACCTCCAGATGGAACTTGTATTTGATGCCAAAAGGATTTGAAGATTTAAATTTCTGCAACAATAGATCTTAATACGTGAATACTTAAAGAGTAGGAAAAAACAGAAATTAGAACATTACTAGAAAACGACAACACAATTTACCTTCTCTGAAAATTCTTCATCAAACTTTATCCAATAGACACTATTACCAAAGGCTAGCCCCTCAGCTGCACTTCCAAAGACAAACAGGAACCATATATCAACAGTCTTGTATAAAAAGCAACCGCATAACACATTTCAAAAATTTGCAATGAAACCATCACTCCACTAGTCAGAGTGATGGATACACGGTCACAAAAAATTGGACAATATTAGAATTTATCACAGATGCTTCAAATAAAACACAGAGAAAATCAAACGAGAAAAGGTCATCTAAGATGGTTTGGCTATATCCTACATGGACCTCCAAATGCACCCATATGTAGGTGTGATACTTTTATGATGATTAAAGGTACTAAGGAACGATGTAGACCTAAAATCGCATGAAGGAAAATTGTCTTAAATGACCTACAATCTCAAAATCGGTGCATGCTTAACAAAGAAAAGAATACAATAGAAGCAAAGGACCCATATATACCAACAAGTTAGGATTAAAGTTTTGTTGCAGATGTTATACTTGCATCAGGTCAAATGATTGGTAGAAGTCTTTTGTCTATTTGGATGCTCATATGTAAGGGTAGGAAAAAGAGTTAGATTTAGGTAACTTCTAGTTCTGAAGGAATCCTTATGTGCCTTACAAGCAATTATTTGTCAATACTGGACGAAAATAGGCCCAAGCAGAGGATATAAAGGATTTACATAGCCAACCCAACTAATTTAAATTTGATGCACTTTTGAATGGTTGACTGGATCAGGAAATCAAAGACCCACGCCCCACAGCCCACCCCCATAAAAACAAAAAAAGGAGGAAAAATATGAAGAACGATTTTCTAGTTGCACTTCAGGTCCTTGACCATTTAACTGAAAATCTAGTGATGAGAGTAAGGATATATCACAAAGACATCACATTTATAGATTCAACAGGGACAAGCAGGGCAGAATTGAGCAAAAGATAAACCTTCTCTATACTTCTTGACAATGACATTGGCATCTGGCATTGTTCCAATAAATATTCCTCCAGGTCGTAGTAAAGCTGAGACATTGGCTAGTGCACGCCGTGCACGTGCCTCGGTAGACCACGAATAATGCATAGCAAACTGCACATTTCAAGTTTTCTTAGCTTAGAATCTGTAGAAGGCCACCCGGGAGATGCATAATTTCTGGATAAAGGGCTTTCGCATCTCCAGCTACTAGGCAGAGGCATCCAATTCAGAGGACACTGTACACAACCACCTCTCCTCAACCTCTACTTCACTAAAGTTTTTTCCTTTTCAATTTAAGAAAGATGTGGAGTATACTCCTTTTTTCCGTGAGCTAGTTTGGTAAAGCTTCTGAACAAACTAACGAGTTTTCAAGTTTCATTGGCAAAATAGCAAGTAAAGATGGACAAGAACCAAAAGAGGACAAAGGGAACATTTAACATAGCCAGGAACCAAAATATGGAAGCTTGAGAATAGATATTTACGAGGGCATCACCATATCCAAAACACCTCACATTTGCTCGTAGCATGCGAAGTTGTTTTATAAAGTTATTCAACTCATAGAAGCATGTACCTCTATTGGCTAAGGGATATCAGAAAAGTAGTTCAATTAAGCCATAAAATAACTACTAACTAGTAGGATTTTTTTTTTAATGGCGGTGATGTCTGGGCCAACTTGAGCACACCTTGACTAAATCCACAGGATACCTGCCACCTCCCACTAGCAATATGTTGAAAATATTTTTAAGGTAAAACGATAAAATGTTCATTGAGAACAAAGTCTCAAACTATGTTTTTCACCTAACTCCCTAAAGAACAATGCTAGCTATATTATAGGAAATGCAGGAGACTGACATACCTGACAGCTACAAACATCAAAAGGTGCATCATCTGCTAAAACCCTATCCAAACAAACCTGAAATATACCACACAAGATATCAGTAGAGTCATTCCCCTCGATGTTTCAACAAAAGCACGAAACTGTTCGGAGCATCAGTGGTTTTAAGCAAATATTGATTATCACTACACATACAGCTAATGACATGACATCTATGGTCGTCGAATGTCTAGGAAATGATTCATCATACATTCCTAATCTATACGAAAAGAAAGATAGCAACAAAAAGATACGAATTTTCAGTTCCATCTGAAATAATGAGAAAACTTGATCATGTAGTCAGCTGATTTACCTCATAACAATCTCCACACAGAAGTCTGGAAGGAAACGAAAACTTTTTGCGTCGCTGATGGTGATCTGCATCACCATTATAACGGGTTCGGCAGTCTTCTATCTTTACATAATTCAAGAATAATATCAAAAGTCAGGCTAGCACTCAAATACAATAGAAAAGAAAAACATAAACCTCAAAACCAGAATTTAACATAAATATATAGAGAAATATAATTACTTTACTTGGTCAAAAGAAATATAGAGGAATATAACCTTCTATAAGATAGATAATCATTCCCGTAAATAAAGGAAGAACTCTAGAATGTGAATCTACTAAATGGAGGACTCAATTAAGAAACGCCAGCATCTCCTATGCCTGAATCATTTAGGACTGATGTCAACAGGTTAGAATTTATGCTTCCCATTCATGTTTTATTGCTCAATTATAAAACAGACACATGGAAATAGTTCTGCGACAGACAGAAGATCAACCCTCGTATTCGATTAAACAAATATCACAGGGAAATAATTCCTTACTCCGCTGATTTCTCAGCCAAGGCAGTCTACGCATGCTCCACTTCATTTTAAATTATCTACGGAGAAGCATGCGCACACATGGTTCAAATAGAACAGATGCTACTGGTCAATACTTCTTTATATTTTATAGGCAATTTTGCTGGTCAATTATTCTCGTCAGCCACTAGTTATTTAAATTTGATCAGCTAGTATTGGGGATTATGATAGCAAAAATTACAGGACAGCATTTTGATCAGATGCATAGCACCCTCACAAGCTTTGACCATTGCGGTTGGTCCTGAGGTTTGGCCCACCCAAATTTCTCAGTCCAAAAAAAAAACAGATGCATTTCACCCTCACCCTAAGCAATCTATCTAACATAACCTTTTTCATTTTACTTTTTTTATTGGTAAGGTATTAATCTGTCTACGATAATTTAAAGCACAAAATAGAGATCCTGAGCAAAGAATGTTTTAAAATTGGATTTGGATTGAGTGGATGATGCCGAGCACAATGGAGGAGGTGCCACATAGTTGGGCCTTTAGGAGGAGGAAAGAAGACCGAGAGCATGGGATGTTGCTCCATCAGCATAATACAAGTTGTTTTCCGGATAAGGTAAAATGTTATTAATAAAGGTACCAAGATGGTGCAAAGAGTGCATCATAAGCAGTCAACACCTACAACAGCAAAGCACCAATTACAAATTTCCTAACAAATCCAAAAACTCCATATGCTGATCTAGACTCTCAATTAAACGTCCTTTTCCATGAAAAGGGAAACATGAGAGCTTATGAAGGAGTTGATATTGATTTTATTAAATTGCAAAATAATCTCTAGTTTCTAGTTCATTTTTGGTGTACGCATGACCATGAGATTTCTCTGTGTATAGATGAATAAGATGATTGGGTTTCTTTCATAGAGAATCATATTCTGGTGTAGGTTCTCTATCTTTTGGCATACAGCTTGTATACAGGGTTTACCATCATTAATAACATTATTTATCTCGTAAAAGAAAAGAATATTTCAAAAGTTTAACCAAATCAGAGAGTTATTCCTATATAGCAGACCAACTGCATATAACTAATTTTAAGGAAAAAAGCCCAGCGACTTTTTGGTACTTAAGCAATTAGGCTGCATGCTAGAAAGTTAAAGAAATGTTGGATTTAAAAAAAAAAAGTGATAAGCAGAGTGCTACTAACGATAGCAGAAACATAAACCTATATAACGAGTGAAATCTCACTGAATACATGTCAATTTAGTGGCAGCAAAACATTACGGAACCGCAAATTGGAATGAAGACGGGCTTTTCTCCTTTATTTCTCTTTGCTCGACCGTTGTTATAAACTAAAGAAACCCTTGTGACCAGGCGGGATGCAAAGTCCCACCGCATGGCTTAGAATATCCTCATTATACTCTACTTAAAGCAGTACTCTAACTGCTAATAGCAATAGTAACCTTAAAAAGTTCAATGAATAATATTTAATTATGCTGAGCTGCAAAACATCTAAGTAATGGTAAAAAGCATCTTTCTATGTGTACAAGTCATCAAACAACAGCTGGCATATCTTCTAGAAAGTCATATAAAACGTTAAACAATGTGTAAATAGCTTGCTGAAAGGGAGCTTTGTCATGCAGTGGCAAGCACAGAAGAAACAAAAAAGTATTCACCCAGCAGGAACTTACCGAACCATCGGCTATATCAATACCGACGTAATATCCAATCTTTGCTTTATCCCATTTAATGAGATCGCCTCCCTGATTTAAACAGAAAGTGAAAATAAGATGCATGACTACTTCTTAATTACCACCTAGAAATTTTACTGCCAGAAAAAGTACCTTTCCACAAGCAAGATCAAGAACTGCATCCCCTTTTTTGGCATAAAGTTGAATCAAGACACTCTTGATCTAACACACGAGAAAACCTCATTAGTAATGAACTATGCAGAAATAACCCCACCTACGAATAAACAAGACATACCCAATTGTTAAGTTTCTTTAAATGGATGATAGGACTTGCTTCGCGCTCTTCAAGAGTTTGGTTGGTCCTCGCACTGTAATGATCAGCCACCTTCCTAGCAAAGATTTTTGTACTCTCATCTTCCAGAAAATGAGTGTCGCCTGACACCAGTTCAAACGTCAAATCAAAACCAACTTCTGGCTTCTTTATCCAAAAGGGTTACAACTTCCTAAAGTTTAGCATCACAAGTTCAAATTTTTAAGGCATAATACATCGCCCCTAGCAGTTAAACAACTACCCTGCATAGTAAATAAAATTCAGACATTACAACAATTGTACCAAAACACTTAGGAAATAATAGTATTGTTCTTATTACTAATGCAACAACAACAACAACATACCCAGTGTATTCCACAAGTGGGGCTCTGAGGAGGGTAGGATGTACGCAAACCTTACCCCTACCTTTGTGGGGTATAGAGGTTGTTTCTGATAGACCCTCGGCTCAAAAGAAAAGTAATCGATGCAAAATTGTAACAAAAATAAGACAGCAAATATCAAGATACAAAACAAAGGAAGCAACAAATAATAATACACACTGAAAAGTAAGGAACTATGCGATACCTAGATAATACTACTAAGAAAAGAGAAGATGAGGCTAGCCCCCTACTCTCCTAAACAGAATGTGACATTACTCAACTACCCACAAAAGTTTCTGGGTACCAATTTCAAGATATGAAAACAAAAGATGTTGTTCTATCTTACTACGTTGAACCTGTCACGTACAGAAGATCCTCCTTCTGGTGGGGATGCAATAGACACTCAGTCTAACACAACGATTGAAGTGGGCGAATATATTCAGGTCACAAATGCCCTGAAGTTAACACTGGATGCCTGAAATCATAGTGATTTCAGGTGCAAAAATTGCATTCTGAACGGTCTGTCGGATACAATCTATATTGTGTATTGCGTCGTGAAGACGACAAAGAAGCTATGGGAAAAACTCGAGAAAAAGTACAGCGCACAGAATGCGGGTACTAAGAAATTCATTGTTGAAAAGTTTCTAAAATTTCAAATGCCGGATGGTAAATCAGTGATGTCTGAAATCCAGGAGTTTCAAATGATTCTTCATCATCTGGATTTGGAAGGAATGAAGCCAAATGAGCAGTTTCTGGTTGCGTCTTTGATTGAGAAATTGCCCCCGCATGGAACGAGTTCATGAGTTATCTCAAACTAAAGACAAAAGAAATGGGGTTTGAAGACCTTATCATCAAACTGCAAATACAGGAAGACAATAAAATGGTTATATCTAAGGGAAAACAGCCAATGGAGGCAAAGGCGAATCTGGTTGATTCGAAGGGAAACGCTACAAAAAGCGCAAGTACCTGGGAGACGGCAAAAGCCAACCGATGGAGAAGTTAAAAAAAAATGCCATCACTGTGGAAAGTCTGGTCATATGATCAAAGAGTGCCACAAACTGAAGAGAGAGCAGAAGAAAAAGGCCAAGAACAAAGGCAAGGCCAAGGCTAACGTTGGCCTTTCCTTTAAAAAAATATAATTCCAAGGTTGTTCCCGCGATAGACATTAAGTGCTACTTGCATAAATGGTAAAGGATAAGTTTCTAAAACTTTTAATGATTCCTAACACTTGCGAGTGGGGTATAGAAGGATACCTTATAGGAGATCACATATTTAAGTGCGAAAATATGTCGCTTCAAATGTACGCACTTAAGAATTCAAGGGTTGTCCATGGCCACAACGGACAAAATTATAAGAAGAAATGAATAAGGGGAGTTATTGTGTAGATATCATTGTCTTGATTTACACTAAACACTGATGGTTCAAGATATCACGTTCACCGGGCAGTAAGTAAATCCGATAGTAATCGACTAAGGAAGGTTCAAAGACAAAAGCTACCTTTCCTGATGCAATATTTTTCCGCTGAAAGATTGCTGAACTTTGGCACCCTGTGTGCACCAATTCTCTTTCAAGAGGGGTTTGTTGGAAATTTAACTATGTGAAATTGAGTTTTTCTCGTATTTAACGACTTAAACACGTGCGCCCCGCATGTCGGAAACATCGTTTCTTCGCGCATGCCTAATCTACTAAATGAGTAGATGATATTAGTGTCAAGTATCGTCAAATTTCGTTAAGAAATAAAAGAGATATTGGTACGCAAAGTAAGGTGCTTGAGACATGAATAGATGGATTGTTTTGGCCAAATAAACAAATTTTCCACATAAGTAGAAGATGGAAGGATTGAGTATTATATAAACTCTAGTTTTGAATAAGGGTTTGGGACCACCAAGAGGTAACCCATGTGTTAAGAAGAGGGAACACCTAGGTGAGCTTGGTTCAGGGCTAAGCCCCACATGCGCGCCGCCGCCCGCCCGCCCATCCGGAAGAGTATACAAAAATACACACATATCATCTCTTCTTCGACAGTCTATTTTATATTTATTTTCTTCGCTAAAATCAACCTTGATTTTTATTGTTGATTGTTGTTGTTTTATCTTGGGAGACTATCGTCCATTGCCGTAAAAGTATATATACGGGAAAATTTTGTCTTAAAGATAGAGAGTCACTCAGCTTTTTGTTTTGTTTAACCTTTCTGACACTATTATTACCTACAAAAAAGTAAAGTTCCCAACTTTATGGGTACTAATGCAACAAACAAAAGAATAAATTGTACCCATCAAGTGGGGTTGTTTGAAAACAAAAATAGGAGAAAAACTACCATCTGGGGTTGAGCTAAAACAACAGTAAAGTCTCTAATTTCATTAATATTAATGCAAGAATTAATCAATATGCTATATCCATATAATACCAAGAAAAATGTAAATAAAATCAAGAAAAGGAGGATAAATACCTTCAGGGTTGTGTTTAAATTTGGATTGAGGAGGTCCAAAAGAACTAGAAGATGGAGATTCTGAGTAACCTCTCTTCATGATTTAGAACCAAACAACACTATTAATTATGATAAATCTGAAAACTAATTGAAACAAAATGTATAAATTAACCAATTTGTGAACACTTAGAGGACTGGAAATTAATAAAGGGAAAGAACATGGGGTATATTTGATTTGTTACAGACAAACTTAGTTCATTGGTGTTAACCCTTTTTTGGTTTGTTTTCAACTTTTCAATTTAGTATAAGTTCAGAACAAAAAGGTAAAAGACGGTGGTGGCAGAAAAAAGAAGCAAAATTTCACACAATAAGTAATGTGTCTTTTAGTCCCTAAGCTTTATATTTTACTATTATTCAGTCCATAATGTAAATCCACTATATAAAACAAGGTTCAAAGAAGAAAAAACATATAAAAGCCCCTCAAACTTGTTCACTTAACTTAGTTTAGCACTTTAATTTTAAGGGTGTTTGTTTACCACCTATTCTAATTTAAAGTGATTTTAGTACCCCTTAACAACTGATATGGCAAAAGAATTATTCTCAATTTTTTAAAAGCGTGTGAAACGAAAAAATAACAATGTGTCATCTTCTAATTGAATGATATAATTATTATACTTAATTATTTTTTAATATTTTATTTTCCATTTTTTATTATCTTTTTAATATTTTTTTCTTTCTTTCTTAATCTTTCCTCTTTCTCTTTCTCTTTCTCTTTCTCTTTCTCTTTCATGCTTCTGCACCAACAATTTTCGATGCCATCTCCCTCCTTCACGCCATTCTTTTTTATTTTCTTTTATCTTTTTGTAAATAAATTTAATTGCCAGATTTGATCGAACACATAAATAAAATAAAATAAATATCAAATTAGTTGACGGAAACTTGCACCTTTTTTTCCTATAAGGTTGACCACGAGTATGTTTTATTTCTAAATACTTATTAGATCACCTTCCTTAGGTCTTACCCTTATAAATCGAAATTCAAAATTTAAAAATAGAGATTGAAACTATCCCACCTTCACCGGAATCCGCTAGTTACTTCGTCTTTGCATAGTGCCACCTACACCGATTTGGCGTGAAGTGGTATTGAAATCAGCTAAGCTGACAGCTGAGAAGGAAGTCCAAATGAGTATTGTCAATCACTCCGGTGCGAGTCTCATCAATCGGTACTATGTCGTCTGCGAATAACATACACCATGACACCTCCCCTTAAATTTGTCACGCCAGTTCATCCACCACCAAGGTAAATAAGAATTGGCGAAGAGATGATTCCTAGTGCAGCCTCATCATCATAGGAAAGTGCTCTAAGTCTCCTCTCACTATCTGTACCCTGGTCTTAGCTCCATCATACATATTCTTGATCTCCCTAGAGTATACCACAAGTACACCTCTAGCCTCTAAACATCTCCATAAAACCTCTCTAGGAACTTTATCGTATGTCTTCTCGAAGCGGATGAAAATCATATGTAAGTCTTGTTGAAGTAATAAAATGAAAATGAGTTGGTTAAAGTTGTTAGCAAAATTAGTTAGGTGGTTATTAGATATTTTGGAGAGGTTGTGATATTGTAGTGGTGTATATAAACACATTTACTTGGCCATTGTATAACAACACACATACAGAATATACATTTTCAGAAGCTCAATTTGAGCCCAAAATATCTTTCTCTCTCTTTTACTTACTCTGCTCCTCTTCTCGATTTACACTGGTTTGTGCTATTATCTGTGCATTGATCACTGCTCTTGTGAACTTTAACATGGTAACAGAGCGAGGTATAATGTAGATCGAGAAGATCCAATCGCATACCGTGGAAATCGAAGGATCGATACCTGCAATCGAAGCAATTGAAGTTATACGCAGTGAAGAATACGAATTCAAGCACATGCAGTGAGGAATTCAAGCATATGCAGTGAGGAATTCGAAGGAATCTGTGTATACGATGGAAGAAATTGAAGGATCTGTGTTCAATTGAGATACAATTGAAGAAATCGAAGGTGTATTTCACGAAGGTCGTTCACTTTCCGGTAGCGAAAGTGCTGGTATTTTCGTTCTACTTATTTTATACTTTAATTGACGGTGTTGTAGTTTGAAAACCTAGGGTTTTCTTCATATTTAAAAATCTCGAATCTGTTATTGAGATTGTTGATCTGTTTTTATCCTCATCTGTTTCGAATCGGTTTTTGGTTCGAATTGCTTATCTGGTTAGAGATTTGTTGGCTTGATTCGAGAATTGATGTAGAATTTCATCAAGTTGTTGCGAATTTTGTGCTATTGAAGTTGTTAGGTTCTTCGGTACTTTGAGGAATTGTCGGAGTTACCGAATTCTGAAGTTCCTGGTTGATAATTCTGTTGAATTGGAGAAAAGTGTGTCGTTCGTTGTTATTTTTTTCATGCGAAACTTCTAAAAATATTAACCGCGTTTGGTGATTTCTGCGGTTATATAGACAGTCTTAAAATACTGGTTCTGTGTTGGTGAATAGATTTTGTGTTGATAAAGTTGAATTTGTGTTGTAGTATTATTCGTTCTGTGGAGTTCGAGAAAGAAACCCTAGAAGACAAGAAATCAGATGAAGTGATGGGTGAACAACAAGAACATGAAGAAGAGCAAAAGACAACTGAACCAGAGAATAAAGCTGAAGACAAGGATGATAAAGAGGAAGTAGACAAAAAAGACGCGAAAGAAGAAGAATCAGAGGAGGAGGAAAGAGAAGAAGAAACACCAGTTCAGAAGGAGGAGCCTAAAACATAAATCTCAAGACCGACGAGGGAACGGAAAACTGTGGAGCGCTACTCAGAGTCTTCGGATGCCAGAGGTTCTACGCCTAAGCCATTGTCAATTAGTAAAGGTAGTGATACTCAACTGAAGGATATATCAAATGTGGCTTATAAACTATCCAAGAGAAAACCTGATAACCTGCAAATACTTCACAATATTCTATATGGCAAGAAATCTAAGGTACATAGTTTGAAGAAAAACATAGGACAATTTTCAGGATTTGTTTGGTTTGAAAATGAGGAAAAATAAAAAGGAAAAACCAAAGAGAAGCTGGACAAGTGTGTTAAGGAAAAGCTGCTGGATTTTTGTAATGTCCTCAATATTCTAGTGAGCAGATCTGCTGCAAAGAAGGATGAGCTCTCAGTGAAATTATTAGAATTTCTGGAATCTCCACATCCTACTACAGATTCCTTGCTAGTTGATAAGGAACAGAAGGATAAGAAGCAAAAGAGAAATGACACAGCTAGTAAAAGCTCAGGTTCCTCAGATATCACTACTGGAAAGTCAGTAAAGGCGGTCCCCCAAAACTGAGGAAGAAGACGCTGATGATGAACAACCATCAGATAGTGGAAACAATATGGATTGAGTTGAAGCTCGATTCAAAGAGTCTTTCACAGGTCGATCAAATATTATATTACATGTTTTCATTTGTTTAGCTCAAGACAGGAGAATCAAGGAATTTCTAGCCGGAATTGAACTAGAAATTGAGGGAGGCTCCGCTGCATATCTGAGCTTATTATAATAGCTTGCGTAGGGAGAATCGAGGGATTCTCTAGTCCGAGTGAGACTAGAGAACGAGGGGTTATTTTCGTCGTTTTTGCATAGGAAGAATTGAGGGATTCTCTAGTCCGTGTGAGAATAGAACTAGAAATCTTGCTAGAAAACTAGTCATATCGATCTAGGTAAGTGAGACTAGAGAACTAAGGGTTCTTCATTATTACTATTGCACTTGATGTTGTCAATGTTGTAACTGATGCTGCTATTATGGCTGATGTTACAACAGTTGATGCAAGTACATCTACTGCTGGTTTTGGTTTTGTTATTGCTGAAGTTGTTACTGCTTCTGTTAGTGTAGCTATTGTTGTTAAGTGTTAATGAGTAGTAGCATTGCTGATGTTGGTGCTGCAGCTGGAATAACTGTTGTTGTTTCTAGTGTTGAGGCAGCATTTGTTGCTGCTGGTATTTCCTGCTGCTGCAGGACTGATTTTTGTGTGAATATCTTTGGTGCTATCGCAGCTGCTGCAATGATGTTGTCTTCCGCAGGATGATTTTGTGTTGGTATTGTTGGAAGATATACAGTTCCAGAGTATGTATGTTCACTGTGTTGTTGCCCACTGATGTTGTTGCCCAATATATTGTTGTTCACTGTAATTCATGTCCAAGTTAGGAATGAAGAATGTCTTCATATCTCCTAGCTTGCGGGGTGTTGAAGTAATAAAATGAAAATGAATCGGTTAAAGTTGTTAGCAAAATTAGTTAGGTGGTTATTAGATATTTTGGAGAGGTTGTGATATTGTAGTGGTGTATATAAACATATTTACTTGGCCATTGTATAACAACACACATACATAATATACATTTTCAGAAGCTCAATTAGAGCCCAAAATATCTTTCTCTCTCTTTTACTTACTCTGCTACTTTTCTCGATTTACACTGGTTTGTGCTTATTATTTGTGCACTGATCACTGCTCATGTGGACTTTAACAAGTCTATCTTCCTCTCCCTATACTGCTCCACCTACCTCCTCATAAGATGAATGACTTCCGTAGTCGAACGCCCCGACATGAATCAAAACTGGTTCTCAGAAATAGACATGCATCTTCTCACCCTCATCTCCACAACCCTTTCCCAATCTTTCATGGTGTGGCTCAGCAGCTTGATACCCTTATAGTTGTTGCAACACTGGATATCACCTTTGTTCTTGTACAAAGGAATCATTGTGGTCCACCTCCATTCTTTGGGTATTCTCCCCATTTTAAAAATGACTCAAACAACTCAGTCAGTCACTCCAAACCTGCGTTCTTCCAAAATTCAACTGGGATCTTATCAGGGTCGGTCGTTCATCCCCTGCGCATCCTGCGAACAACACTTTTAACCTCCTCAATCTTAATTCTTCTACAATACCAAAAATCTCGATACCTAATAGATTGCTCCTAATCTCCCAACACAATGTCTCTATCTCCTTTTTTGTTCAAGAGTTTATGAAAGTAAGATTCTCACCTCCGCTTAATATATGAGTCCTCCACCAGTACTTTGTTGTCCTCATCCTTGATGCACCTCACGTGATCTAAGTCACGGGCCCTCATCTCTCTCGCCTTGGCTAGTTTGTACAACTCCTTCTCCCCACCTTTTCCCTCTAATTCCATGTATAGGTGTTCAAAAGCAATCATTTTCATCGCCGTGACCGCTAGTTTTGCCTCCTTTCTCCCCATCTTATACATTTTCCTATTTTTTCACTTCTCCACCTCATCATTGCTTTCTACCAATTTCACATACGCCATTTTCTTCGCGTCCACTTTCTCTTGAACTTTATCATTCCACCATCAGTCCCCTTGATGTCCACCACGTGTAACGACCCGTTCGGACGTTTAACACGTTAGAACTACGAAAGTAGTATGAGACTATAAGGTATTAAAATAATAGGAGTTTTAATATACAATTTGTGCATGAAATTAATTAAGTGAATTAGTGGGCCAAGACCACCACCCTTAATAGGGTAACACAGTTTTGATTAAAAAGAAAGGGGGGAAGGGGACGGAAAAACAACAAAGGAAAACAAAGGGAGAAAACAAATGCAAAACCCTATTAATCTAGGAGAAGGGAACGTGCACCAAAAAAGAAAACAAAGAGAAACAAAGAGAAGGGAAACGACAGAAACAAGAAGGAAAAGAAAAGAAAACAAGAGAAAGAAAATCAAGAAAACCCTAGTAGCAAGTAACGAGAAGGAAACGCTCTATTAAATTCAGGTTAGAATCTATTGTCACGACCCGACCCGCTGATCGGTGCCCTACAGGCACCCCGCTGTATACATCGTGAGAATAGCAATGAACATACACAACATACAAAAAAACTTAGACAGTAACCAACAACAGGCTAGCCGATAAGGCCACCTTCCGTAAAATATACTCAATCAACTTGGACATTCCTAAAATAAGCCAAGGATGTCAAATGGACTAGATTGTCAAAATCTTGTACGTCTACCGTACTATATACGTGAAACTAGTCATGCTCAAAAGATAGGAAAAGTTCCACATACCTCTTCGGGTCAAACCACTTGTCAAGTACAAATTCCCGCCCGTAGTATGTCAACCTATAATATTCACAATACGTACATTAAGGCCTTACTTCAAACGTAGAATATTATAAGTGTTAAGTCTCTAAATTCTACGGAAAATCGGACAGCACCTCCTTTGTTTTTACTAACTTTGCCACCTTTTCCAAGGTCGAAATATAATAACCAAACAGCCCCAATTGGCTCACAACAATATAGAAGGTAATCGATGCCAATGAATAACCAAACGACCAATTGGCTCACGATAATATAGAAGGTAATCCAATGCAAATGAATAACCAAATGACCCGATTGGCTCACAATAATAACAATACCAATTCTTATTCAATTTCCATTTCAATCCAAATGGTTTAGTATAACATGATATCAAGCCGCGATCGATTAAACTACTACAATTCTCAAGTAGTAAACATGCGGCGATTCTAAATTAACGACCAAAATTGCATTTCAATTTCAAAAGGCTAATCATGTCATTTTCGGTTCTAGGCTTCTACAATCCATGTCACTTATCAAACTTCATAACACAAATCACATGATCACTTCTAACTTATAATAACGTGGAATCTTCAATTACAAAAGTAAAACGAAGATTATACCTCAATTAGCCCAATTATGATCCAAGATCACAAGTCGCTTCCTTAGCAACTTTAGCTCCTCCTTTCGACGTTCCAATCCACTCCAAGCAACCCTTAGAAGCTTAAGAATAACTCATCTTCAAGTTCCAACTTCAAAGTTGAATAACCCTTTAGGTTTTCGCCATGACTAATACGAAAAACGCCTCTTTTCCAAATCTTTCTTTGAGAAAACCTTACAATACTCTTAGGAACCTTGTTTAAAGTGGGAATTATTGGACAAGAATTGAAAATTTTCCTCTTGAAACTTGTCAAACCGTGAGCTTCCATAGTGAGCAAGACAAGATTTCAATTTTTTTCTAAGTGTAGAATGACAAAGTCTTGCTACTAGTAAGATTATATAACAAAATGGAAGGTCTAGATTAGTACATATGGATGGCTCGGATGTGTTTCACATGGATCTTGCCCAGTGGCCCTTGACTTTTAGTCAACAATGTCAAGCTAAGTCATTTGCAAGACTTGTCTTCCTAACAATGGTCAAATGACCCTTTTGTCCTTGTTAAATTTCGCCCAAGACAACATAAGGGGGTGACACGTGTCTCCTCCCATTAAATCACAATATTTCGCTTTTCCGACAAATCCAAAATTCGATAAATTTTACTCGCCTCAAACCTTAACATTTGAGTTCTTACGCACGTTCTAAAAACATATCACGAATTTCCGGTGTAACATTCTTCCCCTTAGAAACATTCGCCCCGAATGTTCTTTCGAGTCCAACTTAAAGATAGCGACATAGTCTCCTTACAACCCCTACATACCAATAATGCCACGGTGGCCACATACTAAAATGCCAACTGAACCCCATGTGTCAACGCTTGTTATCTGCATAAAGCTTCACGACTCTAAGCTTACAAATAATCTTTCCGGATAAGCTTCGCTTTATCCACACTCACGAATCAAGTCCGATCAAATAATCGAACCTCGCCACGCCAACCCACCAACCGGCGATCTACACTTTCTTACATACAAGGCCTCATACAGGTCATCCGAATACTGGAAGGGTATCTGTTATTGTACTCAACACAACAAGAGACAATTAACCCTCCCGGCTATTTCTGAAATCAAGAACACAGGCCCGCATCCTATCCTCAGGTGCCTGGATAGTACGCCTTGCTTGTCCATCGGTCTGAGGGTGTATTGCAACACTGAGACTCACCTGTGTCCCTAATCCCTCCTGAAAAACCTCCAGAAGTTATCCGTAACCGAGCTCATCTGTCGGTCATCATAAACGTAGGAACCCGTGCGATCTCACAATCTCTCGCTATACAAGCAAGCATAATCCTCACCAGTAAGGGTCCCAAATCTGAAAAACACTACTGGTTTCGCAAATTTAATTACCATGACCCCTGTGAGTCGCACTTCCTCCGAGCACGATGCCACCAGAACAAGATCTATATTAATTACCTCTCATATCTAGGTTGGGATTTCAATCGTTCGCAATAGCCAGCTGGGCTTCGGTGCTCAACCATGACTGCTACTATCTCGGACACTAGCGGTAACTCCGTATGTCCCTTTTAGGTCATCTTACCCATACATACTCGAGGTCACGACACGACTTAGTCGGCCCCAAACAATTAGGGCAATAAGCGCTGTGTGCCTCCCTAAAACTGGCGACTAGTCTGCGGCCAGCGGTACACGCAATCTATCCTCATCTCACAAGACTTATCCGTGCTACTCAACGTGCTCTTCTCTCCTGAGAGTCGTATCTCGATATCAGATCATAATCGGATCTCATATCACGCCTCTTTACTTCTCAACGATGGAAGACTGCAACCTCTCGGATCTGAACTTCATTAACCTTGAAACCAATAATCGAACCCCAGGCTCGTGGCGAAGAATCTTACGGACTACATCCTGTCTATTTGGCTGCCCATCTGGCAGACTACCCTTAGGTCCATCACAAAGAGTATATGTAACTATCTTGGCTTTCCCCGGATGGTATAGGATATCAATATCACAATCCTTGAGTAACTCTAACCACCATCGGTGTCGCAAATTCTACTGCCTCAGTCTGCAGATATACCGGAGGCTTTTGTGGTCTGCACAAGTATCCACATGAAGTCTGTATATACGTCATGCCCCCAAATCTTCAAGGCATGATTTAAGCGCCAACTCTAAATCGTGAGTGGCGCATTTCCTTTCCCGCTTCCCTAACTAATGGAAAACATAGGTTCTAACCTTATCGGGTTGCGTCGGCAAGACACTATTGAACACCCAACGTGTTATCATCAAAACCTAACCTCTAGTCTTTCAGGAGGAGTTAGAACTGTAGTCGTGGTCAACTTGTCTTCCAATAACTGAAAGTCTTTCTCATTCCTGCGAAATATTCGGGTATCCTTAATCTCACTTATGGTTCCTGTTTCCCTTTTTGTTGCAACCAAACTTGGTCACTAAACTTAGACTTAATTCCTTTGCTTGCCTCATGGCTAAGACTTACTGTCAATCACAATTTAGGGGGGGAGGTTTCCTTGATCTCGTCAAGTAGTAACCCGGTTTTCCTTTCCCAGTTTGTAGAGCCTATAACTAGGTGTTACCACATTTTCTCGAAATGTTCTTACTTCCCATTATTTACTAATGGTCTTTACACTAGTCTAGGGTAAACATATCTCGTGCAACCTATTTTTAACCATAGTCGTATTCTCCTTTATTATTCTGGTCATATCCTGCGTCTAACAACATGGGTACATGCAACCCCATGTCATAATCGCCCTTTTCGTGGGAAGAGAACTTATCTCCTATCTTGAACTTTCCTTGGAGTCACAACCCTACTCATCTGGTCTCTTGCGGTCCAGTAATTATCTAATCATCACGCCCCGCCTTTAAGTTCGTGTAGATTTTCCAACCTATCAAAGATGCCCTCAGCTTTCCGCCGGCAGCACTCGTACTTATTTTTATTCTTGCCTTGTACATTTTCCTGAAATTATCCGGAAGGTCGTGTACGACCGCCACACAAACCAACTCAAGTACCTCGGGCACTTAAAATAACTTCCTCCAAATTCAATTATTACATACTTCTGCGTCAATTTACACCAAGTAAACAAGTCACACGGACTTAAAAGAAAACAATGTCAAAGAAGGAAGGATAATTCATCGTTACCACCACTTCTCTTCCTTTCCACTCGATGGCAAACTGCCAGGAAAGTACCAATCAATCTCTCTTATGTAGTCCACGTTGGCATAACAAGAGGCCAACTAGCCCGAACTCATAATGACCTCGATATGCGTCATGCTAACTCTGCTGGGTCCAACGACTTTATCGTTACCGTCAATTATTATCTAACCGCTCAGCTACCACCCAACACTCACGGGTGTAGTCACCTCGAAAGGTCCTCATGGATTCAGGTTCCATTTCCTTATTCTTGGTTACTCTCTTTCTTACTGGTCGTACTCTTCCCGTACTCCCAAACTTATTCTAGCGTACGTACATAGCCTTCATACTGTTTCGGGCCTCAAATCTCTGGAGTTGCTAAATTAAACAATACAAGGCCCATTCCGGCTCTCACAACCTGGTTCCGGTGGAACACGTCCACGAACCCGTAAAATGGCTAACTAAACTTGGGCCTTGCACCCTCGTGACCCTGTCACATAGCGGGACTACTACTAACTGATCCCATTTCCTTTCAAGTTATGGGGCGACCCTAAATAGATCTGACCCACTCTGGCGTCGTCTTAACTCTTTTCCTAGTGCTGTCTAACTTTTTACTACAGAAGGCCTTATATACCTAAGGTCTCGGTGGTTATCAACATTTTTAGGCTCGCAATTTCCATGCTCCAAGCCTATCTTATCACCTAAATGGCAAGGTACAAGAACTTCTCGTAATATCATAATCGTGTTGTCTTGACCACAACAACCATACTTTCTTCGTCCGGATCTCGCCCGTACAATTCCCTTAAGCATACCACGTAGCTTAAGTTGCTAACATAGTCTTCCACTTAGTCTCTTAATTAACTTCTTAAGTGTCCATTACCTTTTCCGATAACTCATCATTTCCTAATTATCTCAAATTAGCACGTAAAACCTTGATGAGAATTCATTAAACTGTTTCATACCTTCCCGGTATTTATTTAGTCCCTTCCAAATCCTGGTAATCTAAATCATTCTAGGCAACACGCGTCTGACCCTCATACATAAATTCGCATAGTTGTATGTCACAATACCAACTACAACCATTACCAACCTGGATACGCAATCCACGTAATCCTTCCTGGGTCATCGCCTTTCGTGGCTATGCAAACAATCATAACTTGTTAGGGAGAGGCGACCCTAACCATACAAACTCTATCGCACGATCTTAGAGTGAGAAGAATGGAAACCAATCCTAAATGTCCTGCGACCTCGATTATAGATGTGGTGCACAACACACCGATAATCAAGACTTACTAGACACGATGCGTAGACACTTTCCGAGGACTAATCGCTCGATACCACTTTGTCACGACCGACCGGGCGCGTGCTACCACAGGCACCATCGGTATACATCGAGAATAGCGTGAACATACAACATACAAAAAACTTAGACAAGAACCAACAACAAAGCTGGCGATAAGGCCACCTTCCGTAAAATATACTCAATCAACTTGGACATTCCTAAAATAAGCCAAGGATGTCAAATGGACTAGATTGTCAAAATCTTGTACGTCTACCGTACTATATACGTGAAACTAGTCATGCTCAAAAGATAGGAAAAGTTCCACATACCTCTTCGGGTCAAACCACTTGTCAAGTACAAATTCCCGCCCGTAGTATGTCAACCTATAATATTCACAATACGTCCATTAAGGCCTTACTTCAAACGTAGAATATTATAAGTGTTAAGTCTCTAAATTCTACGGAAAATCGGACAGCACCTCCTTTGTTTTTACTAACTTTGCCATCTTTTCCAAGGTCGAAATACAATAACCAAACAGCCCCAATTGGCTCACAACAATATAAAAGGTAATCCAATGCCAATGAATAACCAAACAGCCCCAATTGGCTCACAATAATATAGAAGGTAATCCAATGCAAATGAATAACCAAACAGCCCCAATTGGCTCACAATAATAACAATACCAATTCTTATTCAATTTCCATTTCAATCCAAATGGTTTAGTATAACATGATATCAAGCCGCAATCGATTACAACTACTACAATTCTCAAGTAGGTAAACATGCGACGATTCTAAATTAACGACCAAAATTGCATTTCAATTTCAAAAGGCTAATCATGTCATTTTCGGTTCTAGGCTTCTACAATCCATGTCACTTATCAAACTTCATAACACAAATCACATGATCACTTCTAACTTATAATAACGTGGAATCTTGATTACAAAAGTAAAACGAAGATTATACCTCAATTAGCCCAATTATGATCCAAGATCACAAGTCGCTCCTTAGCAACTTTAGCTCCTCCTTTCGACGTTCCAATCCACTCCAAGCAACCCTTAGAAGCTTAAGAATAACTCATCTTCAAGTTCCAACTTCAAAGTTGAATAACCCTTTAGGTTTTCGCCTTGCGACTAATACGAAAACGCCTCTTTTCCGAAATCTTTCTTTTGAGAAAACCTTACAATACTCTTAGGAACCTTGGTTTAAAGTGGGGGAATTATTGGACAAGAATTGAAAATTTTCCTCTTGGAAACTTGTCAAAACCGTGAGCTTCCATAGTGAGCAAGACAAGATTTCAATTTTTTTTTCTAAGTGTAGAGAATGACAAAGTCTTGCTACTAGTAAGCTTATATAACAAAATGGAAGGTCTAGATTAGTACATATGGATGGCTCGGATGTGTTTCACATGGATCTTGCCCAAGTGGCACTTGGACTTTTAGTCAACAATGTCAAGCTAAGTCATTTGCAAGACTTGTCTTCCTAACAATGGTCAAATGACCCTTTTGTCCTTGTTAAATTTCGTCCAAGACAACATAAGGGGGGTGACACGTGTCTCCCTCCCATTCGTCACAATATTTCGTTTTCCGACAAATCCAAAATTCCGATAAATTTTACTCGTCTCAAACCTTAACATTTGAGTTCTTACGTACGTTCTTAAAAACATATCCTGGAATTTCCGGGGTGTAACATCTATGTTTATGGTTGAGTTAATCTATTTATAATCCTTATAATGATGTGTTGTAGAATGAAATCAATTTTTTTTAAGGAGTCATTACACGAAAATTCCACAATCCGTTTGAACAAGAGAAACTTGAGGGATTATCATGGAATAACGATTGCAGCATCTTGTAAAATGTGAAAACTGTATAAATCTGTAAAGAATATAAAAGTATGGACTGAATGAAAGTTGTATATTACTCTGTTCCCGTCAGTTTTATATCTTACGGAGACAAATCCGACTTATGATTTGAAAGTTATGACTGTTTAAAGTTTCTGTCTCGTTTTACCGAAACCCAGGCGACACAGAATATAAAACGTAAAACATGTACAAATACGTAAGGAATATGAAAATATGGGCTGAATAAAAGTTGTATATCTCTTTGTTCCCGACAGTTTGAGATCTTACGGAGATAAATCCGACCTGTGGTTTGAATGATATGACTGTTCAAAGTTCTGCCTTGTTTTACCAAAAATATCTGGAAAGTTGAAAGAAAGGAATGTTATTTGAAATTCCTGGAGTTATGCTAATATTTTTATATGTGTAGGGGTTTGTTCATACAATGAAATGGTAAAAATATTGTTAATATAAATATAGCAAGGTGGGTGTCCTTAGATTCGTATTATAACGTAGTTCGCATATTTTCTATATTTAAATCGTTCAGAGGCTCTACGCAAGGGGAAGACAATGGTTTGATTGTTCGTGGAACCCGCTCGACATTGAGGTAGGTTACAGTTTACTTTAGTTAGACTCTGATTAGAGAATCATATGTAGTCGTAGGAAGTGACGGGGATAGCATGATAGGCCTTCGGGCAGGAAGTGGAGATAAATTACTATTATGTTGGTTCCGTCAGCTGTTATATGGGCTTGTCGCCATATATGTTATTTTCTGTGATTATCACCTGATTTGACTTGTACTTGTTGATTGTATATTGGTGACACGTGTTGAGACTTGATATCATGCCTGACATACTTTCCATATTATTTGGTGGTGATGGTGAGGTGAGAGAATGAGAGTGATTGCCTCCGAGGTTTCTGCCGGAGGGCGGGAGTGATTGCCTCCGAGGTTTCTGCCGGAGAGCGGGAGTGATTGCCTCCGAGGTTTCTGCCGGAGAGCGAGAGTGATAGCCTCCGAGGTTTCAGCCGGAGAGCGGGAGTGATTGCCTCCGAGGTTTCTGCTGGAGAGCGAGAGTGATAGCCTCCGAGGTTTCTGCCGGAGAGCGGGAGTGATTGCCTCCGAGGTTTCTGCCAGAGAGCGGGAGTGATAGCCTCCGAGGTTTCTGCCGGAGAGCGGGAGTGAGAGAGGTGACATTGCATTGCATTGCATTCATCCACTCATATTTTGACTGATCATTTGGTGAATTATATTTGTCTTGGTTGATTTCATGATTTCTTTACACTTTGCTTGTATATGATACGTGACCATGCCTGATTACTCTATGTGCTACTTGTCGGTTCAACTTCTTCATGCGTTATCTAATTACTGTCGGTCTACTTACCGGTACTAGTGTTGTACTGATACTACTCTTGCTGCACTTTTGCTGAGTGCAGAGTACGGTCCAGGTTCCAGTTCTACGCCCCGTGGCTGATTCACGAGACAGGCATCTTCTAGTCATTCAGGGTGAGCTATTTGGTCGTCTGTGGCCCCTGAAGGGCTTCTTAATTAATTTCATTTTTCTTTGGTTATTGACAGACAATATGTAGCCTTCGGGCATTCTTTCAGACTTGTTAGTGCTCTTGTACCCGTTTGACTAGATTTTGGGGATTTAAGTGTTTAAGACTTATAATTTCTTTTTCCTTATTTATTTTTCCGCTATTTAACCTGTTATTGAGAGTGTGGTTCGCCTACTCGGGGGAATAGGGTAGGTGTCATCACAACTCGTGATTTGAGTCGTGACACCACGGCTACGCCGTGAGACCCCTAATACTTCTTTAGCCACCTTCCGAATTCAACTGGCTGTCATGTCTCATATACCGGTTGTGTCCCCACTACTTCCCCAAGCCCTCTAGGTCATCAACATTTCCCTATCTCCTTTGCACTAGTCATGGTCAAACTCCCATTTGATTCTCAACCTCTCATCCACAACCCTTCTCTTTTTCTCCATCTTGATCTCCAAATTCATCACCAAAAGCTTATGTCAGGTTGTAAGACACTCCTTCGGAATAACCTTGCAGTATTTACAAAGACTATTGTCAACCTTTCTAAGGAGTAAAAAGTCTATCTAAGTCTTAGCCACCGAACTATGGAAAGTCACTAAGTGTTCTTCCTTCTTCAGGAACCTCAAATTGGCTATCACCAACCCAAAAGCTCTAGCGAACTCTAAAAGTGAGACACCTCCCCTGTTCTTGTCCCCGAGGCTAAAGCCACTATGCACGTCATTGTAGCCCCCGGAAGTGATCTGATATTTCCATTAAAATCCCCTCCTACAAATAACTTCTCGGTGGGTGGTACACCTGCCACTACCTCATCCAAATCCTCCCAAAAATACATATTCTCATCCTCGTCTAAGCCCACCTGCGGCGTGTAAGCACTAATAATGTTCATAGTGGACCCTCCAACTACTAACTTAATCGTCATCATCCTATCGTTGACCCTCCTAACCTCTACCACCCGGTCTCTTAGCTCGTTTTCTTCCCCATTCCTATATCCCGACCTACTCGAGAATCATAACTTATATATGTCCACCTCCTTAGCCTTAGGTCCTAGCTATTTGGTCTCCTGGACACAGGATATATTAATCCCCCACTTCTTAAGAATCTTAACTAGCTCTATAGACTTCCCTGTTAAAGTCCCAATGTTCCAAGACCCTATTCTCAGCCTAGCATCTCCCTTAACCCGCTTACCCCCCTAACCCTCGTCCCCGTCCCCAACCGAGAATATGACGCTGGTCTACCATCAGTTGCCAAAGACACTAAAGCGACTATAGACTAATCAACTATTTACCCTAAAACAAGCATAAATCAATGCAAAAAACACAAATCAATGTGAAAATTGATGCAACAAAATACAAATTAACAAGAATCTAGATATAAGTCTAGCCACTACGACAAGAATGATAAAATATGCAATTAGTAGAGAAATGGGTTAACGAATGATGCAATGATCTATATAAAATATGATAAAAAGAATCTGATATGATATATTAAAAAAATTAAGAATTCTATTTATCTATTTCTCTTTTTTGGATTTCTCTCCTGTTTTCCCTCCTTATCCTAATTAAACTAAATGTATTTCCAGTATTAATACAACACCTCGTACCAAACATTTGATGACCCCCCCACTTCCATTTCAAGGCTTTGTATGGACGAGTATGTGTACAAGTCATGTCGATCATTTCTAAATTCTGAAACTGCACAATCTATAGAATTGAATGTCCTTATAGAATATGTATCCACATTATTTCTTTAAAATTGTTTGCAGTGTGTGGAGCTCGAACATAATTTTTAAAGATGGTACTTTTTGCCATTGATCTAACAATCAATTCTCATATGTATTCGTTGAAACTTAAATATTTCACCTGTAATACAAGTTGCTATTATACAATGATGAAATTTCTCATGATTAAAAGAGAGTGAAAAGCGCATATAGAAAATTGAAGAAGAAGAAGAGTTATACGTTATATTGAAGAATGTTGACATGATATGAACTTAAAACTAGAATGAAAACCATCAGATCTCAATTTCTTCTTAAATATCCACTTGCTACTTATGGGTTAGAAAACAAGCCCAACTGAACCGGATAAGGCTCGGTCGTCCATCTCTTTCACCCCCTTTTTTTCTTCTTTTTTTGATAACCCTAAAACAAAGAGATGTCGCACCCCTGTCTCGCAGCCCCGCGATCCACACCGGATTTTTCGGCCACCAAATCGGTCGGAAAATCAGATCCTTCTGTCATCCTTCCTTTCCGACATCCTTACCCCCCCCCCCCCCAAATCGTCCCGAATCACTCCTCAAAATCGTCTCCCAAAACCACTCCAAAACTTCCATTTTAATAAAACCTAAGTCGAAATCGAATACAGTTGATGACATCTTGATATATTCTCGTTCAGAAGAGGAGCACGTGGATCATTTGCGAGAGGTACTATAGACGCTCCATGATCGCATGTTGTATGCTATGTTCTCTAAATGTGAGTTCTGGCTAAACTCGGTGGCTTTCTTGGGGCATATAGTATCAGATGAAGGCATTAAGGTGGATTTTCGGAAGATCGATGCGGTAAAGAATTGGGCGAAGCCCACAACCCCTACCGAGGTGTGTAGTTTCTTGGGACCAACATGTTACTAGTGGGGAAAATATTAATATATATATGAACTTAATGCTAGGCAAATCGAAGGATTGTTAAAGCTATCTACTCTTAAGTAGGCTAAATTTGATGAAAGAAAAAATAACTTGATCAACAATCTCAGACTTCTCAACCTTCATCACCTCTCTCTAATTTGGAGTCGACAACTGAGGATGATGTGAATCAAAGTAGAGGTTTTTGAAAGTATATGTGTCCTAGAGACAATCTTAATTATGAATAAATATACTTGAACACATTCATATTATTAATGATTAATATTTATGGAATTTGCAGTTATTAAATTATTGTTTGACTGTTTGCAATTTATTCATATATGTGCTCCCTTGAGTTGACGCTGTCATTGATAGAGTGAGATATTAATGATAAAGTGTAACTCTCAAAATTGCCTCGACTAATGATCATCGAGAATGAGATATCGATGATATGTTATAAGTCGACATGTGGTCTGCATCACATTCTTAGAGAATGTAGTGAGTCATTTAGGCTAATGTTTTGCTTGAAAAATTCCCACAACCGTGGAATGATTACCGGAACTAATTGAAGCATAAGAAGACGAACTTGACTCTCCAGGAACTAATAAGTCACATGAGGACTGAGGAGGCAAACCGTCTCAAAGATAAGATGAAAGCTCCTTCCCTTAATTCTTCTAAAGCTAACCTTGTGGAACCTTCTGGTACTGTTGTGAAAGGCAAGTTCAAAGGCAAATAAAAGAAAGTCCCACAAAAAAAATGGAAAGAAGTAGAATCATTTCAATAAGTCAGAGAGCCAAATTCAGAAGTCAAAGGGACCTTGTTTCGTTTGTGGATAACATGGACACAAGGCTTCCCAATGCTATCAAAGGCAAGGGCAAAACACAAAACTGGGAGGATAAGGTGATGCACAAGCTAATCTTGCTACCAGAAATGAAGTGATTGTTCTGGTAGTCGTAGAGACAAATCTGGTGGCTAACAACACAAATTGGGCATTGGATACATGCGCTTCGAGGCATCTCTGTGCTAATAAGGATTTGTTCCATACCTTTGAGGAGTCTACTGATGGTGAGTGTGTCTAAATGGGTAACTCCACTACTGCTGGAGTTATAGGTAAGGGAAAAATCCTTCTTAAGTTAACTTCTGACAAAAACTTTAGCCTTGAATAATGTTTTGTATGTACCCTCCCTTCGTAGAAACTTAGTTTCTGGAGCACTTCTCAATAAAGCATGTCTTAAACATTGTTTGAAGCTGATAAAATTGTTATTTCTCATGGAAGAGACTTTGTTGGGAAAAGAGATCTTAGTGAAGGTTTGTTTGTACTGAACATTGTTCAAGAGACTATGAATAATGAATAATAATGTTTCTAGTTCTTCTTATATTGTTGAGTTTGTTTATTTATGGCATGGTAGACTAGGTCACGTTAATATTACTTCTATTAAAAGACATATAAAAATGAAATTAATTCCTATGATAAATATTGATGAATTTTCTAAGTGTGTTGTGTGTGTAAAAGCAAAGCATGCTAAGAAACCTTTTAAATATCTTACTAGTAAAAAAATAGAATTGCTTGAACTACTACATTCAGACTTAGCTGATTTCAAGAACATTGTTAGTAAAGGTGGAAAGAAGTATTACATTACTTATTGTTTTTGTTGATGACTTATCTAGATACACTAAGGTATATCTTCTTAAGTCTAAAGATGATGCATAAAGTATGTTTTTGAAATTCAAAGCAGAAGTAGAAAATTAATTAGACAGGAAAATCAAGAGGCTTAGATCTGATAGCGGCGGTGAATATAGTACTAATACTCTAGAGGCATTTTGTTAGAAGAATGGTATTATACATGAGGTTAGTTCTCCCTATACTGCCCAATAAATTTGTGTAGCATAACATAAAAGTAGAATCCTTAAGGAAATGATGAACTCTATGCTTTTAATTTCAGGTCTATCTGATAATATGTGGGAAAATCTATTTTGGATGAATGTTATATTCTTAATAGAGTCTCTCCCAAGAAGTTATACAAGACTATGAGTTTTAGAAAGGGTCTTCCCCTAATTTGAAATTTCTGAAAGTTTGTGGGTGTTTGGATAAGGTTGGTCTACCTGATTTCAAATGGGTAAATGTAGGATCTTACTTTTGACACTGTCTTTATTGGTTATGCTCAAAATACTGTTGCTTATAGATTTATGTCTTTGAATGATTATTCTATTTGTGAAACTAGAGATGTAGAATTGTTTGAGCATGTTTTTTCCTTTGAAAAATGATGTGCCTAGTGATATGCAAAATAATGATTCTACATCTATTCCTGTTAATTCTCATATTGTCACTTCTTCTAATGTTGTTGATAATGAGCATGGAATTGAACTTAGAAGGAGAAAAAGACGTAGAATAGAGACTAACGGTGTTCCTGAGTTTATTACTGTGTTTTTTACTAAGAATTATGAAATTGGTGTCTTAAATGATGAAGTAGTGTGTATGTACATAATGGAAGAAGACTCTAAGACTTATGATGAAGCAATGAGGTCAATATATGATATGTTTTGGAAAGACATTAAAAGTGAATTAGATTCTATAGTTTCTAATCATACTTGGTACGTTGTGTTCCGCTCAGATCCCGTGGTTAAAAACGGGTGCGATAGTATCATACTTACCTTTTGGAAGACCTGCGACTAGTTAGAGGACCATCTTTGTTTCGGAAACAGGTGTAGCCACGTTTGATAATTGGTCCGCCAAGAGTTTCAATTGCTTGTAGTATTCGGACATGTTAGAGAAATTTTCAAGGCGTGTGTTGTTAAACTGTTCTTCCAAATAGAAGACACGAGTGTGCTTGATGTCTTGAAAATTTTCTTCTAATCGAGACCATAATTTGCGAGCAGAAGCACCGATTTCATGATAGTGAGGAGTAGGTCCTGAGATATAGTAACATACATCTATTGTTTGGCAACAATGTCGAGATGGCGCTATGTGGTGTCATCAACCTCAATGGGGCGAGGGAAAGAGTCGTTAATGTGATCCAACACATTATAGACACATGTATGGAGAATAGTTTAACCCATGGTGAATACTCACCATTTTCTTGATCAAGAATGATAGGAATGAAATTCTTGATGTTGGTGACAGTGAGTGTTGGATGAACGGAGGGTGAGAATGTTTGTTTGGGTATGTCAGGATTGATGACATATGAGGTGGAAGCTGTTGTGGGAGTTGTGGGAGGAGTCGTTATAGTGAATTATTTTTGTTGAAGTGGAAGAAAACGAATAATTTTTTTATTTCTCGGGAATACGGAAGAAAGGCAAAGAAAACAGAAGGTAGTACTGCTTTCCTGACAAGGTTGTCAAACAGAGGACAACACTTAAATTTGTATCTTGGGAAAACGGAAGAAAGAAAAGGAAAACATAAAGCAATCTACTCACAAATACCCATTATCATATTATTTGTTATTATCACATTGGATATTTTTAATTTCTCGTTCGAATTGGGTTCTAATGAATGCTCTAAATTTTGAGAAGGTGGAAAAAACTGAGATTTTTTCGCTAGCGGAAACGTTCATAAAAAAATAGAATAATCATCGAGAAATAGAATATAATAACGGTGACCCAAAGAACTGAGAACAGGAGATGTCCATAAATCACTATGAATAATATCAAATGACATTAACTTATGAGAATTGGAGTCTACAAACGACAATCTAACATTTTTTCCTAAAGAACATGATTGACAATTCGGAGTACTTGTGTACCCTTACAAGAATAAATTTATTTTTATCTAAGGAAGACAAAATAGACGACTCCAGATGACCTAGAGGAGCATGTCACAAGGGAGGAGCAAGGGCGGCAAACGTGGATGGCAAGGCTTGACTCAAAAGACCAAAATGTGATATGATCGAATAAAGATCTCCCCTACTATCACACCTCATGAGAAGACTCCCCGTCTTGAAATGATTCACAGAAAACCCAAACAGATCAAATTCAACAGAAACAAAATTATCAGTGGTGAATTTACGAACATACACTAAATTTTCAATCAATTTAGGGGCATGAAGGGTATTTCTCAAGATAAGAGGTGGATGGGGTGAAGACAAAGTTTTATGACCATAACCACGAATCAGAATAGAATAACCATTACCAACAATTATACCATGAGGGTTTGCTCAAATTGGAATTAGACGAGAGAGTACCTTGATCGGATGTCATGTGGGTAGTAGCGCTGGTGTCCATGTACCAATTCGGGTCCGATTGTGTTAATCTAAATGTGTGCATCGCGACTTCAATATCGATTTGTGTGGGGCCCGCTGCATGGTGGGTTGAGGCTTGATGCCCCGACTTATCACTGCATCGAACAAAACTGGGTTGCTGCGAATTGGGCCTGAAAGGCTGTCTAACCCACTGCCCGTGAGAGGAAAGCCCAGTGAAATAAGGGATGTTAGGGCTACTGGGCCACTGCCAACTAGTCCAGGCCCATGGCCAAGGGGCCCAAGGCTGGTAGCAGTTGGGTTTTGGTCCACTGCCGCTGTTACCTCCACCGGACCACCATGTTTGCTCCCGCAATTTTTCCCATTATTTTTTGACTATTTTTGCCACCCCCTTGAGAGCAGTTTTGGTTCGAATGATCACCAAAATTCGAAGAATTAGAGGAGGACGTCATCATGACCATGTGACTAGCACTCGTAGCCGCCTTTTTAGACAATTCGGCTTCTTCCAAGGTAAGCATGGAGCGGGCTTGATAGAATTTCGGGAGAGGATTACTTTGACAAAGGATAGTTCCAATGCCACTATAGGCCTCGGAGAGGCCGAAAACCATATCTAAAACAAGAAAATCGTCACTAACGGGTGCATCAATGTTGCGGAGTGGGTTCACCAATTCTTTCAACCTTTTGCAATAAGCTGAAATGTTCGGGAAATTTTCCATGTTGACGTGGGAAAATTTCTGTTCAAGTGTAACAACTCTAGAGTTATGATTATCTTGGAATATGTCACACAACCTATCCCAAGCAGCCTTTGTTATAGCGTCCGACTCAATAATCGTTTGCAACAGGTCGGTAGAGATAGTGTAGTAAATCCACTGAAGGACTGTGGCATCAAGAGTCGTCCACAACTTAGGATCATTCTTACGTTTTGGCACCTCCGTATCCTCAAGAGTCGTGGGGATTATGTGATGGATGACTTGATGTGAGCGCGCGTGAATTTTGAACAGTTCGGCCCACATCGCATATTGGACATTTTCTATTTCAAGAACAAGAGGGATGTGATTCTTGATGTTATAAACTGTAAGGACGAGATGAAAAATGTTATTTGATGTAAACATGCTGATAGAACAATATGTGATTGAGGGATTTGGAAGAAAGAATTTTAGGTTGGAGAAAATAAAAACTCACAAAAATCGAGAAAACAACTCATGAAAACCGAGGAAGAGTTCGACGGAAGCAAGGGAGAAAAATAACCTAGACTTTTGATACAATGAAAGAAATAATCCCTTAATTATTTTTATTAAGGGAAAATGGTAATATTTGCCCTCAAACTTAAGGAAAATGGGCATATTTGCCCTCCGTCAAAGTTTGAGGACAAATATACCCTTCCCGTTATTAAACTTGTTCAATTTGCCCAAAACTAACTGAGCTGCCCAGATGGACGCCAGATGTTCTCATCTTCTTCCTTAAAACCAATGGGCTCCTTCTCTCTCTTTGTTCTCACCTTCTCAGGTGAGCTCCCTTTCTCGCTCACCTTCTCCGTTGTATCCATCTCTCAGATCTGTCACGCCGGAAAACATGGGTAGGGAAAAAAATTCACTTTTTTTTCAATCAAGAATCAAACTTTTACCAGCGCTAAGTTCAGTCGACACCATTAACGGGACGAAGATAACTGGAGATCTCATAAAATTGTTATATCTCTATTATATTATATCTTTGATGATGATGAGTTCTCAGTGTTCGGAGAATGAAAATGAAGCTAGAGAGGTAATAGAGGCTGTATAGAAGTGATAGAGATTTTTGGACCGTTTGCTATTGTTGATGTTATAGGGTTTGGTGAATGGTGGGTGGTTTGATTTTTCAGCGGATATAGAAAAGGGCAAGAAACACTCATAGAAAATATGATGCTTTGCTTGAGAACTTTATAAAGGAAAGGAAAAGATTAAGAGATAAGAGGAAATTGGAAGTAGAATCAAAATTAGATGAAGAGGCAGGTAAGGACCTGCTGGACTTGTTGCTTGATATTATGGAGAATGAACCAGTACCTGAGGTGAAAATAACTGGAGATCACATAAAGACACTGATCTTAGTAAGTTCTACCGTAATTAGAGTATAAAAATATTTTTCGGCCCTACCCATGTTTTCCGGCGTGACAGATCTGAGAGAGGGATACAACGGAGAAGGGGAGCGAGAAAGGGAGCTCGCCTGAGAAGGCGAGAACAAATAGAGAAGGAGTCTATTGGTTTTAAGGAAGAAGATGAGAACATGTGGCGTCCATGTGGTGTCAACCTGGGCAGCTCAGTTAGTTTTGGGCAAATTGAACAAGTTTAATAACGGGAAGGGTATATTTGTCCTCAAACTTTGACGGAGGGCAAATATGCCCCTTTTTGTCACGACCCGAACCCGGGCCCGTGACTGGTGCCTTACCCCGGGCACCCTAGTGATACAACATCAGAGAAAATCAGCGGAAATAAAAACATGAACATGAATTAAGAGAAAAGATAAATAAACAGGCCAACCAAAACAGCTTGCCTTCATCATATATACATAAATACCGAGCTTATCCTTTTTACAAACCACGCCACAACAATTACTCTGCACTTAAGATTTTACAATGGCTATGACGGACAGGGGCCGCCATACCCCAATGTATAAGAATCTGACTCGTGGTAACATACAAAAGATAAGCCTCGAAGGAACGGAGCTTCAATACGTCTGAAAGGTGATCCTAAAAGCGGATCACACCGATGTACCTTTTACTGCGGCATGAACGCACTCAAGGAGGTCGATCTGTGGTACTAAGTATGTGAAATCAGAAAATCACGTAAATGAAATCATAATAGTCTATAAAGCGGGAGACATATATGATAACCAAACTAAGATTCACAACATAAAGCGATCATGTCAAGTCGTGGACTCACGCCCTAAAAGTCATCCTCGTGCGTGGAACTCCTTCCTCACCGCCAGTCTAGGTATAAATCATGTGATACGATAATGTGTCTCGGCCCATCTTATGGACCCAATATAGAAAAAGGGTGGAACACATTCCGGATGAACCTGTAGTCAGTGAAATACATTCCGGATGAACCGGCCCTCAAGTGAAATACATTCTGGATGAACCGGTCCTCAAGTGAAATACATTCCGGATGAACCGGCCCTCAAGTGAAATACATTCCGGATGAACGGTAATCAAGTGAAACACATTCCGGACGAACCTAGTCGAGTGAAATACATTCGGATGACCCGTAGTCAAGTGATATACATTCGGATGAACGAGTCGAGCAGACACGATTTACACAACAAGGCTATCACACGTAACATGGTCAAGTTTCATAACAACAAGTATAAGCAAGTTACACACGACTCAAGGTACTTTCATTTTATATCAAAGTCCTGATTTTAACCTTAAAGTACTACGTCCATTAAATTCCTTTTAAGATCCATTTCTTTTACAAAGGTCACGATACCCGTAGTATAAAATTTGAGTGACTAACATTGTTAAGTAAACCAAAATGCTTTCCTTTGTAAGATCAAGTGACAACCTTATTTTCCAAACGCTCAAGTTTGCCTAATTTCAATGCTCAAGTTTCTCATTTTAGAAAAAGGTTTCAGAGTTCATAGTTTTAAATCCTTTAAAACATAATTCTCCTTTAAACGTTTTGAGAAACCTATGTCTTATAAGTGAGTAGGTTATTCTTGTTTATAATCAATCTTATTAAGGTGCATGATCTAGGAAATGTAATATCATTTTGTCTCATCTTAGCTTCTATGCAGATGGAGGTTTCTACCGGTTTTAAAAATACTTAATTAGTCAATACATTTTCATTTTATTAATCCGCGGTGGTTTGTCGATACACATTCGATTTCAAATCAAGAAAACATTCTTAAGCCGTTATACCTAACTTCCCATAAAGCTAGTATAACTCTTAAGCTTTCAAAACCAGTAATACTCATTCTTTCAAAACGATTCATAAATCTTTTGAAATGCTTCAAGTTCTTTATTAACACATATCAAGCCAGTTATTATTCAAATCAGTTACCTTTTAAAAACCACAAAGTATGTGCTTATCCACATAAAGTTATTATAACCAACTTCACATAAAGCCGTTATAACACTTTATGTTTTAAATCAATCAAATACATTTAGCACGTATCGCCTACCGTACTACATAGTTCACACATATCATGCTAGAAGAGATAGGAAGAGGTTCACATACCTCGCGATGATTATCGACTAATAGCAAAACGCTCCAAGTACCTCAAACCGCTTGGCTACACTCTCACCAAGCAGATCACTCAACACGTAGTACTACAACCTATAGAGGCCACAAGGCGTCTATTAATATCTTTAGATCCCGACGTAGAATATTCTACAGAAAATTCGGCAAAGACTCTCCCAACAGCGTAAATCTCCTCTCTATCGAGGCTACCAAGCCAACCAGGGGTTAACACGCCTAACCGGACGTGTACAATTCTACTACACAAAGTTACACAAGCTCATCAGAATACACCCTATGTAATTACAGTTCGATTCTCTTCTTTAAATTCAGCTTAAGTCGCAAGACATTGCGTAAGTATTATTCAGCCTAAGTCAATGACATTGTCGCACAACTATGTTCATTCTATATATAGTATACTTAACTATATACTCCTACAACATGTAATTTCCAATTACAAATGTATGTCAAGAATGTTTACCTCGATAAGCCCAAAATTATCCGAGTTTATATATGCCGATCTCAACAACGCTTAGCTCCTACTCGGCGCCCAACTGCTCCAACCAACCTTAGAAGTTCTAACCAACTTCTACTTATGACTTCAACGGGTGAAGATTTACTTAGGTTTCGTTTTTGTGGTGAGGAAGTATAATAGTATTTTCTCGCTTTGTAAAAGGGTACTTTGGAAAGTACTACAAGGTATTTGGCTAAAGTATTTTGGGCATTATAACAATACTGAGAGTATTTCTATACCACAAAAGGGGGTATTATACGAAAACAACTAGGCTAGGGGGTAGACCTCGGCCAAGGCTTCTCGAGGGGGTAGTGTGGCGGAAAGCTCAGGAGAGGAGTATTTTGAGACTTAGTTAGATTGCTCAAGTTTTGGATGAAGAAAGTCTTCAACTAGAGGGTATTTATAGGTCAAGTGAAGGCCAACCAACGGCCAAGATCCATCCAAGTGTTAGGCAAGTGTAAGGTCAAGATTAAGCCATGTGCAACCTTATCCATCTACACAAAATATCCTACCTAACCCTTGACCAAAAAACAACACCAAAACGCAAATGGCAAGCTTTTCGCCCACTCCTTCCAATTAGAGGGTGACAAGTGTCGCCTCTCGTTGGTCCAAAATGTTTCGCCTCTGGAAAAATCCGCAAAAATTATAAATGACATAGCCGGAATTTTCCTACGAAAGTCAATGGACGCTTTCGTCAAAAAACGACTCTAATCGGGTGTTGTGTACAAATTTCAAAACTAGCCAACTTTAAGGCTCAAATTATAATACGACGCCACGCATATACTGGAAATACGTGGTATAACATTCTCCCCTCCTTAGAAACATTCGTCCCGAATGTTCCTTCTCAAGACGGATAACGATAAAGTTCTTCTAATAAGTTGCCAACGCCACAACTGGCCACGAAACAACACATGCACGCAAATACTTACATCCAAGTCCACGAGGAAACACTCTAACATCACAAACTTTTGTCACCTTGCGCGAGGTTCTAGTGTCACTCCGCGACCCAACCAACGGTACCTGATCGCACGATTCACGAGGTCTAAAATATACATCCTTCGCACCTTCTCCCTTTACAAGAAATGATCATATCTATGCTCAAATACATGCTCGCCTCTACCCTCACTCGTCAGACTCTTCTAACATCTTGAACTCTTCCAAGATATCACTCACACTTCATCATCGCCAGTCTTCAAAACTTTGGAGTCACTACTCCAACTTGGTCATCTTACTAACCGCAATCTCCCTTAAGGCCATTCCGGGCTTCATGATCCGCTCGGTCGAACATAACCACGAACTCATACGACGGTCATCTAAACTTGGGACTAGCACCTCGTGACCTACCACCGGCGGGACCACCTGAGTCGACCCACTCGAACAGTGCGGGTTGGCGCGCAACACGCCCCAACCCGACCATCTGTCGCGCCAACTCTTGCTCGCCGACGGAACAATCTTGCTAAATCCACATGAAAGATACCACTTTCATTTACCCAACCTGCGGACTAATCACACAACACATTCTAGGCATAAAATGCACTCGACAAGGATCACTCGCAAAATATTGTACTCAAGACGGCCTTACATCTAAGGTCTCAATCAGAATATTCTAAGGTTCATCATTTCCTCACCCAGCTTACCCTTTTTCCCAACCAGTTCCTAAATCACATTTTAGCACAAAGCTATCCGAACATAACACTTAACACATTAACATAACATCAAAACATACAAGCCTCAGAGGTTAAGGATATACACAAGCTACCGCCCACTCTAATCATAAGTGCGCCTGCAGTGGCGCAGAATCAGCGATGAACTCGCCATCGATCCAGAGCTGCGCGCTGCCGTACCTCTCCTATAAGCACGATCTCGTCACATGGCCTCGACGCAGTGAAACAAGCACCGATAAAGACGACATTCCGGGATGATGTTTGCCATCGCGCACCTGAAGGGACATGAATCCACCGGCTAGCACTCACGTATACCTTGAACGAAGCCCCGGAGCTCGACCGGCTCGAATACCACGAACGTCCCAAGGCGAGGGGACCACTCAGTCTTGGTGGAGGTACATAACTAGGCTACGAGGCGGTCCGCCTCGAAAGTTACCAAAGGACCTGCTGTTCCGCCCTCTTCGCGATCTCGCCATTCCGTCGACCTCTCCGTGCCTCACATCCTGGTGCGTGAGCTTGCGTGCGGGCAATGTCCATGCTGCGGTCAAGAGCTACACCGCATAAGCCTCGCTAAGTAATCGTCGGCCGGTGGCGTAGCGGTGTACTGGCCTCCATATCGGCTACCACAATGGGAACATACCGAGCTAATGAGTCGAACTCACATTGTACTTCTAACCGCGCCCGCCTGTCTCAACGTCAAAATTGCCGGCCGAGCCTCTCATCCGGGGCAAGAAATGTGCAAGAAATGCCTCGAGAACTCGTCCCAAATCTGGAAGTGCATGCTCTTCCCGGACAGCTCCACGAATCAAACTAACCAATCGCAGATCACGCGGTGATGCGAACCAATACCACCGACACTGCCTCGAGGCTCGATCACCTCATAATCCGTGGTAGCCGGATAAACTCCCGAGGTCGTCCTCGCTCGATCCACGGAACATCGGGCTACAACTCGAAAGTCACGAGCCTCAAATGCGCTCGGGGTGTACTACGGGTGCTCTCGGGCTGCTGCGTCGGCTATCTCATATCGGCCACGACTCGCCGAATCGGGCCATCTCCTTGTACCCGTCATCGGCTCCGGTGTGGGGTGGAGGCTCAGTCTTGTAGTCTCGTGACCATCGCCGTGGCTCTAAACTTCTTTGGTCTTTGGCGTCGCGAAACCCGTCGAATCTTGTCTCAGTGCGCCAGGCTGTGCCCTCGTACTCCTCAGATCTCACTACCTCCTCAACCGCTTGCCTTGCAGTGCAGGTTGCCTTACGCGGAGGCATAATGGTAAAGAAAGGAATACGTCGGAGGGCCCAACTTATCACACACAGGGCACGATCTCGGAATGAGAAGAATGGAAACCAATCCTAAATGTCCTATAGCCTCACGATTATAGATGTGGTGCACAACACACCGATAATCAAGACTCTACTAGACACGGTCGTAGACACTTTCCGAGATTAATCGCTCTGATACCACTTTTGTCGACCGAACCGGGCGTGATCGTGCCTACCAGGCACCTAGTGATACAACATCAGAGAAAATCAGCAGAAATAAAAACATGAACATGAATTAAGAGAAAGATAAATAAACAGGCCAACCAAAACATTTGCCTTCATCATATATACATAAATACCGAACAGTTATCCTTTTACAAACCACACTTGTAGCGATTACTCTGCACCTCTAAGATTTTACAATGGCTATGACGGACAGGGCCCGCCATACCCCGAATGTATAAGAATCTCTGCACTCGTGGTAACATACAAAAGATAAGCCTCAGGAACTGAGCTTCAATACGCCGAAAGGTGATCCTAAAAGCGAGGATCGGCCGATGTACCTTTTACTGCGGCATGAACGGCCCGAAGGAGGTCGATCTAACAGTACAGTATGTGAAATCGTAAAAATCAGTAAATGAAATCATAATAGTCTATAAAGCGGAGACATATATGATAACCAAACTACGATTCCAACATAAGAGCGATCATGTCAAGTCGTGGACTCACGCCTAAAAGTCATCCTCATGCGTGGAACTCCTTCCTGCCGCGATCTAGGTATAAATCATGTGATACGATATGTGTCTCGGCCCATCTTATGGACCCAATATAGAAAAGGGTGGAACACATTCCGGATGAACCGGTAGTCAAGTGAAATACATTCCGGATTTAACCGGTCCTCAAGTGAAATACATTCCGGATGAACCGGTCCTCAAGTGAAATACATTCCGGATGAACGGTCCTCAAGTGAAATACATTCCGGATGAACCGGTAATCAAGTGAAACACATTCCCTGGATGAACCTAGTCGAGTGAAATACATTCGGATGACCGGTAGTCAAGTGATATACATTCGGATGAACGGTAGTCGAGTAGGACACGAGACTTACACAACAAGGCTATCACACGTAACATGGTCAAGTTTCATAACAACAAGTATAAGCAAGTTACACACGACTCAAGGTACTTTCATTTTATATCAAAGTCGGATTTTAACCTTAAAGTACTACGTCCGTTAAATTCCTTTTAAGATCCATTTCTTTTACAAAGGTCACGATACCGTAGTATAAAATTTGAGTGACTAACATTGTTAAGTAAACCAAAATGCTTTCCTTTGTAAGATCAAGTGACAACCTTATTTTCCAAACGCTCAAGTTTGCCTAATTTGAATGCTCAAGTTTCTCATTTTAGAAAAAGGTTTCAGTAGTTCATAGTTTTAAATCCTTTAAAACATAATTCTCCTTTAAACGTTTTGAGAAACCTATGTCTTATAAGTGAGTAGGTTATTCTTGTTTATAATCAATCTTATTGCTGCATGATCTAGGAAATGTAATATCATTTTGTCTCATCTTAGCTACATGCGGATGGAGGTTTCTACGGTTTTAATAATACTTCTTTAGTCAATACATTTTCCTTTTATTAATGCTGCAGTGGTTTGTCGATACACATTCTGATTTCCGAAATCAGTAAAACATTCTTAAGCCGTTATACCTAACTTCCCATAAAGCTAGTATAACTCTTAAGCTTTCAAAACCAGTAATACTCATTCTTTCAAAACGATTCATAAATCTTTTGAAATGCTTCAAGTTCTTTATTAACACATATCAAGCCAGTTATTATTCAAATCAGTTACCTTTTAAAAACCACAAAGTATGTGCTTATCCACATAAAGCTATTATAACCAACTTCCCATAAACCGTTATAACACTTTATGTTTTAAATCAATCAAATACATTTAGCGTATGACGCTCACCGTACTACATAGTTCACACATATCATGCTAGAAGAGATAGGAAGAGGTTCACATACCTCGCGATGATTATCGACTAATAGCAAAACGCTCAAGTACCTCAAACCGTCGGCTACACTCTCGATCAAGCGGATCACTCCACACGAGTACTCTGACCTATAGAGGCCACAAAGCGCCTATTAATATCTTTAGATCGGCGTAGAATATTCTCTACGAAAATTCGGCACCTCCACAACAGCGTAAATCTCCTCCTCTCTATCGAGGCGGCTACCAAGCCAACCAGGGGTTAACACGTCTAACCTGACGTGTACAATTCTACTACACGATAAAGTTACACAAGTCTCTTTATCTGATACCCTATGTAATTCTGATTCATTCTCTTCTTTAAATTCAGCTTAAGTCGCAAGACATTCTGTAAGTATTATTCGAGCCTAAGTCACGACATTGCACGCACAACTATGTTCAGTTCTATATATAGTATACTTAACTATATACTCCTACAACATGTAATTTCCAATTACAAATGAAGGTCAAGAATGTTTACCTCGATAAGCCCAAAATTATCCGAGTTTATATGCCGATCTGAACAACGCTTAGCTCCTACTCCGGCGCTCAATCCGTTCAACCAACCCTTAGAAGTTCTAACCAACTTCTACTTATGACTTCAACTACGGTGAAGATTTACTTAGGGTTTCGTTTTTGTGGTGAGGAAGTATAATAGTATTTTCCGGCTTTGTAAAAGGGTACTTTGGAAAGTACTACAGTATTTGGCTAAAGTATGTTGGGCATTATAACAATACTTGGAGAGTATTTCTATACCACAAAGGGGTATTATACGAAAACAACTAGGCAGGGGTAGACCTCTCGGCAAGGCTTCTGAGGGGGTAGTGTGATTAAAGCTCGAGGAGAGGTATTTTGAGACTTAGTTAGATTGCTCAAGTTTTGGATGAAGAAAGTCTTCAACTAGAGGGGTATTTATAGGTCAAGTGAAGGCCAACCAATGGCCAAGATCCATCCAAGTGTTAGGCAAGTGTAAGGTCAAGATTAAGCCATGTGCAACCTTATCCATCTACACAAAATATCCTACCTAACCCTTGACCAAAAAAACAACACCAAAAACGTGCAAATGGCAAGCTTTTGCCGTCCACTCCTTCCAATTAGAGGGTGACAAGTGTCGCCCTCTCGTTGGTCCAAAATGTTTCGTCTCTCGGAAAAATCCGCAAAATTTATAAATGACATAGCCGGAATTTTCCCTACGAAAGCTGTGGAGACGTTTCGTCGAAAAACGACTCTAATCGGGTGTTGTGTACAAATTTCGAAACTAGCCAACTTTAAGGCTCAAATTATAATACGTACGCGCTCACGTACATACTCTGGAAATACGGGGTATAACACTTTTCCTTAAGTTTGAGGGCAAATATGCCCCTTTTCCTTAAGTTTGAGGGCAAATATGTCACTAGTCCCTTTCATTAATGAAAGAGAATATATACATTTTACATATTTCTGTGATAGTAAAGTCATATTCCTATTCTACCATTAAAAGCTTATTCTAATTGGAGACTAACTATACAATTATGGTAAGTGTACAATAATAATTACAACCAAACTTTACCTAAAATAGGACACTAAACTGTGATATACACGGTTTATATACACTATGTGTATCACGGCCCAACAATCTATTTACCGAAGGAAGTCTGTGATATACACGACGTATATTCCATGTATATCACGAGTATATTACCTGAAAGAAATAATCTCTTGATTATTTTCATTAATGAAAGAGAATATATACAATTTACATATTTCCATAATAGGAAAATCCTATTCATATTCTACTCCTAAAACCTTATTCTAATTGGAGACTAACTATAAAATTTTGGTAATACAATTATGGTAAGTGTACAATAATAATTACAACCAAACTTTACCTAAAATAGGACACTAAACCGTGATATAAACGGTTGATATACACCATGTATGTCACTGCCCAACAGTCCATTTACCGAAGGCAGCCCATGATATACACGACGTATATTCTGTGTATATCACGGGTATATTACCATATTTAACACTCCCGCAGTCATAGCATGCGATTTTCGTACACTGAGACTGTCTCTAAAATCTTCAAAGAGAACCGAGGGAAGCCACTTTGTAAAGTCGTCTACAATTTGATATCTGGAAGGGACATGACAGACGCGTACTTGTCCACGTGCTACCCTTTTGCGAACAAAATAAATATCCATCTCGATGTGTTTTGTGCGCTGGTGTTGAACATGATTACCAGAAAGGTAGATGACACTCACATTATCACAATAAACCAATGTAGCTTTCTGAATAGGACAATGAAGCTCTAAAAGAAGATTACGTTACCAACAAGATTTAGAGACCACATTAGCTACCTTTCGATACTCGGCCTCTACACTAGAGCGTGACAAAGTCGACTGACGATTTGCAGACCAAGAGACCAAGTTATTACCCAGAAACATACAGTAGCCTGACATAGACCGTTTAGTGTCTGGACTGCCCCTCCAATCAGTATTTGTATACGAGACAAGTGTAGAGGTCGACGAAGGATATAAATGTAAGACATAGTCAAGTGTTCCCCATATGTACCGAACAATGCATTTGAGTGCATTCATGTGCTCAACCCTGGGATCATGCATAAATAAACACACCTGCCATATGACATACGTAATATCTGGTCTAGTGAACGTAAGATACGGAAGGGCCCTTACAAGGCTGCGATAGCAGGTCAGATCCTCATAAGGTGAGTCAGCCACTGCACCCAACTTGGGTTTAGTATCAACTAGAGTGGAAGTGGACTTACAGGATGACATCACAACCCTCTCAATGATATATGCTGCATACTTCCTCTGGGATAAGAATAACCCACCTGCATGACGTGTGACAATAATCCCCAAAAAGTAACTCAAGGGCCCCAAGTGCTTCATAGCAAACTCAAAACTGAGCATCGTCATGATAGACTGGTGTAATGCATCAGAAGAGGCAGTCAAGATAATATTATCCATATATAATTGTATATAAGCCATGGAAGAACCACGATGATAAATGAATAATGAATTATCAGACCTGCTGTGAGAGAACTGTTACACCCCGTATTTACAGGACATGGTGTAAGAACTCACAGTGTTAAGATTGGAGACTTGTAAACATTTCTCGGAATTATGAAATTGTCGGAAAACGTAATATTGTGATGAATGGGTGGGCGACACTTGTCACCCCCCTTATTGATGCCTTGGACGATTTTAGGCATGGCCAAAATGGTCATTGACCATAGCCTTAGGATGACTAAGTCTTCCAATTAATTAGCTTGACAAAATTGACTAAGTCAAAGGGTCCTAAGTCTTGATATTTTAATTAGAGATCATCCAAACCACCCAATTGTTTGCATCTTGACCCTCCAAGGTTCTATATAACACTACTAGTAGCAAGACCAAGTTTGACACTTAGAAAAATTTCCAAGAATTTCAAGAATCCAAGGAGGTGCTCTCGGGTTAGGCTAGCTTCCCACAAGAATTTTTTTTGTTTGTTATCCAATAATCTTCCCACTTTAAACCAAGGTCCCTATGTGTATGTGTAGGCATATCTCAATAGAAAAATCTCGGAAAAGATAGTTTTGGGTTAGTCAAAGTGAAAACCTAGTGGCTTTCTAGGTTTTGGATTGGAGGTTTGAAGGAAAGTTGTTGGTGTGGTTCTAAGGGTATCAAGGATCGGATTGAGGTGTCTTTATGAGGCTCTAGGTTGCTAAGGAGCAACTTCGGTTTTGAAGATTGGATTACAATTCGTTGAGGTATAATCTTGTTCTTTGAAAGTGTTACAAGATTATTTATATTGTTGTTGTTAACTTTACATGTTGCTAGCATGAAGTTGTTAAGTTGAAGTTTATAAGTATTATGGACTACTTGTAGCTTAAGTTCGAAATGGAAAGTAAGTCATGTTAAGTTGGAATACAATTTGATCGTTATTAGAATCGCCGCATGTAATTGACTCAAGATTATAGTAGTTATAATTGGTTGCGACTAGATATCATGTTATGCTACCAAGTTAGGATTGAAATGGAAATTGGATAAGAATTAGTATTGTTGAACTCAAGGTGGCCGAATTTGGACTTGTAGTTTGTATTAGTTTGTTATTCATTTGTATTGGACCACCTTCTAAATTGTGAGCCAATTGGGGCTGTTTGGTTATTGTATTCGGCCTTGAAAAAGGTGGCAAAGTGAGTAGAAACAAAGGAGGTGCTGTCCGATTTTCCGTAGAATTTAGCGACTTAGCACCTAGAATATTCTACGTATGAAGTAAGAGATTAATGGACGTATGGTGACCATTATAGGGTGATGTACTAAGTATAGCGTATCCCACTCAAGAATGGAATAGCTCAAGGTTGAAGTACTTTGGAGCATTTTGCTACTTGTCGACAATCGTCGCGAGGTATGTGAACCTCTTCCTTCCTTTGGCATGATTCTATGTATGGAATATACCCGTGGTATCATTTCATGTTTCCTGTTACTCTTAGAAGTTAAGAGGTAGTTGTGTGATCTACTCTATGTAGAACTTTTCCTATCTTTGAGCATGACTAGTTGCACGAGTGTAGTACGGTAGACGTACAACACCTTGATATCCTTTAATAGTTTGTGAATAGCCAAGTCGGGTGAGTTGGGAGATTAACTCACTTCTTTGAAATTATAAAGGATGTCTTAAGTGTTATTAAAGTTAAGGGACTTGAAAGAGTTTTAAAGTATGTGATACTTGTTCCGCTTTTAAACGTATAAGTCCCTTGGATAGGAAATTGTTTTGGGCTAAGGTATAAAGTGAATATAACGGCTTTATGGGAAGTTAGTTATATTTGCTTTATGGAAAGATAAGTGATTTGATTTTAGTGAAAAGGCCACTTGTTTTAAGGCATTAATTGCCTAAGGTTTTATAATAAAAGAGTCACTTGTTTTCTAAGGGGTTAAGAGACTATTTGTATTTTTGAAAGTTATGAGAATTTATTTGAAAGTATTTAATACTTGGTTTCAAAAGTAGAAGTCTCTTGGTTATAAAATGAACGTGTTGGTCTAAACCATAAAGGGTTATAACGGCTTTATGGGAAGTCGGTTATAACGGCTTTATGGAAGGTTAAGAGAATGGTTTTCTAATAGAGTAAGCAAAGAAATAACTTGTGTTAAGGAAGGTCAAATTGTTTTAAAGGTACCAATTGCTTAAGGTTTTAAATAAGGAAGTCACTTGACTTAGAAGCGTAATTGTATTTTCTAAAAGGTATTGTGACTTGTCTTGAAAGGTGAATAGGACTTGATACTACGGTTGTTAGTATCGGGAAGTTTTATTTGGAAAGGAGTCTTTTGAAAAGAATGTACGACGTAGTACTTTGGCCCGCTTTAATTGAGAATAATTCTATGTGATGCCTTGATTAGTACTTTGGCTTGTTAAATGAGAATTATTCTATTTGGCTCCGATAAGTACTTTGGCTTGTTTAATTGAGAATAATTCTATGTGATGCCTTGATTAGTACTTTGGCTTGTTAAATGAGAATTATTCTATTTGTGCCCCGATAAGTACTTTGGCTTGTTAAATGAGAATTATTCTATTTGTGCCCTGATAAGTACTTTGGCTTGTTAATTGAGAATTAGCCTATGTGTCGGTGATAGCCTTTGAGTGCAAGTATTATGTTTTATTACGATGCCGCGACTTCGGTTGGGCCGAGGATTTGTCTTGTTATAAGTTACTTGACGCATCGATGATGTGGGATTCCACGTATCTTCCGTTATTTGTAGCACTGGGTTAAATTCGGATTTTATAAAAGACATGGTAGTGCTTATGTCGTGTTTGATGGTCGGTCGAGATAGGGTAAGAGTATAAATGAGGGGCAAGCCCCAAGACGTTATACCACCTTCTCCAGGGTAAGAGTATAAGTGAGGGGTAAACCCCCAAGACGATGTACCACCTGCTTTATGTGTTGTTTGACGACCGGTCGAGATAGGGTAAGAGTATAAATGAGGGGCAAGCCCCAAGACGTTATACCACCTTCTCCAAGGTAAGAGTATAAGTGAGGGGTAGACCCCCAAGATGCTATACCACCTGCTTTACCACCTTCTCCAGGGTAAGAGTATAAGTGAGGGGTAGACCTCAAGACGCTATACCACCGGTGGGACTTAGTGTTCATGTACGCCTATTGGTGTATTATTATACCGGATTGTGGCAGTGATGTGGGATTCCACGGCGTGATATATATATATGTATTGTGTATGTATGCCGACGGTGAGGTGGGATGCCACGCGCGTCACATGGTTATATTTTACACTAATAGTCACGATGATTGGGATTCCACGGGCATGCTTTGATATTAGTGTGATTTGATCGCGTCCCGATTGGGGGTAGTATATGTGTCCCTCCGTAGTGGGCGGACTATGTTATGAAAGATAAGTAAGTTATATGGTAATGAACTTAATGATTCTTTTTCTAAATAATGCACGTAAGAATGTGACTATAACTTTTATCGGGAATGGAAAGGATAATAAGGTACGATTAAGTTCATAAGTGGTAATGACATGGCAAGATCTGGTATGTATATTTATACTTGTCCTTGTCATTCTTTTGTACACTTATGATCTGTTTATTGTACGTTATATTCTGTTCCATATTCGTACTGTTGTAATCGACTTCTTCTGGGCTGCGTCATGCCGCAGTTTTAGGTACCCATGTTGGTGATCCTTGCTCATAGGATCTCGGTGCCGTTTTGAGAAAAGCTCCCTTTGCTCGGAGGCTTATCTCTTGTACGGCTTTCCCGAGGTAGTAGATTCATGTATATTCGTGGGTATGGCGGGCCTGTCCCCGCCACGATTGTTCGATTGTTATTCCTAGAGGTCTGTATTCACATATGGTGGGTCATTTTGTAAAAAGAAAGGAGGCAACTGCTTCGGTTGTTTTTATATATGTTCAGGAAGGTAGCCCTATCGGCTAACTCATTTGTTTTACTTACGATGTTTTATTTCTAAGTTTCATGTATGTTCCGCTGATTTTCTCTGATGTTTACCTGTAAGGGTGCCCAGGTAGGGCGCCAGTCGCGGTCCCGGGGTCGGGTCGTGACAAAAGTGGTATCAGAGCAGTTAGTCCTCGGAAAGTGTCTACAGACCGTGTCTAGTAGAGTCTTGATTATCGGTGTGTTGTGCACCACATCTATAATCAGGAGGCTGCAGGACATTTAGGATTGGTTTCCATTCTTCTCACTCTGAGATCGTGCGATAGAGCTGTATTGTTAGGAGTCGCCCTCCCTAACGAGTTATATTGATTGCATACGAGAAAGCGTGATGACCCAGGAATGACTATGTGGATTGCGTATCCAGGTTGGTAATGATTATAGTATAGTTGGTATTGTGACATACATCTATACGGAGTTATGTATGAGGGTCAGACGCGTGTTGCCTAGAATGATTTTAAAGTACCAGGAATTGGTAAAAAACTAACTAGATACCGGGAAGGTATGGAGTAGTTAAAGGATTTTCGCCAAGGTTTTGTGTTTTATTTCGAGATAATTGGGAAAGGATGAGTCATTCGATAGGGTAGTGGACCCTAAGAAGCCATATTAAGGAACCTAACGGAATGTCATGTTAATAGATCAAGTGTGTAGTATGCTTAAGAGAATTATACGGATAAGGCACAGATAGAGTATGTAATGGTTGTTGTGATCGA